>JALAZF010000309.1:1302328-2604657 GCA_022829125.1 Lathyrus tuberosus | reverse complement strand
AAACTTTTTGGGCCTCTTGAGAGAGTGTAAGACCCATCTCTTTGTACATAAAACCTTTTTGGGCCTCAGTCACTTGTATAAGTCCCTCTGTACAAATTCAACAGTGCGCTCACTGATAAATCATCTGGGCCTCTCCTTGAGCTGTAAGCCCCAAATCTTTCTTTTTCAAAGCACTTTCTCCTTTGATTTTGAATATACTATTGTTTTCAATCTGTCTTTGTTGAACAACTAACCAAACAGCATGGAAGCTCTACAACCGAGCAAGTGTTTATACGCTTTCATTTACCGCTTTCATATACCTATAACTGTATTGTGGGGCTGTTTCGCTGTAAGTCTTCTTTCATAAACTCATATCAACTGTGTAATAATAGTATAGATATTTAGAGTTTCCCCGGCAACTACGTCTAGAACTAGGAAACGCCGTTTCGTTTATTCGTAGAAATAGACAACTAGATCCCCAATAGGATCACCAGATACAGTCTTCTCTTCGGCTGTCCTCATTAGGAATTGTCAAGAAACTCTACTCCCCAAGATGAATGTCTTCTCCGTGAATGGCATCTTTGAGTTTCTTCCAAATTCTCGAACTTTCCTGACTTGATCTATTCCTTGTGAATAGCTTGCCTTGAATTTCTCAGGGTTTGGGGACCCACGGGCTTCTTAAAAGCATCGGTCTCCTCTTGGGCATCGTACAAGGACCCACAGGCTTCCTAAAAGCAACCCCGCCTCCTCTTGGACTTAGTACAAGGACCCACCGGCTTCTTAGAAGTATTCACAGCCTCCTCTTAGGCTTCGTATAATGATCTCTTCCTCCGGGAATGATAGCCTCCTCTTGGGCTTCGTACAAGGACCCGTCGGCTTCTTAAAAGCTTCCAGCCTCCTCTTGGGCTTCGTACAAATTGTCCCAACGACCTCCTAGAGGTATAGGAATAGAACTTAGTCATCTTCATAGAACAGTCCTTTCAATGAGTCTACTACTGTTTCTCAAAGCATAGTACAAAAGATGAAACTCTAGACAGGGATAGTCTAATATCCTTGAGTCTCAAAGACATTCTTAAGTGACCCCTTCATTAAATAGGAAGGAAACCCGTAGACTCGGACGTCTCAATACCCTTCGAATTTCCCACTTCCTTAAAGAACAGGAAATAACCCTGATCCTCGAATCAAATCCTTGAGTACAACATTACTCATATAAGAACTGATTTTCTCTTTAAATCAGTATACTGGACCTGTCACTCAACTGAAACAGCGCCATAGCCTCCTCTTGGGCTTTGTACAAATGATCCTCCCCAGCGGAGTCAAACAACGTTTAGCCTCTCTCTCGGGCTTTGTACGAGACACATAAGAGACTCCCTCTTTGAGTCAATCACCTTTTCGCCTCCATCTCAGGCTTTATACGAGATATAAAAAGGTTCTTATTGAGCCAAACAAATTTTAGCCTCCATCTCGGGCTTTGTACGAGATACAAAAACATTCTCTTGTTGAGTATAAAAGATCCTCTTGTAGGATCAACCCATAGACTCCTCTTAGGCTTTGTATAAGAAAACCACTGGTTGATCCAATCAACCTTTTAGCATCAAAACTGTGCCTCGTACACAGTACACAAACATCAACAACTCCTTCCCCTTCATCTAATTGCTGTAAGCGGCAAGCCTCTGGATCATCTACATCCATGCCACTGTCCCTCTTTTAGCATGAGAAATTCCTAAGGAAAGATAGCATTGCTCTACACTGAGTTAAAGTCTTCTCCTTCAGGTTAAAAAACCCCCTATAAAGGAAATTATGGCATTTCCGGATTCACACATCTCGGTTAAAGTAATTCTCCTTTATAAACAGTTGTGACATACAACCCCTCTTTAGAGATGACAAATTCTCTCTAAAGTCACACCACCTTTAGCTTCACATTTTGGGCTTTGAACAAGATATAAACCACCTTTAGCTTCACGTCTTGGGCTTTGAACAAGATACCAAAACAACCATTTCCTCCCATAGAATAGGAGGAACTACGAACGCTCTGATTTCCTTGTTTCGGTAAACGGGAATACGTAGGCATAAGATCGAAAGAAAAGATCTTAGCGAGCACACTAAACAAAAACCCTAAATCCCATACTCTCATCAAAAAGCATCAGTCCTAACATCCTAATCCTTGTTCCCCGCCAGAAACCTGTCATTCTGTTAAAATAACACAAGAAAGGCCCCACCACATTGATCGCATCCGTAACCTAACAGACCGCTGTTTAAACTCAGTATGCAAGCAGGGTTAATTGGAGACATCTATTTCCCTTCCTTCATCAGCTTTAATAGGATAAAAAATGAATCAACCTGTAGTAAACTAACCCAGAGAGCAACAGCGCTTAAGAACCGCGTCCAAAATCGCTCGCTACACCTAGCGAGTACAATTAATAAAAAACTTAGGACTCTTTTGGACATAAGTAAAATTTAGACAAACAAACAAGCATACCCTAAAATCTAAGGAGGATCCCATTGAGTACAATGGAAGTGAGGGGTGCCTAACACCTTCCCCTCACTTAACCGACTCCCGAACCTTAGGAATCTCTACCCTTAGGATTAGGATTTTAGGTTTATCATTTATTTTCCTTAAAAAATATGATGGCGACTCAAATATTTTTGCCGGCCGCGATATATATATATATATATATATATATATATATATATATATATATATATATATATATATATATATATACAGACAAGTATATTGACAGATATATATATAAGAAATAAGAATAATGTGATATGTTGTATTTACTACAACTGTATTCCCTCTTTTTAGGGTTTCAAGAAATTGAAGAAAGTTTTGAAAATACATTGAATTTGAATTTGAATTAAAAGAGAGTTGTTAAAAAAATATTTGTTTGGAGCTTATAGCTCAAGGAAAGGCCCAGATGACTTATTTGATAACATTGATCGCACTGCGATACCGATAGACATTGTGGGACTTATACTACAGCAGAGGCCCAAAAATTGTTTTTGTACAAAAGGAGTTGGGTCTTACACTCTAATATAGGCCAAAAAGTGTTTGTGAAAAAAGAAAAATGGGGCTTATACTCAAGGAGAGGCCCATATGATTTATTTGAAAAGGCGACGATCGCGCCGTGGTTTTGAAAACCACTGAGGAACCTATACAATGACTGAAGCCCAAAATTTTGTATTTACAAAGAGGATGGGTCTTACACTCTATTAGAGGCCCAAACATGTTTGAAAAAGAACAAAAATGGGACTTACAACTCAAGGAGAGGCCTAGATGAAAATTATTTTAAAAATGGCGATCGCGCCGAGATTTTTAAAATCGTATCGGGACTTATACAATGACTGAGGCCCAATATCAATTATTTACAAAGGGATGGGACTTACACTCTACAAAAAGGCCCAAAATTATTTTGAAAAGTAGTTTGAAAAATTAAAATTAAGAGAAACCCTAATTTTAATTAAAAATATAATTTTCAAAGGAAATTAAATATAAAATATCAAATATATTTAAAAATAAGTGGTAAGCTTTGAAAAATATTTTGAAAAATCATGTTTAATCACATGAAAGCTTGAAATCCAATTGGTTTTGAAAAATCAAGGTGAGAATTTCATTTAAAAATGTTAAAAAACAATAAAAATGAAATTATTTACAAAACTTCAAGATATATTAAATAGATAAGATAAATTTGATTTTTTTGTGGAATAAAATAATTTAACATTTTTGTGACTTTTTAAAAAAAGAACCAATAAAAAATGATAAAAAATGAGAGAGAAATTAATTTTGAGATTAATTAAGAAAATAATGAAAAATAAGAAAAATAGCAAAAATGAGAGGGAACAAAAAAATGGTCTGGGTGGGTGTTGAACCCACCCCCTCCAACCAAACACACATGCGTTGCTACCACTGGGGTGGTGATACATCTGCGTATCAAAACCAACCCATGAATACATAAGGGTAGCCTTATTTTCAGGTCAGGCCAAGGCAAAAATCAAGTTTTGGGGGATTTGCAAGAAGGATCATATCTCCATCATTTCTCCATGAAATTGGATGAAATTTAGATGGATCCTACCTAGAATTTCATGAGGAATCCAATGATGGTTTCAGAATTTTCTAAAGATGCATACATTTTAAAACCCGATAGTGGTTTCAAAATAGGCCAAAATTTGCAAGTTCTATGCTATCTCTTCATACAAGCAACAATAGCAAGGTAAATTGGTTAAAACACAACACATATGATATGTATGACATGTTCATGATCAATGGACATCAAAGTAATGCACATTTTAAAGAGTTCAAGTTGTTATGCACTTACCTCTTGAAGCTCCTTGTGCTATCTTGCAAAATGCTTGTGCCAGAAGTAATCTAATGCCTTAGACACTCTTGATAGATCCCTTAGAAGCTTTTAGGATGATCAAAATCAGCTGGAAACCTCAGGAAAAAGAACCGGCTCTTTGTTGCAAAAGTGGAAAAAGTGACCAAAATAGTAACTCACTCAAATGGTGTTACAGTTGAGGGAAACTTGTTGGGACAGTTTGAGGATGATATTTGGAGAGTATTTGAAGTGTTGTTTGGTTTTGAAAGTGACTGAATCAAGACATGGCTTGAAAAATGCAGAAAAGTCAAAATATGAGGTTTTGGAGGTTGACTTTCTGATTTTGGTGTTGTACAATGAGAATAAAGGTTTGGACACCTCCAATAGATGGTTTATGATGTGTTTGGATAGTTATTTGAGTGGTTTTTGCTCTGGTTTCAAGAATCCCCAAATTGTTCCTTTGTGAGTTGAAATTGAAGTAAGAGAGGGAGAGTTAGAAAACAAGGCTTTGGTATTGTTTTGGTGTGGTTTGAAACATCTGAAATGGCCTCTATTTATAGCAGAGGAAGTTTTTTTTTGAAGGAATAGCGAATGGCAACTGGTTCACTCTATTATCCAATGGATATGCCCATGTATCACTTTCTTAAATGCCAAGGTACCAAGTCTTCTCTTAGCCATTGACTTGAGTTGGTCTTGGTAGCTTTAGGTCTTCTGAATTTTCAGTCAATCTTGACTCAATTAGACTGATATGGCTTGGTTCATGACAGCTCTATGTTCCACATCAATGCCAAACGACAAAGTTGAAGTTTTGGATTTGAAACTTGAATGATCACATGCCAAAAGATTGGATTCTTGACTCAATGGTACAAGTTTAAAAATATCAAGTGATTCATCAAGATTCCCTCTGATCTTGGAAGAGGACAAAGCTTGTAAGATGACAAAATTTGAAATGGAAATCGTGTGGTACAAGAAATGCACCAAATCTGCCTTGAAAATCAGTTTGAGCAAGGCATGTTGTGAGGTCCATAACTCCTTGCTCAAGTTGAATTATTGGGAGTTCTTGTACTCTTTGGAAAGCTTGTATATCCTAATTTAACTTTGATGTCCAACTTTGGTCTTGAAACATCTTGGATCATAATGAAAAATGGCTTCAAAGTTGGTGAAAAAGTGAAACAGATTCTGACTTGAAAATTTCACTAAGTGTTGGAAAAGTGGTCATTTTCATGTTTTTTTGTGATTTTGATCAATCCATAACTTAAAATTCATGAGGATTTGGAATCTTATGCAGTAACAATTTTGAAGTATGTAATGAGAACTTTCATTTGAGCTTTAGATGGAAGAAAAATGCCTTGTGGTTTGGAAGTTATGACCTTGCAAAGTTAGTACCAAATCACTTTTCTTCCATAACTTAGAAAATTTTAAGTTTCTTAAGGTTGCCCCTTTTGCAAGTAACCCCACTTTTCTTGATTTTTCTTGATGGATGATGATCCAAACCATGAATTAACATTTTTTTTTACTTAGAGAAGCCATGATTGTCAAGAAATTCAAAAAGTGAAACTTGGTTTTTAGGCATAGTTGACTTTTTGTCAGATGAATTTCAAATTGTGTGATCCTCTATGAAATCAAGTCCTTGACCTAACTCAAACCTAATATATGGCTTCCATAGGTGTTATAGAGTATTTTGAATCATGCCCCAAGGTTTGGGATCATGTCTTGGTCAAATGTCAAAGATACAGTTGACTTTTCATCAGGAAACCCTAATTGGTCCAGATGAATTTGAATCCTTGTATTTCTCATGAACCAAGTTCTTTGAATCAATCCAATCTTGTAAATGGATTAAAATATTATGTATTGGAGGTCTTCAAAACACTTCTTGAGGTCTTGGCTTATGTCTTGCCCCAAAAGTCAACTTAGGGGTGAATTAGGTCAAGAAACCCTAATTCCTTAGTTTTGATTAATGCATCCCCTGAGGATATTTTGACTTGATGATTGGACCCATAATGCCCCTTTGAACTCCTTGAATCATGTTTTGAAGTATTGGCTCATGCCTAGATGAAAATTTTCATCTGGAGGCCTTAGTCGACCAAAACCTTAATTTGGTGACACTGGCGATCTTGAGGCTTGATCCACTTGGAATGTTGCAACCTTGTGCTTGATTCTTGATGTGGGAGACCTCTTGATCCTTTATGGGTGTTTGAGAGGCTAAACAAGTTGAAGATCATGTAAATTCTTGATTGATCCTTTGTCTAGGTGCTCTGAGATGGCTCAAAACCCTAATTCTTGGTTGTAGTGAATGCTCAACAACCCTTGAGAAGATTGATGAGGTATGATGGTACATCCATATTGTGGTGATGGTTTGAACAATGATGGGAAATCTTGTGGTCAAAATTTAGGGTATGACAGATGCCCATATTTAGACTTCTTGGACCCGAAGGTGTGAATGACGAAGATATTCGGACAGTCAGGGTACAAGAGGATTAAATATTGGAATACCTGAAATTTTGATTGTGGTTGTGAATGGTAGATGATTTGCTCATCCGTCTTCTTTTGCTAAGTAGCGATACTTAGAAAAGGGTGAAACTTCCCCTCGATTCTGGTCTTCAGTCACAGAACTGGTCTCAGTTTTTTTTTGAAATAAACTTCCCCTCGATCCTGGTCTTCAGCCACGAAACTGGCCTCAGTTTCTTCTTGAAATAAACTTCCCCTCGATCCTGGTCTTCAGCCACGGAACTGGTATCAGTTTCTTCTTGTCGAGTTCCTTCCTCGACAAGGAACGATATTTGTAACGGTCTTCATCAAACTTCTCGCCGAGTTTTACTGGGGAGACTCTATTTGATGGAAAAGCGATTTGATGTCAGACTTGCTGGGGAAACCCATTTGTCTGAACCGTAGAGGTGTGCAAACTTCTCTGTGGGAGATGCCATTTGTCAACCTACTGGGAAAAACGAGTCTCTTGAGAGACCGCTTTTTTTTTTGTGAGGTTACATCATACATTCCTTCAAGACCTTTTTGGAGAAATGCCATGTGATGTAATCCAATTTTGAGGCACTGATGACTTCATTGAAAACAATTTTCTCGAGGAGAAACCGCCGTATTTCCAAGAGTCTTTGGTTGAGAGGTTTTCTCTGGGGATTTTCTTTAATTCGGGAAAGCAAAAATATCATCTTCAATGGTGAAGAGTGATGTTCCAAAGGTGTCTATTGAATGTCTTCTTTCCTTTCAGAGGTCCGAGTTATCAAAGTGGTCGAGGACAGTCTCCAATCCAAAAATAAACTGGGGAGAGATTGCTCAGACGATACATTTTCGGACGAGGAAAGAAATGACAACATTATCAGTGAGAGGACATTTACCACTTGGGGATGAAAATGACAAAACAGACGCGACATACAGACTGGTGAATGAACACGACTAGATACTCGGACACTGCGGGGGATAAAAAGTATCATTGGTTCAAAATAGCAATCCTTTCCTGTTTAGGAGGGGTTGACCCTACTGGGGGAAACATAACAATTATCAGTTCCCGGGGGTAACACACCTACCGGGGATGTCAGATGGGACATTACATCTGAAACAATTGATCCTTCATTCAGGGTGTACTTGTTAAAAGGAGTACTTTGATTCTGCATTTTGAGGTTTAATCACTTCCGGAGACGCCATCGATGTTCCTTCTTGTGTTCAGCAGTCAAAAGGAATTTCCATCTTTATTTTAAAAGCAGAAGAAAATTTGAAAGTTTAGTTTTGAACACAAAAGTAAGTTCGTTTTTGTTTCAAGAATGTTAATCATATAAACATGTCATTTTGTAGAGCAGAATAAATAAGAGTTGCAAACAAAAGCACTAGGGCTCAAATTTTATTGATAGAATGGTAATCAGCCAATCGCGTGATCCCATAGAGCATTACAAAGTTTAGAAAATGGTAATTTAATGGGAAAGGGGCTACATTGAAACATAACGGCCGCTATCTTCCCACCAACTTTGAATTCTGGACATTCTG
This sequence comes from Lathyrus tuberosus, assembly GCA_022829125.1. Taxonomy (NCBI): domain Eukaryota; kingdom Viridiplantae; phylum Streptophyta; class Magnoliopsida; order Fabales; family Fabaceae; genus Lathyrus; species Lathyrus tuberosus. The sequence goes on along the minus strand of JALAZF010000309.1, from coordinate 2,596,363 downwards.
AGCTTCTGTCGAAGGTGACCTTGACTAAAGTTTTCCTGACGGATGACCTTACCTTTGAGGAGCCAATCTTGTAGGATATTGTTACTTGCCTTGTATCCCTAACTTTTTCCTGAATTGTCTTTTCAGGTTTTCAACCCATCGGGATGATTTTTGCTTATGTCTCTAATTTTTGCCTGGACCGCCCTTTCGGGTTTTCAATCCACCGAGACATTTTTTTTATTTAGGTGAAGTATTTCTTGACTACATCAACATTCTTGGGGTAGGTAAACTCCTCTCCATCCATGGTTGCGAGTCTCAAGGCACCGCATGAGAAGGCTTTCTTAATCACATAAGCGCCATCATAATTCGGAGTCCATTTGCCCCGGGAATCAGTGAGGAATGATTGTATCTTCTTAAGCATGAGGTCTCCTTTCCTGAAGACACAGGGTCAGACTTTTTTGTCGAATGCTTTCTTCATTCTTTGCTGATATAGCTGACCGTGACATAAAGCAGTCATTCTCTTTTCTTCGATCAGATTCAGTTCGTCATATCAGCTTTGACACCATTCAGCTTCTGTTAGTTCGGCTTCCATCAATACCCTTATTGATGGCACCTTTACTTCTATGGGGAGCACTTCTTCCATGCCATATACTATAGAGAAAGGGGTTTCCCCTGTTGAAGTGCGGACAAATGTGCGATAACCTTGAAGAGCAAAAGGTAGCGTCTCATGCCAATCTTTGTAGGTTACAACCATCTTCTGAATGATTTTCTTGATATTCTTATTAGTCGCTTCTACCGCTCCATTCATATTAGGCCGGTAGGGAGATGAGTTATGGTGTTCGATTTTGAACTCAGCACACAACTCTTTCATCATCTTATTCTTCAAGTTGGATCCATTATCAGTAATGATCTGGCTTGGAACACCATAACGACAAATGAGATTGTTCTTGATAAATTGGACCACCACTTGTCGGGTTACATTGGTGTATGACACTGCTTCGACCCACTTGGTGAAGTAGTCAATGGCTACAAAGATGAACCGATTTCCGTTTGAAGCCTTGGGTTCGATCATGCCAATCATGTCGATTCCCCATATAGAAAAAGGCCATGGAGAAGAAAGAATTTTGAGATGCGTTGGCGGTACATGGATTTTGTCTGCATATATCTGACACTTGTGACACCTCCTCAAGTACTTGTAGCAATCACATTCCATTGTCGGCCAATAATATCCTGCTCTCAGAATTTTTCTTGCCATTGTGTGTCCATTGGCATGAGTACCAAAGGATCCTTCATGGATTTCTTTCATCAGCATGTTTGCTTCTTGTCTGTTGTAGCGTGCGATTTTTGTCGGTGACCCGACCACCTTATCGCATGAATTGGGTTTTCTCCTCAATGAAGAGGAGGGGGGTGCTACTTTCTGATTTCTTATTTATCCCGTGAAGCTGGAAGGGAAAGGGAAGCTATCTAAAACTAACCTTGCACGCGAATGTTTAACTGAACAAACGCTTAAAGAGATTCGGGGAGTTCGGGGTCAGGTTATACAATGGGGAGTTGTCAATTGCCCATCCTATATGTGGTTATCCACAGGTTGTTAGCTTTAGGTTCTGCTTTGCACTTAATGGTGTTTATCCGTTAATGGGTTGGAAAAGTTTCTTGGGAAATTTGAGAGAGAGAGAGAGAGAGAGTGAGTTTTTGTTGATGTTCGGGTTTTCTGATGTTTTTGGTAAGGTACTGGACCTAAGTTTTGATTAGTATGAAGGTACTGGACCTAGATTTTTTGATTAGTATGCTCGCTAAGATTTCGCAATCTTATGCCTACGTATTCCCGTTTAAAGAAACAGGGAAATCAGAGCAATCATAGTTCCTCCTATTCTAAGGGAGGAAAAAGATATTTGGGTGTCTTGTTCAAAGCCCAAGATTGAACCTAAAAGGTTTGTCTGAGAGAGAATTTGTCATCTCTAAAGGGAGACATCTCGTCTGTTTATCATAACTGTTGGGTGACTATTTATAAAGGAGGATTATTTTAACTGGGTTATGAGAATCCAGCAATGCTATTATTTCCTTTATAGGGGATTTGTCCTGAAGGAGGAAACTTTAACTCAGTGTAGAGCAATGCCATTTTTCCTTAGGAATTTATCATGCTAAGAGAGGGATAGTGGCGTGGATGTAAATAATCCAGAGGCTTGCCGCTTACATCAATTAGATGAAAGAAAAGGATTTACTAGGATAAAAGATGGACGACAACTTGGATATTTGAATCAACAAGTGTGCCACCTACAGCAGTTATCTGGGATTAGGTTTTATTTTAATTTTCTGTTTTGATAAGTGATAAACAGAGAAATTGCTTCTTACAGAGATAATTTGATTTCCTCTGAGGGGATGTTGATTTTTGTGTGCCTTGATCGAAGCCCAAGGTTGAAGCTAATAGGTTGATTGACTCCACTGGGGAAGTCCTTATACAAAGCCTAAGAGGAGGCTAGAAAAGACTGACTCAACAAGAGTGTTTATATGGTGTCTTGTACAAAGCCCAAGATTGAGGCTAAAAAAGAGACTGACTCTTTGGGGATATCATTATACAAAGCCTAAGAGGAGGCTAAAAGTTTGACTCCGTCGGGGAGGGTTTGTATGTGTCTTGTACAAAGCCCAAGATTGAGGCTGAAAAGAAGACTGACTCTGTGGGCAAGAAATATTTATCTGTCTTGTACAAAGCCCAAGATTGAGGCTAAAGTGAGACTTTTCTGACTCAGCTGAGGTTATTTTAGGTGTCTTGTACAAAGCCCAAGATTGAAGCTGAAAAGAGTTTGACTCTGCTGGAGAGTATTATCTGTCTTATACAAAGCCCAAGATTGAGGCTGAAAAGAGTTTGGCTCTGCTTAGGAAATTTATATGGTGTCTTGTACAAAGCCCAAGATTGAGGCTAAAAAGGGTTTGACTCAACAAGAGAGTACTTTTATATGTCCTGTACAAAGCCCAGGATTGTGGTTGACCAAGCTGGAGAAATCATTATACAAAGCCTATGAGGAGGCTGACTTTTACTAGGGGAAATCATTATACCAAGCCTAAGAGGAGGCTGGAAAAGATTGACTCAACAAGAGAGTGCTTTTATATGTCTTGCACAAAGCCCAAGATTGAGGCTAAAAGGGTTGACTCAAAAAGAGAGTATTAAGAGGTGATTGACTCAACAAGAGAGTCTGAAAGTTGATTGACTCAACAAGAGAGTCTGAAAAGGTTAGCTCCGCTGGGGAGAATCATTGTACAAAGCCCAAGTAGAGTCTGACTATGCTGAGGAAAGGAAAGATCATTATACAAAGCCTAAGAGGAGGCTATCTTCTGCTGGGGATTATTGAGATCCCGAGGTAGGTCCAAATGGGGAATCAACTCTTACTGAGGGTTACAGAAGAGTTGAGCTATCAGATGCCTTGAGGTTCTGATTTGGGATAATGTTATACTGATGATAAACTGACCCTGGCTGGGGAATTTTAGGAGAGAGACTGGGTTTTAGAACCCATGGGTTTTAACTCTATTGGAGATTGATCCAGAATGACCAGGGTTTCTCCTATGTTTGTAAGGTGCTTGAGAATGTCTTTGAGATCCAAGAGGGGATTAGATTGTCCAAGTCTACTGGTATGGAAGAGTTTATCTTTGTACGATGCCCAAGAGGAGGCAGGTGTTTTAAGGGATAAGAATAAACCCTAAATTGATCTAAGATTTTGACACTGGAAAGACTGCTCTAGCAAAGGATGACTAAGTTCTGTCTTATACCTTTAAGAGGTCTTCAGGGTCCTTGTATTAAGCCCAAGAGAAGGCATGAGAACTTCTAAGAAGCCGAAGGGTCCTTGTACAAAGCCCAAGAGGAGGCGTGGATGCTTTTGGGAAGCCAGTGGGTCCCTAACTTAAGAAGAGTTCAAGAAAAGTTTCACCGGGAATAATCTTTTCTTTAGTGAATAATTCTAGGGTTTGAAGAAATTCAATAGAGGTTTCACCGAGAATTAATCCTCTCTGGGGAAACTGAATTTCTTTGACAAGTTATAATAGTGACAGTCTGAGAAAAGGTTCACCGGGAATACAACCTTTCTCTTTGTTCCATATTGTTTAAGCCCAAGAGAAGGAAAGACTATATCTGGAAATCCTATGGGGATCTAGTTTTAACTATATCAAAGAGTGACCAACTGGCTTTACCTACGTCTAGACCTAGTTGTCGGGGAAAACTCTAAATGGATATACTAGTATATATACAGTTGATATATGACAAGTATTTAAAAGGATATGAAAGATGGACTTACAGGGGAGCAGCTTCCCACAATACAGTTATATATATATATATATATATATATATATATATATGAAAACAAGTAAATGAAAGCTGATAAAAACTTACAAGTGAGCAAGCTTCCATGCTGTTCATACAAATATATACATGTATATGTACAAATAAGTAAAAGAAAGCTGATAAAAACTTACAGGCGAGCAAGCTTCCATAGCTGTATTGTTAGTTGTTTAAGAAATTAAAGAAAGTTTTGATAACAACTTTACATTTGAACCTAAATCAATGGGAAGTTGTTTTTGAAAAGATTGTTAGGGCTTATACTCAAGGAGAGGCCCAGATAAAAAACAGTAATTTATTATTGTTTGTAAACTGTATTGGGGCTTATACAAAGACTGAGGCCCAAAGATGTTTTCTGTACAAAGGGATGGGTCTTACAACTCAAGGAGAGGCCCAAAAGTTTGAAAAAGAAAAGAAATGGGACTTACAACACAAGGGTAGGCCCAGTTGATTTTGGTTGAAAAGGCGATCGCGCCGAGATTTTCTAACACACAGTGGGACTTATACAATGACTGAGGCCCAAAATTATTTATGTACAAAGAGGGTTGGGTCTTACACTCTATTAGAGTCCCAAAGATTTATTTTTGTACAAGTGATATGGCTTACAACTCAAGGAGAGGCCCATGGTAAAACAGTGATCGCACCATTGTTTTGAAAATTGTACTGGGACTTATACAATGACTGAGGCCCAAAATTATTTTATGTACAAAAGATGGTTGGGTCTTACACTCTATTAGAGGCCCAAAGTTTATTTTGAAATATTTGATAAGGATCAAAAATCAAAGAAACCCTAATTTTCATTTTTTAAGTAATTCTTTAAAAAAAAATAATAAAAATACCAAATAAGTTTAAATAAACCACTTGAGATTTTTGGTTAAGGTTTGAAAAATGAGGTTTTAATCACAAGATGATTTAAAACTCATTTGATTTTGATTTTCAAGATAAAAATTCACTTTTAAAATGTTTAAAAACAATAAAATGAATTTATTCACAAAATTACCAACTATATTAAATAAATAATATAAATCTGATTTTTTTGTAGACTAAAATACTTTAATATTTTTGTGATTTTTCAGAAAAAGAATCAATAAAAAATGATTAAAATTGAATGAGAAATTAATTTTCCAAATAATTAACAAAAATAAATTGAAAAATAAAATAAAATGGGACAAGTGATAAAAAAGAGGTCTGGGGCGAGGGGGATTCGAACCCCAGGCCTCTCGCTCGCTTAATACACACAAACCAATTGATCAACCACTGGGGCGCAATGGCAATTCATTTAATATATGGCAAGGGAAAAATATATAGCAAACAAGTTGAATTTCTGAAGCATGATGCCATGGACATCTTCATCCTCAAGCTCAGATACGTGAAGCCTCCTATCTCACTCATCTCTCAACCATTTCACATGATCCAAATATGAAAATCGTGCGTTTTCAGATGAGGAACACAATGGCAATACTCAATTTTATTGAAATTAAGTGAATCAAAACATAATATGATAAAACCTGAAGAACCCTAAAATTGGCATGAATTCAATGAAATCCTATACACGAACTGTAAGCAACAATTGATTGAGGATAAATGATCTACAAACATCCAGAAACACAATGTTAATCACAAAACATGTTTATGATGCATGATTCATTAAGTTTGAGAGTTTAAGGTTTTCCTTTGCAAGTGAGAATCGAATTCTAGTTTGGAGGTGTTACAGACGAGTTCCAGTGATTTGGATAGCTTCCTTGTACCTCAATGGATGTTTTTGAGTACTTAGGTTGATTGGAAAACCTCTGGATTGATCATCCTGATTCCTTCTGCAGCAAGTCATGAGTCTTGTGCAATTGGGTGACCATTTGGTGATTTTGATGTTACAGATGAGATGTAATGGTTTAGATCACTCCTATATGTTGTGTGTGAGGTGGGTGAATCATTGGTTTGAGTTGCATTGGCCTCCAACTCAAAACCTGATAGTGCTTTCTCAAGAACAATGAAATATGGAGTTTAAGAAGGAAATGAGAGAAAGCAATGTTGTAAGCTGCTTTGGTGTAGTTTGAATGATCAGTTAGGACCTCTATTTATAGTGGATCAACTCTTGTCTTGGAGGAATAGTGAATGGATACAAGATCAGATCACATTCAATGGCTTTGGCTTGGTGGCATTTCTTCTCATGCAAGGCAAACTAGCCTCTCCCAAGAGCAGGGCTATATCTTGACCAAATCCACATTCTTCAGATGTTTTAATTATTTTTGAAGTGAGCATCTTGACTGAGTAGAGTGGCTTTATTGAAAGTGCACTATTGCACATAAATGCCTTTGAATTCAAGGCAATAATGTGACAAAATGCATTAACCTCAAGTTGGAAGATCCCTTGGCTTTTTGACTCAGCTTAGCGGGTTGGATCAGATGGATTAAGATCAGATTGGATGAATGTGGCATAGTGATCATGGCTTTTTGGCTCAAAACCGTGTATGGCAAGAAATCTCACAAACTGATTTTTCATGACAGCCTTGTCGTGGTGTCTTGCAGCAACCATAACTCTTGGCTCAAGCTGAGTTGTTTCATGCCAATAAGCTCCTTGGATTGTAGGCAATATGCACAATAACTTTTATGTTTACATCTTGAATAGATTCAGCCTAGAACTATGTGAAACAGCCCTCCAAGTTTTGGTGTTTCACTTGAAATCTGCCTTGGGCAGAATTTCTTCTAAGTGTTGGAAAAATGCACTTTTATGTTTTTTTTAGTGATTTTGATCCAATCATAACTTGAAATCTATGAGGAATTGGAATGAGATGTAGTTGACACTTTTGAAGTATGTAATGAGAGCTTCCCTCTGAGCTTTAAATGGGAGAGAAAGGCCTTAGGGTTTGAGAGATATGGCCTTGCAAAGTTGGTACCCTAGCCACTTTGTTCCATAACTTAGAAAAATTCTAAGTTCTTTTATGGTTACCCCTTTAGCAAGTTAACTCACTTTCTTTGATTTTTCTTGATGAATGATGATTGAAATCACATATTAACATTGTTTTAGGGTTAAGGAACTTTGGTTGAACAAAAATCCAAAAAGTCAAACTTGGACTTTTGTACGGTTGACTTTTTCCATCAGATGGAATTTTGACGTTGTGATCCTTTTGTGAAATCAGTCCTTGGGCTTAATTAAATTTCATGGATGGCCTCCAAGGGTATTTAGGGATGTCTTGGACCCCTCCCCAAGGTTTGAGATCAAGGATAGGCCAACAGTCAAAGATAGGGTTGACTTTTTCCATTAGAAACCCTAATTTGTGATCAGATGGTTTTGAGTTCTTGTGGTTTATGATGTGAGCTCTTTGAGTCAATAAAATCTTGTGGACATATCAATATGATGTACTTGAGGTCCTTGAAGTTAATTTTGAAGCTTCAAGCCATGCCTCACTTCATAAGTTAACCAAAGGGTAGAATTAGGTCAAAACCTTAATTCCTAATTTTTTGATAGATGGACCCTCAAGGTGATTTTGCCATTGTGGATGGGTTATGGAGATCCTTTTGAGTATTTTAGACCATACATTGAGACATTGGCTCATGCCCAGATGGAAATTTTCATCCGGAGGCCTCAGTCGACCAAAACCCTAATTTGGTGACACTGGCGATCTTGAGGCTTGATCCACTTGGTATATTGCAACCTTGTGCTTAATTCTTGATATGGGAGACCTCTTGATCCTTCATGGATGTTTGAGAGGCTAGACAAGTTAAATACCATGTTATTTCTTGATTGATCTTTTGTCTAAATGCTCTGAGAAGGGTTAAAACCCTAATTTTTGGTTGTAAAGAATGCCTAACAATCCCTGAGGAGATTGATGAGGCATGAAAGTACATCCATATTGTGGTAATGAGCTTCACAATGATGAGAAATCTTGGTGGTCAAAATTTGGGGTATGACATATGTCTACGCATCTGAGCAAAACCACGTCGAAGTTTCTCTTATAGAGTGTATCACTGTTCAGGAAGAAGTTGTCAGTCAGCCTTATGAAAGTCTTCCTATCTTTTCTTGATGCCCCAGGCGGGTATTCTTGTCTTTGAAGGAAGCACCTGATATCATGATACCAGGGTTTGTCATCTATGACTGCTTCAATTACGAAGATATAAGCGGGCCTATCAAGGCGCATTATGTCAATCTTAGGTACGTCGGTCCATTGACTTACACTAATCATGGAGGATAAGGTGGCTAACGCATCATCCATGTGGTTTTCTTCATGAGGGATATGTTGAAACTCGATTTTGTTGAAGAATGGTAACAACCTTTTCGTGTAGTCTTTGTAAGGAATCAATCTTGATTGGTATGTGTTCCACTCTCCTTTAATCTGATTGATAACCAGGGCTGAGTCTCCATACACATCCAAGTTCTTTATCCTTAGGTCAATTGCTTCTTCGAGACCCATGATACAAGCTTCATATTCGGCCTCATTGTTTGTGCATCTGAATGTCAATCTGGTAGTGAAAGGAATATGGGTACCCTGAGGTGTTACGATGATTGCCCCAATTCCGTTTCCATAAGTGTTGACAACATTGTCGAATATTAGTCCCCATTGGGAACCTGGTTCCGGTCCTTCGATGGGTAGCGGTTCATTGCAATCTTTCATTTTCAAGTACATGACATCTTCATCCAGGAAGTCAAATTCGACTGATTCTTGATCATCAATCGGTTGATAAGCTAAATGATCGGCTAAAATACTTCCTTTGACAGCCTTCTGAGCATGGTACTCGATGTCGTATTCTGATAACAACATCTGCCAACAGGCAATTCTTCCTGTGAGAGAAGGCTTTTCAAAGACGTACTTGATCGGATCCATTTCAGAGATTAACCAAGTAGTGTGACAAATCATGTACTGGCGAAGACGTTTGGCTGCCCAAGCCAGAGCGCAACATGTTTTCTCGAGCATGGTGTATCGAGTTTCACAGTCCGTGAACTTCTTGCTTAAGTAGTAAATGGCATACTCTTTTCTTTTCGTCTCGTCTTGTTGGCCAAGTACACAACCCATTAAGTCTTCCAAGACTGTTAGGTAGATGATCAGTGATCTTCCTTCCACTAGAGGAGACATAATCGGTGGATTCAATAGATATTCTTTGATGCTGTCGAAAGCCTTTTGCCAATCTTCTGTCCATACACAACTTTAATTCTTTCTAAGTATTTTAAAGATCGGCGCGCATGTCGCGGTCATGAGGGATATGAATCTTGAGATGTAATCCAGACGTCCCAAAAATCCTCTGACCTATTTTTCAATCTTTGGTGAAGGCATTTCTTGAATGGCCTTGACCTTGTCAGGATCAATCTTAATTCCTTTCCGGCTGACGATGAATCCTAAGAGTTTTCCTAAGCAAACACCGAATGTGCACTTATTGGGGTTCAACCGGAGTTTATTATTTCTCAGACGCTCGAATAACTTTGACAGGTGTGTCACATTATCTTCTTCTGTTTTAGATTTGGCAATCATGTCATCAACGTACACTTCAATCTCTTTGTGCATCATGTCGTGAAACAGAGTTGTCATGGCCCTTTGATAGGTTACCCCCGCGTTCTTCAGACCGAACGACATTACCTTGTAACAAAAGGTGTCCCATGGGGTGATGAATGAAGTTTTCTCCATATCTTCCGGCGCCATTTTGATTTGATTATAGCCCGAGAATCCATCCATGAAGGAGAAGACTTTGAATTTTGCTGTACTGTCTACCAGCATGTCAATGTGTGGCAGGGGGAAGTCATCCTTTGGACTTTCCTTGTTTAGATCCCTGTAGTCTACACACATTCTGACTTTCCCGTCCTTCTTTGGAACTGGCACTATGTTGGCTAACCATTGAGGATATTATGAGGTGGCGAGGAAATCGACGTCGATCTGCTTCTGCACTTCCTCCTTAATTTTGATGGCCATATCTAGATGAGTCCTTCTCAGTCTTTGTTTTACCAGAGGACTTTCTATTTTCAGTGGTAAGTGATGTTCCACGATGCTGGTATCCAACCCTGGCATGTCCTGGTAAGACCAAGCAAATACATCTAGAAACTCTTTGAGAAGTTTTATCAAGTCTTCTCTGACAGTTGGACTGAGCAGTGCTCCAATCTTAACTTCTTTATTTTCTTCTTCTGAACCCAAATTGACCGTTTCCAATGGCTCTTTGTGAGGCTCAATAGACCTTTCCTCTTACCTGAGTAGTCGGGATATCTCTTCTGGAATTTCTTTGTCCTCTTCTTCTTCAGCTTCAAATACCGGGAATTCAAAGTTGGGAGAAGGCATTGGATCGTATGTTTCAATGGGGTTTAAAACAAGCAATCTGCATGACGTGATGGTTCGTTTTTTTAGAAAAGATAGAGAGAATGCAAGAGTGCGTGCAGTGTATTTTCTGAAAACGCTTGTTTTTATTTTGGGTTATTTTTAGGATTACCATTTTCTGAAAAATGAAAAGTGAAAACAGCAATAAAATACGGGAATTTAGAATGACATTATTTATTCATGATTTGTCGATTTTTGAAACACAACCCTATAAAACAAAACTCTGTCGCTTTGGGCGAAGTGAAAAGGGACATTTACAGAAAAGTGAGCCCTATAAAACATCTATTTCACCCGGGCAAGATGAAAGGTTAAAACAAAGATGGTAATTACTTAGACTTATGGACGACTTTCGGGACATCGACTGCAACCCAATGGCGACGAACTCCTCTGTGAATCACAAAGTCTGGTACTTCTCTTCTTGATTTGTCTTCAAAAATGACGTTGATTTCTGGTGGAGTAGGATCATTGGAGTCTTCTTCCCATGCAGAGTTATCATAAGAGGACTCTTCTGTCTCATCTTTCATAGTTTTTTCACTCTTAAGAGGATCTCCCCATCCAGTTGGCTGGATGTCTTCGTACCTGATGCGAAAGCTTTCGGGAGTAGTGTATTTGACTAGAAAGTTGTATTTGTCACTTGGCTATCCCAAGGTATCCCAGGTTTCTGTGGGAATAGAGGAGACATCTTCCTTAATGACATTGACGTTAGGAAATGCGTAGTTAATGAATTCTTGTCCTGCAATCTTTGCAAATTCATCACCATGGTGTCGGACATTTTCGGAATGTCCCGAGTAAGGATTCCATAACTCCGTGGGAACATGGGTATTCTTTTCAAGATTACTCAGCTGATAGGCATTGTCTGGCTAACTCTTTTGCTCAGAGTCTTCCGTGTATGGCTTCCAGATAGGCAAGTCATCCAGGGGATCATAATAATCATAGTCAAAGCTGTCTTTCATTAGATTGTCTTCCTCTAATGAGTTGGGTGAAGCGCGACATCCTTCAGGATCACAATCTCCGTAGCTCATTCTGATGTCTGATCTTTGTATATAGCTTGGGCTCTGCTTTGGAAAACAGCATGGCATGTGCGTTTCTCCTTGAGATATATAACTGTCATCTTTGAGATAAGACTTCCACTCCTCATCTGTATCGGAGGAGTCGTTCCCCTCGATGGTGTGTACTTCTTGAGATACTGGGTGGAGGAAACCTCCGCTGTGGAAGAAATCCTGAATGGGACAAAAACTTTCTTCCTTCTTTGTAGTCTGGGTACAGGTCGGAGAGAAACCAAGACCTTTTCTTTTCTTGTTATCAGTAGGAGTTACTATTTGTCCCCATCCTTTTATGTCATTACTCCCAATCACTTTGAGAGCATCTTTGTATGAGGAAATCAACGTTCCTCTTTCTTGTTGATTCTCATTGCTCATCGAGAGTGCTTGGATCTGAGTTCCAATAACCTCCTCTGGTTCTACATACGAGAACGATGATAAGTTGCTCACGATTAAGGCTTGCTCTCCACACACTGTGACAAATTTGTCATTCTTGACGAACTTCAGCTTCTGGTGAAGTGTCGAAGTGACTGCCCCAGCTTCTTGTATCCAAGGTCTTCCTAATAAACAATTGTATGCTGCTCGGATGTCCATGACCTGGAAAGTGACTTAGAAAGTGTGAGGACCGATGGTTATGGGAAGATCGTCTTCGTCGATAACTGTTTTTCTAGATCCGTCAAAGGCTTTGACGATGATCTCATTGCCTCTCATCGGAGTTCCTTGGAAAGATATTCAAACCAAATTTGATCTTGGCATGACATTCAAAGATGAACCGGTGTCTACCAGTACACTGGCTTATGCATCGTCTTGGCAGTTGACTGTGATATTGAGTGCCATATTATGGTTCTTGCCTTCTTCCGGCAGTTCTTCATCACTGAATCCCAAGTTGTTACAGGAAGTGATGTTGGAGATGATGCTGTCAAATTGTCCTACTGTCATATCTTACTCCACAAAGGGTTGTTCTAAAACTCTCTGTAGAGCTTCCCTGTGAGCTTCTGAACTAAGCAGGAGAGATAATACTGAAATTCAAGACGGAGTTTGCAATAATTGATCCGCAATGTTGTACTTGCTTTTCTGGATAAGCTTCAGCATCTCATCGTTGTTCTTCACAAGTTATGTATTGCTGGATTGACCAACTTGTTGGTTGGGAACTTCTGCTTGAGGTTCCTTCTCCTTGGTAGGTTCCCCAACTCCTCTATTGAAGATCCGACCGCTCCGGGTAACTCAACTGATGTCGACAATGTTCACAATGGAGGGTAATGGAGTTTCTTTTCCATTTTCTATGGTCGTTGCACTGTAATTGTAGGGGATAGCGTTTTCCGACTTGTTCGGTATTGGACCTGGAAAGTAGACGACCATAGGGACTTTTTGGGCCTTTTGACTGTCGTAGGCAACCTCGATCAGTTCTAAGTTTGGGATTTTCCTACTGTCCAGAGAGACTTTTGACTCATTGAGCAGAGGAATTATGGCACAAACATCCTTGGTTTTTCCATGATTGGAGATTACAACAGAGTTTTGGTTTTGACCAGGGAGGTAATCTTGTATCATGTTGATTGATTCAGAATTCGAACATGGTTGAATCTCCTTTCGGTCTAACTGGTTCTGGAGGGCAGCTCGCACTAGATAGCATCCTTGATTATTTTCTGAGCATACTCAATAGCGTTCATAATTGTAAGGAGGTACCCGACCGTACCCACTTTGTATGCAGTGCATCCTTACTAGATCTATTTCTATTGAGCGGATATCACAGCTTTGATGTCTACCAGGATTCCCATTAGTCATGCTAATCTATTGTGTGTCTTCATCCAGGTAAATCGGAAGCCACCACTGGTCCAACAGATGTTGAAGAGTCCTTTGATTAAGCGCACACCCTTGGTTATTTTGGTAGCATTCTTTACAGTCTTGATAATCATGTGAAGCCAGAAAACCAAGTTTGACTTACTTGGCATGTAATTCCACTAGGCTGGTATTCATTAAGCGTATATCAAAGATCTGAACCATATCGACTTGATGGTTATTCCTTTCATGGTAGTCTTGGATCCATCCGAGATCCATTTGGCGTTGGAGGACCTCTTGTATAAAAGAACATCCCTGATTGTCTTTCGAGCAGATTGGATAAGCGCTGTAATCGTGACGCGGCAGATTGTAATATTAACTTTGTCTTCAATGAAAAGCCACTAGATTGATATTCATTGCATGGATGTCGTGGTTCTGAACAATGTTGGGATGTGCATGGGCCATGTTTACTTCACGAATCCTATGATCCTGAATCCAGTCTAGATCTATTTGTTCTTGCAGAGCTGTTTGTAATGTGGCACACCCTTGATTATCCTTAGAGCAGATATCACACTGATGATAGTTGTGAGATGGCACGTGGCCGTACCCGTTCTATTTGCAATGCATCTTTACCAGGTTAGATCCCAGTAAGTGTACATTGTGAATTTGATAACTGTTGACAGGTTCTTCTTCTATCAAATTCACTATAGTCTTCTCATGTTGTGGTAATGAATTTTTCTAAACATTTGGATTAGTATCTTTGAAAGATAAAACCCCGTTCCTGACAAATTTCTATACATCAGACTTGAAGCTGAGACAACTCTTAATGTTATGTCCCGATCCTCCTTGATGGTAAGGGCAAGTTTGATCTGCTTTGAACCAAAAAGGGGGATTTTCTAGTACTGTAAGAGGAGTCCTGGTTTGAACGTGTCCCTTGGCCAGTAGAAGTGGAAATAACTCTGCGTACGACATTGGTATAGGGTCAAACCCAGATGGTCATGTAGTACGATTGTTATTATTGTATTGAGGGTGAGTCTGCTGAAGAGGTTGTTGCGGCCTTTGCTGATACTGTTGTTGACTTGGTTGGCTCCGAGTAACCTGAGGTTGATATGTCAGAGCTGGCGTTGGGTTGATAGCGGAAATTACTGCTGCTACCGGTTAATACCTTCGTTGTTGCTTTCCCAGAGAGATATTACTAATATCTTGCTCTTTCTTCTTTTAAAAGCACCACCATATCTTTTAGTACTGCTAGATGGCTCTGCATCTTTGACCAATCGTCCTTCTCGGACTGCTTCTTCAAGGCATACTCCCATGTTCACCATTTCAGTGAAGTCACTGGGCGCACTTGCAACCATCCGATCGTAATAAAACGAGCTTAAGGTTTTTACGAAGATTTTTGTCATTTCCTTTTCTTCGAGAGGATCAGATCTGGGCGGCAATTTTACGCCATCTTTGAGCATATTATTTGAAAGTTTCTTTCTCCTTTTGTGACATTGCTCTGAGTTGGTCCCTATCTGGTGCCATGTCCAAGTTGTATTTATACTGCTAAACGAAGGCTGCCCCAAGATCTCTAAAAGTACTGATCTTGGTGCGGTTTAAACCCATGTACCATTTGAGTGCGGCATCGGTTAAACTATCTTGGAAGTAATGGATTAGTAGCTACTGATTGTCTGTCTGGGTAGACATTTTCCGAGCGTACATCACCAAATGACTTTGAGGGCAAGAGTTGCCTTTGTATTTTTCAAAGTCTGGCACCTTGAATTTGTGCGGTATCTTTACATTAGGGACCAAACAGAGGTCGGCGACGTCCTTTCTGAATAAGTCTTGGCCGCGAATGGCATGCAGTTCCTTCTGTATTTCCAAGAATTGTTCTTGGAACTCATTCATCCTTTCGTACACGTCTTCATTTCCGCTAGAAGCTGCTTGCAAAATCTGTCCTTCTGGGACAGTGTGTACCACTGACAGTGGTATAGTCATTATTGCGGTAACTCTTGGCGCTTCAGTGACTTGAAATTTTTAACCTTCAGGAGTTTCTGTTGTAGCCCTTGCATCTCCAATTGCCTGAAGTTTGTAACCTTCAGGCCTAGCTATTCCTACTATGGCTTCTAGGTCTTTAGTGACCTATGGGATGCATCCTTCAGGTATAAAGTTGAAAGGCATTCCCCAGGGAAATCCTTTAGGCATGTTGTACTGAGGATGACTGCCAGGCTTCTCAAATGCTGGTGTAGACGTACCCTCCGAGATTACAGTCCTTTGATGTTGTTGGTCCTGGGCTGCTGCCAGGGATTGCATGTCGTGGTGGAGTTTTCCCAAACTCTCCTTCAAAGCGTTAATTTCTTCTCTCAGCTCTCTGTTCTCTTCCTCGATGTCGCTCCCGAAAGATTCGCATCCAACGATACAAACGCGAGAGTGGCGCAAAAGAACACAGAGTCGCCAGCAAAGTGTATTTATCCCGAGAGAGGGAAAGGAAACACTGCAAAAACCTGAAAGAAGGGAAAGAACATGGTATCGCGACCAAGAGAACGGGCACGGGAGTCGGTTATGCGAAGGGAAGGTGTTAGCACCCAACACGTCCATCGTACTCGATGGGATCCACGCTTGCTTTCTGCATCAAAAGGTGTCATCATCTGGAACTCCACTGCTACTGGACCGGCAAAAAGAACGAGAACGGAAAGAAATGAGGAAACAAAGACGAAAAGAAAAAGAAGTGACTCGATAGGACGGTGTCGTTGTCCTAGGCCTACGTACTCCCTCAGTGCAATGGGAAAGTCAAAGTCAACGTAGTTCGGACGGGAACTGTGGGGGAAGGTTGCTCGCCAAGACAATCGCTGTCTTGTGCCTACGTATCCTCAATCGGATGAGAGAGAGGAATCAGAGCTGACGTAGTTCGTCGGTACGACCACGGATGGGTAAGTGTTTTTTACGTGAGCGACGAGCTCTTTTCTGAAAAAAAGAAGTCTGAAACCCAACAATCCCGAAGGATCAAAAAAAGATTTGAATTTGTTTTGTGTTTTTTAGACAGAAGTGTTTTGAGTTAGTTCGTAACTTACATTGCACCAAAGTCTACCATGCGGGAACGAGTGAGTCGCATGGTCGCCCCCAAATGAGACGTATGCTAAACACCCTAGAAGAAGAGAGGAGACCCCTCGTTCTTCACTTCCTACACTTAAGGCTCGAGCACAATATACGTTATATTTTATTAAGTGTTTTCAAGAAGTTTGAGATGAGAAGAGGGACGACACAAAGGGAAACTCTAAAGGGAAACTAAGAGTCCTAATGTTATCATGCATGGATGTCCCGTGGTTAGTGAGGTTTAGGAGAGACGACTACCTAACCTAATGCTAATCCTACTCCAAGCTTAATCGGAAATTAAGTTGGACTAGGTAGCTCTAAGGGGAAAGAATCCAAGACTTAAACAAGTCTTGAGATCCAAGGGAAGAAAAGAGTGAAAAGAGAAGGTACATCACCTACAACAGCACATTTGCTTTAGAACAGCAATGAAATCATGCACATACACCAAACGGCATTTCTCAGCATACAATCCAGCATGAAAACAGGTGTAGAAAGCCACAAACAGCATGTGTATACAAGGCAGCACATATGACAGCATGTATGTACATAAACAGCCATGGAAAAGGCAGGGCAGCATGCATCATGATTTGATTCATCATGGCAAAACAATCATGCATCAAACATCATGCGTATCAAACAATTGATCATGACCACAAACACATTAGAACTCACATGAAAGAGATTTGAAAGCATTGTGGAAGAATGCATCACATTATGAAAGAATGCATAATACTAAGCATATGATCAAGTTTAATCAAGTATGCACCTCATGAAATTGGAAGCAAATGAACATGCACATAATTATCCAGCAATCATCATCATCAATTAGCAATCAACAAGCTCAAAGTGTGTGCATTACATGATCATCACAACAATTAATCAACAACGCAAGCATTAACGTTCATTGAAAAAATGAAAGAACGCGTGTCGCAAAGTCATGTTCATACAGTGGTGTGTGTTGAAATAGCTCAAGAACAATCCACCAATCATCAATGCATTAATCCATGAAGCTTAAACATGTTATGGAAGTCAAACAAGCAAGAAAATGCACAAAAATACCAATCTGCTTCAGTGGTAACCGGTTACAGCATAACTGATAACCGGTTACACAGTTCAAAAATGCACAAACACGCTGAAAAATACACAGTGTAACCGGTTACAGCATAACTGCTAACCGGTTACTCTGGGACAGTGGTGAAAAAATTCAGTTTCAAAAGCACTTTTCAGCAGCTTATCACTCATGCAATCATATCCAACGATCATGTAATCAATAATGCACGAGAATTCATGTCAAATATCAGTAATCAAACATCAATTAACAAACAACAACAATCAAATCCACAGTCCAATGGATCAAACACAACAAATTCAAGATCTACATCATGAACAAGCGAAATAAGCTAAAATGAAAAGTAGATATGAAATTCACCAACCTACAAAGCTGAGAATTGCTTTGGTGAGTGTTGATAAGCTGCAATTGATGAATCTAAGCAAGAAAACCAGAGATCCAATGCTATCTTCACCAAAAAATGCAAAATAAATGCAATGTGATGAACTTGCTTCAAGCTTCTCCAAAATCACTTCCAAGAACTTAGATCCAAAAGCAAAAACAGTAGCAAAATCAGAATTCCTTCAAGAATCAATGAATGGATGAGGGTTTAGTTCCAAGATCAACAAATTTCAATGCAAAATTTGTTGAACAAAGTGAGGGTTTTGGAATGAGAGAGAAGTTGAGAGAAAATTGGAGTGAAATGTGTTGAAAATTCAGAAAATGGATCCCAGTTCTGTGAGGTTTGGAATGAATTCACTTAAATAGATGCTAGGTTAGGAATTTAAATGTGGTTTGGAGTGAGGTTTAGTGGGTGGAAATTGGGGTGAAAAGTGGATTAGGAAAGGAAATGAGGAATTAGAGTGGAAAATGTTGGAAGGAATTTGAATTTTGGGTGGAAAATGATGAAAATATCAATTCTAGATCCTTCCCCCACGTGCACATGCCAAGCACATGATCACCAATGATGCAATTTGAAATTTTCAAATTTTGCCCAGAGTAACCGGTTACAGCATATCTGATTACCGGTTACTCAGTTCAAAAACTAAAAAATGGCGCAGAAAAAACCAAAGGGTAACCGGTTATCAGATACGCTGTAACCGGTTACACAGTGAAAATTTTGAATTTTGGCGCCTTTTGGAGGGAAACTTGGAAAAGTGACTTTTGACAGTTGTTTTGAACTTGTTAAACCTCTGAAACTCAAAATTTGATATTTCCACTGAGTAACACCTGAGATGAAACACAAATTCTTGCTGATATCCCGGAATACCCTGTTGAAATAATAATGCCTGATACCGGATCGCTTGATCGGAAAATGACTGTTGAAGCTCCTGATTATCAAAACGCCTAATGAGCAAAATAGATGCTCCAAAAGACCTTGAGAACCATCTTCTTGCCTCTGAACACTGTTGGAAATGATACTGGCACTGATGACGCCCTGAGCTGCTGGAAGATACCTCAATCCCATGCTAAGAACCAATGTTATGCACAAATGCAAAAATGCAAGAAATAAAAAGAAACATAAGCCAGTTAGCTAAAAACAACAAGGCAAATTTTGGGGTGTTACAGCTGCTATCGCTCCCGAAAATATTCGTATCCAACGGTACAAACGCGAGAGTGGCGCAAAAGAACACAGAGTCGCTAGCAAAGTATATTTATCCCAAGAAAGGGAAAGGAAACACTGCATAAACCTGAAAGAAGGGAAAGAACATGGTCTTGCGACCAAGAGAACGGGTACGGGAGTCGGTTACGCGAAGGGAAGGTGTTAGCACCCAACACGTCCATCGTACTCGATGGGATCCACGCTTGTTGTCTGCATCAAAGGGTGTCGTCGTTTGGAACTCCATTGCTACTGGATCGGAGAAGAAACGAGAACGGAAAGAACGGAGAAACGAAGAAGAAAAGAAAAAGAAGTGACTCGATAGGACGTCCTCGGAGTCCTATGCCTACGTATTCCCTCGTGCAATGGGAAAGTCAGAGTCAACGTAGTTCGGACGCGAACTAAGCGGGAAAGTTGCTCGCCAAGACATCACCGTCTTGTGCCTATGTATCCTCAATCGGACGAGAAGGAGGAAATCAGAGTAGTCGTAGTTCGACCTACGGGGTCGAAAAGAGACAAAGAGGTGATAAAGAAAAGGTTGTGAAAGAAATGTGGAAGGGTCTCAATCGCACGGGTGCGAGAGAAGGGTCTCAATCGCAAGGGTGTGAGAGAAGGGTCTCGATCGCAAGGGTACGAGAGAAGAGTGCTAGCCAAGGATAGGGATCCTCGTGCCTACGTATCCTCAATCGAACGAGAGAGAGGAAGTCAGAGCGTCCGTAGTTCGTGGGAACGACCACGAAACAAGGGGAGGAAACTGGTGAAAAATGGAGAAGGTAGCCCGCCAAGATCTACGCAATCTTGTGCCTACGTATCTTTACTCGGACGAGAATAAAGAATCAGGGCAGTCGTAGTTCGTGGAAACGACCACGAATTGGGAAGACGAGATCGGTCTCGATCGCACGGGTGCGAGAGAAAAGAGTCGGGACTCACAGAAAGTCTAAGGGGGAAACTGAATCCTACAAGTTATCATGCAAAATGGCCCTAAGGTCAAGGATCAAGAGGGAATTCTACCTAATGTTATCATGCTTGGATTGAGAGCCTAATGTCTATCCTACTCCGAGCTTAATCAGAAATTAAATCGGACTAGGAGCCTTAAGGGAGCACGTGAAAACAGAGTAATCAACAAGTAAACATCAGACAGCTCAATCACAAAAAAAAAAGTCAATCAAGAGGAAAGTCAAGTATTTAATCAGGAATTAATCAAAATATGCATCAAAATTAATCAACAATTAGTCAAGAATTCCAAGTTAAAACTAAAGTGCTAATAAAAAAAACAAGATTCTAAGTAAAAAGAGTTAATTACAAATTAAACCTAAAATTGATTCAAGTTAAATTCTAAATTCTATTTCTATAAAAAACAATTAGTTAATACCAAAATTAAAAGTTAATTAAAAATTAGAAACAAGATTAATTCTAAAAAAAACTAATTCTAATATCCTAAATCAAAATTAAAAAAACCAATCTAAATACTAAGTCAAGATTAATTGTTAATTAAAACTAATTATCTAAACTTAATTAACAAAAATCAATTAACAAGACAAATAAACAAAAACAATTAACAAAAATGGTGCAGCAGGGTCTTGGTGGTGCAAATTGCTTCAGGCGCATGGGCCTTGTGTTCTGAGGCCCACTGACTTCTCATCCAATGCCAGGGGGTGCGTGAGTGATACGGGTGTGCGAAAAGGAAAACAAACAAATGGGCCTTGACCCGGTCCACAACCAAATAGAATGAGTTCTTAAAGAAACCTACGCCATATCTTCGATTCATCATCAATTCACACTCCTCAATACAACTTATCCTCAATCTTCAATCCATTCCTCAAATTCATAAACCTGCAAAACAATTCACCAACATAACTGTTTCACAAGCGGATTCACAAAATTCTGCAGCAAGTAAGCACCACGCATCAACAACAAGGGAGAAAAAGAAGTTTCAGATTCACGCAAGAGGAATCCGACAAGGGCAACAACAATTTCAGAGCATCCATTTTTGCGAAGAAAGAAGAAGAAAGGAGTTTTAGAATTCGTACCTGAGGATATTCTGGTTTTTCGCCGTCGAAGACGCCATCGGAGCGACTCCGATTCGTAAGTATTTCTCTCCTTCATGTAACTGTTGATCGTTTTCAATTAGGCCAGTTTATTTGCTATCTGTTTAAGCTTTGGTTTGAGAGGTTGTTGCGGTGAGGGTGTGGCGGAGATCTTTAGTGTCGCCGGAAGCTTTGCGAAGAAGGGAATAGAGGTGAGACGCGTTGAGTTGAGAGCAGAACAGAGAGAAGACGAGAACGTCGAGGTTGGCGGTGCGATGTGAAAGGAAAAGAGATCGGCGATGAGGACGGATTTCCAGCGAGGTTGAACGACAGAGAAGAAGGAGATGCGTGTCGCCGGAGATTTTCGCGATGGAGGAGACGTTGATGTGAACGTTGTGGTAGGGGCTTGTGATTTTCCGCCGCTGCTGTTGTTTAGGTTATGGCGCTGTGAAGGTTGCGTGGAGGTGATGGCGGCGGTGAAGTTTGTGCGAAGACGGAGGGGAGGTAGCGATTCGAAGGAGGAAGTATTTTGTCGCCGGAGATTTTGCGGAGAATGAGAGGGCTGAACAGAGCAAAGAGAAGCCACGACGGCGAGCAAGGAGATCCGGCGTGGAAACGATATGAAGATGATGACGGCGACGGTGCGGCGGTGTTTGTGGAAGAAGGAGTTGAAAAGAGAAGCGGCCGAGGGAGAAGGAGGAACGAAGATGGAGGATTGTGAAATGGAGGATGAAGAAGATGGCTTAGGTTTCTTTAAGAACTCATTCTATTTGGTTGTGGACCGGGTCAAGGCCCATTTGTTTGTTTTCCTTTTCGCACACCCGTATCACTCACGCACCCCCTGGCATTGGATGAGAAGTCAGTGGGCCTCAGAACACAAGGCCCATGCGCCTGAAGCAATTTGCACCACCAAGACCCTGCTGCACCATTTTTGTTAATTGTTTTTGTTTATTTGTCTTGTTAATTGATTTTTGTTAATTAAGTTTAGATAATTAGTTTTAATTAACAATTAATCTTGACTTAGTATTTAGATTGGTTTTTTTAATTTTGATTTAGGATATTAGAATTAGTTTTTTTTAGAATTAATCTTGTTTCTAATTTTTAATTAACTTTTAATTTTGGTATTAACTAATTGTTTTTTATAGAAATAGAATTTAGAATTTAACTTGAATCAATTTTAGGTTTAATTTGTAATTAACTCTTTTTACTTAGAATCTTGTTTTTTTTATTAGCACTTTAGTTTTAACTTGGAATTCTTGACTAATTGTTGATTAATTTTGATGCATATTTTGATTAATTCCTGATTAAATACTTGACTTTCCTCTTGATTGACTTTTTTTTTTGTGATTGAGCTGTCTGATGTTTACTTGTTGATTACTCTGTTTTCACGTGCTCCCTTAAGGCTCCTAGTCCGATTTAATTTCTAATTAAGCTCGGAGTAGGATAGACATTAGGCTCTCAATCCAAGCATGATAACATTAGGTAGAATTCCCTCTTGATCCTTGACCTTAGGGCCATTTTGCATGATAACTTGTAGGATTCAGTTTCCCCCTTAGACTTTCTGTGAGTCCCGACTCTTTTCTCTCGCACCTGTGCGATCGAGACCGATCTCGTCTTCCCAATTCGTGGTCGTTTCCACGAACTACGACTGCCCTGATTATTTATTCTCGTCCGAGTAAAGATACGTAGGCACAAGATTGCGTAGATCTTGGCGGGCTACCTTCTCCATTTTTCACCAGTTTCCTCCCCTTGTTTCGTGGTCGTTCCCACGAATTACGGACGCTCTGACTTCCTCTCTCTCGTCCGATTGAGGATACGTAGGCACGAGGATCCCTATCCTTGGCGAGCACTCTTCTCTCGCACCCTTGCGATCGAGACCCTTCTCTCGCACCCTTGCGATTGAGACCCTTCTCTCGCACCCGTGCGATTGAGACCCTTCCACATTTCTTTCACAACCTTTTCTTTATCACCTCTTTGTCTCTTTTCGACCCCGTAGGTCGAACTACGACTACTCTGATTTCCTCATTCTCGTCCGATTGAGGATACGTAGGCACAAGACGACGATGTCTTGGCGAGCAACTTTCCCCCTTAGTTCGCGTCCGAACTACGTTGACTCTGACTTTCCCATTGCACGAGGGAATACGTAGGCATAGGACTCCGAGGACGTCCTATCGAGTCACTTCTTTTTCTTTTCTTCTTCGTTTCTCCGTTCTTTCCGTTCTCGTTTCTTCTCCGATCCAGTAGCAGTGGAGTTCCAAATGACGACACCCTTTGATGCAGACAACAAGCGTGGATCCCATCGAGTACTATGGACGTGTTGGGTGCTAACACCTTCCCTTCACGTAACCGACTCCCATACCCGTTCTCTTGGTCGCAAGACCATGTTCTTTCCCTTCTTTCAGGTTTATGCAGTGTTTCCTTTCCCTTTCTTGGGATAAATACACTTTGCTGGCGACTCTGTGTTCTTTTGCGCCACTCTCGCGTTTGTACCATTGGATGTGAATCTTTTCGGAAGCGACAGCTGGCGACTCTGCTGGGGATTCTGGTTGACCTACGCTGGTCCTTCCCCTTTAGCGAGTCGATCCTAGCGCTTGTCTGTTTATTTTCTCTGGGTGTTTATTTTTATGGTGCTTTGATTTGTTGTATATTACTGTATTTACCGTCTTATTTACTTTACTGTACTTACTGTCTTATTTACTTTGCATTTCATTACTGTCATACTGGATATTGTTGTGCTGTTCTGATGCTGGTTTTTCTGTTTGTAGGGTGGGCTGGATTCATGAGAGAGAAGCCCAATACCAAGGCTTGAGCATACACCTATGATTAGCGTGGAAAGTAGTGTGACTTGTTTGGCATTTGGCCAGACGAAGTATACATGAAAACTCCACATCTAGACGAGGTTTTCTTGGTAATATTATGTCCTGTCCATTTGGGGCAGATGATGGAATATAATCTGGAAAACTGTCGACTCTGGCGACCATTCCCGAGGACTCAGTTGCGGCACTCCTCCCGAGATGTGACAGTGGCAGCCCACTTTCTGTGGCAAACCCATTGCACACTCTCGATCCGAGGACCCAATGCTGGGAACTTGCTATAGGATTTCCTTCTTTTTGAGGTGAATCAGCGGACGACCTCTTTGATTGGCGGTAGCATTGTATCCTTCGGGCTGAATGTGCTATTGCTTCTCAAACCTCTGAAGCTGATGATCTTTCGTTTTTGGAGAATCAGTTGAGGCCTCCTAGATTGATGATGATGCCAAACTAGAAATGGTGAATGTATCATCACTCGACCTGAGAGCCCGGGATACTGAGGATCTTAGCACCCACATGTGAGAGGGGCGGGTTATTTACAGGTTTCCAGGTAACCTTAACTTCCATCCTTTCCTTTCTCCCCTAGTTAGGGGAACTACGTGAGCTCTGATTCCTCTCTCTCGTCCGATTGAGGATACATAGGCCCGAGGATCCCTATCCTTGGCGAGCACTCTTCTCTCGCACCCTTGCGATTGAGACCCTTCTCTCGCACCCGTGCGATTGAGACCCTTCCACATTTCTTTCACAACCTTTCTTTATCACCTCTTTGTCTCTTTTCGACCTGTAGGTCGAACTACGACTGCCCTGATTCTTTATTCTCGTCCGAGTAAAGATACGTAGGCACAAGATTGTGTAGATCTTGGCGGGCTACCTTCTCCATTTTTCACCAGTTTCCTCCCCTTGTTTCGTGGTCGTTCCCACGAACTACGGACGCTCTGACTTCCTCTCTCTCGTCCGATTGAGGATACATAGGCACGAGGATCCCTATCCTTGGCGAGCACTCTTCTCTCGCACCCTTGCGATCGAGACCCTTCTCTCGCACCCTTGCGATTGAGACCCTTCTCTCGCACCCGTGCGATTGAGATCCTTCCACATTTCTTTCACAACCTTTTCTTTATCACCTCTTTGTCTCTTTTCGACCCCTTAGGTCGAACTACGACTACTCTGATTTCCTCCTTCTCGTCCGATTGAGGATACGTAGGCACAAGACGGCGATGTCTTGGCGAGCAACTTTCCCCCTTAGTTCGCGTCGGAACTACGTTGACTCTGACTTTCCCATTGCATAAGGGAATACGTAGGCATAGGACTCCGAGGACGTCCTATCGAGTCACTTCTTTTTCTTTTCTTCTTCGTTTCTCCGTTCTTTCCGTTCTCGTTTCTTCTTCAGTCCCGTAGCAGTGGAGCTCCAGATGACGACACCTTTTGATGCAGACAACAAGCGTGGATCCCATTGAGTACGATGGACGTGTTGGGTGCTAACACCTTCCCTTCGCGTAACTGACTCCCATACCCGTTCTCTTGGTCGCATGACCGTGCTCTTCCCTCCTTTCAGGTTTACGCAGTGTTTCCTTTCCCTTTCTTGGGATAAATACACTTTGCTGGCGACTCTGTGTTCTTCTGCGCCACTCTCGCGTTTGTACCGTTGGATGCGAATCTTTCGGGAGCGACATCTGTTTCGCAAAGTTTCGTAAGTTACGGAGATTGAATTACAGCTGTTGCCCAGCATTTTTTTGAATTTGAATTAGAGTGCAGCATTTTTTTGTTTGTTCCCCAGCAGAGTCGCCAGCTGTCGCTCCCGAAAGATTCGCATCCAACGGTACAAACGCGAGAGTGGTGTAAAAGAACACAGAGTCGCCAGCAAAGTGTATTTATCCCGAGAGAGGGAAAGGAAACACTGCATAAACCTGAAAGAAGGGAAAGAACATGGTCTCGCGACCAAGAGAACGGGTACGGGAGTCGGTTACGCGAAGGGAAGTTGTTAGCACCCAACACGTCCATCGTACTCGATGGGATCCACGCTTGCTGTCTGCATCAAAAGGTGTCGTCATCTGGAACTCCACTGCTACTGGACCGACGAAAAGAACGAGAACGGAAAGAAATGAGGAAACAAAGACGAAAAGAAAAAGAAGTGACTCGATAAGACGGTGTCGTTGTCCTAGGCTTACGTACTCCCTCAATGCAATGGGAAAGTCAGAGTCAACATAGTTCGGACGGGAACTGTGGGGGAAGGTTCCTCGCCAAGACAATCGATGTCTTGTGCCTACGTATCCTCAATCGGACGAGAGAGAGGAATCAGAGCTGACGTAGTTCGTGGGTACGACCACGGATGGGTAAGTGTTTTTTACGTGAGCGACGAGCTCTTTCTGAAAAAAAGAAGTCTGAAACCCAACAATCCCGAAGGATCAAAAAAAGATTTGAATTTGTTTTGTGTTTTTTAGACAGAAGTGTTTTGAGTTAGTTCGTAACTTACATTGCACCAAAGTCTACCATGCAGGAACGAGTGAGTCGCATGGTCGCCCCCGAATGAGACGTATGCTAAACACCCTAGAAGAAGAGAGGAGACCCCTCATTCTTCACTTCCTACACTTAAGGCTCGAGCACAATATACGTTATATTTTATTAAGTGTTTTCAAGAAGTTTGAGATGAGAAGAGGGACGACACAAAGGGAAACTCTAAAGGGAAACTAAGAGTCCTAATGTTATCATGCATGGATGTCCTGTGGTTAGTGAGGTTTAGGAGAGACGACTACCTAACCTAATGCTAATCCTACTCCAAGCTTAATCGGAAATTAAGTTGGACTAGGTAGCTCTAAGGGGAAAGAATCCAAGACTTAAACAAGTCTTGAGATCCAAGGGAAGAAAAGAGTGAAAAGAGAAGGTACATCACCTACAACAGCACATTTGCTTCAGAACAGCAATGAAATCATGCACATACACCAAACGGCATTTCTCAGCATACAATCCAGCATGAAAACAGGTGTAGAAAGCCACAAACAGCATGTGTATACAAGGCAGCACATATGATAGCATGTATGTACATAAACAGCCATGGAAAAGGCAGGGCAGCATGCATCATGATTTGATTCATCATGGCAAAACAATCATGCATCAAACATCATGCGTATCAAACAATTGATCATGACCACAAACACATTAGAACTCACATGAAAGAGATTTGAAAGCATTGTGGAAGAATGCATCACATTATGAAAGAATGCATAATACTAAGCATATGATCAAGTTTAATCAAGTATGCACCTCATGAAATTGGAAGCAAATGAACATGCACATAATTATCCAGCAATCATCATCATCAATTAGCAATCAACAAGCTCAAAGTGTGTGCATTACATGATCATCACAACAATTAATCAACAACGCAAGCATTAACGTTCATTGAAAAAATGAAAGAACGCGTGTCGCAAAGTCATGTTCATACAGTGGTGTGTGTTGAAATAGCTCAAGAACAATCCACCAATCATCAATGCATTAATCCATGAAGCTTAAACATGTTATGGAAGTCAAACAAGCAAGAAAATGCACAAAAATACCAATCTGCTTCAGTGGTAACCGGTTACAGCATAACTGATAACCGGTTACACAGTTCAAAAATGCACAAACACGCTGAAAAATACACAGTGTAACCGGTTACAGCATAACTGCTAACCGGTTACTCTGGGACAGTGGTGAAAAAATTCAGTTTCAAAAGCACTTTTCAGCAGCTTATCACTCATGCAATCATATCCAACGATCATGTAATCAACAATGCACGAGAATTCACGTCAAATATCAGTAATCAAACATCAATTAACAAACAACAACAATCAAATCCACAGTCAAATGGATCAAACACAACAAATTCAAGATCTACATCATGAACAAGCGAAATAAGCTAAAATGAAAAGTAGATCTGAAATTCACCAACCTACAAAGCTGAGAATTGCTTTGGTGAGTGTTGATAAGCTGCAATTGATGAATCTAAGCAAGAAAACCAGAGATCCAATGCTATCTTCACCAAAAAATGCAAAATAAATGCAATGTGATGAACTTGCTTCAAGCTTCTCCAAAATCACTTCCAAGAACTTAGATCCAAAAGCAAAAACAGTAGCAAAATTAGAATTCCTTCAAGAATCAATGAATGGATGAGGGTTTAGTTCCAAGATTAACAAATTTCAATGCAAAATTTGTTGAACTTTGATGGTGGAACTTTGAGTGAGGGTTTTGGAATGAGAGAGAAGTTGAGAGAAAATTGGAGTGAAATGTGTTGAAAATTTAGAAAATGGATCCAAGTCCTGTGAGGTTTGGAATGAATTCACTTAAATAGATGCTAGGTTAGGAATTTAAATGTGGTTTGGAGTGAGGTTTAGTGGGTGGAAATTGGGGTGAAAAGTGGATTAGGAAAGGAAATGAGGAATTAGAGTGGAAAATGTTGGAAGGAATTTGAATTTTGGGTGGAAAATGATGAAAATATTAATTCTAGATCCTTCCCCCACGTGCACATGCCAAGCACATGATCACCAATGATGCAATCTGAAATTTTCAAATTTTGCCCAGAGTAACCGGTTACAGCATATCTGATAACCGGTTACTCAGTTCAAAAACTGAAAAATGGCGCAAAAAAACCAAAGGGTAACCGGTTATCAGATACGCTGTAACCGGTTACACAGTGCAAATTTTGAATTTTGGCGCCTTTTGGAGGGAAACTTGGAAAAGTGACTTTTGACAGTTGTTCTGAACTTGTTAAACCTCTGAAACTCAAAATTTGATATTTCCACTGAGTAACACCTGAGATGAAACACAAATTCTTGCCGATATCCCGGAATACCCTGTTGAAATAATAATGCCTGATACCGGATCGCTTGATCGGAAAATGACTGTTGAAGCTCCTGATTATCAAAACGCCTAATGAGCAAAATAGATGCTCCAAAAGACCTTGAGAACCATCTTCTTGCCTCTGAACACTGTTGGAAATGATACTGGCACTGATGACGCCCTGAGCTGCTGGAAGATACCTCAATCCCATGCTAAGAACCAATGTTATGCACAAATGCAAAAATGCAAGAAATGAAAAGAAACATAAGCCAGTTAGCTAAAAACAACAAGGCAAATTTTGGGGTGTTACACTCGAGATCGTCCATTTTCTTTTGTCGATTGGCCCGAGTATTGTATGAATGAGACAGTTTGACTCTAGAGTGCGACACATATGTGAGACTTAAAGACAAAGAGGTGCAATGTGAGAATGATGAATGATATGCAAAGAATGTTATATTTTAGTTTTTGTTTTCAAAAGAACTTTTAACAATTATATTGCAAATATCACACAGTGGGGGTGACCCTTTTTATTGAACTTGAAAGATTGCAATATTTTACAAAGAGAAGTACAGTATTTTATAAAATGCTGTAAGGAAAATTAGGTCTATGGATCATGAGTCCTCTCTGAGGAGAGCATGTTGGTTCCTGAACTTTTCTTTTCTTTAATTGGGCTCCTTCCGCCATTGTCGGGTCGACAACTCTCTGCCAACTGAAGGGAGTGAGAAAATTCCTTCGCTCTTCCTGACTTTCCATAGCATGCTGCTCTAATATCTCAATCAGAGCATCCTTTTCCTTTAGCAGTTCCTGAATATTGGTACCCTCCAAATTAAGGATCTGGTACTTTTTCTTCTAATATTTTTTCTCACATTGGACTTTGTTGAGAGTGATCTGGAGTTTTTCTGCATCAGACATGAAATAGAGGACATATTCCTTTAAGGGAAAAACTTCTTGACGAGGGTAAGGCATCCTCAGCTTGATAGCTCTGGTTTACACCCAGTGGAGATAAGGTTCTGAAGAGGAACAATTTGGTTTTCCCAGAGATTCTCTCCCTTTCCTGGGAATATGTTGCCAGGCGTGCACTATTTCTTTCTTTAGTGCCCTGTCATTTTCTCCTTCCTTGAAGAAAAGACCTTCCAGATGAGAATTATTTGGGATATTCTTCATCGGGTATCCGAGTTGACGGCGAGCTAGAATTGGATGATAGTTGATCCTTCCTTTAGTACTAATGAGGGGTACATTGGGGAAATTTCCGCATCTGTCGATGATTTGTATCCCTTCGTAAATCCGATTGTACCAATCTATGTCTGTATTGGTGAGAGACATAATCTTCTACGACCAACGTAGAGTACTCTTGTGATCCCAAAAAGTAGTAGATTTGGGAAAATGGGAAATAAACCATTTGTAGAGTAATGGTACATAGCATGGGATCATCCCTCCACTGTACAAATTCCTTAAGTGTACAGAACGATAAGTATCTCCGAGCAAGGTTGGTACTGGGTTCCCAGCCAGGAATATCTTAACAGCATTGGTGTCGACGAAGTTGTCGATGTTGGAAAAAAGGAATAACCCATACGTGAGTAGAACGAAAACATCTTCGAAAGCAGTTAAATTTCCTATACTAGCAAAGTATAGAGCTTTCTCCATCAGGAATTTAGCTGGTAAACCCTGGATTCCTCCTTTGGTGGTCAAGTGAGTCCTGACTTCTGACTCATCCAAAGAAATTGCTCTTGCAATGGTTTTTTCTTTTGGAATTTCTTCTAGCCCGCAAAATGGATCTCGATCAGTGATAGGTAAATCAATTAAGTGGGAGTACTCTTCCAGTGTTGGTGTGAGCTGATAATCCGGGAATGTGAAGCAGTGGTAAATCGGATCGTAGAACTGAATCAACGTAGACAGGATCCCTTCAACCATGTTGACCTTCAAAAGAGATAACAGCCCTCCGTGCTTTGCTCTAAAGCCTTGTGATTAGTAATCATCCTTCCCAACTTCCTTAGGTCGTCCAGTTTTGGAACCTTGAAGGTGTACTTGTGCATTTTTCTTCTTCCGAAATCAATAACGTAACCTTTCTGATATTTGCACTTATTCTTTAGTTCTTTTGAAAAAGATTTTTTTTCGTTTTTGAAAAGAGTTTTTTAATGAATGCATGTATGCAACAAATAAAAACACTTGAAAACATAGGTTTAGGGGTTCATCGTCACGAGCATGGAGTCATAGATCTACCCATCCCCAAAGGTGTGTACTAATTGGTCAATTTTGTACATGTAGAACGGGTTCTAAAAGGCTCCCAATATCATTGACCCCTCATAGGGATATTAACAGCAAGCTGATTCACTCGAGCGAGCTATAATATCATAGGATGAATCTGTTTTGAGTGTAGTATCGCGTGTCAACTTTTCCCGATAATCACCGCACTACCTAATGGTTTAAATGGTTTAAATGGTTAAATGTCTACTAAATCCTCAGTTTCATGGGTATCGCACTGGGAACACTATACTTTCACGACAATCGGTCATTCAACATTAGAGAATCCACACGGGTACCTCGACAGATTCGGTGGATTTCCAACTCAGCTTGGTTGGGATTCACATCCTATAAGCCTTTCCTGGAGACGCCACCACTTATCTTAATGTTCTCTCAAACTTTCCACATGTGTATCAATTGCATTCCCAATTAACAGAAATTTAAGCATGGGTATCAAGTAATATGACAGTAAATGATATATATATATATATATATATATAGCAGAAAAATGAGAAAATAAGTAAATAAACAGAGAAATAAACGCAAAGCAAAGCCTAGACCTCTTAGGAACTCTAATCCTAAAACAGAATCCCCAGCAGAGTCGCCATTTTTCTGTAGCGTGCGATTTTGTCGGTGACGCGACCACCTTATCGCAATGGTTGGAATTGGGTGCTATTTTCTGATTTCTTATTTATCCTATGAAGCTGGAAAGGAAAGGGAATATATCTAAAACTAACTTTGCACGCAAATGTTTTCTTTAACAAATGCTAAAAGATTGGGGAATGGAGTCAGGTTATACAAGGGGAAGCTATTAACACCCACTGTATATATGGTTATCCATAGACCTTTTATTGTGTGTTTCTCTGTTAATTTGAAATGCTTTCTTGTGTTTATCTGTTGTGGCTTAGGAAAGTTTCTCCTTTGGGAGTGTTGAGAGAGTGTTTTTGTTGTTTTCGGGTTTTCCGTCATTTTTGGGAAGGTACCGTGTGACGCCCCCAATTAACATGCATTTAAAGCAATAAAAGAAAATTCGAAATTTGGTCAGAGTATGTTTGAAATCACGGCATAGAAAGGGGGTACCACATCAAAGTAACATATACAGAACATACAACACCTGCCCATGAAGATATGCAACAGTGGGGTAGTAATCATACAGAGGACACTCAGTTCCTTACACCCACTTAATCAGAAATTAGTATTAAAGCGGAAAATCTAAAATCTGAATAGCATATATACATATATACATATAAACATGCCTGCCATACATCAAGTTATACATGTACAACTAAAATATATCGTCAGATATACAAAATAATCACAACGGTCACCCTAGCTACCCGTGTCACATATCAGAGCCGACCGACAAAAGAATGAAGACGCAAAGCTTCACAAAAAGAATACCTCCAGCAACTCTAATCTGCAACGCCTCATAGAGCGTTATAAAACAGCAGAAGGGTGAGAAAAACAACCATAATATAATTGCATAAAATTATATAGTAACACAAACATACGCAAGTAAACACATTTCTCACCACAGTTGTACCACAATTTCTCATAGATCAAACATAACGTAATACAACACAATTCTCACGCATTAACGCCAATACACATCAAACCTACAACATGCCCGTAATCACCAACCCAATCACACATATTCCATCCCATCAATCACATTCACAATTACATGCGCAATTAATTCATGCTTTATGCAAATGCACAGAGACCGACACAACGACTCTATGCACATGCCATGCGGTACCGACTTCCATTGTCACGTCACTAGTTCACTCAGGAACTATTGGAACCATCGTTCGTTACTGAGAATCTCAAGTAACTCCCCGTCGGGCCTACGATGTTCACCCGTCGCTTTATGTCCTCAGGCATCGCCTCATATTTTAGAGGCACACGACGTTATGGATTGCTTTAAGTCCTATCCAAGGCACACAATCATCTATAACCACCGCTTTAAGTCCTCAGGCATCGCCTCATATTTTCGAGGCACATGATGTTATAGCAGATTCCCTCTGGAACCAAACCGTCACTCAGGACGTTTCCACAATGCATATCATGATGCTTGGCATACAATGACTTATGACATTCACATTGCATACATATATACATCCACAATCATGCATATATCATCAACTACCACACTTAGCATTTCTTGCCTTTCGGCCACAATTCATCACAACATCATCTAAACACATACGTTTACATCATACCACAGCACCTTGCACAATACACGTCGATTACGTACAAGTATAACGACAAAAGTAGACAACCGACACTATTCCCGACTTTTCGACATAATTAAATCGGTTAACAATTTCAAAATCATCATCACAAGAAAGTACAGCTCAATAGCTACGCAACGATACCAAAAATGCAAAAATTGGATAAACGGATCAAAAGTTACGAACGAAACCGAAAACGACATTTCCAAAAAATCACATTTTCCCCCATCCTCCTGTCCGTACGCGTATCACCCATGTTCATATGCGTATGGACAGAACCAATTTCTCTTCACAAAATCACGTTTTCAAAAACCATACGCGTATGCCCATCGCCCTTACGCGTATCACCAGAGGGCCGGTAAAACATGCATTTCATACGCGTATTGGCAAGTCCCTTACGCGTATGGCCAGGACAGATCCAGAAAAATTCTGCAGAACAATTTTCTGCGTTTTCAACCCAAATTCAACCAATTCATCACCTAAAACTCAGAAAATCACCAAATAGAAGTGTAATAATACCTCACAAACATGTATAGACAATCATTAACATAGTCCACAAGAATTTAGACACATTTATTTCCATTTCTAATCAATTTTTACCAAATAGGGTTTACACTAAATTTTCTCCAATTCAATCCAAAACAACAATAAACACACATACATAATCATATACAATCATACAATAATCGAGTTTCGCACCCTTACCCGATTTAATCGACTCTAGAACTTGATCTTGATGATTTTTCCACTCTTCTCCAATTTTCTCTCTTCTCCTCTTTTCTTCTCTTTTTCCTTCTTTCTTCTTTCTTTCTCTCTATTTTTCTTTCTTTCCCTTTTCTATTTTCTTTTCTTACTAACTTATCCAAATATCTATGAAATGTCCAAAATACCCCCACACTCAAATATCTCGCAAATGTTCCCGAAACGCGATAAAATATATTCACGACTAAAAATAACATATTTTCACACAAAAGTCGGAAATAAAATAAAATAATAATAAAATAATCAAAAGACTCAATAAAACTAAAATTGGCAAAACTGGGGCGTTACAACTCTCCCCCACTTAGAAATTTTCGTCCTTGAAAACAATACTTGATACAAACAACTCTGGATACGACTCCCGCATCCTACTCTCCAACTCCCACGTCAGATTACCATCAGCAGCGCCTCCCCACGCCACTTTCACAAGTGCAATCTCTTTACCCCTCAACCGCTTCACCTCGCGATCCAGAATACTAACCGGTAATGCCTCGATCGTAAGGTTATCCCTTACCTCAACCTCGTCCATCGGAATCACATGTGAAGGGTCCGAAACATACTTCCGAAGCTGTGAAACATGAAACACATCATGCAATTTCGACAGACTCGGCGGTAACGCCACACGATACGCCACAGCACCAACTCTCGCAGATATCTGGTAAGGACCAATAAATCGAGAAGTAAGCTTCTTAGATTTCAAAGCACGACCAACACCCGTTACCGGCGTAACTCTCAGAAATACGTGATCACCCTCTTGAAACTCAAGATCCTTCCGTCTCCGATCATGATAACTCTTTTGTCTACTCTGAGAAGCCTTCATTTTCTCATGAATAAACTTTACCTTTTCCGTCGTCTGTTGCACCAATTCCGGTCCAACCACCGAACTTTCACCAGTTTCGTGCCAACACAACGGCGTTCGACATCTTCGTCCATATAAAGCCTCAAAAGGTGCCATTCCAATACTAGAATGGAAACTATTATTATACGTAAACTCAACCAAAGCAAGATAACTGTTCCACGCACCACCTTGTTCCAAAACACACGCTCTCAACAAATCCTCCAAAGACTGAATAGTTCTTTCGGTCTGACCATCCGACTGCGGATGATAAGCCGAACTCAACCTCAATCTAGAACCCAAAACCTTCTGTAAACTTTCCCAAAATCTCGATGTAAACCGAGGATCTCGATCAGAAACAATATTCAAAGGAACCCCATGCAATCTCACCACCACACTAATGTAGATCTCAGCTAACCTCTCTAAAGAAAAACTGATGTCAATCGGAATAAAATGCGCCGATTTAGTCAGCCTGTCCACAATCACCCAAATAGCATTATACTACCACACTTAGCATTTCTTGCCTTTCGGCCACAATTCATCACAACATCATCTAAACACATACGTTTACATCATACCACAACACCTTGCACAATACACGTCGATTACGTACAAGTATAACGACAAAAGTCGACAACCGACACTATTCCTGACTTTTCGACATAATTAAATCGGTTAACAATTTCAAAATCATCATCACAAGAAAATACAGCTCAATAGCTACACAACGATACCAAAAATGCAAAAATCAGATAAACGGATCAAAAGTTACGAACGAAACCGAAAACGACATTTCCAAAAAATCACATTTTCCCCATCCTCCTGTCCGTACGCGTATCACCCATGTTCATACGCGTATGGACAAAACCAATTTCTCTTCACAAAATCACGTTTTCAAAAACCATACGCGTATGCCCATCGCCCTTACGCGTATCACCAGAGGGCCGGTAAAACATGCATTTCATACGCGTATTGGCAAGTCCCTTACGCGTATGGCCAGGACAGATCCAGAAAAATCCTGCAGAACAATTTTCTGCATTTTCAACCCAAATTCAACCAATTCATCACCTAAAACTCAGAAAATCACCAAATAGAAGTGTAATAATACCTCACAAACATGTATATACAATCATTAACATAGTCCACAAGAATTTAGACACATTTATTTCCATTTCTAATCAATTTTTACCAAATAGGGTTTACACTAAATTTTCTCCAATTCAATCCAAAACAACAATAAACACACATACATAATCATATACAATCATACAATAATCGAGTTTCGCACCCTTACCCGATTTAATCGACTCTAGAACTTGATCTTGATGATTTTTCCACTCTTCTCCAATTTTCTCTCTTCTCCTCTTTTCTTCTCTTTTTCCTTCTTTCTTCTTTCTTTCTCTCTATTTTTCTTTCTTTCCCTTTTCTATTTTCTTTTCTTACTAACTTATCCAAATATCTATGAAATGTCCAAAATACCCCCATACTCAAATATCTCGCAAATGTTCCCGAAACGCGATAAAATATATTCACGACTAAAAATAACATATTTTCACACAAAAGTCGGAAATAAAATAAAATAATAATAAAATAATCAAAAGACTCAATAAAACTAAAATTGGCAAAACTGGGGCGTTACATACTGGACCTAAAGTTTTTTTATTTGTGTGCTCGCTAAGATTTTGCAATCTTATGCCTGCGTATTCCCGTAAAGAAAACTGGGAAATCAGAGCAATCGTAGTTCCTCCTATTTCTATGGGAGGAAAATGTTTGGTGTATTGTTCAAAGCCCGAGATTAAAGCTATCGCAGTATTTGTGTCTTGTTCAAAGCCCAAGATTGAAGCTAAAAGGGTGACTGAGAGAGAATTTGTCATCTCTAAAGGGATATATCTCACCTATTCATCACAAATGCTGAGAAATTGATTATAAGGGAAATTACTTTAACTGGGATATGTGAATCCAGCAATGCCATAATTTCCTTTATAAGAGGGATGTCATGAAGGAGGAAAGCTTTAACTCAATGTAGAGCAATGCCACTTTTTCCTTATGAATCTTTCATGCTAAGAGAAGGACATTGGCTTGGATGTAAATAATCCAGAGGCTTGCCACTTACAGCTGTTTAGATGAAAGATGAATTTTAGCCAGGATAAAGGAAGGACTCCAACTTGGATTTTGAATCAACAAGTGTGCCACTTACAGCAATTATCTAGGAAAAAGATTTTGATTGTTTGTTTTAAAATGTGATGTGTAGAGGAAATGTCCTCCTGCAGAGTGGACTCATAGTCTCATCTGAGGGGATGTTAATTTTTGTTGTGCCTTGATCAAAGCCCAAGGTTGAAGCTAAAAGGTTAACTCTACTAAGGAAGTTTTATATCTGTCTTGTACAAAGCCCGAGATTGAGGCTGAAAAGAGATTGACTCCACTGAGGAGGGTTGTATCTGTCTTGCACAAAGCCCAAGATTGAGGTTGAATGACTCCATTGGAGGAAATTCTTATATGAAGCCTAAGAGGAGGCTATATCTTGCTGAGGAATATTGAAATCCAAGAGCATGTCCAAATTGTATTGGGGGGAACCAAAGGGTTTTGCTCTTGTTGATTCTCAGAAAAGAGTTGAGATATCATATACCATGAGGTTCTGATTCTACTGGGGATCTGTTGATGGTTGATTGACCCTAGTTGGGGATTTTTAAGGTGAAGCTTAATCCTTGTTGGGGGTCTAAGAGTTTAAAGTTGAGTTTGAAAACCTATAGAGGTTTTAACTCTGCTGGAGATTAGTATATTGATGAAATGATCAGGGTTTTTCTGTGCTTTTAGGAAACTTGAGGGTTTCTTTGTGACATTCAAGAGGATATTAGACTTTCCAAGTCTACTTGAATGAAGCCCAAGAGGAGGCTAAGACTTTCCAAGTCTACTTGAATGAAGCCCAAGAGGAGGCTGAGACTTTCCAAGTTTCTCAAGAAGTGGTAGGCTTTAGTGTAGAGAGAGATCTTTGTATGATGCCCAAGAGGAGGCTGAGGGTTTAAGGGATGAGGATCAACCCTAGCATGGTCAGATGTTTTGGAATTCTGACTCTCCTGAAGATTGAACTAGAAAAGATGACTAATTTCTGTCCTATACCTGTAGGATGCCTTTGGGTCCTTGTACTAAGCCTAAGAGGAGGCTGAGGAACTTCTAAGAGGCCTGTTGGTCCTTGTACTCAGCCTAAGAGGAGGCTGGGGATGCCTTTAGGAAGCCCGTGGGTCCTTGTACTAAGCCCAAAAGGAGGCTGGGGAACTTCTAGGAAGCCTGTCGGTCCAAGCCTAAGAAATGTTCAAGAGAGGTTTCACCGGGAATTAATCCTTTCTCTACTGAACAGTTCTAAGATTTGAAGAAATTCAAGAGAGGTTTCACCGGGAATTAATCCTCTCTGCTGAAATGAATTTCTTGTACAAAATATATAATTTCTAAGTTTGACAGTCTTGAGAAAAGTTTCACCGGGAATAATGCCTTTCTCTGTTCCATATTGTATAAGCCCAAGAGGAGGTAAGACTGTACGGGGAATTTCCTATGAGGGAACTAGTTTTGACTATGTTGTAAAGTAACCTCTGGTTTGCCCTAAACATAGACCTAACTACTGGGGAAAACTCTAAGCAAATATGTACAATCATATATATATATATATATATATATATACAGACAAGTATATTGACAGATATATATAAGAAATAAGCACTGAAAAAAAGATACGGGGACTTACCTTCTGAGAAGAAGCCCAAGCCTAACGTGATTTGTTGTATTTATTACAACTGTATTCCCTCTTTTTAGGGTTTCAAGAATTTGATGAAAGTTTTGAAAACACATTGAATTTGAATTAAAAGAAAGTTGTTAAAAAAATATTTGTTTGGGGCTTATAGCATAAGGAGAGGCCTAGATGACTTATTTGATAATATTGATCGCACTGCGATACTGACAAACGTTGTGAGACTTATGCTACAGTAGAGGCCCAAAACTTGTTTTTGTACAAAAGGAGTTGGGTCTTACACTCTAATAGAGGCCCAAAAGTGTTTGTGAAAAAAGAAAAATGGGGCTTATACTCAAGGAGAGGCCCAGATGATTTATTTGAAAAGGCGGCGATCGAGCCGTGGTTTTGAAAACCATAGAGGGACTTACACAATGTTTGAAGCCCAAACTTTTGTATTTATAAAGAGGATGGGTCTTACACTCTATTAGAGGCCCAAAAGTGTTTGAAAAAGAAGAAAAATGGGATTTACAACTCAAGGAGAGACCCAGATGAAAATTATTTTGAAAATGGCGATCGCGCCGAGATTTTTAAAACCGTATCGAGACTTATACAATGACAGAGGCCAATATCAATTATTTATAAAGGGATGAGACTTACACTCTACAAAGAGGCCCAAAATGATTTTGAAAAGAAGTTTGAAAATTTAAAATTAAAAGAAACCCTAATTTTAGTTAAAAATATAATTTTCAAAGGAAATTAAATATAAAATATCAAATATATTTAAAAATAAGTGGTAAGCTTTGAAATTTATTTTGAAAAATCATGTTTAATCACATGAAAGCTTGAAATCCAATTGGTTTTGAAAAATCAAGGTGAGAATTTCATTTAAAAATGTTAAAAAACAATAAAAATGAAATTATTTACAAAAATTCAAGATATATTAAATAAATAATATAAATTTGATTTTTTTGTAGAATAAAATAATTTAACATTTTTGAGACTTTTTAAAAAAAGAACTAATAAAAAATGATAAAAAATGAGAGAGAAATTAATTTTAAGATTAATTAAGAAAATCATGAAAAATAAGAAAAATAGCAAAAATGAGATGGAACCAAAAAATGGTCTGGGTGGGTGTTGAACCCACGCCCTCCAACCAAACACACATGCGCTACTACCACTGGGGTGGTGATACATCCGTGTATCAAAACCAACCCATGAATACATAAGGGTAGCCTTATTTTCAGGTCAGGCCAAGGCAAAAATCAAGTTTTGGGGGATTTGCAAGAAGGATCATATCTCCCTCATTTCTCCATGAAATTGGATGAAATTTAGATGGATCCTACCTAGAATTTCATGAGGAATCCAATGGTGGTTTCAGAATTTTCTAAAGATGCCTACATTTTAAAACCCGATAGTGGTTTCAAAATAGGCTAAAATTTGCAAGTTCTATGCTATCTCTTCATACAAGCAACAATAGCATGGTAAACTTGTTCAAACATAACACATATGATATGTATGACATGTTCATGATCAATGGACATCAAAGCAATGCATATTTTAAAGAGTTCTAGTTGTTATGCACTTACCTCTTGAAGCTCCTTGTGCTATCTTGCAAAATGCTTTTGCCAGAAGTAATCTAATGCCTTAGATACTCCTGATAGATCCCTTAGGAAGCTTTTAGGATGATCAAAACCAGCTAGAAACCTCAGGAACAAGAACTGGCTCTTTCTTGCAAAAGTGGCAAAAGTGACCAAAATAGTAACTCACTCAAATGGTGTTACAATTGAGGGAAACTTGTTGGGACAGTTTGAGGATGATATTTGGAGAGTATTTGAAGTGTTGTTTGGTTTTGAAAGTGACTGAATCAAGACATGGCTTGAAAAATGCAGAAAAGTCAAAATTTGAGGTTTTGGAGGTTGGCTTTCTGATTTTGGTGTTGTACAATGAGAATGAAGGTTTGAACACCTCCAATAGATGGTTTATGATGTGTTTGGATAGTTATTTGAGTGGTTTTTGCTCTGGTTTCAAGAATCCCCAAATTGCTCCATTATGACTTGAAATTGAAGTAAGAGAGCGAGAGTGAGAAAACAAGGCTTTGGTATTGTTTTGGTGTGGTTTGAAACATCGGAAATGGCCTCTATTTATAGTAGAGGAAGTTTTTTTTGAAGGAATAGTGAATGGCAACTGGTTCACTCTATTATCCAATGGATATGCCCATGTATCACTTTCTTAAATGCCAAGGAACCAAGTCTTCTCTTAGCCATTGACTTGAGCTGGTCTTGGCAGCTTTAGGTCTTCTGAATTTTGAGTCAATCTTGACTCAATTGGACTGATATGGCTTGGTTCATGACAGCTCTATGTTCCACATCAATGCCAAATGACAAAGTTGAAGTTTTGGATTTGAAACTTGAATGATCACATGCCAAAAGATTGGATTCTTGTCTCAATGGTCCAAGTTTGAAAATATCAAGTGATTCATCAAGATTCCCTCTGATCTTGGAAGAGGACAAAGCTTGTAAGATGACAAAATTTGATATGGAAATCGTGTGGTACAAGAAATGCACCAAATCTGCCTTGAAAACCAGTTTGAGCAAGGGATGTTGTGAGGTCCATAACTCCTTGCTCAAGTTGGATTAATGGGAGTTCTTGTACTCTTTGGAAAGCTTGTATATCCTACTTTAACTTTGATGCCAAACTTTGGTCTTGAAATATCTTGGATCATAAAGAAAAATGGCCTTAAAGTTGGTGAAAAAGTGAAATAGATTCTGACTTGAAAATTTCACTAAGTGTTGGAAAAGTGGTCATTTTCATGTTTTTTGTGATTTTGATCAATCCATAACTCAAAATCCATGAGGATTTGGAATCTGATGTAGTTGAAAATTTTGAATTATGTAATGAGAGCTTTCATTTGAGCTTTGGATGGAAGAAAAAGGCCTTGTGTTTGGGAAGTTATGACCTTGCAAAGTTGGTACCAAATCACTTTTCTTCCATAACTTAGAAAATTTTAAGTTTCTTAAGGTTACCCCTTTTGCAAGTAACCCCACTTTTCTTGATTTTTCTTGATGGATGATGATCCAAACCATGAATTAACATTGTTTTTTACTTAGGGAAGCTATGATTGTCAAGAAATTCAAAAGGTCAAACTTGGTTTTTAGGCACAGTTGACTTTTTGTCAGATGAATTTCAAATTGTGTGATCCTCTATGAAATCAAGTCCTTGACCTAATTCAAACCTAATGGATGGATTCCATAGGTGTTATAGAGTATTTTTAATCATGCCCCCAAGGTTTGGGATTATGTCTTGGTCAAAAGTCAAAGATACAATTGACTTTTCATCAGGAAACCCTAATTGGTCCAAATGAATTTGAATCCTTGTATTTCTCATGAACCAAGTTCTTTGAATCAATCCAATCTTGTAAATGGATCAATATTATGTATTGGAGGTATTCAAAACACTTCTTGAGGTCTTGGCTTATGTCTTGCCCCAAAAGTCAACTTAGGGGTGAATTACGTTAAGAAACCCTAATTCCTGATTTTTTATGAATGCATCTCCTGAGGCTATTTTGATTTGATGATTGGACTCATAAGGCCCCTTTGAACTCCTTGAATCATGTTTTGAAGTATTGTCTCATGCCTAGATGAAAATTTTCATCTGGAGGCCTTAGTCGACCAACACCCTAATTTGGTTACACTGGCGATCGTGAGGCTTGATCCACTTGGAATGTTGCAACCTTGTGCTTGATTCTTGATGTGGGAGACCTCTTGATCCTTAATGGGTGTTTGAGAGGCTAGACAAGTTGAAGATCATGTCAATTCTTGATTGATCCTTTGTCTGAGTGCTCTGAGAAGGCTCAAAACCCTAATTCTTGGTTGTAGTGAATGCTCAACAACCCTTGAGAAGATTGATGAGGTATGATGATACATCCATATTGTGGTTATGGTTTGCACAATGATGGGAAATTTTGTGATCAAAATTTGGGGTATGACAGCAAGACTGAAAGTTTTAGTTTTCTGTTGTCGAATTTGATGAATTTATGAAGAAGGTGAAGATATGAAGAGATTTGTTGGGGAAGGGAATTTTTGCAGTGTATATTTAGCTTCCAAAAAGCTTCCTGAATGAGTGTGAATCGATTGGTATTTATAGGAGAGTTCAAGGTGTGTTTTGGAATTTCATTGTTGTGTGTGTGTTTTGCGTCGTACATGACGTTTTTGCAAAATTCATTGTGCAAATGGTTGTTGCGTGCTTGATTTTTCTTGTGTGGTCCTTACTCGTTTCACCCTTTTTGTCGTATGTGTGAAACGCTGTGAAATTGGTTTTGGAGTGAAATCATGCTGCTGCTGCAGGTTCTTGGTTGTACTGAACTGGCTTGGTGAATTAAGGAAAAATTGCAGGTTATTTATTATGCAGGTTATACCAATCATTTTGGGTTTGTAAATTGTGTTGTGGGGTCAGTTTTGATTTGTTTGTTGCTTTGTGAAGGTCACCTTTTTTATGTATTTGTCTTGCAGGTTTGGTTCGCATATGCCTTTTGCTCAAGATGTGGAAATGGCTGCGTCAATGTGGCTTGGTTGGGGTCCTCATTTGGTATTTGTCTTTGTGTATTAAATGAGGCTTGGAATGTGGCTGATGTATTGTGTAGAAGCTGACATCATGCGCGTGTGGGAAGGCTTTTGTGACTCATTGAAATTGCAACATGTAATGGCTTACAATTGCTAATGGGCTTTATGTTATCATGGCCTTACAAACTTTTTTGTACACTTCATGAGCACTTTTTTTGTATGAATTTTTGTGAAATGTAAATGCCTTTTTTTGTATTTTTAATGGAATTGATTTGTAAATATGGGCTTGTAGAAGAAAATATGGTAATGGGCTTTTGTGTTATTTGGTGAATTGAGGTTAGATGTGACAATGTTAAAAAATGTGGATATTCAAAAAGGATATTGGATTAAAATTGGATAAAAAATTGGAGAATAGATTAAAATTGGATATGGAAAATGAATTAAAAGGAAGTTTAGAAATGGATAGATGGATATTTAGGAATGTGGATAAGATGGATAAAAGAATTTACAAAGAAAATGGATATTGAAATGGATTTAAGAAAATAGATATAGTGAATAAAAAAATGGGAATGGGGAATATGGATATGAATGGGTTTAGTTATGAATTGCCATCCCGCTGAATTTTCAACAACACATCTACCACTTAACCTTTCAGGTGAATCTTCTAAACCTATGAGCACAACCTGCCCAATTTAAACCAATGCCACTTGGGTCACAAATGAACCAAAATCTCTTCACTATGAAAACATCTGAATTTATCACAACCTGATAACCTGACTCGCACA
Source organism: Lathyrus tuberosus (assembly GCA_022829125.1). Lineage (NCBI taxonomy): Eukaryota > Viridiplantae > Streptophyta > Magnoliopsida > Fabales > Fabaceae > Lathyrus > Lathyrus tuberosus. The sequence continues at coordinate 2,552,449 of JALAZF010000309.1, read as the reverse complement.
CAGATGACTTGAATAGGTATAAACCCTAATTGAAAGCTCACACCACTTGAATAAGTCATACCTAGACCTTGATCTTGAAACAAACTTTTCCTGACCAAACAAAGCGACATATTTTTGGATTTTTCTGAATAATGGTTAGTGGATGGATATAGAGCTAAAAAATATACACAGGTAGGACAAATTTGGGGTATGACAGCGATGAATAAGTGAGATATCTCCCTTTAGAGATGACAAATTCTCTCTCTCTCAGTCTCTTTTAGCTTCAATCTTGGGCTTTGAATAAGACACCAAAACTCTAATAGCTTCAATCTTGGGCTTTGAACAAGACACAAAACTTTCCTCCCATAGAATAGGAGGAACTATGATTGCTCTGATTTCCCAAATCTCTTTACGGGAATACATAGGCATAAGATTGCGAAATCTTAGCGAGGACACAAATAAAAAATTCCAGGTCCAGTTACCTTCCTAAAAACAATTGAAAACCCGAAAACAATAAAAACATTCTCTTAACCATCCCAAAGGAGAAACTTTCCCAATCAATAGCAGATAAACACAAGAAAGCATTTCAAACAGTAGAAATACATGAAAACGAAGATTCCTATAGATTACTCTAGATACTCTAGGTGTTAATAGCTTCCCTTTGTATAACCAAACCCCGATCCCCGATCTCTTAGCATCTGTTAAAGAAAATACTTGCGTGCAGAGTTAGTTTAAGATATCTTCCCCTTCCTTTCAAGCTTCATAGGATAAATACATAAATCACAAAGTAGCACCAAAATTCGGTAGGTGGCCGCATCACCAAAAAACTGACGCTACAGATTCACATTGCGTGAAATCAGAATCTTCATAATCATCAATCAGAACCTTGATAACATCAGCGTCTAACTTGAGATCATCAAAAACTTCAGAATCTTTATCTAGAAACTTCAGAAGGTTGCCATTCTTCAGAAGTTTGATGATTAGAGTCACATCAAGAAGCAGAAACCAAGAGAACATTGCAGCAGCAACATGGCGTCTTCTCAGAAGCTTCTTAGAAGTGAATCAGCGCAAAAGCAAATTTTTGAATACAAAGTTCAGAAAGTGATGATGTTACACGTCATTTTCTAAGAATCAAAACTGGCTGTTAAAGCTACACAATAACAAATCGTTAGGGTACCAAAATTGCTCTAACACAAATACTACCTTGTTATCATCAAACCTCAAAGGTATAGATGTAGAACCAAATCTTGTTCTAACATCAAAGTCTCTTGTTGTGAGCTTAAGCCAAGTAAGTCTCCTGCTATGCGCTTGAGCATTGAAGCCTTAATCAAATTTTTGATTAAGCAAGGAAGTCTTGGAATATATGTCTAAGCAAGGAAGTCTTGAATCTGTGGATTTTAAGCCAGAAAGTCTTGGATTCATGGAATCTGAGCAAGACAGTCTTGTACTCGAGGGTATAAGCAGGAAGTTTTGAATATGTGGGATTTAAGCAAGAAGTCTTGGATTCATGGAATCTAAGCAGGAAAGTATTAGGTTGTGAGTCTTAGCAGGAAATCTTGTACTTGAGGGCATAAGTAGGAAAGTCTTATGATCTGAGGATCTAAGCAGGAAGTCTTGATCATGTGCTGATTGAGAAGGCAAGTCTTAAGTTATAGGTCTGAGCAAATAAAAGTCTTATGCTCGAGGGCATAAGCAATTGTAATCATTGTTTGATTATAGTGAAAAATCTCTTGTGCTGCAAGGGGACTGGACTACTCTCGGTTTAAGGGGAACCAGGATAAATCTCTATAAGTTCATTTGTCATTTACTTGCTTCTGATTATTATTCCTATGCATCCATATTATTAGAATCTGAAATATTATTTCTAAACTGGACTCTAATCAAAAGCAACACAAATTGGAGAGCACAATTCAAACCCTCCTTCTTGTGTATTTTTCTCACCTTCACTCTCATGACCTAGTATGATAGGTTTTTCTATGCATCTAAGTTTGGATTTGTTTGTATGTGTGCACAACCTTATCTTTGTGTCTATTGAACTATGATAGTTGAGATTGGTATTGATAATGTGCATGAAATTGCTAATGTATGCTTGGAATGCTAGGATGTATGTGTCTGTTGAACTTTGATTTGTGCAGGTCTAGTGCAGACTGCTTGTATTTGAGTTTGTTATGTGTTTTGACTTGTTATAGCATGGTGAGGGAGGAATTCATGACATGAAGGCTTTTATGAAGATATCATGAAGATGATGAAAGTTGGATATGAGGGCAATGGAGGCTTGGAGACAAAGTGTTTGACAAAAAAGTCAACATTTGACCAAAAGTCAACCTTAGGTCAAAATTAGGTTCTTTTTGCGTAATCTTAATTCTGAACTTTGTAATGTAATATATGATATTTTGAATGTGATTTTAACTATTATATGTGACTTGCGACTTATGGTTTAAGTAAAATGGAACTTTTCCCTCCATATTTGGGAATTTGATTTTTGGATCTTTCCTTGAATTTGAAACCAAAGTTATTTCTCCACGCTCCAATCCATCATACCTAAAATCCTTCCAAAAGAAATGATGAACTAATCCAAATTACTTGGTCAACAAAAAGTCAACCTTCCATGGTTGACTTTGTTGACCAAAAGTCAACTCGTGTGAGAATGTCCTCTATTATTTCCCAAAGATACATCCAAAATAACTTGAATAAGAAAGCCCCCAAATGATCTAAGTCAATAGTCAATCTCCAAAAGTTGACTAACCAAAAGTTAACTGCACACAATAACTTCTAAGCAAATTCCAAAAGATGACAACTGAACCCAGGCAACACAAAAAGAATCCCTAGTCCATAGAAATCTCTAGAACATCTTATATCATAAGTAACCAATAAATCCTTATCCACCTCAATTCATGAACCCTTTGAACCAATGATGCAAATGAATAATGAACATGACTTGTTGCATGCATATGCATGCATGATCTAGACTAAAAAAATGCATGATTAGGGTAAATGTACGAGGCCATAAACTAGATGAAATTGAATTAAGGGATAGGGAAAATTTGGGGTATGACAGCTGTCTCTATTTAATAATCTCAAACCTGAAGGTATGAATAGCAACGACTTTCAGGCATTCGAGGTATGAGAGGATTAAATATAAAGACCAAAAATTTGCACTCCGAAGAGAAATGATAAGTATAAGTGTGTGTGATATTTTTGTATTTCCTCCACTAACAAGTCTTGGCAAGTATTGGGGGTGGAGATATTCCCGCAGGGTTCCACAAAGGTAAGAGAACTGATGGTGTATTTGCAAAAGCCAAGTAACATAGGGTATTGGTAATTTGAAGTTTCCTTCTGCAAAACTCAGAGAGGTCTTACAAAAGGAAAGTATTGAGATTTTGTTAGGGAATAACAAAATTTTCCGCTACAAAAGGGAGAGGATACTTGCAAAAGGAAAGCAAAGGAGTATGATGTTTCCTCATACAGGAGGCAAATGATGATTCCTCAACATAAGGCCAAGAAGATATGTGAAGGTGACTGTGATATCTCACGCAAAAGGCAATGAGAACTTCTTAACAGAAGGCTAAGAATAAGGATGGAAGTGAATATGATTTTTTAAGTAAAAGGCAATGAGAACTCCTTAGCGAAAGGCTAGAAAGAAGGGTGTTTCCTCTTACAAAAGGTAATGAGAACTCCTTAGCAAAAGTCTAAGAAGAAGAGCAGAATGAATTGGTTTTCTCCCACAAAAGGCAAGGATAACTCCTTAGTAAAAGGATAAGAAAGCAGATGATTTCTCATACAAAAGGTATTGATGGATTCTTAGCAAAAGGATAAGAAGATTTACGAAAGGTAAGTGAATTTCCTCGCATAAAAGGCGGAGAGGACTTGTAAAAGGTGAGTATATGATGATGTGATTCCTCCTTTGCAAAAGGCAGATGATGCTTACAAAAGGTAGGAAAAGGAGACACACATGTTAGAACAAGATTTCTTCTTGACATTTTCTCTTTTTGTTTTGATGATAACAAAAGTATTAAAATAAAAATGGTTTATTTGATGTGTGTTTTATTTATGAGGGTTCTTGTTCTTGTACATAAATAATCAGAATCTGTTTTACTTAGACACGCTTAGAGTTGCTTCATTGCTAGCTTCTGGTGGCAAAGTCTGAAGAACAATTGCTAGCTGTGGATTGTCCACACTACTGAAAGCAAGTTGTATTGTCTTATCAGCCTATCAGCTCGAGTCTACAAGATTGCAAGGCTCAAGAAAAGCTGGTACGTTTTATGGATGTTTGCTCCCAACAGCTCTATCAGTATAAAACCTCTTGGAGACTCAACGGTTAAACGCGTTACACACTGGATTCAGAATCTGTTGTGCATCCATCTTCAACGTCTCTTGTACTATGGAGTAAAGGCAAAGACACTTGATCAAGAATCTTCCTCAACGACTAGTTTCTGCAAAGGCTATATATATGGGTGAAGATTCAAGTTTGAATCTTAAAAAGGATTCTTCGGATGAAGGAGTAGCAAGATCAAGCAATTATCAACTCTAATGTAATATGCAGATTTTCTGTTTTAGGTTGTAATTGTAAAAGCCTTAAGATTTCTTACCATTGAATATCTGAGAAATCTTAAGTGCTTTAGATCTTTCTTATGGTGATTTCCCGTACCTCTGATACTCGTATCATGTACACCTTGTTCTCTATTCTGCTGAGCCTTCAGTAGTTTAGATTAACTCTCATGATATGTGCTTGAGAAAAAAGTATTGTCTCATTGGGATTCAAGCAACAAGTCTTGAGCCAAGATGCTTAAGCCATGTAAGTCTCATTGCTTAAGTTCTTGAGTTGTGAAAGTCTTATTCAGCTAGTCTGATTGAGCAAGTGGAGAAGTTTCTGTCTGAGGGGCGTGAGTAAGAAGTCTCGAGTGTAGCTTGAGCAAGGGAAGTATCAGTCTGGATGGCCAGAAGAGCAAGTGGCTCGGCCAAAGGATGTGAGCAAAGGGAAGTCTTAGACATGTGCTCTAAGAAAAGGGAAAGTCCCAGCCAGAAGACAGAAGAGCAGGTGGCTCAGTCAGATGGTGTGAGCAAAGGTTAAGTCTTAGACATGTGCTCTAAGCAAGGGAAGTCTCAGACAAAGCAGTTGTAAAAATCTTATGTAGAAGCATAAGCGATTGTAATCATGAAGTGGTTATAATGTAAATCTATTCTGAGGCAAGGGGACTGGACTACTCTCAGTTAAGGGAGAAACCAATATAAATATTTTGTGTCTTCTGTTGTTATTTTATTTACTTCTGTTATATCCGTTGCCAAACGAATCAACTCATAATCTGAACATCAGTTCTGATTCTGAAACTCTGATCAGAAGTTAAATTAAAAGAGAACGCGAAACATAATTCAATCCCCCTTCTTGTGTACTTTTCACACCTTCATTGGTATCAGAGCATGGTATGTGCTTAACACTTAACAGTGGAGCAGATAATGATCTAATAAAAAAAGTATATTTCTTCTTCAAGAAGGAACCAAGTGCCACATGAAAATTATCATACGGTTTTTCCTTCCATATTCAAATGGGTGACTCCACTGAATTTAAATGATGGAAAAGCTAAAGATATTTTTAACTCATTGGACTTGATAAAGGCTTGTTGAAGGTATATAGAATATCCTTGAAAAAGGTATTACTATAGAAGTTTATGGTGTTAAAGATGGTCATCTTGAAAATCTCTTTCACAAACTCAGAAGATGCATATTGAATATCTTCATAGGTAGTTGAATTCTGGTAGATGCACTATCTCACTTCTGAGTATATCAACATCATTAATATGTCTGATGCTTGGACTATCTTTGAAATCTTGTGCTTGGGTTTGTGGGGATCAGTCTTTGAAGCTTGAAGTAGTTACACTTCATCTAATCTTTTCAAGAAAATTCTAAGAAGATTGTTCCTTGACTTAAATCTAAAGTCACAACTTTTTTTATATGTTTACATCTTGAATATGTTGTGTTCTAAAGGTTTGTCTTGCAGTCCTCAAAGGAAAGAAATGAAGTTGGATGATGAAAAAAATTTCATCAGATCACCTTCTCTTTTTAGCTTAAGCTCTTTGGAATGACTATTGATAAGAAACTTAGGTTTCTTGTAAGAAAAACTTCTATAATGGCTGAATGGATTGAGATATCTGTTGATAGAAGAGTAACTTCAAAAGCTTCTGAAATATTTGTGTTTGTTCTCTTGTTTTAGGATTGGCTTAATTTTTGTAAAACAAATAATAGCAGCAATAATGTAATAGAGAATAGGTTGTATAATCTTGCTAAGAAGAACAGGTACAACAAGATGCCTGAACATGTTGTGTTGAAGTTATTCAACAACTGGAGCAACATGTCGAAGAAGATGTCTTATGAGGAAGCATTCGACATCGCGCCTGCTGAGCTGGATTAATGAGATTCAGCTATGTTTTGAATTGTATAGAATTTTAAGAGAAAATTATGCATTCTATGTGGCGCATATTTAAAGGTCTAGAAGATTCAATCAGAAATCAAGACTTTCTAAATATGGAGACATATTAGGAAATATTAGATTGAAGACCTATTTTGTTAGAGTTTATTTTGCAGATTTGTAACAGCTATTGAAGCTGTGATTGAAGGCCCAAATCTAGTTGGGTACAAGTTATAAATAGAAGGGTTTGTAACCTTGGTACATACGGCTCAAGATGTAGAAGTCTAGGGTTCTATCTAGGTAAACCTCCCGGCTTGTGGGAAGGTTACCCGTATCCCTCAAAACCTGTAGGTAAGAGGCAGTACGTATTTTTCTTGGAGGAAGCTTTGAAGCAACTCCAGGTTGTGGTTTTAGTTAAGGAAAGAAGCTAACAAACGGTGGAGTTTGGCATCATACTTAGCTAAGTATTGTTCTCATCAGATGTTGATGTGTCTTGGAAGGGTGTCTTCCTTGCTGAATTGTTGTATAGGTAAAGAGTCGTTGATGCAGTGGTGGATTGTCAGCTGCTAGACATCATTGCGATGATTGGGAGTGAGAAGGGTTTCTCATATCTAGAGAGGATCTAGGTAGAAGGGTCATTAGGTAGTGATTAAGTGATAAGCTATAAACAGGTAGTTTAGCTTTGAATTGATACTGCTGATAGTGGACTTCATCCCTGGCTTGGTAGCCCCCAGAGTAGGTGTGTTAGACCGAACTGGGTTAACAATTCTGTGTGTCTTGCTTTTATTTTTTCAGTACCATGATCATTGCAATATACCTTGCCCTTTGTGATCATGTCTGACCATATGTCGAACAGCATGTTCTAGGACATCTGAATTCTGCACATGTACCAGAATTTCAATTGGTATCAGAGCAGGTCATTCTGTTATGTATCTGGATGAGATCCGAGGGAAGATACTTTCTGGTTCATGGTCAAGGTAGAAGCTTTCTACTGAAAAGTTGTTTGAACTTGGAGTAGTTCATATAGGTGTGAGAATGGTCCCTAGAAGTGGAGGATGGGCTGTTCGTGACAGGCAGTGGCGTGTGCTGAAGGCTTGGGGGAGTGGTTGAAAAACTGCTGTGTTGTGGTTATGTTAGGTTTGATTTATTTTCAAACCTGTGGTATTGTGGTGTCACCTGAATTATGATGCTAGGGCTGAGATGTGACACCTGAAGGCTTTGAGGAGTTTGTATTTTGATCCGCTGCGAATCTATCTGAAAACTCCTGAGGTTGTAACTGAGAAGGTTGTTCTTCTCTGAATGTATATCCTATGGTGATGGGATTTATGCAAGACTGCTTCAACTTACTCTGTCAACGATACTTGAAGATTATCGTTCAAGTCCACTCATAAAGGCATTGATAAGTGATGTTTTTGCTTCTTTTCTTAAAATGGTTAATCTCCAGTCTTTGTTGGAATGATGTCCTATCCTGTATTAGAACATCACATCAGAATTGTGCTGATTTTTGTTGTCTAAAGGAATGGAATAGCAGATGCTCTGGGTGCTAAACTAATGTGGTTTGATCACATGAGTTTAGAACCTACTCCTGATCTGGAAGAGGAGGCATCTGGGTGGTTTGTCTAAGAAGTTTCTGGCCCTGGAACTTATCTTAGATGTGTGAGTTGGTCAAGGTGTGATCAACATGTTATTGACTCCTGAGGTCAGTTTATTTCTGGTCCTTGCTGCAAGAGTAGAGAACCTGAGATTCAAGAAGTATTATCTCTAGCGGACTTCTTGGACATGAAGGTCAAAGATAAAAAAAGGCATGTTCTGAATGATCTTGTGAAGCTAGATAAGTATTGACTGTGTGCACTTAGGATTGATATGATCTAATCACAGTCTGTGTTGTTATTAAAGGGGAGAATGTATGTTTCCCTGAAGTGCTCTTGGCAGTCTCTGAGGGAAAGTACCTGATGTTTTGGAAGACCTTGAAGACATGTCTTGACATCATTATATTAAGTTTTTTTAGGCTGTCTGGATGATGAGAGTTGGATGAGAGAATACTAATCTCATGCTTCTGTGATGTGATGAGTTATGATGAAAGGGAAGTTTGGAGATTCTGGTTTTGGAATGGGGTGTTTTTCTTAGTGCAGCTGGATTCTTTTCATGATGTCTAGACTGATGTCTTAACATCTGTTGACAGAACATTCTGTTCAGAATGTTATGGTGTGTGTCTCCAGAGATCACAAGTCTCTACTTGACTTATGGACTGATATAAGAGTCAAGCAGTAGGTGAATGTGTTCAGCAGGTATGTTGAACAGAAAGTGCGCTCTTGAAGACATGAAGATGAGTCTCATGTTCTCCATTCATTTAAGGCATTCTTCTTGCAAAGGAGTACTGGTAGTCTTAAATAGAGAAAAGTTGATCAGATTGAGATCATGTGAGTATTGGTACAAGTGATGATTGTGTTCAACTTGTGAGTTGAACAAAGAGTGAGCTCTTGAAAACATGAAGATGCGTCTTATGTTTTCCATTCTTCAAGGTACTAAGAAGCACATGATAGGGGGAGAGTGTTACAATTCTATGCAGCTGGACGTGTGATGTTAAGGGGGAGATTGATAAATCTTATGTTTTTGGTGTTAGCACTTATTTTGTAGCAGATTAAGAATTTGCAGACATAAGGATTTAGTATTGCTTTTGTTTAGTTAAATGGAACAGAATTAAAACAGAAATTTATTGCATCTTTAAAAGCATACAAGATTAGTAAAAACACCAAACAAAGGGTCTAAAGGTTATCCCAACCCCCCGAATCAAGAAATGTTTTCCAATCTTCGTCCCATTCGTCATCAGAGGCTTGAAGTTGCACTTGGTTTTTCTTGATGGTCTTCATCCTCATTTCTGATGTCTTTCGAGTTCTTGTTGCTCCTGAAGATGTTCCAACTGTGGACAGTGTTGTGTCCTTCAACTTCTGAGGATCTGGCTTCTTGTCCTCCTGCTTGTGTCTCTTTGCTGCATTCTTGTTTGACTGACTCATGATTCTTTCCTTAGTGTGCTGATAGGGGCAAGGAGGTTTGTTATTTATAATGGATAAAAAGTCATTGTTTGTATCGCCTGACCAGTCAAAGTTGTCTTTGGTGTGGGAATCTGTCTTTCTTGGGAACCTGTTTTTTTCTTGGCACATTGGATACCAGAACTTCGTGTTTGGTGCCTTGGTAGAGGTTGTCCTAGTAGGATGAGCCTAGGTCTTGTCTGGTTGTCTGATTAGTTTGCTTTTGGTGCTGGTTGTGATCAGGTGGTGTGCTGATGTCCTACATTTTGTTACAACATTATTGTTTGGCGTGTACCATACTTATGGAGTTGGAGGAAGCAGCATTATAGTCTGAGGTGGCAGTCCTTATCTTGTGTTGCAAGAAATTTGTTTGGAATATGTGAGAAATTTCAAATTAAGTGGGCTTTTGTTTATATTGGACTTGGCATAAACATGGTGAGATTATGCTCAACAAATACAAGAAGTGGCAGTTCTTAATGTTGAGAATGTGGCAATATCATCTGGTGTCAAGTGCTCATCTTCATAAGGAGCATTGGTTGTTCATGACAGGGGGAGTTAAGGCTGTTGTCTATGGTCTATTACTGCAAGGGTGCAGATTTTTGTAAAGTGTGGGTGCTGTCAAGTTTGTGCTATGTAATGTCAAACATCATGATGGGACATATCATAGCTGTGTGGAGTTAGTGCCTATGCAGGAGAAGTCTGAAAAGGAGAATTGTTGTATCTGGGTGACTCTATTTTTTCTCTGCTGTTTTTGAAGGAATCCAATAAAATATGCTTGGAATGTATAAATTTATGAGGAGCCTTGGGTTGATAACTTTGTGAACAAGCAGACAAACTATTTTGGTAAGATGTCAGAACAGCACTCAAGACATGTTTCCCTGAGCCAAACAAAGGAATATTCTAGACTGTGCATCCAGCCACGCGTAAGAAGGGAGCTTAGTAAGTGATGATTGGCCATGCAGGACTGATCTAAGAGCTATTAAAGGCATTCAAAGTCAGTTTGGACGGTGCACCTTGAATTAAGTTACAGGTTTTCCATTCTCAATTAACATTCTCTTTGACCAAGATTTAAAGATCGTTAATATCTAAGAAACTGCTCTGCTATTTAGAGAGGCTTCTCCTATCCTCTACCATCAGGTAAGGGTTGTTCTCATAAAAACTATGGGTTTTGTTCGGGTCTGGGTTAGTTGTGCCTGGGTCTGGTTTTGTGATGGCCTCCTTTGTCAATTTTTGGCCAAAAAGAGGGAGAAAGGGATTGTTGCTCAGAGGTTCAGACAGGAGTTTGTGATTGCATATGTTGTCCAAACATGTCAAATCAAATGTCTATCATGTTTCATGCTTCTTTTTGGATATTTTTGTGACCTATGATCTGAGTTATGAACACAGTTGTGATCTGTGTTCTGAGTTACCAGGAGTGGTGGAGGGTTTGGTCTTAAGTTTCCTCTTATGCCCTTCAAAGAGCAATTAAGAGTTCTCTTATGCCACCATTGGTCTTCAAGTTAAGAAGAGGTTCCTGGATTGAGGGGGAGTACAAGCTGTCTTCTGCTATCTTCTTCCTCGTGTGCATCAACAAACTTCAGGACCTTCCTTCCTTTTATCCTGAAGATTGCTGTTCGTTGGTGCTGATGCAGTGAAGTTCTTCAGAGTGCTGCAAAGAAGATGTCAAACAAAGATGGTGAGACAATATTTTCAACATGAAGATCTGTTGCTGTATGCTGTAGACTCTGAACTCTACAGCTGTTGGTTGTATTTTTATATTGCTGTAAACTCCTGGATTGTAATTGTTTGTAGATTATTTGTTTTAGCCAAAATTTACCAAAGGGGGAGAATGTTAGTTCTCTTGTTTTAGGATTGGCTTAATTTTTGTAAAACAAATAATAACAGCAATAATGTAATAGAGAATAGGTTGTATAATCTTGCTAAGAAGAACAGGTACAACAAGATGCCTGAACATGTTGTGTTGAAGTTATTCAACAACTGGAGCAACATGTCGAAGAAGATGTCTTATGAGGAAGCATTCGACATCGCGCCTACTGAGCTGGATTAATGAGATTCAGCTATGTTTTGAATTGTGCAGAATTTTAAGAGAAAATTATGCATTCTATGTGGCGCATATTTAAAGGTCTAAAAGATTCAATCAGAAATCAAGACTTTCTAAATATGGAGACATATTAGGAAATACTAGATTGAAGACCTATTTTGTTGGAGTTTATTTTGCAGATTTGTAACAGCTATTGAAGCTATGATTGAAGGTCCAAATCTAGTTGGGTACAAGTTATAAATAGAAGGGTTTGTAACCTTGGTACATACGGCTCAAGATGTAGAAGTCTAGGGTTCTATCTAGGTAAACCTCCCGGCTTGTGGGAAGGTTACCCGTATCCCTCAAAACCTGTAGGTAAGAGGCAGTACGTATTTTTCTTGGAGGAAGCTTTGAAGCAACTCCAGGTTGTGGTTTTAGTTAAGGAAAGAAGCTAACAAACGGTGGAGTTTGGCATCATACTTAGCTAAGTATTGTTCTCATCAGATGTTGATGTGTCTTGGAAGGGTGTCTTCCTTGCTGAATTGTTGTATAGGTAAAGAGCCATTGATGCAGTGGTGGATTGTCAGCTGCTAGACATCATTTCGATGATTGGGAGTGAGAAGGGTTTCTCATATCTAGAGAGGATCTAGGTAGAAGGGTCATTAGGTAGTGATTAAGTGATAAGCTATAAACGGGTAGTTTAGCTTTGAATTGATACTGCTGATAGTGGACTTCATCCCTGGCTTGGTAGCCCCCAGAGTAGGTGTGTTAGACCGAACTGGGTTAACAATTCTGTGTGTCTTGCTTTTATTTTTTCAGTACCATGATCATTGCAATATACCTTGCCCTTTGTGATCATGTCAGACCAGATGTCGAACGGCATGTTCTAGGACATCTGAATTATGCACATGTACCAGAATTTCAATTTGTATTTCAACTGATTTCCCAAATCTGAAAGTAAGAAGAAACACTACCAGAACCTAATATTAGATGCTCTTTAGTGTTTAATCTTTTGAAGTTCATATTAGTGCAGGATGCAGATGAAAAGAAGCATTTGTATTCTGAAATAAAAATCAAGTATTGAAAAGCAAGAGATGTTGTTAAAGTTATCTTGTTTCAAAATATTTGATTATATGGAGTTTGTTCTTTAAGGTGATATCTTAAGAAACTCCATTGCTTCTTGTTTGAGGACCATCATGGAAGTTATTTTAAAAGAAATTTCTATGAGAAATCTTCAACTTCTCTTTGAGTTCTGTCAGTCGTACTAAGACAGTACTCTGATTTGCTTTATGTCAATTTCTAATAGCTAACACCATCTGGTTATGAGTTTGTCAATGATTTCAAAGTCAAACGATTTAATCCCAGATAATGAGATTATTGACATTACTTAGAAAAAGATTATGTTCCTATCATATCTCATTCTAGACTTATACTCTGGAGTGACTTATGGTCTGCTATTAGATTAAGATGTAAGGAAAAGAAGAGTCTGTTTGTACTTACGAGTATCATAATGTATCTGCTACAGATATCAAGGAAAGAAGCAGAGGCTTCTTCCATAAGGGTGTTTACAACATTTATTGGAAGAAGAGCCAACAACCCAGATTCAAGTGTTGGTGGTACTGAATTTGGTGAGAGTAGTGGAGTCAATGGTTAGACAGCCATTGAATCAGAATCCACTCAAGCTGTGTTCAAACTCTATTGGTCAATGGTAAAAAGATTTTTTTTTTTTTTAAAAATTTTATAATACTTACCTTTTCATAAAGGTGAAACTCATCGTGTGGAATTAAAATATATGCTGGATAAAGAACCTTTGGGTAATGATGTTTTCTCTTTTAGTACTTGTTGTTACTATTCCCTGTCTTGTGAAACATCATTGTGTCCTTTTTCTGACAAGATTCTTATTCTTGTAAGATTCTTGTTCTGTTCTTATTCTTCGTTTTCTTCTTCTCTTCTTCTTGGTTATGTGCTGATCAAACCAAACCTGATATGAGTTCTTCAGTTTATTCTCTTCTGAATCAGCTGGTTGTCATCAATGAAAAGTTTATGGATTTTGATGAGTTGCTTAAGATTGGTTTCAACTTCTGGAAGACTGTGTCTAAACAAAGGTGGAATGGCTACTTTGGGATGCTCTGTGGTTTCACTTATCCAAGTCTTGCCAAAGATTTTTGGATCAATGCCTCCATTGTTGAGCTGAATTTTGAGTATGCTATTATGTCTAGAGTAACTGGTGTTTCTATTACAGTAACCTCTAAAGCGATTGCAAATGTGATCAATTGTGAGGAGATTGGAGAAATCCCAGGAAGTCTTGTTTGGGAACACTATCTTCCTACTTGGCGTATCTTTGTAGATCCATCTAATACATCAGTGGTTTCAAATCTTCTTCCTGATGCTGTTGTTTGGAGTCAGATTCTGAATTCAAACTTACTGTCTAAGAATAAAGATTTAGACCAAGTGGACCCTATTGAAAATGATTTGCTTCTACTTCATAATTCGGATTTGAAGATTGATCTTCGTCAAGTTATGTTTGACCATGTGAAGAGGTCTCTTTCTTCTTTTTAAAAGGGAAAGATCTTTTTCATTCCTTATGGACGAGTTATTTCTGAAATACATGTTTAGCAGGGCATTAAAATAAGTTCTGAGGCTAGTTATTCCAAGATTTGGAGAGACAAGTTTGAAGCTATCTATGAAATATTCTTATGTTAGATTTCTCCATAGTTATGCTTTGTATTGTTGTTGAAATCTTTGTATTAAGCATCTTATTAATAAATTCAGAGTTTGTTCATGCTTGTGTTCAATTTTAACTGATTAATATTTATACTTGTTGTTCAATGAGAATCTGAAATAGATAAAAGAACTCAAATGTTTGCAACTTATTTTATTAATAAAGAGGAAGCTATTACAATACAATTAAATTTTTCTAGTCTAATGGATGTGTCCTAAGGAATTCCCTAGGATCATCTGACATGTCTAGATTGTCTAAGAAATCTTTCCATTCTTCCTTAGCAAACTCCAAAGCCTCATTTCTCAGTTTGTCTCTACGCCTGGATCCAGAAGATCTTCTTCTGTGTGTCTTCACAAAGGATGCTGAAGAGGAGGGCACTTCTGAAGCTGTCTGCTTGCTTGCATATTCTTCAGCTGCTGCCTTGCTTTGATTTGCTTGAGTTGCTGCATTCAGTAGTGATGCCTCCCTAAAATCTCTCTTTGGAACCCATATTTGCTTTTGCATATACATCTTGGTATTTTAGGGATTAAGTGATGATGGAAGAAAGCTTACTAGAGTCCTTTTATAGACGTGTTACATTCATTGTCTTGAGTTTAATATTATTTAAGTACTGATTAAATTTTATCAGTATTTTAATAATGACTCTTGGAAATGTGATCTAGTAGTCTAACCTATTAAGATTCTATGAATAACTATGAGTTTATGTTTGATTTGTTTTAATTGTCATTTCTGTGTTAGTTTTACTTTGATAGTGTGCCTTCAGAAAATCTAAAGAAATTACTGGAATGTACTTGAATGCTAAAAAGAATTCTTGGTCAAAATAAACTTTTTCATTGATTAAACTGGTGGATTACATTTTTTTAATTAAAAAAACTGGAACAAGATGATTTCTAGAATTGATCCCTTGTTAGTGCATCTCGTGCCCAGCGGTGTCCACTGTTGTCATAGTCTACCTCGTCGTCTTCTGAATCAATCACTTCTTCCTCTTCTATTCTGAAAGAGAGTGGTAGAACTTCTTGTTGACCCTTCTTTTCTTCTTCTTTGACCTCTTCATGCTTTTTCTCTGAGGCTTAAAAGCGGCTACTACTGAATCTCTTTCAGAAGGTCATTCAGGTACTGCCAAAGTTGCCTCTTCTGTAGAAAGTATTATTGAGGGCAGAGGCTCGGTTGTAGAGGACTCAAAAGTAGCTCGCCTCTAAGGGGATAAGACTGCCAAGCTTGTAGAGCTGGATGCTTTTATAATGACTTCTGTGGATACCAAGAGTCTAAAATTAATCCTTGTTTAATTCTTGGAATAGTAACGACCCCTAAGACTTCAAAACGTGCACTTTATAAACCTTAATGACTCTTATTACTTGATTATTCTTCCTCTTTGGAAACTGATCTTGTAAAGATTATCTGAGTTACATTTATTAGTGATATTTTTTCTCTTTCCATTCTTTTCCGTTTATTCTTTTTTATATGACAAAAGCGGGAGAAATAATAGTAAGTATTTTAGTGGAAACTAAACCCATTGAATACATGTCCTAAACATATTGGTCATTTATTTTCTTGTCATTTATTTTCTGTTTTTATGGTTACCTTCCCAGAGTGTATTTTTAACTTTCTTTTACATAGGTCTAAGGAAAAGCTCACAAACCTCAGACTTAGCCTATAAGACCCAGAAGGAGCTTACAAACCTCATATTCTGGTGTAACCAAAGAAAGTTAAAAAGGGAAACATATTTTAACTCTCTTGTACATAGTGTTAAGTAAGAGCTTACAAACCTCTAACTTGGCCTATGAGACTCAGAAGGAGCTTACAAACCTCGTATTCTGATGTTGCCAAAGGAAATTAAAATGTTGTTATTTTGGTTTTCTCATATATGGAACTAAGGGGGAGCTTACAACCTCAACCTTGGAACTGTTTGACTCGGGGGGAGCTTGCAAACCTCAGACCCTGATGTTACTAAGAATACTAATTTATTTTTTCTTGAAAAGTAGTTCTTGGTGTTAGAGTCAATAGAACTCAGTTGTTGACTATCAGACTCAGGGGGAGCTTACAAACCTCATACTAATAAAGCATCCATCTTCAGCGTCTCTTGTATTATGGGGCAAAAGCAAATACACTTGATCAAGTCACTTCCTCAACGGCTAGTTTCTGCAAAGGCAATAAATATGGCTGAAGATTCAAGTTTGAATCTTAACAAGGATTCTTTAGATAAAGGAGTAGCAAGATCAAGCAATTATCAACACTAATGTAATATGCAGATTTTCTATTTTAGGTTGTAATTGTAAAATCCTTAAGATTTCTTATCATTAAATATCTTAGAAATCTTAAGAGCTTTAGGTCTTTGTTATGGTGATTTCCCGTACCTCTGATGCTTGCATCATGTACACCTTGTTCTCTATTCTGCTGAGACTTGGGTAGCTTAGATCAAGTCTGTTGCTATGTGCTTGAGCAGAAGTCTTGTCTCATTAGGATTCAAGCAACAAGTCTTGAGCCAAGATTCCTAAGCCACGTAAGTTTCATTGCTTAAGTGCTTGAGCTGTGAAAGTCTTATCCAGCTAGTCTGATTGAGCAAAGGGGAAGTCTTCATCTGAGGGGCGTGAGCAGGAAGTCTCAAGTACGGCTTAAGCAAGGGGACGTCTCAGTCTGATTACCAAAAGACCAGGTGGTTCGGTCAGAGGGCGTGAGCAAGAAGTCTTAGACATGTGCTCTAAGCAAGGGGAAGTCTCAGTCTGATGACTAGAAGAGCAGGTCGCTCGATCAGAGGGCGTGAGCAAGAAGTCTTAGACATGGGCTCTAAGCATGGGGAAGTCTCAACCAGAAGACATTGGAGCAGGTGGCTCGGTCAGAAGGTGTGAGCAAGGGAAAGTCTTAGACATGTGCTCTAAGCAAGGAAGTCTCAGATAGTTGGTCTGAGCAGGTGTAAAAGATTTATGCAGAAGTATAAGCGATTGTAATCATGAAGTGGTTATAATGAAAATCTCTTGTGAGGCAAAGGGATTGGAGTAATCTTAATTAGGGGAGGAACGAGGATAAATCTTTTGTGTCTTCTACTATTATTTATATATTTATGTTATATCCGCTGCCAATGAATTAAAATAAAATCTGAACACCAGCTCTGATTCTGAAACTCTGATCAAAAGTTAAATTAAAGAAAATGCAAAACACAATTCAACCCCCCTTCTTGTGTACTTTCACACCTTCAATTGGTATCAGAGCCTGGTCTGAGCTTAACACTTAATAGTGGCGCAGATAATGATCTAATAAGAAAAGTATATTTCTTCTTCAAGAAGGAATCAAGTGCCACGTGAAAAATATCATACGGCTTTTCCTACCATATTCAAATGAATGATTCCACTGGATTTAAATGATGGAAAAGCTAAACATATTACTATAGACGTTGATGGTTCAAAGATGATTATCTTGAAAAAATCTTTCACCAGCTCAGAAGATGCATACTAAACATCTTCAGAGGTAGTTGCATTCTAGTAGGTGCTCTATCTCACTTTTGAGTATATCAACATCATTGATGTGTCTGATGCTTGGACTATCTTTGAATTCTTGTTCTTGGATTTGTGGGGATCAGTTTTTGAAGCTTGGGCAGTTACACTTCATCTAATCTATTTCAAGCAAATTCTGAGAAGATTACTCTTTAACTTAAATCTAAAGTCACAGTTATTCAGGATGTTTACATCTTGAATCTGCTGCATTCTGAAGATTTGTCTTGCTGTCTTCAAAGGAAAGAAATGAAGTTAGATGATGAAAAACTATTCAACAGATCACTTTCTCAATTTAGCTCAGTTCCTTGGAATACCTAATGATGAGGGACTTAGGTTTCTTGTCAGAAGAACTATCATACTAGCTGAATGGATTGTGATATATGTTGATAAAATAGTAACTTCGGAGGCTTCTGAAATACTTGTATTTCAACTGATTTCCCAAATCTGAAAGCAAGAAGAAACACTACCAAAACCTAATATCCAATGCTCTTCAACGTCAAAACCTTGAGCTGATATTAGTGTGGGATACAGATGAAAACAAGCATCTGTGTTCTGAAATAAATATCAAGTATTGAGAAGTAAGATATCGTGTGAAATCTATCTTATTTCAAAATATTTGATAATGTGGAGTCTATTCTTTAAGGTGATATATTAAGAAACTCCATTACTTTTTGATTGAGGATCATCATGGAAGTTGTTTTAAAAGACATTTCTATGAGAAGTCTTCAATTTTTCTTTGAGTTTTATCAGTTGTACTAAGACAGTATTTTGATTTGCTTTGTGTCCTTTTCTGATAGCTAACACCATCTGGTTCTGAACTTGTCAATGATTTCAAAGTCAAAAGATTTAATCCTAGACAATGAGATTAGTGACCCTGCTTTGAACAAGATTTTGTTCCTATCATATCTCATCCTAGACTTATACTCTGGAGTGACTTATGATTTTGCTATTAGATTGAGATATAAGGTAAAGAAGAGAATGTTTGTACTTACATAAAGGTGAAACTCATTTAGTGGAATTGAAATATTTGTTGGATAAAGAACCTTTGGGTAGTGATGTTTTCTCTTTTGGTACTTGTTGTTACTATTCCCTGTCTTGTGAAACATCATTGTGTCCTTTTTCTGACAAGATTCCTATTCTTGTAGGATCATTGTTCAGTTCGTTTTCTTCTTCTTCTTCTTCTTCTTTTCTTCTTGTTTGTGTGTTGATCAAACCAAACCTGAGATGAGTTATTCAATTAATTCTCCTTTGAATCGGCTGGTTGTCATCAATGAAAAGTTTGTGGATTTTGATGAGTTGCTTAAGATTAGTTTCAACTTCTGGAAGACTGTGTCTAAACAAGTTTGGAATAGCTACTTTGAAATGTTATGTGGTTTCACTTGTCCAAGTCTTGTCAAAGAGTTTTGGATGAATGCATCCATTGTTGAGTTGAATTCTGAGTATGTTATTCTGTCTAGAGTAACTCATGTTTCTATTGCAGTAACCTCTAAATCGATTGGAAATGTGATCAATTGTGAAGAGATTGGAGAAATCCCAAGAAATTTTGTTTGGGAACACTATCTTCCTACTTGTCTTATCTTTGTAGATCCATCTAGTACATCAGAGGTCTCAAATCTTCTTCCTGATGCTGTTGTTTGGAATCAGATTCTGAATTCAAACTTACTTCCTAAGGATAAGGATTTAGGCCAAGTGGACCCTATTGAAAAAGATCTGCTTCTACTTCTTAATTCATTTTTGAAGATTGATCTTCCTCAAGTTATGTTTGACCATCTGAAAAGGTCTCTTTCTTCTTTTCAAAAGGGAAAGACCTTCTCCATTCCTTATGGACGAGTTAATTCTGAGATACTTGTTCAGTAGGGGTTAACATAAGTTTTGAGGCTAGTTCTTCTAAGATTTGGAGAGACAAGTTTAAAGCTATCTATGAAAGATGCTGATGTTAGATTTCTGCATAGTTGTGCTTTATATTTTGTTGAAATCTTTGTATTAAGCTTCTTATCAATAAATTCAGAGTTTGTTCATGCTTTTGTTCAGTTTTAAACTGTTGAATATTTATTCTGTGTTGTTCATGAGAATCAAAAAATTAACTAAGAAAACGTACTCAATGTTTGCAACTTATTTCATTAATGGAAAGGAAGTTATTACAAGACAATTAGATTTCCTAGTCTGTTGGATTTGCCCTAAGGAATTCCCTAGGATCATCTGACATGTCCAGATTAACTAAGAAATCTTGCTATTCTTCCTTAGAAAACACCAATGCCTCCTTTTTTAGTTGAATTATGCGCCTGGATTTAGAAGAACTTATTCTTCTATGTGTCTTCACAAAGGATGCTGAAGAGGAGAGCACTTCTGAAGCTGTCTGCTTGCTTGCAGATCCTTCAGCTGCTGCTTTGCCTTAGTTTGCTTGAGTTGCTGCATTTAGTAATGCTGCCTTCCTGAAATCTCTCTTTGGAACCCAGATTTGCTTTTGCTTGTACATCTTGGTATTTTAGAGATTAAGTGATGATGGAAGAAAGCTTACTTGAGTCCTTTTTATACACGTGTTACATACATTGTCTTGAGTTTAATATTATTTAAGTAGTGATCAAATCTTATCGGTACTCTAATAATAACTCTTGGAAATGTTATCTAATGGTATAATCTATTTAAGAATCTCTGAACATCTATGAGTTAATGTTTGATTTGTTTTAAATGTTGCTTTTGTGTAAGTTTCACTGTGTTAATGTACTTTCAGAAATCTAAAGAAAAATTACTGGAATGTACTTGCATGATAAAGAAATACTAATAAAAAATCTATTTCATTAACATTAAGCATCTGGATTAAAAAAATGTTTTAAAGGAACAAGATGTTTTTCTAGTAAAGATCCCTAGCTAGAGCATCTTGTGCCCAACGGTGTCCACTATTGCCATAATCCACCTCTTTGTCTTCAAAGTCAATTTATTTTTCCTCTTCTATGACTGGGAGTGATCGGTAGAACCGCTTGTTGACCCTTATTTTCTTCATTTATCTCTTCATACTTCTTCTCTTTGGCTTCAGAGTAGCTATTGAAGAACCTCTTTCTGAAGGTTGTTCAGGAACTGCTGAAGTTGCCTCTTTAGAAGTAAGTGGTGGTGAGGGAAAAGGGTCAGGTTTAGAAGATTCAGAAGCAGCTTTCCTCTATGGAGATTGGACTTCTAAACTTGTAGAGCTCTCGTTTAAATCTGTTATGTCGGATGTATTATGACTCTCAGTTGATGACTCCATTTCTCTAGGAAGATGTTGATGAAAATGACTTAGAAGTTGGGTGCTTTTATAATGGCTTTTGTGGATAGCAAGAGTATGAAATTAATCCTTGCTTAATTCTTAGAATAGTAATGACCAATAAGACTTTAAAGCGTGCACTTTACAAACCTTAATGATTCTTACTACTTAATTATTTTTCCTCTTGGATACTGATCAAGTAATGATGATCTGAATTGCATTAATTAGTGGAATTTTTTTTCTTTCCTTTTTTTTTTCTTTTTCCTTCTTTTATTTTATTATTTTTTATGTGACAAAAGGGGGAGAAATAATAGTAAGTATTTAAGTGGAAACTAAACCCATTGGGTACCTATTCAGTTGTACATATTGGTCATTTATTTTCTTGTAATTTATTTTCTGTTTTTATGATTTCCTTGCCTAGGGAGTATTTTAACTTTCTTGTACATAGGCCTAAGGAAAAGGTTAGAAACCTCAGACTTAGCCTATCAGACCCAGAAGGAGCTTGCAAACCTCGTATTCTGGTGTTGCCAAAGAAAAGTTAAAAGAGGAACATATTTTAACTCTCTTGTCCATAGTGTTAAGTAAGAGCTTACAAACCTTTGACTTAGTCTATTAGACTCAGAATGAGCTTACAAACCTCATATTCTGATGTTTCCAAAGGAAGTTAAAATGTTTTTATTTTGGTTTTCTTAAATATGGAACTAAGGGGGAGCTTACAAACCTCAACCTTGGAAGTGTTTGACTCAGGGGGAGCTTGCAAACCTCAGACCCTGATGTTACTAAGAAGGCTGATTTATTTTTTCTTGAAAAATAGTTCTTAGTGTTAGAGTCAATAGAACTTAGCTGTGAACTATCAGACTCAGGGGGAGCTTACAAACCTCATACCCTGTTGTTGCAGAAAAAATTAAATGCCCAACATTTTCCTTTAAATACTTGTGTTTGTCATCATCAAAAAGGGGAAATTGTTAGAACAAGATTTGTTCATGACATATTCTAATTTAGTTTTGATGATAATAAAAGTATTAAAAGAATAATGGTTTACTTGATGTGTGTTTTATTTATGCAGATTCTTGTTCTTGTACATAAATAATCAGAATTGGTTTTACTTAGATACACTTGGGAGTTACTTCATTGCAAGCTTCTAGTGCTAGAGTCTGAAGAACAATTGCTAGTGTGGCTTGGTGCAGACTCTGAGGTAAAGGCCTTAACATTTAGACGAGTTACTACACTTGGTAATTGTATATTAGAATTTGGTACCATTCAGAGTTGGAGATAAAGCTTTGGATTGTCCGTACTGCTGAAAGAAGGTTGTATTGTCTTATCAGTCTGTCAGCTAGAGTCTATAGGATTGCAAGGCTCAAGAAAGGTTGGCATGCTCTACGGATGTCTTCTCTCAACAGCTCTATCAGTACAAAACATCTTGAAGACTCAAAGGTTAAACGTGTTACACACTGGATTCAGAATCTACTGTGCATCCTTCTTCAATGTCTCTTGTATTATGGGGCAAAAGAAAATACACTTGATCAAGTCACTTCCTCAATGGCTAGTTTCTGCAAAGGCTATAAATATGGTCGAAGATTTAAGTTTAAATCTTAACAAGGATTCTTTATATGAAGAAGTAGCAAGATCAAGCAATTATCAACTCTAATGTAATATGCATATTTTCTGTTTTAGGTTGTAATTGTAAAAGCCTTAAGATTTCTTTTCATTAAATATCTTATAAATCTTAAGAGCTTTATGTCTTTGTTATGGTGATTTTTCGTACCTTTAATGCTTGCATAATGTATACCTTGTTCTCCATTCTAATCAGCCTTCAATAGTTTAGATCAAGTATCTTGCTATGTGCTTGAGCAGAAGTCTTGTCTCATTGGGATTCAGGCAACAAGTCTTGAGCCAAGATGCTTAAGCCACATAAGTCTCATTGCTTAAGTGCTTGAGCTGTAAAAGTCTTATTCAGATAGTCTGATTAAATAGAGGGGAAGTCTTCATCTGAGGGGCGTAATCAGGAAGTCTCAAGTGCGGTTTGAGCAAGGGGAAGTCTCAGTCTGATGACCAGAAGAGCAGGTGTCTCGGTTAGAGGGCGTGAGCAAGATATCTTAGACATGTGCCCTAAGCAAGGGAAAGTCTTAATCAGAACACCTTGGAGCAGGTGGCTCGGTCAGAAATTGTGAGCAAGGGAGAGTCTTAGACATGTGCTCTAAGCAAAGAAGTCTCAGACAGTTGGTCTGAGTAGGTGTAAAAGACTTATGCAGAAGCATAAGTGATTGTAATCATGAAGTGGTTATAATGAAAATCTCTTGTGAGGCAAGGGTACTGGAGTACTCTCAGTTAGGGGAGGAACCAGGATAAATATTTTGTGTCTTCTGCTATTATTTATTTACTTATGTTATATCCGCTTCCAATGAATTAAAACATAATCTGAACACCAGTTCTGATTTTGAAACTCTGATCTGAAGTTAAATTATAGAAAACGCATAACACAATTCAACCCCTATTTCTTATGTACTTTTCACACCTTCAAAGGTAAGCAAGAAGAGATGGAATTCCTCTTGAAACAGGCCGAGGGAATTCAAAAAAAGCAAGAGAATGACATGATACCTCTCAGGCACAACGACGGAGATGAACTTCTCGAAATGTGGTGATTACTTGGACTGTCGAGCATAGATCAGTTGTCCAAAAAATCAGGAAAGGAGTAAGTCATATGGCCAGTCCCTTACTTTGTGCTCAAGATGCAAAGTTTTGACAAATATAACTTTCTCGTGCAAAAGGCAACGAGGACTTACAAAAGGTAAGTAAGGAGACATGATTTCGTGCAAAAGGCAATGAAAGAGCTTACAAAAGGTAAGTGAAAGCATCATGATTCCCCTATGTGAAAGGAAAGGGATGACTTACAAAAGGCAAGATGCTTGGCATAGAAATTTCATATGCAAAAAGGCATAGGAAACTAACAAAAGGCCAATAATATTTGCAAAAGGAAAACTAAAGAAGAAATGTTTCGGGGAATGTTAGGGATGCCAACTAGGAATTTTTGGGGATGATGTTCTCTTTGGAGAAATAATACTGTCTCAACTGAGGATTTTCTTATGCTTTTGAGAAAGGCTTGAGTTTGGCTAATGCTAAGTATGCATGCTGATTTTGTATGGCGAAATGCTCCATTTTGATGGATATGCTACGCGTTTTAGTGATGCAATGCTATGTAATGATGATTACTATATGCAAAATTTTGATGTATGATTAGGCTAGGGTTATGAATATGATAGGTGGAGCCCGGTGTTCTTTGTCAAAAGGATCAAAGTAAA
This sequence comes from Lathyrus tuberosus, assembly GCA_022829125.1. NCBI lineage: Eukaryota > Viridiplantae > Streptophyta > Magnoliopsida > Fabales > Fabaceae > Lathyrus > Lathyrus tuberosus. The sequence goes on along the minus strand of JALAZF010000309.1, from coordinate 2,528,271 downwards.
ACAACGCTTTTGTGTACCCATATTGATTGGTGTCAATGAAGATGGATTGCCAATGGTGATTGGATTTTTTAAAGATGCCATTGAGGATTTGGCTTCGAGTTCTTTGTAGGAAACTCTTAACTTCCTGATATCTTGGTCTCCTGGTACTATTGTAGTAGTGAGACAGGTCTGAATCTTTTCCAGTGCCCCATGTTTGACCTGTGTGGGCAAGTTTCATGTCGATTATCCTGAGTGAACGATGCACCTTTGTGAACTTTGTAATTTTGTGTCCATGTGCACCGAATGCGTTATTTGGAAACCATGTTTATCCTTCATACATTTCAAAATCAAAATAATTTCGTGTTTTCTTTCAACTCTTTTATTATAATCCCCAAAATTTTCAATGCATTGTTTATTACAAATAAATTGTCATTTCGCAAACAAGCAGAAAAAGTAAAAAAAAGGAGCACTTTTGATAAAAGAATTTTTATTGATGAGAAATTGACCCATAAATAGGCGATTACATAAGGAAGCATTCCTAAAAGATGCAATTGCAAAAAGTAAAAATACAATGGTAATGAGAAAAGCTCTAATTTCCATTGAGTTCCAATTCTGCTATAATCCCTATATCCTTGAAGATCCTAGTACTTTGCTTCCGAGGAGAGTGACTGGATTGATTCTTCCTGTCCGAGTTTTCCATGGTGGTAGCAGATCTACAGATTCTTCATAAACCGCAACCTCTTGCCTTTTAAATCCCTAAATTTTGCCTAGACCGCCCTTTTGGGTTTTCAATCTACTGGGATACCCACTTTTGCCTAAGTTGCCTCTTAGGGTTTCAACTTAGTGGGCTTATCATTTCTTTTTAATTTTATCTCTAATTTTTTGCTTAACTTTTCTTTTTCGGTCCACTGGGATGCCCATTTTTTCCTAAGTCACCCATTGGGGTTTTTGACTTAGCGTGTCTATTTTTTAGGCGAAGCATATTTTGATTGCGTCTACGTTCACTGGGAGTGAAAGGTCTTCACCTTCCATAGTTGTGAGAATAAGAGCTCCTCTGGAGAGGATTTTCTTCACAATGTATGGTCCCTCGTAGTTGAGTGTCCCCTTGCTCCGTGTATCTGTATGGATTGGCATAATCTTCTTCAACACTAGGTCTCCTGCTTGGAAACTTCGAGGACGAAACTTCTTGTCAAACGCTTTCTTCAAATGCTTAAGGTATAGTTGACTGTGCCAAAGGGATGTTATACGCTTCTCCTCAATGATATTGGGTTGATCAAGCCTCGTTTGGACCCGTTAAGCTTCTTTAATCTAGGTATTTGTTAAGATCATTTGGGAAGGAATCTCTACTTCGACGGGAAGTACTGCGTCCATGTGATCACGCGAAAATGTATCGTATATTCCGACCTGATTCACATGCTATTTAGTGTCTTTTTATTATGCTTTCGTAGTATTATGTCGTATTATGTTTGTGTTTTAGGTACCAATCGAATAAAGAGTGTTCGTGAAAGAAAAATGAGAAAAGAGAAAGGAAAGGAAAGGAAGAAAAAGGCAGAATTTACAAATTTCTGGTGTATGGCGTTTGCCACCACCTCATGGAATTCCCCATGCACCTTAGCCACGTCACTCACAACTTAAGCCCATGGCGTTCGCCATGGACCTCATCGCGTTCACCATGGATGCGCAGAATCAGGAAAATGTGGAAAACTGAATTGGCTCATTCTCCTCCCACTCCCTACATTTTCTCAATGTTTTCTACACGACCGAAAGGGAGTTTTCAGCAAGGCATCACTATATAAGAGTAGTTTTCATAGGTTTTGGGAATCCAAATTTATACACGGAAACTCTGTCCTTAATTTTAAGCATAAATTATTGTTCAAAGTGATAATCTCTTACATTAAGAGGTTGTTACACCATTAGTTCTTAGGTTTCTATTATTGTATGCTTGGATCATAATATTGCTGGCATTATTGAAGTTTTCATTTCTGTTCTGTAATTGTACTGAAGTTATTCTCGCAATTTAATTCCAGTTTTCAGGTTCTTACATTATTGCCACTTATTGCATTTTAATTCAATTATCATGTTGTTTTTAATTTCAATAATCATGAACCGTTTGTTTAAGTTTAATACCATGTCCGACTAAACCATTTTGAGTCCAGTATGTGAGGACCATCGTTCAGGCAGGACTCGCTAATAAAATTGGTGTTAACTTTTTATAAATTATTCTTCTGGCTTTTGTTTTCAACTTTTAATTCAAAAGGTTTTGCACGAGAGTGAAAACAACAAAGGTTTAAGTCGATAGCGCAAGAGCGTGAGGCTTGAACCAGATAGTGAAAATTGGGCATTGATCCCAAATACAGCGAGAGCGCTATAAGCATTAATTAGGACTTATTTAGTTTTCAAAAAATGATTTTTTATTTAAATGGGCGAGTCAGAGCAAAATCTCATGGTCTGGGAGTATAGCTTTAATCAATAGCGCGAGAGTGTGAGATAAAGGTTTTTAAACTGGAATTTTCACTAAAAGTAATTTAACGTCAAACCAAAGCCAACGAATTATTGAGTCCCAGAGGTACAATGGAATCCACATTTCGGTCTCTCTTTTCTGATATATTTCTTAAACCTTATTTTAGTTTTAGCTTTTATTTCTATCTAAACCAAGAATTCATTAGCCTTAGCTTTACATAGTACCAATAGATAGCGATATATTGATTATTGGTCCCTATGGGTTCGCTATCTTTTAAAACTACGTGATACATTGTATACTTGTAGTTAGATAATCCGATAGACTCATAAAGTCGCGATCAAGTTTTTTGCGCCGTTGTCGGGGAGCAATTTAGTCAATATTGTGATTTTGTTGTTGCGCAGTATAGACTAAGGCAACAAATCTTTCCTTAATTCATCGATTGTATGCCAAGAACTTGCTCACGAGGCGAAGAGTTAGAGCACCCAATCGACGAAGTCGAGCGTTTTATAAATCTAAGACGCTGAATCAAAGAAAGCTAGATAAAATATAACATTCCTGATCTAGATATACCTGAACCAGAACCAGAACCAGTTATGGCTACACCGCAAAACCGTCCTCTTAAGGACTATGCTGCTTCATCACAAGAAGAGCCACACAACAACATTGCACCACCTCCCATCGAGGCACAGACTTTCGAGTTGAAACCTTCACTATTATAAGTCGTACAACAAATCCAGTACTCTTGTAGCCCTAGAGACGATCTGAACCTTCATTTATCAGTTTTTGTGCAATATGCAGACACCGTGAAAGCTAATGGAGTTAATCCCGAAGCCATAAGATCACGTCTCTTTCCTTTTTCTTTGAGAGCTAGAGCTATAGCTTGGCTCCAGTCTCTACCATCTAACTCCATCACTTCATGGAACGAATATAACATACAATTAGTGATAGAATATCAGAGTAAAATATAACATACAATGTTTAGGATGCTACATTCAATAAACAACTGCTCATGCATACGATATGTAACACATAGATATCACAATTTAAAACCATTCTTAATTAAACTTCACTACGGCAGCGGAAATTCAACGAAAATGTAACATGTTTAATACCACATAATCATCATCAAGTAAATAGAGGGATAACATATAATAAAACAAGTAACGACAAGCGTTCCAAATCCCCAGTGTTACACATCAGAGCAGACACCGACACAATGAAATAAAAGGGAAGACTCCGTCTTCACTAACTCTAACTCCGTACTAATCTTGATTATCTGCACGTTACCTACATAGAGGTAATATTCAAACTTAAGGGGTGAGATTCTCAAATCAACATAAGAAATGCATAAGATAAGTATGAAAGAACATAATCCATATACACGACATCCGTGATCGCTCACACCCTACATGGGCACACGATCACCTCTACAACAATAACAACATCAAAACGATTCTATTTCAAAGAATCCGGATGAGACGCTCACACCCCACTTGGGCACACGACTCATCATACTACTTATGCAACATGGCATGCATACCATGACAACATACAACGACAACGTACAATGACAAAAAAATGCGTATGACTAAATAATACGCCAATACAGCACACCACAATTATCCAACACGCATCATATACCTGCCAAAACACGCAACGAATACAATCCACAGCTACAACGCACATTCACAAAACCAATTTCACCACTTCAACGTACAACACCTAACACATGCATGAAAACCCGACTACTGCATCGAATAGTTGGAATTATGGTATTTAAATTAATGTTATAAAAAAAGTATATGAAACTGGCTTTCCAATTATTCGAACGGCGATTGAAACGGACATACGGATTAAAAGTTATGAATTTTTGAAGTTTAATAAAATTCTGCCCGTAACAGCAGCGAACAGCACTGTCACGCTCGCTACGAGTTCGCTCAGCGAACTCTCATTCGCTAGGAGTTCGCCTAGCAAATTTTCCAGCGAACAACTCCTCCCATACAAAAACAAGAGACTCACTTTTTCTCCTCTCCATTCGCTCCTCATTCGCTCAGCGAACTGGAGTTCGCCTAGCGAACCTGGGGCGAACTTCCCCACCACACATTCCAGAATTTCTCTTATTTTCCTTCGTTCGCTACCTTATTCGCTTAGCGAATCTGGGGCGAACATTCGCCCAGCAAACTTTTTATTCGCACTGCGAAGTGCGCGATTCTACAGTTCTGTAGTTGTGATTTCAGCACGATTCCACCCCAACCCTTCTCCGATCCTACTCCCAAATAGCCCCAAGAACACACATATAATCATAGATTAACATACAAACAAGTAGGAATACATAAGCCACAATTCAACCGATAAATTTATGCATTTTTCCTCTTATAAAAACCTCCGACATACAAAACCCTAATCCCCAAATCTACACAAACCACGCCTAACGGATGATCCTAAAGGTTTATCTACCCTCATACAAATATTATGCAACCCTTAGAGATTAAAGAACCCCACCCTTACCTTAGAGTTCTTGACAAAACTTCGGCCTCAACAATGGCTTTTCTCTTCCCTTTTGCCCTAACTCCCCTCTTTCTCTTTTCCTCCAAAAACACGTACTAAATGGTTTCTCTCCCCTAACTCCCTTTTCTATTTTCTATTATTCCTTTATTATTAATATTATTATTATTATTTGAATATTATTATTATTATTATACTAATTAAATAATAATAATAATATCCTTTAATAATTTAAAATAATAATATTAACCAAATAACCATCCTCACCACACCACCAAGTTCTACCTAGTTGGTCATACACCCCCAACATCTTAATCCCTACGATTCTAAGGTCACTACCACATACTAAGGGCAACCCCAAACACAACCACACACACAAATACACAACAACATATAATTCCAATTACGAAAAACAATAAAATAAATCAGGGTGTTACAACTCTCCCCCACTTAGAATATTTTCGTCCTAAAAAATTTACCTCATACGAACAACTCCGGATACGACTCTCGCATCCTGCTCTCTAACTCCCAAGTCATATTTCCACTGGCAGCGCCTCCCCACACTACCTTCACAAGGGTGATCTCTTTACCCCTCAATTGCTTTACCTCGCGGTCTTCAATCCGTATTGGAAAGGCCTCAACCGTAAGGTTATCCCTTACTTCCATGTTGTCCATCGAGATCACATGTAATGGATCCGGAACATACCTCCAAAGCTGTGACACATGGAACACAACATGCAAATTCGACAAATTGGGTGGAAACGCCACTCTATAGGCAACAGGTCCAACCCGTGCAGAAATCTGATATGGACCAATAAACCGAGGAGTAAGCTTCCTCGACTTCAACGCACGTCCAACACCGATTACTGGGGTGACTCTCAAAAACACATGGTCTTCTTCTTGGAACTCAAGATCTTTCCTCCTCTTATCATGATAGCTCTTCTGCCTACTCTGCGAAGCTTTCATCTTCTCCCGAATCAGGTTCACCTTTTCAGTAGTCTGCTGAACAATCTCAGGTCCAAGTACTACACTCTCACCAGATTCATGCCAACACAAAGGCGTCCGACACCTCCGACTGTACAAAGCTTCAAAAGGCACCATCCCAATACTGGAATAATAACTGTTATTATAAGGGAACTCAATCAACGGAAAATGGCTATCCCAAGCACCTCCTTGTTCAAGTACACAAGCCCTCAACAAATCCTCCAAGGATTGTATAGTTCTCTCCGTCTGTCTATCCGTATGCGGGTGATAAGCTGAGCTAAATCTCAGTTTCGATCCCAATGCCTCTTGCAAACTCTCCCAAAACCTGGAAGTGAATCTTGGATCTCTATCCGACACGATACTCAACGGAACTCCATGCAACTTCATAATCACCTGAATATAAATCTCTGCTAGCCTCTGCAACGGAAAACTGATATTGGTCGGAATGAAATGTGCCGATTTTGTCAGTCTATCCACCACTACCTAAATGGAATCATGCCCTCTCGGTGTATTAGGCAACCCGGTCACAAAATCCATAGAAATTTTGTCCCACTTCCACTCTGGAATATCTAACAGTTGCATCAAACCAGCAGGTTTCTGATGTTCCACCTTCGACTTCTGACAAGTCAAACAAGCATACACAAACTTAGCCATGTCACGTTTCAATCCAGGCCACTAAAATATCTTCTTCAAGTCTTGATACATTTTTGTAGCTCCTGGATGGATACTCAAACTACTCCTATGACTTTATTCTAGAATCATTCTTTTCAACTCAGGATCATCAGGAATGCAAATCCTATCACGGAACCTCAACACACCTTGTTCATCCATTCTGAATTCGTTAACTTCTGCCTGTTCATTTCCAATCATCAAATCCACCAGTTTCACATCCAACTTCTGACCTTCTCTGATACTATTAAGAAATTCATTATTAATCTTTAGCATACCCAGCATCACACTATGTGGTGTCTGTTCAAAAACCAAACTCATATCTCTGAACCGTTCAATCAATTCCAATTCTTTAACCATCATAGCAGACATATGCAAAGTCTTCCGACTCAAAGCATCAGCCACGACATTAGCTTTACCGGGGTGATAGTTCAAGTTGAAATCATAATCCTTTAAGAATTCTAACCACCTCCTTTGTCTCATATTCAATTCCTTCTGATCAAATAGATACCTTAAGCTCTTATGATCACTATACACTTCAAATCTAGAACCATAAAGACAGTGTCTCCAAATCTTTAATACGAACACCACTGCAGCCAATTCCAAATCATGAGTTGGATAATTCCTTTCATGGACCCTTAACTGTCGTGAAGCGTAAGCCACAACCTTACCATCCTGCATTAACACACCTCCAAAACCCATCAACAAAGCATCGTAATACACCACAAAAGGTTCGTTTGGTTCGGGTAGAATCGGAACTGGAGTTGTAGTCAATCTCTTCTTCACCTTAATGAAACTCTTCTCACAGTGAACATACCATACAAACGCCTTACCCTTGCAAGTCAACTGAGTCAACGGAAGTGCCAGCTTCGAAAAGCCTTCAATAAACCTACGGTAATAGCCAGCCAAGCCCAAAAAGCTTCTAATCTCAGTGACCGACTTTGGAGCCTCCCACTGTAGAACTGCATCTACCTTGGGTGGATCCACAGCGATACCATCACCTGAAATAATATGACCAAGAAAACTTACCTCTCTCAACCAGAATTCGCACTTAGACAACTTAGCATAGGGCTTATTTTCTTTCAACACTTGCAGCACGATCCACAAATGCTCAGCATGTTCCTCTTCTGACTTAGAATATATTAGAATGTCATCAATAAAGACAACCGCAAATTGGTCCAAGTAAGCATGAAAAATTTGATTCATATACTCCATGAATACACCAGGTGCATTAGTAACTCCGAACGGCATCACCACATACTCATAATGTCCATATCGAGTTCTGAAGGCCGTCTTCTGAATATCTTCGTTCTTTACCCATACCTGATGATAACCCGACCTCAAATCAATCTTGCTAAACACACGGGCACCAACTAACTGATCCATCAAGTCATCTATTCTTGGAAGCGGATATTTTTTCTTAATCGTCACTTTATTCAGCTGTCTGTAATTGATACATAACCTCATACTGCCATCCTTTTTCTTCACCAACAATACTGGAGCTCCCCAAGGTGATACACTAGGTCTCACAAATTTCTTTTCTAACAACTCTTCCAGTTGCTTCTTCAACTCTGTTAATTCTGATGCCGACATCCTGTATGGTGCCATAGAAATAGGTCTGGTACCAGGGACAAGATCAATAGCAAACTCCACTTCTCTCTCTGGCGGCACATCAGTAATATCATCCTGAAACACTTTTGGGAATTCACGCGCTAGCTTCAATTCATTAATCACCGACTCACTCTCCACTGACAAGGATGGAAACAATGCAAGCACCTGAGCTTCTTCTTCTAAGAGCTTTCTCAACTCTCTAGCAGATAGAAAACCATCTTTCTCCCCTTCTTCGGGAGCAAGAAATCGCACCGACTTGTTAAAACAGTTAATATGAACATGATTAAACTCCAACCAGTTCATACCCAAGATCACATTGAGACCTCCCAACGGTAAGCAAATAAGATCCACACCAAAGTCCTTATCAAATATTGATAGTGGACAATTCAAACAAACTAAGGAAGTGGTCACTGATCCCTTTGAAGGAGTTTTGACAACCATCTCTCCCTTCATAGGAGAAACAACAAGGTGTGGCCTTCTCACATAATCAGCAGCAATAAAAGAGTGAGTAGCACCAGTATCAATAATAGCAATCAAAGGCATATTATTAATATAGCATGTACCTCTGATTAGTTTGCCATCACTGGAAGTCTGAGCCCCTGTCAAAGCGAACACCTTTCCTCCAGTCGAAGCTTGCTTTGGTTTCTGGCAACGAGTACTAATATGGCCCTGTTCTCCACAATTGTAACAAGTCACCACATTAACTTTGCAGTCAGCAATCAGATGTCCTGCATGTCCACACTTGAAGCATTTCTCCACATCACTCGTGCACTCACTGACACGATGACCTAGCTCATCAGACCTGTAACACTTAAGAGGAGCAGGGGCACCTCCCTCACTTGGCTTCTTTCCATAATCGTGTTTCTGTTTACCTTTCTCAGCTGGAGGTGCATAAGGTTTCCCACGGTTCATCGGTTGTTTTCCCCTCCTCTCGGCCAGCCCTTTATAGTGATTCGATCGAGCCTTGCTATCTTCCTCAAAGATCCTACAACAATCCACCAAATCAAGAAACCTTCTAATTCGCTAATAACTAATCGCCTGTTTGATCTCAGGCCTCAACCCATTCTCAAACTTGACACACTTCGAGAACTCAGCAGTTTCCGCACTGTAATGAGGGTAAAACTTAGCAAGATCTGAGAATTTGGCAGCATACTCCATAAGCGTCATGTTACCTTGCTTCAGTTCCAGGAACTCAATCTCTTTCTTTCCTCGGAAATCTTCAGGAAAATATTTCCTCAAGAACTCCCTACTGAACACATCCCAAGTGATTGCCTCTCCTGTTGTCCCCAACAGTTGACGAGTGCTAACCCACCAATCATTAGCCTCCTCAGCTACAACGCGCATTCACACAACTAATTTCACCACTTTAACGTACAACACCTAACACATGCACGAAAACCCGACTACTGCATCAAATGGTTGGAATTCTGGTATTGAAATTAATTTTATAAAAAAGTATATGAACCCATCTTTCCAACGATTCGAACGGCGACTGAAACAGACATACGGATTAAAAGTTATGAATTTTTGAAGTTTAATATAATTCTGACCATAACAGCAACAAACAGCACTGTCACGCTTGCTACGAGTTCGCTAAACGAACTCTCGTTCGCCTAAGGAACTTTCCAGCAAACAACTCCTCCCATACAAAAACCAGAGACACACTTTTTCTCCTCTCCATTCGCTCCTCATTCGCCCAGCGAACTGGAGTTCGCAGGAGTTCGCCTAGCAAACTTGGGGAGAACTTCCCCACCACACATTCCAGAATTTCTCTTCTTTCTCTTCGTTTTCTACCTTATTCGCCAAATTCAAACATTCGCCCAGCGAACTTTTTATTCGCACTGCGAAGTGCGTGATTCTGCAGTTCTGTAGTTGCAATTTCAGCACGATTCCACCCCAACCCTTCTCCGATCCTACTCCCAAACAGCCCAAAAAACACACATATAATCACAGATTAACATACAAACAAGTAAGAATACATAAGCCACAATTCAACCGATAAATTTATGCATTTTTCCTCTTATCAAAACCTCTGATATACAAAACCCCAATCCCCAAATCTACACAAACCACGCCTAAGGGATGATCCTAAAGGTTTATCTACCCTCATAAAAATATTATGCAACCCTTAGAAATTAAATAACCCCACCCTTACCTTAGAGTTCTTGACAAACTTCAGCATCAACAATGGCTTTTCTCTTCCCTTTTTCCCTAGCTCTCCTCTTTCTCTTTTCCTCCAAAAACACGTACTGAATGGTTTCTCTCCCCTAACTCCCTTTTCTATTTTTTATTATTCCTTTAATATTAATATTATTATTATTTCAATATTATTATTATTATTATTATTATTATTATTATTATTATTATTTTTATTATTTTACTAATTAAATAATAATAACAATATCCTTTAATAATTTAAAATAATAATATTAACCAAATAACTATCCTCACCACACCACCAAGTTCTACCTAATTAATTGGTCATACACCCCCAACATCTTAATCCCTACGATTCTAAGGTCACTACCCCATACTAAGGGCAACCCCAAACACAACCACACACACACAAATACACAACAACATATAATTCCAATTACGAAAAACAATAAAATAAATTGGGGTGTTACAGTGACACCTAGCTGCGAGCTATGTGGAACCCCTGGGCACAACACTCCTGAATGTCATTTATTGGCTGGAATTGCAACCGGCCAAGTAAACTATGCCCAAGGAAACCCATACTCAAACACCTATAACCCTGGATAGAGAAACCATCCTAATTTTTCCTTTAAGAGCAACAATGTTTTTTTTGCTCCAAACCCAGCGCCTGCTCTTCCTCCAGGTTGTCAAAAAGGAGCCCTCGCTACCCCTTAAGCACCTAAGAAATCAAACCTCGAGCTAATGTTGGAGAACTTTATTGTAAACCAAGCCCAACAAAACAAAGAGTTTACCAACCAGAACATTCACATGAGTGAGCTTATAAAACAATTGGCAAGTAAGGTCGACTCAATGGCTACTCACAACAAAATGTTAGAAACCCAAATTTCTCATGTATCCCAACTACAAGCAGCAACAGCAGCTCCAGCTGGAGTATTTCCTGGCCAACCACAACCTAACCCAAAAGGTCATGCTAATGCTATCACACTGCAAAGTGGGACAAAATTAGATGGGCAAGTGGATCTAAGACTTCAAAATCCTCCCATGTATCAGAAATTTGGAAAAGAAGCTGAAAAGGTAACAAACGATGACCAACCATAAGAACCAACTGAAAATGGGCAGAAAGACAAAACCAAAGAGGCAGTAGAGAAATAAAAACCATACGTGCCTCCACCACCGTGATAACTCAAAAATGTATCATATTTTTAACTTGACTTACATGAATTTTAGTTGCGATTTCTTCTATTTTATTTGATCTACACCGTGATTTACGTCTCGATTTTATATTTTCAGGTAGCTTGGAATTTAATTATAAGAAAGAAGAAATGTGAAGAATTGGAGAAAAGAAGAATTAAAAATAAATAAATAAATAAAATAAAATTAAACGGGTGGGGCCCACCACACAACATAAGCGTGACGGTGGTCACACCTTATGGTGGCACCTACCATGAAAATAAATGTGGCGTGGGCCACATGGTAATAGGAGCATGGCGACCATCACAAGTCCATGGCGACCGTCATAGTACTTTAAGTAGTGACCCTCGTCACATGACTATGGCGACCAGCACAAGCATAATTCCCAGAATTCAAGTTTAAGTTATGTGGACCACTCAACGGTATAAATTGAACTCAAACCATGTTCAACAAGACTTCACATATTTTCGGCCACTAACTTCCACTAGAGATTTTCTCTCCTTGTTTCACGACAACTACAGAAGGCTATATATGGAAGCAGTTTTCTACACATGCGGGGGCTCCTCTCTTTCTCTCTTCGCCAGATTTTTATTTGTTTAGAATTAGGCAGTTTCTTTTACCATGTAAAAGTAATAGTTCTCCACATCGGGGGACTATTACCAATATAGTTTTAGGATTCTATTTTTTGCCATTATATTTTCTGCAATCATATTCGTATTCGAGATTTCAGTGTATTATTCAAAGCATCCATTTATTCCAGGTTTTTATCTATTGTTATTTATTTTATCGTTTTCTTATTTAATTGTCAAATCATGTTTCCGATTTTAGTTTATTATCATATCTGCATGTTTATTTTCCTATCTATGTCTTTCTAAATATTCTTGAGTCTGGCGTATGAGGACCGTCGTTACCGACGGGACTCGGTAGAAAATAATAGGTGCGAACTTATGATTAAAATTTTGTTTTGGTTTTAATTTCCAAGCCTAATTTAAATAGCTTTGTCACGGGAGTGAGAGGTTATTTAACACAATTTTGTCACGAGAGTGAGAAATTAATTAAGGTTAAAGCCGGCACTACGAGAGCGTGGGGGTCGAACCGGATAGTGGAAATTAGGCAACATATCTAAATACAGCGAGAGCGCTTTAGATACGTTTAGGATATTATTAGCTTTCAAAATATATTTCCTAGTTACCGGGCGACCGAGAGCAAAATCTTGGGATTAGGGAACATGACTTTAGTTAATACCGCGAGAGCGTACGCGGGTGACCCGGGTTCGATCCCCGGCAACGGCGCCAAAAACTTGATGCGTCTGCAAGTACATGGAAATATCGAAGTAATATAAAAGATTGTCGAACCCACAGAGACCAATGTCAACCTACTGTAATCTATCGTCGCTTTGTAAAGCTAAGGCTAATGATATTAGAAAAAAGGGAAACTAAGACTAAAACTAAAATAAAGCTAAGAAAATATGATAATAAAGAGAGGCCGGAATATGGATTCCGCGTTCCTAAAGGACTTTGTAGAATTCGGGAACTAGTTATAGTTGTAATTAGTACCCGAATTCTTCAAGGTCCTTTAGGAATGCGGAATCCATATTCCGGCCTCTCTTTATTATCATATTTTCTAAGTTCATTTTTAGTTTTAGTTCTAGTTTCCCTTTTATCGAATATCATTAGCCTTAGCTTTACAAAGCGACGATAGATTACGGTAGGTTGACATTGGTCTCTGTGGGTTCGACAATCTTTTATATTACTTCAATATTTCCGTGCACTTGCGGACGCATCACATCGTATAAACCACCTATTCCTTGTCCTCAAAGACTTGCTAAGTCTAAAAACGAAGGCCAATTTAAGAAATTTATAGAGCTTCTGAAACAGCTGAATGTCATAATACCCTTCACAGAAGCCATTACACAAATGCCTTCATATGCTAAGTTCCTTAAAGAGATCATATCTAATAAGGAGAAGCTTGAGCATAATGAGACAGTGATGCTCACTGCTTAGTGTAGCGCTATCATTCAAAAAAACATGCCTCCCAAGTTAAAAGACCCAGGTTGTTTTTCCATACCTTGTGTAATCGAAAAATTTGTCATAGACAAAGCACTTTGTGACTTAGGAGTTAGAGATTGTTTAATGCCCTTTTCCATTTGTGAAAAACTCAAATTAGGAGAAGTAAGGCCAATGAGAATGTCTCTCTAACTACCTGACCGTTCTGTTAAGTTTCTCGTCAGTATTCTAGAAAATGTTCTCGTCCGAATTGGTCAATTCTACATTCTTACCGACTTTAAAATAATGGACATAAAGGAGGATTCCAACATTCCAATCATATTAGGAAGCCCCTTTTTTCCACTGCTGGTGCCATTATAGATGTGTAGAAAGGAAAGCTAACCGTTGAGGTCGGTGAAGAGAAAGTTGAATTCATTTTGTCACGGTTCCTAAAGGCACCAGCCATAGACGATTCTTGTTGTTTCCTAGACATCATCGACGAATGCGTAAGAGAAATGGAGATGGAACAACCTAAGGATACTGAAGTCCTAAAGATTCCAGCACCTATTATACTTGAAGATGATGCATGGCGTAAACCATATATAGATGACAGTTTAAGAGAATGTCTCTCCCTAACTCCCAATCATATGCCTTGCCCAGAGAAACCTTCTATAGAACTTAAGACGCTACCGAAAAATCTAAGGTATGAATTCCTAGATAAAGAGCTTGAATGCCCCGTAATAGTAAACGCAGACTTAGGACAAAAAGAAACTGAGCAATTGTTAGACATCCTAAGGAAGTATCCCACTGCTCTAGGCTATAACATCTCAGACCTAAAAGGAATTAGTCCCTCTGTGTGCATGCACAGAATTATGCTAGAGGAAGATTCAAGGACCTCTAGAGAACACCATAGGAGAATCAACCCCATCATGAGTGACGTAGTCAAGAGAGAGGTACAAAATCTATTAGAAGCAGGAATCATATACCCAATATCTGACACTAAGTGGGTCATCCCAGTACAAGTCGTGCTAAAGAGAGGAGGTGTTACAGTAGTAAAAAATGAGAAAGCCGAAGTTGTAGAAAAACATGTTGAAACTGGATGGAGGATGTGCATAGACTATACAAAATTTAATAAAGCCACTTGTAAAGATCATTTTCCTTTACCCTTCATCGACCAGTTGCTCGAACGATTGGCCAGAAACTCTCATTTCTGTTATTTAGATGATTACTCAGGATTCTTCCAAATTCCTATTCATCTTGATAACCAAGAAAAGACCACCTTCACATGTCCTTATGGCACATACGCCTACCGACGAATGTCGTTCGGACTATGTAACGCTCCCGCAACATTTCAAATATGAATGATGGCAATCTTTGCAGATTTTCTGGACGACATCATGGAAGTATTTATGGATGATTTCTCAATTTGCGGGCAGAGTTTTGAAAGGTGTCTAGTGAACTTAGAAATTGTACTTGAAAGATGTGTAAAAGTTAACCTCGTACTCAATTGGGAAAAATGCCATTTCATGGTTCGACATGGAATCGTGCTTGAACACATAGTGTCCGACAAGGGGATTAAAGTTGATAAGGCTAAGATAAAAGTTATTGAAAACCTTAAACCTCTGAAAACCGTTAGAGAAATACGTAGTTTCTTAGGACACGCCGGTTTTTACCGACGATTCATTAAAAATTTCTCTAAAATAACCAAACCACTAACTGGCCTGTTAATGAAAGACGTTGAATTCATCTTTGATGAAAAATGCTTAGAGGCATTCCAACTACTAAAATAAGCTCTAATCTCTACACCTATTATGCAACCAACTAATTGGAGTAGACCCTTTGAGATAATGTGCGATGCTGGTGACTATGTCGTAGGCGCCGTCTTAGGACAACGAAAAAATAAGAAGCTTCATGTGATTTACTATGCAAGCAGAAATAATTGTCTACCGCAGAAAAGGAACTCCTAGTTGTCGTGTTTGCATTAGATAAATTTTTCTCTTACTTGGTAGGAGCTAAAATAATTGTCTACACTTACCACGCTTCTATTAGGTAATTATTAAGTAAAAAGGACGTCAAGCCGAGACTTTTTAGATGGATCTTGCTACTACAAGAATTCAATTTAGAGATCAAGGATAAAAAGGGCACTAAAAAATGTAGCGGATCACCTCTCTAGACTTGAGAACATAATAGCCAAGCCA
This sequence comes from Lathyrus tuberosus, assembly GCA_022829125.1. Lineage (NCBI taxonomy): Eukaryota > Viridiplantae > Streptophyta > Magnoliopsida > Fabales > Fabaceae > Lathyrus > Lathyrus tuberosus. Next base: position 2,512,531 of record JALAZF010000309.1, on the reverse strand, counting down.
GTGCCCATTAATGATGACTTCCCCTACGACCGACTTGTAGCCCAGTTAGAAAATAAATTAACTGACATAATTGAATGCTCTCAAATTAATCCTGACATTGAAAACAAAGAAGTCGTGGAAGCAGTTTTTGCTAAATCCGCAGTGTCGTGGTACGCTGACTTTGTCAACTACCTAGCAGCCGAAGTGCTTCCATCAGAGTTAACTTACCAACAGAAGAAAAAAAATCCACAATTTAAAACATTATTATTGGGATAGCCCCTCCTTTTCAAGAGAGGCGCCGATGGTATTTTCCGTCGTTGTGTCCCCGAAGAGGAGGTAAACAATATCATAGCTCATTGCCATGCCGCACCTTATGAAGGGCATGCAAGCACGTCAAAGACCTGTGCAAAGATATTACAATCCGGCCTCTTTTGGCCTAATTTATGGAAAGATGTCCACACCGCGGTCATCAATTGCGACCAGTGCTAACACCCTGGAAATATTTCTAGACGCGACGAGATGCCACTGAAAGGTATCTTAGAAGTGGAAGTTTTTTATGTGTGGGGTATTGACTTTATGGGTCCTTTCCCATCTTCCTTCGGTAACAAATATATACTTGTTGCTATTTATTACATATCGAAATGGAACCTCTCCTACAAACGACGCACGAGTCGTGATTAAAATTTTTAAGAATACCATTTGTCCTAGATTCGGTGTGTCGAGACTCATCATTAGTGACGGTGGCTCTCATTTCATTTCAAATATCTTTGAAAGACTCTTGCTCAAATATGGAGTCAGACATCGAATAGCAACACCCTAACACCCACAAACGAGTGGACAAGTTGATATATCCAATAGGGAAATTAAGAAAATATTAGAGAAAAAAGTTGCAACCTCGAGGAAAGATTGGTCTTCCAAACTTCATGAGGCTCTATGGGCCTATAGAACGGCCTACAAAACCCCAATAGGAACCACTCCATTTAAGCTAGGTTATGGTAAATCTTGCCACCTGCCGGTTGAACTTGAACATAAAGCTTATTGGGCCATTAAGACCCTTAACATGAACTATACGACCACAGGATAAAAGAGAATTCTAGACATCCATGAACTAGAGGAACTGAGGTTAGACGCCTACGAGAACACCCAGATTTATAAAGAACTAAACATTGGCACGATAAACGCATAGCACAGAGAGATTTCAATGAAGGTGAACTAGTCCTTCTCTTCAAATCTCGATTAAAACTATTTCCAGGAAAACTCCGTTCTAGATGGTCCAGACTTTTTGAGGTTATCAAAGTGTTCCAAAACGGAGCCGTTGAAATAAAAAGTAAATCGAAGGAGACATTTGTTGTAAATGGGCAGCGACTTTAACATTATCATTGTGCAGAAAACAGAGATTACTAAACCAATTAAAAACTAGAAGAACTACCCGCTCTTTCACAAGAATAGTTTTATTGAAAATGTGTCGAGCTACCGACATTAAATGAAGTGTTGCGTGGGAGGCAGCCCACGATTTTAGATTCTTATTTTTCCTCGATATAATAAATGGTATATTTAAATGTTTTGATCAGTACTAACTTTACTCATGTCTATTTTTAGGCTACATTCATTGCAAAAGCTAACTTTCCTACTAACTATAGACATGGAAAACATAGATAATATGGAGATCACTTTCAAAAATGCGGCCCAGAAGCACAGTTATGAAGTCTTGTTTCAGAGAGATATGGAACTAACTATGTACCCTTATGGCCCGACAATGACCACCCTGGGAATTAGAGAGAGTATTCGCTTTATGCTTAGCCAAATTGGTTGGGATAGTTTTGCTGTGAGGAGGAGATATTGTACTTACCGTAAACTAACCCTTGAGTTTTTGAGTCCCTTCTTCTATGATCCTAACCGAGGGCTAGGGTTTAATAGAGGATTAGCCACTTTTAGGTTGTTTGGGCATACCTACCACTTTACACACTGTGAGATTGCTGGCCTCTTAGGATTTCCTAATGGCCCCGACATTTTCACAGAAGCACAAGAGGGTAGATATATGGACATTGAACTTGACTACTTTGGGGTAGCATTTCTGGAGACTACCATCCTGAACCCAACTCCATGGACTCTAACAGTATCCATAACCTAGCCATAAGATACTTCCACATGATCCTGGCATATACACTCTTTGGGAAAGAGGAGAACATTACCATTGTGTCTAGAGATGAGATGTTTATTATATTTTGTGTTTTCCAATATAGGCCTATCAATGTCGCGACCTTTACGCTCTCTAACCTAGATAGGATTGCACATGCTACCTAAGGACCCATTCTGATAGGCGGCCTAGTTACCATGATCGTTGAGGCCATTGGTCTAAGAACACCACTTTCACATCTAACCCCTCTGGGAGGTATCCAACCAATGAATATAATATTTTGTTTTAACCTTTTTTTCCTTTGGAACATAGGACCGAATGTGTTTGAATTACTGATTAACAACGAGGTGGTACATCATTTTACCCTGCCTAACCATGAGAGGACAAGTGTGCACAATCGAGATAACTGGCTGTATGACTTAGAAGGTCAGAGCGAGTCACCTACTACATATGAGACCCCTCCAGCTTATGAGTACTACCATACTCTTCTCCCTGATGCCCCTTCATTTGCCTCTGTTGCTCGTGCCACTCCTCCCGTCAATTATACTACTGCAATAGACACCCTTAGGACTGAAGTTGCTACGCTTAGAGGAGATATCACTACCATTCGCGTGGATTTCCACGGCTTTATGGATGTGACACATGAGTAGTTAGACCACATCTATCAAGAGATATACTTCATCAAAAGAATATTCGAGCCTAATACATGACGAAGTGGATGATTTTACTCGAGTATTATTGAATTCCTACCTTACATTTGAATAGTGAGGATACTGCTCCATTTAAGTGTGGAGGAGGAAAGTATTTTTCCAGTTTTTCTAAGTTTAGGATTTCTTGATTACTAATTTTGGATTTCCATGTTTTCTAATTTTAGCAGTTGATTTTAATTTTTGTCGAGCTATCGACGTAAAACATAGAACTGCGTGGGAGGCAACTCACAGTTTTTGATGCAATATTCAGTTTTCCATTATTCATTTTTATTCCTATTTCATTATATTTATTTTTATTTATTTTTATTTTTACTTTATGCTTTCGATTTTCAACTTGATTGACTTTTCTAAGGCCACCTTTAAACTTTAAAAATCATGTGTCCAAAGTTTATGGTGTTCGCCATAGACCTAATGGCGTTCGCCACAGACATATCAGTGGCAGACGTACATTTTTTAACCATTTCTCACACGATTTTTTATTTCTTTTTCTTTCAAAACCCACTACTTCCACTTACTCTCTTAACTCCCTCATTCCGCTACCCCCTAACTTTCAAACTTCCACTCCACCACCATTATTCTACTTATAAACCCTCATTCACAAGTACAATCTTCTCCCATTTTTTATCCATTTCTCACATTTCCTTCCAAAACCCACTTTCCTTTCCAAATCTTTCCACCATGCCTCCAAGTGAAGTAAGAGCAATAAGGTTAGAAGTATATTAAATGGGCATTATCTTTAGAGAATGTGAAGATGCAGAGACGCAATAAATGAGATATGTCAAGCTGTTCAAACGTGTGGTAAATCAAACGAGGTATGCCAACAAATATGTTTTACGTAGTTTAGGTCTGATTGGTAGTGTTAATTGGATGATATAAAATTTAGGGATGACACACTTTTGTGCTTTAAGTAATCCTACCTGCGTTAAGATTACACTTGAGTTTTTGAGTTCGTTCGGTTACTACACGCCGATAGTAAGACACCAATGTGTAGGCACTGTGAAATTTAGGATGTTCAATAAGGACTATGAATTAAGCCAAGATCAACTTGTTGACTTGCTACACTTTCCCCATGGGGATGGTGTGGCATGTGAAGGACCATTATAGGGAGAAAGGTAATTAGAAGCTTTCGGTTTTTGGCATCATCTTACTGGTGAGGCCACCACTGATTGGGAAGGCCTAAAGTCTACCTCAATTCATAATCCGACCATTTGTTACTTGCACCGTATATTAGCGAACACTTTATTTGGTCAGATGAACAATGGAAGAGTGAATTTCAATGAGCTTTTCTTTTTGCACAGTGCACTCGCAAAGGTCAGATGACAACTTTCAGGGTGAATCTTTTTTTATATTAGGAAGTGTTTGGCTAGGTTGAGGGGGATTCTGCATTTTATGATAAAAATCTGAGAGTTAGAAATTAAAGGATTCTAGAGAAGACGAAGATTTTCATGATAAATCGCGATTGAAGATCAAAGTCGATCCCACATTTTGTAAAGTCTAAACTCTTCTTTATGCTTCTTGTTATTAGTATGAGTGGCTAAACCCCCAATGCTAGCGGGTGTCCCTAATTTGTATCTAAGCACGTATGATTTCCTTATTGCAATAATAGTTTGGTTTTCATTGTTAACTAATCTATCGATGTTCGTAATGCTTTCTCATTTGGAAAAACTGAGATTGTTATATGATTATGAGTTAGGGTTGACAACCATTCATAATGCTTTCAATAGATTATCATAGAGTAGATAATTCCTAGGACTAGGGTTACCCTGTATGAACCGAATTATTTTTTATAATATATTATTTAACTTTACCGGCAAATTTCTACGGGCATAGAGATTTGGGGTAATGGTTAAAAGTTTTCTCTTTAAGGATTTAGGAGAAAATAATCTAAAGAATTGGTATTAACAATCTGAACTTGTGTTGCAATATCGAGTCAGCAGTGTTACAGGAATAAATTATACATCTTCCCTAGCATATTTTTATCATCTGTTTTATTCAAGCATTTACTTTTCTTGCTATCATAATTTACGTTACGAAAACAATTCCAACCCCCAAAAGTGTTTTGTTTGATTGAACAATATTTCGAACTAAATATTCATACGCAGTCCTCGAGATCTATACTGGGGATTTTCCCTATTATTACTACATTGGCAAAAATAGTACACTTGCTATTTTTCCGATCAATGTTTTGGCGTCGTTGCCGAGGACTGCCAAAATATACAGTTTGATTTGAGTTCAATTGAAATTTTGTTGCTCTGCGACTAAAATTTTATTTTCTGTATATTTTTATAATTTTTTTACTAATCTCTGTCTAATCTATGTATGCGAGGAAAGACCTAAGCAGAATTTCTTTTTGACGCAGAACTAGAGCGATCTTTGCACGCTAGGCTTAGAATAGCTAAACAAGCAAGACTAGCAGATTCAGAAGCAGACACTTCAGTTTCAGAACCCGAAAGATAGGAAGAAGTTTCTAATCATTCCGATACAGAGTCAGACAGAGAAACAATTATGGTTGAACCTCAAGAGAGACTTCTTGGGGACTATAGAGGAGCAAATACTCTGGCAGGTCGGTTGACCATAGTGAATCAACCAGTGAACTTTGCAAATTTTCAGCTGCACCCAACAATGATCCGACAGCTCGAAAAGAGACCTTTCAGGAGAAAGATAAACGAAGATGCAAATAAACATTTGGGAAGGTTTCTTATGATAAGCATAACTTTGAAGATCGAGGGGCATTCTGAAGAGGCAAAGAAATTAAGAATGTTTCCATTCACTTTAGCAGAAGATGTCGAAGAGTGGTTTTACTCCCTACATGCGGGAAGTATCACAATTTAGGAAGAGATGGAGACAACATTTCTGAATGAGTATTTTCCTGCCTCTATTTATATTTGCAAAAGATGTGACATTGTGAATTTTAAGTAGAAGGAAGGAGAATCACTTGGTGATGCTTACAAAAGGTTCAAGAGGTTACTGGTAGCATGTCCTACTCACAATATGGATCAAACTGAACAGATGCAGATGTTTGTGAATGGCCTCAGGATGAAGGCAAAGCAACTTATTGATACGGTTGTTGGTGGCTCATCAAACTTTACAAGAGCCACTGGTATTATGAAGATTATTGAAGCCATTGTTGCATATAAGCATTTGGAATTATACGACCCTAACATGATTAAGCTTGAAGGAATAGTTGACTTGAAGCTGGATAATCAGGTTGTAAAGATGGAAGATCAAATTGATGCTGAAGTGGAAAGAAGACTGAAGGCGATGAATGTAGGTACTCACACGGTCGCCCAAGTCAAACCTGCTCAAGTTGTTACTTGTGAGATTTATGGTGGACCACATTTTGCTAGGCATTATGTTGCAACTGCACAACAAATTGAGGTGATTAATTTTCTGAAGCAGAATAACCCTTATTCCAACACATACAATCCAGGTTGGAAGAATCATCCCAACTTCTCTTGGAAATATCAACAAGGGAATGTTCAAAAATAGGGACCGACTCAATATCAGAACCAACCACAGCAGCAATAGTACTGACCTCAGCAACAACAACAACAACAACCACCGTACCAGCAACAATACTAACAACCACAACAACAATATCAATAATAAGTACCCAAGAAGGCGGATTAAGAAATTGCCATTGAGAAGATGGCTGCTCAAAGTTCTCAATTCCAAGAAGAAAACAGAAACGATCAGAGGAACACCAGAGTGTCCATAAAAAATATGGAAGTGCAGATGGGTCAGATAGCACAACAACTTGCAAACTCTCAAGCACAATGTGCTCTGCTAAGTGCAGCTGTTACAAATCCAAGTGATCATAATAATGTGAGTGTTGTGACAATAAGAAGTGGGAAATCTCTTGAAGTTTCTGAGGAGAAACCTGAAAATGAAGACCAATTACTCGAAGTAGATCTTGAAATCAAAGAAAATGAGATCATCAATGAGGAAGTCTTTGGACCTAAACAGCTAGTGAAAGAGAAACCAATTGAGCCAAAACCCGTCATAAAGCTCCCTTTCCCCACAAGAAACAAGAAAAAGGAACAACATGAGAAAAACTTTGAAAAGTTCTTAGAGATGTTCCGAAAGCTGGAAATTAATATTCCTTTCTTGGAGGCGCTTGAGCAAATGCCTACTTATGCCAAGTTCATGAAGGATATAATCTCCAAGAAATGCACCATTGATATTGACCCTATTATTCTAACCGAAACTTGTAGTACTATTTTGCAGGGTATGAAAATTCCAGTGAAGAAAAAATATAGAGGTTCGGTCACCATTCCATGCACCATTGCAGATAGATAATTCAAAAAGGCACTTATTGACTTGGGGGCTAGTGTGAGTCTTATGCCCCTGTCCATCTACAGGAAATTGGGAATAGGAATAGTGCAAGATACCAAGATGACACTCTAGTTTACAGATCATTCGGTAAAGAGACCCTATGGGGGTAGTTGAAGATGTTCTATTGAGGATAGATAAATTTGTGTTCCCAGTTGACTTTCTAATTCTTGAGATGGCAAAAGATGAAAAGATCCCTCTCATTCTAGGCAGACCATTTTTAGAGACTGGAAGGTGTATGATAGACATAGAGGAAGGTATTATGACTCTGAAAGTCTATGATGGGGAATTGAAAATTAATGTTCGAAATACCATGAAGTACAAAGATGATGTTGGTACCAGTCATTTAGTAGAGGTGATAGATCAAGTGATTGCCCAGCATAGTCCATTGAATGCACCACAGTTACCTTTAGAACGAGTGTTGAGCTTGTCAATTTTTGAAAGTGATCAAGAAGTGGACGAGAAAGAGTCAGAAGTGTATCCATGATGGAAGCACAACCTCCATGGAAGGGATCCCGACTACACTGGTGGGAAGATCTAAGGTAAACTCAGCTATCATAAGAGAATCGAGAGTCTAAAAAAGGGACGGAGTTGAAACAACTGCCTAAGAATCTAAAATATGTTTTCCTCGACACAGAAGGGAAGTTCCCAGCTATAATAAATTCTAGCCTCAAGAGGATCCAAAAGGAAAGACTCATCCAAGTACTAAAAAATACAAGGGTGCTATTGGATGGGCCATTGAAGATTTGAAGGGTATTAGTCCTACGGTTTGGATGAACAAGATTCTAATGGAGGATGATCATAAGCTGGTCGTCCAGCCACAAAGGAGACTAAACCCCGCAATGAAAGAAGTGGTTCGAAAAGAAGTGGTGAAGTTGTTTGACGCAGGTCTCATCCATCCTATATCTGATAGCTCATGGGTTAGTCCAGTGCATGTGGTACCCAAGAAAGGGGGAACCATAGTCATCATGAATGAGAAGAATGAGCTGATTCCTACAAGGACAGTTATGGGTTGGAGAGTGTGCATTGATTACAAGAGGTTGAGCATTGCAACAAGAAAAGACCACTTCCATTTGCCATTCAGTGATCAAATGTTGGAAAGGTTGGTTGGTCATGATTATTATTGTTTTCTTGATGGATACTCAGGGTATAATGAGATTGCAGTTGCTCCTGAAGATCAAGAGAAGATGACATTCACTTGCCCCTATGGTGTTTTTACTTACAGAAGAATGCCATTTGGGTTGTGCAATGCGCCAGCCACATTTCAAAGATGCATGATATCCATTTTTGCTGACATGCTTGAAAAGCATATGGAAGTGTTCATGGATGATTTTTCTGTTTTTGGGTCTTCTTTTGATAATTGTTTGACTAACCTATCTCTTGTTTTAGAAAGATACCATCATACCAACTTGATTCTCAACTAGGGAGAAATTACATTTTATGGTGCGTGAAGGTATAGTTTTGGGTCACAAAATTTCCCAAAAAGGAATTGAAGTGGACCAAGCAAAAGTCGAGGTGATATCGAATCTTCCAACTCTGGTGAATGAGAAAGGTATAAGAAGTTTCTTGGGACATGCAGGTTTTTAACGCAGGTTTATAAGAGATTTTTCGAAGATAGCCAAACCTCTAACAAGTTTATTGGTTAAAGACAAACCTTTTGTGTTCGATAAAGAATGTGTCGATACATTTGAGACATTAAAGAGTATATTAGTGTCGGCACCTTTTGTGATTGCCCCAGATTGATATCTCCCATTTGAGATCATGTGTGATGCAAGTGATATTGCAGTGGGGGTAGTTTTAGGACAGCGGAGAGAGAATTTGTTACATGTAATTTATTATGCTAGTCATGTTTTAAATCCTGCTCAGATGAACTATGCAACTACTGAAAAGGAGTTGCTAGCGGTGGTTTATGTTTTTGATAAGTTCATGCAATATATGTTAGGATCTAAGGTAGTTATTTATATTGACCATGCTGCATTGAAGTATTTGCTTGCTAAGCAGGAATTGAAGCCGAGACTACTGAGATGGATCTTACTCCTTTAGGAGTTTGATGTGGAAACTTAGGACAAAAGAGGATGTGAAAACACCGTTGCTGTTCACCTATCTCAGATGTCCCCGATTGAAGAAACAGAAGAGAAGTGTCCAATCAAGGATGAGTTTGCTGATGAACACATCCTAGTTATTACTGGTGTTCCATGGTTCGCAGACTATGCAAATTATTTGGTAGAGGGTGTGATCCCTGATGATTTTGATTATAATAGAAAGAAAAAGTTTTTGCATGATTGCAGGTTCTATTTGTGGGATGACCCATTCTTATATAAGAAAGGAATAGACGGATTGGTTAGAAGATGTGTCCTTGAGGAAGAACAGAGGGACGTCCTTAGAGCATACCATGACTCAGAATATGGAGGACATTTTAGTGGTGATAGGACAGTAACAAAAGTCCTCCAGTCTGGGTTATACTAGCCCGCACTGTTCAAAGATGCCCTAGACATAGTCAAGGGGTGCGATAGATATCAAAGAATAGACAACATTTCAAAGAGAAATCAGATGCCTCAGAATTCCATGTTGGAGGTCGAGTTGTTTGATGTTTGGGGCATAAATTTCATGGGCCCATTTCCACTGTCGTTTGGAAATAATTACATTTTAGTGGCGGTGTATTATGTATCTAAATGGGTAGAAGATGTTGCCTTTCCTACTAATGATGCTAAGGTGGTTGTTAAGTTTCTAAAGGCAAACATCTTTGCGAGGTTTGGAGTACCTAGAGCTTTGATAAGTGATGAAGGAACTCATTTCCTAAATCGTCTCATGGAGAAGTTGCTCAAGAAGTATAATGTAAAGCATAAAATTGCCACTCCTTACCATCCCCAGACTAGTGGCCAAGTGGAAGTTTCTAATCAGCAGCTCGAGCTATTCCTAGAGAAGACTGCGAGCTCATCTCGAAAGGATTGGGCAACCAAGTTGGATGATGCGCTGTGGGCATACAGAACCGCATTCAAAACACCAATAGGTATGTCTCCTTACCAGTTAGTTTATGGAAAAGCTTGTCACTTACCCTTAGAGTTGGAACACAAAGCTTTGTGGGCCTCAAAATTCTTGAATTATGATCTTTCAAAAGCGGGAGATTCTCGAATCCTTCAACTCCATGAGTTAGAAGAATTTAGCAATTGAGCGTACGAGAATTCCAAACTATACAAAGAACAAACAAAAAAATGGCATGATCGAAAGATTCAAAGGAAGGAATTTAGGGAAAGACAATTGGTTCTTTTGTTCAATTCCAGGTTGAAGTTGTTTCCTGGAAAGCTGAAGTCGAGATGGTCTGGATCGTTTGTCGTAAACAAGGTGTTTCCTCATGGTGCGATAGAATTGAGGAATCAGGTGAGTGGAGACACTTTTAAGGTGATGGGCAGAGAGTGAAACCATACTACCAAGGGCAAGAAATTGGCCTGGTGGAGGATGCATGTCTCAGAGGATAGCAAGGTAGACCATTGAGCCATGTGACATTAAAAGAAGCGTTGCGTGGGAGGCAACTCACGCTTTTTATTACTAAGCCATTTTCTTTTTGTTTTTTATTTTTTGGTGTCAGTCAGGTCAAATGCAGATTCTTCCTTGTGGAGGCAAAAGCATGTGAAACAATTGAAAAATGCGTGAAAGAAGCTTCGGTATGAGAAATGGTACCCGAAATGCACTAACCCTCCCTTAAAAATCACAAAACAACAAAAATCAGAGCTTGACCAGTAACCTGCTACGGTCGCCCATAGCACGGACTACGGCTCGTAGCAGGCATCAGCCAAAACCCCTTAAAACCAAAAGAAAAATGATCAGGTACATCCCGCTTTCTCTCAATTTTTTCAAATTTTTTTAAAAATTTTCTCCCCTCCCCTACTTTCTCTCACATACATCCCACTAAATCCTCCACATCTTCACTCACCAATCAATTCCCCATCAAATCCCATTATTTTTCAATTTTCCTAATATTTTTCCAATCATCATTCTTTAAAAATCCCATATTTCTTTTCTCTTTCCAACTTTTATCATTACTCTTCATCTCCTTCACCAACTTTCTCTCTCTCTCTCTGTCTCTCTCTCTCTCACACACACACACACACACACACACACATATAAACAACTCTCAACCTCCATTAACAAACACACAAAAGCTCTCACCTTTCACATCATAATCACTCCAATCCTAACACTTCCTTCACAAAAACCTTTCTATTTTCCACACTAATCATCATTCCGGGTACGGTTTTTCCATACAACCGAATTTCAAATTCGTCACCTTTTGTGCTTGGACAAAAATGCCCCCACACAAGATAATTAAAGGGAAGCAAGCTGCTGAGACATCCCAAACTCGAAAGAGAAGAGCCATAACACCCAACTCTCACATCATCTTCTTCGACAACGAGGAACATGCAACGAGGTACTCGGCGCTAGCTCGCCGAAAAATCACAGCGACGAGGTATATGTGCGAACAAACCCTTTCTAACTTAGGTTTAAAAGATGAAGTTTATAGAATGTTTCACTCAATAGGGTTGTTAGAATTCATGTGTATTGAGACACCGACGTATCAGCGTCTCACTTTAGAATTTTTTAGTACGTTAGATTTTCGTTTTCAGAGAAAGTGGGTTGGTGATATGAGGTACTTTTGCGGTACTCTAAAATTTAGCCTTTATGACCAACCTCATGAGCTATCTGTTGACGAACTTGATAGTATACTCCGGATGCCCATTTATGGGCCCGACGATGTTCCGGATAAATTTTTGGTAATTCAGTTTTGGAAAGATCTTACGGATAGTTGGGATTATAATTCGGCCAATGCTAATGCCTCCTTGATTCAAAACCCTTGTTTCCGTTATGTACAAAAAGGCCTGGCTTATACCCTATTTGGTCGAGGCGACAGTACTGGTGTCGCCACTTAGAGGGAATTGTTTTTTATGCATGTGATGGAAAATCATGATATGCTTAATGCCGTTGCGTTTGCGGCTAACTACTTAGGTAAAGTTGCTCGAGCACCCACTGGAGGCATCCTCATCATGAAGCAACCATCTCTTCTTCAATGAATCAAGACCGGTGGGAGTGGATCCAATCTGAGCTAGGTGGGATTAGAGCAGAGCAGGCGAGACAAGGTGAAGAACAAGTGAGGCAATAGGCGATGATGAATGACATGCAAGAGATGATGCAACAACTTATGTTGCATTTTTCGCCGCCTCCTCAGTGAGAACCGTTGTGAGTCTCCTCTCTCTCATTTGTGCTATAACATTAAGGACAATGTTTAGTTCAAGTTTGGGGGAGGATTTTAGTGTTTTTAGTTTTCATTTTTATTACTTTTAGTTGTGTTTTCGTGTGTTTTATGTATTTATTTTATTGAAAAAATGTTATTTCTGTTTAAAACCACTTTGAAGTCTTCCCCGAATTAGGACCGTAGAAATCTCTCTTGTGAATACTGTGAATTTAAGGTAGTTGAGAAAGTATATAGAGCTCGAGGGAAGAGAAGTTAGAACTAGGGACACCAGGAAAATTTGAAAACTTAGGTATAACTCGAACACCCTTGGTCCCCTGGAGTAAGGAAACGAGTCCAACGTGTAGATTTTTGCCATCGTACTTGGATTTGAGAAGTAACCCCCGATTAGTTCATAGTGATAGTCCGACATGATTGAATAGAATTGCATGTATAAGGATTGGCGAAAAAGACAACTGTCCCTCTAAGTTGGGTAACACTCACCCAGTTACTTAGCCTAGCGGCGTTTGAGTCTCAATTGTCATCCCAAAGTGGACTAATAAACGCCAATGTGCATGGAAAAAATGGAGAAAAATAAACAGAGAAAAAAAATACCTAGAAAGTCTTGATCAATCTTGTACATGTGAGGAAATACTCTCAAAATTCCTTTATCCGATTATCCGAATGAAAGGGGGAGAAAATCGAAGAAAATACTTAAGTCTAAAGCATAGTTGGAGAGGTGGCCGAAAGGGGGATTTAGGTATGTGGTTTACCGCGGTATGTGTTCTTGTAATACCTTTTTTATCAGATGATTACCGGGAGAACTAGGACTAGCCGATCGGGACAAAGGCTCACGTATGAGTATCGACATACCTTATTGTCACAAGTTTTCATTTGAGGTGCACCGTTTGATCTAAAAAGTCTTTATGCAAGCTTGTTGCTTGAGATCAAGCAACGGTCTATGTTTGGGGGAGTTTGATCGGTGGTTTTTATGTTTTCTTTTACCATATTTTTAGTTAATCATTTCATGTTTTTGTTTGCATTTTTATTCTGTTTATCATATGTTATGCGTGGTAGTGTTGTTTTTGTGCTTTTCAGGTGCAAAGAAGTCACTTAGCGAAAACCGGGAAAAATGGCAAAGAATTGAAGAAGATCACCCTTTTGTCAGTGGCCTGCTACGGCCACCTCTAGCACCAGGCCGTAGCAGGCAAGTGTCCAAAAGCTGTAAAATAGAGGAAGAGTCAGTGAGCTTCTACGAGAACCTATAGCACAAGCTACGGGTCGTAGCAGCTGCCATGCCCCATGGATTTTTTTAAGTTGTGATCCAGTGGCCTGTTACGGCCACCCGTAGCACGGGCTACGGCCCGTAGCAGGCAGGCGTGCTGAATAATTTTCTTTCCTTTTTGGGAGGAGATTTGGAATTAATTGGGATTGTGACAACTTTCAGGGTGAATCTTTTTATATATTAGGAAGTGTTTGGCTAGGTTGAGGAGGATTATGCTTTTTACGAAAAAAATCTGAGAGTTAGAAATTAGAGGATTCTGGAGAAGACGAAGATTTTCATGAGAAATCGCAATTAAAGATCAAAGTCGATCCCACTTTTTGTAATGTATAAACTCTTCTTTATGCTTTTTGTTATTAGTATGAGTGGCTAAACCCCCCAATGCTAGGGGGTGTCCCTAATTTGTATCTAAACACGTATGATTTCCTTATTGCAATAATAGTTTATTTTTCATTGTTAATTAATCTATCGATGTTCGTAATGCTTTCTCATTCGGAAAAATTGAGATTGTTATATGATTATGAGTTAGGGTTGACAACCATTCATAATGCTTTCAATAGATTATCATATAGTAGATAATTCCTAGGACTAGGGTTACCCTGTATGAACCCAATTATTCTTGATAATATATTTTCTAACTTTGCCGGCAAATTTCTACGGACATAAAGATTAGGGTAATGGTTAAAAGTTTTCTCTCTAAGGACTTAGGAGAAAATAATCTAAAGAATTGGTATTGACGATCTGAACTTGTGTTGCAATATCCAGTCAGCAGTGTTACAGGAACAAATTATGCACCTTCCCTAGCATATTTTTATCATCTGTTTTATTCTACTATTTACTTTTCTTGCTATGACAATTTATGTTACTGAAAACAATTCCAACCCCCAAAAATGTTTTGTTTGATTGAACAATATTTTGAACTAGATATTCATACGCAATCCTCGAGATCGATACTGGGGATTTTCCTATTATTACTACATTGGTAAAATTAGTACACTTGCTATTTTTCCGATCAGGCTTTCACCACTATAGTGTTAGGCTTCATCAGTAGTCCTTCTATCGTCAACTTTGCCAAGGAATTCATAGGTAAGACATTTAAGGATGATCCTGTGAAAACCATAACTCTAGATAAGATGGTGTCCACACACTTAATATAAATGTTAAATACCTTATTACGAGCCTTCCCTTCAGGTGGTAATTCATTGTCACTACACCCCAGGAAATTTCCTACTGTGATGTTAGCCACTACCCCTTTGAATTGATTCACCCTTATTTCTTGAGGAACATGCGCTTCACTCTAGAATTTCATTAGTGTGTCCCGATGTGCCTCCAAACTTAATAGTAAAGACAATATGGATATCTTCGAAGGTGTTTGGTTGAACTGGTCAACCACTTTATAGTCGTTTTTTCTTATTGTTATACCCCAGATTTTACCCTTAGATTCTTTGATCTTTTGCATGTCATTCTAGGTCGGCATTTTTTTTTTGCATTTTTAGTTAAACATTTTCGTTGATCATCAACCATACCATTTTTATCCAATTTTTTCATTCCATATCATTTATATTTTTATTTCAATTTATAAATTTTTAGTTTATACTTTTAATTTAGTATATTTTTAATTTAGATTATTTTTATTTTAGTTTAGTCTTAATTTAGTTTTAATAATTTAGTTTAAATCTATTTCCATTTTAATTTTAATTATGGTTTTTATTCTTTGTGATCACCAAACATTGAGCACGATTTTCATTTGTCTCATGGCATAATCTCAATTGGTCCTTAACATGAGAAATGTTCTATTACATGCTCTCTCTCCAAAAGAATAAAAATATGTCACTTGGCCCATGAATGGAAGAATATCGTGTGCAAAAAGGGAGGTTGTGGTACACTTCACTTTACAAAACACCTTTTCATTTGAACCACAATGCTGAACCCAAAGTACATGTGGCTTGGCTTCTCATCAAATCCCAACACAAGCTTTACCACAAAACCAGCAAAGGAGACTTCACTAACAAGTACAACCTACTGACTTTTTCCACCAACTTCCAATACTCATTGTCCACAAACTCGTGCGTTAGAAGGCTCCTAAAGTACAAGTACTGTGTACTTTGCAAATGAACACAAAGGTCAAAAACCAAAACCGTTGTGCAAGACTTTCTCATATCATAAACTCCTTGGATCTTGTTCATTTTGTTCTAACTTACGCCCTAAAACAAGCTCCACTTGGCTCAAGAGAGAAATTCAGACCAAGGCATGCGTGTAGGATCTCATCCATGGCATTTCTCCCTTGAACAAAACCAACACCCTTTGTGTCTTCAATGCCATGGACCAGTTGGCTCTCCTATAAAAGGAGGTGCATTCTCATTCCTTTGATAGCAACAATCAACACATCAAAATACACCATTCATTTCACTACAAACATAAGACATCACTCTAAGAATTCGTGCAACCAAGAGAAAAGAAAGAGCAGTTCATTAGCAGCTGGCATTTTGGAAAGGAAAGAGAGCTCAGACAGTTGTATCTTCAAGCTTCCAAGTGAAGAGGCAGTGGACCTTCTCCACTTGGTAAACCTCATTATATTCTTTCATACTCATAATTCCATGATTTCATGTCCATGTTTTGAATGATTTTGAATGGTGTTATCTTGTTCACATGTTGTTTTTATGGTGGTTTGAATTGATAGCAAGAACCTCTGTGTGAATATGTGTTAATACATTAGCAATAGGTTAACTTTGTTTCAGCTTAGACACATGACTTTCACGTGCATTTTCTCCCTATTTAAGTGGTTATTTTAAATGGATTGAGGTCTGGTGTTGTTCTACTAAATGAACCCTACAGGATGGTATCTTATTTCATGGTTTTTGGTTGAAAACTGGGTGAGAAAATTATTAGACAAGGTGACGTTGCCATGGTGTTCTTGCTGGTGTATTTCATGATAGTTGTAGGATCTTTATTTTCATGTGCATGAAGAAGACGTAGGTGTGGCGAATGAGGATTGGTTGGGCTAGGTTTTGTCGTCTTGTGACTTTAAAAATATGTGACCGGTTGATATCACTTTGTTGGCATGTCCAGTGTAGCATTTATTCGCCTGGGTTTTCAAATTAGTTTTTATTTCGCTTGTTTTGGTTTAACTATTAATGGGGTGGGCTTATACATTGGATGTATAGCCACCCCAGTGGTATGAAGAGCATTTTGTGAACCAAGGGGTCTGGTGTTCGAATCCCCCCTCGCCCCAGACACCCTTTTTATTTTCTGTTTTCACACTATTTGGTTTTGGGCCTAGTGATTCTCGCTATTTGCCCCTCCCCCATTCAGGCCCGTGGGCCTAACAATGTAAGATAGTTCAGACCAAATTCCAGACTGCACCCCTTGATTTCTCTTTTAATTCATTTTCTTTCTTTAATTTCTTCCCATGTTATTTTATTAAAATAGTTTCTTATCCACAAAAATTCCAAAAAATTCACAATTTACATTTTAAAATTTTAATTTAAATTTCTAAACTTTTATTTTTTATTTTATTTTCACTTTATTTTAAAAGTTATTTTAATTTAGTGAACTTATTTTCTTCAAACCTTTTGGATAATTTTCTAAGATGTTTTAGGACTTTTTTGAAAAGTTGTTTTTTAGTGTGCTCATGTTATGAATTATCTCATTACCTTTTGCCGTTTCCCTTACATGTATATTCACTTCATACTCTGATATTATTCATACTTGTTTAATGTTATTCTATCTTGACTAATTGTTCATCCCCATGAGTCCTTGAACTCACATTGTCCACTCAACTCAATCCCACTTAAACTCTTGTTTACAAGAGGTTGTTTTCCCCTCTTTCTAAAGGAAAGTCTCTCTATTAACCTCAAAGTCCTAGATAGCTCATGACCCTCTCTTGGCCTCATAGCCATCATCTTCCCTTGACCTCCTAGCCTTAGGTTTAGAGCTACCTTTTTGTTTTTCCACCTTTTCCCTTTACATCCAATGCTTTCTTGGATTCTACCTTTTTGTTTTTCCACATTTTCCCTTTACATCCAATGCTTTCTTGGATTCCACTTTTTCATTTTTCAACCTTTTCATTTCTCACCCTTTACCCCATATGGTGAACTACGGTTGCTCTGATTCTTTAGTCAGATACTTAGGCACAAGATGCGACGTCTTGGCGAGCATACTTAGTGTACATATCCCTAGGTCTTTACCTTAGCACATTTCCCTTAGCAAGCAAACATTAACATAACACAAATACTTACAAGAGTTTCCTGTAGAGTACTACAGATACTTAGGATGCTAACACCTTCCCTAGGTATAACCAACCCCCGAACCTTAGATCTCTAGTTGTGTTACTACATAGCGCACTTAGGGTTTTTTTCGATATTTACCCTTTCCTTTGGATAAATCAAAGTTCGGTGGTGAACTTCATGATTTATGATTCAAGGTAATTAATAGCTTGATATCCGATCCGCAACAGAAATGGCGACTTCACTAGGGACACTCCCTAAGAGGGTTAAGCCCACCTTGTTTGCATTTGTGTTATTTATATGTTTGCTTGCTTGTACATTTGTATATTTATATATGTATATATATCTGTTTGTGCTTGGGTTTTCTATATGCAGGGTGGTTACTTTGAGTGGTGAGGAATTGTCCTATACCCGGATTTCAGTGCACTTATTATAGGACGATGGTATATTCAAGGAGACTTTGAGGGAGTCGATTCCCGAAAAGTTGACTTGAGACACCATCACTCAGTTGAGGCTCTCTTGAGAGTTTAGTCATGTTGAACGAGTCCATTTGTGAAAACGTGCTACTCTCTACCTCGGTTCCCATGAAACTGATGACCATTAGTTACCTTTAGCCCCACTTGGCCTTTAGGATATAATGCGGTGACCATGAGGGAGTCTATTCCTGAAATGGTTGTCGCGCGATACTACACTCAGACGAGATTCTCTTGAGAATATTATTGACTACCGAGTCATTCGGGAAATCGATATTATCTAAAAGATGGGTTGTTAACTCTGGGAACTTCTTAGAACCATGTTTTACGGATACAAGAACCCTAGTACACACCCTGTGGTTGGTTCTTCATCCAGACTCCATGTTGTGATCTCAAACTCTTGATCTTGTTGCATGTGTTTTGTATCCTGTTTGCATTGCACTGCATATCATTTGCATCTTTGCATGATTCATTGCATGCGTCTGTTTGTCCAGTTACTCATTTCCAGTGGTCTCTATCTTCCAGTGTCACCTGTGAGTCGTTAAGCTGATGCCTCGACATCGATACCAGACTAGAGTTGACTACAGACGCTAGATGGCAAAGCAAGAGGTACACAATGCTGAGATCCGAATGAAGATCGATGACCTCAAGTCAAGTGTGACCAAACTCACTAAAATGCTTCAAGTTTTGATTGCTAAGGGAGAGCCTCCCCAAAGGACAGTCATCCAGGAAGTTTCAAGCGCTGGTCCTCCACCGGTTCAAATGCCACCTTCAACTTGGCTAGAATTTGGTTTGCCACACAATTACTCTCCACCGATTGCATCTACCGCTATGGTTGGTCAAACTGTCAGACCGGCATTTCAAACTCCTATTTTGTCGAGCTTAGACCTGTGGTTCATCCTGCTCCACGACCAGCTCAAGCTCCCCAACGTCCAGCTGCAGGACAAAACTAGTACCGTAATAGAAATCATTATGATCCTATTCCCATGAAGTATACTGAACTGTATCCTAGTCTGGTTGAGCAAGGTTTGATTACCATAAGGCCTATGCCTCCTCCTCCTCCAAATCCTCTTCCAGCCGGCTATAGGGTTGATCTTCATTGTGAATACCATCAAGGTGGTGCAAGTCATAACTTGGAAGGTTGCTTTGCATTGAAGGCTAGAGTACAAGAGCTAATGAGAAACAAAATCCTCTCTTTTAAAGACAACCCTAATGTTCAGAACAAGCCTCTGCCAGGGCATGCTAAGTGAAGCTTCAGTCGACTTCAGTTCAGCTACTTCTTAAAGACAGGACAACTCATCCTTGTATTTGATTAGTCACTAGGCCTTGTTTCTTGTTGTTTGCATATTCCTTATTTTGTAATGGTTGTTTGCCTTCAAATTATGTTTGTACTTTCGCAATTAATGAAATGAGCATTGCAACTTTTTGACTCAATTCATTTGTGTTTGATATTTACATCTTTATGCTTTCTTTATCTCTTTTCCACTTTCCCTTTTGATTATGTAAAGATTGGAGGGAGGATGATGAAAACAAAATACTCATAATTGTTGTTGGTATGCTTTCAAAATCAAAACTTTGCTGACGATGTAAGGCATTGTTTCACATTCCCCTAAACACTGGAGAAATAAGGAAGATAATCCCTCGTTAACCCCTTTGAGCCTTGAAGTAGGATTTTTATTTACTTTACAAATAAAAAACCCGCAATCTTAACCTGGGGCAGGGTAGTTCTCAGTAACTTGATTGTGCATTCAAATACAAGAGTTTCATGCAAGACACCTGTCACATAAAAGTTGCACTCATAAGTTTTCCTTCGCACACAGCAAGCAAGTGTCGAAGATGTCTTTCAAGTTGAACGCCAATGATGGTTCACTGTAATCATTAAGCCAGACATTCACAACTTTTCAACTCTTCCAAATTAAATGAATAGATGTAGTACAAGTTGTCCCCAGAGTGATAAATGAAGAAGAATCGTCAAGAAATCCTTACTCAAAGAATGAGCCGAGTACCTTTCAAGGCAAAAGCTGAGAAAGATGGGAAGCTCATGACCTTGCCTTATAAAAAAAAGAGAAAAAAAATAAGAAAGAAAAGTTTGTATGACAACCTAAAAAGAGGAAATCTTTAATTTTTCATCCTGAAAGTCCTCAATGGCAAGCATTGGTGAGGAAGCAGTGACTGCCATCTCAAGTCCATTGAATTTTGGACCATCATCATCATCAGTGCAATTCCTAGCCTATGGGAATCTGAATGTATATCATGTTTTAACTGAGCTTAGGATTGGAAGTTCATCACGAATATTGGGGGCACAAATAAACTTTGAGCCTTTATCCTTTGTTTCTTAAACCGTGAACCAGGCCACATTATAACCCTCAAAAGACCTAACTGAAGCAAGGTTATTTTAAAAGCATACTACAGCAAGGTTATGTAAACTGACTCCAAAAGATCTTTGCGGATCATCTGTTTTGGCATCACACCTTTTGCTTAAACTTTTCACTTTAATGTCTTGAATCACCGTGTTCTGACTAATTACCCATATACTTTGCCTTTTTCAAAAATGATTGATTTCAAAAGTTGCATGAACTCTGCATTTACTATGTTTGTATGAAAATTTTTGCTTACAAACTAGCTTTCCTCTCAAGGAATTTTCAAACAATTAAGAAACATGGTCGGTGATCAAATCAGGGGCAAGTTCCTTCCATATCCTATTGAGGATCAGTTCAAGATTTGTGGTTTAATGGCGACTTCTCAGAATTGGTTTATCCAGAAGACCTTTCAAGACTCAGACTGGGGCAAGCTTTCTAAGAGCACCATGAAACGGTCATTTCCAGAATCAATCAAGCTGAAGCAATGATCAGCTCATATACAATAATCAGCTAGTCTGGGGCAGTTTACCTGAAGAATCCCCAAGCAACTCTTTATCCTTCCTACAAGGATCATTAATTTGGATACAGTTTACCAGTGTGGCAATGATGTGTTCAGCAGTAGCATCTCTAGTCCCAAGCAGAATGATAGTGATCTCCGTGTTGAGGAATCAGCCTTCCAGTATTGTCTTCTCCACAAAAGAGTCGAGTCGTGTCGTCAACACCTACATTTACATTTGTATTTGATCATATCATCTGCATAATTTATACCATATGCATAACATGAGTGTTGCATCCTCATTTGCATTTTCTCCAGAGGTCATGTCGTTATCCACGTCTTACCTTGTGGTCAAAGTCCAACTTACTTGGCGCCTACCAAACAGATATTGTCGTGTCTATCTGACGTTCTTCCAGATATGACCTTTCTTATCCGATTGTTTTTTCGGATATGTTTGTTCCTCTTTTGCGTCCAATGCCATTCTTGGATGTCGTTTATTTGTCTCTCTCTGATGTTTTTCCAGATTGAGTCTTTTGTTCTGATGTTTTTCAGAACTTATTTGATGTTTACCCAGATATTTCGTTTTGTTATTCTGATTCTTTTCTGGAACGACATTGTTTTTACCATCTGATGCTTTTCCGGATGTGTCTCTCTTTCTGATGTTTTTCCAGATTGAGTCTTTTGTTCTGATGTTTTTCCAGAACTTATCTTCGCTTCGTTATTCTGATGCTTTTTCGGATGTGTCTCTCATTCTGATGTTTTTCCAAATTGAATCTTTTGTTCTGATGTTTTTCCAGAACTTATCGTCGCTTTGTTATTCTGATGCTTTTCCGGAACGACATTGCTTTTACCATCTGATGTTTTTCCGGATGTGTCTCTCTTTCTGATGTTTTTCTAGATTGAGTCTTTTGTTCTGATGTTTTCCCAGATATTTCGCTTTGTTATTCTGATGCTTTTCCGGAACGACATTGCTTTTACCATCTGATGTTTTTCCGGATGTGTCTCTCTTTCTGATGTTTTTCGAGATTGAGTCTTTTGTTCTAATGTTCTTCCAGAACGTATTTGATGTTTTTCCAAAAATTTCGCTTCGTTATTCTGATGCTTTTCCGGAACGACATTGCTTTTACCATCTGATGCTTTTCCAGATGTGTCCCTTTTTCTGATGTTTTTCTAGATTGAGTCTTTTGTTCTGATGTTCTTCTAGAACTTATTTGATGTTTTTCCAGAAATTTTGCTTCGTTATTCTGATGCTTTTCCGGAACGACATTGCTTTTACCATATGATGCTTTTCTGGATGTGTCTCTCTTTCTGATGTTTTTCAGGTTGAGTCTTTTGTTCTGATGTTCTTCCAGAACTTATCTGATGTTTTTCCAGATATTTCGCTTTGTTATTCTGATGCTTTTCTAGAACGACATTGCTTTTACCATCTGATGCTCTTCTGGATGTGTCTCTCTTTCTGATGTTCTTTCAGATTGAGTCTTGTTATCTGATTCCCCAGTGGAGACCGTCTTTCCGGTGCTACTTCCATTGAGGATCTTGTGTCATCTTTCCTTTTTAAAAGTGTCAGTCGATCATGCTTGAACCAGTTGCTCCATCACTTTAGATTTCCCAGTTTTATTTCAGTTCCCCAGTGTGGCTGTCATCCCTTGGGAGTGATTGCTCGTTGTGCGACTTTATCTCTTTTTGCGTTCGATTTGGTCTGCATTTCTGCATTTACCTTTCCATCATTATCATCATACTAGACGTTCATGGCATGTTTGCATTTGCATGTCTGTTAGCTATCCTTAGCACCTGCACTCCATCTAAGGGCAAAATTTTCAGTTTTCTATATTTAAATACCTTTCACCTTGATCTCTCAAAGATTTCCATCTCTCGTGCCATCCGGTGAAGCTATTTAAATAGGGGAAACTGCTATACCCCAAATTTTACCCTTAGATTCTTTGATCTTTTGCATGTCATTCTAGGTCAGCTTTTTTTTTTTTTTGCATTTTTAGTTAAACATTTTCGCTGATCATCAACCATACCATTTTTATCCAATTTTATCATTCCATGTCATTTATATTTTTATTTTAATTTATAATTTTTTTGTTTATACTTTTAATTTAGTATATTTTTAATTTAGATTATTTTTATTTTAGTTTAGTCTTAATTTAGTTTTATTAATTTAGTTTAAATCTATTTCCATTTTAATTTTAATTATGGTTTTTATTCTTTGTGATCACCAAACATTGGGCACGATTTTCATTTGTCTCATGGCATAATCTCAATTGGTCCTTAACATGAGAAATGTTCTATTGCATGCTCTTTCTCCAAAAGAATAAAAATATGTCACTTGGCCCATGAATGGAAGAATATCATGTGCAAAAAGGGAGGTCGTGGTACACTTCACTTTACAAAATACTTTTTCATTTGAACCACAATACTGAACCCAAAGTACATGTGGCTTGGCTTTTCATCAAATCCCAACGCAGGCTTTACCACAAAACCAGCAAAGGAGACTTCACTAACAAGTACAACCTACTGACTTTTTCCACCAATTTCCAATACTCTTTGTCCACGAACCTGTGCGTTAGAAGGCTCCTAAAGTACAGGTACTGTGTACTTTGCAAATGAACACAAAGTTCAAAAACAAAAACCATTGTGCATGACTTTCTCATATTAGAAACTGCTTGGATTTTGTTCATTTTGATCTAACTTATGCTCTAAAACAAGCAACCCCTACAAGCTTCACTTGGCTCAAGAGAGAAATTCAGACTAAGGCATGTGTGAAGGATCTCATCCATGACATTTCTCCCTTGAACAAAACCAACACCCTTTCTGTCTTCAATGCCATGGACCGGTTGGCTCTCCTATAAAAGGAGATGTATTCTCATTCCTTTGACAGCAACAATCAACACATCAAAATACACCATTCATTTCACTACAAACAAAAGACATCACTCTAAGAATTCGTGCAACCAAGAGAAAAGAAAGAGCAGTTCATTAGCAGCTGGCATTTTGGAAAGGAAAGAGAGCTCAGACAGTTGTATCTTCAAGCTTCCAAGTGAAGAGGCAGTGGACCTTCTCCACTTGGTAAACCTCATTATATTATTTCATACTCATAATTCCATGATTTCATGTCCATGTTTTGAATGATTTTGAATGGTGTTATCTTGTTCACATGTTGTTTTTATGGTGGTTTGAATTGATAGCAAGAACCTCTGTGTGAATATGTGTTAATACATTAGCAATAGGTTAACTTTGTTTCAGCTTAGACACATGACTTTCACGTGCATTTTCTCCCTGTTTAAGTGGTTGTTTTAAATGGATTGAGGTCTGGTGTTGTTCTACTAAATGAACCCTACAGGATGGTATCTTATTTCATGGTTTTTGGTTGAAAACTGGGTGAGAAAATGATTAGACAAGGTGACGTTGCCATGGTGTTCTTGCATGTGTATTTCATGATATATGTAGGATCTTTATTTTCATGTGCATGAGGAAGACGTAGGCGTGGCGAATGGAGATTGGTTGGGCTAGGTTTTGTCTTCTTGTGACTTTAAAAATATGTGACCGGTTGATATCACTTTGTTGGCATGTCCAGTGTAGCATTTATTCGCCTGGGTTTTCAAATTAGTTTTTATTTCGCTTGTTTTGGTTTAACTATTAATGGGGTGGGCTTATACATTGGATGTATAGCCACCCCTGTGGTATGAAGAGCGCTTTGTGAACCAAGGGGTCTGGGGTTCGAATCCCCCTCGCCCCAGACACCCTTTTTATTTTCTGTTTTCACACTATTTGGTCTTGGGTCTAGTGATTCTCACTATTTGCCCTTCCCCCATTCAGACCCGAGTGCCTAACAATGTAAGATAGTTCAGACCAAATTCCAGACTGCACCCCTTGATTTCTCTTTTAATTCATTTTCTTTCTTTAATTTCTTCCCTTGTTATTTTATTAAAATAGTTTCTTATCCACAAAAATTCCAAAAAATTCACAATTTACGTTTTAACATTTTAATTTAAATTTCTAAACTTTTATTTTTTATTTTATTTTCACTTTATTTTAAAAGTTATTTTAATTTAGTGAACTTATTTTCTTCAAACCTTTTGGATAATTTTCTAAGATGTTTTAGGACATTTTTGAAAAGTTGTTTTTTAGTGTGCTCATGTTATGAATTATCTCATTACCTTTTGTCGTTGCCCTTACATGTATATTCACTTCATACTCTTATATTATTCATACTTGTTTAATGTTATTCTATCTTGACTAATTGTTCATCCCCATGAGTCCTTGAACTCACATTGTCGACTCAATTCAATCCCACTTCAACTCTTGTTTACAAGAGGTTGTTTTCCCCTCTTTCCAAAGGAAAGTCTCTCTATTGACCTCAAAGTCATAGATAGCTCATGACCCTCTCTTGGCCTCATAGCCATCATTTTCCCTTGGCCTCCTAGCCTTAGGTTTAGAGTCTCCGTGCTCTATTTAGGTGTCTTGCTGTCAGACCCTACTTTCCCGTGTACAATTCATTCCTGGTTTAACCTAGCCTTCCCAAGAGTTAGCCATTAATCTCTTATAACTCTTAACCCTTTCTTTAACCTTCACAACAGATAGCTATTAATCTCTTCCCCTTCACTAACCTTTAACCCTTCATTCAAATTCTTTCATAAGAGATATCCATTAATCTCTTTTCCTAAACAATCAATCCTCACAAGCATTGCTTTCAAGCTTTTCACCGTCCCTTTTACCCCATTGAGGGGAACTACGATTGCTCTGATTTCTCAAGTTCACCTTGAGAATACGTAGGCATAGGATTGTGAGATCCTAGCGAGCTACCTTTTTTTCCACCTTTTCCCTTTACATTCAATGCTTTCTTGGATTCTACCTTTTTATTTTTCCACCTTTTCCCTTTACATCCAATGCTTTATTGGATTCCACCTTTTTGTTTTTCAACCTTTTCATTTCTCACCCTTTACCCCATATGGTGAACTACGGTTGCTCTGATTCTTTAGTCAGATACGTAGGCACAAGATGCGACATCTTGGCGAGCATACTTAGTGTACATATCCCTAGGTCTTTACCTTAGCACATTTCCCTTAGCAAGCAACCATTAACATAAAACAAATACTTACAAGAGGTTCCTGTAGAGTACTAGAGATACTTAGGATGCTAACACCTTCCCTAGGTATAACCAACCCCCGAACCTTAGATCTCTAGTTGTGTTCCTACATAGCGCACTTAGGGTTTTTTCGATCTTTACCCTTTCCTTTGGATAAATCAAAGTTCGGTGGTGAACTTCATGATTTGTGATTCAAGTTAATTAATAGCTTGATATCCGATTCTCACCGCAACACTTATGATCTGGAGAAATTCATCGACCTCTTCTGAAGGAGATGCATTCTAAGGACACTTTTTCCCCTGATTGGCGTTGACAGCCTGTTTCCCTTTCATTTTGGCCAAGGCCTCATTCCTATTATCCTTTAGAGGCGGTGCAGGTGCGAACACAAGTGCGAACACTCGGCCACTTCTAGTCATACCTCCCATTTCAGCAATGTTGGTAACAACTGGTTCCTTGATCACAAGTGGTTTATCTTATTTATTTTTTCCTTGTATATAGACTGTGGAATCGTAATTCCAAGGAACGGACTTTGTACTTTCAAATGGGAAAGGAAATGGCACAGTGATTACCAATGGGGTTACCGGGTTCACGGGTACTTGTATTTGAGCTTGGTAATATTGAATTTCCAAGGTAGCGATATTTTCACTAGTGGGAACTTGTTCTACTTGGATGGCTCCTTAATCCATCAGTTATTGAATACTGAGTCTCTACTAGTCACATGTTTGGAGATCCAAAAGACATTGCTTATAGTCATCTTGACATCCCAAGAACACATCATGTTTCAGCACTTGTTCCTTGACTACTACCATTGAAGTCTTCATTTCATATGCCTTTGTCACTATGTTATATCTTGTAGATTCTTCTATGACACTCACAGAAGGACCCGTATGCAGCGGAATGGGATTCTTATTCACATTTGGGCCATTGGGAGTGAAAGTAAAATCTTTTGAGTCAATCAAATCTCGTACCATGTACATGAGAGCCTTGCAGTTCTCAATTGTATGTTCGGGTTCTCAATTGTTTGAGGAGGCTTCAAATCCCTTAAATGGACTAATGAGCCTTGGAGCAAATGAGGGAGTAGTTGACAGTAAGTCATAGGAATCAGGTCAAACTTTTTCTCTATCCTCCTTTGTCTCTGTTGGCTTTGTTGATAATAGTTCTGTTGTTGTGGAACATACGGCTGTTGGTACTGCACTTGCTGTTTCCCGGCAGGAATTGTATAAGCTTTTTGCGGATATTGATTTGGTGTTACCGTTGCTACTTGGTAGTAAGGCAATTGATAAGATTCACCTTTCCCCTTGGCTACTATGACATCATTAGTTCCCCCTTCCTTTTTCTTTGGAAAGCCAGAATAGGGCTTCTTCATTCCACTGGGAGTAGTGGCAACACCTTGAATTTTGTCGTTCTTGAGATAGTTCTCAATTCGTTTCCCCACGACAACTAGATCTGAAAACCCAGAGGAGGCCCTTCCAACCATTTTGTCTAAATAAGGACCTTGGAGGGTACTCATAAACATTGTTAGTTCTCTTGTATTAGGATTGGCTTAATTTTTGTAAAATAAATAATAGCAGCAATAATGTAATAGAGAATAGGATGTATAAAATTGCTAAGAAGAACAGGTACAACAAGATGTCCTATTGAAAAGACCTAACATGTTGTGTTGAAGTAGTGTCAACAACTGGAACAACATGTCGAAGAAGATGTCCTATGAGGGAGCATTCGACATCGCGCCTGCTGAGCTGGATTATTGAGATTCAGTTATGTTTTGAATTGTGCAGAATATTCAGGAGAAAATTATGCATCCTATATGGCGCATATTTAAAAGTCTAGAAGATGCAATCAGAAATCATAACTTTCTAATTATGGAGACATATTAGGAAATATTAGATTGAAGACCTATTTTCTTGGAGTATATTTTGCAGCTTTGTAACAGCTATTGAAGTTGTGTTTAAAGGCCCAAATCCAGTTGGGTACAGGGTATAAATAGAAGGGTTTGTAACCCTGGAGAGGTGAGCCCAACATGTAGAAGACTAGGGTTTGTCTAGGTAAACCTCCCGACCTGTGGGAAGGTTACCCGTATACCTCAAAACCTGTAGGTAAGAGGCAGTACGTTGTGTTACTTGGAGGAAGCTTTTAAGTAACTCTAAGCTGTTATCCTTGTTGAATTATTGTATAGGTAAAGAGCCGTTGATGCAGTGGCTGAGATGTCATCTGCTAAACATCATTGCGATGATTGGGAGTGAGAAGGGTTTCTCATATCTATAGAGGATCTAGGTAGAAGGGTCATTGGGTAGTGATTAAGTGATAAGTTGTAAACGGGTTGTTTAGCTTTGAATTGATACTACTAATAGTGGACTTCATCCCTGGCTTGGTAGCCCCCATATGTAGGATAGTTAGATCCGAACTGGGTTAACAATTCTGTGTGTTTTGGTTATGCTTTTCAGTACTGTTTTTATACCTTGCCATGTGTGTGTTCATGTCAGACCAGATGTCGGATAACATGTCTTAGGACATCTGAATTCTGCACATGCACCAGAATTTCAATTGGTATCAGAGCAGGTCATTCTGTTCTGTATCTGGATGAGATCCCAGGGGAGATACTTTCTGGTTCAGGTCATTCTACTGAAAAGTTGTTTGAACTTGGAATAGTTCATATAGTTGTGAGAATGGTCCCTAGAAGTGGAGGATGGACTGTTCGTGGCATGTGTTGAAGGCTTAGAGTTTTGATTGAAAAGCTGTCGTGTAGTGGTTCCGTAGGTTTGATTTATTTTCAAACCAGTGGTATTGTGGTGTCACCTGAATTATGATGCTAGGGCTAATATGTGACACCTGAAGGCTTTGAGGAGTTGGTCCGCTGCGAATCTATCTGAAAACTCCTAAGGTTGTAACTGAGAAGGTCATTCTTCTCTGTATGTATATCCTATGGTAATAGGATATATGCAAGACTGCTTCAACTTACTTTGTCAACGATACTTGAAGATTATTGTTCAAGTCCACTCATAAAGGCATTGATAAGTGAAATTGTAAGGAAGAGATCTGAAGATATTGAGAAGTAATTTACTTTTGCTTCTATTCCTAAAAGGGCTAATCTCCAGTCCTTGATCTCTTGATGTGTTCCTTGGAATGATGTCCTATCTTGTGTTAGAACATCACGTCAGAATTGTGCAGAATTCTGATGTCTATAGGAATGGCATAGCAGATACTCTGGGTGCTAAACTAATGTGGTTTGATCACATGAGTTTGGAACCTACTCCTGATCTGGAAGAGGAT
The DNA here is from genome assembly GCA_022829125.1 of Lathyrus tuberosus. Classification (NCBI taxonomy): domain Eukaryota; kingdom Viridiplantae; phylum Streptophyta; class Magnoliopsida; order Fabales; family Fabaceae; genus Lathyrus; species Lathyrus tuberosus. The sequence goes on along the minus strand of JALAZF010000309.1, from coordinate 2,482,950 downwards.
GCATCTGGGTGGTATGTCTAAGAAGTTTCTGGCCTTGAAACTTATCTTAGATGTGTGAGTTGATCAAGGTGTGATCAACATGTTACTTACTCCTGAGGTCAGTTTATTTCTGGTCCTTGCTGCAGGAGTGGAGAACCTGAGATTCAAGAAGTATTATCTCTAGCAGACTTCTTGGACATGAAGGTCAAAGATCAATAGGTCATGTTTTCTTCTGTTATTTGGAGGCATGTTCTAAATGATCGTGTGTAGCTAGATATGTATTGACTGTGTGTGCTTAGGATTGACATGATCTAAGCACAGTCTGTGCTGCTATTAAAGGGGAGAATGTATGATTCTCTGAAGTGCTCTTGGCAGATTCTGAGGGAGAATACCTGATGTTTTGGAAGTCCTTGAAGACATGTCTCAAACTGTATGGATGATGAGAGTTGGATGAAAGATTACTACTCTCACGCTTCTGTGATGAGATGGCTGGTTCCAAGGCTTAAAAAGGGAAGTTTGGAGAATTTGTTTTGAAATGGGGTGTCTGTATTCTTAGTTCAGCTGGATACTTTTCAGGATGTCAAGACTGATGTTTTAACATTTGTTGACAGAACAGAATGCTGTGGTGTGCGTCTCCAGAGATCACCTGTCTCTACTTGACTTATGGACTGATGTAAGAGTTAAGGTGAATGTGTTCAGCAGCTGTGTTGAATAGAGAGTGCGCTCTTGAAGACATGAAGATGAGTCTCATGTTCTCCATTCATTTAAGGCATTCTTCTTGCAAAGGAGTACTGACAATCTTTAATAGAGAAAAGTTGATCAGATTGAGATCATGTAAGTGTTGGTACAAGTGATGATTGTGGTCAACTGGTGAGTTAAACAAAGAGTGAGCTCTTGAAAACATGAAGATGAGTCTTGTGTTTTCCATTCTTCAATGTACTAAGAAGCACATGATAGGGGGAGAGTGTTACAATTCTATACAGCTGGACGTGTGATGTTAAGGGGGGGATTGATTAATATGTAGCAGATTAAGAATTTGCAGACATAAGGATTTAATATGGAACAGAATTAAAACAGAATTTTATTACATATTTTCTGAAAGCATACAAGATTTGTGAAAACACCATACAAAGGGTCTAAAGGTTATCCCAACCCCCCGAATCAAGAAAAGCCTTCCAATCTTCGTCCCATTCGTCATCAGAAGCTTGAAGTTGCACTTGAGTTTTCTTGATGGTCTTCATCCTTGTTTCTGATGCCTTTCGTGTTCGTGTTGCTCCTGAAGATGCTCCAGCTGTGGACAGTGTTGTGTCCCTCACCTTCTGAGGATCTGGCTTCTTGTCATCCTGCATGTGTCTCTTTCCTGAACTCTTGTTAGACTGACTCATGCTTCCTTTCCTTGGTGTACTGGTAGGAGCAAGGAGGCTTGGTATTTATAATGGATGAAGAGACCTTGGTTGTATCACCTGACCGGTCAAAGCTGCCTTTGGCATGGGAATTTGTTTCTTGAGAACCTTTTTTTTGGGGCACATTGGATACCAGAACTTCGTGTCTGGTGCCTTGGTAGAGGCTGCCCTAGTAGGATGAGCCTAGGTCTTGACTGGCTGTCTGCTGGTTGCTGGTTGCTGGTTGTGATCAAGTGGTGTGGTCTTTGGTCTTGTGATGATGTCCTACATTTTGTTTCAACATTTTAGTTTGTTGTGTACCCTACTTATGGAGTTGGAAGAAGCAGCATTATCGTCTGAAGTGGCAGTTCTGACATAATGTGGATTAGAATGGGCAGATTCTAATCTTGATGGCAAGTAGCTCTGGAAAACATGGCTACTTTCATGTTGAAGACCCTATCAGGGTGTTATAAGGAGATTCTTCTAATACAAGTAAAAGGTGGTGGCAGTCTTTATCTTGTGTTGAAAGACATTTGTTTAGAATGTGGGAGAAATCTCAAATCAAGTGGGCTTGTGTTTATTGGACTTGGCAGACCATGTATCCAAAATCAAAATGGTGAGGCCTTGCTCAACATTTACCAGAATGTGGCATTATTGGGGTAAGATCATAAAAGGCATTGAATGTTACGGCTGTTGTCCACACTCATGATGGGACATATCATAGCTGAGTGGAGTTAGTGACTATGCAGGAGAAGTCTAAAAAGGAGAATTGTTGCTGTTTTTGAAGGAATCCAAGAAAACATGCTTGGAATGAATAAATTTCTGAAGAGTTTTGGTTGATAAGGTTGTGAACAAGCAGACAAACTACTTTGGTAAGATGTCAGAACAGCACTCAAGACATGTTTCCGTGAGCCAAACAAAGGAATATTCTAGACTGTGCATCCAGCCACGCATAAGAAGGGAGCCTAGTAGGTGCTGACTAGACATGCAGGACTGGTCTAAGAGTTATTAAAGGCGTTCAAAGTCATTTTGGATGGTGCAACTTGAATTAAGCCACAGGTTTTCGTTTCTCAATTAACATTCTCCTTGACCAAGAATTAAAAATAGTTAATATCTATAAAACTGCTCTGAAGCTTCTCCTATCCTCTACCATCAGGTAAGGGTTGTTCTCATAAAGACTATGGGTTTTATTCGGGTCTGGGTTAGTTGTGCCTGGGTCTGGTTTTGTGATGGCCTCCTTTGTCAATTTTTGGCCAAAAAGGGGGAGAAAGGGATTGTTGCTCAGAGGTTCATACAGGAGTCTGTGGCTGCATATGTTGCATGTGTTGTCCAAACATGTCATAGCAAATGTCTATCATGTTTCTGTTTGGATAACTTTTTGTGACCTGTGATCTGAGTTATGAACACGGTTGTGACCTGTGTTCTGAGTTACCAGGAGTGGTGGAGGGTTTGGTCTTAAGTTTCCTCTTATGCCCTGCAAAGAGAAATTAAGAGTTCTCTTATTCCACCATTGGTCTTCAAATTTAGAAGAGGTTCCTGGTTTGAGGGGGAGTACAAGCTGGCTTCTGCTATCTTCTTCCTCATGTGCACCAACAAACTTCAGGACCTTCCTTCCTTTTAGCCTGAAGTTTGATGTTTGTTGGTGATGATGCATGCAGTGGAGTTCTTCAGAGGGTTGCAAAGAAGATATCAAACAAAGATGTTGAGACATTATCTTCAAACTAAAGATCTGTTGCTGTGTGCTGTAGAATCTGAACTCTAAAGTTGTTGTATTTTTGCTGTAAACTCCTGGATTGTAATTGTTTTTAGATTATTTGTTTTAGCCAAAATTTTCCAAAGGGGGAGATTGTTAGTTCTCTTGTATTAGGATTGGCTTAATTTTTGTAAAACAAATAATAGCAGCAATAATGTAATAGAGAATAGGATATATAAACTTGCTAAGAAGAACAGGTACAGCAAGATGTCCTATTGAAAAGACCTAACATGTTGTGTTGAAGTAGTGTCAACAACTGGAACAACATGTCGAAGAAGATGTCCTATGAGGGAGCATTCGACATCGCGCCTGCTGAGCTGGATTATTGAGATTCAGTTATGTTTTGAATTGTGCAGAATATTCAGGAGAAAATTATGCATCCTATATGGCGCATATTTAAAAGTCTAGAAGATGCAATCAGAAATCATAACTTTCTAATTATGGAGACATATTAGGAAATATTAGATTGAAGACCTATTTTCTTGGAGTATATTTTGCAGCTTTGTAACAGCTATTGAAGCTGTGTTTAAAGGCCCAAATCCAGTTGGGTACAGGGTATAAATAGAAGGGTTTGTAACCCTGGAGAGGTGAGCCCAACATGTAGAAGACTAGGGTTTGTCTAGGTAAATCTCCTGACCTGTGGGAAGGTTACCCGTATACCTCAAAACCTGTAGGTAAGAGGCAGTACGTTGTGTTACTTGGAGGAAGCTTTTAAGTAACTCTAAGCTGTTATCCTTGTTGAATTATTGTATAGGTAAAGAGCCGTTGATGCAGTGGCTGAGATGTCATCTGCTAGACATCATTGCGATGATTGGGAGTGAGAAGGGTTTCTCATATCTAGAGAGGATCTAAGTAGAAGGGTCATTGGGTAGTGATTAAGTGATAAGTTGTAAACGGGTTGTTTAGCTTTAAATTGATACTACTAATAGTGGACTTCATCCCTGGCTTGGTAGCCCCCAGATGTAGGATAGTTAGATCCGAACTGGGTTAACAATTCTGTGTGTTTTGGTTATGCTTTTCAGTACTGTTTTTATACCTTGCCATGTGTGTGTTCATGTCAGATCAGATGTCGGATAACATGTCTTAGGACATCTGAATTCTGCACATGCACCTGAATTTCAAACATATCCAGAAGTTCTCATTCCAACAAGGGAGGTTGAACTCTGGCAGCTAGTTCCCTCCACCTTTGTGCATACTCTTTATAGGACTCGTCAGTTTTCTGAGTTAAGCTTTGAAGTTGAGCCCTATTAGGAGCCATGTTAGTATTGTATTGGTAGTGCTTGAGAAAAGCCTCTGCCAGTTCTCTCCATGTTTTGATGTAGGTACATTTGAGTTGCATGTACCATTCAAGGGATGCCCCACTGAGGCTATCTTGAAAGAAATGCATCAACAACTTTTCATCATCTGAGTAAGCAACCATTTTCATATAATAGGATCTGATGAGAGTTCTAGGACAACTAACTCCCTTATATTTCTCAAAGTCAGGGACTTTGAACTTTTTCAGGGATTTAACGCCCAAAACTAGACAAATGTGAGCAGCATCTAGCCCAAAGGCATTGGAAACTTCTATTGCTTTCACCTTCTCTTCCAGGACACATAACTTTTTCTCCACTTCCTCCGTTGGGAGCCTAAAAGAGTCAAATGTAGAATGAGCTTTTGGAATGAAGAAAGCATCGTGATGATCATCCATTTCAATCTGGTGCCCCGTTCTGATGATAGGAATTTCGAATGTAGTCCCGATATTTTAATTCACGGGACCTCCTTATGGAGGTGGATGGGTACCGATTGGAGGTTTCACTGGTGGTGGCATAGGAGGATTCACAACAGCAACCCTTATGGTATCCTGTCTTGGATCTTCTTGGCCTCTAGACATTGCTTGGATGATCTCCATAAGCTGACCCACTTGTGTCCTTATGGTGATCATGTCTTCCTTGATCACAACCTGATTTTGTTCTAGTTTATCCATCACCAGCTTTTGATTGTTACGAGTACCGTAACGATGTTGGGAAGTCAGTTTGACGATCAAATATTCTTAGCAAAAGGCCAAATGGTAATGAGTTTTCATTGTTTTGATTTATGGAGTGCAAAATGATGCATGAATGTATGCAAAAAGGATTTTTATATTTTCAGGGAACCCGAGGATTGTCAATTGCATATGAGTAGACGTAAATTGCAGAAAATAAGACAGAAGATAAAGTCCGTAATGAAAAATATTTGTTTTATTCATTATGAAAGAATAAAGAGTACAATTATTACAACTCAAGTATTTGCTCGACGAGATACATGAAGATCAACTTTAAACCTCTCAAACACAACCTTACAAATGGCGATAAAATGAAAGATAGTCCTAGGAGTATTATATGGAAACATGTCATCATGAGCTTCCTTTAGCATTCCTAGGAGGTCTTCAATTGCATGGTCAGTAAACTTATCCAAGTGTGCATGTATTTCCCTCCAATGTTGTGCGTCATTGAGGAGATTATGTAATAAAGTGAGGCTAGGCCCTTGCAATAGGCTTTGTAAAAATGCTTCTTTCTGGTCAAGGAGAACTTCGAGGTGACGATAATGTCGTTCCCATTTAGAGGTTTCTTTATTGAGTTGGTGAACAATTTCTTGGATCTTATGTGCTTGTGCTTTAAACTCTCTGATTTCTTCAAAAATCCTTTCGAGATCACATTGGGGTTGGAAGAAAGAAGCCTCGAGCTTTTCAGTCTGGCCTTGCTCCTTCTTCAAATATTCCTTGCAATCTTTTAGCTTGTCTCGAAGTTCCTTGAGTTGGGCCTCATAGCTCTCCTCCATCTCTTTGCGCAATTTCAGAGTTTGGTTCCAAACGATTACCACTTTGCTAGCATGATACTAGGTTTCTGCAAGTAGCTTATTTTTTGTAGAGAGGCCAACATAAGTTCCCCTAAGTGCTTCATCAACCCTTCTTCACATGTTTTGTTCATCTTGGGAAATTTCAACAGCTTTGAGCATATGTTCCCTCTTCTGGTTAATAATGATCTTCGGGTTTTCCTTTTGTTGAGTAATTCGACCGAGGTCGGATCGCAAATCTGCATACTCTTTTTCTAACAACTTAAAAGTATCCTTAAGCTTATCAACTTCTGAGGTAGGAACTAAAGAAGGTCTTGGGGGCTTATTTCTCATAGAAGGTTCCCAAGGGTAGGGAAGCTTGAGAACTTTGACTCTTGCCTTGACCTAATTAGTGTAGGGTTCCAAAGCAATGCAATTTTGCTTTCCAAGTAACTTCTTCACTATAAGGTACAGTTTTCCCCATGCACGACATATCCATTTTAGCAATTCAGGATCATAAACTCCTTCAGCTAACACAAACTCCTCCAACAGTCTGTCCTGAAGTTTGTCTTTCAATGGGCAACCAAGTTGGCACAATGAAAGAACCAAATTGTAGTTAATTCCTCCTTTAGTACCATTGAGAGGTACATTAGGAAAGTCACCACAACTGAATATGAGCTATATCCCATCATAGTCATGGTAGTACCACATTATTTCTTCTGCATTTAGAGACATCAATCTTTGAGACCATTTCAGAGCTCCCACGTTATCAACGAAGGGTCATTTCCTTAGTAAGTGGGTCATGAGTCACTTATATAGTAAAGGAATACAACGGTTTATCACTCCTCCCTTCTTCTTGTTTCTCCAATGAAAGAGTAATAGACATCATCCATAAGTGTGAGAACATGATTTCTAGATAGGAAGATGTTGATAGGAGCCTTATCAACAAAGCCTTCAATGTTAGGAAACAGTACCAACCCATAGATAAGAAGAGCAAAGATGGCATAAAAATCATTTCAACTTCCATTATCAGCAAATGTGGTAGCCCTTTCAATCAGAAACTTTGAAGGAAATCCTCTAGTGTTTCCCTTAGTACGAATGTTAGATTCAACCACGTGCTTTTTAAGATGGAGAGCTTGAGCTATCAGTGCAGATTCTGTAAATCCATCCAAGCTTGTTTATGGAATCTGGTATTTGATTGGAATGTGTAAGATATGAGCAAACTCTTCCAAATTGGAGGCCAATAGGAAATCTTGGAATGTGAAACAAGGCAAAGCAGGGTCGTAGAATTATGCCAATGTGAGGATCAAGCCAGTTTCCTCCTTAGTAAGAACAATTCCCAATAGATTTCCATAGGTCTTTTTAAAGGTGTCCCTGTGATCATCAACCAAGTGGGCTCCAAGATTCCTTAACTCATCTAGCTTGGATTCCCTGAGTTTGTACTGGAAAGTGTTTCTTCTGTCAGATCTTTCCATAACTAAATACTCTACTATGACTGGATGACTGTGGATTCCCTGAAAATCATGCACATGCTAAAAATGATTTTTATGTGGACTAAATGCAAGCATGCATGCAACATTCACTAATTCAAAGGTTCGCCACATTCTGGATAATCTACATGTGATTCTCAAGATATAGGCTCAAAAGTTTGACGTACTCATGATTTTCAAGGTATATAGAGTTTTAGGTCTCCTGCGAAACCATATCCCTTTTACAGGTAGGTAATATTCTTCAAAGAAGGAGTTTCCTAAAAAGGTCCCTATAATCATGGACCCATCTTGAGATACCATTGTCTAAAACGAATGACTCGTAAGACAGTGACGCTCCCAAAAGGATCTACTATAGGCGTGGCGTCTTGTGTTGACCATAATCGGGACATAATGTCGAGGAGGCCAACACGACTCTACCACTTACTATCTTGTGTGTGCACCCAACCCTCAATAGAGAATACAACAGATATCCAGAATATAATGGATATATAAAAGCAACAAAAATGCGATAAATAAAACAAGTAGAGCAATAAAGATAAACACCTAAACATGCATAGAAACAAACAAAACTAGGCTTGATTTGCTTAGGGAGAATTGTTCCGAGCAGAGTTGTCAACTGTCATGCCGCGAAAATACAGAGTCGCCGCAAAAATTTATTTATTCCAAAAGAAAGGGAAAATATTTATAAAACCCTTAAAAGGTGAAGAAAATGGTCATCACAACCAAATTCGGGTTCGAAAGTTGGTTATGCAAGGGGATGGTATTAGGTCTCCTCACATTCGTTGTACTCAACGAGAACCATTTTGATTGTTTTGCGTGGATGAGTGTTATTATCTAAAGGTTACTTGTGATTGGTTTTAGTTAGGGGGAAAATAAGTTTTTAATTAATGTGCTCAGCAAGATTTCGAAATTCTGAGCCTGCGTATTCCCATAGTGCAATGAGAAAATTAGAGCTTTGTAGTTCGTGGATAGAAAATAAGTGTTTGTTGATTGTTTTATTGAAAGATGTTAACGTTCACGTTCTAGCAGTTAAACGTTGCTTGTATACTCGTGTGTGGGAGATTTAAGCATTGTTTGTATTGCGGTAGAACAAAAATAACATGTTCTTTTTGAAAGGTTTTTGAATGCCCTAAGGCGGAAAAAATGAATTTGATTGGTTGTGATTAAATTTAGTCTAAGGATGAGTGTTGAAAAATTGTCTTAATTTGAATTGCACTAAAGTATATGAATTAAGGTGAATACCTTGAATAACTGGCCAACCTCTCCTCCATGGATCCAATCCATAGTTGGTACTCAAACCTATTATGAGGCACGAATTATTGGTGCCACATCCCCAATTCTAATTTACATAAGCATCTCAATTGGGATGTGCATGATCAAAGAAAATCTCTGAATGTGTGACTAGCTCTAAATATTCAACATGATTGTACTCATCAATCACTAGGTGATCATATCCACCTATTCTTATATCATCACAACATATTCCATACAAAGCCTGTTGATTCTCAATTCAAGCAACTACTCATACATGGTACACACTGAGGTAACTTCATGTCCAAGCATCACCACTTCAGTCATTCCATAATATAAGTTATCCTTCTAATTCATTCATCTAGTTAAAACCTAGGTTTAGCCTCACCTTACATCATAGATTTTAATCAATTATTACACAATCAACACAAACAAGTAAGGCATAGCATACTTCATGAAATACATAATTGTTCATCGTATACACATGATAATTCATCAACAATAGGACTTTCGGAACAAAGGTACCTCGCCAAATAGCCAAACATTAATTGGGGTATAATTAGGGGATAAGACAATCATAATCCTAAAATATGTTCATAAGTCTTATCCTATTACACTATAGAATAGCTATTTCGATAAGCTTTTTAATGCTTTGAGTCTCGTAACAACTGGAATCACGATTTCCATTTTATGGTGGAAATAAGGAACCAAAACATTTTTCAGCAAAATAGAGCTCTCACTTAGCGAAGCCCGACGAGGCATCCAAGCGAGCTATCGCTTAGCGGGAGTCTAGCGAGGGCTCGGTGAGACGAGACAAAATGTTTCTCTTCACAAATTTTAGTCTTCTCACTTAGCGAGGACAGGGCGAGCTCCAAGTGAGATCTCGCTTAGCGATGATAGTTCCATGCTTAGTAAATTTAGAAGAAAATAGATTCTGGGAAGCATGGAGGCTCACTTAGCAAATTCATCCATCGCTTAGCGGAAAACATAGAACAACGCCAGAAACAAAACGTAGCAGAGATGAACACAAGAAACAATAACTATATTTAACACCTTGTTTCACCAAGTCATATCAAGTGTCATGTATTAGTGCAAACAAGCAAGAGAACTCAAGTAAAACATGCATAATCATCAACTTACATGGTTAAGGAAAAAACATGGAAACCCTAGGTTTCCCAATCCATGAAATTTCTTCCCTTAAAGTTAAACTATCTAAAACCTACCTTAGATTGATGAAGATGTTGAAAGATTGGAGATGAGATGATGATCCAAGATCTTATACCTTCTTCCAAGTTTTCTCCTTTTCTTCTCTTCTTCTTTCTCTTCTTTCTCCTGTTCTTTTCTCTTACTCTTACCACTTTCTTCTTCTTCTATTCCTTCTTTTGTCACTAACAAGGGTAATGTTGGAAAGGAAAAGTTATAAGAAAATATCTTATAAAGAGACATTTCTTCTATAGGGTAATTGAACATTCATTAATGTTACCAAAAGGTTCCTTTCATTTATAAGTTAACAAAGTTCAGTTAAATTGAATAAGAATTAAACTCATATGAGTTCACTAATTACTCTATTTATCCCAACGGATAAGAAATAGAGCTTATAGGAACTCAGTTGGTTTCAACTAACAACAATTAGAGTATTTACGGGGATATGGGATATTACATCCCCCCTAAATAAAAATTCGTCCTGGAATTTTAAAGATTTACTTGAAAAAGATTAGGAGAAGCTTCTTGCATCTCAGACTCAAGCTCTCAAGTAGCTTTCTGTCCAACAAAGAGGGCTTCGACGTCTCCTTCTATAAAGACCTTCTTACTATGCCATACCAATACTAGAATGATAATTCTTATTGTATGTAAACTCAATCAAGGGTAGGAGGTCTTTCTATTTCCATCTGCTTTCAAGCACACATGACCTCAACATATCTTCCAAAGTCTAAATCATACTCTTGGATTGACCGCCTGTCTGAGGATGGTTAGAAGTACTTAAACACAAATTCGATCCCATAGCATTCTAAAACGTTTCCCAAAATCTTAAAGTGAATTTCGGATCTCTATCTGATAGAATACTAGAGGGAATACCATGTAACCTCACAATCTCTGCAATAAACAACCTTGCAAGATGAATGGCTTTGTAGGTAGTCTTAACTGCTAGATTATGAGCTAACTTTGTTAACCAATCTACAATCACCCGGATCAAATTGTAGCCACCATGGGTACGCAGTAATCCTACTACAAAGTCCATAGAAATACTATCCCATTTCCGCTCCGGAATTTCTAATGGTTTTAATAAACCACTTGGTATTTGAAGCTTAATCTTCACTTGCATATATACTACATATTCTACCACATATTTTGCAATGTTCTTCTTCATACCAGGTTACCAATAATATTTCTTCCGATCTTGGTACATATTTTATGAGCTTGGATGAATGGTAAACATGCTCTTATGCGTTGATTCTAAAATCAATCTCCTTAATTTCGTGTCAATTGGAACACACACTCTTTGATTCAACAGAAGAACCCCATCATTGGCACTAGCAAAATCCGATTGAGTTGACATTGCTTGTAATTCCTCATCTAACAATTGACTTTGTCGAATCTTTTCCTCAAATCGGATGTAACATTCAAATTTTCCATCATTGGGTCATTATGAGTCCATGAAAACTAAAGGATGAGATTTTAAAACTTCTCTAACAAATCATACTCCAACATCATTTATTCACCCATGTGTAATTCCTTCCGACTAAACGCGTCAACTACTTTATTTGCCTTATGTAACGAGCGATTTTGGACGTGGTTCTTAAGCGCTGTCGCTCTGGGTTACTACAGGTCAATTCATTTTTTATCCCATTGAAGCTGATGAAGGAAGGGAAATAGATGTCTCCAACTAACCCTACTTTGTAAACTGAGGTCAAACAGTCAAAACTGTTGGTTTACAGATGCAATCAATGTGGGGGGGCCTCTCTTAGGTTATTTTGGTTGAATTTAGACTTTTGGTGGGGAATACGGACTCAGATATTTTGGTGGATATGTGAGGATTTGTGACCTGAGGTTTTTTGATGTGGTGTGCTCTCTAAGATTTTTCTTTCAATCTTATGCCTACGTATTCCCGTTTACCAAAACAGGGAAATCAGAGCGATCGTAGTTCCTCCTACTCTATGGGAGGAAATGGTGTTTTGGTGTCTTGTGCAAAGCCCAAGACGTGAAGCTGAAGAGGTGGTTTATATCTTGTTCAAAGCCCAAGATGTGAAGCTGGAGGGTCTATTTGTATCTTGTTCGAAGCCCAAGATATGAAGCTAAAGGGTTTTGACTTTAGAAAGAATTTGTCATCTCTAAAGAGGGTCTGTTTGTCACAACTGTTGGGTGACTGACTATAAAGGAGGATTACTTTAACCGGGATATGTGAATCCTAGCAATGCCATAATTTCCTTTATAGGGGGTTTTAACCTGAAGGAGAAGACTTTAACTCAGTGTAGAGCAATGCCATATTTCCTTAGGAATTTCTCATGCTAAAAGAGGGACAGTGGCGTGGATGTAAATAATCCAGAGGCTTGTCGCTTACAGCGATTAGATGAAAGGAGTTGTTGATGTTTGTATCCTGTGAACACAGCACAGTTTTGATGCTAAAAGGTTGATTGACTCAACCGGGGTTTTCTTATACAAAGCCTAAGAGGAGGCTATTGGCCCAACAAGAGGGTGTTTTTTGTATGTGTCTTGTACGAAGCCCAAGACGGAGGCTAAAGGTTGACTCAACAAGAGAGTCTTTTATACTCAACAAGAGAGTGTTTTGTATCTCGTATAAAGCCCGAGATAGAGGCTAAAAGGATTATTGACTCAACAAGAGAGTCTTTTTGTATCTCGTACGAAGCCCGAGATAGAGGCTAAAGGGATTATTGACTCAATAAGAGAGTCTTTTAGTATCTTATACGAAGCCCGAGATAGAGGCTAAAGGGAGTGCTGTTTCAGTTGAGTGACAAATCCAGTAGGTTGGATAAAAGAGAAAATCAGTTCTTATAAAGAGACTGATTAAAGGTAAGGCTATGCTTTGGGATTGATCAGAGGATCATGGTTATTTCCCATTTTTTAAGGAAATGGGGAATCCAGAGGGTATTGGATACTGTCCGAGTCTACTGGTGTTTCCTTACTTGAGAATGTCTGCGAGACTCAAGGAGATTAGACTGTCCAAGTCTAGAGTTTTATCTTTTGTACTATGCTTAAAGAAGCAGTAGTAGTACGTTCACGGTAGAAAGATCTAGACTCTTTGAAAGATTGTTCAATTAAGATGACTAATTTCTGTTCCTATACCTCTAGAAGGTCGTCGGGACAATTTGTACGAAGCCCAAGAGGAGGCTGGAAACTTTTAAGAAGCCGAGGGACAACTTGTTCGAAGCCCAAGAGGAGGCTCTCTTCCCGAAGGAAGAATCCTTATACGAAGCCTAAGAGAAGGCTGTGAATACTTCTAAGAAGCCGTAGGGTCCTTGTACAATGCCCAAGAGGAGGCGGGGATGCTTTTAGGAAGCCTGTGGGTCCCCAAACCCCAAAAAATTCAAGACATGTTATTCACAGAGAATAGATCAAGCCAGGAAAGTCCGAGAATTTGGAAGAAACTCAAGAGATGCCATTAAACGGAGAAAAGATCATCTCTGGGGAGTATAGTTTCTTTGACGATTTCTAAGGGTGACAGTCTGAGAAAGGGTTCACCGAGAATGCTGTCTTTCACGTCTCCATATTGTTTAACCCCAAAAGAAGGGAAGACTGTGTCTGGTAATCCTATGGGGGATCTAGCTTTGTCTATTTAAGAGTGATCAACAGGGCTTAGTGCTAGACGTAATTGCCGGGGAAACTCTAAATATCTATACTAGTATTACACAGTTGATATGAGTTTATGAAAGAAGACTTACAGTGAAACAGTCCCACAATACAGTTTATATGTATATGAAAGCGGATAAAGAAAGCATATAAATGTAACACCCCACTTTCCCCATTTTGAAAATAACAAAAATGTTAAAGATAAATCAGAGTTTGCACCAAAAAGTGGAATGTCACGTCATCAAAACCAATATAAACTCCTTATTGTATTAAATTGAATAAAGAATCAGCGGAAATAATCATTTAGTTCAATTCACGGCCATCTCCCTAAATACACCAACATTATCCTTAAAACAAGGTTCTCCATAAAATAATTCGACAAAATGGAATACGTAACAAAGAATGTAATAAAATCAAAACAACTACAAAAATATCCCAACATCCTGTGTTACATATCAGAGCACTCCTATAGACTCGAACAGGAAACATGAACATCCAAGCAACCTAAGTACCTGGGTTATCTGTACTTCCGAAGAAGCACAGACACAACAACAACAACAAAGGGGTGAGAAATCACATTCAATATATAACGGTGAATAAATACATGATAAGAAGGTAGCATTCACATATATAAATCAACAACGCACCAACACAACCTACTGTCCAACATCATCAACAACATCAATTAATAATGTAATGCAACACGACACCATGCATGCGGTACCGACTCATTGGTTCATTCAATCGAACCCCGGATAGATCACATACACCTCTACTTGGCAATGATCTATCCCCCACCATTCTCCATATAGGAGTACGGATGAATCGCATACACTCCTCCTGTGCAACGATCCATCCCACCAATCACCATGAAAATGCATGACATATGATGCACAATAACACATGTATAATATCAGAACACATGTACACGATCCTCCTGATCACACCTTAACATAACCTCAACACCATCATTACCTAATTGTTTCATGCACCCCAACCCATACGCGTATTGACTCCCTTCGTACGCGTATCTCCTCACAATGCCCAAGTCCTTACGCGTATTGCCTTATGCCGTACGCGTACAGACAGAGTCCTCTTCACCCTGAATTTTCCAAATCCCAATACAATACGCGTACGGCCCTCCTATTACGCGTAGTGCCTCACTTTCGTACGCGTATTGCCGCGTATCAGCTTTCCCATACGCGTATTATTGCGTATCATGCAACTCCATACGCGTATCGCCCCACCTGATACGCGTATCGCCAGATCTGTTACGCAAATCACCAGAAGCCTTACTATTCTGCATTCTGCTACGATTTCCACACTTCTTCACTTCCAACCAGTCCTATAATCGTTTCTACACTGATTTTATGTCCAATTTTCATCTTTTCTCTTGTACCTAGAATTACTACAGGCATTATAAGTCTATAATCTCAAATCGTTCTCCTAACTCGAGTCAAAATCAACAGGTCTGCAACATATGTTCATACAACAGCAACAACCACAACAATTCATGAAGATACATACCAATTCATGCACGATTTTCAGAATCACAACAGACATATACAACAATCATCAATTCAACAGTTTTGCATACAAATGCCTACGGGGTTAAGGACTCCCCACTACCCTATCATGAATATATCACCAATATTAAACCCGTTTCTCCCCCTTACCTCGAATTCTTGCTTGATTCCTGCGAAAATTGGTGAAGATCTTTGCCCTAGCACACCCATGTTCTTCCTCTCCTTAGCTTTTCCTCTTTCTATCTCTAAAATTCTGATTATTCTAAACCTTTACCAATTTCCACTAATTAATCTCCAATTACCAAACTACCCTCACTAATTCCATTAACCCAATATCTACTTAATTATGTTAGGTCTCATTTTACTAAATAATCTTAATAATAATAATAACCATAATGATAATAATAATAATAATATTAATAATATGAAATATACTATTAAAATAACAATAATAATAATAATAACATTGATATTTCCATATTACTAACCCCCCCCCCCCCCTCACGCACTCAAACACGCACCCTAAACAAGGCCAACAATTAAAATAGAACCAGACGATTAAATAATTAAAAATGGGGTGTTATAACTCTCCCCCACTTAAATTATTTTCGTCCATGAAAATTACCTGATGGAAACAAATCTGGATACGACTCTCGCATCCTGCTTTCCAACTCCCAGGTCACACTGTCTCCTGCAGCATCTCCCCAAGCTACTCTCACCAGAGGTATCTCCTTCCCCCTGAGTTGCTTCATCTTACGATCTTCGATCCTCAACGGCATCGTCTCTACTGTAAGATTCTCCCTGATCTGAACTTCGTCTCTCGGAATCACATGAGACGGATCTGAAACATACTTCCGAAGTTGCGACACATGGAACACGTCATGCAAGTTCGAAAGTTCCGGTGGCAACGCCACTCTGTAGGCAACTGCACCAACTCTCTGCAAGATCTGATACGGTCCCATAAACTTAGGAACCAACTTCTTAGATTTCAAAGCACGACCCACACCGGTCACTGGGTTAACTCTTAAGAATACGTAATCACCTTCACTGAATTCCAACTCCTTCCTTCGATTATTGTGATAACTTTTTTTCCTACTCTGAGACGCTTTCATCTTCTCACGGATCATTTGAATTGTCTCAGTAGTCTGCTGCACAATCTCTGGTACAAGCACCACCTTCTCACCTGTCTCATACCAACACAGAGGTGTCCTACACTTCCATCCATACAAAGCTTCAAAAGGTGCCATTCTGATGCTAGAATGGTGACTGTTATTATACGTGAACTCGATCAATGGTAAATGAGTATCCCACGCACCACCTTTTTCCAATACACAGGCTCTCAGCAAATCCTCCAACGACTGAATGGTCCTCTCTGACTGACCATCGGTCTGTGGATGATAAGCCGAGCTCAACTTCAACTTAGAACCCAAGGCTTCCTGCAGACTCCTCCAAAATTATGAAGTAAACCTCTGATCTCTATCCGACACTATGCTCGACGAAACACCATGCAACTTCACAATTATCCTGATATAAATTTCCGCTAGCTTCGACAACGGGAAACTGATGTTAATTGGTATAAAATGTGCGGATTTCGTAAGTCGATTCACCACTACCCAAATAGCATCAAAGCCTCTCGCCGTATTTGGCAAACCAGTCACAAAATCCATCGCAATACTGTCCTATTTCCACTCAAGGATTTCCAATGGTTGCATTAATCCTGAAGGCTTCTGATGTTCCACTTTTGACTTCTGACATGTCAAACAAGCATAGACAAACTGAGCTATGTCCCTCTTCATACCGGACCACCAAAACAACTTCTTCAAATCATGGTACATCTTTGTAGCTCCCGGATGAATACTCAAGCTACTCCGATGACTTTCCTCTAAGATTTCCTTTTTCAATCCCTCATTATCCGGTACACAAATTCTGCCCCGGAATCTCAACACACCAACATTATCCACTTTAAATTCTCTATCAGGATCATCTCCTTCAGTAGGCATCAAGTCTACTAATTTCACATCCAGTTTCTGATTTTCCTTAATCACATCCAAAAAGTCATTATTCACTTTCAGCATACCCAATCGGATACTTCATGGTGTAGTTTCACAAACCATGCTCAAATCTCTAAACTGTTCAATCAATTCCATTTCCTTCACCATTAACGCAGACATATGGATTGTCTTCCAACTCAGAGCATCTGCCACAACATTAGCTCTTCCCGGATGGTAACTCAAATTAAAGTCATAGTCTTTCAAGAATTCTAACCATCTTCTCTGCCTCATATTCAATTCCTTCTGATCAAACAAATATTTCAAACTCTTGTGATCACTAAACACTTCAAATCTCGATCCATACAAATAATGCCTCCAAATTTTTAACACGAACACCACTGCAACTAATTCAAGATCATGAGTAGGATAGTTCCTCTCATGTCCCCTTAACTATCTTGAAGCATAAGCCACTACCTTGCCACCTTGCATCAACACACTGCCTAATCCCATCTTAGATGCATCACAATACACTACGAAAGAATCATTTGGACTTGGTAAAATCAACACTGGTGTTGTCGTCAACTTCTTCTTCAGTTCTTCGAAACTCTCCTCACAGGCAGCATCCTAGACAAAAGCTTGATTCTTTCTGGTTAACTGAGTCAACGGCAATGCCAATTTAGAAAACCCCCCAATGAATCTTCTATAGTAACCTGCCAAACTCAAAAAGCTTCTAATCTCCGTTGCGGTGTTCGGAGTTTCCCACTGAAGTACTGCACTTACTTTAGAGGGATCCACCGTTATACCATCACCAGAAATCACATGGCCCAAGAAACTCACGGTCTTCAACCAAAATTCACACTTCGAGAACTTTGCAAACAATTTATTATCTTTCAACACTTGCAATGCAATTCTCAAGTGACCTACATGCTCTTCGTCAGACTTAGAATAGATCAGTATATCATCAATAAATACCACAATAAACTGATCCAGATAAGAATGGAAAATACGATTCATATATTCCATAAATACACCTGGCGCACTAGACACTCCGAAAGGCATCACTACATATTCGTAATGTCCGTAGCGAGTTCTGAAAGCAGTCTTCTGAATATCACCTTCCTTTACTCTAATCTGATGGTAACCCGGCCTCAGATCAATTTTGCTGAAAACACGAGCTCCTACCAGCTGATCCATTAAGTCATCAATCCTAGGAAGTGGATACTTATTCTTAATGGTTACTTTATTCAACTGACGGTAGTCAATGCACAGATGCATACTACCATCCTTCTTCTTCACCAACAACACTGGAGCTCCCCACAGAGACACACTTGGTCTGATAAACTTCTTATCGAGCAACTCCCCGACCTGAGATTTCAACTCTGCCAACTCTGATGCAGACATCCTGTACGGTGCCATAGAGATAGGTCTGGTACCCGGTACAAGATCAATAGCGAACTCAACTTTCCTTGTCGGAGGCAATTCTGTGATGTCATCTGGAAACACTTCAGGAAATTCAATAACTACTGGCAATTCATTAACTGAAGTCTTGCTTTCAACAGATAACGAGGCAAATACTGCAAACAGCTTCGCTTCATCTTCCAACAACGCCCTCAACTCCTAGCTAGATAGCGAATTTGCTAATGCTTCCTCATCAGGAGTAAGAAACAATAACGTCTTCCTGAAGCAATCAATATACACCCGGTTGAACTCCAACCAGTTCATTCCCAAAATAACGTCAAGATTAACGAGTGGCAAACAAATCAAGTCCACTCTGAAATCTCTACCAAACACGGTCAGCGGACACTTCAAACACACCAAAGAAGTAACCACAGAACCAATAGATGGAGTTTCAATCGTCATCCTCTGCTCTAGAGTAGATGGTACAATCCCTAATCTCTTCACACAATCAATAGAAATAAACGAGTGCGTTGCACTCGTGTCAATGATAGCAATCAAAGGAACATCATTAATAAAGCAAGTACCTTTAATGGAACGCTCTTCCTCAGTGGATTGGGCTCCCACCAAGGCAAACACTTTCCCACTAGTTTGAGACGCCTGAGACTTCTTCAGCTTCTCACAGTGAGTGTTGATGTGACCCTTCTCTCCACAATTATAACAAGTAGGCATAGTGGCTCTGCAATCAGCTATAACATGACCTGTTTTGCCACACTTGAAACACTTCTTCACCTCAGTCTGACAATTGTTAGCACGGTGACCCGCACCACCACATCTGAAGCACTTGAGAGTATCAGCACCTGCTCCCTTCTCCTTTGGCTTATTCCCCACATCAGTTTTCTGTTTCCCCTTATCAGCTGGAGCACTGTAAGGAGTACCTCTAAATCTCTGCTTATTTTTCTTCTCATTCACATCTTTGTAATGAGCAATCTTGGCTCTGTTTTCATTATCATAAATTCTGCTTCTGCTTACTAGCTCTGGATAGTTTCTTATCTTCTGACAAGCAATACCCAATTTAATCTCGGGACGCAGCCCGTTCTCAAACTTCAAACACTTCGACGTCATAGCTTCTTCAGTATTGTAATGAGCACAATACTGAACCAGCTCCTCAAACTTAGCGGCATACTGAGCAACCGTCTTATCACCCTGTTTCAGCTCCAAAAATTCAACCTCTTTCTCACTACGAATGTCTTCCGGAAAGTACTTTTTCAGAAACTCAGCTTGAAACACAGCCCAAGTAATCTCAGTACCTACAGCTTCCAATCTCTGGCGACTGTTGTCCTACCAAGCCTCAGCCTCTCCTTCCAGCATATGAGTACCAAACCGTACCTTCTGAGCATCACTGCATTCCATGGTCCTGAAGATCTTCTCCACAGCCTTCAGCCATTTTTGTGCAGCCTCTGGATCCAAGATACCTCCCTCATATGTAGGCGGCTTATTGCTCTGAAACTGTTCTAAGTCACGAAACTGAGCACCTCCACCCTGGTTGGCATTCTCTACAGCTTGTGCCATGGCTTGCATAGCAGCAGCAAGAGCAATACCATTCCTTCCTGCCATACTGGACAACAATCATCACAAGGTCAGAACACACAAACAACTTTTATTCTAAGGACATACTCAACTATAACACCTGGTCGGACGGACCGACCTGCTCTGATACCAATTGTAACACCCCACTTTCCCCATTTTGAAAATAACAAAAATGTTAAAGATAAATCAGAGTTTACACCAAAAAGTGGAATGTCGCATCATCAAAACCAATATAAACTCCTTATTGTATTAAATTGAATAAAGAATCAGCGGAAATAATCATTTAGTTCAATTCACGGCCATCTGCCCAAATACACCAACATTATCCTTAAAACAAGGTTCTCCATAAAATAATTCGACAAAATGGAATACATAACAAAGAATGTAATAAAATCAAAACAACTACAAAAATATCCCAACATCCCGTGTTACGTATCAGAGCACTCCTATAGACTCGAACAAGCAACACGAACATCCAAGCAACCTAAGTACCTGGGTTATCTGTACTTTCGAAGAAGCACAGACACAACAACAACAACAAACGGGTGAGAAATCACATTCAATATATAACGTTGAATAAATACATGATAAGAAGGTAGCATTCACATATATAAATCAACAACACACCAACACGACCTACTGTCCAACATCATCAACAACATACATTAATAATGTAATGCAACACGACACCATGCATGCGGTACCGACTCGTTGGTTCATTTAATCGAACCCCGAATAGATCACATACACCTCTACTTGGCAATGATCTATCCCCCACCATTCTCCATATAGGAGTACGGATGAATCGCATACACTCCTCCTGAGCAACGATCCATCCCACCAATCACCATGAAAATGCATGACATATGATGCACAATAACACATGTATAATATCAGAACACATGTACACGATCCTCCTGATCACACCTTAACATAACCTCAACACCATCATTACATAATTGTTTCATGCACACCAAACATCTAAATTGTTAATTAATTCCTTAAAATTACTAAAATTATTACTTCCATCACCAATGTTTTATTTCTCAGCACCTGGCACCTATTCCCAACCTCTCAAACCAAAAGAAACCGAATCGGACACAAAAACGGGAAAAAAACTCGCGAAACGGTAAAATTCTGCAACTTCGCTGGCCATACGCGTATTGCCAGCTCGCTCGCCCAACCCATACGCGTATTGACTCCCTTCGTACGCGTATCTCCTCACAATGCCCAAGTCCTTACGCGTATTGCCTTATGCCGTACGCGTACGGACAGAGTCCTCTTCACCCTGAATTATCCAAATCCCAATACAATACGCGTACGGCCCTCCTATTACGTGTAGTGCCTCACTTTCATACGTGTATTGCCGCGTATCAGCTTACCCATACGGGTATTGATGCGTATCATGCCACTCCATACGCGTATCGCCCCACCTGATACGCGTATCGCCAGATCTGTTACGTAAATCACCAGAAGCCTCACTATTCTGCATTCTGCTACGATTTCCACACTTCTTCACTTCCAACCAGTCCTATAATCGTTTCTACACTGATTTTAGGTCCAATTTTCATCTTTTCTCTTGTACCTAGAATTTCTACAAGCATTATAAGTCTATAATCTCAAATCGTTCTCCTAACTCGAGTCAAAATCAACAGGTCTGCAACATATGTTCATACAACAGCAACAACCACAACAATTCATGAAGATACATACCAATTCATGCACGATTTTCAGAATCACAACAGACATATACAACAATCATCAATTCAACAGTTTTGCATACAAATGCCTACGGGGTTAAGGACTCCCCACTACCCTATCATGAATATATCACCAATATTAAACCCGTTTCTCCCCCTTACCTCGAATTCTTGCTTGATTCCTGCGAAAATTGGTGAAGATCTTTGCCCTAGCACACCCTTATTCTTCCTCTCCTTAGCCTTTCCTCTTTCTATCTCTAAAATTCTGATTATTCTAAACCTTTACCAATTTCCACTAATTAATCTCCAATTACCAAACTACCCTCACTAATTCCATTAACCCAATATCTATTTAATTATATTAGGTCTCATTTTACTAAATAATCTTAATAATAATAATAACCATAATGATAATAATAATAATAATAATAATAATAATAATGATATTAATAATATGAAATATACTATTAAAATAACAATAATAATAATAATAACATTGATATTTCCATATTACTAACATTACCCCCCCCCCCCCCCCTCACGCACTCAAACACGCACTCTAAACAAAGCCAACAATTAAAATAGAACCATACGATTAAATAATTAAAAATGGGGTGTTACAATAAACACTTACTCGGTTGTAGAGCTTCCATGCTGTTTGGTTAGTTATTCAACAAAGAAAGATTGAAAACAACAGTATTCAAAGGAAAAAGTATTTTGAAAAGATGTTGGGGCTTACAGCTCAAGGAGAGGCCCAAGGTTTATCAGTGATTGCACTGTCGTTTTATACAAAGGGACTTAGGCAAGTGACTGAGGCCCAAGAAATTTTCTGTACAAGGGGATTGGGTCTTACACTCTAATAGAGGCCCAAGTGTTTAAAAAAGAAGAATAATGGGTCTTACAACACGAGGGTAGGCCCAGATGATTGGTTTTTTTATTGGCGATCGCGCCGAGGTTTTCTTTTAACGCAGGGGGACTTATGCAATGTCTGAGGCCCAAAAAGTTTTGGTTAAAAGGGGATTGGGTCTTACACTCTAATAGAGGCCCAAAAGATTTATTTTTGTACAAGTGGTGGGGCTTACAGCTCAAGGAGAGGCCCAGGGTCATTTGTTTGAAAATGGTGATCGCGCCGAGATTTTTGAAAATGCGGTGGGTCTTATACAATGCATTGAGGCCCAAAATGGTTTGGTTTTCAAAGGGGATTGGGTCTTACACTCTAATAGAGGCCCAAAGGATTTTGAATGGGTCTTATAGCTCGAGGAGAGGCCCAAGGTTTATTTTTCAACGGACGATGATCGCGTCGAACTTTTTGAAATACAACAGGACTTATACAATAAGTGAGGACCAAAAATAGGTTTGTATTTACAAAGGATTGGGTCTTACACTCTATTAGAGGCCCATAAGTGTTTCTAAAAGGTTTGATGAGGGTTGAATTAATCAAAACCCTAATTTGTTTCCAAAATGTATTTTAATTAAATAAAAAATTCAATTAAAATGATCAAAATTGTTTAACATGTGGAAAACAAATTGTGATCTTGGATTAATGTTTCAAAAATCATGTTTTGACCTACAAAATGATTAGAAGTCATTAAAATTTGCAAAATCAAGAAGGAAAAAATATTTTAAATGTAAAAAACAATTAAAATATTAATTCTTTGCAAAAATATCAATTATATGAAATAAATAATATTTTTGGGATTTTTTGGGAAAATAAAATATTTTAACATTTTTGTGAATTATTAAAAAAAAGAATCAACTCAAAATCATTAAAACTCAGAGAGAAATTAATTTTTGAATCAATTAAATAAAATCACAAAATTCAAATATTTGAATTTTCAAAAAGGGCGCCAAGAACAACCAAGAACACGCGTTTGTTCTGAGTTTTGCCCATATTTGCATTTTCTCTCCAATCTCACTGAATACTTGATGGAATCACGTAAACCACCTATCAATCTGCTAGTTTCAACCTCACGATCATGTCTATGGTCTTTAATTTCATTTATTTTTAACATGGAATAAGAAATCAAGACAAAACCTCAAGAACCCTAAAATTTGCATGAAGGCTGAGTATTTTGATACACGATTCAAACAAAACAATTAATTGAGGGGAAACATTCTATGCATGATTATGAACATTTGGCAAAAGTATTTTGCGAGGAAATATGCATAGATTAAGAGATGACCAAGTTTAGGCTTACTTGAAGGTCGTGACAGCAAGAGCAATGTGATTTTTGAGTTGGAGGTGTTACAGATGAGTTGTGATGATCTGAACAGCTTCTCTACACCCTATGGAGTGTGTTTGAATGCTTGGACTTGATTGGAAATGGCTGGATCACTTCATGACATCTCAGCTGCAACTTGGTTAAAACCTTGAGCAACTGGCTGGTGATTCTGAGAAATCAGTGTTCCAGATGTTGTTTAAGTGTTTGGATCACTCCTATATGATGTTTATGAGGTGTGTGTGTGTGATTTGTTTGATTGGAATTGCTCTCAAACTCAAAACCCGATAGTGACTTGCTTTGGAAGGAAAAATTGGAGTGAAGAAGGAGATTTTGAGGAAAGCATCTGTTTGATGGCTTTGGTGTACTCAAATGATCATAAATGAGCTCTATTTATAGTATAGCAAGTTTGTTTTGCAAGCAATAGATAATGGCAACTGCAGCAGAGGTTTGGCCAATGGTTGCACTTTGGAATCCATGTCTCCTCTAGCCATTGACTAGAGGTTAGGGCACAGGGTTGTGGTTCCCTTGGTCTTGGATAAGTCTTGACTGAATTCAGTTGCAAATGGCTCAGTCCATGCCACCTTGGTGTATGCATTGAATGCTCCAATCCAAAATTGGAGTCCTGTCCGTCTTTTAGGCAATTCTAGGTTTGGCATGCTACTTCTTGTTTCAAGGACTTTGGAGGCTTGGCTCAGTGTTTGTCCCCTTTATATTTGATCCTCAGATGTCTCCAAAATGATGACAAGGCTTGGAATTATTTGATTTTGCCAAATTGAGCAAAAATGCAAAATTCTGCCTAGCCTTGACAGTTTTCAGCAAGGCATATTGCAATTGTCATATCTCTTGGCCCAAGTGGAATTTGGTGATGTTCTTGGCCATTTTGGAAAGCCCTCATATGATACGACAACTGTTTGATCATATTTGGTTTTGATACCTTTTGGATCCAAGTGAAAAATCCCCCTACATTTGGAAAAAAGTGAAGGCAGATTCTGACTTAGTGAAAATTTCACTAAGTGTTGGAAAAAAGTGACATTTTCACTTTTTGTGATTTTGATCATTCCATAACTCAAAATCCATGAGGAATTTGGAGGGAGGTCGGTTTTAAGCTTTTGTAGAGGGCAATGAGATCTACAAATCAAACTTTGGATGGGGAAAAATGGCTTTGTGGTTTAGGAGTTATGATCCTCCAAAGTTGGTACCCTTGCCACTTAGTTCATAACTTAAAAAAATTTATAAGTTTTTATGGTTACCCCTTTTACAAGTTATCCCACTTTTCTTGATTTTTATTGATGAATGATGATTCAAATCATATATTAACATCATTTTAGGGTTAAAAAACCATTTTTGTGAAAAATCTCAAAAAGTCAAAGTTGACTTTTGTGCACAGTTGACTTTTTGTCAGATGAATTCCAAACTGTGCGATCCTTTGGGAAATCATGTCCTTGACCTAAATCAAACTTTAGGCACATGTTACATGGGTGTTATAGGGTATATTGAATCATGTCCTAGGGTTTGGGAGCATGTCCTGGTCAAAAGTCAAAGCTACAGTTGACTTTTTCCTCAAAACCCTAGTTGTGGTACTGATGAAATTGAGACTTGCTGCTCAAGATTCCTGGATCAATCCATTGTTACAAATGGATCAGTGTGGTATTTTGGAGACCCTCAAATCATGTCTTGAGGTCTTGGCTCATGATTTGTCCCAAAAGTTAACTTAGGGGTGAATTAGGTCAAGAAACCCTAATTCCTGATTTTTTATGTATGCATCCCCTGAGGTCAAATTCACTTGATGCTTAGGCCCATGAGGTTCCATGGAGTATTTTAGGATATGCTTTAAAGCATTGGCTCATGCCCAGAGGAAAATTTCCATCTGGAGGCCCTGGTCGACCAAACCCTAATTTGGTGACACTGGCGATCTTGAGGCTTGATCCACCGGGAAGGGAGCAGCCTTGTGCTTAATCCTTGAAGTGGGAGTCCTCTTGATCCCTTGTGGATATTTGAGAGGCTAGAAAAGTTAAAGATCATGTCATTTCTTGATTGATCCTTTGTCTAAAAGCTCTGAGAGGGCTGGAAACCCTAAATTTGATTGTAATGGATGCTCACCCATCTTTGGGGAGACTGATGAGGTATGATGGTTCCTCCATATTGTGATGATGATTTTCACAATGATGGTAAATCTTAGTGGTCAAAATTTGGGGTATGACAGATGCCCCTATTTAATCTTCTTGGACCCGAAGGTGTGAATGGCGAAGGTATTCGGGCATTCGGGGTGCAAGAGGATTAAATATCGGAATACCCAAAATTTTGATGGTGGCTAAGAATGGCAGCTTGCGCATCCTTCTTCTTTTGTTAAGCAGTGATGCTTAGAAAAGGTAAAAACTTCCCCTCGATCCTGGTTTCCTACCAAGGAACTGGTCTAAGTTTCTGATGTAAACTTCCCCTCGATCCTGGTTTCCCACCAAGGAACTGGTCTCAGTTTTCTGGAATAAACTTCCCCTCGATCCTGGTTTCCTACCAAGGAACTGGTCTAAGTTTCTAAAATAAACTTCCCCTCGATCCTGGTCTCCCACCAAGGAACTGGTCTTAGTTTCTTTTGTCAATAAACTTTCTTGACAAGGGACGCTATTCGTAGCGGTTTTCCTCAAACTTCTCACCGAATTTTCCTGGGGAGAGGCCATTTGATAGAAAAAAATTGATGTCAGACTTGCTGGGGAACCCATTCGCCTGAGTTGTAGAGGTGTACAAACTTCTGTGTTTGGAGACGCCATTTGCCGACTCTACTGGGGAAAACGAGTCTCTTGAGAGACTACTTCCACGCTTGGGGATATTGCATCATACTTTTCTCGGGATCTTCCCGGAGAAACGCCATATGATGTGATCCAATTTGAGGTGCTGATGACCTTTTCATCAGCGGTTTTTTTTTCGGAGAAAAACTGTTGTATTGTCGAATCTCTGCTTAAGAGGCTTCCTCTAGGGATTTTCCTTAATCCGGGAAAGCGAAAATATCATCTTTAATGGCGAAGAGTGACATCAGTTGAAGGTTCTCTGGTCTTTCAGAGGTTCAAGTTATCAAAGTGGTCAAGGGCCAATTCTGATCTAGAACTAAACTGGAGGAGAGAGATTGTTCAGACGCAACCTTTCCTGACGAGGAAAGAACTGACAACTCGATTGAGATTACTGTTATCAATAGGGGACAAGACCGACTGGAGTGATAGTGATACAATATGAATGTGAATGCAAATCAATAATGCATGATGTATGTATGTATATGCTGACAAAACTGACGCGCCATACATACTAATAGATGAACACGACTGGATACTCGGCCACCGTGGGGCGAAGAAGTACCGCTGGTTCAAGATTGCAATTCCGCCTTGCTTAGGAGAGACGACCCCTGTTGGGAGCGACGTTGGTCGGGCTTAGGAGATGGGAACTCGGCCGAAGAGGTCAGATGGAGCATTCGCATCTGACATAACTGATCCTTCATTTAGGCATACTGGTTTAGAAAGAGTATTTTGATTCTACACTTTGGGGCTCGAACACCTTTGGAGAAGCGATCGATGTTCTTTCGATGTTCAACCGTCAAAAGAAATTGCCATCTTTATTTTTAAAAGCAGAACAATTTTAACAAGTAAATTCATTTTTGTTTCATTTCAAGAATCGTTGATCATGTTAAAAACATCATTCTGTAAAGCTAAAACAAATATGAAATGCAAATAAAAGCACAAGGGCTCAAATTTTATTGATAGGATGGAAATCATCCAAACGCGTGATTCCATAGAGCATTTACAAAGTTTGAAAATGGTAATTTACAGGGAAAAGGGGCTACGTTGAAACATAACGACCACTATCCTTCTACCAACTTTGAATTCTGGGCATCCTGAGCTTCTGTCGATGATGACCTTAACTGGAGCTTTCCTGACGGACGATGTAACTACTGCTGAGGGACTTGCCCCTTTGTCGAAAGTAGTTACTTGCCATTATCCCTAATTTTTGCCTGGATTGTACTTTGAGATTTCCAATCCACCAGGATGATTTTTTATCATGTCTCTAATTTTTGCCTGGACCGCCCTTTCGGGTTTTCAATCCACCGAGAATTTTTTTTTAGGCGAAGTATTTCTTGACTATATCAACATTTGTGGGGTAGGCAAATTCCTCTCCGTCCATGGTTGCAAGTCTCAAGGCACCGCCTGAGAAAGTTTTCTTGACCACATAGGGCCCGTCATAATTCGGAGTCCATTTTCCCCGGGAATCAGTGAGAAATGATTGTATCTTTTTTAGCACAAGGTCTCCTTTCCTAAAGGTGCGAGGTCGAACCTTTTTGTCGAACACCTTCTTCATTCTTTGCTGATACAACTGACTGTGGCATAGTGCCGTTATTCGCTTTTCTTCTATTAGATTGAGTTCGTCATGCCGACTTTGACACCATTCAGCTTTTGTAAGCTTAGCTTCCATCAATACTCGGATTGATGGGATCTCTACTTCTATGGGGAGCACTGCTTCCATGCCATATACTAGAGAGAAAGGGGTTGCCTCTGTTGAAGTGCGGACAGAGGTGCGATAACCGTGAAGAGAAAAGGGTAGCATCTCGTGCCAATCTTTGTAGGTTACAACCATCTTTTGAACAATCTTCTTGATGTTCTTGTTAGCCGCTTCTACCGCTCCGTTCATCTTTGGTCGGTAGGGAGATGAGTTATGGTGTTCGATCTTGAACTCTGCGCACAACTCTTTGATCATCTTATTATTCAAGTTAGATCCATTATCTGTAATGATCTGGCTCGAAACACCATAATGGCAAATGATATTATTTTTGATAAATCGGACCACCACTTGTTGGGTTACATTACGTATGACGCTGCTTCGACCCACTTAGTGAAGTAATCAATGGCTACCAGGATAAACTGATGTCCGTTTGAAGCCTTAGGCTCAATTAAGCCAATCATGTCGATTCCCCATATGGAAAAAGGCCATGAGGAAGAAAGAACTTTGAGATGTGTTAGCGGTACATGAATTTTGTCGGAGTATATCTGACACTTGTGACACTTCCTCATGTACTTGTAGCAGTCGGATTCCATAGTCAACCAATAGTACCCTGCTCTTAGAATTTTTCTCGCCATTGTATGTCCGTTGGCATGAGTGCCAATTGACCCTTCGTGAATTTCTTTTATCAGCATGTCTGCTTCTGGTCTGTCTATACATCGGAGCAAGACCATGTCAAAATTTCTCTTATAGAGAGTATCACCACTCAAGAAGAAACTGCCTATCATCCTTCTGAGGGTTTTCCTGTCCTTCCTTAGTGCCCCAAGTGGGTACTCTTGTTTCTGAAGGAAGCATTTGATATCGTGATACCAAGGTTTGTCGTCTACGACTGCTTCAATCGTGAAGATGTAAGCGGGCCGTTCAAGGCGCATTATGTCGATCTTAGGTATATCATTCCATTGACCTACACTAATCATGGAAGAGAGAGTGGCTAATGCATCAGCCATGTGATTCTCCTCACAAGGGATATGATGAAACTCGATTATGTAGAAGAAGGGCAACAACCTTTTTGCGTAATCTTTGTAAGGGATCAATCCTGATTGGTATGTGTTCCAATCTCCTTTAATCTGATTGATAACCAGGGCTGAGTCGCCATATACATCCAAGTTTTTGATCCTTAAGTCGATCGCTTCTTCGAGACCCATAATACAAGCATCGTATTTGGCCTCGTTGTTCGTGCACTTGAATGTCAGTCTGGCGGTGAAAGGAATGTGGGTACCCTGAGGGGTGACAATGATTGCCCCAATTCTGTTTCCATAATGATTGACAGCTCCGTCAAAGATAAGCCCCCACTGGGAACCTGGTTCTGGCCCTTCACTAGGTAGCGGTTCATCACAATCTTTCATTTTCAAATACATGACATCTTCGTCTGGGAAGTCAAACCCGATTGATTCTTGATCGTCAATCGGTTGATGAGCCAAATGATCGGCTAAAATACTCCCCTTAACGGCTTTTTGAGCATGGTACTCTATGTCATATTCTGATAGCAACATCTGCCAACGGGCAATCCTTCCCGTGAGAGCAGGTTTTTCGACGACATACTTGATTGGATCCATCTCGGAGACCAACCAAATAGTGTGACGAATCATGTACTGGCGCAGACATTTGGCTGCCCAAGCCAAAGCGCAGGAAGTTTTCTCAAGCATAGTATACCGAGTCTCGCAGTCGGTGAATTTGTTGCTCAAATAGTAGATGGCAGACTCTTTCTGTTTGGTTTCGTCTTGTTGGCCAAGTACACAGCCCATGGAGTCTTCCAGGACGGTGAGGTAGGTAATCAGCAGCCTTCCTTCCACTGGAGGTGATAAAATCAGAGGGTTCAACAAGTATTCCTTAATACTGTCGAAGGCAGTTTGATAGTCTTCTGTCCAAACGCAGTCCTGATTCTTTTTAAGTAATTTGAAAATCGGCGCACATGTCGCGGTCATGAGGAATATGAATCTGGAGATGTAATTCAAATGTCCCAGGAATCCTCTGACTTGTTTTTCAGTTTTCGAAGAAGGCATTTCTCGAATGGCCTTGACCTTGTCAGGATCAACCTCAATGCCTTTCTGGCTGACGATGAACCTTAAAAGTTTTCCCGAACGGACACCGGAGGTGCATTTGTTGGGATTCAAGCGGAGTTTGTACTTTCTCAACCGCTCGAATAGTTTTGACAGGTGGGTTACATGCTCCTTTTCTGTCTTAGATTTGGCAATCATATCATCAACATATACCTCGATCTCTTTGTGTATCATGTCATGAAAAAGAGTAGTCATGGCCCTTTGATAGGTCGCCCCGATGTTCTTCAAACTGAACGGCATTACCTTGTAACAAAAGGTACCCCATGGGGTAATGAACGAAGTTTTCTCCATGTCTTTCGGCGCCATTTTGATTTGATTATAGCCTGAGAATCCATCCATGAATGAGAAAACTTTGAACTTTGTTGTACTGTCAACCAGCATGTCAATGTGTGGTAAAGGAAAGTCTTCCTTTTCCATCCTTTTTTGGAACGGGTACGATGTTGGCTAACCATTGAGGATATTCTGATGTGGCGAGGAAACCCGCGTCAATCCATTTCTGTACCTCCTCTTTGATTTTGATGGCCATGTCTGGGTGAGTCCGTCTCAACCTCTGTTTTACCGGCGGACATTCCGATCTCAACGGTAGATGATGCTCCACGATGCTGGTATCCAAACCTGGCATATCCTGATATGACCAAGCGAATACATCGGGAAATTCTTTGAGAAGCTTTACCAAACCCTCTCTGACAGTTGGACTGAGCAGTGCCCCAATCCTGATTTCTTTTCTCTCTTCTTCCGAACCTAAGTTTACCGTTTCCAATGGCTCTCTATGAGGTTCAATGGACCTTTCCTCCTGTCCGAGTAATCGGGAGATCTCTTCTGAAATTTCGTCGTCATTTTCTTCTTCAGCCCCAAATACCGGGAACTCAAAGTCGGGAGAAGGCATCAGATCGTATGTTTCAACGGGGTTTAATACAAGCAATCTGCATGACGTGATAATTTGTGTTTAGAAGAGGTAGAGAAAATACAAGTGTGTGCAGTGTATTTCTTTTACTGCTTGTTTTTATTATTGATTTGTTTTTTAGGATTACCATTTTATTAAAAAACAACAAGAGAAAACAGCAACAAATGCGGAAATTACAGAACGACGTTATTTTATTAATGAACAAGTCGATTCTTGAAACTACAGCCCTATAAAACAAAACTCTGTCGCTTTGGGCAAAGCGAAGAGGGAAATTTACAAAAAGTGAGCCCTATCAAAACATTCATTTCACCTGGGCAGGGTGAAAGGTTAAAGACGGCAAATACTTTGACTTATGAACAATCTTCGGAACATCGACAGGAACCTAATAGCGGCGAACTCCTCGGTGAATCACAAAGTCTGGCACCTTCCTTGATTTGTCTTCAGAAATAACGCTGATTTCTGGTGGAGCAGGATCATTGGAATCTGTCTCCCAGGCAGAATTGTCGTAGGAGGATTCCTCTGTTGCATTTTGCATAGCATTTGTGCTCTCAGGTAGATCTCCCCATTCAGTTGGCTAGATGTCTTCGAGCCTAATACGAGAGCTTTCGGGAGCAGTGTACTTGACCATATAGTCGTATTTCCCACTTGGTTGTCCCAGGGTGTCCCACACTTCTTCGGAACTGGATTAGTCATCCTTCTCGATGACGTTGACCTCTGGAAAAGCATAGTTGATGAATTCGAGTCCTACAAATGTTGCGAATTCATCGTCGTACTGGACGTTTTCTGAATGACCTGATTGTTGATCCCATGACATGGTGGGGACGCAGGTATTCTTTTTAATGATGCTCAACTGATTTTCATTATTCGGCTGATTTCCTTGCCCTAAGTCTCCTGGATGCAGCTGCCACATTGGCAGGCCATCCATCGGGCCATAATAGTTGTGGTCAAAGTTGTCCTTCATCAGAGTGTCTTCCTCTAATGAATTTGGCGGAGCACGACATCCTTCCGGATCACAATCTCCGTACATCATTTCGATATATGACCTTGGTATAAATCTCAGACTCTGTGCGGGATAGCAAAAGGGCGTAGGCACCTCTTCCTGAGACATATAACCGTCCTCATTAAGATAGGACTTCCATTCCTCATCTGTATCGGAGGAATCTCCCTCGTTGATAGTATGGGCTGTTTGAGGCACTGGGTGAAGGAAACCTCCACTGTGGAAGAAGTCCTGAATGGGATGAAGATTTTCATCGTTAGCTGCTGTTGGGGTATAGGTTGTGGAAAAACCAAGACCCTTCTTTGTTTTATTATCAGTAGGAATGACAAGTTGTCCCCATCCTTTCGTATTATTATTTTTGATCACTTCGAGAGCATCTCTGTACGAGGAAATCGAGGTTCCTTTCTTTGATTGATTCTCCGTGCTCAACGAAAGTGCTTGGAACTGAGTCCCAACTGCCTCCTCGGGTTCTACCCAAGTAGATAATGATAGGTTACTCACGATCAAGGCTTGCTCTCCACAAACTGTGACGAGTTGATCGTTCTTGACGAACTTCAGTTTCTAGTGCAGTGTCGAAGTGACTGCCCCAGCCTGGTGTATCCAAGGTCTTCCTAATAAGAAATTGTATGTTACCCGGATGTCCATGACCTGGAAAGTGATTAGGAAAGTGTGAGGACCGATAGTTATGGGAAGGTCGACTTCGTCGATAACTGCTTTCCGAGACCCGTCAAATGCTTTGACGATGACCTCACTGCCCCTCGTCGGGGGTCCTTTGAATGATAGTCGCATTAAAGTGGACTTCGGCATAACATTGATGGCTGATCCTTGTCTACCAGTACGCTGGCTAAAGCATCGTCCTGGCAGTTAACTGTGATATTGAGCGCCATGTTGTGACTTTTGCTCCCCTCTGGCAAATCCTCATCACTGAATCCTAAGTTGTTGCAGGAAGTGATGTTAGAGATGATGCTATCAAACTGTCGTATTGACACATCCTATTCCACAAAGACCTGCCCTAAGACTTTCTGTAGAGCCTCTCTGTGGGCTTCGGAACTGAGTAAAAGTGACAGCACTGAGATCTTTGAAGGAGTTTGTAACAGTTGATCAACAATGTTGTATTCACTCCTTTGGATGAGCTTCAGCATCTCATCATCGTCCTTTGAAAGGTCGGGATTACTCGATTGACCGACTGGCGGATTAAGAGCTTCTGTCTGAAGTTCCTTTTCTTTGTTAGGTTCTCCAACTCCTCGTTTGAAGATTCGACCACTCCGTGTTACTAGAATGATGTCTACAATATTCACGGCAGAGGGTAATGGAATTTCCTTTCCATTCTCAATTATTGTTGCACCGTATTTTTAAGGGATCGCCTTAGCTGATTCATACGGTAACGGTCCCGGTAGATAGATAACTACAGGTGCCTTCTGATTTTTCTGACTGTCGTAAGTAACTTCAATCAGTTCCAGGCTAAGAACCTTTGATTCGTCCAGTAGAGGGATGATGGTACAAACATCCTTGTTCTGTTGATGATCGGAGATTATGACAACGTCTCTGATTTGATCAGCGAAGTAGTCTGGCGTCCAGTTGATTGGCTCAGAACTCGGACATGGGTGAATCTCTTTACGATCCAACTGACCTTGAAGGGCTGCCTGCACAAGGTAGCATCCTTGGTTACTCTCTGAGCAGACTCTACAACGTTCATAGTTGTGTGGTGGAACCTGGCCACGTCCGCTTTGAATGCAGTGCAACCTTACCAGGTTCGTTTCCATAGATCAGACATCCTGACTTTGACGCCGAGTAAGGTTTCCGTTAAGCACACTGATTTGTTGCATGTCTTCATCCATATAGATTGGAAGCCACCAGTGGTTTAACAAGTGTTGTAAAGTTCTCTCAACAAGAGCGCACCCTTGGTTACTCTCACAACATCCTTTACAGTTCTGATAATTGTGTGAAGTGAGAAAACCGAGTTGGACCTGCCTGGCATGTAACTCCACCAAGCTGGTATACATCAGACGAATATCAAAGATTTGAATTATGTTGATCTGATAAGGATTTCTACCATGGTAGTTCTGGATCCATCCAAAATCCATCTGACGCTGGAGGGCCTCTTGTACAAAAGCGCATCCCTGTTTGTTTACCGAGCAAGTCAGACAGGAATTATAATCGTACCGCAGCAGATTATGATACTGGCTTTGCCTTGAGTGCATTGCCACCAAGTTGACATTCATTGCACGGATGTCGTGGTTCTGAATGATGTTAGAATTCGTGTAAACCATGTTAACTCCACGAACTCGTTGCTCTTGGATCCATCCGAGATCCATCTGTTCCTGTAGAGCTGATTGCACCAGAGAACATCCTTGATTGTTTTTAGAGCAGATATCAAACTGGTGATAGTTATGAGGTGGCACATGGCCATATCCACTCTGTGTGCAATGCATCTTGACCAGATTGGTCCTTAACAAGAGTACATCATGAATTTGATAGACGTTGTTAGTCTCTCCCTCTATCAAATTGACTGTAGCCTTATCGTGTTGAGGCAGCGGGTTTGTGAGAACATTCGGATTCATATCTTTGAAAGATAAGACCCCGCTCCTAACAAGCTTTTGCACGTCGGATTTGAAACTGAGACAGTTCTCTATGTTATGCCCTGGTCCTCCTTGATGGTAAGGGCAAGTCTGATCCACATGTAGCGAGCGAAATTGGACGTGTTTCTTAAGCACTGTCGCTCTTTGGGGGTTACTACAGTTTGATTCATTTTTTATCCTATTGAAGTTGATGAAGGAAGGGAAATAGATGTCTCCAATTAACCCTGCCTACATACTGAGTTTAAACAGCGGTCTGTTAGGTTACGGATGCTATATGGTAATGGGGCCTTTTTCTTCTTACTCTTTTTTCGAGATTGAAAACGTTGGACGGTTCATGGGTAGGATGTTTAGGACTGAGGGTATGGGATTTTGAGTTTTTGTTTAGTGTGCTCGCTAAGATTTTTCTTTCAATCTTATGCCTACGTATTCCCGTTTTCCGAAACAGGGAAATCAGAGTGATCGTAGTTCCTCCTATTCTATGGGAGAAAATGGTGTTTTGGTGTCTTGTTCAAAGTCCAAGACGTGAAGCTGAAAAGGTGGTTTATATCTTGTTCAAATCCCAAGATGTGAAGCTAAAGGGGCTATTTGTATCTTGTTCGAAGTCCAAGATTGAAGCAAAAAGGGTGTTGACTTTAGAGAGAATTTGTCATCTCTAAAGGGGGTCTGTTTGTCATGACTGTTGGGTGACAGACTATAAAGGAGGATTACTTTAACCGGGATATGCGAATCCTAGCAATGTCATAATTTCCTTTATAGGGAGTTTTAACCTGAAGGAGAAGACTTTAACTCGGGGTAGAGTAATGCTATCTTTCCTTAGGAATTTCTCATGCTAAAAGAAGGACAGTGGCGTGGATATAAATAATCCAGAGGCTTGTCGCTTACAGCAGTTAGATGAAGGAAAAGTAGTTGTTGATGTTTGTATAATGTGAAGGAGGCACAGTTTTGATGCTAAAAGGTTGATTGAGTCAATCGGGGTTTTCTTATACAAAGCCTAAGAGGAGGCTATCGACCCAACAAGAGGGTGTTTTTATGTGTCTCGTACGAAGCCCGAAAGGGAGGCTAAAAGGAGTTGACTCAACAAGGGAGTGCTTTTAGATGTGTCTTGTACGAAGCCCAAGACAGAGGCTAAAGGTTGACTCAACAAGAGAGTCTTTTATACTCAACAAGAGAGTGTTTTGTATCTCGTACGAAGCCCGAGATAGAGGCTAAAGGGGTTTGACTCAACAAGAGAGTCTTTTATACTCAACAAGAGAGTGTTTTGTATCTCGTACAAAGCCCGAGATGAAGGCGATGGCTATTGTTTCAGTTGAGTGACAAATCCAATATGCTGATTTAAAGAGAAAATCAGTTCTTATATGAGTAATGTTTGCACTCAGGGATTTTGATTTGAGGATCAGGGATATTTCTTGTTCTTTAAGGAAATGGGAAATCCAAAGGGGATTGGGACTTGCCGAGTCTACGGGTTTCATCTCCTAGTTTTGAAAGGAACTTGAGAATGTCTTTGAGACTCAAAGAAATTAGACTGTCTAAGTCTAGAGTTTCATCTTTTGTACTACGTTTAAGAAACAGCAGTAGCAGGATCTAGACTCTTTGAAAAAAACTGTTATATTAAGATGACTAATTTCTGTTCCTATACCTCTAGGAGGTCGTCGGAACAATTTGTACGAAGCCCAGGAGGAGGCTGGAAACTTTTAAGAAGCCGAGGGACAATTTGTACGAAGCCCAAGAGGAGGCTATCATTCCCGGAGGAAGAAATCATTTATACGAAGCCTAAGAGGAAGTTGTGAATACTTCTAAGAAGCCGACGGGTCCTTGTACAATGCCCAAGAGGAGGCGGGGATGCTTTTAAGAAGCATGTGGGTCCCCAAACCCCGAGAAATTCAAGACAGGTTATTCATAGAGTATAGATCAAGCCAGGAAAGTTCGAGAATTTGGAAGAAACTCAAGAGATGTCATTCATGGAGAAAAGATCATCTCTGGGGAGTAGAGTTTCTTTTACGATTTCTAAGAGTGACAATCTGAGAAAGGGTTCACCGAGAATGCTGCCTTTCACGTCTCCATATTGTTTATCCCCAAGAGGAGGGAAGATTGTGTCTGATAATCCTATGGGGATCTAGTTTAGTCTATTTAAGAGTGATCAACAGGGCTTAGTGCTAGACGTAGTTGCCGGGGAAACTCTAAATATCTATACTAGTATTACACAGTTGATATGAGTTTATGAAAGGAGACTTACAATGAAACAGCCCCACAATACAGTTATATGTATATGAAAGCGGTAAATGAAAGCGAATAAGCACTTACTCGGTTGTAGAGCTTCTATGTTGTTTTGTTAGTTGTTCAACAAAGAAAGATTGAAAACAACAGTATATTCAAAATCAAAGGAGAAAGTGCTTTGAAAAAAAAATTGGGGCTTACAGCTCGAGGAGAGGCCCAGGGTTTTTACCAATGATCACACTATCGTTTTGTACAGGGGGCTTATACAAGTGACTGAGGCCAAAAAAGGTTTTCTGTACAAAGGGGTGGGTCTTACACTCTCTCAAGAGGCCCAAAAAGGTTTTAAAGAAAAAGAGTGGGGCTTATAACACGAGGGTAGGCCCAGATGATTTTTCGTTTTGAAATGGCGAACGCGCCGAGATTTTGTAAACGCACTGGGTCTTATACAATGACTGAGGCCCAAGACAATTTGGTTTTCAAAAGGGGTTGGGTCTTACACTCTAATAGAGGCCCAAAAGTTTTGAATGGGTCTTATAGCTCGAGGAGAGGCCCAGATGGTTTATTTTTAAACGGACGACGATCGCGCCGAACTTTTCTTTTAACGCAGAGGGACTTATACAATATCTGAGGCCCAAAATTGTTTTGGTTAAAAGGGGATTGGGTCTTACACTCTATCAGAGGCCCATGAGTGTTTGAAAATGATTGATGAGGGTGAAAATCAAAGAAACCCTAATTTGTTATTCTTTTAAAAGTAAATATTAAAAGAAAATCAAGGAAAAATACCAAATGAATTTGAATAAACCACTTGTGATTTTTGTTTAAGGTTTTAAAAAAGAATTTTTTAATCACAAGAGATATTAAAACTCATTTGGTCTTGATTTTTCAAGATGAATGTTCATTTTAAAATGTTTAAAACAAATAAAAAATGAAGTTATTCACAAAAATACTAATTATATTAAATAAATAATATAACCTTAATTTCTTTGTGGAATAAAATATTTCAACATTTTTGTGATTTTTTGCAAAAAGAACCAATAAAAAATAATTAAAATTGAAAGAGTTATTAATTTTCCAATTAATTAATAAAACATAAAAAATTGGAAAAAAATGGCAAAATATGAAAAACCACAAAATGGCATGGGTGGGGTTTGAACCCACGACCTCAAGGTCACAAGGCGCCCGCCTTACCACTGGGGAGGTGATACATCCATTGTTTGAAGTGAAATCACAAATATACAAGTCATGCCTTTGTTTTAGGCCTGGCCCAAGGCAAGGCAAGGCAAGTTTTGGCTCAGAAACGTGAAGGTCATAACTTTCTCAATTCTTAATGGTTTGAGACAAAATTTATATGCATTTGGACCAGAATTTCACAAGGAATCCAATGGTGGTGGTAGTTTTTTCAGATCACACTCCCTCCTCAAAACCCGATAGTGGTTTTGAAAAAGGCCTATAATTGCATTTTATATGCTACACTTTGATACAGGCATGAATTACATGATCAATTGGTTCAAACACAACATATTTAACATGTATTAGGTGTGCATGATCAGTGGACTTCAAAGCATTGCATATTTTGGAAAGTTCAAGTCATGAGGCTTACCTCTTTTTGAGCTTTTTGGAGTTTTTGTGCAATCTGTCAAGCCTCTTGTTCCAGAAATGATTTGATGCTTTAGACACACTCAAATGATCCCTTAGAAGCTTTTAGGATGATTGGAATCAGCTGGTACCTGGAAAAACACAAACTGGTCCTTTCTTGCAAAAGGGGTTAAAAGTGACCAAAATAACAACTCTCTCAAATGGTGTTCCAGATGGGGGAACCATTTGGGACAGTTCAAGGATGATATTTTGAGTGTGTTTGAGGTTTTATCTGGTTTGGAAAGTGACTGAATCAAGACATGGCTTGAAAATGGCACAAAGAGCCTATTTTGAGGTTTTGAGAGGTGACTTTGTGATTTTGTGATTACAGGTCAGTTGTGAGAGTTTGGATCACCTACATATGATGTTTATGAGGTGTGTGTGTGTGATTGGTTTGATTGAAAAAGCTCTCAAACTCAAAAACTCAGAGTTACCTTGCTAAAGAAGGCATTTTTGCCAAGAAAAAAGGATTTTGGGGAAAGCATTTGTTTGATGGCTTTGGTGTACTCAAACTGAGCACAAATGAGATCTATTTATAGTAGAGCAAGTTTGTTTTAGGATCAATACTGAATGGCAAATGCAGCTGAGGTTTGGCCAATGTTGGCAAATGAAAATCCAAGTCTCCTCTAGCCATTGACTAGAGGTTAGAGCACAGAGCTTTGGTTCCCTGCTTGTTGGAGGAATCTTGACTGAATTCAGTTGCAAATGTGTCAGTCCATGCCACCTCTAAGCATCTATTAAATGCTCCAATCCAAAATTGGAGTCTTGTCCCTCTTTTAGGCAATTCTAGGTTTGACATGCTACTTCTTGTTCCAAGGACTTTGGAGGCTTGGCTCAGTGATTGTCCCCTTTAGATTTGATCCTCAGATGTGCCCAAGATGATGACAAGGCTTGAAATTGGCTGATTTTGGCAAATCGACCAAAAATGCAAAATTCTGCCTTGCCTTGGCAGTTTTCAGCAAGGCATTTTGCCGCTACCATAACTCTTAGATCAAATTGAATTCGGTGATGTTCTTGGCCATTTTGGAAAGCCCTTATATGATACAACAACTGTTTGATCATATTTGGTTTTGATACTTTTTGGATCCAAGTGAAAAATGTCCCTGCATTTGGAAAAAAGTGAAGGCAGATTTTGACTAAGTGAAAATTTCACTAAGTGTTGGAAAAAAGTGACATTTTCACTTTTTGTGATTTTGATCAATCCATAAATCAAAATCCATGAAGAATTGGAATGAGGTCTAGTTGAAGTTTTTGTATAGGGCCATGAGATCTACAAATCAAGCTTTGGATGGGGAAAAATGGCTTTGTGGTTTAGGAGTTATGATCCTCCAAAGTTAGTACCCTTGCCACTTTGTTCATAACTTAGAAAATTTTCTAAGTTTTTATGGTTACCCCTTTTACAAGTTATCCCACTTTCTTTGATTTTTCTTGATGAATGATGATTCAAATCATACATTAACATCATTTTAGGGTTAAAAATCCATAATGGTGAAAAATCTCAAAACGTCAAAGTTGACTTTTGTGCACAGTTGACTTTTTATCAAATGAATTCCAAACTGTGCAATCCTTTAGGAAATCATCTCCTTGACCTAAATCAAACTTGATGGACATGTCCCATGGGTGTTATAGGGTATATTGAATCATATCTTAGAGATTGGGAGCATGTCCTAGTTAAAAGTCAAAGTTACAGTTGACTTTTCTCGCGAAACCCTAACTGTGGTTCTGATGAAATTGAGACTTGTTGCTCAAGCTTCTTGGATCAATCCATTATTAAAAATGGATCAATGTGGTGTACTAGAGACACTCAAATCCTCTCTTGATGTCTTGGATCATGATTTGTCCCAAAAGTCAATTTAGGGGTGAATTAGGTCAAGAAACCCTAATTCCTGATTATTGATGAATGCATCTCCTGAGGAAAAATTGACTTGATGATTGGGGTCATGAGGTTCCATGGAGCATATTAGGTTATGTTTTGAAGTATTGGCTCATGCCCAGAGGAAAAATTTCATCTGGAGGCCCTGGTCGACCAAAACCCTAATTTGGTGACACTGGCGATCTCGAGGCTTGATCCACCTAGAAGGGAGCAACCTTGTGCTTAATTCTTGAAGTGGGAGTCCTTTTGATCCATTGTGGATGTTTGAGAGGTTTATACAATTTCAAGATCATGTCATTCCTTGATTGATCCTTTGTCTAAGAACTTAGAGAGGGCTTGAAACCCTAACTTTGACTGTAGTAAGTGTTCACCCATCTTTGGGGAGACTAATAAGGCATGATGATACATCCATATTGTGATGATGATTTACACAATGATGGGAATCATGGTGATCAAAATTTGTGGGTATGACAGATGCCCCTATTTAATCTTCTTGGACCCGAAGGTGCGAATGGCGAAGGTATTCGGGCATTCAGGGTGCAAGAGGATTAAATATCGGAATACCCGAAATTTTGATGGTGGTTATGAATGGTAGCTTACGCATTCATATTCTTTTGCTAAGCAATGACGCTTAAAAAAGGTAAACTTCCCCTCGATCCTGGTTTCCTACCAAGGAATTGGTCTCAGTTTCTGATGTAAACTTCCCCTCGATCCTGGTTTCCTACCAAGGAACTGGTCTTAGTTTCTGGAATAAACTTCCCCTCGATCCTGGTTTCCTACCAAGGAACTGGTCTTAGTTTCTGGAATAAACTTCCCCTCGATCCTGGTTTCCTACCAAGGAACTGGTCTTAGTTTCTGGAATAAACTTCCCCTCGATCCTGGTTTCCTACCAAGGAACTGGTCTTAGTTTCTGGAATAAACTTACCCTCGATCCTGGTTTCCTACCAAGGAACTGGTCTTAGTTTCTAGAATAAACTTCCCCTCGATCCTGGTTTCCTACCAAGGAACTGGTCTCAGTTTCTGAAATAAACTTCCCCTCGATCCTGGTTTCCTACCAAGGAACTGGTCTCAGTTTCTTTTATCAATAAACTTTCTTGACAAGGGATGCTATACGTAGCAGTTTTCCTCAAACTTCTCGCAGAATTTTCCTGGGGAGATGCCATTTGATAGAAAAAATTTTGAGGTCAGACTTGCTGGGGAACCCAATCGTCTGAGCTGTAGAGGTACACAAGCTTTTCTATTTGGAGACGCCATTTGTTTCTACTGGGGAAAGCGAGTTTCTTGAGAGACTACTTCCACTTGGAGTCTTACATCATACTTTTCTCGGGATCTTCCTGGAGAAACGCCATATGATGGGATCCAATTTTGAGGTGCTGATGACCTTTTCATCAGCGGCTTTTTCGGAGAAAAACAGCCGTACCACCGAATCTCTAGATTAAGAGCTTTCTCTGGGGATTTTCCTTAATCCGAGAAAGCAAGGATGTCGTCTTCAATGGCGAAGAATGACATTTGTTGAAGGTTCTCTGGTCTTTCATAGGTTCAAGTTATCAAAGTGCTCAAGGGCCAATTCTGATCCAGAAATAAACTGGAGGAGAGAGATTGTTCAGACGCAACATTTCCTGATGGGGAAAGGACTGACAACTTGATTGAGATGACTGTTATCACTGTCATACCCCAAATTTGTCCTACCTATGTATAACTGTCATCTGTACATCCATCCACTAACTAATATTCAAAAATTCAAAAATATGTTATTTTCCTGTTGCCTAAGTCAGTGCTTCATTTAAGGATGCCAAGTCAGGCATGTGTTGTTTCAGTTTAGTTGGATGCGACTTGGAGTTGTTCAAGAAAATGGAGATTGTTTCATTCTTTATATCTGAAGGTCATCAAAACATGGTTTTGTGTCAATTCAAGTTGTATGTTGAAGTCAGGTTGCAGAGCCATTAAAGAAGTCAAGACAGTTGGTACATCTCATGTTATTTGCAAGTCCTAATTGTGTGGTTCAGGTTCTCGTCATTGATTCAAAGATTCTTCAAGCTCGTTGAGTCAAGATCATTTCGAGATGAATTCGAGTTTATGATGTAATTCAAGATTTGTGGCGGACGAGTGCAATTGTCAAGATTTTAGGCCATATTCAAGTCATGTTTTAAGCCATGTTTAGATTTTTCTCAAATCCTAAGATATGGTCAAGATTGTGCTTTGAGATAGGGTCAATTTATGTTCAAGCCATGAGATTCAAATTAAAGTCTCAAGCCATATTTTCATAAGTCATGAATGAGAGTTATTTTCAAGACATTTTTGGACCATTTTTCAAGTCACATGGGAATCGTTTCAAGTCAAAAGTTGAATCGTTTTTTGCAAGCCATGAGATTATGACCAATCAAATTTTGCCTTAAGTTATTGTAATACATGAGCCATTTTCCAAGACATAACCAATTTATGCTCAAGCTATGTTTGAATTTATCCATGAATAAATAAGGTCTAAGGGTGCGCCAAGCTATTGGGGTGGACTTGTATTTGTTTAGTCAAGTCATGAGAAATTGATAAATGATGCCCAGGCTATGCTACAATGTACAGGCCGTGTGATTAATTTTAAAGGCATTTCATAAGCATGGTTACTACATCAATATAGTAGCAATTCAGGACCAGTTTAAAATAGTTCAATTCAAGAGCCAAATCCTTGTCATCCCAAAAAGTTTGTAAACTATATTGAAATATAAAAGGGGCGCTGCAAAAAGTGGAATTACAAAGTTACTCTCAAAGCATAACAGCATTAAATTCAAACTCAAAATGTTCGCAAAAGAGTCACAACAAAAATAAAATATATTTGCAATTTACAAAGCCATGGCCAAAAGCAAAACAATAACTTCCCATACACATCTCCAAGCAAGCCAAGAATTTTATACCCGCTGCTACAAACCACCAACCCTTCATTTCGTACAACCTGCTACTCAGACCCTACACATAACCAAACAAAATTCTGCTATGAACCGTACCAGCAACGTCTCAGTACGCTACCACATCTGCCACAAAGCCACACACCTCCACGCGCGACCAAGACTGCACACAATAGCCAAAAACCTGAATATTGAAAAAGACACAACATTAACAACAGGACAAAAGAATTGTACAAAAAAAACTTAATCCACAAGTTTGAATTTTATTTTTAAAGAGAGGAAGTGACAATAAAAAGGGGAAGAATTCTGAGAACGGGGGGACGAAAAAAAATTCTAACTTGTTTCTTGACAAACTCCATGAACTCCTACCAAAAACTCGCAACCTCATCCACATAAACACATATAATACTCACTGCAAAAGGCAATACAACAAGGTGATGAAACCTGTACAATAACACCCACCTTCGACAACCACCAAGGAT
The DNA here is from genome assembly GCA_022829125.1 of Lathyrus tuberosus. NCBI lineage: Eukaryota > Viridiplantae > Streptophyta > Magnoliopsida > Fabales > Fabaceae > Lathyrus > Lathyrus tuberosus. The sequence continues at coordinate 2,438,895 of JALAZF010000309.1, read as the reverse complement.
CCTCAATCCAAACCTTCAGCAAATCAACGACCCTTATCATCACCATAACCCATTCGACCACAAAACAGAGAGATTTAGGAAGAGAAAGATTCTGAAATAAGAAAGCACACATAAACTCACATTACAGTACCTATATTTTTATCAGTAGAATCTCACCTTCAAAAAAAAAGACCTGCAAGTCCATTTTGCTACGATTTAAAAAAAACCCACTTCCTTCACAAACCCCTCCAACGGATTCATAACGCCTCTGCAAGACAACCGTACGCGGCCTTGAGAATACTTGGACGTGCACAAAGACCTTCTTAAAGGAGTCTTCAACTGGTATCTCTTTCTCCTTCGCTTTAAACTCCATTTACGTGAACCTTTACTTGATGATGATTTCTGAGAAGAATATTTGCTCGTCTTCGCTCGATTTGGGTTGATTTTGGGTTAATCTTGAATTAGGGTTTGTATTCGAGAAAACCTTCGATTTGTTTGGTTGGGTAGTTTTTAGGGGATTTTGAGGTCAGATTTGGGTTAAGGGAGAAATTTGAAGGGGGGTTCATGTAGAGTTCTTCACGTTTGGTGTTGGTGTCGTCGGGGAAGACGGTGGCAGCCGCCGCGCACTGCCGCTTCTCCGGTCATTTCTAGGTTTTCGGCGAGTGAGAGCATCGAGCAAGAGAGAGAAAGATCTGATGAATGTGAGATAAATCCACCCTTTTCTTCTTTTCTTTTAGAATACTTTGCCACGTTACATGATGTTGATGAGAATGGCTACTGATACTGGTGACACGTGTCACCAGTCTTCCCTTTGCCAGGATTCCCATCAGCACTTCACTGCTAGCTTCCCATGCGTCATCATCATCAAGCCATTGGATTTTAGAGTCAACTTTGACTCTACACCAGATCAACGACCCAGACGTGCTGGGAAAATCAGGCGTTGACCGAGGGTATATGATGGACCCTCCCCCAGCATGGTTTTCTTTTGTTGGGTCTAGGAAGATTGCTAAAACGTCCCCCCCCCCCCCCCATTTTCTGATTTTTTTTTCATGGCCCATTTTGGGTTTTGTTTTAGTTTTATTTTTTTTAACAATATCACTTTTTATTATTAAAAAAACACAAAAAAAACACTTTAAGCTAATTCTTTTGAAAAAATATTAAATTCTTTTTGTTGATTAATTTTTATTAATTTTATTAAAATCATTTATTTAATATTAACTAATTAATTTAATAAATAGTTTTATTAAACATTTGTTTTTAATTTAATTAATCAAGTTAAATCATTTTCCCTAATTCTAAAAAATCTAAAAAAATCTTTTTTTTTCTTTAATCAAATTTCAATTAATTTTAGTAAACCATTTCATTTAATATCAATTAACTTTAGTAATTAGTTTTATTAAATATTTTAGTTTAATTTAATTAATCATTTGAGTTTTCTTTTCATTCTAAAAAAAATCTAAAAACAAATTAGTTTAGAATTTCTCTTTTAGACTAACCTTAGATTTAGGTAACTATTTAGACTAACATGTTTGATTATATTACCTCCCCCATTTTATGTGATGTTTACCTTTTTCTCATGTGGATTATTATCATGCCTTGATTATATGTATGTCATTCATAATATGTTTGTCCAAACCAAAAAATCTTTTCAAACTAATATCTTGACTTAATGTCAAGCCCTTTTAATACCTTGTAAGTCGATCGTTTTCACGATCGCAATCGACCTCACAATGCCTCCTCTTGGGCTTTATACAACGATAATTGTTGCACATTTCACTTTGGTTTGTATGCGTGTATGTGATTGTCTCACTTTAATCATGGCTCGATTATTCCCACTTGATTAATTACACCCCTTTCCCATAAGATTAAAATCAACCCCTTTTTTACAAAAATAAACAAGCTTGATCCAACGTCAATCATTTTCCAAATCAAATTCAATTAATAACATTTCATCTTCAAGCACTTGATCCATATATCAAGTTCCTTTACCTCTTGTAAGTCGAGCGCTTTTGCCTCGCAATCGACCTTACCTCGAACCATTAGGACCTCCTTTCCATTAGTTCTCAACCATTTCGCATGCACATTCAAACCTCGATCAACATCGAGCATTTTTCAAATCAAATCAATACATTTAAACCATACTAAAACATCATTTCTTAAAAGGTGAAAAGGAGGGGGATGGAGTCTTCGATCTTTCTCCTCAATTGTTTGGGTGCGAGTTCTCTTACTCGTGTGTGGACAATTGACGCCTCTAAAATACGCAAAACTCGACAACATTCAAACCTTTTTCCAAGTAATCATTAATATACTTAATCTCTATCAAAAGACATTTTACTAAAGGTGAAGTGAGGGTGGTCGAGTCTTTGACCCTTCTCCTCAATTGTTTGGGTGCGAGTTCTCTTACTCGCGTGTGAACAATTGTCACCTCTGAAACATCTAAAACTATCCTTTTCTTGCCCCCGTGCGATCAAAACCCTAAAACACATACAAATCAAATACTTTTTTCTCAAATCAAATTCTTTAACACACCTAATCATATATTCAAACACAACTTCCTAAAAGGTGACGTGAGGGGGGCCAAGTCTTTGACCTTTCTCCCCAATTGTTTGGGTGCGAGTTCTCTTACTCGTGTGTGGACAATTGGCGCCTACATAAAAAACACAAATCAAACAACCGTAGTCCCACGAACTACGAATGCTATGACTTTCCCATTGCACGAGGGAATATGTAGGCACATGGGTCCCAATCCTTGCCGAGCACCCTAATAAAAAACCACCCATTTTCCCCTTAAAATTAATTACCTTAGAAGATAAACAAACAAACGTACCTAACTTTCCCACGAATCGAATCAGGAGGTTCCCGTTGAGTACAATGGACGTAGAGGGTGCTAATACCTTCCCTTTGCGTAATCGACTCCCGAACCTAGAATGTGGTTGCGATGACCATGTTCCTATCCCTTTCAAAGGTTTTCTCGATATTTTCCTTTCCCTCTTTTGGGATGAATAAAGTTCGTTGGTGACTCTGTTTCGAACAATTTTTTCCGCGTCCATCGCGAGGATCATATTTTTCGAGGTATGACAGATGGCGACTCTGCTGGGGAAAACTGCATTGCCCTATGCTAGAGAGAGTCAAGCCTAACTTGACTCGGTTCGTGAGTGTTAGATCCGCTTGTTTGTTTATCTTTTCTTATTGTTTGATTGCTTGCTTATTTGATTGTTTATTATCTACTTGCTTGCTTATTGTTATTATATCCTATTATTATATCTTATGACACTGTGGGGGTTCTCTGATCATTGGTGCTCTGTGAGATGGCTCTATACCCGAGTCCGAGTATAACCCTAGGATTAGGATGTGGTTGTGTAGTGGAGGCTTGCGTGGTATCTTTCGCGTGAGCCAAAGCAAAGACCCCGCTTGGAGTAGATTCCCTTGGAAATGTTATTATTTTGATGTTACTTCGTCACGATGATAATGTTTTCGAGCCTGAATCGTTGATCCCAAGGACCATTAACCCATTTATCCATGGTGGTTGGTAGTGTTAACTCTTTGTGGGTTAATGCGAACGCCCCAATCAGATGAAATCCCCCGAAAGTATTACTTCCTGACAGTAATATTTTCGACCTCAATCTAGGATTCTAAGAACCCTACTTAGAACCCGTGTGTCAATGGTTGTGTAGTGGGCGCCTCCAAGGAGTCTTTCTCTTGGGGAAGAAACGAAGACCTCACCTAGACGAGATCCTTACAAGGATATTATCGTCTGATGTTCCTTCGTCATGGCTATAATGTCTATGAAAGACATCCATAACTCTAGGCACCTACCCGTTTAGAACCTACCTATGGAAAGTCCTGTAATCAGAGATATCCTGTGTCTAGCTCCTTCCTCAGAATCAGATGTTGTTTTGATCTTGGAACCTTGCATTGCATACTCATGACATTAGCATATAATTCTAGCAAGCTCATCTGATCCTCTGTCCATTTCCTGCCAGCTGATTTCCCGAAGCTTATACTGAACCTGTGGTAGCCGCAAAGCATTTAAAGCAAGTTCAAGCGGAGATAAGAGGAGCATAGACAATTTAAAAGTCGTGATGGCTACGTCAGAGGATAGCTTTCAACATGTTGGGATGAGGGATTTTAACCCCCCTTCAGGTTTTGCTGTATCGACTAACCCATTGTATGATTGTCTACCTGGTGATCATCCTCCACGAGTGAACATCCCTGCTCAGTCTCAAATGATGACGCCGACTGATTCCATGGAGAAAAGGTTTTGTGCCCTCGAAGAGAAAGTTCAAGCTATGAAAGCGCGCGATACTTCTGGGCTCGATGCTGTTGATATGTGCCTAGTGCCAGACTAGGTAAATCCTCCAAAATTCAAAGTACCCAACTTTGAGAAGTACGTTGGTATCAGTTGTCCAAAGCGTCATTTGGTGATGTTCTGCCGAAAGATGACTTCTCATGTCCGCGACGACAAGTTGATGATTTACTGTTTCCAAGACAGTTTAAGTGGTGCATCTTTGAATTGGTACATGGATTTAGAAATAAGTTGTATCCAATCATGGAAAGACTTATCCAACGCTTTCCTAAAGCAATATGAGTACAATTTGGACATGGCTCCCAATCGCACGCAGCTGCAAACCCTATCTCAAAAGAGCGGTGAATCCATTAGGGATTATGCACAACGGGGGAGAGAGTTGGCAGCTTGGGTACAACCACCACTCTTGGACAAAGAATTAATTGACGTGTTCTTGGATAATCTGCACGCCACCTATCTTGAAAGAATGACTAGCAGTTCATTCTCAAGCTTCTCTGACCTTATAATAGTAGGAGAACGCATCGAGAGTTACCTCAAAGCTAAACAAGTCCAAGACGTCTCGAGTAATCAAGCTAGTGAAACTGAATCCTTTAATAATCCCCAAGAGGAAGAGGATAATGAAATTGATGCAGTCATAGCAAATGTTGAGTATTCTCAAGGTGCACCAGCAAAACTTTATGGACCTTCAGCTTCTAGGCAGTTATCATTGTCAGCGCCATATCATCCTTATGGGCAACCTGTAAATCCTAGGGCGTCATACCAAAAACCCATGATTTCCCCTCGTGCAAATAAACGAGCCTCTGGTCGAGGATATCAGAATCATCATCAAAATCAGCATAGGCCTCTAAACAACTTGGAAAGAAGGACTGCTCCTCTTTACCCAGTTCATATGTCGTACAGTCAACTTTTGCCGCATCTGGTCTGAAACTCACTAGTAGAGCCCAAAGCTATCAAGCATTTGCCAAAACCATACCCGCCTGGGTACGAACCCAATGCACATTGTGGATATCATGCTGGGTCCATGGGGCACTCAACTGAAGATTGCAAAGCTTTTCAAGCCAAGGTGCAACAGCTGATTGACAAGAAGCACATATCCTTTCAAGAAGGGAACTTGGTTGTGCACGTCAGCTTCTCGCCCAAATAAGTTCCAAGACTTCAAGAGGCAGCCAGTGGTTCAGACAGGAAGACTTCCCCAGATACTGGCAACCATTGGAAATTTATCATTTGCATTTGTAATTTCGTTATGTTAAATGTTACTTGTTTTTTAATATTATTGTTTTGAATGATAATATTAATGATGTGATCATGCATTTTCTGAATTAATCATGTCGCATTCGCTCATTTTTCTTTACTTATATATATATATATATATATATATATATAAAATATACAAAAAATACAAAAAAAAACAATAACAACAAAATTCTTCCATATACTTCTTGTCCACTCTCTTTATCAAACGTTTGTTTAGCAAAGATTGGAGGGAGGATGACGAAAACAAGGTACCCATAATTGCTTATAGTATGCTTTCGGATGGAATCCTGCCAAGGATGTACAGGCATTGTTTCAAATCCCCAAACACTGGAGAGATAAGGAGTTAATCCCTAGTTAACCACTTCGAGCCTAGAAGTAGCAGATTCCTTCGGATATTCAAACCCTTACACTCAACCTGGGGCAGGGTAGTGTTCAGTTAACCTAATTACGCACTCAGCAAAATCCAAAAACATGATGGTTGTTCATCAATGACTTGGCAGTCACAATCCTCTGACAAAATAAAAAAAAATCAAAAACAAAATTAAAAAAGCCTGCTAAGTCAAAGGAGACTTAGGCAAAAATTAGGGCAATCCCGGTGGACTTGAAACAACAAAATTAGTCCAGGCAAAAGTTAGGGATCAAAATAAAAATCAAAAAGGCAAAAGAGGTCTTCAAATCCTCAGGCGAAGCAAAATAAGATTCGGTGAGCACCTTATCAAAATCAAAGGGTCACTGACACCCATCAAAAGCAAAATAAGGTGACCGCCATTTCAAGAAGACCTTGAATCCTCATCCTCACTATTATACCGTCAAGCTCTCTTAGGAGATGAATTTGTGTGTCAATTTAACTGAACGTAGGACTGGAGATCATCACGAAAAAAGGTGGGTACAAACAAATTTTGAGCCTTATATCCTTTGTTTCTATAAACCGTGAACCAGACCACGTTACAACCCTCAAAAGACCTAATTGAGGCGGGGTTTAGTCTGAAAGCATACTACAGTAAGGTTGCGTAAACTGACTCCTACAAATTTTCTAATCACTTGTTTTGGTGTCATATTCTTGCTATATCTTTCACACCAGCTAAATCAGCACCACATTTGGACTAATGGTCCATCTGTCACACACTAGCACATCATTCTGATAATGATTGATTTTTCAAAATTTGCATGAGCATCGCATTAAAATTACCATTTGTGAATGAACAATTTCGAGCAAGTCAGTGTTTGACATCAAGGAAATTCCAGCAAGAAGTAATCAAAGAGGGCTGGATCATTCAACAAAGTTGATCCGAACTAACAACACCTCATAACCCTATGGAACAGGGGCATTGACATCCAACGATTATGGAACCAGTCAGTTTAAAGCAAGTCCCCGAAGAATTAGTTGATTATGGGGCAAATCATTCAGGAATCAGGTTGAACATGGTGAATCATCTCAAGACTCTACCAACCAGGGGCAGGCCACCCAGAGGTTCTTTTGATTAAAGGAAAAGCCCCTCCAATGTTCAATCAACACAAGTTAAGTCGCTCCAACGCTCATTCTGGGGAAAGCTACCTCAAGGGTACTTTGAAGTTAAATACTTCAAGAGTCATTCAATGAAGGAAGAATCCTTTCACTATTTGGAATTCTGGGGCAAGCCATCTCGAGTTCATCTCATGGCAGGTCTGCTTCTGAATTTTCCTTTCAAGGACAAATCCTTTCACGACTTGGAATTCTGGGGCAAGCCATCTCGAGTTCATCTCATGGCACAGTTGTTTCCAATTTCCTGTCAAGGAGAAATTCTTTATAGACCCAGACTGGGGCAGGATGAACCACACAGGGGCAAATCTCTCCGTTGCTTTCAATCTGCTCAAGCGAACACCGTCATGTGACCTTTGAGTCCAAGACGAGTGTCGGGGACTCATGTTATCACCCCACCAAATAACCTTTTGCCCTCCTTCTGATAAGAACCTTGCTACATAGGAACCTATCCTTCCATTATCCTCTACTGGGGCATCTTTGGAAATTTCATATCATTGCATAAATCACTCATATGCATTAGTCATGTCACTTCGCTCATTGCATAGACATGTGTATCATACCTTAAGCCTAACCTTCCAACGAGATTTGACATCTCAAAGCCTGACACCGCAAGACTTGACACAAAAGTCCAACTTAGCTTGGCGACCCAAAAGTCCAATTTCATTTGGCAAATCACCCAAAAGTCCAACTTAGCTTGGCAACCCAAAAGTCTAATTTCATTTGGCAAATCACCCAAAAGTCCAACTTAGCTTGGCAATCCAAAGTCCAACTTAGCTTGGCGACCCAAAAGTCCAATTTCATTTGGCAAATCACCCAAAAGTCCAACTTAGCTTGGCAATCCAAAGTCCAACTTAGCTTGGCAACCCAAAGGTCCAGTTCTCATCTGGCAATCCATTTTAAAGGTCCAGTTCCCGTCTGGCAAATCTTTTAAGGTCTAGTTCCCGTCTGGCAAATATTTTAAGGCCCAGTTCTCGTCTAGCAAATATTTTAAAGCCCAGTTCTCGTCAGGCAAATATTTTAAGGCCCAGTTCTCGCCTGGCAAATATTTTAAAGCCCAGTTCTCGTCTGGAAAATATTTTAAAGCCCAGTTCTCGTCTGGCAAATATTTTAAGGCCCAGTTCTCGTCTGGAAAATATTTTAAGGCCCAGTTCTCGTCTGGCAAAGCATTTCAAGGCCCAGTTCTCGTCTGGCAAATCATTTCAAGGCCCAGTTCTCGTCTGGCAAACCAATTCAAGGTCCAGTTCTTGTCTGGCAAATCTTTTAAGGCCCAGTTCTCGTCTGGCGAATACCCTTTTCTCACCAATTCTCGTCTGGTAGACTATCCAAAAGTCAGTTCTTGTCTGACAAACAAAAGTTTAAACAACAGTTCTCGTCTTGAAGATTAACCTAAAGTCCAGTCTTCATTGGCAACCACCAAAGTCCAATTTCATTTGGCGCATAACCTAAAGTCTAATTTCACTTAGAAATTCCCAAATCCAATCCCTGGTGATACCCTCGACAAGGAACTTATTCCCAGCGTGCCCGATCATTTGCATCATCATGTGCATAACATGCTAGCATAACATTACATAATCATATCGAGCACTGTCATATCATATGTGCATTAGATTCCCCAGCAGATGCATGGCATATCCATCCTCAGCATCATAGCATAATAGGATCCAGGATCAATTCGCAAGCATCTTGGCCAGTCTTCCATCAAAGTCGGCAGTATTCTTCTCAAGAGAAGATACCCCGCACGTGCTCAAGGAATTCTATTCCCCAGCAAGTTATTCTTCAACTAGGCAGTTGATAATGACAATCCCCAGCAGCTGTTGCTATTCTTACTCCCCAAAAAGAGGATATCTTAGAAAGTTTCTTGTGAGCTCCCTCCTGCAAAGCCAACACATTTCCTCCGACAGGAATCTTGCTCAATTATCCCTCAGCAAATTTACCGCAGAGATACTGCGTTGGTATCATCGAGGAACCTTAACGGATAATGGACTGCTTCGACGACCCAGAGAATCGTCTGCCTTTCAGAGATACTGCTTTGGTATCATCGAGGAACCTTAACGGATAAGGGACTGCTTCGACGACCCAGGGAATCGTCTGCCTTTCAGAGATACTGCTTTGGTATCATCGAGGAACCTTAATGGATAAGGGACTACTTCGACGACCCAGAGAATCGTCTGCCTTCAGAGATACTGCATTGGTATCATCGAGGAACCTTAACGGATAAGGGACTGCTTCGACAACCCAGAAAATCCTCTGCCTTTCAGAGATACTACTTTGGTATCATCGAGGAACCTTAACGGATAAGGGACTGCTTCGACGACCCAGAGAATCGTCTACCTTTCAGAGATACTGCTTTGGTATCATCGAGGAACCTTAATGGATAAGGGACTGCTTCGACGACCCAGAGAATCGTCTGCCTTCAGAGATACTGCTTTGGTATCATCGAGGAACCTTAACGGATAAGGGACTGCTTCGACGACCCATAGAATCGTCGGCCTTCAAAGATACTGCTTTGGTATCATCGAGGAACCTTAACGGATAAGGGACTGCTTCGACGACCCAGAGAATCATCTACCTTCAGAGATACTGCTTTGGTATCATCGAGTAACCTTAACGGATAAGGGACTGCTTCGACGACCCAGAGAATCGTCTGCCATTCAGAGATACTGCTTTGGTATCATTGAGGAACCTTAACGGATAAGGGACTGCTTCGACGACCCAAAGAATTGTCTGCTGTAACGCCCCGTTTTGTCCGATTTATTTAATCGAGTCGATTTAATTATTCTCGTTTTATATTATTTTATTCTCGACTTTTATTTGGTAATATATTAATTTTCATCGTTGTTTACGTTTTATCGCGTTTTGAGAGCGTTTGCGAGATATTTGAGTTGAGGGGTAAAATAGTCTTTTAGGGGTTTAGATATTTTATATAAATAGGAAGTGGAAAGAAAAAGAGAGAAAAGGAAATAGAGAGAAAGAAAGAGAAGGGAAGGAAAGGAAGAGGAGAGAAAAGAGGAGAAAGAGGAAAATCGCGGGAGCTCCGTTTCGAGCGCGAATAATCAGGTAAGGGTGAGAAGTTTCAATTATATCTTGCTTGTGTATGTATATGTGTTGTTTGTTGTAATTGTTTTGGTTGTTTCGCGACTTTTCTTATCGATTGAAATTAGGAGTAATTGATAGAAATTGATGTTTTCACGGTTGAAACTCGGTATAAATCGTGTAGTATAGTCGGGTTAGGTGTGGTTTGAACCTATCATAATTGTTTTGATGTCCCAATATGTTTAGGTATGGGTTAGAATGGTTTAGAATGAAGAAAAATGTGATTTTTTGGGCTCTGTTACGACAGTAATCGATTACTGTATATTGGTAATCGATTACCCTTTGAAAAATGACATTTCTGGGCTATTTTTGAGCAAGTAATCGATTACCCAAAAGTGAGTAATCGATTACCACTGTTGTGGACAGAAAATGAAAATTAAAAAGGGTGTATCTTTTGAACCGTAAGTCCGTTTTGGTCCCCGTTCGAAGCATCGGAAAGCTAATAAAATATTCTTTCTTTTAAAAATGGTTTGGAGGGCAGTAGATGAATTATTTAAGTCGTGGTTTTGTAAAAGTGTCGGGTTGTCGGGTTTTTATCGCGTTAAATGCGTGTGGTTGGTGTTTTACAGTGTGTTGTGCTATTGTTACATGATGTGAAGCTTTTATGTGATTTATATGATGTGGAAGCATGTGATAATTTGTTGTAGTTGCTTGTAGCCTAATGGAAAAATACTTTGTTGAATTGAATTACAAATGTATGTTATTATGAATGTTGTTGTGATTTGCGGATTGTGATGAAATGCATTGTTTGAAGTGTTTTCAATGCATGAATAATGATGATGAGATAATTCATATTGTCGAATTGTGAATGTATGGAATTGATGAGTTAAAATATATGCATGATTATGGTTGTATATATGTGTGAAGATGCATTTGAATGTCATGAGTCATTGTATGTCAAGCATCATGATATGCATCTTGTGATCGTGTGCCCATGTGGGGTGTGAGCGATCGGATCGTGTGCCCATGTGGGGTGTGAGCGATCCATAAACGTCGTGTGCCCATGTGGGGTGTGAGCGATGATTATAGACGATCGTGTGCCCATGTGGGGTGTGAGAGATCGGGTTGTGTGCCCGTGTGGGGTGTGAGCGATCCATAAACGTCGTGTGCCCGTGTGGGGTGTGAGCGACGGGGAACATCGTATGCCCGACGGGGAGTTACAGTGATGTAACGAGCGATGGTTCCAGCAGAGTTCCTGAGTGAACTAGTGATGAGAAACATTGGAAGTCGGTACCGCATGACATTTGCATAGAGTCGTTGTGTCGGTCTCTGTGCATTTGCATAAATCATGGATGCATTATGTGTGGAAAATCATGATTTGATTGATTATGTGTGAGAACTGTGAATGGATGCATTATGTGTGGAAAATTATGATTTGAGTGATTACGTGTAGAAATTTTGCATTGATTTGTTATGTGTTGAGATTGTGATAGCATTGGTAAATTGATGTGCATATGTGATAAATGCATTGGTTGTGGATAATATGTTTTATGCGTAGACATATGCTATGTGATGTGTGATGTGTTTCTAAATGCTATGACTTGGTATGCCTTATGTGCAAATATGTGAGTATATTGGATACTTGATATATGCTATATCGTTGGATTAATAGATATATGTTACGTATATGTGGTATGATATATGTATTAGTATGTGGTGTTTGTCGTGAGAATAGCTATGCATGTGAATTGTTATGTATTTGCATATTATTATGTAATCTTGATTTTAGTTGTTATTTCTCACCCTTCTGCTATGGTTTGTTGCTCTATGAGGCAATTGCAGATTAGTAGTCTTGGAGGCTTTTGTGAAGATTAGTCCTCCGTCCTTTGTCAGTCTGTCTGCTCTGATACGTAGCACGGGAATTGGGGAACATTGTTGTTATATGTATACATTTGCTGAATATATTTTGTATTACCTTTGTATGAATGTTTTGACGTTATAAAACGATTTATTTTGTAAAACAAGGCAGTTATGGATCTTTCCGCTTTATTCCATAACTGAACCTTTCCTATTATATGGAAAAAGTTCCCCTTACAGGTTTATTCCATTTGGTGTTATGTATCAAATTTATGAGCAGGGATTTTGTTTTCTTTCTTTAAATGTGGCATTCCTGTTCCTGTCGGAAAAATAAATTTTTAGTTACTCTGATTTTATTTATGTATTATTTATTCGCGATGGGAATTGGGGTGTTACATTAGTGGTATCATAGCAGGTCGGTCCGTCCGGCCAAGTTGTTGAGTCAGTTGGTGTGACAGTTGAATACTGTCATTGTTGGTTGTCCCTTGGTACGTGATATGTGTGTGGAGCACTGTCGGTACTTTCTGGTTTCCTAATCTTTTGTCTTCAGGTGTTAGAATGAGATATGTGGGGGAGAAGCTGGAACTTCTCCAAGTTGCTTCAGGTGTGGAGTGTTGGCCCAGTGTGTTGTGAATTGCAAGAGTGTAAGTGTTGTTTGGACAGTGTTGTTCCTGATTCCGGAGGGAATGCGGAGGTAAGGTTTATGTCAACTAAGGATTTGTGCCTTAGGTAGTTTTGTGCGCAAGATGTAAGGAATGCTATTATAGTTTGGTCAAGACGGTTTATGCCCTATCATGATTGTCGGCTGTCTGTTGACAAATTGAGGAACTGATCACCCTTAATCTCTTGTTGATAGAAGACGGGAATTATGTTGGACGGAATAGACGTGTCTTTCCGGCTTTGATAGTGTGTGCAATGAATTGTTTGGAATTAAGGAAATTAGTACAGATTGTTTTGATGAGTCGATGAAGATTCTTATATCGGAAGATGAGACGTATTAGAGGTTTGTGTATGTGGGTTAAGTTGGAATGTCTCTGAGGGAGAATGGTTGGGTATTACTAAGGGTTGTTCTCAGAGAGTAGAGTGTGAACTTAAATTGGACGAAGGTGAATAGTCGAGGTTATATCTGCTAAGTGAGTAGAAGACTCTTGGTAGATGGGACTAAGATGTTTGTTTTGTCTATGATGATAGTGTTCTGGCAAATTGGCAAGAAGTCACAGTGATGGACTGTCAGTTGTGCATGGTTTCAGATGTGTTTTTGGATGGAACATTAAGGTGTTGTCTTAGAGAGCTCCAGCTTTGTTAGTAACAAAAAGGGGAATGATGATTGAATGGAATAACAAGCATTATGATGGTAGTGGTGTTGAGACTATGGAAATCGAAACTTAGAGTTCTGGAGAGGTTTGGAGTCTTTGGAATTATAGAGCATTAATGGAAATTTTGAGAAAACCTTAAGGGTGGATGTACTATTTGAGAGTTCTTTTGGGATGGTCGTTGCTACACGTGGAGATTTATGGAATTTGGACTGTTAAGAGAAGGAATTATGTATGGATTACTAACAGTTGATTAAGGTAACGATTGAGAACAAGTGTCCACTTTCATGAACAGATGACTGGAATGGTTTGGTTGAGTTTGAGTGGAGTTGCAAGTGTATAAAATGTTTGATAAGAGTGGTGAATTGTGTGAGTTGAGGCTTTGATCGATTTGATGTGACTGGTTATGTTTGTTATCAGGATAGGCTGTAATTTACTTGGTTAAGCTTGTGTGTGAGTAGCCAGTTACCCAGTGAAAAGTTTTGCAAAAGCTTTAAGAATTTATATCTTTTGGAAGTTGGTTGGGCATTACAACGTACAGTGATGTTATTTGGTGTTAGTAATGCGTCTGGAATGTTTGTGGAGTAGAGGAATTGTATCTTCTATATTTAATTGGATAAGTTCGTAGTGGTTTTGATTGAGGATATTCGGATTTGTTATAAACTCAGAGAAAGAACAGGTAGAGTGTTTGAGAATTGAATTAAAAGTGTTGAAAAGAGACGAAGTTTTATGCTAAGTTATTCGAGTGAGAATTTGGGTTGAAAAAGGTCAGTTTTCTTGGATATGTTATTTCAGATGAGAGTATGGTTATGGATCCATCGGAAGTAGATGCAGTTCTACATAGAGAGGCTCCTAAGTCGGTTAAGGAGATTAGAAACTTTTGGGCTCAGTTGGTTATTACTGTAGACTATGGAAGACGTTACTAAGTTCGTTCTTCGGTTATCTCAGTTGACTTGCAAAGGGTGAGTCATTTGTTTGGATGTTCGTTGTGAGTAAGTTTTGGGGAGCTGAAGTAGAAGTTGTCTACGGCTTCAGTTTTAATTCTGTGTGAACCTGATAAACCGTTTGTGAGGTGTTGTGATGTGTCCTTGACAAGTTTAGTCATTGTGTTAATGCAAGAGGGTAAAGTCGTGGCTTATGCTTTACGACAGTTGAGGATTCATAAAAGGGTCTACACTATTCTGGATTTGGAATTGGTTGCGGTTGTAATGTGTTGGAATATTTGGAAGTATTATCTTTATGGTTCTATGCTTAAAGTGTTTGGTAATCACAAGAGTTTAGAGTACTTGTTTGGTCTGAAGGAATAGAGTATGAGACAACGAGGAGGGTTGGAATTCGTGACGAGTTATGAATTTGGCTTGGATTATCCTTTGGGAAAAGCTAAGGTTGTGCCTGAAAAGTTAAGTCAAAAGTTGTGATGCATGTCTGTTTTGATGGTCATAGAATTAAAATTAATTGAGCAATTATGAGACTTGGGTCTGGTGTGTGAGACAACACAGGAGAGTGTGAGGTTGGGAATATTAACAGTGAACAATGATTTTTGGTGAATATGAGGAAGAGTTAGACTTTGGACGTGAGATTGGTAGTTTTGATGGTTACGAGTAATCAGAGTGCGCAGAGGATGCGTGGTGTGGCACAATTTGTATTTGTGTGTGGGACTGGTAAGAGTTCATAGGTTGAACATTGAAAACATGTAGGAAGGAGGAGACCATTGGGCGATTCAGAATGGAAGTGTTAGGTGAAAGGTTTGAATATTAATCATGGGCTACTATGTGGATGGATGTTTGGTTATATGTTCGAATGGTGATTCGTAGTATTGTTGTAATTTTGTTGCGTGACAAGGATGTTGGTATTCTGGTTTGGTTGATGTTGTTGAGGCGGTTGTGTCATGGAACTTTATGTTCTTGTTTGTGTTGTTGCCTCGTTTCCATCGTGAAGGTTCGAGTGCGTGTAGCTAATTCCTGTGTGGGGAATTAGGGGAGTGTTACCTATGGTGAGGGTAACGTTCTTGTTGTGTTTTGGTTCGAGAGTGAACCTGTGTGTTCGTATCTTGGGTTTTCCTGTGAGTCGTGAGTTGGCCGTCAAGTGCATTGTATGGGCATTGCATCTTGTCGTCGTTGTTATCGTCGTTGTCGTGTCGTTGTTGTAGCTGCGGTTAGTTAGGTAGTTTGTCAGTTTGTGTTTTTTGCGGTGTGCCTTTTGTGGGCATGTTAGTTTGTGGGTCGGTGGCAAGAGTCGTGTCCGGAGTTGTTCGTCTCAGTATATTTTCGAGGACGAAAATCTCTAAGTGGGGGAGAGTTGTAACGCCCCATTTTGTCCGATTTATTTAATCGAGTCGATTTAATTATTCTCATTTTATATTATTTTATTCTCGACTTTTATTTGGCAATATATTATTTTTCATCGCTGTTTACGTTTTATCGCGTTTTGAGAGCGTTTGCGAGATATTTGAGTTGAGGGGTAAAATAGTCTTTTAGGGGTTTAGATATTTTATATAAATAGGAAGTGGAAAGAAAAAGAGAGAAAAGGAAATAGAGAGAAAGAAAGAGAAGGGAAGGAAAGGAAGAGGAGAGAAAAGAGGAGAAAGAGGAAAATCGCGGGAGCTCCGTTTCGAGCGCGAATAATCGGGTAAGGGTGAGAAGTTTCAATTATATCTTGCTTGTTGTAATTGTTTTGGTTGTTTCGCGACTTTTCTTATCGATTCAAATTAGGAGTAATTGATAGAAATTGATGTTTTCACTGTTGAAACTCGGTATAAATCATGTAGTATAGTCGGGTTAGGTGTGGTTTGAACCTATCATAATTGTTTTGATGTCCCAATATGTTTAGGTATGGGTTAGAATGGTTTAGAATGAAGAAAAATGTGATTTTTTGGGCTCTGTTACGACAGTAATCGATTACTGTATATTGGTAATCGATTACCCTTTGAAAAATGACATTTCTGGGCTATTTTTGAGCAAGTAATTGATTACCCAAAAGTGAATAATCGATTACCACTGTTGTTGACAGAAAATGAAAATTAAAAAGGGCGTATCTTTTGAACCGTAAGTCCGTTTTGGTCCCCGTTCGAAGCGTCGGAAAGCTAATAAAATATTCTTTCTTTTAAAAATGGTTTGGAGGGCAGTAGATGAATTATTTAAGTCGTGGTTTTGTAAAAGTGTCGGGTTGTCGGGTTTTTATCGCGTTAAATGCATGTGGTTGGTGTTTTACATTGTGTTGTGCTATTGTTACATGATGTGAAGCTTTTATGTGATTTATATGATGTGGAAGCATGTGATAATTTGTTGTAGTTGCTTGTGGCCTAATGGCAAAATACTTTGTTGAATTGAATTACAAAATTATGTTATTATGAATGTTGTTGTGATTTGCGGATTGTGATGAAATGCATTGTTTGAAGTGTTTTCAATGCATCAATAATGATGATGAGATAATTCATATTGTCGAATTGCGAATGTATGGAATTGATGAGTTAAAATATATGCATGATTATGGTTGTATATATGTGTGAAGATGCATTTGAATGTCATGAGTCATTGTATGCCAAGCATCATGATATGCATCTTGTGATCGTGTGCCCATGTGGGGTGTGAGCGATCGGATCGTGTGCCCATGTGGGGTGTGAGCGACGGTTTGGTTCCAGAGGGAATCTGCTATAACGTCGTGTGCCCATGTGGGGTGTGAACGATGATTATAGACGATCGTGTGCCCATGTGGGGTGTGAGCGATCGGGTCGTGTGCCCGTGTGGGGTGTGAGCGATCCATAAACGTCGTGTGCCCGTGTGGGGTGTGAGCGACGGGGAACATCGTATGCCCGACGGGAAGTTACAGTGATGTAACGAGCGATGGTTCCAGCAGAGTTCCTGAGTGAACTAGTGATGAGAAACATTGGAAGTCGGTACCGCATGGCATTTGCATAGAGTCGTTGTGTCGGTCTCTGTGCATTTGCATAAATCATGGATGCATTATGTGTGGAAAATCATGATTTGATTGATTATGTGTGAGAACTGTGAATTGATGCATTATGTGTGGAAAATTATGATTTGAGTGATTACGTGTAGAAATTGTGCATTGATTTGTTATGTGTTGAGATTGTGATAGCATTGGTAAATTGATGTGCATATGTGATAAATGCATTGGTTGTGGATAATATGTTTTATGCGTAGACATATGCTATGTGAAATGTGATGTGTTTCTAAATGCTATGACTTGGTATGCCTTATGTGCAAATATGTGAGTATATTGGATACTTGATATATGCTATATCGTTGGATTAATAGATATATGTTACGTATATGTGGTATGATATATGTATTAGTATATGGTGTTTGTGGTGAGAATAGCTATGCATGTGAATTGTTATGTATTTGCATATTATTATGCAATCTTGATTTTAGTTGTTATTTCTCACCCTTCTGCTGTGGTTTGTTGCTCTATGAGGCAATTGCAGATTAGTAGTCTTGGAGGCTTTTGTGAAGATTAGTCCTCCGTCCTTTGTCAGTCTCTCTGCTCTGATACGTAGCACGGGAATCGGGGAACGTTGTTGTTATATGTATACATTTGCTGAATATATTTTGTATTACCTTTGTATGAATGTTTTGACGTTATAAAATGATTTATTTTGTAAAACAAGGCAGTTATGGATCTTTCCGCTTTATTCCATAACTGAACCTTTCCTATTATATGGAAAAAGTTTCCCTTACAGGTTTATTCCATTTTGTGTTATGTATCAAATTTATGAGCAGGGATTTTGTTTTCTTTCTTTAAATGTGGCATTCCTGTTCCTGTCGGAAAAATAAATTTTTAGTTACTCTGATTTTATTTATGTATTATTTATTCGCGATGGGAATTGGGGTGTTACATCTGCCTTTCAGAGATACTGCTTTGGTATCATCGAGGAACCTTAATGGATAAGGGACTGCTTCGACGACCCAGAGAATCTTCTGCCTTCAGAGATACTGCTTTGGTATCATCGAGGAACCTTAATGGATAAGGGACTGCTTCGACGACCCAGAGAATCGTCTGCTTTCAGAGATACTGCTTTGGTATCATCGAGGAACCTTAATGGATAAGGGACTATCTCGACGACCCAGAGAATCGTCTACCTTCAGAGATACAACTTTGGTATCACCGAGGAACCTTAATGGATAAGGGACTGCTTCGACCACCCAAAGGATCTCAATTTATTTTGTTCAGTTTGAACTCCGCTATCTCATCCTGTCAGCTCTTACTCCATGGCACTTTACCTTTTGTTGGACAAATTTTGGGGTCTTCTTATATCTAATTGACTTCCACCATAAAAATGAACGCCATGCAGCAGTTCATTCTCTAGGTTCAAGCCAATTAGATAGGGGCATCTGTCATACCCCAAATTTGTCCTACATGTGTATAACTATCATCTGTACATCCATCCACTAACTAATATTCAAAAATTCAAAAATATGTTGTTTTCCTGTTGCCTAAGCCAGTGCTTCATTTAAGGATACCAAGTCAGGCATGTGTTGTTTCAGTTTAGTTTGATGCGACTTGGAGTTGTTCAAGAAAATGGAGATTGTTTCATTCTTTATATCTGAAGGTCATCAAACCATGGTTTTGTGTCAATTCAAGTTGTATGTTGAAGTCAGGTTGCAGAGCCATTAAAGAAGTCAAGACAGTTGGTACATCTCATGTTATTTGCAAGTCCTAATTATGTGGTTCAGGTTCTCGTCATTGATCTAAAGATTCTTCAAGCTCGTTCAGTCAAGATCATTTCGAGATGAATTCGAGTTTGTGATGTAATTCAAGATTTGTGGAGGACGAGTGCAATTGTCAAGATTTTAGGCCATATTCAAGCCATGTTTTAAGCCATGTTTAGATTTTTCTCAAATCCTAAGATATGGTCAAGATTGTGCTTTGAGATAGGGTCAATTTATGTTCAAGCCATGAGATTCAAATTAAAGTCTCAAGCCATATTTTCATAAGTCATGAATGAGAGTTATTTTCAAGACATTTTTGGACCATTTTTCAAGTCACGTGGGAATCGTTTCAAGTCAAAAGTTGAATCGTTTTTTGCAAGCCATGAGATTATGACCAATCAAATTTTGCCTTAAGTTATTGTAAGACATGAGCCATTTTCCAAGACATAACTAATTTATGCTCAAGCTATGTTTGAATTTATCCATGAATAAATAAGGTCTAAGGGTGCGCCAAGCTATTGGGGTGGACTTGTATTTGTTTAGTCAAGTAATGAGAAATTGATAAATGATG
Organism: Lathyrus tuberosus; assembly: GCA_022829125.1. Lineage (NCBI taxonomy): Eukaryota > Viridiplantae > Streptophyta > Magnoliopsida > Fabales > Fabaceae > Lathyrus > Lathyrus tuberosus. Next base: position 2,419,388 of record JALAZF010000309.1, on the reverse strand, counting down.
CCCAGGCTATGCTACAATGTACAGGCCGTGTGATTAATTTTAAAGGCATTTCATAAGCATGGTTACTACAGTAATATAGTAGCAATTCAGGACCAGTTTAAAATAGTTCAATTCAAGAGCCAAATCCTTGTCATCCCAAAAAGTTTGTAAACTATATTGAAATATAAAAGGGGCACTGCAAAAAGTGGAATTACAAAGTTACTCTCAGGGCATAACAACATTAAATTCAAACTCAAAATGTTCGCAAAAGAGTCACAACAAAAAGAAAATACATTTGCAATTTACAAAGCCATGGCCAAAAGCAAAATAGTAACTTCCCATACATATCTTCAAGCAAGCCAAGAATTCTATACCCGCTGCTACAAACCACCAACCCTTCATTTCGTATAACCTGCTACTCAGACCCTGCACACAACCAAACAAAATTTTGCTATGAATCGTACCAGCAACGTCTCAGTACGCTACCACATCTGCCACAAAGCCATGCACCTCCACGCGTGACCAAGACTGCACACAATAGCCAAAAACCTGAATATTGAAAAAGACACAACATCAACAACAGGACAAAAGAATTGTACAAAAAAAACTTAATCCACTTGTTTGAATTTTATTTTTAAAGAGAGGAAGTGACAATAAAAAGGGGAAAAATTCTGAGAACGGGGGGACGAAAAAAAATTCTAACTTGCTTCTTGACAAACTCCATGAACTCCTACCAAAAACTCACAACCTCATCCACATAAACACATATAATACTCACTGCAAAAGGAAATACAACAAGGTGATGAAACCTGTACAATAACACCTACCTTCGACAACCACCAAGGATCCTCAATCCAAACCTTCACCAAACCAACGACCCTTATCATCACCATAACCTATCCGACCACAAAACAGAGAGATTTAGGAAGAGAAAGATTCTGAAATAAGAAAGAACCCATAAACTCACATTACAGTACCTATATTTTTATCAGTAGAATCTCACCTTCAGAAAAAAGACCTGCAAGTCCATTTTGCTACGATTTAAAAAAACCCACTTCCTTCACAAACCCCTCCGACGGATTCATAACGCCTCTGCAAGACAACCGTACGCGGACCTGAGAATACTTGGACGTGCACAAAGACCTTCTTAAAGGAGTCTTCAACTGGTATCTCTTTCTCCTTCGCTTTAAACTCCATTTACCTGAACCTTTGCTTGATGATGATTTCTGAGAAGAATATTTGCTCGTCTTTGCTAGATTTGGGTTGATTTTGGGTTAATCTTGAATTAGGGTTTGTATTCGAGAAAACCTTCGATCTGTTTGGTTGGGTAGTTTTTAGGGGATTTTGAGGTCAGATTTGGGTTAAGGGAGAAATTTGAAGGGGGGTTCATATAGAGTTCTTCGCGTTTGGTGTTGGTGTCGCCGGGGAAGACGGTGGCGGCCGCCGCGCGCCGCCGCTTCTCCGACCATTTCTAGGTTTCCGGCGAATGAGAGCATCGAGCGAGAGAGAGAAAGATTTGATGAATGTGAGCTGAATCCACCCTTTTCTTCTTTTCTTTTAGAATGCTTTGCCACGTTACATGATGTTGATGGGAATGGCTACTGATACTGGTGACGCGTGTCACCAGTCTTCCCTTTGCCAGGATTCCCATGAGCGCTTCACTGCTAGCTTCCCATGCGCCATCATCATCAAGCCATTGGATTTTAGAGTCAACTTTGACTCTACACCAGATCAACGGCCCAGACGTGCTGGGAAAATCAGGCGTTGACCGAGGGTCCATGGACCCTCCCCCAACATGGTTTTCTTTGGTTGGGTCTAGGAAGATTGCTAAAACGTCCCCCCCCCCCCCCCATTTTCTGATTTTTTTTTTCATGGCCCATTTTGGGTTTTGTTTTAGTTTTATTTTTTTAACAATCACTTTTTATTATTAAAAAAAACCAAAAAAACACTTTAAGCTAATTCTTTGGAAAAAATATTAAATTCTTTTTGTTGATTAATTTTTATTAATTTTATTAAAATCATTTATTTAATATTAACTAATTAATTTAATAAATAGTTTTATTAAACATTTGTTTTTAATTTAATTAATCAAGTTAAATCATTTTCCCTAATTCTAAAAAATCTAAAAAAATCTTTTTTTTTGCTTTAATCAAATTTCGGTTAATTTTAGTAAACCATTTCATTTAATATCAATTAACTTTAGTAATTAGTTTTATTAAATATTTTATTTTAATTTAATTAATCATTTGAGTTTTCTTTTCATTCTAAAAAAAATCTAAAAACAAATTAGTTTAGAATTTGTCTTTTAGACTAACCTTGGATTTAGGTTACTATTTAGACTAACATGTTTGATTATATTAGCTCCCCTATTTTATGTGATGTTTACCTTTTTCTCATGTGGATTATTATCATGCCTTGATTATATGTATGTCATTCATAATATGTTTGTCCAAACCAAAAAAATCTTTTCCAACTAATATCTTGACTTAATGTCAAGCCCTTTTAATACGTTGTAAGTCGATCGTTTTCACGATCGCAATCGACCTCACAATGCCTCCTCTTGGGCCTTATACAACGATAATTATTGCACATTTCACTTTGGTTTGTATGCGTGTATGTGATTGGCTCACTTTAATCATGGCTCGATTATTCCCACTTGATTAATTACACCCCTTTCCCATAAGATTAAAATCAACCCCTTTTTTACAAAAATAAACAAGCTTGATCCAACGTCAATCATTTTCCAAATCAAATTCAATTAATAATAATTCATCTTCAAGCACTTGATCCATATATCAAGTTCCTTTACCTCTTGTAAGTCGAGCGCTTTTGCCTCGCAATCGACCTTACCTCGAACCATTAGGACCTCCTTTCCATTAGTTCTCAACCATTTTGCACACACATTCAAACCTCGATCAACATCGAGTATTTTTCAAATCAAATCAATACATTTAAACTATACTAAAACATCATTTCTTAAAAGGTGAAAAGGAGGGGGATGGAGTCTTCGATCTTTCTCCTCAATTGTTTGGGTGCGAGTTCTCTTACTCGTGTGTGGATAATTGACGCCTCTAAAACACGCGAAACTCGACAACATTCAAACATTTTTCCAAGTAATCATTAATATACTTAATCTCTATCTAAACACATTTTACTAAAGGTGAAGTGAGGGTGGTCGAGTCTTTGACCCTTCTCCTCAATTGTTTGGGTGCGAGTTCTCTTACTCGTGTGTGAACAATTGTCACCTCTGAAACATCTAAAACTATCCTTTTCTCGCCCCCGTGAGATTAAAACCCTAAAACACATACAAATCAAATTCTTTTTTCTCAAATCAAATTCTTTAACACACCTAATCATATATTCAAACACAACTTACTAAAAGGTGACGTGAGGGGGGCCAAGTCTTTGACCTTTCTCCCCAATTATTTGGGTGCGAGTTCTCTTACTCGTGTGTGGACAATTGGCGCCTACATAAAAAACACAAATCAAACAACCGTAGTCCCACGAACTACGAATGCTCTGACTTTCCCATTGAACGAGGGAATACGTAGGCATAAGGGTCCCAATCCTTGCCGAGCACCCTAATAAAAAACCACCCATTTTCCCCTTAAAATTAATTACCTTAGAAGATAAACAAATAAATGTACCTAACTTTCTCACGAATCGAATCAGGAGGTTCCCGTTGAGTACAATGGACGTAGAGGGTGCTAATACCTTCCATTTGCGTAATCAACTCCCGAACCTAGAATGTGGTGGCGATGACCATGTTCCTATCCCTTTCAAAGGTTTTCTCGATATTTTCCTTTCCCTCTTTTGGGATGAATAAAGTTCGGTGGCGACTCTGTTTCGAACAGTTTTTTCCACGTCCATCGCGAGGATCGTATTTTTCGAGTTACGACAATCACTAGGGGATAAGACCGACTACCGACGCAACATACAGACTAAAAGATGAACATGACGGGATACTCGGTCATCGCGGGGCGAAGTCGTACCTTTGATCCAAAAGTAGCAATTCTGCCTTGCTTAGGAGAGATAGTCCCTGAGGGGAATACCATTGGTCGGGATTAGGAGATGGGAACTCGGCCGAGGGTATCATGTGGGAAAACAACATCCGATACAGCTGATCCTTCATTCAGACGCACTGGCTTAGAAGGAGTACTTTGATTCTGCACTTTGACGTTCGCGTACTTCTGGAGAAGTGTTCGACATTCTTTTGAGGTTCAACAGTCAAAAGAAATTGCCATCTTTATTTTAAAAGCAGAAAAAGTTTTAACAAGTAAATTCATTTTTGCTTCGTTTCAAGAATCGTTGATCATGTTAAAATGTCGTTCTATAAAGATAAAACAAATAAGAATTATAAACAAAAGCACAAGGGCTCAAATTTTATTGATAGGATGGACATCAGCCAAGCGCGTGATTCCATAGAGTATTTACAAAGTTTAGAAAATGGTAATTTAAGGGAAAAGGGCTACATCGAAACATAACGACCACTATCCTTCTACCAACTTTGAATTCGGGGCATCCTGAGCTTCTGCCGAAGATGACCGTGACTGGAGTTTTTTCTGATGGACGATGTAACTGCTGCTGAGGAATTTGCCCCTTTGTTGAACATAGTTACTTGCCATTATCCCTAATTTTTGTCTGGAGTGTACTTTGAGATATCCAATCCACCGGGATGATTTTTGATTGTGTCTCTAATTTTTTGCCTGGACCGCCCTTTCGGGTTTTCAATCCATCGAGACGTTTTTTTTAGGCGAAGTATTTCTTGAATACATCAACATTCGTGGGGTAGGCAAATTCCTCTCCATCCATGGTTGCAAGTCTCAAGGCGCCGACTGAGAAAGCTTTCTTGACCACGTAGGGGCCGTCATAATTCGGAGTCCACTTGCCCCGAGAATCAGTGAGAAAAGATTGTATCTTCTTGAGCACGAGGTCTCCTTTCCTGAAGACGCGAGGTCAGACCTTTTTGTCAAACGCCTTCTTCATTCTTTGTTGATACAACTGACCGTGGCATAGTGCCGTTATTCGCTTTTCTTCGATCAGGTTTAATTCGTCGTGTCGACTCTGACACCATTCAGCTTCTGTAAGCTTAGCTTCCATCAATACCCGGATTGATGGGATCTCTACTTCTATGGGGAGCACTGCTTCCATGCCATACACTAGAGAGAAAGGGGTTTCCCATGTTGAAGTACGGACAGATGTGCGATAACCGTGAAGCAGAAAGGGTAGCATCTCGTGCCAATCTTTGTAGGTTACAACCATCTTTTGAACAATCTTCTTGATGTTCTTGTTAGCCGCTTCTACTGCTCCGTTCATCTTGGGTCGGTAGGGAGATGAGTTATGGTGTTCGATCTTGAACTTTGCGCACAACTCCTTCATCATCTTATTGTTCAAGTTAGATCCATTATCGGTAATGATCTAGCCGGGAACACCATAACGGCAGATGATATTGTTTTTGATAAATCGGACCACCACTTGTCGGGTTACATTAGCGTACGATGCTGCTTCGACCCACTTGGTGAAATAGTCAATGGCCACCAGGATGAACCGATGTCCATTCGAAGCCTTGGGCTCAATCATGCCAATCATGTCGATTCCCCATATGGAAAAAGGCCACGAGGAAGAAAGAACTTTGAGATGCATTGATGGTACATGAATTTTGTCGGAGTATATCTGACACTTGTGACACCTCCTCATGTACTTGTAGCAGTCGGACTCCATGGTCAACCAGGAGTACCCTGCTCTTAGAATTTTTCTCGCCATTGTATGTTCGTTGGCATGAGTGCCAAAGGATCCTTCGTGAATTTCTTTTATCAGCATGTCTGCTTCTAGTCTGTCTACGCATCGGAGCAAGACCATGTCGAAATTCCGCTTGTAAAGTGTATCACCGCTCAGAAAGAAGTTTCCAGTCAGTCTCCTGAGGGTTTTTCTGTCCTTTCTAGACGCCCCATGTGGGTAATCTTGTTTCTGAAGGAAGCATCTGATATCATAATACCAAGGTTTGTCGTCTATGACTGCTTCAATCGCGAAGATGTAAGCGGGCCTTTCAAAGCGCATTATGTCGATCTTAGGTAAGTCATTCCATTGACCTACGCTAATCATGGAAGAGAGAGTGGCTAATGCATCAGCCATGTGATTATCTTCACGAGGGATGTGATGAAACTCAATTCTGTTGAAGAAGGGTAGCAACCTTCTTGCATAATCTTTGTAAGGAATCAATCCTGATTGGTATGTGTTCCAATCTCCTTTGATCTGATTGATAACCAGGGCTGAGTCACCGTATACGTCCAAGTTTTTGATCCTCAAATCAATTACTTCCTCGAGACCCATGATACAAGCTTCGTATTCGGCCTCGTTGTTTGTACACTTGAATGTAAGTATGGAGGTGAAAGGAATGTGGGTACCCTGAGGTGTAACAATGATTGCCCCAATTCAGTTTCCGTAATGATTAACTGCTCCGTCAAAGATAAGTCCCCATTGAGAACCTGGTTCTGGCCCTTCACTGGGTAGCAGTTCATCGCAATCTTTCATTTTTAGATACATGACATCTTCGTCTGGGAAGTTAAACCCGATTGATTCTTGATCTTCAATCGGTTGATGAGCCAAATGGTCGGCTAAAACACTCCCCTTAACGGCTTTCTGAGCATGGTATTCGATGTCATATTCTGATAGCAACATCTGCCAACGGGCAATCCTTCCAGTGAGAGCAGGCTTTTCAAAGACATACTTGATTGGATCCATCTCGGAGACCAACCAAGTAGTGTGACAAATCATGTACTGGCGCGGACGTTTGGCTGCCCAAGCTAAAGCACAACAATTTTTCTCAAGCATAGTGTACCGAGTCTCACAGTCGATGAATTTCTTGCTCAGATAGTAGATGGCAGACTCTTTCCGTTTGGTTTCGTCTTGTTGGCCAAGTACACATCCCATTGAGTCCTCTAGGACTGTGAGGTAGATAATTAGTGGTCTTCCTTCCACTGGAGGTGATAGAATAGGCGGATTCAACAGGTATTCCTTAATATTGTCGAAGGCGGTTTGGCAGTCTTCTGTTCAAACACAGTCCTGGTTCTTTTTCAGTAATTTGAAAACCGGCGCACATGTCGCGGTCATGAGGAATATGAATCTGGAGATGTAGTTCAAACGTCCCAGGAATCCCCTGACTTGTTTTTCAGTTTTCGGAGAAGGCATTTCTTGAATGGCCTTGACCTTGTCAGGATCAACCTCAATTCCTTTCTGGCTGACGATGAACCCTAAGAGTTTCCCTGAACGGACACCGAAGGTGCACTTGTTGGGATTTAAGCGGAGTCTGTATTTTCTCAACCGCTCAAATAATTTTGACAGGTGGGTCACATGCTCCTCTTCTCTCTTAGATTTTGCAATCATATCATCGACATATACCTCGATTTCTTTATGTATCATGTCATGAAAAAGAGTAGTCATGGCCCTTTGATAGGTTGCCCCGGCGTTCTTCAAACCGAACGGCATTACCTTGTAACAAAAGGTTCCCCATGGGGTGATGAACGAAGTTTTCTCCATGTTTTTCGGCGCCATTTTGATTTGATTATAGCCCGAGAATCCTTCCATGAAGGAAAAAACTTTGAACTTTGTTGTACTGTCTACCAGCATGTCAATGTGTGGTAAAGGAAAGTCGTCCTTTGGACTAGCCTTATTCAGATCTCTGTAGTCGACACACATTCTGACCTTTCCGTCCTTTTTGGGAACAGGTATGATGTTGGCTAACCATTGAGGATATTCTGATGTGGCGAGGAAACCCGCGTCAATCTATTTCTGTACTTCCTCTTTGATTTTGATGGCCATGTCCGGGTGAGTCCGTCTCAATCTTTGCTTAACTGGCGGACATTCTGACCTCAACGGTAAATGATGTTCCATGATACTGGTATCCAACCCTGGCATATCCTGGTATGACCAAGCGAATACATCGGGAAACTCTTTGAGAAGCTTTATCAAATTCTCTTTGGAAATTGGACTGAGTAGCACCCCAATCTTGACTTCTTTTCTCTCTTCTTCTGAGCCCGAGTTGACTGTTTCCATTAACTCTTTGTGAGGCTCAATGGACCTTTCCTCTTGGCTGAGTAGTCGGGAGATCTCTTCTGGAATTTCGTTGTCAACTTCTTCTTCAGCCCCAAATACTGGGAACTCAAAGTCGGGAGAAGGCATCGGATCGTATGTTTCAACGGGGTTTAAAACAAGCAATCTGCATGACGTGATGATTCATTTTTTAGAAGAGATGGAGAGAATGCAAAAGTGTGTGCGGTGTTTTTTTTCTTTTACTGCTTGTTTTTATTGAGTTGTTTTTTTATTAGGATTACCATTTTCTGAGAAAAGCAAAAGAGAAAACAACAATTAATGCATAAATTACAGAATGACGTTATTTTATTAATGAGCAAGTCGATTCTTGAAATTACAGCCCTATAAAACAAAACTATGTCGCTTTGGGCCAAGCGAAGAGGGAAATTTACAGAAAGTAAGCCCTATCAAAACATCCGTTTCACCTGGGCAGGGTGAAAGGTTAAAAACGGCAATTACTTTGACTTTTGAACTTTCGAAATATCGACAGGAACCCATTGGCGGCGAACTCCTCGGTGAATCACAAAGTCTGGTACCTTCCTTGATTTGTCTTCAGAAATAACGCTGATTTCTCGTGGAACAGGATCATTGGAATATGTCTCCCAGGCAGAATTGTCGTAGGAGGATTCCTCTATTGCATTTTGCATAGTATTTGTGTTCTCAGGCAGATCTCCCCATCCAGTTAGCTGGATGTCTTCGAGCCTGATACGAGAGCTTTCAGGAGCGGTGTACTTGACCATGAAGTCGTGTTTTCCACTCGGTTGTCCCAAGGTGCCCCACACTTCTTTGGAACTGGAGGAGTCATCCCTTTCGATGACGTTGACCTCGGGGAAAGCATACTTTATGAACTCTAATCCTGCGAACGTCGCGAATTCATAGTCGTGTGGGGTATCTTCAGGATACCCTGGGTGAGGATCCCATGACATGGTGGGGACACAAGTATTCTTTTCAATGATGCTCAGCTGATTTTCATTGTTCGGCTGATTCTCTTGCCCCAAGTCTCCCGGGTACGGCTGCCACATTGGCAGGCCATCCATTGGGCCATAATAGTCGTGGTCAAAGTTGTCTTTCATCGGAGTGCCTTCCTCTAATGAGTTTGGTGGAGCACGGCATCCTTCCGGATCACAATCTCCATATATCATTTCAACATCCGACCGGGGTATAAATCTCGGGCTCTGTGCAGGAAAGCAAAAGGGCGTAGGCACCTCTTCCTGAGACATATAACCGTCCTTGTTAAGATAGGACTTCCATTCCTCATCTGTGTCAGAGGGATCCTCCTCATTGATAGTGTGTACTTCTTGGGTCACCGGTTGAAGGAAACCTCCACTGTGAAAGAAGTTCCGAATGGGATGAAGACTTTCATCGCTGGTTGTAGCTGTCTGGGTGCAGGTTGCAGAAAAACCAAGACCCTTCTTTGTTTTATTGTCACTAGGAATGACTAGAAATCCTCATCCTGTTGTATTGGTACTCTCGACCGCTTTGATAGCATCTTTGTATGAGGAAATGGAAGTTCCCTCTTCGGATCGATTGTCCTTGCTCATCGAAAGTGCTTGGAACTGAGTCCCAACAATCTCCTCGGGTTTTACACAAGTAGATGATGATAAGTTACTCACAAGCAAGGCTTGTTCTCCACAGACCGTGATGAGCTGGTTGTTCTAAACGAACTTTAACTTTTGGTGGAGGGTCAAGGTGACCGCCCCAGCCTGATGTATCCAAGGTCTTCCAAATAAACAATTGTACTATGCCCGGATGTCCATGACCTGGAAACTGACTTGGAAAGTGTGAGGACTGATAGTTATGGGAAGGTCAACTTCGCCGATAACTGCTTTTTTGGATCCGCCAAATGCTTTGACGACGACCTCGCTGGTTCTCACCGGAGGTCCTTTGAATGATAATTGCATCAAAATGGACTTCGGCATAACATTCAGGGCTGACCCTGTGTCTACCAGTACGCTGGCTAAAGCATCGTCCTGGCAACTGACTGTGATATTGAGCGCCATGTTATGACGGCGACCTTCTTCAGGTAATTCCTCATCGTTAAATCCCAAGTTATTGCAGGAAGTGATGTTAGAGATAATGCTATCGAACTGTCTGATTGTTACATCCTGTTCCACAAAGGCTTGCTTCAAGACTTTCTGTAGAGCCTCCCTGTGCGCTTCTAAACTGAGTAACAGTGATAATACCGAGATCTTTGAAGGAGTTTGTAATAGCTGATCAACAATGTTGTATTCACTCCTTTGGATGAGCTTTAGCATCTCATCATCATTTTTTGAAAGGTCGAGATTACTGGATTGACCGACTGGTGGATTGGGAACTTCTGTCTGAAGTTCCTTTTCTTTTCTGGACTCTTCAACTCCTCGGTTGAAGATTCGCCTGCTCCGTGTTACTCGACTGATGTCTGCAATATTCACGACAGAGGGTAATGGAAGCCTTAGTTGATTCATACGGTAGTGGTCCCGGTAGATAGATGACTATGGGAGCCTTCTAATTTTTCTGACCATCGTAAGTAATCTCGATCTGTTCCTGGTTAGGAACTCTTGATTCGTCAAGTAGAGGGGTGATGGCAAAAATATCCCTGGCCCTCTGATGATCAAAGATTACGACAACATCCTCAATTTGATTAGCGAGGTAGTCCGGCGCCCAGTTGATTGGTCCGAAACCCGGATATGGGCGAATCTCTCTACAATCCACCTGACCCTGAAGAGCTGCTCACACAAGGTAGCATCCTTGGTTACGTTCCGAACAGACTCTACAACGTTCATAGTTGTGTGGTGGCACCTGGCCATGCCCGCTTTGAATACAATGTAACCTTATTAGGTTAGCTTCCCTAGATCAGACATCCTGACTTTGACACCGAGTAGGGTTCCTGTTATTGATACTAATTTGCTGAGTATCTTCATCCATATAGATTGGCATCCACCAGTGATTTAACAAGTGCTGAAGTGCCTCCTGGACAAGGGAACAACCTTGATCATTTTCGCAACCCGCTTTACAGCTCTGGTAATCATGTGATATCAGGAATCCGAGGCGGACCTGCTCAGCATGTAACTCTACCAGGTTGGTATTCATTAAACGAATGTCAAAGATTTAGGGATTCCTATTATGGTAGTCCTGGATCCACCCAAGATCCATCTGACGCTGGAGGGCCTCTTGTATAAAAGAGCATCCCTGTTTGTTTACCGAGCAAGTCAGACAAGAACTATAATCGTGCCATGGTAGATTATGATACTGGCTTTGCCTTGAGTGCATTGCCACCAAGTTGACATTCATTGTACGGATGTCGTGGTTCTGAATGATGTTAGAATTTGTGTAAACCATGTTAACTCCACGAACTCGGTGCTCTTGGATCCATCCGAGATCCATCTATTCCTGTAGAGCTGATTGCACCACTGAACATCCTTGATTGCTTTTAGAGCAGATATCACACTGATGATAATTATGAGGTGGCACATGGCTATATCCACTCTGTCTACAATGCATCTTGACCAAGTTGGTTTTCAATAAGAGTACATCTTGAATTTGATAGACATTGTTAGACTCTCCCTCTATCAGATTGACTGCGGCTTTCTCATGTTGAGGCAGCGGGTTCGTGAGAACATTGGGATTTGTATCCTTGAAAGATAAGACCCCGCTCCTAACAAGCTTTTGCACGTCAGATTTGAAATTGAGACAGTTCTCTATGTTATGCCCTGGTCCTCCTTGGTGATAAGGGCATGTCTGGTCCACCTTAAACCAAAAAGGCAGATTTTCTGGTACTGCAAGAGGGGATTTAGTCTGGATGTGCCCCTTGGCCAGTAGTAACGGAAATAGTTTTGCGTATGATACGGGTATAGGATCAAATCCTGGTGGCCGCATTGTACGGTTGTTATTGTATGGAGGACGAGCCTGCTGAAGAGGCTGTTGTGTCCTTTACTGATTAGGTTGGCTCTGTGCAACCTGAGGTTGATACGTAGAAATAGGCGCAGGATTGATAGCGGGAGTCACAGCCGCTACTGGATGATAACGTCGCCTTTGCCTTCTGAGAGAGATATTCCCAATATCTTGCTCTTTTTTCTTAGGGAGAGTACTACCATATCATTTTGTACTACTTGATGATCCAGTGTCTTTTATTAGACGTCCTTCTCGAATAGCTTCCTCGAGACGAACTCCCATACCGACCATTTCGGTGAAGTCACTGGTCATACTGGCAACCATTCTGTCGTAGTAAAATGAGCTTAAGGTCTTTAAGAAGATTTTTGTCATCTCTTTTTCCTCAAGAGGTGGACAAATTTGGGCGGCAATTTCACGCCATCTCTGAGCGTACTCCTTAAAAGTTTCTTTGTCCTTTTGTGACATCTATCTGAGCTGATCTCTTTCTGGTACCATGTCCAAATTGTATTTGTATTGTTGGATGAAGGCAGTGCCAAGATCTCTGAAAGTGCTGATCGTAGCACGGTTTAAACCCATGTACCATTTTAAGGCGGCACCAGTTAAACTATCCTGAAAGTAGTGAATCAGTAGATCCTGATTTTCCGTCTGAGCTGACATTCGCCAAGCGTACATCACTAAGTGACTCTGAGGGCAAGAATTACCCTTGAATTTTTCAAAGTCAGGAACTTGGAACTTCTGCGGAACTTTCACATTGGGGACCAGACAAAGTTCTGCGGCGTCCTTTCCAAATAAATCCTGACCGCGGATGGCTTGTAGTTCCTTTTGCATTTCTAGGAACTGTTCCTGGAACTCGTCCATCCTGTCAAACATAGCTTCCTTTCTTCCAGAAGGTATCTGTGGAATCTGTCCTTCCGGGACAGTGTGCACCACAGGGGGTGGTACCTTTACTACGGCCGTGAATCTTGGCATTTCCCGAAGTTTGTAACCTTCAGGAGTCCTCAATATGCCTCTGGCATCCTCGTTTTCCCGAAGTTTGTAACCTTCAGGCCCAGCGGCTTCTACTGAAGTTTCCGGATCTCCAGTGATCGGTGAAACATATCCTTCCGGGATATAGTTAACAGGCATGCCCCAGGGACGATCTTTCAGTATTTTGTATCTAGGATCATACTTCTCCACTATGGGGGTTGAAGTGATCTCTGAGATCACAGTTCTTTGTAGCTGAGCTTCTGCCATGGCTTGCATGTCGTTACGAAGCTTTCTCATATCCTCTCTCAGAGCGTCGATATCTTCTTTCAACTCTATGTTCTCTTCCTCAAGATCATCCATCTTTTTCTGACGACTGGCCCGATTATTGTACGAATGAGACAATTTGACTCTAGAATCGAGACACAGACGTGAGACTCGTAAGTAAGGAGAATATGTGATGTGAGAATGATGAATGCAATGATTAAGTGTATTTCTTTGTTTAATCAAAATAAACTTCGACAATTAGATTGCAAATATCAAACAGTGGGGAAACCCCATTTTATTGAATTAACAGGATTGCGGAAATGAAAATACAGTAGATTACAAGGTGCGGAAACAAAAACCTAAGTTAATGGGTCCCGAGTCCTCTCTGAGGAGAAACCGGATGCTGATTCTGGCACTTTCCTTTTCTTTGACCGGGGCTCTTGGGCCATTGTCGGGTTGTCATTCCTTTGCCAGGTGAAAGGAGTGAGCAAATTCCTTTGGTCATCCTAATTTTCTAACGCATGCTGCTCCAAAATTTCAATCAGAGCATCTTTATCCTTCAGTAGTTGCTGTATTTTGATACACTCCACATTGAGGGTGCGGTACTTGTTCTTCCAAGACCTTCTCTCCCGCTGAACTTTGTTGAGAGTAACCTGGAGTTTTTCCGTTTCAGTCATGAAGTACATGACAGACTCCCTTGGCGGAAGAACTCTGTGACGAGGATAAGGCATCTTTAGCTTGAGAGCTCTAGTTTGTATCTAGTGGAGGTAAGGTTCCACCGAGACACAGTCCGGTTTTCCTAGAGACTCTCGTCCTTTCTTATGAACATGTTTCCAAGCGTGCACGATTTCCATCTTTAGTGCTCTATCATTTTCTCCTTCTTTGAAGAAAATACCTTCCAGATGAGCATTCTGCGGGACATGCCTCATCGGGTATCCAAATTGACGACGAACCAACACTGGATGGTAATTGATTCCTCCCTTAGTTCCTATGAGGGGTACGTTGGGGAAGTTTCCACAACGGTCAACGATCCTGATTCCCTCATAAATCCTATTGCACCAATCTATGTCAGAGTTGGTAAGAGACATGATTCTCTGCGGCCAACGTAAAGTATTCTTGTGATCCCAAAACACAGCAGACTTAGGCAAATGGGAGATAAACCATTTGTATAGCAGAGATACACAACATATGATCTCCCCTCTGCTGTACAAATTCCCTAAGTGTACAGAATGATATGCGTTTGCGAGTAAAGTCGGCACAGGGTTTCTAATGAGAAAAACCTTAATGGAGTTGATATCGACGAAGTTATTAATGTTGGGAAACAAAAATAACCTGTAGGTGAGTAAAACAAAGATGCTTTCAAAAACAGTCACGTTCCCTATACTAGCGAAGTACAGGGCCTTCTTTGTCAAGAACTGGGCCGACAAACCTTGTATGCCAACCTTAGTGGTCATGTGAGTCCTGACCTCTGACTCGTCCAAATAAATTGCTCTTGCAATGGTCTGATCCTTTGGAATTTCTTCCAGTCCAGAAAAAGGAGCTCGATTAGTGATGTGTAAATCAATCAGATGAGAATATTCCTCCAGCGTTAGGGCTAGCTGATAATCCGGGAATGTGAAATAGTGATATACCGGATCGTAAAACTGAACGAGTGCATGCATGATTCCTTCAATCACTTGAACCCTTAATAGAGATAACAAACCTCCATACTTGGCTCTGAAAGCCTCTTGGTTCGTGATCATTCTCGCCAAACCTCTTAAATCCTCTAGTTTTGGAACCTTGAAGGTATACTTATGAGTTCTTCTTCTACGAAATCCATGAGCGCAATCTTTTTCTCTGACATTTGCAATCATTACTTAGTTTAATTTGAAAAAGAGAGACTAGAAGAGAAGATTTCCTTTGTTTTAATGGTTTTTTTATTTAAATGAATGCATGAATGCAGCACACAAAAACATAGAAAAAACATGGGGTCAAAGGGTCGGTGTCATGGAGTCAAGGCTCTACCCGTCCCAAAGGTTTATACTAGTGATTTTTGTACCTGTCTCTCAACATCATCAACTCTTGTCGAGAAAAACACCAGCGGGCCGGGAACCGTGCTAGGTGGTGTTTTTTCGAAGAGTCCTCAGAAGTGGGTGGTATCGCGTGACAACCATTTCCGATAGCTTCCGCACCACTAAAGGGGTTTTTCCTAGGTGTATACTCAATCTTTCCACATGCGGCATCACACGCATTCCCATTAGCAGAAAAGTTAACACATATATCAATTAGGAAAAGCAGTATATATATTTGTCCTAATGTCCTAGACTTTTAAGAGCTATGAATCCTATGTTCCTAACAGAAAATGGCTCCCCGGCAGAGTCGCCATTCTGTGGTTCCTTCCCAATTTAAAGGTTTTGACCTAAGATCCTAGTGAAGTCAAACAAAGTCCTATCCCAGTGAAATCCCCAAAAAAGAAAGGAAGAAAGGAAGAAACGCCCTACGGTGGGCGCCACTTTTCTGTAGCGAGCGAAACTGGACGTGTTTCTTAAGCACTGTCGCTCTTTGGGGGTTACTACAGTTCGATTCATTTTTTATCCTATTGAAGCTGATGGAGGAAGGGAAATAGATGTCTCCAATTAACCCTGCTTGCATACTGAGTTTAAACAGCAGTTTGTTAGGTTACAGATGCTATATGGTAATGGTGCCTTTTTCTTCTTACTTTTTTTTCGAGATTGAAAACGTTGGATGGTTCATGGGTAGGATGTTTAGGACTGAGGGTATGGGATTTTGAGTTTTTGTTTAGTGTGCTCGCTAAGATTTTTCTTTCAATCTTATACCTACGTATTCCCGTTTTCCAAAACAGGGAAATCAGAGCGATCGTAGTTCCTCCTATTCTATGGGAGGAATTAGTGTTTTGGTGTCTTGTTCAAAGCCCAAGACGTGAAGCTGAAAAGGTGGTTTATATCTTGTTCAAAACCCAAGATGTGAAGCTAAAGGGGCTATTTGTATCTTGTTCGAAGCCCAAGATTGAAGCAAAAAGGGTGATGACTTTAGAGAGAATTTGTCATCTCTAAAGGGGGTCTGTTTGTCATGACTGTTGGGTGACGGACTATAAAGGAGGATTACTTTAACCAGGATATACGAATCCTAGCAATGCCATAATTTCCTTTATAGGGAGTTTTAACCTGAAGGAGAAGACTTTAACTCGGTGTAGAGCAATGCTATCTTTCCTTAGGAATTTCGCATGCTAAAAGAAGGACAGTGGCATGGATGTAAATAATCCAGAGGCTTGCCGCTTACAGCAGTTACATGAAGGAAAAGGAGTTATTGATGTTTGTATACTGTGAACGAGGCACAATTTTGATGCTAAAAGGTTAATTTACTCAACCGGGGTTTTCTTATACAAAGCCTAAGAGGAGGCTATCGACCCAACAAGAGGGTGTTTTTATGTGTCTCGTACGAAGCCTGAGAGGGAGGCTAAAAGGAGTTGGCTCAACAAGGGAGTGCTTTTAGATGTGTCTTGTACGAAGCCCAAGATGGAGGCTAAAGGTTGACTCAACAAGAGAGTCTTTTATACTCAACAAGTGAGTGTTTTGTATCTCGTACGAAGCCCGAGATGGAGGCTAAAGGGGTTTGACTCAATAAGAGAGTTTTTTATACTCAACAAGAGAGTGTTTTGTATCTCGTACAAAGCTCGAGATGAAGGCGATGGTTACTGTTTCAGTTGAGTGACAAGTCCAATATGCTGATTTAAAGAGAAAATCAGTTCTTATATGAGTAATGTTCGCACTCAGGGATTTTGATTCGAGGATCAGGGATATTTCCTGTTCTTTAAGGAAATGGGAAATCCAAAGGGGATTGGGACTGTCCGAGTCTACGGGTTTCATCTCCTAGTTTTGAAAGGAACTTGAGAATGTCTTTGAGACTCAAGGAAATTAGACTGTCCAAGTCTAGAGTTTCATCTTTTGTACTACGTTTAAGAAACAGCAGTAGCAGGATCTAGACTCTTTGAAAAAAAGTGTTCTATTAAGATGACTAATTTCTGTTCCTATACCTCTAGGAGGTCGTCGGGACAATTTGTACGAAGCACAAGAGGAGACTGGAATCTTTTAAGAAGCCGAGGGACAATTTGTACGAAGCCCAAGAGGAGGCTATCATTCCCAGAGGAAGAAATCATTTATAGGAAGCCTAAGAGGCTGTGAATACTTCTAAGAAGCCGACGGGTCCTTGTACAACGCCCAAGAGGAGGCGGGGATGCTTTTAAGAAGCCTGTGGGTCCCCAAACCCTGAGAAATTCAAGACAGGCTATTCATAGAGAATAGATCAAGCCAGGAAAGTTCGAGAATTTGGAAGAAACTCAAGAGATGCCATTCACGGAGAAAAGATCATCCCTTAGAAGCTTTTATGATGATTGGAATCAGCTGGTACCTGCAAAAACACAAACTGGCCCTTTCTTGCAAAAGGGGTTAAAAGTGACCAAAATAGCAGCTCTCTCAAATGGTGTTCCAGATGGGGGGAACCATTTGGGACAGTTCAAGGATGATATTTGGAGTGTGTTTGAGGTTTTATCTGGTTTGGAAAGTGACTGAATCAAGACATGGCTTGAAAAATGCACAAGGAGCCTATTTTGAGGTTTTGAGAGGTGACTTTGTGATTTTGTGATTACAGGTCACTGGTGAGAGTTTGGATCATCTACGTATAATTTTTATGAGTTGTGTGTGTGATTGGTTTGATTGAAAAAGCTCTCAAACTCAAAAACTCAAAGTTACCTTGCTAAAGAAGGCATTTTTGCCAAGAAAAAGGGATTTTGGGGAAAGCATCTGTTTGATGGCTTTGGTGTACTCAAATTGAGGACAAATGAGCTCTATTTATAGTAGAGCAAGTTTGTTTTGAGATCAATAGTGAATGGCAAATGCAGCAGAGGTTTGGCCAATGTTGGCAAATGAAAATCCAAGTCTCCTCTAGCCATTGACTAGAGGTTAGAGCACAGAGCTTTGGTTCCCTACTTGTTGGAGGAATCTTGACTGAATTCAGTTGCAAATGTGTCAGTCCATGCCACCTCTAAGCATCTATTAAATGCTCCAATCCAAAATTGGAGTCTTGTCCCTCTTTTAGGCAATTCTAGGTTTGGCATGCTACTTCTTCTTCCAAGGACTTTGGAGGCTTGGCTCAGTGATTTTCCCCTTTAGATTTGATCCTCAGATGTGTCCAAGATGATGACAAGGCTTGAAATTGGCTGATTTTGGAAAATCAACCAAAAATGCAAAATTCTGCCTTGCCTTGGCAGTTTTCAGTAAGGCATTTTACCACTATCATAACTCTTAGCTCAAATTGAATTTGGTGATGTTCTTGGCCATTTTGGAAAGACCTTATATGATACAACAACTGTTTGATCATATTTGGTTTTGATAATTTTTTGATCCACGTGAAAAATGTCCCTACATTTGGAAAAAAGTGAAGGCAGATTCTGACTTAGTGAAAATTTCACTAAGTGTTGGAAAAAAGTGACATTTTCACTTTTTGTGATTTTGGTCAATCCATAACTCAAAATCCATGAAGAATTGGAATGAGGTCTAGTTGAAGTTTTTGTAGATGGCCATGAGATCTACAAATCAAGCTTTGGATGGGGAAAAATGGCTTTGTGATTTAGGAGTTATAATCCTCCAAAGTTGGTACCCTTGCCACTTTGTTCATAACTTAGAAAATTTTCTAAGTTTTTATGGTTACCCCTTTTACAAGTTATCCTACTTTCTTTGATTTTTCTTGATGAATGATGATTCAAATCATACATTAACATCATTTTAGGGTTAAAAATCCATAATTGTGAAAAATCTCAAAAAGTCAAAGTTGACTTTTGTGCACAGTTGACTTTTTATCAGATGAATTCCATACTGTGCAATCCTTTAGGAAATCATGTCCTTGACCTAAATCATACTTGATGGACATTTCCCATGGGTGTTATAGGGTATATTGAATCATGTCTTACGGCTTGGGAGCATGTCCTGGTTAAAAGTCAAAGTTACAGTTGACTTTTCCCGCGAAACCCTAACTGTGGTTCTGATGAAATTGAGACTTGTTGCTCAAGCTTCTTGGATCAATCCATTGTTACAAATGGATCAATATGGTGTACTAGAGACCCTCAAATCCTCTCTTGAGGTCTTGGCTCATGATTTGTCCCAAAAGTCAACTTAGGGGTGAACTAGGTCAAGAAACCCTAATTCCTGATTTTTGATGAATGCATCCCCTGAGGCAAAATTGACTTGATGATTGGGTTCATAAGGTTCCATGGAGCATATTAGGTTATGTTTTGAAGTATTGGCTCATTCCCAGAGGAAAATTTCCATCTGGAGGCCCTGTTCGACCAAAACCCTAATTTGGTGACACTGGCGATCTCGAGGCTTGATCCACCTAGAAGGGAGCAACCTTGTGCTTAATCCTTGAAGTGGGAGTCCTTTTGATCCATTGTGGATGTTTGAGAGGTTTATACAAGTTGAAGATCATGTCATTCCTTGATTGATCCTTGAAACCCTAATTTTGACTGTAGTAAGTGTTCACCCATCTTTGGGGAGACTAATGAGGCATGATGATACATCCATATTGTGATGATGATTTGCACAATTATGGGAATCTTGGTGATCAAAATTTGGGGTATGACACCACCTTAAACCTAAAAGGAGGATTTTCCGGTACTATAAGAGGGGACTTAGTCTGGACATGCCCCTTAGCCAGTAGTAACTGAAATAGTTCTGTGTATAATACGGGTATAGGATCAAATCCTGGTGGCCACATTATACGGTTGTTATTATAGGGAGGACGAGCCTGCTGAAGAGGCTGTTGAGTCCTTTGCTGATTAGGTTGGCTCTGCGCAACCTGAGGTTGATACGTAGAAATAGGCGCATGATTGATAGCATGAGTCACAGCCGCTACTGGCTGATAACGTCGCCTTTGCTTTCCGAGAGAGATATTCCCAATATCTTGCTCTTTTTTCTTAGGGAGAGCACTACCGTATCGCTTTGTACTACTTGATGATCCAGTGTCTTTGACTAGATGTCCTTCTCGGATGGCTTCCTCAAGACGAACTCCCATACCGACCATCTCGGTGAAGTCACTGGGCGCACTGGCAACCATTTTGTCGTAATAAAATGAGCTTAAGGTCTTTAAGAAGATCTTTGTCATCTCTTTTTCCTCAAGAGGTGGACAAATTTGAGCGGCAATTTCACGCCATCTCTGAGCGTATTCCTTAAAGGTTTCCTTGTCCTTTTGTGACATTGATCTGAGTTGATCTCTGTCGGGTGCCATGTCTAGATTGTATTTATATTGTTGGACGAAGGCAGTGCCAAGATCTCTGAAAGTGTTAATCGTAGCACGGTTTAAACCCATGTACCATTTTAGGGCGGCACCGGTTAAACTATCCTGAAAGTAGTGAATCAGTAAATCCTGATTCTCTGTCTGAGCTGACATTCGCCGAGCGTACATCACCAAGTGACTCTGAGGGTAAGAGTTACCCTTGTACTTTTCAAAGTCGGGCACCTGGAATTTGTGTGGGACTTTCACATTAGGGACCAAACAGAGGTCCGCAGCGTCCTTTCCAAATAAATCCTGACCGCAAAGGGCCTGCAGTTCTTTCTGCATTCCTAGGAACTGTTCCTGGAACTCATTCATTCTTTCGAACATGTTGTCGTTACCCGCCAGAAGGTATCTGTGGAATCTGTCCTTCTGGTACAGTGTGTACCACGGGCGGTGGTATAGTTATTATGGCTGAGACTCTCGGTGCCTTCCGAAGTTTATAACCTTCAGGAGTTGCTGTCATACCCCTGACATCTTTGCTTTCCCGAAGTTTGTAACCTTCAGGCCCAGTGGTTCCTGCAGCGGTTCCCTGATCCTCATTAATCGGCGAAACATATCCTTCTGTGATATAGTTAAGTGGCATGCCCCAGGGACGATCTTTCGGCATTTTGTACCTAGGATCGGACTTTTCCACTATGGGCGTTGAGCTGATCTCCGAGATCACAGTCCTTTGTAGCTGAGCTTCTGCCATGGCTTGCATGTCGTTATGAAGCTTTCTCATATCCTCTCTCAGAGCGTCGATCTCTTCTCTCAACTCTCTTGTCTCTTCCTCGAGATCATCCATCTTTTTCTGACGATTGGTCCGAGTATTGTACGAATGAGACAGTTTGACTCTAGAATCGAGACACAAATGTGAGATTCGTAGGTAAGAAGAACACGTGACGTGAGAATGATGAATGCAATGATTATATTAATTGTTTTTTTTTTAATCAAAATAAACTTCGACAATTAGATTGCAAATATCAAACAGTGGGGAAACCCCATTTTATTGAATTTAAAGGATTGCGAAAATAGAAATACAGTAGATTACAAGGTGCGGAAACAGAAACCTAAGCTAAGGGGTCCCGAGTCCTCTCTGGGGTGAAACCGAGTGCTGATTCTGGTACTTTCCTTTTCTTGGACCAGGGCTCTTGGGCCGTTGTCGGGTTGTCATTCCTTTGCCAAGTGAAAGGAGCGAGCAAATTCCTTTGATCATCCTGATTATCCACAGCATGCTGCTCTAAAATCTCAATCAGAGCATCCTTATCTTTTAGCAGTCGCTGTATTTTGGTACACTCTACATTGAGGGTGCGGTACTTGTTCTTCCAAGACCTCCTCTCCTGTTGAACTTTGTTGAGAGTAACCTGAAGTTTTTCCGTTTCAGTCATGAAGTACATGACAGATTCCCTCGGCGGAAGAACTCCGTAACGAGGATAAGGCATCTTTAGCTTGAGAGCTCTAGTTTGTACCCAGTGGAGATAAGGCTCCACTGAGACACAATCCGATTTTCCTAGAGACTCTCGTCCTTTCTTATGAACATGTTTCCAATCGTACACTATTTCCACCTTTAGTTCCCTATCATTTTCTCCTTCTTTGAAGAAAAGACCTTCCAGATGAGCATTACGCGGGACATGCCTCATCGGGTATCCAAATTGATGACGAACCAATTATGGATGGTAGTTGATTCCTCCCTTAGTTCCTATAAGGGGTACGTTGGGGAAGTTTCCACAACGATCAATGATCCTGATCCCGTCATAAATCCTATTGCACCAATCTATATCAAAGTTGGTAAGAGACATTATTTTCTGCGACCAACGCAAGGCACTTTTATGATCCCAAAACGCAACAGACTTGGGTAAATGGGAGATAAACCATTTGTATAGCAGGGGTACACAGCATGTGATCATCCCTCCGCTGTACAAATTTCCTAAGTGTACAGAATGATACGCGTCTGCGAGCAAAGTTGCCACAGGGTTTCCAATGAGAAAAACCTTAATGGCATTGATATCGACGAAGCTATTAATGTTGGGAAACAGAAATAACCCGTAGGTGAGTAAGACAAAGATGCTTTCAAAAGCAGTCATGTTCCCTATACTAGCAAAGTACAGAGCCTTATTTATCAAGAACTGGGCTAGCAAACCTGGGAGCCCACCCTTGGTGGTCATGTGAGTCTTGATTTCTGACTCATCCAAATAAATTGCTCTTGCAATGGTCTGATCCTTGGAATTTCTTCCAGTCTAGAAAATGGAGCTCGGTCAGTAATGTATAGATCGGTTAGGTGAGAATACTCCTCCAGCGTTGGTGCGCGAGCTGGTAATCCAGGAATGTGAAACAGTGATAGACCGGATCGTAAAACTGAATGAGTGCCTCCATGATTCCTTAAATCACATGGACTCTTAACAGAGGTAGCAGACCTCCGTACTTGGCTCTGAAAGCTTCAGGGTTAGTGATCATCCTCGCTAATCCTCTCAAATCTTCTAGTTTTGGAACCCTGAAGGTACACTTATGATTTCTCCTTCTACCGAAATCCATGAGCGCAATCCTTTTCTATGATATTTGCAATCATTATCTTAGTTTAATTTGAAAAAGAGAGACTAGAAGAGAAGTTTTTCTTTGATGCAATGTTTTCTAGATGAATGCATGAATGCAGCACACAAAAACATAGAAAAAACATGGGGTCAAAGGGTCGGTGTCATGAAGTCAAGGCTCTACCCCCCCCCCCCCCCTTCCAAAGATTTATACTAGTGATTTTTGTACCTGTCTCTCAAAATCATCAGTTCTTGTCGAGAAAACACCAGCGGGCCGGGAACCGTGCTAGGTGATGTTTTTCGAAGAACCATCAGAAGAGGGTAGTATTGCGTGACAACCATTTCCAATAGTTTCTGCACTACTAAAAGAGGTTTTTCCTAGGTGTATACTCAATCTTTCCACATGCGGCATCACACGCATTCCCATTAGCAGAAAAATAAACACAGATATCAATTAGGAAAAGCAGTATATATTTGTCCTAAAGTCCTAGACTTTAAAGAGCTATGAATCCTATGTTCCTGACAAAAATGGCTCCCCGGCGGAGTCGCCATTCTGTGGTACCTTCCCAACTTTAAAGGTTTTGACCTAAGATCCTAGTGAGGTCAACAAAAATCCTATCCCAGTGAAGTCCCTAGTGAAGTCATCATTCTTCGGTTTCTACCTGAGAGATAAAAAAGAGAGCCCCACGGTGGGTGCCATTTTTCTGTAGCGAGCGATTTTGGACGTGGTTCTTAAGCACTGCCGCTCTGGGTTACTACAGGTCGATTCATTTTTTATCCTATTGAAGCTGATGAAGTAAGGGAAACAGATGTCTCCAACTAACCCTGCTTTGCAAACTGAGGTCAAACAGTAAAAACTGTTGGTTTACAGATGCGACCAATGTGGGAGGGCCTCTCTTAGGTTATTTTGGTTGAATTTAGACTTTTGGTGGGGAATACAGACTCGGATATTTTGGTGGATATGTGAGGATTTGTGACCTGAGGCTTTTTTATGTGGTGTGCTCGCTAAGATTTTTCTTTCAATCTTATGCCTACGTATTCCCATTTACCGAAACAGGGAAATCAGAGTGATCGTAGTTCCTCCTATTCTATGGGAGGAAATAGTGTTTTGGTGTCTTGTGTAAAGCCCAAGACGTGAAGCTGAAAAGGTGGTTTATATCTTGTTCAAAGCCCAAGATGTGAAGCTGAAGGGTCTATTTGTATCTTGTTCGAAGCCCAAGATATGAAGCTAAAAGGTTTTGACTTTAGAAAGAATTTGTCATCTCTAAAGAGGGTCTGTTTGTCACAATTGTTGGGTGACTGACTATAAAGGAGGATTACTTTAACCGGGATATGTGAATCCTAGCAATGCTATAATTTCCTTTATAGGGGGTTTTAACCTGAAGGAGAAGACTTTAACTCAGTGTAGAGCAATGCCATATTTCCTTAGGAATTTCTCATGCTAAAAGAGGGACAGTGGCGTGGATGTAAATAATCCAGAGGCTTGCCGCTTACAGCGATTAGATGAAAGGAGTTGTTGATGTTTGTATCCTGTGAGCGAGGCACGGTTTTGATGCTAAAAGGTTGATTGACTCAACCGGGGTTTTTCTTATACAAAGCCTAAGAGGAGGCTATTGGCCCAACAAGAGGGTGTTTTTTGTATGTGTCTTGTATGAAGCCCAAGACGGAGGCTAAAGGTTGACTCAACAAGAGAGTCTTTTATACTCAACAAGAGAGTGTTTTGTATCTCGTACGAAGCCCGAGATAGAGGCTAAAAGGATTATTGACTCAACAAGAGAGTCTTTTTGTATCTCGTACGAAGCCCGAGATAGAGGCTAAAGGGATTATTGACTCAACAAGAGAGTCTTTTTGTATCTCATACGAAGCCCGAGATATAGGCTAAAGGGAGTGCTGTTTCAGTTGAGTGACAGGTCCAGTAGGTTGGTTAAAAGAGAAAATCAGTTCTTATAAAGAGACTGATTAAAGGTAAGGCTATGCTTTGAGATTGATCAGAGGATCAGGATTATTTCTCGTTTTTTAAGGAAATGGGGAATCCATAGGGCATTGGAGACTCTCCGAGTCTACTGGTGTTTCCTTACTTGAGAATGTCTTCGAGACTCAAGGAGATTAGACTGTCCAAGTCTAGAGTTTTATCTTTTGTACTATGCTTAAAGAAGCAGTAGTAGTACGTTCACAGTAGAAAGATCTAGACTCTTTGAAAGACTATTCTATTAAGATGACTAATTTATGTTCCTATACCTCTAGGAGGTTGTCGGGACAATTTGTATGAAGCCAAAGAGGAGGCTGGAAACTTTTAAGAAGCCGAGGGATAATTTGTACGAAGCCCAAGAGGAGGCTCTCTTCCTGAAGGAAGAATCCTTATACGAAGCCTAAGAGGAGGCTGTGAATACTTCTAAGAAGTCGTAGGGTCCCTTGTACAACGCCCAAGAGGAGGCGGGATGCTTTTAGGAAGCTTGTGGGTCCCCAAACCCCGAGAAATTCAAGACAGGCTATTCACAGAGAATAGATCAAGCCAGGAAAGTCTGAGAATTTGGAAGAAACTCAAGAGATGCCATTCACGGAGAAAATATTATCTCTGGGGGAGTAGAGTTTCTTTGACGATTTCTAAGGGTGACAGTCTGAGAAAGGGTTCACCGAGAATGCTTCCTTTCACGTCTCCATATTGTTTAACCCCAAGAGGAGGGAAGACTGTGTCTGGTAATCCTATGGGGGATCTAGTTTTGTCTATTTAAGAGTGATCAACAGGGCTTAGTGCTAGACGTAGTTGCCGAGGAAACTCTAAATATCTATACTAGTATTACACCGTTGATATGAGTTTATGAAAGAAGACTTACAGTGAAACAGCCCCACAATACAGTTTATATGTATATGAAAGCGGATAAAGAAAGCATATAAACACTTACTCGGTTTGTAGAGCTTCCATGTTGTTTGGTTAGTTGTTCAACAAAGAAAGATTGAAAACAACAGTATATTCAAAATTCAAAGGAGAAAGTATTTTGAAAAGATGTTGGGGCTTACAGCTCAAGGAGAGGCCCAAGGTTTATCAGTGATCACACTGTCGTTTTGTACAGAGGGACTTACACAAGTGAATGAGGCCCAAGAAATTTTATGTACAAGGGGATTGGGTCTTACACTCTAATAGAGGCCCAAGTGTTTAAAAAAGAAGAAGAATGGGGCTTACAACACGAGGTAGGGGCCCAAGTGTTTAAAAAAGAAGAAGAATGGGGCTTACAACACGAGGGTAGGCCCAGATGATTGGTTTTTTTATTGGCGATCGCGCTGAGGTTTTCTTTTAACGCAGGGGGACTTATACAATGTCTGAGGCCCAAAAAGTTTTGGTTAAAAGGGGATTGGGTCTTACACTCTAATAGAGGCCCAAAAGATTTATTTTTGTACAAGTGGTGGGGCTTACAGCTCAAGGAGAGACCCAGGGTCATTTGTTTGAAAATGGCGATCGCGCCGAGATTTTTGAAAACGCGATGGGTCTTATACAATGCATTGAGGCCCAAAATGGTTTGCTTTTCAAAGGGGGTTGGGTCTTACACTCTAATAGAGGCCCAAAGGATTTTGAATGGGTCTTATAGCTCGAGGAGAGGCCCAAGGTTTATTTTTCAACGGACGATGATCACGTCGAACTTTTTGAAATACAACGGGACTTATACAATAAGTGAGGCCCAAAAATAGGTTTGTATTTACAAAGGATTGGGTCTTACACTCTATTAGAGACCCATAAGTGTTTCTAAAAGGTTTGATGAGGGTTGAATTAATCAAAACCCTAATTTGTTTCCAAAATGTATTTTAATTTAATAAAAAATTAAATTAAAATGATCAAAATTGTTTAACATGTGGAAAACAAATTGTGATCTTGGATTAATGTTTCAAAAATCATGTTTTGACCTACAAAATGATTAGAAGTCATTAAAATTTGCAAAAATCAAGAAGGAAAAAATATTTTAAATGTCAAAAACAATTAAAATATTAATTCTTTGAAAAAATATCAATTATATGAAATAAATAATATTTTTGGGATTTTTTGGGAAAATAAAATATTTTAACATTTTTGTGAATTATTAAAAAAAGAATCAACTCAAAATCATTAAAACTCAGAGTGAAATTAATTTTTGAATCAATTAAATAAAATCACAAAATTCAAATATTTGAATTTTCAAAAAGGGCGCCAAGAACAACCAAGAACACGCGCGTGTTCTGAGTTTTGCCTAGATTTACATTTTCTCTCCAATCTCACTGAATACTTGATGGAATCATGCAAACCACCTATCAATCTGCTTGTTTCAACCTCACGATCATGTCTATGGTCTTTAATTTCATTTATTTTTAACATGGAATAAGAAATCAAGACAAAACCTCAAGAACCCTAAAATTTTCATGAAGGCTGAGAATTTTGATACATGATTCAAACAAAGCAATTAATTGAGGGGAAACATTCTATGCATGATTATGAACATTTGGCAAAAGTATTGTGCGAGGAAATATGCATAGATTAAGAGATGACCAAGTTTAGGCTTACTTGAAGGTCGTGACAGCAAGAGCAATGTGATTTTTGAGTTGGAGGTGTTACAGATGAGTTGTGATGATCTGAACAGCTTCCCTACACCCTATGGAGTGTGTTTGAATGCTCGGACTTGATTGGAAATGGTTGGATCACTTCATGGCATCTCAGCTGCAACTTGGTTAAAATCTTGAGCAATTGGCTGGTGATTCTGAGAAATCAGTATTCCAGATGTTGTTTAAGTGTTTGGATCACTCCTATATGATGTTTATGAGGTGTGTGTGTGTGATTGGTTTGATTGGAATTGCTCTCAAACTCAAAACCTGATAGTGACTTGCTTTGGAAGGCAAAATTGGAGTGAAAAAGTATATTTTGAGGAAAGCATCTGTTTGATGGCTTTGGTGTACTCAAATTGATCACAAATGAGCTCTATTTATAGTAGAGCAAGTTTGTTTTGTAAGCAATAGTGAATGGCAATTGCAGCAGAGGTTTGGCCAATGGTTGCACTTTGGAATCCAAGTCTCCTATAGCCATTAACTAGAGGTTAGGGCACAGGGCTGTGGTTCCCTTGGTCTTGGATAAGTCTTGACTAAATTCAGTTGCAAATGGCTCAGTCCATGCCACCTTGGTGTATGCATTGAATTCTCCAATCCAAAATTGGAGTCTTGTCCCTCTTTTCTCTCTTTTTCTTTCCACTTTCTATTTATATAAAATATCTAAACCCCTAAAAGACTATTTTACCCCTCAAAAATATCTCGCAAACGCTCTCAAAACGCGATAAAACATAAACAACAATGAAAAATAATATATTGTCAAATAAAAGTCAAGAATAAAATAATATAAAAACGAAACTAATTAAATTGACTTGATTAAATAAATAAGACAAAATGGGGCGTTACAGCAAGGAACCAAAAGATTTTTCATAAAAATAGAGCTCTCGTTAGCGAAGCCCAGCGAGGTGTCCAAGCGAGCTTTGGCTTAGTGGGAGTCTAGCAAAGGCTCGTTGAGACGAGACATAATGTTTATCTACACAAAATTATGTTTTCTCGCTTAACGGGGAAAGGGCGAGCTCCAAGCGAGATCTTGCATAGCGATGACAGTTCCCTGCTTAGCAAATTTAGCAGAAAATATATTTTGGGTAGCATGGAGGCTCGCTTAGCGAATTCATCCCTCGCTTAGCAAAAAACATAAAACAACACCAGTAACAAAATGTAACAGAGATGAACCCAAGCAGCAATAACTATATTTAACACCTTATTTCACCAAATCATGCCAAGTGACATGTATTAGTGCAAACAAGCAAGAGAACTCTAGTAAAACATGCATCATCATCAAATTTTATGGTTAAGGAAAAAATGGAAACCCTAGGTTTCCCAACCATGAAATTTAATTCCTAAAAGTTAAACTATCTAGAGCCCACCTTAGATTGAAGAAGATGATGAAAGATTGGAGATGAGATGATGATTCAAGATCTTCTTCCTTTTTCCAAGTTTTCTACTTTTCTTCTCTTCTTAATTCTCTTCTTTTCCCTTTCTCTTCTTTTACTCTTACTCTTACCACTTTCTTCTTCTTCTTCTGTTCCTTCTTTTGTTATTAACAAGGGTATAGTTTGAAAGGAAAAGTTATAAGAAAATATCTTATAAAGAGATATTTCTCCTATAGGGTAATTGACCATTCATTAATGTTACCAAAAGGTTCATTTATTTTATAAATTAACAAAGGTCAATTAAATTGAATAAGAATTAAGCTTATTTGAGTTCACTAATTAATCTATTTGTCCCAATTGACAACAGATAGAGCATATAGGAACTCTGTTGGTCTCAATTGACAACGAATAGAGTATTTACGGGGATATTGGATATTACACAAAGAATGTAGGGTTGTGTGGTAGAACATAACACTTCGTAGAGTTTTTCAACCCACAAACCCCTGGCTTTGTATAATTTTTTCTTCATACCCATCAATACTGTTAGTTCTTGGATTGGCTAGAATTTTGGTAAAACAAAGTTGTTCAATGTTGATGGGTGATGTCTTAACATTGGTTAATGTTATATTTTTAAGTTGTTGAAGTTTTGAAGTCTGATGTCACATGCGATGTCATGACATCAGATATGCAAATCATTAAAACATCAGGTTTGAGATGTTTTTAGGGTTAAGCGTATTAGCTAGAATTTGGGAGAGCTGTTAGAGTTATTGGATGTGAATATCTTGGAGGAGATATTTTCTGTTGCAAACACATTTGATGCAGATTTGTAGGAGTGTTTAAAGGCTAAAGATTTAAGAAGATTTTGAGAGAGAAAATCTATTTTGAAGATTCAGTTTTAAATAACAAATCAGGTTAGATATTGTAGCAGGTCCAAGACCAGATCAAATAGCTATATAAAGCGCATCAATCCTAAAGGAAAAATGATGAAGAAAGAGAGCTAAAGACTGAGAGTCGTTTGTGTCTTCGTGTATGTGTTGTAAACCATTCTAGTGTGAATTGGTGTTGTTGTTTTGAGTTGTTCTTGATCAAAGTTGTGAAGCAGAATCAAGTTGTGTTTTTCAAAGTGTGTGATCTTTGAATTATATCACTGAAGTGATTTAGGGATTGAGTAGTGTTCTCATACCTAAGTGGTCTCTTAGGTAGAAGGTTCATTAAGTAGTGATTAAGTTTAAGAGATGTCAACTGGGTTGTTGAGTCTGTAAATTAATTCTACTGATAGTGAAATTCTACCCTGGCTTGGTAGCCCCCAGAGTAAGTTGTTTAACTGAACTGGGTGAACAATTCTTTGTGTCTTTTCTGTTGTGTTATATTGTCCATTGCAGAGTGTGTTGTTGTGACATCACACGTAACATCATAGATCTGGTACCAGAATTTCAATTGGTATCAGATCAGGCATCCTGCTCTGCATCTGGGTGAGATCTAGGGCTGATACTTTCTGGTAAAGATGGACAAGGAAGTTGGTGGATTTGTGAATAGACCCCCTATTTTGGATGGCTCTAATTATGATTATTGGAAGCCAAGGATGATTACCTTTTTGAAATCCTTGGACAGCAGGGCTTGGAAGGCTATCATAAAAGAATGGAAAGCACCTGTTGTTGTTGAGAAAGATGATGTTGGGAAAGAAAAAGAAGGCAGCTCAAAGCTGAAACCTGAAGAAGAATGGACCAAGGAAGAAGATGAGCTTGCCCTTGGTAATTCCAAAGCTTTAAATGCTATTTTCAATGGAGTTGATAAGAACATATTCAGGTTGATCAATACCTATGAAGTTGCTAAGGAAGTTTGGGACATCTTGAAGATTACTCGTGAAGGGACTTCAAAGGTTAAGATGTCAAGACTTCAACTTCTGACATCAAAGTTTGAAAGTCTAAAGATGAAGGAAGATGAAACTATTCATGACTTTCATATGAGTATTCTTGAGCTGTCTAATGCCTCTAGTGCTCTTGGAGAAAAGATGACTGAAGAAAAGCTGGTGAGGAAAATCCTTAGATCCCTTCCCAAGAGGTATAAGATGAAGGTGACTGTAATTGAAGAAGCTCAAGACATCAGCAAAATGAGGGTTGATGAGCTTATTGGATCTCTTCAAACATTTAAGCTAGGGTTAAGTGAAGAGGAACCTGAAAAGATGTCCAAGAGTATAGCTTTGGTTTCCAGTTCTGAAGAAGCCAAGAAAGGGAAAGAGGATGATTCTCAGGAGGAGCTGTCTCAGGCTATTGCTTTGCTGGGAAAACAGTTCAACAAAGTTATGAAGAGGATAAATAGGAGTTATAATCCCAATGTCAAGAACATTACCTCAGACATCAACAGATCAGGAGAACAAGGGAAGAAGTCTAAAGATGAAGAAAAATCCAGTAATGACAAAGGGATACAATGATTTGAGTGTGAAGGGTATGGACATGTCAAGAAGGAATGTCCTACTTTTCTAAAGAAGCAGAAAGGGTTATCAGCTTCTTGGCCTGACAGTGAGAGTGAATCTGAAGAAAATTTAGCTAAACTTGTTAGACCTATGGTTGGGGTTTATGAGTCAGATGATGATCCTTGTGATGATGAGGTTACTTATGATGAACTTGCTGTCACTTATAAAGATCTTTTCATAAGAAGTGAACAAGTGTGTCTTGAAGGAGAAAAGCTGAAGAAAACCATAGTACAGTTAAAAGCTGAAAAGACCGAACTTGAATCTGAAGTCAGTATGCTTAACTGAAAACTGGACTCTATGACCAAAACTATCAGAATGTTGAATAATGGCACTGATGCTCTAGAAAACATTCTTAGTATTGGGAAGATGGCTGCAGACAAATGTGGTTTGGGATTCACCAATGATGCAGGTTCTAATGATGTCATCACCTCCAAACCAGTGATGTTAAAACAGATGTTAAAATATCATGACAGAACTTCATCTAAGAAGAAATACAGGCACTGGAGATGTCACCATTGTGGATGTTTTGGACACATTAAGGCTTATTGTTATAAGCTACATGGATATCCACAGAAGGCTCATCAGGATGTTCCCAGCCAGAACTGTCACAAAGGAAGGCAGGTTACCAAGCCTAAGAAGCAATGGGTCCCTACAGTTAAGGTTACCAGCTTGATAGCTCACACTTCTTTAAGGGTTTCTACCAAAGAAGATTGGTACTTTGACAGTGGGTGTTCAAGGCACATGACTAGAGTTAAGAATCTGTTGGTAGATGTGAAGCTTCATTCTTCAGGCCATGTTACATTTGGTGATGGGGTCAAAGGAGAGATCAAGGGGATTGGTAAACTGAACTGTGCTGGTGCTCCCAGACTGGATGGTGTTCTTGTTAAAGGACTGACAGCAAATTTGATTTGCATTAGTCAACTTTGTGATCAAGGATTCAAAGTAGACTTTACAAAGTCTGAATGCATTGTCAAAGATGATAAAGGAGAAGTCATTATGAAGGGAGTCAGGTCTAAGGACAATTGTTATCTTTGGGTGGCACAAGACTCAAATTCTTCCACTTGTGTTTTTTCTAAAGAAGATAATGTCAAAATCTGGCATCAGAAGTTGGGACATCTTCACCTAAAGGGAATGAAGAGAATCATCTCCTCAGAAGCAGTCAAAGGAATTCCCAAACTTAATATTGAGGAAGGAAAGGTTTGTGGAGACTGTCAAAAAGGGAAGCAGACAAAGATGTCCCATTCGAAGCTTCAACATGACACCACCTCCAAGGTCTTGGAACTACTTCATATGGACTTGATGGGACCTATGCAGGTTGAAAGTATGGGTGGAAAGAAATATGCGTATGTAGTTGTGGATGACTATTTAAGGTACACCTGGGTGAGCTTCATCAAAGACAAATCAGAGGTGTTTGATGTTTTTAAAGATCTTTGTCAAAGACTCCAAAGAGAAAAGGAGTGTAATGTTATCAGGATAAGGAGTGACCATGGAAGAGAGTTTGAGAATAGCAAGTTTGAAGAATTTTGCTCTGCTAAAGGTATAAGTCATGAGTTTTCATCTCCTATTACTCCTCAGCAAAATGGAGTAGTTGAGAGGAAGAACAGAACTATCCAAGAGTCTGCTAGAGCTATGATCCATGCCAAGCAACTTCCCTATCATTTCTGGGCTGAAGCCATGAATACTGCCTGCTACATTCACAACAGGGTTACCCTGAGAAGAGGCACTTCATCCACTCTGTATGAACTATGGAAGGGAAGAAAACCTAATGTTAAATACTTTCATGTTTTTGGAAGTAGATGTTATATTCTGGCTGATAGAGAACAGAGAAGAAAATTGGATTCCAAAAGTGATGAAGGAATATTTTTGGGATACTCTACCAACAGCAGAGCATATAGGGTTTTCAACTCTAGAACCAAGGTGATGATGGAGTCCATCAATGTGGTGATTGATGACAATGATAAGCAGGAAGATGATGATGTCCTAGATGATGTTGGAACATCAATTGGTGAAATTGCACCATAAGCTAAAGACAGAAGTCCAACTCCTAGTGTTGCTGCTGCTGAGCCTGAGACTGAGCAACCTCATAAAGATCCCTCTATCAGAGTGCAGAAGGACCACCCAAAGGAGCTTATTATAGGTGATCCAAATTCTGGAGTGAGGACTAGGTCAAGAGAAGTTATAGCAAGTTCATGTTTTGTCTCCAAAATTGAGCCAAAGAATGTCAAGGAAGCATTGACTGATGAGTTTTGGATAAATGCAATGCATGAAGAGCTGGAACAATTCAAGAGGAATGAAGTATGGGAGCTTGTACCAAGGCCTGATAGAGTTAATGTGATTGGAACCAAGTGGATTTACAAGAATAAATCTAATGAACAAGGAGTGGTCACCAGAAACAAGGCCAGATTAGTTGCTCAGGGATACACTCAGGTTGAAGGAATTGATTATGATGAAACCTTTTCTCCAGTGGCAAGACTGGAATCTATCAGATTGCTCTTAGGGGTGGCTTGTAATTTCAAATTCAACCTTTTTCAGATGGATGTTAAGAGTGCCTTCTTGAATGGTTACTTAAATGAAGAGGTGTATGTTGATCAACCAAAAGGATTTATTGATCCAACATTTCCTGACCATGTGTACAAACTAAGGAAAGCTCTATATGGGTTGAAGCAAGCACCAAGAGCTTGGTATGAAAGGCTCACTGAATTCCTGGTTGTGAATGGCTACAGAAAAGGAGGGATTGACAAGACTTTGTTTGTTAAAGAGGAAGGAGGAAAACTGGTGATAGCTCAAATCTATGTTGATGACATAGTATTTGGTGGGATGTCAGATGCAATGGTGCAACATTTTGTGGAACAGATGCAGTCTGGGTTTGAAATGAGTCTTGTTGGTGAGATAAACTATTTTCTTGGTCTACAAGTTAGGCAAATGGAGGACTCCATATTCATTTCTCAGAGCAAGTATGCAAAGAACATAGTGAAGAAGTTTAGTCTAGAGAATGCTAATCATAAGAGGACTCCTGCTCCTACTCATTTAAAATTATCCAAGGATGAACATGGAGTTAGTGTGGATCAAAGTTTATATAGAAGCATGATTGGGAGTCTATTGTATCTCAGAGCTAGCAGACCTGACATTTCTTTTGCTGTTGGAGTTTGTGCCAGATATCAATCTGAGCCTAAGGTTAGTCACTTGAATCAAGTGAAGAGGATCCTCAAATATGTTAATGGCACTAGTGACTATGGGATGCTGTATAGTCATGGATCTGGGACTGAGTTAAGGGGATATTGTGATGCTGACTGGGCTGGGAGTGCTGATGATAGAAAAAGTACTTCAGGGGGGTGCTTCTTCTTAGGGAATAATCTGATATCATGGTTTAGTAAAAAGCAGAACTGTGTGTCTCTTTCTACTGCTGAAGCTGAGTACATAGCAGCAGGGAGTAGTTGTTCTCAACTTGTTTGGATGAAGTAGATGTTAACAGAATACAATGTCAAGCAAGATGTCATGACATTGTACTGTGATAATTTGAGTGCTATCAATATCTCTAAGAATCCTATTCAACATAGCAGAACTAAGCATATTGATATAAGGCATCATTTTATAAGAGATTTGGTTGAAGACAAAGTAGTTGCTTTGGAACATGTTGCTACAGATAAACAATTAGCTGACATTTTCACTAAAGCCTTAGATGCTAACCAATTTGAAAGTTTGAGAAGTAAATTGGGAATTTGCATTTATGAAGATTAAATGTGCTAGAGAGTGTATTAAGCAGTTGTATTCTTTATTAGAAATTGATTTTATTCAACTGCTGAAGGCATACAGGTTTGAAGTACATCAATAGTTACAGATTATCCCAACCCCCTGCATCTAGAAAAGTTTTCCACTCTTCATCCCAATCATCATCAGAAGCATGTTGTTGCACAGGGAGTTTCTTGCTAGGTTTCATGGTTGTTTCTGAGGTTCTACCTGACTTTGTGGTTCCTGAAGTAGTTTCAGCTGCAGTCATTGTTTTGCTCCTCTTCTTAGGTGGATCTGAAGTCTTGTCCTTCTGCTTGAGGTTCTTTGCTGCATCTTTGGTGTTTGACTGGCTCATTCTTGGTTGTTGTGTGGTGCTGCTAGAAGGAAGAAAGGCTTGTTTTTATAATTCAAACAAGGAGCATAGTTTGTATCGACTGAACAGCCAATGTGTTGGAACTTGTTTTTTTGGGAAGCATGGTGTTTGACCATGTCTTTATTTATGTCAAGACATCGTGTTTGGTGATTGTCCAATTATGGCTAAAATGGGGGAGAGTTAGCCTAGGTGTGTAGAGTGTATCCTATCTAAGATCTGGTGTGGTGCAGATGTTGAGGGGGAGTGTGCATGTTGAACAGTTGGTTCTGGTTTTGAGGGGGAGTTTGCCCTTTGTTGATGGGAGCTATTTGTTTTAAAAATTTTATCAATTTATCCGTTCCTGAAGTCTCTGATGCTGCAGAGATTGTTTTAGCCAAAATTAGCCAAAGGGGGAGATTGTTAGTTCTTGGATTAGCTAGAATTTTGGTAAAACAAAGTTGTTCAATGTTGATGGGTGATGTCTTAACATTGAGTCTTAACATTGGTTAATGTTATATTTTTAAGTTGTTGAAGTTTTGAAGTCTGATGTCACATGCGATGTCATGACATCAGATATGCAGATCATTAAAACATCAGGTTTGAGATGTTTTTAGGGTTAAGCGTATTAGCTGGAATTTGGGAGAGCTGTTAGAGTTATTGGATGCGAATATCTTGGAGGAGATATTTTCTGTTGCAAACATATTTGATGCAGATTTATAGGAGTGTTTAAAGGCTGAAGATTTAAGAAGATTTTGAGAGAGAAAATTTGTTTTGAAGATTCAGTTTTAAATAACAAATCAGATCAGATATTGTAGCAGGTCCAAGACCAGATCAAATAGCTATATAAAGCGCATCAATCCTGAAGGAAAAATGACAAAGAAAGAGAGCTAAAGACTGAGAGTCGTTTGTGTCTTCGTGTATGTGTTGTAAACCATTCTAGTGTGAATTGGTGTTGTTGTTTTGAGTTGTTGTTGATCAAAGCTGTGAAGCAGAATCAAGTTGTGTTTTTCAAAGTGTGTGATCTTTGAATTATATCACTGAAGTGATTTAGGGATTGAGTAGTGTTCTCATACCCAAGTAGTATCTTAGGTAGAAGGTTCATTAAGTAGTGATTAAGTTTAAGAGATGTCAACTGGGTTGTTGAGTCTGTAAATTAATTCTACTGATAGTGAAATTCATCCCTGGCTTGGTAGCCCCCAGAATAAGTTGTTTAACTGAACTGGGTGAACAATTCTTTGTGTCTTTTCTGTTATGTTATATTGTCCATTGCAGAGTGTGTTGTTGTGACATCACACGTAACATCACATATCTAGTACCAGAATTTCAAATACGACTTTGTTGGAGGCTTCAACTTGTTCGTTTTCTTGGGGGTGCTTATCGTGCGTAAAAACGATTATGGTGTCACATGCAAGTATACATGTATGTTTTAATTGCAGTAAGTGATATTAGTAAGGATATCGTACCCACAGAGAGTGAAAGAGGTTTAGAATGAACATTTATAAGTATCCTTATTTAAAACTAACATGAGCAAAGTAACAAAATAATAGTAGATTTTTCCATAACACAAAACTAGATGAAATAAAATTAGGTTTGATTAAATCAAGAGAGTGAATGTTGAGCTATGATCCATTAATATGCAAGTAACCAAAATGTGTGGATGTGTCGTGCCTCAAAAGATCAGAACGTGATCTATATGTGTATCTCTACAACATCAAAACATGCATTAGTAGGGCAAGGGAACAAATCTCAAAGTCTCACTTATAACTCTGAAATACGTCTGGTTTATATTCTGAATTTTCTTTATGGTCTTAGCCTCTTATCTCTAAGAAATCTAACTAAGTGAATATTTATATCCTACTTGTTTAACCATTTTTGTTATGAAATCTACTTGTTGTTGGATCTCTCACAAAAACAAGCTTTTACCTTTTCCTAAGTTGATCATTCAAAGAGTCGGGTTTATAGCATTAAAAACACATAAGAAAATAAGACACTTAACATCACATCATTTTAACATAAAGGCAACATTATATTAACTTCACATTGCTCAACAAACAAGTGTTTAGCTTATGGTGAGCTGAGTACAAACTACTGAACTGAAACTACTAGGAAACATACTTAAAATTAGATGTAAAAGAAATGACAACCTATAAGTAACTTAGATATATCTTGTATTGGATAAACGGCGAGTGAAGACTCCAATCGCGCCAGCTCCTAGCAATAAGTATGGGATTGGATGAGAAGAAGAACTCTCTGTTTTCTCTCAAACCTCACACTGAAATAACTAGAACAATACTAAAAACTATTTTCTGAATGAAAGCGTGTGGAACTTCTTCTCTAATTCCTAAGGTCAGCTTTTATAGGAACAAGTGTAGATGTGAAGGTAGTAGGCCTTGGATCATAGGCTTTTGATGCAAACAAGGTTCAGCCCATATTCTCATTTTGTCTTCCATTCTTCGTGAACAAGCATCCTGGTATAGACAGTGGTGGGGGACAAGGCGTTCGGTACAGGCTGCTGCTGCAAGTAGTGGCGCAGAGGTGCAGGCGGTGCAATGTTTGTGTGCAGAGCGCGCTTTTGCAATGGTGGTCCCCACCGTACTACTTCTTTGTCTTCTTTTGCAATTGATCTTATCCATTTGATTTTCCATTTCTTCCTAGCATAATTCTGCCACGCAAGCCCTGGAAATGAGCACACTCCATGCTTTTGGCCATCATCCATTTGTGATCTTTAGCAAACTTTACATTTTTCTTTCAGCTTTCTCTTTCAGACGCTGCCTAGACTAGGCATGCCTCAGCTTGCCTTAACTGCTTTAAAATTCATTAACACGTGCATAAAAACTACAAAAGGAGCGCCTATTATGCTCAAAGAAAGATAAGCTAAAAATACTAAAACTTAGGAAATAAACATTAAATTCATTACAAAAATAGAAATGAAATAGGGTAATAATGACACACTAAAAGTGGATTATCAGTATGGATTCCTAGATTTGCACAAAACTCTCTCACAGTTGAGCTGAAGAACTGCTTCCCATTGTCAGAGACAATGGTTTTGGGTATGACAAAACAATAGATGATGTTCCTCCAATAAAAACACATTTCTCTGTCTGCGGTAATCTTGACTACTACTTCTACTTCTACCCATTTAGTGAAATAATGCACCAAGACCAATATGAATTTTAGCTGACCTGACTCTAATGGGAATGGACCTAGTACGCTCACGCCCCATTTTTAGAACAACCATGGCAGGATAAGTGAATGCAAAAGATTGGAAGGGGTATGGATGAATGGTGCATACCTTTGACACTTTTCACACTGATTAACAAAAGTGACATTGTTTCTGAGAATTTCCGGCCAATAATATTTGACCCTTAGGAGTTTTCTTGCTAATGATCTCCCTCTGATGTGGCTTCCACATATACCTCAATGAACCTTGGCCAATACCAAATCCACTTCCTCCTCGGCGATACACCTCAACATGGGCATCAATCTTTTCCATTTTGTAGAGTCTACCTGTCACCAGGACAAATCGAGCATAGAGCCTTTGTATCTTCCAAGCTTCCATATCTTCCTCTGGTAAGCATTCTTTGGTTAAGTATTCAATGATAAGAGTCATCCAACTTTCATTGTTATCATTCGTCATAATCTCCCCGACTTTCGTACTTGGACTGTCGAGACTTTCTTGTATCATTGTTTCGTTGAGACCCGACTTTTTAGTACTGGATAACTTTTCTAGTAGGTCAACCCAAACATTTTCTTCACGCGGGACATGTACTATCTCAAAGCCCTTGAAGTCTTTCGTCATCTTGAGGATCTCCTGCAGATATTTGGACAGTAACGGTTCCTTGGTTTGATAATCTCACCTTACCTGATTAATGACCAATTATGAATTGATTATGGCCCTAAGGTGGGTAGTTCCTACCTCAGGGATAACTTCATCCCTATTATAAGAGCTTTATACTTTTCCTGATTATTGCTAGCTTGGAAGTTGAAACATAATGATTGTTCTAAAAGCACCTCGCTGGGTCCCTCCAACACGATTCCTGCTCCACTCCCATTCATGTTGAATGACCCTTTCGTTGATAAGAACCACATGTAAGGGGGGATTCCTCCTCAATCAGAGTGTTGAAATCCACCAAGAAATTTGTCGGGGCTTTGGATTTGATACTACTTCTAGGTACAAATGATATGCCATATTCGAATAACTCCGCCGACCAAACCACCATTATGCCTGTAAGATCCGGCTTTTCAGCACTTATTTGACCTAATAGTTGGTCCTAACAATGATCTAATATGCCTAGAAAAAAGTCTCAGTTTTCTTACTGTAACCACATCTGCCAAAGACAATTGTTATATCTTTTGATAGCACAATTCAGCCCTATTAAAAGACATTGTTGGCGAAATAGACCGACTTTTCTCCATCCTCATCTTCTTGAACCAAGACTGAGCTCATAGGTTTCTATGTGAAAAATAAATAAAGGATTAATGGTGTCCATTCCTTGAGAAGGATAAGGATAAAAGGAACTGACTTGAAATTTTTCAACTCTTAAAATGCCTTCTCACAATCTTCGGTCCATTGAAAACTTTATGACTTCTTGACTTTCGCGAAGAAGTTGATAGATTTGTAATGTTGTGCGGCCCAAACAAGTTTTATCAAAGCCCCGTAGTGGGTGCCAAATGCTCACGCAAAGAACACTAGTTGAATAGCTCCTTTGATGTGTGTCAAAAGAGCCACAATATGTGACTTCTTCGAATGAATTGAGTCTTCCCTTTTCAATTTGAAGTACGCTTCCTATTAGAATGATTCCTTTCACCTAATATGAGACAACGGATATAAATGCAGTTTAACCCTAGTTAAGAGCCATAATAACCAATTATCGGGTTATTATTGCGTTAGGAACATATTTGGACATACTAACATCATGTGATAAATGTGTATAAATACTTGTCTTGGATATCTCGACTTTTGGGCGGCCTATGTCGTGCCTAGATTTTGGAAATGGTTCATGCCCAACTCGGATATGATCTGGCCTGCCCACTTTGATGTTAACCGCCAATTTCCAGAATGTACATGAGATAAGTTGAGTATTTTCCTTCGGATACACTAAATTTCATTTGTAAAAATAGCTTCTTTTTTTTACAGAAATTTCATATATAAGGCAGCTACTATTTTTGCAGAAATTTTATCTTTAGTACACCTAACAATATTTGGATTAATGTGTATATAGCAATTCTTCTTAGATTTACAATAACATCTAACCTCTATTTTCACAACTAAATGCTTTCTGTAAAATTAAAACAAGTTGTTCTACACTTAGTTCCACAAAGTCTACATTTGGAAGATGAAGACCTATATTATATTCGTCTTCAGTAAAGTCTACTTTCTTCAATGTTGATATGTAACTAGTATCCGCTGATTTTGGAGGACCTCTCGCAATCGCCACCTGTAAAATATGAGAAAAAAAGCTCAGTCTATATGATACAAGAGTTTAAAAGTAGATGCATAAACTTTAGAAGTTGTCATTTTAGTGATTAGAGAAAAAAACCATTAATTTTGTTTTCACCTAACTAAAACTTTAGGAATAGTTAGTTTAGGACTTGGTACAAAGTATGAGAGCAGATTTTGGATTAAGATTCCATATAGGCTAGATATATGGCTTCTCCAGTGTTGTCTTTTTCACCTTTCTTCTCTTTCATATAACTAAATTATTTATAGCAAAGGAGCCTTGCCCCATTCGCAATTTCTCCCTGCCGTTCTCTCCTCAAACTCTTTTCTATAATGATGAGATACAAAAACTCATTGCTCCCTTTCTAACATTTTGATGATATTTGGCTTGGATCTCTAACTTGCTGGAAAAGGATGTTATTATTTAGAAGAGTAATTTGTAATCTATTACTGAGATATTTGCCAAATACTTTCCTGTCTCATATATCAGAGGAGAATTTTACCTTTCTGCTATTCGCATGTTAAAGAATGCAGAAAGAATACTCCAAAAAGTTTTGACTTGATAACTAAATATAAAGAAAATAGGTGAGACTCTAAAAGGATGCTGGATTTTGGTAGATTGTTACTGCAGCAAGTCAAATTGGAACATTGTCCATCAATTTTTCCATATGGAGCCTCCCAAAACGAAAACCATCATGCTGTTACCTATACCTCCTGCTTCTAATCCAATCAAACTAGTGGAAGCATCAAGAGAAACCATTTATAATGACTTATCGAATCTTCTTGTAATGAGTTTTCATTCGTGTCGCTGGGTTCACTTGAGCATGCATGTGTTCAAATTTGCATGAGAATGCATTCAATATCAGCTGTTTGAAACCACTTTAATAGCCTTGACAGAGCAGGCAAAATATATTCAGCTCTTATACCAATTTGAACTCGAAATCCAGCAAAATGGATGTCTTGTCTCTGTAATGGAAATCTAAAGTACTCCTTTTGTAGAACTATATGATCCACTATTCAGTAGAAAGAAACATTATTCTAGGAGTTGTTGATCTGTGTATAAATTTCATGCCATTATGATGGCAGTTCCCCTTAATTTCACTCGAGGGAAAGGAAATCAAATGCTTACAATATTGATGCCAAAAAAAAGGCGTGAGCGTAAAGAATTTTTGTATGGAATTTCATGTGATTAAAAAGACAATTACAATTTGCTTATGATTCTGTCAAAAATCAAGATCCTCTCCCCCTTCCTCTTTAATGTTGCAATCATTTAATTATATGCTAAATAAAAGTTAATGAGGAACTCACACAGTGACGTTCTCCTAGTTCAATCAACCAAAATCTCCACAAATCCATTAACTTCCCATCCATTGTAGCTGATATATTCGTCCAATTTGTGTGAGAAAATTCCACTTTGTTCAACCCTTCAACAAGTCCACTCCCCATGGCTTTAACATATGCCTCCTTTAAACTCCAATACCTGCAAAGCAAACAAATACTCCTTTGACTTTCAGTAAGGCCCCCAATTCGGTTCAAAAAATCATTTTTCATTACCCGATCAGACATATCACATACTGATATGTAAATTTAACAATTTCAAGACCATCTTGTGCTCTACAGCATTTTGAACCACAAACATGTATGTATCTGTAATTAAAAAAAATGCAGAGATAGAGTATAATCATAGTATAGATGATACCTGTAAAATTCAATTAATACATGATTGGAAGTGGCAGCATTGAGTATATTATCCCATTCCAAAGTTGAAAAGTATGATTCAAAAGAGTGAATGAAGTCTGCAACTGTTTCTCCATGAGGTATATCAAAGGAGACAATGTCAATCCCCACAAGACATAAAGGTTCAGATGCTATGGCGACATAGTCGCCATGATGAGATACATTGAAATTAAAATTTGGGAATGTAATACCCAGTTTATCATAATCCTGAAACAAAAGACTAGTAGATTAAAAATTATAAAAGTAGATTTAATCTAATAATAATGGTGTGGGAAAAAAATCGGATACCAGTAAATCCAAGAATGGTTTGCCTTGGGAAGTTGTTTTAATGGTGAATAAGAAAGGGTTATTGATTTTGATGAGATGATGTAGAAGTGCATATTGAAGCATTCTGCTGATAAGTGCACGTTTCTGGTCTTGAGTTTTAAAAAACCTGTTGAGTTAAACAAATACATGATCATCATGAATATTGAATTTATGAAGCGTACACTCCGAATTTAACCGAAACATTTACACGGAACATCACAAATAATTTGAAAAACTAAATAAATTAAGCATAATCACAAATGTCGGAGCAAACGTTCTATACCAACATGGACACAAATATCCTATACCGACCCGGACACTTAATTTTTCGGATGTGTGGATGCTAAGTAGATATTGATTGATTGATGGAAGAGATTGAGAAAGGAACGGAGGATACCTGGTAACAGAGGAGTGTTGTTCGGAAGGAAGGAGGGAGAGGGCGAAGGAGAATTGATGGGGGAGTGGGTCCCACTTTGATATGTCTACCACCCATCTCTTCACTCCTTCCTCCATACTTGTTTTTTTGAAACCAACTCAACTCAAGTCAACTCACCAAACAGCCACTCCTTTTGTTTCTTCTATTCAAATTCACTGCTCCTCGCCCCTTTTTGGGAAAATTCTTGCACGGTCATCTCCAGTCTGCCACCCCAAAATTAAATGTGGCATCCTCTCATTTTTCATATCAAAATTGTCTATGAGAGAAAAATACATCAAATTTTAGTTAGAAATTTCTGGGAGTTATATCAAAATTTCTGGTACAATTTAAAATTTTTGGTAGTTCATTTGAAATTTTTGATATACTAGAAATTTTAAATTTACAGTGAAGTGCAAATTATTCCGAAAATATGAAATTTTCGTGCTAATACTGCAAATTTCAAGGTAAAATTTTTGGTAGTTTCATTTTTAGGGTTTTTTGGATGATCATGATTTTGCCGACAGCATTGTGCGGGTGTGATTGCACCGAGAATTTGTGTGGTTCAGAATTGATTCATTGTTGTATAAATTGGGGTCATCTCTTGTTGATAAACACCTCTTGTGTTATATGTATATTATTCAGACGTCTTTTTCATAATATTTTATTAGTTAATATTAGTGAGCTTCCTTAAATTGCAGTGTGAAGGTTAACTTACATCTGACAATGGTTTTCATAATTTAAACAACTAACAGTTAACATTACAATATGATTAACAAGAGGTGTTAATCATCTGGGAGCACTTATAGATGATTGCAATGATTACAGATAAGCTCATGGGTTTAGACAACACTCATAAGCTCATCTGTACAATGAGTGTTGTCCTTATATATATATATATATATGAGAATGTCATTTTTATGCGAGAACATGAGAATGAATCTGAACCATTAGATTTTAAAATAAATGGTGGATATTATGTGTCAGTTTTTTTTCTCTCTCCTCCATCATTTATTTTAATAATGGAGGAGAGAGAAAAACAAAAACCACACATAATTTCCACCATTTATTTTAAAATCTAATGATTCAGATTCATTCTCAGGTTCTTACATAAAAATGGCATTCTCATAGGCTCTCGAACAAGAAGAATATCATGTTAAAATCAAGAAGAATATATATATTAAAACACCTATCACCATGGTTGTTAATGTCAACCGTTGTGAAATGAATTAGATTTCATCACGGTTTTTTAATACGACCGTGGTGAAATTATTTACCCATATATAAGGAAATTAATTCTCGCTAATTGACAGTATCGTCGTATCTCTCACAACAATATCCTAGCACACATTTTCTCTCTTCATTTTCGTCATTAGCTTTCCAATTTTACATAATAGCCTCAATCTTGTTCTTCATACATAAAGGTATTTTTCTTCTTTCTTTTTCTCTTGTTTTCATGTATGTTGTTGTTATGTTTCACATGATTTTAACATGATATTCTTCTTGTTCGAGAGCTTATGGAGTTTTTTGTCGTTGTATGTTATTGTATGTTG
This sequence comes from Lathyrus tuberosus, assembly GCA_022829125.1. Classification (NCBI taxonomy): domain Eukaryota; kingdom Viridiplantae; phylum Streptophyta; class Magnoliopsida; order Fabales; family Fabaceae; genus Lathyrus; species Lathyrus tuberosus. Next base: position 2,374,450 of record JALAZF010000309.1, on the reverse strand, counting down.
TTGTTGTATGTCGTTGTACGTTATTTTGAAACAGGGTTTCTCTTCCTATTCATATTTCAGATCCTTCTCTAAACATGAATAGTGTGAGAAAACTTGTCCATGAGATTGAGGCTTCAAAGAAGGTTATTGATATGGTGGAGTTATGGTTGAACAAAGCCAAGGAAACTGAATCTATTAAGGATCACATTAGTGTTGTTGAACCGTCTGGTGGAACAGGTTATAAGAAGATTCTTTTCAAGAATCTTAACCCTGAAAAGATAAAGAAGGTAGATGCTATAATGAAGGACCTAATGAATCTGGATGCAACTCATTATGAATTAGATGAAGTCTTTGAGTTGAAGACCTTTAGAACTGCATGAATTCAATTAAGCATTAAGATTGAATATCATGTTATGTTTCACATGTTGTTGATTTAATTTTTGTTGGATTACAATGTATTGCTAGTTAACCTTTTTGGGTCACATGTTAACCTTATAGGTTGATAAATTTTTGTTGGATTACAATGTACTATTATGTTAACATGCTAGTTTATGTTAACCTTTTGTTGGATTGGATTACAATGCACTTCTAGCTTATGTTAACATGTTGTTTTTTTCATGTTGTTTTCCACGAAATTGAAGGTATGTATGTTGTTAATAAATGTTGTTGCATGTTGTTGATGTTGTAGCTAGCAAGTGGTTATGGTTCTTTACTTATCACTAATGCAGCTGATTGTGTGAACATGGATCTAAGAGCAAACTTGTGTTTGCTGTGGAAATATTATATGAGTTTTTCATATAATATTCTCATAGTGAACACGTGTTTTCTACTCTCCCTTCTACTTTATCCTCTTCATAGCTTTCAAGAACGGTTAGTTATCAAGTTCTCCTAATCTATGTTAATTAATTGATGTTTTTGTTGATAAATGTTGTTAGTGAATTTGTTATATAATAGGTGATTGCTTGTTTCACTAACCCCTCATTGAACTTGCATTAATTCAAATAGAGTTTTTAGATAATAATTAGAAAAGTTAAATTATTCTTATAAAACAACTTAGACGATCCAATGTTTATTGAATTTGATGCATCTTGTAATTCATGATTTCCTCTTTAGCCTATAGAATTTGATTCAATGCCACAAATTCTTCAAAACAATGATGATAAATGGGTGTCAGCTTAAGTCTATCACATAAAATTTGATGTTTGCATAAACTAGAAAAAAAGGGGAAATCAAATTTTGTTTTAAATACTTAAAAGACATTCATTCATTATCTTTACTTTGAAGAGTTTGGGATTGAATCAAATTATATAGGCTAATGAGGAAATCATGAATTACAAGATGCATGCAAATCGATAAGCATTTGACCGATTATGTTATTTTACAAGAATAATTTTATTTTTCTAGTTATCATCTAAAATATCTATTTGAATGGTTGTATATGGTTAATGAGGGGAAGGGAAAAACAAGCAATCCCATATTTTATAATAAACTCTTACACATACCATCACGGTTGGAACATAGAATCGTGGTGAAGTGTTAAAACTCAAGAATGAAGTTGATAGGATTCAAACCCAGGACCTATAAATTATTTCACAACAGTTGTTTGACTTAACCGTTGTTATAAGTCACCCTACCTAACTTATAACCACGGTCACTCGCCCGTTTTAGAAACCAACATACATACAATCACACGTTACCTAACAAAGGACGTGTGTCGCTCGCGTGAAAAACCACCCGCGAAGACACGGAGTCGTCATCGAACTTTATTTATCCCAACGGGGAAAGGAAAACATCAAGAAAACCTCATAAGGGAAAGAACATGGTCTCACAACCAAATTCGGGGTTTGGAAGTTGATTACGCAAAAGGAAGGAATTAGCACCCCCCCGCGTCTGTTGTACTCTATGGGATCCATTCTTGTTGTTCTAATTAAAAGGTGTGTATAACTAAAGCTTACTTGCTAAGGGAACACGGAAACGAAAAGGGAGAAAAAACAAAAAGGGACTCAATAGGATCTCGCAATACTATGCCTATGTATTCTCTCGTGCAATGGGAAAGTCAGAGTCAACGTAGTTTGGAGGACTACATGTGAAAGGGAAGGATGCTCGCCAAGGATTTGGGCCCTTGTGCCTACGTATTCTCAACTGGGATGAGAAATTCAGAGCGTCTGTAGTTCGCGGGACCACGGATTGCTTAGTGTTTTTTATGGGCAATGTTAACGTTCACATTCCAGCAGTTTAGGTGTTTGTCGCTCGTTGTCAGGAGTCTTACGCGTTACCTGTTTGCGGTAGAACGAAAATAATATGACTTTTCTGAAAATGGTTTGAAGAGAGAATCCCGAAGGACAAAATAATTTGCATTTGTTGAAGTGTTTTAAAGCAATGAATTGAATTGATGTCACACCATAATTTTTAACCCTAAGATCCCACCTTATTTGCATTATTTTGCATAACATACATCATCTCATGTGTGTGTTTTTATGTTTTCACTAACCCCTTTTAAATTCAAGAACATGTGCTTTAGTTGTGTTTTCATCATAGCTAGGGTTTTGCTCCCAAAAAGCTCAAGAGTTGACTAGTCAAAGGATTGTGGAATTCTCAACATCTCAAGCCCTAATTCATTCAACATTGATCAAGGTTCTCACCTCATCAATAATCAAGAGCAAGATTGCATTGAATCGAGATCAATAGGCCTTAAGTCATTAGATGCATCAAAATTAGAGTTTTGACCTGATTCAGTCTCTGGGTTTACTTTTGGAGCAAGGCATGATCCAATACCTCAAGACATGTTTCAAGGACCTCAAATGCATCATGTTAGTCCATTCATATGATTGGATTGATCCAAGAAGTTTGACTTATGAGCAATGGAAGAATTCAAGTTCATTAGATGAAAAGTCAACTATTCCTCAAAGTCAAAGTTTGACTTTTGAGATTTTTGGTGAAACATGGACTCCTCAAGTCAAGGATCATGATAATATGTGATTTGTATCATTATCAATCAAGAAAATCAAGGGAAACATTCAAAGATCATAATTTGAAAAAGTTAGGGTTTCTTAAATTTTTCTAAGTTATGAAAACCCCTTGATTTTTGCCCTACTATCCAAGTCCATAACTTCCTCATCAAGCAACCATTTTCTTTGCTCCAAAGACCAAATTGAAGATCCTGTTTCATACTCCAACTTTGTCCCAGGGGATGATTTCCAAAAAGTGCATGGATAAAGAGATATGAGGCCATGAAGTGGGGGGTTCACTAACTTTTGAACAAAAACACTTAGAAAATTTTTCAACCAATTCTGCATATGTCATGTAGCTAACTTTGCAAGTATTTTTCATCACGATCCCAATTGAATCAAGAAACGTGGTCAACATGAAAGTTGTAGAGGATGTTTCAAGCTTTCCAAAGAGTACAAGAATACAAATTTTTCATGCTTGAGCTAGGAGTTTCGAAGACATGAAGTTGGCTTCTCCAAGTTGAATTTTAGGTCATTTCATGGCAAGCCTCATGATCAAATCCATAGCCAAACCTATGTGATATTGCTTTTCAGTCCATCTTTCTTGTAAATCTCAACATGATCAAAGAATTACACAAGTCTTTGATGCATTGTCCAAAGCTTGATGCCATTTATGGAATGTTATACATAAAGCTTCATATCCATTCTTGTAAAGTTTTCTTTTTGCCAACCACTTGTGCATTGAGCCTCTAAATTGTTTTAAGCAACGTTTACACCTCAGAAAAAGCATGCCTATCTTCCTTAATTCACTCCACCATTTCATCATGATCATGTATGGTAACTTGTGCAATTTGGAACCAATCCTCCAAACCAGAATTCCTTTTGAACTAAACTTGAATTCTGCAAGTTTCATGAAGCCTCTATAAATAGAGGATCACACCTTAAAGCATGAGAGACTTGAAAACATTGAAGCTTGGATAGAAAACCAGAATTTGCATCAAACCTCATTGTTGCAAAAACACTTCATTTCACAAACTTGTCAAAACACTACTACGAAAAACCCATTTAACAACGGTTGGGAATGACATATAATGACGCGGGCGAGGGCGTTGTTATGTAGATTGTTGTTGTATATATGATACTTACAACGACGGCCTTGTGTAGCGTTGTAATAATGAGGAAAATGCGCTAACTATCACAACGGTTTTACATTACACCGTTGTAATAAATATAATTGTCCTCGGTTCGATTCCCAGCAGCACAGTTTTGATATTTATTTTTTGCTGGCCAGCGCGCCAGATATTATAACGGTTCGAAAATATAACCGTCGCTAAAGTTTCAGCAAAATTAACAAATATCATCCTGCTTTTATAATTAATTCCATTTTTTTACCTGTATTATTGTTCTCCATATCTCAGCACAACAGAAAAATACAATTCACATTTTGTGATACAGTTTTCATAATAATATTAATCGTGTCATATTCATAATATCACATATACCAGTTTACAGTTTATCAGAACAAACAACCTACATAAATAAAATATCACATATACCGTATTACAGTTTACACACATTACATAACTTCACATAATTGTAACTTGGCGTATTGGTATCTTGTCTCTTGGTGTCTTGTCTCCTGGCCTGGTGTCTGGACTCAAAATACCTATGATTTCAAATAATTATACTTGTTAGTAAAAATACTTCTAAACTATAACATACAATTAATATATTATGAATAAATAATAAATTACGTACTTGTTAATTTTCCTATATGCCTTCTTCATGATCGAGTCGTATAGCATGCACGACATCTCCATCAACTTCATCATATAGGTAGGAACTTGTGTTGTGTAAGAAGGTGTGGACGGAATATCAAGACTTTCATCACTAAGAGGAATGTATTTTCCTTGGAGAACGATTGACCATTTCTCCGATTTGTTCGATGGATCGGAAACATAGAAAACTTGTTTTGCTTGAGAAGCCATGATGAATGGTTCTGTATTAAAAGATGCCTTGCCAAGGTCGACCCGGGTGAATCCTAAGTCATCAATGTCTACACCATTACTATTATTGGGAACCCACTTGTATTTAAATAAATCCACTTTGAAAATAACATAATCAATCTCCCAAATCTCATCAATGACACCATAAAACGCGGTAGTTGCCAATACCGGATTCTTATCTTTCGAACTAGAGAAATACATCGATTCGGCTTCAACCATAACCCCAATATTTTGCATTGTACTACGATCATCTTTTGATTTTGTATAAAAGGTATAATGACCAATGTCGTATGCACTCCAGGTAATGACACAAAATTTTGGCCCGTACGACAACCATCTAAGTATCTCGGATGCACGAGGATCATTAGATACACTTTTATTAAACCAATCCATGAATCTATTATTATGCTCTATCAACAACAACTTGTCATTCATTCGAGGATATTTTTTCTTCATAAGTCTTTTGTGAGTATCTATGAAAGGTTGAACCTCATCTATATTATTCAAAATATAGAAATTTGATTGAATAACTACATCCCGAACCATTGACCTAACATTTAGACCTTGAATACCTCTTCCGTCTGTGTCAGCATGACGAGACTTTGGAATTCCTATAGAATCTGCATCCGACAAATAGTTTGTACAAAACTCAACAGCTTCTTTTGTGATGTACCTTTCAACAATCAAAGCTTCCGGTCGGTGATGATTCTTCGTATATCCTTTAAAGATCTTCATATATCGCTCTATTGGATACATCCACCTTAAATAAACTGGACCACAAATTCTGATTTCTCTTACGAGATGAACAAGTAAGTGAACCATAATGTCAAACAATGATGGCGGAAAATACATCTCCAATTGACACAAGATTATGGCAGCCTCATCTTCTAATTCATCCAATTTTTTGAAATCAAGAACTTTATTACATATGGCATTGAAGAATAAACACAGTCTCGTTATAGTTACTCTCACATTTTTTGGAAGGATCCCACGGATAGCCACTGGTAGAAGTTATTGCATCAATACATGAAAATTATGAGATTTTAAACCAATTAACTTGAGATCTTTCATTGATACAAGTTTCTTGATGTTTGATGAGTAACCTTGCGGAACTTTAATACCTTGCAAACACTCGCAGAACATCTTCTTTTCCTTTTTAGATAGAGTGTGACATGCTGGAGGCAGATAAGTTCTTTTTCCTTTCTCTACTGGAGCCAACTGTTTTCGTATACTCATCTTCTCCATATCAAGACGGGAAGTCTTACTATCTTTAGTCTTGCCCGGAATGTTTAGAAGTGTGTCAATCAAACTATCACACACATTTTTCTCCACGTACATCACATCAAGACAATGTCTAACATCAAGACTTGACCAATATAGAAGATCAAAGAAGATGGACCTCTTTTTCCATATATTTTTCGCAACTACCCCTTTTTCTTTTCCTCTCTTCCCACCTTTTTCTTTTTCTCTCTTCCCACCTTTTTCTTTTTCTATCTTCCCAAGGACAACATTAATGTATTCCTGCCGTTGATAAACTTCATCACCGGTTAAAGGTTTAGGAGCCTCACCAAACTCTTGCTCTCCATTAAAAGCCTTTCGCAATCTACGATAAGGATGACCCGGTTTTAGAAATTTTCGATGCCCAAGGTAAACGGTCTTTTTTCCAAACTCAAGTTGGTGATAACAAGTATCATCTTCACATATAGGACACACTTTATATCCTTTGACACTGTATCCCGCCAAGTTACCGTAAGCCGGAAAGTCGTTAATTGTGCAAAATAACATTGCACGCATATTAAACTTTTCCCCAGAATATGCATCATCAACTTCAACGCCTTCATCCCACAAGAGTCGTAAATCATCAATTAATGGACTAAGATAAACATCTATGTCGTTACCAGGTTGTCGTGGTCCAGAAATCATCATACTTAACAGTATATACTTGCGCTTCATGCACAACCAAGGAGATAAGTTATAAATAGTGAGAAGAACAGGCCACGAAGTATGATTGGTGCTCATATTACCAAAGGGGTTCATTCCATCAGTGGAAAGCCCAAGCCTAAGATTTCTTGGCTCGACTCCAAAATCCGGAAACAACGAATCAATTTTCTTCCATTGCAAAGAATCAGCTACATGGCGAATGTTTCCATCACGAATCCTTTCATCTGCGTGCCATCTAAGATTCTTTGCGTCATTCGAATTAGAAAAAAGTCTCTTTAATCGTGAAAGTATTGGCAAGTACCATAACACTTTAGCAGGAGGATGCTTCCTACTAACATTGTCATAGTGATCATTGTCATCACCATTGCTAGCCTTCTGCTTGTAACGCGACACACCATATTTCGGACATTGAAACAAGTCTTCATACTCTTTACGGAATAATATGCAATCATTAGGGCAAGCATGTATCTTGATATACTCCAGACCCAGTGGACACAATATCTTCTTGGCCTCATAGCAACGATCCGGCAATTTGTTATCTTCTGGTAACATTTACTGTAGCAATTCAAGTAATTCCGTGAAACTTTTATCCGACCATCCATTTTTTGCCTTCAGATTAAACAACTTTAACACCGCCGACAATCGTGTGAACTCTGTGCATCCCTTATATAAAGGGGTGTCTTTATCACTACATAAATTATCATAAATATGAGCATTCATAAAAGAAGATTCCCCAATATCACGGAACATATCCTCTAGGTGATCTTCCATATATTCATCTTCCTCCACTCTTTGACTTTGTGACGCCCGACTTTCCTTATTATCCACCTCACCATGCCACGCCCATATTATATAATTTTGACATATACCATCACAACAAAGGTGATTGTGTATTTCTTTCTTTGTACCCTTTTTGATATTAGCGCAAACAACACAAGGACAATAAAAGATACCATCATTGCCAGGAAGATGTTTATCAGCATATTCAAGGAATTCACAAACTCCGTTCTCATAAACCAGATCTAATCTATTGGCTTTCATCTAACTACGATCCATTACAACTTTTGAAATTTATACATGTATAATAATGTGAATGACACACCAAAATCTAATCCAAAAACTCAAGCATATGCATATACAATATGAACAAAGAAAAAATCAATGAAGATGTACTCTAATACTAAACGTAAAGCATATGAAACATCTCATTCTGACTTGAGCATATACAATATGAACAAAGAAAGAAGGAATGAAGACGTTGAAGAGAACCTTACTTCGAAGCTGAAGAAGCAAATGAATGATGAAGACGGTCAATATTTGAGCATAAACCAAGAAAGAAGGAATGAAGATATTGAAGAGAACCTTACTTCGAAGCTGAAGAAGCAAATGAATAAAGATGGTCAATATTTGAGCATAAACCAAGAAAAAAGGAATGAAGATGTTGAAGAGAACCTTACTTCGAAGCTGAAGAAGCAAATGAATGAAGATGGTCAATATTTGAGCATAAACCAAGAAAAAAGGAATGAAGATGTTGAAGAGTGTAAAGGTTAGGGCGTCGCTGGCTTACTTGTTCGATTAGGGCGTCTTATGAAAGAAATACATAATAAGTTTTATTTTAATTTATCAGTAAACCTTTTAATCTCGGTGGAGAAACAAACCGTAGTGGAATCTTAAGTGAAACGTACTCTACAAAATGGAAAAAATGTAGTTGCAGGGAATCGAAGCTTGTTACATTTCATTTATTACTACGGTTGTTCATCTTAACCGTTGTAAAATAATTTACAATTTATTTTATAAATAATGGACTTAATTGACACACGCTAAATGTACTCTAAAAAATGGAAAAAATGTAATTGCACGGAATCGAAGCTTGATACATTTCATTTATTACTACGGTTGCTCATCTTAACCGTTGTAAAATAATTTACAATTTATTTTATAAATAATGGACTTAATTGACACACGCTAAATGTCCTCTAAAAAATGGAAAAAATGTAGTTGCAGGGAATCGAAGCTTGATACATTTCATTTATTACTACGGTTTCTCATCTTAACTGTTGTAAAATAATTTACAATTTATTTTATAAATAATGGACTTAATTGACACACGCTAAATGTACTCTAAAAAATGGAAAAAATGTAGTTGCAGGGAATCGAAGCTTGATACATTTTATTTATTACTACTGTGGTTTCATTCAACCGTCATTAAATGACTCAGCTTTTAAATAGGCGCGAAATTTTTAACCTATTACAACGGTATAAAAGGATGCATTGTAAGCCTGGCGTTGTTGTTTTAGCGTTTTGTAGTAGTGAAACCCTTCATAACCACAAAACAACCAAACCACATATCCACACACAACACAAATCATTCACCTTCGGCTGGTAAACCTTTATTTGGTTATGAGTCCGCCTTCGGCCAGCATTCTTTCTTTCTTAAACCATTTCATTGCAAATCCACTTTCGAGCGGCATCCCCACTTTGAGTCCACCTTCGACTGGCAAACACTCTCTAATATATATCCCCACAGGTTGCAAATTTTCAGGTTCTTTTGGTATTCAATCTCTGGGCATCCTGAATGTCTGAAAGCCACTGTTGTCATTCCTTTAGGACCATGTTAATTGAATTGGGGCAGTTGTAGCACCCCAAAATTTGTCCCCCCTCTTTCTAACACTAGCTGGCTTATGTCTCATGTCATTCTGCATTATCATTTGTGCATATCATTGGTTATAAGCATGGGATCAAGGTATCTTGGTTCTCAAGGAGAATATCATCTATTCCAAAGGCAAGCTTGAGTTTATTTTTCAACCTTGGGGCTCCCTCAAAGTCTCAAGTCCCTCGCCTCATCAAGACATGTCTCATAATCAAGTAAAGCACTGATCACATCCTCCTAGCTTGAATTCTCAAGTTTGGGTTTTGGGAGTTCTTGGGTATAACACTCCAATGAGCAAGATTTTTGAAGCTTTATAATCATCATATTGAACAATTCATCTTTGTTTAAGAGGATTCACATTATACTCATAGGAATTAGAGTTTTGAGCTTGGGTCGATTCCTCCTAACATTTGGGGCCAAAATTAGGGTTTTGCATAAAATCAGTTTATTTCTGATTTCTTGTGCAAGATTTGAGTCCATGGTATTCCATATGTCCCAAAGTGCCTAGGCATGCAAGATTGACCATCAGTTTGAATTAGAAGGACTTCAATTGATCAAGAGATTGAAAATCAGGAGAATTGGGGATAAAGTCAACTGTGCAGTGAAAAAGTCAACCCTTGACTTTTTGAGGTCAAATTCTCAATATTTATGTCAAGCATGACCAATGGACCAAATTTTATCAAGAAATTTGAAAGGAATCACAAATTAATCAAGAAGTAGAAAATTTCCATTTTTGGAAATTAGGGTTCTTGAGAACTTTCCATTTTTGGAAAGTTTTAACTTAAATTCAGCCATCTTCCAAGCCAATTTCCATCATGATGCAAGGCTCATCTCAAATTTTCTCAAACATGAAAGTTATAGGCCTTGTTCCAAGCTTTCCAACCATTACAAGAAGTCCTCATTTGGATTAAAATTGACCAAGTTATGATGCTTACAAGTTGAGGTTTTCTTGAATGTCAAAATTCAAAGACTTAGAAATTTTTGTTTGGTTTTGGACAGCATTGAATACCAATGTTCATGCTCATTTTCAAAGGACTTCCAGGTATTATCTCAAGCTTCTTTGAACATCAATTTTGTTCCTTGATATGTAAACTTTCTAATGAGCACAAGTTTGCACAAATGGGATCAAGGATCATTGAGTTATGGTGGATCAAAGTTGTCTATATGATTATGTTTTCATGGCATGTCATGAAACATTTTGAACTAACTTTTGTAGCAGCTTACCTTGGCCTCATTTCATGTGCATTGCCTCACCAAATTCTTGCCAAAAAGCCTTGCAAAACATTGCCATTCCAAGCCAAGCATGTTTAGTACCATCTTGTGTTATTTTTGAACTTTTTACCAAAAAGAGAAAATTCCAAAACTTGCATAACAAGAATTCAATTCCACTCACAATTTCTGGCTCATTCTTCTCTCTCCAAATCAGAACAAAATCATAACAACCTCACCACATGAGGGATGGCTCGTGTGACAACATCACCACCTTCCATTTTATCAAAATTCTCATCAAATCTGTTACATCATTTACCACAGTGAAATTCTCATTTTAACCCTACAAATCTTGGTATAAAGCATTAGAAATCCTAATCCATCAAGAGCAACCATTCATTCTGAGGAAAGAGAACCCTAGCTCACTCCATTTTCTCTCATTTTTTCTCACTTTCGAGTTGGCCTTTCGAGAGCTCCTTGGTCCTTTTTCTTGCTTCATTTCTTCTTCTGGGTGCTACTAGGAGCTAAAGGAGGAGTTTGAGAGCTTGTACACACGTGGAAGGAGGTTGTTTAAAAGCTCACCGTGAGGTATCCCTTTGAATCTATTTCTCTCATTTTGTCAAGTTTTCAAGCATGTAGTGGGTTGTTCTGAAGTCCTACCAAGTTGTAGGCAATGTTTGGTTTGTTTTGATGTGGTTTTGAGCACGTTTAGAATTGTGACTTCAAACACGTGGCTTTCGATTCATGGTGTTAACATTGTTTAAAATGATTTTTGAGCATGGATTTAGAACCAGCGTGAAAAACCTTTTAAAATGATGTCCACTTTGTGTTGCTTTGTTGAGGTTTAATGACCTGCAACTCCGGCGCCGTTGCCGGAGAAGACGACCAGAACCTTAGCTCCGGCGTCTGAGGTCTTGGTCATAAGCTGACATGGCTTGTTTGACTCGTTACGTGGCATTTGACCTGCTGAGGTGTATTGGCCAAAACGCTCTGTTTCATTAACTCTGAGTTTTGTTTGTTTTTTGTGTGTTTTGGATTTTGGGCCTGCGTAATGCTATTCACACCCCCCAGTTCAGGCCCAGCACGTGCGTGTTCATGTTTTCCTTTGTAGTGGTATCTACTGATGCACACCCCCCATTCCATGTTCTTCCTTTTTTCTTTGTTTTTATTTTCTTTTATTTACTTCTTTGATTTTATTTTATTTTAAATACTTAAAACTCATTTTAAAAATAACCAAAAATATGTTTCTGGTCCATTGACATGTTGACCTATTTTTCAATATTTTTATTTTATTTTTCCATTTATTTTAGTATTTTATTTGAATTTATTTTGTGAGTGTGCTTCCAATGATACCCTTCATCTAGGGTTTAGAGATTTCTTGGCTTTTACTCATCATTTGAGGCTAATTTTTTTTAGTCACACTTAGGCACTCATTAGAGGCTGTTTTGATGCTTGTTTGAGGTTGGTTTGAGTTACTTTAAGTGACTTACCATTTGACTTTTGTTGACCCTCGATTTGTGCTCGATTCTTGTCATACTTGAGCTTCTTGATTTTATTTTGGGATGCATTTGTGCAATATCATGGGAATACTTCTGCCCACTCAATCTTGACATATATGACATGGCTTGTAATATTTATTGGATTTAATTAGGGTTATTTTCTATTTTTATTTGACTTTTTCATTGTGGATTGATCCTTTCTCGCACATGTATGAACCTTGACCTAGTTTGTGATCATTTGGCATGTCTATGTTTGGATGAATCTTGTGATGTTTTGGTGATTGATAACATGTTCCCCTAGGGTGATTTAAGCCTTGGTTACATTGTCTTGTGATCATTTTTCAATTTATGTTTGATTTGTCAACTTTGATGATGATTTGGACATGATTTTTGAACTTTCTTAACTTAGTTTTCCATTATGCCTCTTTGCATAACCCTAATGATGTGTGATGACATTTGTATGCCTCAATTAATGTGTTTGACATTCTGGTCCTCATGTTTATGGGCTCATTCCATGATCATTTCACCTCACACATATCTCATGTTTCACTTGTCTTGTGTATGGATGTTTTGCCTAGTTTTGACATATGCTTTGAGTGTGATGGATGATGTTCCTTCTTTGATGATTTGAGTTTGTTATGACATGATGTGCTTGCTGCCCTATCTTGTATCTCACCTTATTTGGTCTCATTTATCATTGTTCTATGTCTTGTTACATCTCTTATGGAATTCTAGATCACTTGAGTGTGTTTGAACACTTTGTCTTGCATGATCTTGTTTGCTTGGAGATGATGATTGGTGATTACTTTGTATGAGTATGATGTTTGCCTTGTTGCTTTGCTTCTTGAGTTAAACATCCATGTTTGTTCACTTTGTTGCATCTTCTTCTTCATCTCTTACTTCTTTCTCCTCCCCTAAGTCTTAAGACTTGTTTAAGTCTTAGATTTGCTTTTGCATGTTCCCTTAGGATTCCCTAGTCCAAATTAATCTTTGATTAAGCTTGGAGTAGGATAGACATTAGGAGCTAATCCATGTATGATAACATTAGGTGGACTTCCCTTTCATCTTGACTTTAGGGCTATTTTGTATGATAACATTAGGATTTTCAGATCCCCATTAGCGTTTTCTTTTCAACTTTTGAGTCTTCTCTTCTCATCTCAAAACAAGTCCAAAACACTTAATAAGTACAACGAGCATTGTATGCCACGAGCCTTAAGTACATAGGAAATGAAGAATGAGGGGTCTCCCTTCACTCTTTTAGAGTGTTTAGCATACGTTCCATTGGGGGTGACCATGCAACGCATTCGTTCCTATGTCATAGACTTTAGTGCAATGTGAGTTTCAAACTAACTTCAATCCACTTCTGTCTAAAAAACACAAACCAAATTCAAATCATTTTTATCCTTCGGGATTGTTGGGTTTTAAATCATTTTTAAAAAAGAGCACGTTACTTCCGGTTTGTCGCAAACAGACATCAACCCTAACTGTCGGACGCGAACCTAACGTCGCTCATAAAAAGCACTTAACCATTGTGGTCAGTACCATGAACTACAGACACTCTGATTTCCTCTCTCTGGTTAGATTGAGGATACGTAAGCACAAGACGGCGATGTCTTGGCGAGCAACCTTCCCCCCATCCACCCGTAGTCCTCCGAACTATGTTGACTCTGACTTTCCCATTGCACGAGGGAATACGTGGGCCTAGGATGACGATGTCCTATCGAGTCTCCTTTTCTCTTTTTGTTTTCCGTTTCTATTTAGCAGTAGGCTTTAGATAACTCACTCTTTGATTAGACAACAAGCGTGGATCCCATCGAGTACGATTGACGCGTGGGGGTGCTAATACCTTCCCCTCGCATAACCGACTCCCGAACCCGGACTATGGTTGCGATGACCATGTCTTCTCCCTCTTCAGGTTTTCTTCGATCGTTTCCTTTCCCTACGTCCGGATAAATAACATTTGGTGGCGACTCTTCTGTTCTGTTTCCACCGGTTGTTTTTCGCAGTTGTGACAATGAGCAAGAGCTCAATAGCTTAGAGATGCATGAGAAGAAAGTTAAGAAAGAAAAGAACAAAGAAAAAGAGGTGGAAAAGAAGTTAATTTCTCTTGTGGCTTCTAGTTCCAAGTCCTCAACAAAAGAGCATGATGAAAGTGGATCTAGTAATAATTAGAAGTCGTATGGCGAAGAAATGAGGTTGTTTATTAAACAGTATCATAACTACATTAAGAGAAACAAAGTAATGAACTCCCACAACAACCTCATCAACTTTAGAAGACAAGTTGACTCCTCAAAACATGATGAGAATAAGAAAGGAAAGTCTAAAGGTTCATGTTTTAATTGTGGTAAAGTCGGGCACTACAAGCCGAATTATCCACAACTTAAGAAAGAAAAAGATAAAGGTTAATACAATAAGTCTAGCAAGACTAGAAGAGCACACATATCTTTGGAAAGTGATAGTGAATCCTCAAGTGAAGGTAGCTCAAGTGAAAGCGATGAAGAGACAAACCTTTGTCTCATGGTCCATCATCATAAGAAGAAAAAAGTAAAACATTCTAAATATGAATCTATTGATGAATTTTCTTATTCTGAAATATAAGTTGCTTTTAAAAATCTATATGGTGAAGCAGTAAATGCTTTTAAAAGGTTGGCTTATAATAAGAAAATATTTTTGTATTATGAAGCTAAAATTTTAGAAATGGAAAAACAAATAGAAGCGCTTAAGCAAACCATGTTAGATGCTAAAAAAGATAAGATTGAGGATGAGAAACCTTCTTGGTTTGGTTGTGAAACTTGTCACATTTGGAAAAAAAAAGAGGTTAACACTCTAAAGGCCAAATTAAGTGAGGCTTTAGAACCAAAAGTCACTTTCGTCGTTGATCCAACAAAATTCAAAAGACCTTTATATTTACCATACAGATAGTATAATTTTGTTGCAAAAGAATCTAATAGGGAAAGTCTTTCTCATCGTTACTTGATTTTTCACTATTGTTGTAAGAAATACTATACCATTTCTAAATGCAAATTTAGGATATTTTTGGTTCTAAAGGTGTATTTCAATGGTTTCCCAAGTGCACCAATATTTTGACTCACTCTCAAGGACCTAATGAAAATTGGGTACCTAACATTATTGATTGACATTGTAGGTAAGATGTCTTAACTCCTTGAAGAGAGTATGGAATCTTATCAAGGAAAGCTCAAGGCATATGAAAGGTAACGTCTCCTTATTCATTGACTTTGTGGAAAAGAAGAAGGATGTTGTGACCTATGAAGTTAACAAATACAAGTGCTAAATCATGAAAAAGGTAGTGTGGGTAAATCCCTCTTTCACTACTATCTTTGATATTATAATTTCTTGAGAATACTTACTATTATTAAGGTTAAATACATCACTTGTGATGTATTGTATCCAAGAAACGCCAGGAAATGTTTTTTTTCTTGATGCAGATGAATCTTTAGAAGACATAATCAAAGTCACCAAAGATGGATTGATCACCCGGAAATGGTAGAACTTGAGGAGGAGAAAAGATTACCATAAAGTTAAGAGAAGACAAGTCTTTTACAATATCTTGGAAACTTTACCCAAAGTGTGACTATACATTTTTCGATAAGTATTTTTCAGTTATCTCTTAAATTGTGTTTCTATTCTTATCTTAAATCACTAAATTGTCCTCTTTGATGAGCATTGGCCTTGGGGCATGTTATTTGAGTTAAAATCATAGTGTGTGACTTTGTCCTACATTCGCGAGATCATCAATATATAGGTACCAAGTGTATTTGTGAAAACGAATTGGACAAAATCAAATTGATGACAAAGGGATTTCATCATTATCTATATAAGTAAAAGAAGTGTAGGTGATTATTTCCTCCGTCTTTCATCCGTGAGGTAATATTGTTTCACTTCTTTCTTGGTGTGTAAGTTTATTTTAAACCATGTGTACTACTTGTATGACATGTCTTATGATTATTGCTTGATGTGCTAAAAAATGTATGATATACTTGATGTATGATGAATTTCATATGTGTTCACTTCCAAAAATATTATTGATAATAATTGACTGTTTTTAATTCATATGCTTATAGTGGCATCATGTTTGAATTCTTCATCACATGTATTTTATGACATTAATTTCTTCATCGTATGTGTTTGAGCATGTTGTTTAATTAGTATTTCATGGAAAATATCATTTATGCATAAAATCTACCATGTCCACAATGTATGCATCGATTCTATGTCCAGAAAATGTCTCAATTTCTCAAATCCTTTCTAATATATCAATACATCAAGTATGAGTCAATACATTTATAGTGTGTATCAGCTTCAAGGAGAAAAGGAGTTAATACATTGCACAAAATTGAAAATTTTATGTTTGTCTCTGCCTTGAATGTATCGACTCCAAACACTGATGAGTCGATACATTCGTTATTTTATCAGTCTCTCGTTCCAGTATATATCGACTCCATTATCGGATGAGTCGATACATTGTTAATGGGTGTTCGATTCAGCCAAGGCTCCAAGGCCCAATGGGTCGACCCATTCATCTCAAGAGACATATTTTCTCCCTTTTCAAAGTGTTAGCCTCACCAATTTCTCTTTGATTGATTTTTCAAACTCCACTCAACATCCAACTAATATCATTTACTCATTGTCTTTCAACTCTCTCTTCTATTTTCAAGACAAGTTAGTTTTTCCTAGAAAGATACATTTACTACAAAAACTATCTCATTCATTTTTCAAAATTCATCATTTTCATCTTAAATCTTCAAACTTGGGTGATTGGCATTATACTTCCACATTTTGGGTTAGTAGGTCTTTCTAATTTCACTCAAATTCTCCTCACCTTTATTCACACCTTTCATCAAACACATGGTGTGCACTCTTTCAACACTAAGAACTCATGGCTCCTAAGTTGAACAAAGGGAAAAATGTTGCAGGAACATCTTCCTCAACCCCTATCAATGCCCTTTCTCTCTTACCTCATTTTCATGCTGATGAATTTGAAAAATATTTTAGAAATAGGATTGTGGTCATGCAACACATGCATAATCCTGATGTTGTTTGTGATTTACACATTCCGTAATTTGTTGATATGATGAAGTTTCAAGAGATCAATAGTTTTTTGAAAGTCTCAATTGAATACAACGAAGACTTGATTCAAGTCTTTTATGCTGGGTTAATTTCAAGGAAGGGATGCTCTTTTCATTTTCAGATGGAAAACACACCTTTTGTAACAGCCTGGGCCCCTCGCAAGGCGATCCCGACACTATTACCAACTCAGACTTAATCACTAGCCCCCTTTTTCAACTATACTAGTGTTTTTGCCTCCCGTGGGAATAGAACCGTGTACCTGGGGATAAGTACCACGTTCAATGCATTCCCACTACCAATTGAGCTACTAGCTTAATTGGTAGTGGGAATGCATTGAACGTGGTACTTATCCCCAGGTACACGGTTCGATTCCCACGGGAGGCAAAAACACTAGTATAGTTGAAAAAGGGGGCTAGTGATTAAGTCTGAGTTGGTAATAGTGTCAGGATCGCCTTGCAAGGGGCCCGGGCTGTTACAAAACACACCTATCACGTTACGAAAAAAGTATGGCGTAATGTATTTGATTTGTCTTTGTTCACTAATTATTCTACCTTCATTGATTATTCATTTCATCCTGACTTAAATGTAAGAAGTTACCTAAATTCATATCTCAAAGCTCCAAGGGCAGAAGACCAATTGTCTAAAACCTCAACATGATATTTGAAGAGAAGTCTACGTATCCCTCATTGTATTATGACTCATGTGTTGCGTCTAAGAAAGGGTGGTCACTCCCGTATTGACATTGCTAAGATTCATCTGATGTATCTTCTTCAAAATAAGGTTCACCTAAATTGGCTAAATTACTTTGCTTATAGAATGTTTGATATTAAAGAGTGTAATAGAGGTTCTTCCTTATTCTATGTATTAATGATTGCTAGCATTTTGAAGCATTTCAATATTGGTGTGACAAATCTTGTGAATATTTCTCCTGGCCCTGCTCAAGAATTCAACTCAAGCACCATGAGACATATGGGATACCATTGGGATAATGATTGCAAGGTGTACTACAACAAGATGAAAGGCTCGGGTAAAGCCATCTATAACTATGATGACCTGACTGAATTTGGTATTGCATTGTTTGATGAACTTTAAGTGGAAGAACCAAATTAATACATGGATGTAGACATGGTATATTCTCAACATGCTAATGAAGACCCTCCGGAGTGGCAAGGTTTTGCAAAAACATATGACAACTCACAAGGTTGGGGCCAATGACAACAAAACTCATGGACTCAACATGGCACCACTTACTAGAACCACTATGGTATTGGCTCATTTGGTGAATAATCATCCATTCTTACCATGCTCGAGAACATGTGTGTTTAGCAATGGGAGCGACATGCAGAGGATTCCCATATGCGTGATGAGTTTGAGGCCTATTAAGAGGAGCATTTCAAAGCTATTCATGATCATCTGACTGTCCAAGATGACACTTTTCATAGCTTTGTCTCGTATGCTACAGAGTAATTCAATGAGATTCGTCACAACATGGATTCAAACCATGTTGCAACTCAAGTTGGCATTCATCAAATGATTCATGATAAAAATGACAACAATGATCACTATCTTCAGTTTTATCAAGAGATGTATGATGTGTTGGATTGTGAGCATGGTGTTGCTTGGTTCTGTGGTGGTAGAAGTAGAGATCATGGTCGTGGATGTGGTCGTTAGTTAGGAATCAGTATGGACCTAGTTTTTTTTGTATGCATTTATATATTAGTGTCTTTAGTATTGCGGACCCAATTTTTCTTTATTGTGTTATGTTTTTGCAACCTTTTATGACAATTATGTAATGGTTATCATTTCTTTTGCTATATTTGGTTGTTTATTTATGTTTAAGCTTTGTTTTCAATTTGACGTAATTTAAGGCGAATGCGTTATAGTTTATTCGTTTAATCTTTGCAACACCTCTGAGTCCGTTATATGTTGTTATGTAATTTTCATGATACATCTCACGTTTCTCGTCTTTGTCTCTTTTTGATGTTGTCAAAGGGGGAGAAGTATGTAGAAGTACATGTTTTATGATGCACATATTCAAGGGGAGCTTTGCCAAATGAAACTTTGCCAAAGACAACAAGCGCTTTTGCCAAAGACACCAAGCGCTTAGTAGGTATTGCCATCATAAAAAAGGGGGAGTATGTGTTGTAAAATTCTCTCAGATACATGTTTTGAATGATGTCAAAACCAGGTAGCTTAGTATTTTGTGTATGTTGGACCTTACCGTCTTTGTCTAATTGTGCATCATCGTCATAGGACATGTAAAATTAGATTCAATAGGCAATGACATGCTAAAAATAAGTTTTTTCATGAAAAAGTTGTTAATGGGTCGATACATCCTTGGTATATATCGATACATACTGAGTTGGTCTTCAAAGAAAATGGTTTTGCACATAATGTATTGATACATAGGAAAATGAGTCAATATATTTGGCGAGTGGGTTGATTCCTTCATAGTTGGAGTCGACTCCATTTGAAGAGATTTTTCACTTAGTAGTCCATGCTCTCATTGTATCAATACATTGATGGGATTGGTTGATACATTCATCAAATTATTCGACAACCCCGTGTTTGGAGTCCACTCCTTCTGAAGCATTTTTTAAACAATTGCTCATTACCTTCAATGTATCGACTCCTTTGGGCCTTATATCGACTCCTTCAGCTGAAGTATTAACTCATCTTAGTTTAGAGTCAATACATTCTGTTTCAACTTTCAAAATTTGCATTTTGGCTAAAAGTCTGTTATGCTCATTTCTTTTCTAGACACACAAATACATATAAATATGCATTTATGCATCATTTCAAAATATTGAAACCTGAAAGATATAAAGAATTCTCATCATCTTTAACCTTTCTTCGCATGCATTCAACAACTACACATAATAATTTTTGTTGTTAGTTATCAAGACAAGATTGATAAGGTCCAATTTAGGTTGTTGTAATCAAATTTGGTTGAGTTTTTCTTTGGAGGTTTCATAGATAAAACCTTTAGGGTTTTTACTCCAAGATCAAGGGTTGATTTGGAGGTTTTTGCACAAGTCTTTGCAACTTGGATTCAGCCAAGTGAAAGCTTTGAACAACATGGGTTCTTGCAAAGGAACATTGATAACCGAAGGATCAATTAAAAGGCTTAGGGCAAGAATTCGCAATTTGGATTCAGCCGATTGAAAGCTTTGAATAAAGGAGATTCGGTCAAAGGATTAGCGGTAACCGGAGGATCAAATTGGAGGTCTTGTGTCACTTGATCTTGCTATGATCAAGGGAAGAGAAGAAGGTAGAATCAACATCAAACATATGGTTTTGGGTTCGAATTGATAGTACTTCTCTTGTAAACTAATATTTCAAAGCTTAATTACAATATCTCAAATCGATTTCGAATTGAGAGAAGACGTACCCATAGTGAGGGCAATTGGGGAACTTCCTAAACAAACTTGGTGTTCTCTCTCTCTCTCTCTCTCTCTCTCTCTACCTCTCTCTCTCTCTCTCTCTCTCTCTCTCTCTCCACACACACGCACACACATACACACACACACACATTTTACATTTTGATAACATTTAGCGTGTATTTTGAATTGCGAAAAATTCTAGTTATGTTGAAGTGTGTTAAATTGTTTTGTGAAAACATTGCAATCTAAACCATTGCAATTGATTTTTTACGCCTTCAATACAAAATAGAATTAAGCTTGGTGTATTGCACACCAAGTGTTCGATAAATTGACCGCAAACTAAGTGTTCAATAAATTTTCTAAATCAAGTTTAATTTTACATCCCATTGGAAATCATTTACTTTAGTGTGGTTTATATTCAAATAAAATATATATAACTTATTGATTTGCTATTCTCATCTTTTTCATACATTCTACTACGGTTTATATGCATATCCGATTCTACCAATAACAGTTTAGATAGACGAGAGTCGATCCAGATTTGCTTCTGCTTGCCATAGAAATATATTTTTTTAAACATAATTTTTAATAAGAAAATTTTTATTTGGCGATCTATTCAACCCCCTTTCTAGATCGTATCCCACGTCTAACAAGAACTATGTAGCCTTGAGTTCTCCATCGCACCTGGAGATACGTAGGAGTAAGATTCAAAGTCTCGTCAGACACCCTAATAAAAATCCTATTTTTAGTCCTTCTCTCTTTTTCTCAAACATTTAAAAACTCAAGGAAACAAACATTTTTAAGCTAACACTTATGCGAAAACTAACTAAATGGTTTCTGTTGAGTACAACGGATGTGAGAGGTGCTAATACCCCCCTTGCATAATCGACTCCTGAACCCGATTTGATTACGATGACCATATGTTTTTCATCTTTTAGGGGTTTTATCGATATTTTCTCTTTCCTTATTTGGAATAAATAAAGTTCGGTGGCGACTCTATTTATCACCTCAAGTGTGCGATGCGCTTGTGGTCGTATTTTTTGCGAAGCGACGCCCACTAGTCATAAGTAGGGTCAGTGACAGGTGTGGAGGCTTGTTTTCTAAAGGAAAAATATGACGCAGGACCTGGTGAGAGCGGGCATGAACGCAGAATAGTTCTGCCCATGTGCTATAGCGATCAATTTTGATGTCAAGCACAATGGGAATATTATTCCTAATGCTGGAAACGCCGAGAGCATAATGAAATTCCATCTTGGCAAATGATGATGATGGTGGTGTCGGGGTTCCACCTATGTAGGAGGAGTCTTTGTGTGACTACCGTTGTTGAAGGAGGAAGACATGTTGCAGGCAGAAAGGATAAATGAGACAAGTGACCGCAGGAATTGTCGGCGGGGTCAGAGTGACCGAAGCTGATGGAGAACCAGCACTGGTGGTGGGGCTGCACTAGACGTATGATCGAAGAAAGGGAAGGAGATCTGGAGACGGCGTGGTTAGAGGGAGGAATGGATGCTAGGATTGCAAATTCGGGGATAGTGGCGGCTGCGAAAGTTCGAAGAGAGGAGAACATCGACGATGGCTTTTTGAAGAGAATTAGGTTAGGGTCTTTTTGGATTGTGATATCATGTAATATAATTGATTTTCTGTGTGATTTCTCATTACTGGTCAAAAGTATATATAGTACACGAGAGTTGATCTGATTTGGCATAATTACAAGTAAATCATAATTACAAATAAATACAAATTCTATCATTGAACGATCCATTCTTCATATTGATCAGATACTTTACCTTCAATTTGAACTTGCATCGTTTTGAACTTTATTGGAATGTGAGGATTCACAACCACTTTATGAACTCTTTGAGGAAGAATAACCCTCTCGACCTACTAATTACAAAGCAGATAATTATTCTCTTGTAATTTGATCGAGAGTTTCAGACCGAAATGGTGTGAAGTGGATGAATCAGGCGTAGAAAACACAGTGTGTTGTGAAGGTTGAGGCACACCACCTCTTGGTGCAATCGGTGCAACATTGAAGGATTCTTCCATGACGATCCAAAGAAGAAGATGAAGTTGAGAAGGAAAAGTTAGTTATGTAACAAAATTCAATTAAAGAAGTTAGCGAGAGCGGAAGGAACTGACTTGGCAATTGATACCACGATAGAATATGTTTTTCATATTTTTCATTCAATCTCCATCATATTACAAATAATCATAATCACTTATATACTTTTTCTGTCCCACAATGAGTGACCCAGTTGATTTTTTCATACATATTAAGAAAAAAGAATAAATGAATGAGAGATAATGATATTTTTAATAAAAATACCCTTATCATATATTGGGAATGATGAAATAAATATTACTCCATCCGTTTCAAAATGACTGTCGTTTAAGGTTTTTTCACACAAATTAAGAAATGTAATAATGTTGTCATAAGATATACCATTTTTACTAAATTAACCCTATTACAGTATTGGAAGAAGTGTACAGAGTAAAAATTAAAGGGCAAAATTGGAAAAATTGTAATTATTACTAAATTGAAAAGTGAGAACGACAGTCATTTTGAAACAAATTTTATTTGCTAAAACGACAGTCATTTCAAAACTGAGGGAGTAATTAAAGAATAAAATTAAAAAAAAAAATCCATTAAAAATTAAAAGGCTTAAATGCACTTTTGGTCCCCCTAGTTTAGATTTTTTACACTTTCGGTCCCCCTATTACAAAACCTGCGATTTTGGTCCCTCTAGTTTAGATTCTTTGCAATTTTGTGGTCCCCCTCCAATTTTGCTCCAAAACAGTACATAAGGGACCAAAATCGCAGGTTTTGTAATAGGGGGACCACAAAATTGCAAAGAATCTAAACTAGAGGGACCAAAATCGCAGGTTTTGTAATAGGGGGACCGAAAGTGTAAAAAATCTAAACTAGGGGGACCAAAAGTGCATTTAAGCCAAATTAAAATGAATCATTTATTTTAGAAGACTTTTATTCTAAATAAATCACTCCCTGTATGGTGGATAAAAAATGATCCTTTAATGGTTGGAAGTTAGTTACATTTATGCATGCATCATGATTTCGTCTCGTATTAACTTTATTCCATGCACATTCCAAGAATGCTATGTAACTTGTAGCCTAAGTTATCCGCTCGTAATTCAGCTTAAGGGTCTGTTTGGTAGAGTAAGTAAGAAAGAGAGAAATAGATGAGTGAGAAGTTGAAGAGACATTGATAACTTCTCTTATTTGGAGAGAAGAGAAATTGGAAAGACATATTAAAAAAGAGTGAGTCCCACACCTTTTATATTTCTGTTCAATTATAAAGAGAAAGAGAAAAGAAACAAAATAAGATAAGAAAATGACCATTTTGTCCATTTAATAATAAATATGTATTTTTTAAATGTTATTTATCATAAGAACATTATAATACTTTTAAAAATATGCAACACTTCTCTCTACTCTATTTCTTCTCTCTTTCTTTTAAATCAAACAATATCTCAAATCTACTTTATTTCTCATCTTTTTCTCTCTTCTTACACTCTCTCTTATCTATTTCTCTCTTCATAACTTCTCTTCCAATTCAAACACACCCTAAAATATTGAGTGACTTTGATATGTCACATGGAGGGACAAGTATTCCGTCAAAACATTAGTGATTACACAATTTCACCGATTCATCGCTTCATCTCTAAGCCAACCCACCCACATGTTACTATACACTCACTTTACTCTCTTCTTCTCACTTTCACTTTATTTAAGCATCAAATCAAACAACTCCTCTTTTCTTCAAATTACTCCAACTTTGCCACCTCCTATATTCTTCTTCACTCCGTCTACCAACATTTTATATTTGCAATTGCAATGGGAACCTGTATAAGCTCCACCGGAAAACTCACGGCGGAAATTTTTCCCAACGACGGAGGCGCCGTCCGGTTACACGGCACGCCAGACACTATTTACTCTGCATATACTCGATTCGCCTTTCTCCATAATACTACTTCCTCGGACCCCGTTCCACCTTCCAGACCGTCACCGGCGCCGCGTGTTTTACGATCCAACTGGGAGAATCTGATTACGGTCCCAATGAGATCGGAGTTCGAGTCAGGCTCTCGCGACGCGCTTCTTCGGTTTATTGACGCGCGGTTCCCGAACTTATCGGCGGAGACACCTACAGCGGCGACGACAAGTCGTGGTGAGAGTGAGTATCTATGATGCATAGGTACGGGTACGGTACCCGGTGCGGGTACCGGTACTGGTACGGGATACGACATTTTTTTAAAAATCAGGGTACGGGTACGTTAATAAAATATAAGGGCTTTCTATTAAATGCATGAGTGGAGAACTAAATTGTTAGGTTCACATTTAAAAAACTAAAATAATGTTAAGATATACTAACAAAGAAATTAAAATACATAAATATATTATAATGATATTTAAGAAAATCAGAAATTTTACTCAAAACCGAATAATAATTAAAAATGAAGTACCACGAGTACGGTACGAGTATCCGGTACGGGTGCGTACCCGGTACCGATACTTCATCATTTTAGAAGTACCCGTGCTTCATAGGTGAGTATGAAGGGACGTCGTTAATAGTGAAGATGACTCGTCTGCAACATAAGAGCGTGACCTGGCATGTGGAGAGATTGGTGAGATGGGCGGAGGATCTGGCGACACGTGGAGGGAGGAAGGCCGTTGATCCAAAAATGGGGAGTTGGAAAATGGAGGTGAGAAAATTTGGAAAGAATTACTCTCAGTTGCTGGAAGTGATGATGGAGCATGCTCAAATGGAAGAGAAAGTCCTCTTCCCTATTTTTGATTCTGTTGATCGAGGTACACTGTAAAATATCACAATTTCTTTTTTTTTTGCATTTAGAATTTCAATTATTTATTTATTTATTTATTTTTTTCATTTAGAATTTCAATTTATTTTTATTACTTATAAAAAAAATTATTTTAGAAAAAGTAATAGTCCAGGCATATGAACAAAGTTAATGTGAGTGCAGGGCTATGTAAGGCAGCAAAGGATGAACATGCTAGGGACTTGCCTATCATGAATGGTATCAAAGAAATCATCAAATCTGTTGAGGTTTTGGACTCAGGAAGCCCCAATTACGGAGAGACTTTGTACAATCTTTCTAAGAGGCTCAATTCATTTCAGGTAAACAAGCCTATTTCCGCTAAATAAATTATATGAAAACAACTTTTTAATGCACCTACCTAGAACCTTTGGAACTTTATTTCTGTCTACAAATTCATACACACCGTGTCTCTCAGGAACAATGCAAACAACACTTTATGGAAGAGGATTTAGAATTACTTCCATTAATGGAGGCAGTTGAGTTGAGCAAAGATCAAGATGCGAGAGCACTGGAGCAATGTTTTGATGTGATGCAAGCAACACATAGTGGGTTGTTAAAGTTCCTTTTTGAAGGACTCTCACCTAATGATGCAGTGAAGTACTTGGACTTGATTAACATATGTAGGGACAGAGAGAGAATAGAATCAATGCTTCAAATGATAATTGAATGACATATACTCCAACTGGCAACTGTAAAACTCACATGGATGAATAGTGAACCTTACCAGAGAGTTCAAAATGAGGTATTTATGTAAATTTTCCAAACGTATGTGTTGTGATGTAAATCTTAGATCCATATTAGAACACATCATAATCAATTACAGTATCGGCCAACCGTCCAATTATCTCGGAGGCTCTGATCTAATTTTAAAAATGACTCCAAATTAAAATAAAAAATGTAATTATAATAATTAAAAAAAACATATCAAAAATACAATTATGTATTAATTAAAAATAAATTTAATTATAATTATTTTGAATTTTAATTAATCTAAATTATTGTATATGTTGGATTTTTATCATATATTTTTTGAATTTATTAAGTTTTTATTATACTATTTTATTTATTTCTATTAATCTTTATAAAAAAACAAATTGGTCCTTTCAAAATTTGGTGCCTTATAAAATTTGGAGCTTTGTGTTATAGCGTTTGTTTCACTTGCATAGGACCGACACTGATCAATTTTATAGAATGATCGAAATATTAGACTTATGCTATCTTTGTCTGAACACATGTTTTAATTGTCATTGATAATTGAACGACATATACTCCAACGGTAAAACTCACATGGATGAATAGTCAACCTTATAAAAAGTTCAAAATGAGTATATTCTTAAATCTTAGATTGATATTAGAACACATCATAATCAATTATATAGAATGATCGAAATATTAGACTTAGGCTTTCTTTGTCTGAACACATGTTTTAATATTTAGGATTTTCGATGGGACAAAACCTCAAATAAACATATTTTAGTGTGACGGTAATGAGGATCTAGTCTATCTATTTATAAGATAACAATCCTAGTATCACTCGTAATCGACTCTGAAAGTTGGGAATTGTAATAACCCCGTATTTTATGTTACTCTGAATTATAGTAGTTGTGATCAACTGGATTCCGGTGTACTTTAGAAAATTATCTGCAAAGATAATTAGAGTAACTGATGAGCTCAGGGCAGGTCAAATTAATATTATCGGACCCTGAGATTTTATCAAGTGACACATTAGAGACAAATTGGACATTTAAGTTAGAGTTACTAACTTAATGATATCTCTACATATCATAACCTTTTCCTTTCCTCTTCAGCTGTCACAAAAATAGAAAGAATAGAGAGAGAAATTAGAAAGAAGGAAGAGAAAGGAAAGAAAGAGGAGAAACTTGGAAGTGAGATGAACAAGAGCTTGGATCATCATCTCTTCTTCATCAAATCATCTCAACATATTCATCATCATTTTGTATTGAGGTGGGTTCTAGTTAGAAACTCTAAGTTCTAGAAATTTCATGTTTTGAACTTAGATTAGAAATTGAGAGAAAATGAAGAAATTGATAAAATCAGTGTTTTCTAACTGTTAAAATGTAGAAATAGTCGGTTAATATAGTCGGGTTATGATTGGGGTTGATAGAGTATGAGTTGGAAGTGTTATGGGTGAAGAGATGCGAATTTTTTGCCCAAAAGACCTATCTTTAGCGCTGCTGGGAATTCTGAGTTCGCAGGGTTCGCCTAGCGAACCTAAGGCGAAGGGGAAGGTGAATGTTCGCCTGGAGTTCGCTTAGCGAACTATATACCCTTTTTGTTCTGTTTCGTTCGCCAAAGGGTTCGCCTTGCGAACATGGCAGCGAACATGACAGATTTTTCCATTTTGTTTCCTTCATAACTTTTGATCCGTAACTCGGATTGACGCACGGTCGGAAACGTTGGAAAGCTACTTCAATTCTCTATGTGATGGTGAGGTAGAAACATGGTTATATGTCATGGATTGATAGGATAGAGATAAATATTGAAGTGAATGTGAAAGTGTGGTTTGTGTTTCCACCGAAACTCATGAATCGAAAACCCGATTGATATGGGACTTGAAGCCTTGGAAAGAGAATCCAATGTGCTATTATATGTGATTCTATTATACAATTGTAATATGCTCTTGTATAACTTACGTTGGAATTATTATATGTAATTAAAAAATGTTCAATTGTATTATGCTTTGCCTAATATTAATGTTGACCATGATTGAGAGTAAATGCATGTTAAAATATGGAATAGAGAGAGTGAGGAAACCTTACCATGAAACTATACCGGAACCTAGTGATGAGCTAGGAAATTGATAAATAACTTAATGATGACGCTCGCGCAGAAGAGGCTGAGGCGTGCGTCCAATAACGAATGATATAGAAAAAATAAGACACTAATATGGAACACGTGTAGTAGTTATGTTTATTTGAGAAAGGCAAAAGAGGCCTAAAGGCTAATATGGCCTAGAAATGTTGAATACAATTATGGTTGTATATGAAATCACGAAATCGCAACCATTCCCTATTATTGTGCCGTCTATAGAGTAACAGACTCCTCTGGAATGAATGCACGATTACTTGGCAGGTTTGATTCCCAATGTTATAGTACGAATGAAACCTATATGGTAAAGAGACTTGTTACGGTGTATGGGCCATGTGAAGTGACGAATTAAGGTGATAATATGTCCCTTAGTTTCGAATCCATCTCGCATGCCAAGTAATCTACGAGGATCCATGACTCGTTCCGACTTCTAGACGTAGAAGAGGACGGGAAAAGGGATGCCTTGATAGGATTGACGATAGTGATAACTTTTGAGTTAATGGACTCAATAACGTGTTTCCATATAGTGTGAACGAGTACTCAAGGCCACTTCCCTTCCCGTTTGACTTGGGTTAGGATGATAGAACCTTGTAAAGCCGAGATAATCTATAAGATAGCGAACTCACTGAGATTTAATATCTCACCCCATGTTGTTGATTATATTACAGGTACAGCAGGTTCCGCAAAGGGTAAGGATAAAGCCGTTTGATTATCCTTATTTTCCTTAGCCTTTTGGGATGGCAAGACTTCCGTTGTGGAGATTATTTTGAGAACATTATTTTGATCTAGTTCTTAGTGTCTTGGAACATCTTGTATACATTGTGATGTAGTTTTTTTTTTGTATTAAGTATTTTGGGCATGTAATGTATATAATGTGTTAACTAGGAACTTATGGTATTTCAATACCAAACACTTGGATTCATGTATAGTATTTGTGCTTCGATGTATGATATTTGTTCTGGACTGGACCAATGGCTAGAATTGGCCTAATCCGCCTCTGCTCCAGAGCGGCCCAAATTGCCTAAGTTCAATCCACAGAAGGGCGAAAGTGACCTTTCTGCCCCTCCAACCGGGCAAGAAATGCAACGTTCCTCCCCGAAATTTATGCCCGTTACGCACGGCTTTCTCACTGCCCGAACAACAGAGGACAGGTACCCGAAACTGCGTTTATGCCCAACATAACGGCTAGTTTTGGGCACCCTGCCCGACATAACGGCTAGTTTGGGCAGTTACCTATTCTTTGGGGAAAACGGTTATTTCGCCCCGAAAATAGGACCGTTGGCCACGCGCTGGGGGCTCTATATAAACTCTCTCGCTTGAAAGGGTCAGGTATCCAATATTCACCCTAAGAATTCACTCTTGTACTTGCCCCCCTTTTTCTCTGACCTTTACTTACTTGAGCGTCGGAGTGCCTTGCAGGTACACCCCCTCCTCCTCCTCTCCACACGACCAGCATCCCTGACGCACTTGGCGGCCTGATTCTACAGGATCTGATCCAGCCTTCACGATCAGTGGCGCCGTCTGTGGGAAAATTTGTTCTCCCCTTCTTTCTTTAACCGAAGATCAAAACAACTTTCGAACATCATCACGATCATGGCCTCCCAAGATCGCACCCAGGATGCCCTTCATTCCACCATCCTCCCCGTCAACAAATCTGACGTTGACGGCCAATCATCTATTCTCCGAGATGCCCGTTTCCTTAGGGATGGAGCCACCGCTTCTCCTTCCCCAACTCCTGCTGATCGCCACAACGATCAACCGTCTCTCGACCTCCAGCCCGTTCTTGTTCTGCCCAGCGCCGACCCGACCGTGGCAGCCCTCCTGGAGGCCCTCAACAAAACCAACACCCTGATCCTGCAGCAAAACGAGAGGATCGGGGCACTGGAAGAGTCTCGCCGTCCAAGATCCCCTCCTACGCGGAGAAATCAGCGACGATCAAGAAGCCCGCAGCCTCGGAGAGAAATCGATCGAAGACTGCGCCAAGAGCAAGATCCTTGCGTAGCTCGAAAGCGCGACCAGATCTCCCCGCGCGACCAGATCTCCCCGCGTGACCAGCACGCTCACGACCACAAAAGGACTCGAAGGAACGAGGAGTCTCCGATCAAGTCCAAAAGACGGACACACTCACCTTCCCCGCGAAGGAACCGCTCACATTCTCCTCGAAAGAACCGCTCACCTTCTCCGCGAAAGAACCACCGACGCGAGCAGCCCGTCCGGTCACCATCATACACCAGTTCCAGTGACGACGACGAGCCTCGCGACCCGTTTTCCCAGGAGATCCTGGCCACCGGTCTCCCGAAGGGCTTGGAGAAACCCCCGTCACTTGGTACATACGACGGGACCACTGACCCAGACGAGTACATTGAGAATATCGATGCCCTCTTAGACTACCGCGGCATACGGGGCGCCATCAAATGCAGATTGTTCCCAACCACGCTTCGGAAAGGAGCAATGACATGGTATAAACAACTGCCCGAGGAGTCCATTACCTCGTGGAAGCAGCTCGGCAGGATGTTCTCGCGGCACTTCACAACATCACGCCGCCACCCCAAAATTGAGGCCTCCCTCGGAGCCATAATCCAGAGGAAAGACGAACCTCTCCGAGCATACATCGAGAGGTTCAACAAGGAAGCAGTGCAGGTCCCGACGACGGACAAAATAAAGAAGTTCCTGCTCGAACAAGGGGTCCTCCCGGACTCCGATTTCGCTAAAGCCATCGGCCTCGCCCCACCGAGGAATTTAGACGCCCTCCTCCTCAAAGCCCAAACTCATATCCAGTACGAGGAGAAGATTGCGGCCTGCAAAGTTCGGGCATCGCGCCGCCAGGAGAATGCCCCGACCGCCAAAGGAGAAGAAGCCTCGACATCTCGTCGGGGTGAACGAAGACACGAGGACCGTCCGAGGGACTCCCACGACAGCAAGGGACCCTCCGGGCGCTTCCACGATTACACTCCCCTGACTGTTTCCAGGGAAAAGATTCTGTCCGAATGTGCCAATTTGGAGTTCAAACAAGCCGGGGTCCGTTTCCCCAAACAGCTGCCGAACATACCAAACATGGATAAGTCGAAGTACTGCCGCTTCCACAAAAGTCACGGCCATACTACAGAGGACTGAATCCACCTGAAGGATGCCATAGAGATACTGATCAGGGACGGGCACCTGAAACAGTTCGCAAAGAAGAAGGACACTCCTCGGCAAGACGCCCAGGAGTCCAAGAAGGTCGAGGAAGAAGTACCCTCCTCGGATGATACCAACGTGCAGGTAGCAATGTCTATATCCCAGCCAGAGGACTTCTACGTCCCAGACGGGCTCAGTGCCCCTGCTTATTTCGCGGCCCACAACCCGTGGGAGACTTTTTCTTCCGCCATGGTCATTTCTGGCGGGGGATTCAACAAAGTCACTGTGGGCTCCGTGAAACGGAAGTTCGACCACCTGATCAACACCAGCTGCAATAAAGTAACGACGCTTGATCAGGCCCAGAAGGGCTACGTCCCAATCTCCTTCTACAAGGAGGAACTCCTCGGCGGATCCCCGAACTCCAGCATACCTCTGCTCGTCAGAGCCCGGATGGCGAACTTCGACGTTCGCAGGATACTTGTCGACCAGGGCAGCTCGGTCGACATCATGTACTCCCAACTATTTTCAAAACTTCAGCTGGACGAATCTCACCTCACTCCCTACGTGGGATCCGACTTGCAGGGATTCAACGGGTCCGTAACAAAGCCGTGGGGTTACGTGGAGCTGATCGTGACATTCGGCGCAGCTGAGACGGCCAGATCCATCAAGGTGCAGTTCCTGGTAATCGACTGCCCGTCGCTTTACCAATGCATTTTCGGAAGGCCAACTCTAGCCGAGTTGGTAGCAGTGCCCTCAACCGTCCACCTGAAGATGAAGTATTACACTTCGAAGGGGAAGGTCGCCACCCTCCACGGCGATATAGAAGCTGCCCGACGGTGTTTCGAAGCAGCCACAAAGGGACTCAACACCATTGCGCCCAAGCCAAAGGTGTCGAGCAAGCCAACACTGCCAAGCAGCTCCGAGGAAGCCAAGCCTCTGCCCCAGGTCGACTCTATCGACCTCGACAGCCGCTTCTCCGAGGACCATCAGGAGGAACGAGCAGCATCAGCCGGCCCGTCTACAGCATCCAGCAGCAGTTCCCATCCGATGCGCCCAATCCCGGATGGCGACTTCGAGATAGTTCTGTTCGGCGAGGACCCCAAACGGGGAGTAAAGATTGGAGCAGACCTACCTGACATCGCGAGGAAGCAGCTCAAAGCATGCCTCCGGGAGAACGCTGACCTCTTCGCTTGGAGCGCCGCAGAGATGCCCGGTTTAGACCCGTCCACCGCATGTCACCAGCTGACCATTGACCCGACCATTAAGGCCGTAGCACAACGTAGGAGAAAGCAGTCTCCGGAGAAAACTGAGGCTGCTGAAAAAGCTGTAAAGGACCTCCTCGAGGCCAAATTTATTTCGGAAGCCAAGTACACCACTTGGCTGTCCAACGTTGTATTGGTAAAAAAATCTAATGGAAAATGGCGTATGTGTGTTGATTATACCGATCGCAATAAGGCATGCCCGAAGGATGCCTACCCCCTCCCCAATATTGATAAACTTGTTGATAATTCCGCTGGTTTTAAACTTTTATCGTTTATGGACGCCTACTTGGGCTACAATCAAATCCCAATGGCAATGTCCGACAAAAAATACATGGCCTTCATGACCGAATCAGGGAATTATTACTACAACGTAATGCCCTTCGGCCTGAAGAACGCCGGAGCAACATACCAACGAATGATGAATAAAGTATTTCGGGGAGAAATAGGCGACATGCTCGAAGTATACATGGACGACATGATCGTAAAGTCCCACGAGGAAACCGATCATACCGCCCACTTGCGAAAGGTCTTAGAACAGGCCAGGAAATACAAAATGCGTTGCAATCCGGAGAAGTGCACGTTCGGTGTCCGGGCAGGCAAATTCCTCGGCTTCTACTTGACGGAACGAGGAATCGAAGCCAATCCAGACAAATGTCGGGCATTCTCCGAATTTCCTACGCCCAAGTCCAAAAAATCCATCCAGTCCCTCAACGGGATGCTCGCATCACTGTCTCGTTTCGTGGCCAAGTCCGCCCAGCACGCCCTACCGTTCTTCAAGCTCCTTCGCAAAGAGGCCGCATTCCAATGGACCGAGGAGTGCGACAAGACCCTTCTCCATCTCAAACGAGCACTCTCAGAGCCGCCGGTCCTCTCTCGCCCGGACAGTGGCAAATCGCTATACCTATACATGGCCGTAGCAGCCGAAGCAGTGAGCACCGCTCTCATCCGCGAGACACCGGACGGGCAGAAGCCCATTTATTTCACGAGCAAGGTGTCGCTCCCGGGATTTTTATCCTAGTACAAACACGAAAGTGGCACCGAAACAGAGTCGCCAGCAATGTGTATTTATCCCAAGAGAGGGAAAGGAAACACCGCGTAAACCTGAGAGAAAGGAAAAGCATGGTCTTACGACCAAGAGAACTGGGTTCGGGAGTCGGTTACGCGAGAGGAAGGTATTAGCACCCCCTCACGTCCATCGTACCCGATGGGATCCACGCTTGCTTGTCTCAATCAAAGGGTGTAAAGAAAAAATACTGGAAAAGGAACTGAAAGAAAGAAAGGAGAAAGAATGGAACAGGAACGAGAAACAAATGTAGGGAAAATAAAAGAAGTGCTCGCATGGGCCCTACCCCACTGCCTACGTATCTCATCGGGAGCATGAGAATCAGAGCGACGTAGTTCCCCTCACTAGGGGTGGATTGTTTTTTTTAGAGAACGGCTTACGTTCTAGCTCAGGCGTTGCAGGCTCGCTGGTCCGAGTGCGTTACCATCTTGCAAGAGAACGAGTAGAAGCGCGTTCGTGCGTTGAGAATGAATGAGATGAGAAAAGAATTCCCGAAGGAAAGGCGTTATTGTTTGTTTTTGTCTTTTAGAAGGAAGTGTTTTGGATTTGTTTGCATACGACAGTGTATCTGGATCTTAGTCATTGGAATGTGTACCTTCTCACATTCCAAGATGGAATGGGTAAGAAAGCACACTAAGGGTGAAGAAGACCCTCACACTTAGTTCCAATTATCAAGGTTCAAACACACTAGCATACTTGTGTTTATTAAGTGTTTTGTTGATTATGAAGTGAAGAAGTGTTTTTTATTATTTGCACCTTCAACAAGTATTGCATTTAAGTCCCTCATACAAGATCAAATATGTAACACATTGACCTAAGATGGGCCATATGCTACACATCTTAAGATTATAAGAGAAGACCCCTTATAATCTTTTCTTTATATGAAAGGCCTAAATGCAATAAATGCCTACCTTTATTAGATATTTTGAATTTTCTTTGAGATGAGAAAAGAGACTCAAGGG
This sequence comes from Lathyrus tuberosus, assembly GCA_022829125.1. NCBI lineage: Eukaryota > Viridiplantae > Streptophyta > Magnoliopsida > Fabales > Fabaceae > Lathyrus > Lathyrus tuberosus. The sequence goes on along the minus strand of JALAZF010000309.1, from coordinate 2,339,660 downwards.
AGGATAAAGGTAAAAATCTATATGGACTAAGACTCAATCCTAATTGATTAGTTAAGGGAGTGATCCTAAGGTTTGTGAGGTTTCAACCTAAAGTCTAAAGAAAGAAAGAATTAAACAATTCACTTCCAAAGTAGAAGATGAATTGTAATTCAAAAGGGGAAAGTAATGAGTTATTAAAAGAAAGCACATAAGTGCTTAGCAAAACACAAAATGGAATTGTAAAAGAGAAAGGATAGAAGTTGAATGTGGATTCCTTATCCACACTCAATTGAGACTTACCGAAGCCCCTACATGGTTAGTAAACATGTATAAGAAGTAAAAGAAGTAAAAGAACATGTAATGCATCATAAAACTCACAAGAATTAAATGAGAAAACAAATCCTAGAACCACAACCAGAATGGGCATCATATGGAAACCAATGGTTATTATCATACAAGTGCAAGTGAATAAGCAACCATCATCACCCATTAGCATTTAAACATGTTACAAGAAGAGGGGGTAGATGAAAGATGGAAAGAAATGAAGAGGACATGCATAAATGGAACATGTAAATCAACAACCAGAATTGAAACTAAATGGAAAAGGGTTTATAAACATCTCAAAAGTATTTATGAGGTAACTTCAAGACATTCAAGAAGTAATATAAGAAGAATTGAAATGAAAGTTCAAAAAGAAAGGGCAAACAATACATGTTAATGATGCACAAAGTTCAAATTGAAATGAACATGTAAAGATGACCTATAATGTGTATCAAAGACCTATAATATCATATGAATGGCTCATAACATATGCAAATGCTCATACAAATGTGCACAAAAGAATTCATGTAAACATGCACTAAAGTTGTAATGACATGCCATGGATTATACTTCCAATGTAATGCATCAAACAAAAATCAAATGGATTCATGAAAATTATGAAAACATGGTATTGGAGTTCACTAATCAGAGATGAATCACATATCAAAATAACATATCAAAATTCAAAGCAAAATGACTTCAAACAAAGCAATTAGGTCAAATTGAAACATCATGCAAAGTGGTACAAATATAGGCATCAAGACATGTAATAAATTGACCTAAAAATCAAACAAAAATCATCTAACATGCTTCAATGTATTAGTGAATCAATTCAAAAAGAATCATGTCAAAACAGTTGGTAATGAGCAAGAACAAAATTAAACAAATTCATGTATCATGCTTAGAATGCATCTAAATGGAAATTCAAAGAAAATTATGGACCAGGGGTAAAAAGGTCATAAAATTAGAAAATAAAATCATGAAAAATTTCCTAAATGTTTTAAGAATACACATGAATTTTTGTGGAATTTAATAATGCAATTTGGTATTTTTAAAAATTAAAAATCAAACGTGTAGAAAGAAATAAAAATGAAAAATAAATGCAAAATGCAGGGGGTATGAACATAGCAATTGGACAGTGCATATTCATTGGGCTTCCAAACAGTGGGGTGCAAATATCAATCTGACAAGGTCCATTTACACGCCAAACACAATAACAAGTGTGCACCATCAGTCAACAATTTTGACTCACTCACAACCATCAGATCAAGTCAAGGTCAAATAAAAGTCAAAGTACTCAAGATCAATGCATGCACGTGAGGACACATGCCACTTACCATGCACCACACCACACCATGCTTAAGTGAAATCAGAAATATGACACATGCATAGCACGTGATTTTTAATGTGCTGTCACCATTGTGAGCATACGATCATGAAAAACACACGGCTGGGATTAAAACGTACACAAACCCTAACAATTAAAGTCACCGGCCGGAGATGACCTCCGGTCATCTTCTCCGGCCAGCAGCCACCACCTGCAACTCACATTTTCTCCAGAAATTCACAAGCCATATACCAAACGAAAGCTAAGCTCATGAGGAACACAAATCCAACAACAAAATTCAAAGATCAAGCATGGATACAGAGAATCGAAGAAGAGAAATTTGCCCTAAGTTTCAGTTCTAAACTCCTAAGGAGCTCTATCAACTAACCGGTTTCATATAGCTTCTAATAAGCTCAAATAACACATCAACCAGTTAAAATAACATCAAATCGTGCAAGCAAAGTTTGAGAACTTTTGGAACCTGAAACTTGAAGATCTTTGGATTTTTGAGAAAACCAGAGGTGAGAACTTGTTCTTGAACTTCTAGAACTTCAATTTGAGCAAAATAAATGCTATTTGATCTTGAGAATAAGAGGAAATATGAATCTGAAATTGGAGATAACTGTGCTATTCCATGCTTCAGTGATGTCTTCTTGCTTGATTGTGAAGATTGAAGAAGAACTTGAGGAATTCGTGCAGGTAGAGAGAAAATTCAGAGAGAAAGTTGAGAGTGCTTTTGGAGTGAGAGTGAAACAATGAGAATCCCCTTTCCAAATCTGTTAGAATTGTTTATATAGGTGTGGTTATGATTTGACCCTGGTGGTTGATGGTTAGAACTACAGTTAACTGAGTTAGTTAACTGAGTTTGAGTTAACAGAATGAGTCATGACAGTTAGTGACACGAGTTGGAGAGGTTTTGTTTTAGTGTGGAAGAGCTCATGGTCACTTATGGTGAGGATAATGGAGAAAGATGGTGATGTTATGTTATTCTGATGTAGCAGCAGGAATGCGTGTGGAACAAGTTTCTCATTTCCTTTTTCGTGTAAGGCTTAAGCATGTATGCATAGTGTGAGAGGTGCTTGGCCAAATGAAGTAAAGAATGGAGCAGCACACATAGGACTTTTTGATGTATGTTTGAACCAAAAGCTATGCAGCAACTCCTCATTGTGACAGCAGGTGTTTGAGGATGAATTTCTCCCTTGTCAATGAACGAAAAAACACAACATTGGTGGCATTAGAAAGATGATACATTGGGGAACAATATTGGTGTTGAAATTAGGTTGAATTGAAGTTTGGAACATGATCAAATGTAGCTTGCAACAGAAGGAACCAAATTGGTGTATGGGTATGTGACTTGGTCTGCCGGCAAGGCCTTGGTGCCTATGGAAATTCAGTTGTGTTGACCAATCTTTGAGCTATCATAACTCCTTATCCTTTGATCAAATGAAAAAAATCATGAACATCAATCTTGAAGATCTCACATAGGGGAACAACTTTGATGTTGCAAGATTTTTCATTTGAAGCCTTTAACCATGAGTAATTGATCCATACATTTTGCCCACCAACTGTTTGAGAAAATGACTGCGCGCAGACCTGGCCAAACTTGGTCATGACATGGTTTTTGGCCTACTTTCCTCCAACTTTGATCAATCATATATCCCTCATTTTTTATCCAATGGAAATGTTCTACCCATGGATTTGAAGCTTAAAGCAAGGCCTTTCATTGAGGCAGAGTGGAATTTTCATTTGGTACTCCAAATTTGAATGGCCTTGGTTCAAATTCTGATGCAAAATGGCCAAAACTTGCTATTTTTAGTAACCCTACTTCATCCAAAAATGGCAACTTTCCACATCTTGATTTTTTCATGATTCCTTTGGAGTTTCTTGATCAAATTTTGTACATTGGTCACATATAACATGAATTTCATGAATTTGGCCTTAAAAAGTCAAGAGTTGACTTTTTCCCCTGATTATTTGACTTGGCCCTAATTTCTCTGATTCTTGATCTTTCTTCCAATTGAACCACTTCTAAAACCAATTGAGATGCAATTTTCCACATACATACACTTAGGGACATATGGAATACCATGACATCAAGTTTTGACCAAAAAATCAGAGATACCCTGATTTAATTGTAAACCCTAATTTTGACCCCCTTTGGTTAGGAGGAAATTGCACATCTTCCAAATCCAAATTCCTCAGAGTATGTTGTGTATCCTCTTAAAGGAGGATGAGAAATGCCACTTGAGGATGATTTTGGATCAATGAGCTATCTCTTTTGAGGGTTTTCCTTCAGTTTTTGAACCTCTTGCATAGTGAAAGATGTAGTGCTTCAATCTCCCATTGAATCTCTTATCCTTGAGGTTGTGGATGATCAATTGAGATGGTATGAGACATGAAAGACCTCTTGGCTTGCTTTGAGGAAACTTGATTGACCTTTTGTGCTCTGAAGGATCCATTGATTGTCCACCTACCACCTGATCACATGCCCTGATGGTAAGAAGGATGCTATGCTTCATTTTTCTATGTTAAATGCAATGCAATGCTAATGAGATGGATATGACATGATAAATGATAATGCCATGCTATGATGCCAAAAGGGGAGAGCAAATTTTGGGGTATTACAGCTGCCCCTATTCAAGCGCTGTAGACCTGAATGCCTGAAAGCAATTGCTTTTGGACTTTCAAGGTATATAGTGATTGAATACCAAATATAACCAAAAATTTGCTCTGGATGATGAAAAAGAAAAGGGATATAAACCCAATGAGACTTCTGGATTGAATCTTCAATGAACGTCGTCAGAAAAATCTGTCTTTTGAACGATGCCAGACGACTACTGGCTTGCCACGCTGCTGGTGGACTTTAATAATTTCTTTTATGCAACTCCAGACGACTACTGGCCTGCCACACTACTGGTGGACTTTAATAACGTCTTTTGAACGACGCCAGACGACTACTGGCTTACCACACTACTGGTGGACTTTAATAATGTCTTTTATGCAACTCCAGACGACTACTGGCCTGCCACACTACTGGTGGACTTTAATAATGTCTTTTGAACGACGCCAGACGACTACTGGCTTGCCACACTACTGGTGGACTTTAATAATGTCTTTTATGCAATTCCAGACGACTACTGGCCTGCCACGCTACTGGTGGACTTTGCAGCTTCGTGCCACCCGAAGATGGACTTCTGCCAATCCGCTGTTGGACTTTTGCCACCCGAAGACGGACTTTTGCCAATCCACTGTTGGACTTTTGGAATATGCCACCCTTAGATGGACCTTTCGCCAATCCACTGTTGGACTTTTGCCACCCGAAGACGGACTTTTGCCAATCCACTGTTGGACTTTTGCCACCCGAAGACGGACTTTTGCCAATCCACTGTTGGACTTTTAGCTGCTTTGCCACCCGAAGATGGACTTTTGCCAATCCACTGTTGGACTTTTGCCACCCGAAGACGGACTTTTACCAATCCACTGTTGGACTTTTGCCACCCGAAGACGGACTTTTGCCAATCCACTGTTGGACTTTTAGCTGCTTTGCCACCCGAAGATGGACTTTTGCCAATCCACTGTTGGACTTTTGCCACCCGAAGACGGACTTTTGCCAATCCACTGTTGGACTTTTGCCACCCGAAGACGGACTTTTGCCAATCCACTGTTGGACTTTTAGCTGCTTTGCCACCCGAAGATGGACTTTTGCCAATCCACTGTTGGACTTTTGCCACCCGAAGACGGACTTTTGCCAATCCACTGTTGGACTTTTGCCACCCGAAGACGGACTTTTGCCAATCCACTGTTGGACTTTTAGCTGCTTTGCCACCCGAAGATGGACTTTTGCCAATCCACTGTTGGACTTTTGCCACCCGAAGACGGACTTTTGCCAATCCACTGTTGGACTTTTAGAATTTCAAAATTGAATTACTCTCTGCCTCTGCGCCAGACATCTCTGCCGACTCTGCTGAGGAACCACAATCAATGATTTAATCTCGGAGACTCCTAAAAGGATAATATCTCTGCTGGCGAATGGATGAACAATCCGTCTGCTTCGCATTGTCAAGCTTGCCAACAATAAATTGGACTTTAAGATATGAGGGAATGATGACTCTGCCAGGAATTATTCCATCTGTTTGGGGCTGGATTCTGGTCACAGCGATTCTGCTGGGGATGAGAATTTCTTTGCATGGCGTCTTGCTAGGGAGGAAGAGTCATAAAAAACTCTGCTTGAGGATCTATCCAATCCAAGACCCTTTGTAGGGGTTATCCACCTTCTGACCCGGCTGGGGAAAGGCTGTACCATCCTCGTTGAGGAATAGATTTTGTCGATCTGATAAACCTCTGCGGGACGAACAACAACTCAGCTGGGAGTTGCTGACAAGATTCGATGCTGACCTCTGTGGGGATACCACGACCAGAGATACGATCTTGCTGGGTATCAGGGCTACTCTGCCAGGGATATGCAAATCCTGGTTAGAACATTCCACTGCAACTTGCTAGAAAGAGTCCTTAGAGATCTGTTGGGGAAACCCAAAGCAAATCCCCAGTAGTCTGCTGAAGAATATGACTGTCGAGCTTAGGATAAGTACTACAATGCCCCATGTTAGGCGAGCTTTCCTTTAGACAATTCCGTTGGGGATGACGAGTTTATAACAAACTCTGCTGGAGAAAACTGCTTTAAAGTGTCTCGTGTTGGGGAACGCCTTTTGAGAGGATTTTACAGAAGACCGACTGTCCTCAAACTCTACTGGGAATGATCAACACTTCATGATGGGGAAACAAACATGCCCCATGCATGGACAAACCAACAATTTGTCCCCGAAGAAGATGTCATAAGAGGATTTTACAGAAGATTTAGCCTCTTCAAACTCCTGCGACTTCGCTGGGGATAATGACCATCAGTTTCGGCGTCGACGAGACCACTCTGTTGGGGAACCTGCGACTGTTATCGACATAGAAAAGCTTGTAGCTGTTGGAAGGACTGAATAAGAGAATCGACTCAATAAGATGCAACGGTACCCAGTTGAACTTAATTCACTGATATCGACCTGTTATGAACAATCGTCGACCGAACGATGAACGCCGATCTCCTCACCCATAACTGCCCCAGTCTTTTGCATGGGGTGATTTATTGCTGGTCTTGTGCTTAAAATCATCTGCACCTGCTACCTGCAACAAAAGAATATGCCCACATGCCCCAAATATCGCGTGGCTAGAATCCACCATCCGGGAGTATTCAACATTCGAAGTAATTTCAAATGTTTTTTCTGCGCATGTTATTGCAAGGCTGCCATGTTTTCAAATGCAATGTTTTATAAAAAATTAGGACGTTTTTGCAAACAAAGCAATAAAACAAAAATAGAAAGCTTTTTACTGAAATTCAATTTATTGACTGAGAGCCCAGAATAGGCAATTACATCCGGAAGCCATCCCTGGAAAGAGGTGATCGCTGAAAATTGAGAAAAGAAACTATCCTAATGGCAATGTGAAAACGGAATTCCACTGAGTTTCCATTCTGTTATGACCATTATGTCTTCAAAACTCCCCGACCTTGCCTTCTGAGGAATGATCAGACCGATTCCTATCCTTCAGAACGTCAGTTGTTCAAACGGTAATGGGGTACAGATAACTCAAACCGTAGTCATTCGCTTAAATCCCTCTTTTGTGTGGACCGCCCTTTCAGGTTTTCGATCCACCAGGATACCCTTTTTTGCCTAAGTTGCCCTTTCGGGTTTTCAACTTACCGGGTGTACAAATTTTTTCAATTATATCCCTAATTTTTGCCCGAACCTTATTCTGTTTTTGGTTCGCCGGGATGCCCTTTTTTGCCTGGATTTTTTTTATTTTTATTATCCAGCGGGTCTATTCATGCGAAGTATTTTTTGACTACGTCCGAGTTGACAGGGGATGAAAAGTCTTCGCCATCCATGGTTGTAAGCAATAAAGCTCCGCCCGAAAAGACCTTTTTAACCACGAATGGACCTTCATAATTAGGAGTCCATTTGCCCCTGTGATCTGTATTGGGAGGAAGGATCCTTTTGAGTACCACATCTCCGACTTTATAAACCCGAGGACGCACCTTCTGGTCGAATGCCTGTTTCATTCTGCGCTGATATAGTTGCCCATGACATACAGCCGTCAATCGCTTTTCCTCAATAAGGCTCAGCTGATCAAATCTGGCTCGTACCCATTCAGCTTCATCTAGCTTAACATCCATCATAACTCTGAGGGACGGAATCTCTACTTCAACCGGTAGCACTGCCTCCATACCATATACAAGCGAGAATGGGGTTGCCCCAGTGGACGTGCGTACCGACGTTCGATACCCATGCAAAGCAAATGGTAACATCTCATGCCAATCTTTGTACGTGACAACCATCTTCTGCACAATCTTCTTGATATTTTTGTTGGCCGCTTCGACCGCGCCATTCATCTTTGGGCGGTACGGAGAAGAATTGTGATGTTCGATTTTGAAGTCCCGGCATAACTCAGCCATCATCTTATTGTTCAAATTAGAACCATTATCAGTAATGATTCTTTCGGGAACTCCATATCGGCAAATGATATCCCGTTTTAAGAAACGAGCGACCACTTGTTTTGTAACATTGGCATAGGATGCGGCTTCAACCCATTTGGTGAAGTAATCAATTGCCACCAAGATGAAACGATGACCATTGGAAGCTGTAGGCTCAATCTTTCCGATCATATCAATGCCCCACATGGCAAACGGCCAAGGCGACGACATGATACTCAACGGATTTGGAGGCACATGCACCTTGTCTGCATAGATCTGGCATTTATGGCATTTGCGGGCATATTTGCAACAATCTGACTCCATAGTCAACCAATAATATCCCGACCTTAACAACTTTTTAGCCATTGCCTGCCCTCCGGCATGAGTACCGAAAGAGCCTTCGTGCACTTCAATCATCAACAAGTCTGCTTCATGTCTATCCACACATCTAAGCAGGACCGTGTCAAAATTTCTTTTATACAGCACGCCATCTTTGTTCAAGAAGAAACTACCGGCTAACCTTCTCAACGTCTTCCTGTCTTTGGACGATGCCCCAGGCGGGTACTCTTGACTTTTCAAGAAACACTTAATGTCATAAAACCATGGCTTGTCATCGGACGCTGCATCGACCGCAAACACAAATGCTGGTCTGTCAAGGCGGGATACCTCAATCTTAGGTACATGGTTCCATCCTTGCACTTTGATCATGGAAGACAAAGTGGCCAAGGCATCAGCGAACCTATTCTCATCTCGAGGAATGTGGTACAGTTTCACTGTTGTGAAAAATGTCAACAATCTCCTCGTATAATCTCTATACGGCACTAGTTTTGCTTGGTGCGTGTACCAACTCCCTTTCACTTGATTGATTACCAAAGCTGAATCACCAAATATATCAAGGGTCTTAATCCGTAGATTAATCGCCTCTTCGATCCCCATTATACAAGCTTCGTACTCTGCTTCATTGTTGGTGCATCCGAAAGTTATTCGGGCAGTGAACGGCATATGAACACCTTCCGGCGTGATAAGAACTGCTCCAACTCCGCACCCATTCATATTGACAGCCCCATCAAACATCAGACTCCATTTGGATTCAGGGTCTAGCCCCTCCTCCGGAAGTGGTTCCTCGCAGTCTTTAGCTTTGAGAAACATGATGTCCTCATCAGGAAAGTCAAATTTCATGGGTTGGTAATCATCAATCGGCTGTTGCGCAAGATAGTCGGACAAGATACTTCCTTTGATGGCCTTTTGTGAAGTGTACTGAATGTCATACTCTGTCAAGACCATTTGCCACCGTGCAACTCTGCCTGTCAATACTGGTTTCTCGAAAATGTACTTGATAGGATCCATTTTTGAAATCAACAAGGTTGTGTGCCTAACCATATATTGCCTCAATCGCTTAGCGGCCCATGCAAGCGCACAGCATGTCTTTTCAAGCATTGAGTATCGGGACTCACAATCATTGAACTTTTTGCTCAGGTAGTAAATAGCATGCTCCTTCCTACCTGTCTTGTCATGTTGACCGAGAACACAACCCATGGAACCTTCAAGCACTGTCAGATACATTATCAGCGGTCTCCCTTCAACTGGAGGTATTAGAATCGGAGGTTCCTGCAAGTATTCTTTTATCTTATCGAATGCCAATTGGCAATCGTCATTCCACCTGACCGTTTGATCTTTCCTTAGCAATTTAAATATTGGCTCACACGTGGCCGTTAGGTGAGATATGAACCTTGCAATGTAGTTCAATCTACCCAAGAAACCACGAACCTCTTTTTCTGTTCTCGGTTCAGGCATTTCTTGTATTGCTTTCACCTTGGCGGGATCAACCTCGATTCCTCTTTCGCTCACAATGAAACCTAGCAACTTTCCAGAACGCACCCCAAACGTGCACTTGTTTGGATTTAATCTCAGACGAAACTTTCTCAACCTTTCAAACAGCTTTTTCAGGTTAACCAGATGTTCCTCTTCTGTTCTCGACTTGGCAATCATATCATCTACATAACATTCGATCTCCTTATGAATCAAGTCATGAAACAATGTCACCATCGCCCGCTGGTACGTTGCCCCTGCGTTTTTCAACCCAAAAGGCATTACTTTATAACAATATGTACCCCACGGAGTAATGAACGTGGTCTTCTCCATATCTTCAGGTGCCATCTTGATCTGGTTGTATCCGGAGAAACCGTCCATAAATGAGAACACTGAAAACTGAGCTGTATTATCGACCAGCACATCAATATGAGGTAGTGGAAAATCATCTTTCGGGCTAGCTTTATTAAGATCTCGATAATCCACACACATTCTCACTTTTCCATCCTTCTTCGGTACTGGCACGATGTTGGCTACCCACGGAGGATACTTTGTCACAGCAAGAAACCCAGCATCCCACTGCTTCTGGACTTCCTCCTTAATCTTTAAAGCCATGTCGGGGTGAGTCCGACGAAGTTTCTGCTTGACTGGCGGACATTCTTCTCTCAATGGTAGCCTGTGCACGACAATATCCGTATCCAACCCCGGCATGTCTTGATACGACCAGGCGAAGATGTCAACATACTCGCGCAACATTTCCGTCAAAGTTCGCTTCACATCTGCTTGCAAGCTGGCACCAATCCTGATCTCTTTCTTGGCGTCCTTGGTACCAATATTGATGATTTCTACAGTCTCCTGATGAGGCTGGATGACCCTTTCCTCTTGTTTCAACAATCTGGCCAGTTCTTCAGAAAGTTCACAATCTTTCTCATCCCCTTCTTCGGCTTGATAAATCGGATTGTCAAAGTCATACATGGCCATATCAAAATCGTTATCAGTGGTATCCGGAGGATCAAGTCTGCATGAATGGGTTCATGCCTTATTTTAGAATTTATTTTTAAGCAAAACAAAAGAAAATGAAACACTGCCATTTTTTGTGCAAAAATAAAAACTGAAAGACAGAGAACAAAATTTGATTGCAAAACGTCCTTTATTAATGATTAAACATTGCAAATGCAACCATGGTGGCCCTACAAATGAATCTATACGCCTTGGGCAGAGCGCAAGATTTTGACATGCATTATGGTTAGAAAAAACAAAGAAAAATTACTCTGTCTGAAGAGTAACCCGGATGACTTCTTCAACGAACCAGTTCTGCACTTGTTGTCCCGGAACATGAGGGCGTACCCAGTTGTCCAGGTCACAATCACTGTCAACACTATCCTCTGTGGCTGCACAAGACTGGTCCGTGTAGATAATTCCCCCACTATTGAAAGTAATGGGTCCCCTGCTCCCCGCATCTGAAGTTGTAGAGGGATGATAACCAATACCAAATTTGTCTTCCTTCATTGGGGTCTCTATCAAACTGCCCCAACCTTGGGCGTTGCCTGCCCTGACGACTTCGACAGCTTGTTTGTAAGATGAAATGGAGGTACCAGCCCCAACTGGTACAGAAGAAGACTCAGGTGCATCGTCAATGTTGACTGCTTCAAATGATTGGCACAGCATCTCATGAATTTCCCCATCCATTTCAATGTACTTGAACGTGGACAGGTGACTCACAAAGATGTCTTCTTCCCCACACACTGTCACAACCTGCCCTTCAAACTCATACTTCAGCTTTTGGTGTAAGGTGGAAGTAACAGCCCCTGCTCCGTGAATCCAAGGGCGTCCCAATAGGCAGCTATATGCAGGTTGTATGTCCATTACATGGAACGTGGATTTGAATACCTGTGGTCCAATTTGTACGGGCAATTCCACCTCACCAAACACAGATCGTCTGGTCCCATCGAATGCTCTGACCACCAATTCACTAGGCCTTAAGATCAAACCATCAACTTCCAGCTTCATCAATGCCTTCTTGGGCAAGACATTGAGTGATGAACCAGTGTCTACCAGTACATGAGATAACACTGCGCCCTTACACTCCATCGTGATATGCAAAGCCTTATTATGGTTTCTTCCTTCAACAGTCAAATCTCTACTTGTAAAGCCCAAGCCATGGCTAACATTAACATTGGAGATTACGCCCTCGAGCTGATTAACAGTAATTTCTTGTGGCACGTATGCACTCTTCAATACTTTCAACAACGCCTGCCGGTGCGCATCAGAGCACATCAATAGTGACAAGATTGAAATCTTTGAAGGGGTCTGATTCAGTTGGTCCACAATCTTATAATCGCTTTTCTTGATTATTTTCATAAATTCTTCCATTTCCTTATCAAAAGTAATCTTTGTCTCTGCTTCAGGTGTAGGCGCACTTTCAACCACCTGTTTACCCTTAGCCTTTGCTGCAGCTTCTGCCTCTTTATCGCTTCTCAAGGTTTGGGGAGCGAACAACCTTCCACTCCTTGTAAAGCCCCCTACACCCCCTACATTATCAATATTTGGGCTGATTGATGATTTAACTTCCTGCTTTTTACCTTCGTAATATACATCTGCCCCATAGTGCCATGGGATAGCTTTCGTAGATGTGAACGGAATTGGTCCTGGCACCGTGATAGTGACAGGACTGGGTCTTTCTGGCGCAACACTCGCCACGGGAACTGCATTGACCGGCATTTGAATCTCAGCGGGAGTGTAATAGATGGTCACGGTTGATATCTCATCAGTGTCTTTCACAACTCTGTCGAACTGTAGACATCCTTCATCGATCAGATTCTGTAAACCCATCTTCAACTTATCACAGCCGTTCTCCTGATTCAGACACTCAGAGCAATCTTGATTACAGCCCGGGAACACCTGTCCCTTCAATAAACGATCTTTTACAACCAACAAAGAAGTTTTCACTTGATGGATATTTGTCACCAGATTCAATCTCCTCCCATCTTCAATAGCGTACACACTTGCTGCACTATGATCAGGCATGGGATGCTGAGTAATATTAGGAGCGGGAGAGAAATTGATGGCTTTAGCATCAATCAAATCTTGTACTTTATGATGGAAAGCCCAGCATTTTTCAATGGAGTGCCCCTGAGCACCTGAGTGGAACTCACAACGAGCATTAGCATCGAAGTTAGGTGGCAGGTTTCCAGCAACCGGAGCTTTCATAGTACGGAGTTCTACCAACTTTAACTCGAGTAGCCGGGGCAACAGCGCGGCATAGGTCATAGGGAGAGGATCCATCTTACGATCCCTCTGTCTAGACCTTTGCTGGAAAAAAGGTTGTTGCTGTTGAACTTGTTGTTGGGGTTGTTGTTTCTGAACAGACGGTGTGGGGATTGTTACAGCATCTACCTGATAATAAGCTCGAGAACGCCCTCTGCCTCGTCCTCTAAACACAGCATTCGTATCACCTTCTCTTCTTTTCTGGTTACTAGCAAACGGTTTCTTCGCCCCCGAAGAGCCAGCCCCACTCACATCCTGGATCTTTCCAAGCTTTAACAGACTTTCTATTCTTTCTCCCGCAATCACAATATCAGCAAATCCAGTTGACGGACAAGCAGCTAATCTATCAAGATAAGCCCCTTGCAAGGTGCCCATAAACATATCCGCCATTTCTCTGTCTGACAAGGGAGGTTGAACCTGGGTAGCCATTTCCCTCCACCTCTGTGCATATTCTTTGAAACTCTCCTTGGCATTTTGTGACAACCCCTGCAATTGAGTGCGGTTGGGCGCCATGTCAATATTATACTGGTATTGCTTCAGGAACGCTTCTGCCAGATCTTTCCAACTCTTCACAGCAGCTCTATTCAACTTCATATACCAGGTCAAGGACGCCCCAGCCAGACTGTCCTAAAAATAGTGCATCCATAGCTTCTCGTCATCCGTATGGGCTGAAATCTTCCCAAAGTAAGCTTGAAGATGCGTTTGGGGACACGCATTGCCGTGATACTTATCAATAGTAGGAGGTTTGAATTTAGGGGGAATTCTGACTCCTGAGACCAGCCCCAGGCTGGTAACATCAATACCCATAGAGTTCTTGCATTCTATGGCCCTGATCTTTTCTGCTAACTCCTCATACCTTCGATCACCTTGATTACCCACATCAGCATCTAGTAGAGTAAATTGGTCTTCCAGAGTATCTTCAAGAGTAACACCAGCATGCCTACCATTTCCATTACCCCGATTGTTACCACCAGGAGGAGGGTTGCCACCGGGAGGAGGGATGCCGTGTCCCTGTGAATTGTCATGTTGATCACCTTCGGGCCCATTGTCTGGACGCTCTACCAGAAGCCTCAATCTCTCCTGATTTTGCGCCATGCCAGTCATGAGGGTCATGAACTGGTCCATACGCGCCCTCATTTCAGCCAAATCACTTTGCACTTGATCCATGATTCTTACTTGATTTCTTCGCGTCGAATATCGGTGAATATGATTCTCCGCTATACTGCCTGAAACCAAATAAAGGTTAGAGACCCTGCAACGAGTACCTAAAAAGCAAGTAACAAAAAATGCAAAATGATATGCAATGCCATGCAATGCCATGTTTGTCATTTCCGAGGTGCTTTATACCCTGATTCCAATCCAAACCACAGAAATCTGAAGACCAGAAATTGTGATATAAAGAGACGTGTCGTGGTCATGTGCTTGTGTGCAGCTATCTGATAAGGAATAATTCTGAATAAAACTGCTCATACTCATTCAACAAAGTATTCAAGTACAATTAAGAAAGGTTCAACCGCAAATGCAATACAAGGAAAAATGGATCCATCAACAAGCCTGATGGTAACCATTAACAACAAAATATAAGGAAAAGAACATCAGTCTGACAATTCCACATCCTTCAGCTTATCACTTGAATATTTGATCTCCTCAAAAAGTATACGGGTACGCTGGTGATTCGGCTTTTCAATCATTTCTTTGATCAAGACATCCCTTTTCTCAAGAGCTTCAGTTAAAGAACCCATATGCAGCATCAGAGCCTCGTCATCACACACTCCTTTGTGTCTCTTTATGCCGGCTTGCGTCTTGAGTATCTCCCTTTCTATCATGACTTCTTCAAGCTCTTTCTTGGTATTCCTCAGCTCACCTCTAGCTTCTTCTAGCTGTTCTTGACTCTTACCGAGGCTTTCCCGATACTTTCTCCTCTGCTCATGCGCCTTTTCAAGCTCTTCGTCCTTAATCTGCAACTGTTCCTGTAATTCAGCATTCTCTATCCTAACTTCGTCCCAAGCGTGCTGAAACTTTGTTAACTTTTCTTTGGTCTGTGCTAACGCCTGTTTGGTTTGCTTGTGGGCTTGAGTAGCATCATCAGCACCTTTACTAATCTTCCGGAAATGTTGTGCTCTTCCAGCAAAGTCTTTTTCTTTTGCAGTTAGGATTTGTTCAGCATCTTGGGCTTTCCGCTCCAGCTCTTTGTTGGCATGTAGAGCATTCTGAAGACGGCTACTCAACTCGGAATTCTCTCCTTGGAGCTTTTCCACCAAGGCTTGCAACTTGTCAACTTCTTCCACAGTAGCAGTGCTTCTTGCTTTCTCATTCTCCGGATACAAAAGGGGTGCCTTACCAAAAGGCAAGAGAAAATCTTCAACTCTTTTCTTCACCCACTCTTCATATGCTGGATAAACCCGGTTGTTAGGCTTGCCTAGAGTAACTTTCCCCTTTTTCAGTATGCTACCCCAGCTTTCAGAAGCTTTCTGTGCTGCTTCCCAACCATCTGATGTATGAAAATAGAGGGACTCCTCCACATCTCTCTTAATAGGCGGACCTGTCAGGGCATACCCAAATTGTCGAATGGCCAAAGAAGGATTGTAGTTAATCCCACCCAGCCTTCCTATCAGTGGAACGTTAGGGAACTTACCACAGCTGTGGATAATATTCTTGCCAATCAGCCCATGATCTACCCATACGATGTCCTTGGCCACCAATCCCATTAAACGCTGTTTCCACTCTAGAGAATCTTTGGAATCCACAAAAGCCCCTGATTGTGGTAAACGGCCTGCAAACCACTTATAGAACAAAGGTGCACAACAACGAATTATCCCTCCTCTTTTCTTTTCGTTTCGGTTGTACAACGAGTAGTGAAGATCTCCCAGTAGCGTTGGCACCGGGTTCTTCATCATGAATATTCGTATAGCGTCCGTATCAATGAAATCCGACTCATTGGGAAACAACACTATGCCGTATATACAAAGGGCTAGCAAAGCATTAAAAACAAGCCAATTCTCGCCTTTAGCTGCTTCCTGGGCCTTCTTAATCAGATATTCCAGCTTGTAACCACGAATCTTTCCTTTGTTGGAGACATTGTCACTTAACTCTGATTTGCTCAAATAAAGAGCACCAGCCAACTTCCCAAAGTCAAGATCCCCCACCGATCCAAAGAAAGGGGGCTCCTCCTTGATAGCAATCCCCAACATGTTGGAATACTCCTCCAAGGTAGGAACCAACACATAGTCTGGAAATACAAAACATCTCAGAGGCGGATCATAGAACTGCATCAACGTATGGAGACCTCTGGCTTCATAATCACTGACATTACGGACCATAGATAAAATCCACCCATATTTCTCTTCAAAAGCTTCTCGTACTGCAGGGCTCGCCATTCCCTTCAGCATAACAATAGGGCCTAAAGTAGGCGTAAGGAACTTATAGCTGATGATATTCTTCCTTTCTTTAGTGTTCATCTTTGCAGGGACCTGATGACTGGAATCAAGGGTAATATATGCACCTGGAAATGAATAAACATGTATGTTAGGATATGATAATGCAATGCAAAGGGCAATGTGATCAGGTAATCAGGTGTCTGTGCTGAACTGTGAACGGTGTCAGTGTAGCTCTGAGACTAATATAGAACCATAGATAAGAACCATTTGAATACAATAGGATGAAACTTCCTTTTTGTGCAATGATGATAGAAAACCGGGTATGTAGGAGGTCATGGTTACCTGCAAACCTGTAAACAACCCGCCCTTCTCACATGTGGGTACTAGGATGTTCAGTATCCCGGGCTCTCCGGTCGAGAAATGATGATACGTTCACCATTTCTAGTTTGGCATCATCATCAATCGAGGAGGCCTCAACTGATTCTCCAAAACAAAAGGTCCTCAGCTTCTGGCACTGAGGTCGAGAAGCAATAGTACATTCATCCCTCAGGGTACAGTACTATCGCCAATCGAGGAGTGCCTCCGCTGATTCTCTTTCAAAAAGGGATGTCCTATAGCAAGTTCCCAGCATTGGGTCCTCGGATCGAGAATGTGCAATGGGTTTGCCACGGAATGTGGTCTGCCACTGTCACATCTCGGGAGGAGTGCCGCAACTGAGTCCTCGGGAATGGTCACCAGAGTCGACAGTTCCTCAAGAGAATAACCACTGGCCTGCATAACATGCAGTAGCAGAAAGCTCCTGATAGAACCTCGTCTGGTTGTGGGTCTCATGAACAACAATACGTGGTCACCACCACGCAAGCGTCATGATTATCCACTCTAATACCTATGTGTGTACTCAAGCCTTGGTAGTGGGCTTATCTCTCAGAACACCCATCCCGCCAAACAGACAAAACAGTGCAACACAATATAATATATGATATGTAATGCTAAAATGCGGTAAATACAGTAAAATAAATAAACAGCAACATATAGCACAACAGTAAACACCCAATGAAAGAAAAACAGACAAGCGCTAGGATTGACTCGCTAAGGAAACCAGAGATTCTGGGTTCGATCCCCAGCAGAGTCGCCAGCTGTCGCTCCCGGGATTTTTATCCTAGTACAAACGCGAAAGTGGCACCGAAACAGAGTCGCCAGCAATGTGTATTTATCCCAAGAGAGGGAAAGGAAACACCGCGTAAACCTGAGAGAAAGGAAAAGCATGGTCTTACGACCAAGAGAACTGGGTTCGGGAGTCGGTTACGCGAGAGGAAGGTATTAGCACCCCCTCACGTCCATCGTACCCGATGGGATCCACGCTTGCTTGTCTCAATCAAAGGGTGTAAAGAAAAAATACTGGAAAAGGAACTGAAAGAAAGAAAGGAGAAAGAATGGAACAGGAACGAGAAACAAATGTAGGGAAAATAAAAGAAGTGCTCGCATGGGCCCTACCCCACTGCCTACGTATCTCATCGGGAGCATGAGAATCAGAGCGACGTAGTTCCCCTCACTAGGGGTGGATTGTTTTTTTTTAGAGAACGGCTTACGTTCTAGCTCAGGCGTTGCAGGCTCGCTGGTCCGAGTGCGTTACCATCTTGCAAGAGAACGAGTAGAAGCGCGTTCGTGCGTTGAGAATGAATGAGATGAGAAAAGAATTCCCGAAGGAAAGGCGTTATTGTTTGTTTTTGTCTTTTAGAAGGAAGTGTTTTGGATTTGTTTGCATACGACAGTGTATCTGGATCTTAGTCATTGGAATGTGTACCTTCTCACATTCCAAGATGGAATGGGTAAGAAAGCACACTAAGGGTGAAGAAGACCCTCACACTTAGTTCCAATTATCAAGGTTCAAACACACTAGCATACTTGTGTTTATTAAGTGTTTTGTTGATTATGAAGTGAAGAAGTGTTTTTTATTATTTGCACCTTCAACAAGTATTGCATTTAAGTCCCTCATACAAGATCAAATATGTAACACATTGACCTAAGATGGGCCATATGCTACACATCTTAAGATTATAAGAGAAGACCCCTTATAATCTTTTCTTTATATGAAAGGCCTAAATGCAATAAATGCCTACCTTTATTAGATATTTTGAATTTTCTTTGAGATGAGAAAAGAGACTCAAGGGAGGATAAAGGTAAAAATCTATATGGACTAAGACTCAATCCTAATTGATTAGTTAAGGGAGTGATCCTAAGGTTTGTGAGGTTTCAACCTAAAGTCTAAAGAAAGAAAGAATTAAACAATTCACTTCCAAAGTAGAAGATGAATTGTAATTCAAAAGGGGAAAGTAATGAGTTATTAAAAGAAAGCACATAAGTGCTTAGCAAAACACAAAATGGAATTGTAAAAGAGAAAGGATAGAAGTTGAATGTGGATTCCTTATCCACACTCAATTGAGACTTACCGAAGCCCCTACATGGTTAGTAAACATGTATAAGAAGTAAAAGAAGTAAAAGAACATGTAATGCATCATAAAACTCACAAGAATTAAATGAGAAAACAAATCCTAGAACCACAACCAGAATGGGCATCATATGGAAACCAATGGTTATTATCATACAAGTGCAAGTGAATAAGCAACCATCATCACCCATTAGCATTTAAACATGTTACAAGAAGAGGGGGTAGATGAAAGATGGAAAGAAATGAAGAGGACATGCATAAATGGAACATGTAAATCAACAACCAGAATTGAAACTAAATGGAAAAGGGTTTATAAACATCTCAAAAGTATTTATGAGGTAACTTCAAGACATTCAAGAAGTAATATAAGAAGAATTGAAATGAAAGTTCAAAAAGAAAGGGCAAACAATACATGTTAATGATGCACAAAGTTCAAATTGAAATGAACATGTAAAGATGACCTATAATGTGTATCAAAGACCTATAATATCATATGAATGGCTCATAACATATGCAAATGCTCATACAAATGTGCACAAAAGAATTCATGTAAACATGCACTAAAGTTGTAATGACATGCCATGGATTATACTTCCAATGTAATGCATCAAACAAAAATCAAATGGATTCATGAAAATTATGAAAACATGGTATTGGAGTTCACTAATCAGAGATGAATCACATATCAAAATAACATATCAAAATTCAAAGCAAAATGACTTCAAACAAAGCAATTAGGTCAAATTGAAACATCATGCAAAGTGGTACAAATATAGGCATCAAGACATGTAATAAATTGACCTAAAAATCAAACAAAAATCATCTAACATGCTTCAATGTATTAGTGAATCAATTCAAAAAGAATCATGTCAAAACAGTTGGTAATGAGCAAGAACAAAATTAAACAAATTCATGTATCATGCTTAGAATGCATCTAAATGGAAATTCAAAGAAAATTATGGACCAGGGGTAAAAAGGTCATAAAATTAGAAAATAAAATCATGAAAAATTTCCTAAATGTTTTAAGAATACACATGAATTTTTGTGGAATTTAATAATGCAATTTGGTATTTTTAAAAATTAAAAATCAAACGTGTAGAAAGAAATAAAAATGAAAAATAAATGCAAAATGCAGGGGGTATGAACATAGCAATTGGACAGTGCATATTCATTGGGCTTCCAAACAGTGGGGTGCAAATATCAATCTGACAAGGTCCATTTACACGCCAAACACAATAACAAGTGTGCACCATCAGTCAACAATTTTGACTCACTCACAACCATCAGATCAAGTCAAGGTCAAATAAAAGTCAAAGTACTCAAGATCAATGCATGCACGTGAGGACACATGCCACTTACCATGCACCACACCACACCATGCTTAAGTGAAATCAGAAATATGACACATGCATAGCACGTGATTTTTAATGTGCTGTCACCATTGTGAGCATACGATCATGAAAAACACACGGCTGGGATTAAAACGCACACAAACCCTAACAATTAAAGTCACCGGCCGGAGATGACCTCCGGTCATCTTCTCCGGCCAGCAGCCACCACCTGCAACTCACATTTTCTCCAGAAATTCACAAGCCATATACCAAACGAAAGCTAAGCTCATGAGGAACACAAATCCAACAACAAAATTCAAAGATCAAGCATGGATACAGAGAATCGAAGAAGAGAAATTTGCCCTAAGTTTCAGTTCTAAACTCCTAAGGAGCTCTATCAACTAACCGGTTTCATATAGCTTCTAATAAGCTCAAATAACACATCAACCAGTTAAAATAACATCAAATCGTGCAAGCAAAGTTTGAGAACTTTTGGAACCTGAAACTTGAAGATCTTTGGATTTTTGAGAAAACCAGAGGTGAGAACTTGTTCTTGAACTTCTAGAACTTCAATTTGAGCAAAATAAATGCTATTTGATCTTGAGAATAAGAGGAAATATGAATCTGAAATTGGAGATAACTGTGCTATTCCATGCTTCAGTGATGTCTTCTTGCTTGATTGTGAAGATTGAAGAAGAACTTGAGGAATTCGTGCAGGTAGAGAGAAAATTCAGAGAGAAAGTTGAGAGTGCTTTTGGAGTGAGAGTGAAACAATGAGAATCCCCTTTCCAAATCTGTTAGAATTGTTTATATAGGTGTGGTTATGATTTGACCCTGGTGGTTGATGGTTAGAACTACAGTTAACTGAGTTAGTTAACTGAGTTTGAGTTAACAGAATGAGTCATGACAGTTAGTGACACGAGTTGGAGAGGTTTTGTTTTAGTGTGGAAGAGCTCATGGTCACTTATGGTGAGGATAATGGAGAAAGATGGTGATGTTATGTTATTCTGATGTAGCAGCAGGAATGCGTGTGGAACAAGTTTCTCATTTCCTTTTTCGTGTAAGGCTTAAGCATGTATGCATAGTGTGAGAGGTGCTTGGCCAAATGAAGTAAAGAATGGAGCAGCACACATAGGACTTTTTGATGTATGTTTGAACCAAAAGCTATGCAGCAACTCCTCATTGTGACAGCAGGTGTTTGAGGATGAATTTCTCCCTTGTCAATGAACGAAAAAACACAACATTGGTGGCATTAGAAAGATGATACATTGGGGAACAATATTGGTGTTGAAATTAGGTTGAATTGAAGTTTGGAACATGATCAAATGTAGCTTGCAACAGAAGGAACCAAATTGGTGTATGGGTATGTGACTTGGTCTGCCGGCAAGGCCTTGGTGCCTATGGAAATTCAGTTGTGTTGACCAATCTTTGAGCTATCATAACTCCTTATCCTTTGATCAAATGAAAAAAATCATGAACATCAATCTTGAAGATCTCACATAGGGGAACAACTTTGATGTTGCAAGATTTTTCATTTGAAGCCTTTAACCATGAGTAATTGATCCATACATTTTGCCCACCAACTGTTTGAGAAAATGACTGCGCGCAGACCTGGCCAAACTTGGTCATGACATGGTTTTTGGCCTACTTTCCTCCAACTTTGATCAATCATATATCCCTCATTTTTTATCCAATGGAAATGTTCTACCCATGGATTTGAAGCTTAAAGCAAGGCCTTTCATTGAGGCAGAGTGGAATTTTCATTTGGTACTCCAAATTTGAATGGCCTTGGTTCAAATTCTGATGCAAAATGGCCAAAACTTGCTATTTTTAGTAACCCTACTTCATCCAAAAATGGCAACTTTCCACATCTTGATTTTTTCATGATTCCTTTGGAGTTTCTTGATCAAATTTTGTACATTGGTCACATATAACATGAATTTCATGAATTTGGCCTTAAAAAGTCAAGAGTTGACTTTTTCCCCTGATTATTTGACTTGGCCCCAATTTCTCTGATTCTTGATCTTTCTTCCAATTGAACCACTTCTAAAACCAATTGAGATGCAATTTTCCACATACATACACTTAGGGACATATGGAATACCATGACATCAAGTTTTGACCAAAAAATCAGAGATACCCTGATTTAATTGTAAACCCTAATTTTGACCCCCTTTGGTTAGGAGGAAATTGCACATCTTCCAAGTCCAAATTCCTCAGAGTATGTTGTGTATCCTCTTAAAGGAGGATGAGAAATGCCACTTGAGGATGATTTTGGATCAATGAGCTATCTCTTTTGAGGGTTTTCCTTCAGTTTTTGAACCTCTTGCATAGTGAAAGATGTAGTGCTTCAATCTCCCATTGAATCTCTTATCCTTGAGGTTGTGGATGATCAATTGAGATGGTATGAGACATGAAAGACCTCTTGGCTTGCTTTGAGGAAACTTGATTGACCTTTTGTGCTCTGAAGGATCCATTGATTGTCCACCTACCACCTGATCACATGCCCTGATGGTAAGAAGGATGCTATGCTTCATTTTTCTATGTTAAATGCAATGCAATGCTAATGAGATGGATATGACATGATAAATGATAATGCCATGCTATGATGCCAAAAGGGGAGAGCAAATTTTGGGGTATTACACAAGGCGCTACAAGGACCAGAGTTACGATACCAGCAGATAGAGAAGGTGGCATTGGCCCTCATCAACGCTGCCAGGAGATTAAGGCACTACTTCTTAGCCCACACGATCGTGGTTCAGATAGATCAACCCATAAAGCAGCTGCTTGGACGACCAGATATGGCCGGAAGAATGCTTAAATGGTCGCTTGAACTGTCCAAATTTGACATCCGGTACGAAGGCAGAAAAGCCCTTAAGGCCCAAGCTCTGGCCGATTTCGTCGCGGAGATAACGTTCGCGGACTCCCCCGCGGACGAGACACGTAGGTGGACCATCTTCGTCAACGGTGCCTCAAGCTCGGCAGGCAGCGGCGCGTGCATTATACTGGAGAGCAACGAAGGGACTATCGTCGAAGTATCACTCACGTTGTCTTTCCCAACTTCCAATAACCAGACTGAATACGAAGGCTTCCTCGCTGGGCTACGCCTTGCCGAGGACCTGGGTGCAGAAGAAATCGTGATTTGCACGGATTCACAACTCGTGGCCCTCCAAGTCCGGGGAGAATACCAAGCCAAAAACGACAATCTAACCGAATACCTGGCCCTGGTAAAGAAGGAAATGGCCAAATTCACAACAGTAGAAGTGAAACACGTTCCCCGCGAGCATAACGTACGAGCAGACGTGCTGTCTAAACTGGCCAGCACGAAGAAGAAAGGCGGAAACAAATCCGTCATACAAGAAGTACTTCCTCAACCCAGCATCGAGAAGGCCTCCCCGACACTCGACGTGCAGGTGATCGGCGACAACAACTGCTGGATGACCCCAGTCTACAACTACCTCGCCAAGGACGAACTCCCGTCTGACCCAAAGGAGGCCAGCATAGTCAGGCGAAGGGCCTGCTCCTATGTCTTGGTCGAAGATAAACTATACAGACGGGGATTCTCCATCCCGCTGCTCAAGTGTGTCGAGGAAGAAATGGTCACGCACATCCTGCGCGAAATCAACGAAGGAATCAACGCCCAACATCTCAGCGGAAGGTCCCTTGCTCGAAAGGCCCTCCGAGCAAGATACTACTGACCGACCATGCAAAATGACGCAAAAGAGCACGTAAAGAAGTGCGATAAATGCCAACGGCACGGGGACATGCACCTAGCCCCACCTAACGAGCTCAAAACTATGTCCTCCCCGTGGCCATTCGCCTGGTGGGGCCTAGACATCCTAGGACCCTTCGTGGTAGGATCCAGTCAGAACAAGTACCTCATAGTGGGCGTGGATTATTTCACAAAGTGGATAGAAGCAGAACATCTAGCCAAAATAACTGCCCTCAACATCCTACGTTTCTACAAACGAAACATCCTTGCACATTTTGGTATTCCCTAAGCGATAGTAACGGACAACGGGAAGCAGTTCACAGACAAGAAGTTCCAGGACTTCGTCGCCCAACTAGGCACGTAGCAACACTTCGCATCCGTCGAACACCCACAAACATACGGGCAGGCTGAGGCCGCTAACCAAGTCATCCTTCGAGGCCTCAAGTGAAGGCTAGACGAAACAAAGAAGGCGTGGGTCGAGGAGCTGCACAGCGTGCTCTGGGCCTACCGTACAACTCCCCATTCAATGACCGGGGAAACACCTTTCCGTTTAGCATACGGAACTGAGGCTGTGATTCCCATCGAAGTTCACGTGCCCTCTAGGCGGACAGAGTCGCCCCTAGACGAGGAAATGAACGATGAATCTTTAAGGGAAGAGCTCAACCTCGTCGAGGAAATCAGAACCAGGGCAGCTCTCCGCGAGACCTCACTAAAACAAAAGATCACCATCAGGCACAACGCCAAAGTGATACGACGAGAGTTCGACGTGGGAAGCCTTGTCCTAAGAAGAAACCACAAAGACTCTCGCGAAGGCAAGCTAGCAGCCAATTGGGAGGGACCCTATCACATCCGAGCAAAAATGGAAAATGGGGCCTACTACCTAGAACATCTCACTGGGGAAGAACTCGCTCGACCATGGAACGCCAAAAAGCTAAAACAATACTACAGCTAAATCCTCGGTTCGACTCGTAGCAACGATGAACGTCACCTACCGACCACTATGCGCGTCTAGGTACAAGCGTCGCATACGATTAAAGCACAACCCCGCTCAATAACGAGCCGGGCAGTTGCTCGACAGCGGTCCTCGATCGAGCATCGCCGTCGTCATAGTACCATGATTGGCAGAACCCCAGCTCGCGATGGGACGTTCACGCCGCGAACTCAGGCCTCAAACGTGACCTGAGCTCCGCTCCCCGGCCAGGACATTTCCCGGCCGTTCGACCAGCTCCCCACACTGTCGAACAAATCTACAACGAGCAATCCCCCCATAAATATTCGCACAAGTCAAAAACTCCCAAACACGGGCAGGCATACATTCACAGCAAGCATGCATACAACACTTAGCAAAAATAAACGCAAGTAAAATCATGCACGCGAAGAAGACATAAACATAATTAACATAACAGATGGCCACAAGGGCCACGATTGTGCGTGTTTACATAAAACGGGGCCGTGCCCCCAAAAATAAAATTACAAATAATTCAACGGCGCGCAGGCCGGACAAGATACAACAACATCAAAATAAAAACACTCCTCATTCATCCGCCTGCTCAGCTGACACCGGCTCAGGTCCCTGGTCCTCCGCGGGCTGGTCCTCAGGCTGGGCCTCGGGGGTATCTAGAACAAGGCCTGCGGGCAAGATGATGCGACCATCCTCAACGTGCGCAAGGTAGTGAGTACCCTCGGTCGAAATCTCAAGCCCAGGATTCACCACCTGCAACTGAGCCACATCGCTTTCAAAGGATTCCACTGCCACGGTCATACTGTCATCCTCAGCCAGCAGGATCGGGCAACCAGCTCAGACCTAGTCTTCAACTCTTTGATATCCTCCGGTTCGTCGGCACCCGGGGCGCTGGCCCCATCAACTCCTTGTTTATCTCCTCGGCAGCATTTTTCTCCGCCGCCAGCTTGTTGACATCCTCTTCAACCTAGCCATCTCCTCTTTAGCCTTCTTCCTAGCCTCACGGGAACTCTTAACTTCCTCCTTCAGGGCCGCCTCAGAAGCCCGGGCAGCAGTGAGTTCGGACTCAAGCGTGGAGTCCCCTTCGGCGTAGACAGCAGCCATCTCCAACATTCTAACCAGGGCAGAAGCATCCTGTGCCACCAGCGCCCTCTTGCTCGGGCGATCCATGCCTTCCAAGCAAAGGGATTCCGCCCGAGGGACGACCAAAGAGTTGCCTTCAAAGAATCTCCTGTCAACGATGCACGGAGGTAACTCAAACTTCCCCTTCTCCGGCACACGGGTAAGGTCCACAGCATCTAACGTCCTTTGCCATTTCGCCCGCCCAGTCAAAGGCAGTGGAGATCCCCGTGGAGCAGGAGAAGGAGAAGAAGAGGTCCCCACTGCAGTTTGAACAAGGGGAGGAGCACGAGCACCAGCAGGCCGGGTCTTAGGAGGAGCCACTCTAGCTTTATTCCTCTCCATGGCATTCCTCACCACGCGATCGCGAGCTTGAGGCATCTCACCTGCACAAATGAAAAAACGAGCACGTTAGCGACGTGGAAAAGAGATAACACAAACAAAGTCTAAATAACCAAGACTACCGAGCAGCTTCTTGGCATCCGCGGGAGTCTTGCACTCCAACAGTGCCTTAACATTGATGAATCTGCGCTCAACTCTCTGGCTCCCATCCTCCTCGAAGATAGAGTTGTCCTTGCTCGTCCAGCAGCTTGCAAGACTGAAGGAGTTGACCCAGTTCACTAGCTTCTCGTAAGACACGGCGTCCTGCCCGCATAGCTCGCTCGGCTCGAAGTCATAAGCGTCGGGCTTCTTGGAGAAATGGTCGGGTGCCCAGCAGATAGGAAACATGTACAACCTCTGCCCAATATACTTTCCCTCCTCGTTGAGCAGCTCATTCCCATCTTCGTCGACCTCTATCTCCCAGACATATGTACTATCCTGGGCAACCTCATACACGGGTTCTACGATGAAATATTGTCCCTTGAACGTTCGGATTGACTCCGAGAACGGCTTAAATAACTTTTTGGGCTGCTTCAAGGAAACCCATCCGTACTTCTTCCCCGCCAGCTGCCTTTGAAGATGGAAAACAGCAAAAACAGAGGGAAAGTAGTCCCCAGAGTGAGATGCTCGCACACCAATTCAAAAGCCCGTATAAAGGCCAGCGAATTGGGGTGGAGTTGAGAAGGTGCCAGCTTCAGATGCTCGAATACCGACCGCTGGAAATCAGTGAAAGGCAACCTCAGCCCCAGCTCTTTGAAAGCATACTCGTACATCGTAAAGTAGTCCCCGAAATCCGAGCAGACCCGCTCGTCCAAGGTAGGGAAATGCACCTTCCAATCCCCTTTTGGTCCTACCTCCGTAAAGACGTCCGCCAAAGACTTTGCGAATGTAGAAACATGCTCGGAAGGCTCGGCCACCTCCCACTCCTCCGGACAGAACCCTTCAATGTCTTCCTCCATGACGTCTAATTCTTCTTCCTCCCCGACATCACTCGAGGAGCTCGATGCTGCCGAGCTAGAAGCCGCAGAGCTCGAAGCCGTCGAGCTACTGTTCTCCTCGGAGCCAGTTTCCTCCTCGAACGTGTCTAGAATAACTTCTCTATCTGGCCCCGTCGCCATTACGATCACCTGAAAAAGCAGAGAAAGACAGTGAATTCGACAGGAAATCAAATCCACCCTTCCACTGCCAAGTCAAGTGAAAGGGCGCGCAAAAGGCTGAGGACAACGTCCCCGGCCTAAGCCCTAACATCGAATGAAAAACCTCCCCGCGAGGATATGCCCAAGACACGCCATCTTCCTGCGAGGAACCTCCCCGCAATCGTGCCAAGATTCCGTTGAGGCTCCACCGAAAACTGTAAAGCTTCACCGGAATCTGGAAACGTTCTACCGAAAAATTCATCGCTCTATCAAAAGATGATCAGACGCGGTGGTCACGGACGCACGACTATCGCGACCACGACGGGGACTATCATACTCGCCGAACGCACTACCTACTCTGGCGAAGTGCTAGAAGCAGCAAAATTGCAGAACCACCGTCCACCACCAACACTCGCCAGAGATCTACCTATTTCATCGCCTAATGCTAACCCTAGCCGCATGCAATCTACCACTAACAACAAAAGAAAGTAAAACAACCTGGAAATCAGAAAACTTACTTGATTTGGGTAGAAGAAAGAGACTGCTCGAAGCTTGGCACAGTGGTCGGATGCTCTGAAGACGGTGACGGACAAGAACGCAGAAGAGGCGAAGAGAAATCAGAGAGAAAAAGTGCAAAATGGGACAATCTCCCCCCTTTTATACTGAGGGGCACATGCACACACGCGCCCGTAGGCAATAATGACTGCCCACTAGCCATCATTACCTATTAACTGCTACACAGGGCTCGAAGCACACGTGGCAACCCAATGTTTCCCATTCTGTCTGACGCTTTATCTCCCCGAATACCGAGCAATAGGGTCACGACCACGAATATCACGGACACAGAGAGCCACGAGCACCTCGAGACAATCATCCTCGTCTCCAAACGACGACTCTATGCTAGCCCCCCGGAGCGACGAACAGTCCTTAAGTCATCACTCCCATACTCGGGAGCAACGACTTGGGGGGCTCCTGTTCTGGACTGGACCAATGGCTAGAATTGGCCCAATCCGCCTCTGCTCCAGAGCGGCCCAAATTGCCTAAGTCCAATCCACAGAGGGGTGAAGTGACCTTTCTGCCCCTCCAACCGGGCAAGGAATGCAACGTTCCTCCTCGAAATTTATGCCCGTTACGCACGACTTTCTCACTGCCCGAATAGCAGAGGACAGGTGCCCGGAACTACGTTTATGCCCGACATAACGGCTAGTTTCGGGCACCTTGCCCGACATAATGACTAGTTTGGGCAGTTACCTATTCTTTGGGGAAAATGGTTATTTCGCCCCGAAAATAGGACCGCTGGCCACGCGTTGGGGGCTCTATATAAACCCTCTCGCTTGAGAGGGTCAGGTATCCAATATTCACCCTAAGAATTCACTCTTGTACTTGTCCCTTTTTCTCTGACCTTTACTTACTTGAGCGTCGGAGTGCCTTGCAGGTACACCCCCTCCTCCTCTCCACACGACCAGCATCCCTGACGCACTTGGCAGCCTGATTCTACAGGATCTGATCCAGCCTTCACGATCAGATATTATATGTGGGTGTCACAGTTGGTATCAGAGCAGGTCGTATCCTCGACCTAGCCATGAAATAGTATAAGTATTTCTTTCCGTTTCATATGTGTGGTGTCGCCATTGGTCTTAAGTGTTATATTTATGGTATTGAGCCTGATCAACTTAATCCTATCTGTATGACATTTAGGAACATGGTTGACGGATGCAGAAGCAATCGTGGTAGACCCAGAACTACTCCTGCAGGGACGAATCCGCTGGGCGGTGAGGTGTATGTCCTATGGCCTCAGTTTTTACAACAGATACAGCAGCAGCAGAACCAATTCATGCAGCAGTTGGTACAACAGATGAATGGGGGTCTTCATCCTCCAGTGGTTGTTCCAGGTGCTGTAGGTGGAAGTTTTCGGGATTTCATCCGCATGAATCCTCCGGAATTTCATGGCGGGTTAGATCCTGTGAAAGCTCACGAATGGATAGCTGGCATGGAGAGAATTTTCTTGATAGCCCATTGTACTGAGGAGAACAAGGTGGTATTCGCTTCTCATTCTTTGAAGGGTCCTGCCATGAGGTGGTGGGGGAGTGCTTCAGCCCTGATGACTATTCAAGAGGTACCTAAGGTCTGGGAATAATTTAAGATTCATTTTATGGAGAATTATTTTCCTAGTTCCTTGAGGACCCAGAAGGAATTTGATTTTCAACAGTTGAGACATGGTAATTTGATTGTGGCTGCTTATGCTGAGAGATTCGAGATTATGGCTGCTTATTCTAGGCAGGCCATGTATGCTCCTGATGAGAGGTGGAAAATTGACCAGTTTCTTTTTGGTTTGAAGGCTGAAATTTCTCATAGTGTGTCTCAAACCCAAAAATCTAAATTAATCATTTATTTATTTAATTTAGAAGGAATTAAGAGGTTTTTGGTAATTTGGAGAATTATGGATTAAAAGAGTATTTTTAAATAATTTTAATAGAGTGAATAATCATGTATTATTTAGATTATTATTTATTATTTAAAAATATTAAGAAAAGGGTAAGATGGTCATAAAGGAAAAGGAGTAAGGGTAGAGTTGGAAGTTCATAAACTGGGATAATGTAACTAAAGAAGAAAGATCGATCAATTTTCTAACTGATCGGTATTTTTGTGAAGAACGCTGAAGAAGAGAAGAGGAGGAGGAAAACCAAGGGTTTTGAAGGATTGCTAGGAGAATCTTGGAGAAAGAAGGATAAAGCTTCGGATTACTCTAAGGTATGGGGACTTTTCACGGTTTTTTTATAATTTTATAGGAATTGGTTTATGAATAGATTAGGTTTTGTGGATTCTTGAATAATGGTGGAGTTTGGTGATATAGATTATGTTAGGAGTGAGTGTTGTGATGAGAATGAGTGAAACAAATTGGTGTATTTGATGTATGTGCATTGTGTGAGTCTTTTAATCAAATTTCGTATTTGGACAAAACTGAATTTTGGGGTATTCTGAGTCGAAAACGCAGCAGAAAAATCACTTTTTGGGAAAATGGGGGTTTTGTCGCACCCTGACACGGGCCGTGTCACACAACACGGGCACTCGTGTCAGCTTGCTGGTTGGAGGAAAAACAAATTTTTGTTATAGAGCTTCTGACACGGGCCGTGTCACGGGACACGGGCGGCCGTGTCAGGCCTCTGTTTCTGCTGTAATTTTTCTGGTTTGGATTTTTCGTGCAGGCCTTCTGACACGGGCCATGTCACAGGACATGGGCGGCCGTGTCAGACAACTGTTTTAGCCATTTTTGCTGTTTTAATGTTTTCTCTTGCTGATTGTTGTTGTCTTGTTACTTTGCTGCTGTATGGATGATAACACATGATGGATGGTGATTAATTGTTGAATATGAAATGAATGATGCACACGTTGATATTTGATGAGTTGAGGAGAATTAGCATCATTGCATTTCATAGCATTTCATGTTGGGGCTTCGGCCTATTGGTAGCTTCAATCCCATTGGGCGGATTGAAGTGATACGTTGATTACGTTGTGCTCCTTTTGGAGGGTTGATGGCCAGTGTCCATCACACGTTGAATTGGTAGCTTCAATCCCATTGTGCGAATTGAAGTGATACGTTGATTATGTTGTGCTCCCTTGTGGAGGGTTGATGGCCAAGTGTCCATCACACGTTGAATTGGTACCACATGCATGTTTCCGATGAAGTTGCATTTCATTCTAAGTGGCATTGCATGTGTATGAGTTGATTGTCGAAGAATATGTATGTTTTATTATGGATATCATGATGTTGTTAATTAAACTATGATGTTGTTGTTGATTATACTATGATGTTAATGTGATTGTATCATGATGTTGTTGTTGATTATATCATGATGTCGTTGTTGATTATACTATGATGTTGATGTTGATTGTATCATGATGTTGTTGTTGATTATATCATGATGTTGTTGTTGCGTATACTATGATGTTGTTGTTGACTATGCTATGAGGTTGATGTTGATTATACTATGATGTTGTGGTTGATTATGCTATGATGTTGTTGATTGATTATGCTATGATGCTGTTGTTAGCTATGCTATGATGTTGTTGTTGCCTTCCTGTTCATTTTCCATGTACTTATATTACTATAATGAATTGTGATTTCTCACCCTGCCTGCTTGGAAATGTTGCCTCTTATGTGGGTAACTTGCAGATAACCGAGAGTAGATTCGCAATGATGGAGGATGTAGCCTTGAAGTGTGTCTTTATCGCTATTTATTTTAGAGGTGTCCTGCTCTGTGTCATGTAACATCGGGTTGGGATTTGTTGTGGACCTCGCGTTCTTTTGTTTTATGTTGAATTTTTACATTGTTGGTGATGATTTGATTTGGATATATTTAGTATGAAGTATTTTATTGAAATGACATAAAAAGTTGATTCCCGCTGCGTAGTTGTTGATTTTATTATTAAGAATGTGTAACCCGTGTTACGGGACAGGACAATGATTTTGAATGATGTTTGAGTATATGTGGCACCTTTCTTGCTGATTTTACTCTGATAATATAAAATATTTATCTAAAATTGTATTTGGGGGTAGAAGGGTGTTACATTAGTGGTATCAGAGCAGGTCGGTCTGTCCGGCCAAGTTGTCTAATGTCATTTATCCCTTGGTACGCGACAAGTGTGTGGAACACTATCGGTACTTGTTTGTTTTCTAACCGTTGGCTCCCGGTGTTGGTTTGAAACAAGTGGGGAAAAAGTTTGCTTCTCGGAGATATTTCTGGTGTGAGGATTGAACTCAATGTGATATTAAGGGTAAGAGTACAAGTGTTGTTGAAGTTGATTTGATTTTGTGCAAGTGTTGTCAGAATTGTGTTGTTGCGAATCGACGAGAGTATGGACTCATGATTTTATCTGTCGGCCCAGTTGAGACATTTAAAGGAGGACGAGTCAGTATGATTGATGTTTGCTTCTCGGAGAAGATAGGGCAATGTGACGAATAGTGACGTGCAAGTGGAGTATATCTGGAGTGAAGTCGGATGATTTTCAGAGTTGGGTGAAGAGCAAGGATAGTTGGAAGAGTTTGGAAGCACGAGAAAGAGGTAGAACTCATGTTCACCAATTTCGGTTTTTATTTCCACATTTATGGAACAACCTTCAGTAAAAGAGGCATGAACCTCTACTCGTAACTCCGATGAAAGCGATTCTAGACTTTTCAGAAAGTTTAGGAAATTCCCTACAGTTTGCATATAAATTTTGTCTTCGGCATGTTTTTGAGCAGAGAGAAAGACGCATTTGGATAGTTGGGTCTGATGCTGATTTTGTTTGGTGGAAGTTTGTATACGGGATTTCTTGACCAGTCCCATTACAAAGACGATAACTTTTTACTCGTAATTCAGATTTGAGCGATTCTTGAAGTTCTGGAATCTACATGAAATTCCCTTCATTTTGGAATATAATTTTGTGTCTGGGAAGTCTGTATTGAAGAAGATAATCGTGTTTGAAGTTGGACAATTCTTGCTGGAAATAGTAAGATGAAGTCAAGTATGAAATGTTTAGTAATAAACAGAAGAATATCGGAGAAGCACATGGAAGTGTGGCGTATGATAGTTGAGAATGATTAAAGTATAGAAATCCTTGAGGAATGTTAAATAGTAAAGTGGATTGTGTGTTGTTGGCGAGATGTGTCGGCATGAGTCGGGAATTTTTGGAAGTTATATCACCAACCAGATGATGAGATGGTATTGTTGAGATTGTGATTGGAATGAGAATCAAGTGTGGAACTATACGGATCATCGAAGTTGTGAGATTAAAAAGGAAGATGAAGGATTGGTTAGGGTCGTCAAAAGTTTGAACTTAGATAAATGTTTCGACTGAAGTGGGTCGATTTGGATTGTACGTGATGTGGTAACGTTTCCGGTATTAGAAGGATATTTAAAGATCGTGTTGTGCAACTAACTTGTATAGGAGAATATGTACTAGATTTTGGACTTTTCATATCATTGATGAGATGGAAAATAAGAAAATTAAGAAAACATTTGTAAGCCTTAGAGAGATGGTGGAGCAGTATGCTTAGATAACTTTAAGAAAAAGGTAAAAGACGCTATTGTAGTTGGGTAATGATGATTTATGCCACCATTATGGTTGTCGGCAGTCTATTGACAAATTGAGGAACTGATCACCCTTAATCTCTTGTTGATAGTCGACGGAATCATGTTGGATGGGGTAGACGTGTCTTGCCAACTAGAATAGTATGCGCAGTGAATTCTTTGGGGTTGAGCCAAGTGCTTATGAATTGTTTGAGTTGTCGATGCAGATTCCTATATAGGGAAATGAGGCGGACTTGAGGATGTTAGTATGAGGTTGCGAGTTGATCAGTGAGGAGTTTGGAAGCTCTCAGTGTGTTCTGGATAACTTGGGTTTTGGTTTGTGGTGGATCGAGAATTCGACTGACATGAGACTTGAAGAACTGTAGAGATAAACCAAGTAGGAAGTAAATGGTAATGTAAGACTATGATTCGACCAAGGATGTCGGATCGAGAAGGGTAGTGGCTGGTATGCCTTAAAGTGTATATATGGTAATATGAATGGTATTTTCCATACTTGTTTGGATGAGTTATAACTGGTGTTCATTGTGAATATTCTGACGTTTTATAAAATCAGAAGAAGAGCGCGTAGAGTATTTGAGAGTTGCGTTGCAAGTATTGAAAGAAGTGAAGCTATATGCTGAGTTAGCAAGGTGTGAATTATGATTTGTAAAGATGAAGTTGAGTGGTTGTGTTAATTCGGATGAAGGATTTTGGAGAATTGTGCTAGTATGAGTAGGACTTGAGGAATTAGTTTGTTTGATAGGTTTGGTTAATGTGTCATGTTAAGTGTAGGTTTTTGAGGCTAAATCTATGGCTATTGGGTGTTAAGCTCTGTTTGGAAGATGATTTTTTTTCTTGTTGAGATTAATTGGACACATGTATCCTTATGCTGTGGTGAGGTTGTTATGCGTTGAGATGAATTTTGATGATGTGTTAATACAAGGTGGTGAAGTTGTAGCTTATGTTGACGATAATTAGGAATTCTTGAAAGTATCTATCCTATTCAAGATTTGGAATTGTCTGCAGTTATAGTTGTGTTGGATATTCGGAGGTATTGTTTACGGATCTAAGTTCGAAGTATTCAGTAATCACAAGAGTATAGAATGCCTGTTTGGATGGAATTTTCGATGAGTTAAGTTGAAAGGTCTTTTCTTATGTCTGCTTTGATGGTCGGAAGTTGATGTAAACTTGGTAGATTAGATAGTTGCGAGTACTCAGAGTGCGCAGCGAAAGCGTGGGTAGCACAGTTGGTTCTTATGTGAGTATCAACGATGTCAGTAGTTGGTTACGTTGAAATTGTGCTTTGGGCCTTTGTGTTCTTACCTTGTTGTTGCCTCGTTACCTATGGTGATGGTTCGGGTGCGAGTAGCTAATTCCTATGATGGGGAGTTAGGGGAGGGTTGCCTATGGCGATGGTTACGATCGTGTTGTATTTTGGTTCATAGTGAACCTGTATGTTCCTAACCTGATTATTCTCGGTGTTTTGAGTTGGTCGTCGAGTACATCGCTTGAGCATTTCATCTTGTTGTCGTTGGCATTGATAATGTGTATTGTTGTATTGCGTTATTCGTGGTATTGCCACACGCGGCATGAGAGTTGATTAGTCGGAGGTGATAACGTATCCGGAGTGGTCTGCATCGAGTAAATTTTCGAGGACAAAAATTCTTAAAGTAGGGGAGAGTTGTAACACCCCAAAAATCTAAATTAATCATTTATTTATTTATTTATTTAATTTAGAAGGAATTAAGAGGTTTTTGGTAATTTGGAGAATTATGGATTAAAAGAGTATTTTTAAATAATTTTAATAGAGTGAATAATCATGTATTATTTAGATTATTATTTATTATTTAAAAATATTAAGAAAAGGGCAAGATGGTCATAAAGGAAAAGGAGTAAGGGTAGAGTTGGAAGTTCATAACCTGGGATAATGTAACTAAAGAAGAAAGATCGATCAATTTTCTAACTGATCGGTATTTTTGTGAAGAACGCTGAAGAAGAGAAGAGGAGGAGGAAAACCAAGGGTTTTGAAGGATTGCTAGGAGAATCTTGGAGAAAGAAGGATAAAGCTTCGGATTACTCTAAGGTATGGGGACTTTTCACGGTTTATTATAATTTTATAGGAATTGGTTTATGAATAAATTAGGTTTTGTGGATTCTTGAATAATTGTGGTGTTTGGTGATATATATTGTGTTAGGAGTGAGTGTTATGATGAGAATGAGTGAAACAAATTGATTTATTTGATGTATGTGCATTGTGTGAGTCTTTTAATCAAATTTCGTATTTGGACAAAACTGAATTTTGGGGTATTCTGAGTCGAAAACGCAGCAGAAAAATCACTTTTTGGGAAAATGGGGTTTTGTCGCACCCTGACACGGGTCGTGTCACACAACACGGGCAACCGTGTCAGCTTGCTAGTTGGAGGAAAAACAAATTTTTGTTACAGAGCTTCTGACACGGGCCGTGTCACGAGACACGGGCGGCCGTGTCAGGCCTCTGTTTCTGCTGTAATTTTTCTGGTTGCTGTCACTCCCGAAAGATTCGCATCCAACGGTACAAACGCGAGAGTGGTGCAGAAAGTACAGAGTCGCCAGCAATGTGTATTTATCCCAAGAGAGGGAAAGGAAACACTGCATAAACCTGAAGAGAAAGGGGAAAGACATGGTCATCGCAACCATAGTCCGGGTTCGGGAGTCGGTTATGCGAGGGGAAGGTGTTAGCACCCCACGCATCCATCGTACTCGATGGGTTCCACGCTTGTTGTCTAAACGGAGGGTGAGCTGTCCTACTATCTATGGATGAAGAAAAGAAAACGGGGATGGGGGTGACTAAGACGGACTCGGTAGGACATATTCGATGCCCTAGGCCTACGTACTCCCTTGGTGCAATGGGAAAGTCAAAGTCAACGTAGTTCGGACGGGAACTGTGGGGGAAGGTTGCTCGCCAAAACAATCGCTGTCTTGTGCCTACATATCCTTAATTGGACGAGAGAGAGGAATCAGATCTAATGTAGTTCGTGGGTACGACCACAGACGGGTAAGTGTTTTTTATGAGCGACGTTAGATTTGCGTCCGACAGTTAGGGTCGATGCCTGTTTGCGACTCAGACGGAAGGTAACGTGCTCTTTTCTGAAAATGGTCTGGAACCAAACAATCCTGAAGGATAAAAAGTTTTGAATTTGTTTTTGTGTTTTTTAGACAGAAGTGTTTTCTTTTAAGTTAGTTCATAACTTGCATTGCACCAAAGTCTAGGGCACTGGGACGAAGGACAAGACGCTCGCTAAGCACTCTAGAAAGATGAGAGGAAGCCCCTCATTTCTCATTCCCCACGCTTAAGGCTCGTGCGCAATACACTTTATCTTTATTAAGTGTTTTCAAGAAGTTTTGAGATGAGAAGAGAGAAGACACAAAAGGAAACTCTAAAGGGAAACTAAGAGTCATAAGGTTATCATGCATGGGTAACCTATGGTTAGTGAGGCTTAGGAGAGACGACTACCTAACCTAATGTTAATCCTACTCCAAGCTTAATAAAAAATTAAGTTGGACTAGGTAGCTCTAAAGGGAGAGAATCCAAGACTTAAACAAGTCTTGAGATCCATGGGAGGAAGAGAGTGAAAGAGAAGAATGAGAAAGAGAAGGGGAAGATGAGAAACAAGATGGGGCAGCAAGCACATCATATCAATCATATCCAACTCAAATCAATAAACATGTCTCAAAGATCAATGCAAAACAATTCAAGTAAGTATGCAAAGATAAACATGAAAGAATGCAAGCATACTTGTATGAAATGCACAATTAAGCATACATGGACTTCATACCAAAATGAAATGATAAAAAACAAGATGAAGATGAAAACAAGTCAGAACCAAGCTCATATTATCATCAACAATTCACATATTCAAAAGTGATTCATATCATGAAGCATTATGATCCAAAGAAGTCCACAAGAGGAAAGGTAATGATATTCATCATACAATTCAAACCAAATGCATTTAACCATGCTCAAGTGAAATGAAAACCAAGTAAGGAGCACAAGAGGCAGTAGCATATGCATCAATATCATATCAACACCAAACTCAAGTCATACAAGTCCAAACATCAAGCAACACCTTCAAGACATGCACCAAAGTAAACTACAAAAAGAGGACAAAGTTCCAACACTTAAGCATACTCAAACATGATTCAAACATGATCCACAAATGGAAAAATTAAGTCTTAAAGGACCTCAACCAGGGGTAAACATCATACTAAAAGCTCATGCAAAGAATCACAAAGGAACTCAATTAAATAGGCATGGCAAATCAACTTGTGTAAAGAGATGTCAAGAGATGATCATGCATAATTCACTTAAGCACAAATAATCAAAAATATATCAAATGACATTCAAAAATTGTGAAATCAAAACTCAAATGACCAAAGTCAGAGACTAACAACATGTCAAAAGATCTCACAAAAATTCACAAGTTAAGCAACTCAAACAATTAAGCAAAGATCAAGTCAGAAACATGATTCAATATGCAAAAGAGAGGGACCAAAATGCAATGTGAAATGATTTTAAAAATATGAGAAAAATATTTTTATGAACTTCAAAGTGTCCTTTGAAGTATGCAAAACTAATTGAATGCATATCATGTATATATGATGAGAACAAAAATCAACAAGGCAGGGTGTGCACAATTGAAACAAATTCAAAAGAAATTAATTAAACAATTAATTAAGATGCACAAAATAAATTAAAAATTGAAAATAAAATTTTACAAAATTTTATAAAACCCTAAATATGATTCATGATTTTTTTTGGAATTTTTGGATGCATAAATCTATTTTTAAAAATTAAAAATGAAAATGCAACAAGAATAAAATAAAAATAAAAGAAATAAACAGCCAGGGGGTGTCAATAGCAAGGGATTCACGTTAGAAAGGAAAATGGGCTCAGTAAAGGGGGGGTGTGGATATCAAGCCCAAATCAAAAGTCCAAAAGCGCAGTCAAATAAGAAACACATGGATTTCAGTCAAAGATCAAACTCAATCAGGACCACAAGTTCAATCTCACGCGCAACAATCAGTCAACAAGAGTGCATAGTAATCAGGATGGAAGGCTCAGATAAAAAATACATGATAATAATGATGCACACGCACACACATAATTGCTCATAAATAAAATAGGAGGCACGTGATAGACATGTGTTTATTTTAATGCGCTGGCCAAATCATGATCATCAGATGAATCCAATGCATCAAATCAAGTCAATGGATCAAATATCATGCGAGATCAAAGGTCCAAATTAAGTGCACATGGTAGCTAGCATGGAATGTAAACACACAATCAGTAAAATAAAAACAGATTTTAAAATGAGGTGGCAAAGCGTGAGCCCTCAGATCTGGACCACCAACGGTCCAGATTATGTCTTCTCCAATGGAACCTCCGGTGACCTGAAAATGAACCAGACGCCGGAGCCCTAGCTCCGGTCGTCATCTCCGGCGACCTGCACTCCAAAATTTCCCAGAAAATGCAAACGAGTACACTATTCAAACCAAAATTTCACAAGGATCACGAATATGACACTCAAATCATCAGATTATATATGGTTCGTGCAAATCGAAGCAAGAAAGTTTGGATCTAAAAACTTTAGATCCACAATACATCCATGATACACGTCCAAATTCACAACAAATCATAACAGCATGATCAGCAACTCACAGAGAACACAATGCACATAAGAAAAACAAATTCTAGGATCATGAATTTCACACCAACCTGAACCTTGTAGAACTTGAAATACTCAAAGAAAACCCTCTGGAAGCTGCAGATCTACTCCTTGGAACCTCTAATTGCAAAATAAATGCAACTAGAGCTTGGAATAGTGCTAGATCTTGAAGTTTGAAGAAGTTGAATCCAAATCCGATTATGGCCAAAACCTCAGTATGAGCTTCAATCAGTGGTTGATTCTTGCTCTATTCTCTTCACTGATCAAGAATGTGAAGAAAAATCTCAAAGAAACTCCAAGGAGAGTGAGTTTCGAAGAGAGAAAATGTGAGAGCAAAAATACAAATCTGAGCAAATGAGAGTGCATGACCTAGCAATGGACGTGTGAGTTAGGTTATATACACCTCATTAGACCTCTGATCATGATTAAAGTTTGGTTAATCCCTTGGTTAATGAGTTTTGGAGTGTTTTGCAAAAATGCAATTTGTGATGTATCCCTTAATCCACACGTGCAAAGGCCATGAGATAAGCATGAATCACTCACATTTCCCTTGCTGATCACCAATGGATTGGAATTGGGCCTTGTGATGGCTTGGTTTGTAAGTTTTAATCCATCTTGCAAAATTGTATTATGTGAAGAAAGTGAGGTACATGGCATGAAATGACTTGATTCAAGGGCCAAACTTGTGCCAAATGAAGTGTACTTGGATATTAGAATGTGACTTGAAGCAATAGAACCAATTACAAGTCAATTTGTACCAAAATGCAAAAGGTGGAAAAATGGTACATGTGAAAAGCCTTAAAAAGCACCTTGCATTGTTTTGACCATAACTTGAGTTTCACAAATGATATGGAAACTATCTAGTACTTTTTAGAAATGGGAGAGAAAGATATTCAACTTTCATGTTGGAGGAAAATTCATTTGAAGCTTTCTTGATGATGAAAAGTCAAGTTGAATGTAGTGTAAAAACTTGCCAAAAATGGAAACTTCTCATTACATGTCATTTCCAAATTTAGTAACTTTTGCACAAACTTTTGATTCTTGATAAATGGTATGAAACTTGACCCTTGAAGACCATATGAGGATGTGAGACCTTGAAAACCATGAAGAGAACCTCAAAATTCCTGTGGTTGACTTTCTTCTCCACTGTTGACTTTTGCTTACTTCACAAGTAACTGATCCACTGAGCATCTTCCATAATGAACCACTAGCCAAGCCCTCCTCTATGAGTACTTGTGAGCATATGGAATACCATAAGAGCATGCTTGAATCCACAAAGTTCAACAAGAAGCCCTTTGGGTCAAAACCCTAACTGGTCGCTTTGGTTAGGAGGGAAAGATTCACTTGAAACCCTTTGCCATTCTTGACCTTATAATGATATGATGAACCCCTCAAACCATCTTGAGACTTGAGACTCCTTTGAGATGAACCAAGTACCTTGATCCCATGCTAAGAACCAATGCTATGCAAAAATTCTAATACAAGAAATGCAAAGAAACATAAACCAGTTAGCTAAAAACAAGAAGGCAAATTTTGGGGTGTTACAACTGCCCCTATTCAATCGACTTGAACCTGAAGGGATGATAGCAACGGCTTTCAGACATTCAAGGTAGAAGGTGATTGAATACAAAAAGAACCCAGAAATTTGCAAACTGGTGGTAATGAAAAGGATAAACGAGTACGACCGAAAGCGGACTCGAAAAGAAAGACCGGTCGAAAACGCTCTTCCAACAATAAACGAGTACGACCGAAAGTGGACTCGAGAAGAAAGACCGGCCGAAAACGCTCTTTCAACAACCAACGAGTACGACCGAAAGCGGACTCGAAGAGAACAAACGAGTACGACCGAAAGCGGACTCAGTGGGGATACCAAGGCAAACGAGTACGACTGAAAGCGAACTCTGTGGATAAATGAGTACGACCGAAAGCGGACTCGAAAAGAAAGACCGGCCGAAGAAGGAATTTCAAATAGCAAACGAGTACAACCGAAAGCGGACTCGAAAAGAAAGACCAACCGAAAGCGGAATTTCAAACCGAAAACGAGTACGACCGAAAGCGGACTCGAAAAGAAAGACCGACCGAAAGCGGAATTTCAAACAGCAAACGAGTACGACCGAAAGCGAACTCGAAAAGAAAGACCGACCGAAAGCGGAATTTCAAACATCAAACGAGTACGACCGAAAGAGAACTCGAAAAGAAAGACCGACCGAAAGTGGAATTTCACACATCAAACGAGTACGACCGAAAGCGAACTCGAAAAGAAAGACTGACCGAAAGCGGAATTTCAAACAGCAAACGAGTACGTCCGAAAGCGAACTCGAAAAGAAAAACCGACCAAAAGCGGAATTCCAAAGATTAGTAGAATCAACGGATATACAAAGACAACTCCGATGGGGAATAGAGAAATATAAACAGAAAACCCTGCGGGGAAGTGTAGGAAGGACCGACAAGAAGGACGAATCCACAGGTTACGGTGTAGTGTGAACCAACATCTTCTGGATCATGTCACTTTCTGCTAGGGAAAGGAACTGGTAAGGAAATCAAACCTGGCTTATGCTTCGAATGCATATGTTTGAATTTTGCCGTAATGCTCCACACGAAGTGGAAATGCTACGCATTTGGGAGGATGCCATGCAAGAACGCTAATGCAATACAAAAGAGGCGCCTCAGCAAAATAAATGCTGAAGGCGAAGGTGTAACGCCCCGATTTGTTTAATTGTATTTATTTATTTCATTTATGTGAATTTTGTGAAATGTGTGAATTTATTGTATTTTACCTACTAATTGAGCTAATTGGTTAATTTCTCTGATAGATAAAATATTTGTATTAAATTATTATTTCTTTT
This sequence comes from Lathyrus tuberosus, assembly GCA_022829125.1. Taxonomy (NCBI): domain Eukaryota; kingdom Viridiplantae; phylum Streptophyta; class Magnoliopsida; order Fabales; family Fabaceae; genus Lathyrus; species Lathyrus tuberosus. The sequence continues at coordinate 2,297,376 of JALAZF010000309.1, read as the reverse complement.
CAACTTTTATTTCCCGAAATATATTTCATCGGTATGTTTATGTTTTATCGCGTTTTGAGAGCGTTTGCGAGATATTTGAGCTGAGGGGTATTTTGGTCTTTTGCTTGGGTATATTTTTCATAAAATAGAAACTTTGAGAGAAAAAGAGAGAAAAGAGAAAGGAAATAAGGAAAAGAAGAAGAAAGAAAGGGAGAAGAGGAAAAAGAGGAAAATCGAGAATAGCTCCGTTTCAAGCACGATTAATCGGGTAAGGGTGAGAAGTTTCAATTATATCTTACTTGTATATGTATATGTGTTGTTTGTGTATATGTTTTGGTTGTTTTTACAATGTTTTCCTTATTGATAAATTGATGAATAATTAGTAGAAATCGATATAAATCGCGTTGTATGATTACACTGTGTTTGGGAACAATTGTTGGTACTTGTTTTGCTGTTAAAAATTGATTTGGGGATGAAAAATGGGATTTTTGGGTAAAAATTCGTAACAGCAACGCAGCAGGAAAAATTCTGGGTTTCGCTGCCCATACGCGTATGGGACAGGGCAATATGCGTATGGGGTAGGGCAATACGGGTATTGGTTAGGGCAATACGCGTATGGCCAGCAAGGGTGCAGAATGTTGTCTTTTCGCGATTACTTTTCTTGTTAAGTGCGTAACTTTTGATCCGTTTATCCGTTTTGAACGTTCTTTATATCGTTGGAAAGCTAATGAAATATTATTTCTTATTAAAATGATTTCGAGATTGTTGCCCAATTTAATTATGTCGGGAATTTGGAATAGTGTCGTTTTGTCGACTTTTGTCGTTATAATTGTGGGTAATTGATGTGTATCATGCAATGTGCTGTTGATATGGATATGGTATGACTTGTGTGCTGTTGTATGGTGTAAATGCATGTGTTTAGATGGTGTGATGATGGTTTGTGGCCGTATGGAAAATAAATGCATTGTTTTGGGCTTGAATTGCAAAGCATGATTAATGTTGATTGAGATGATTGCATATATGTGTGCATTTGAATGTCATGAGTCATTGTATGCCAAGCATCATGATATGCATGTTGTTAATGTCGTGTGCCCATGTGGGGTGTGAGCGACGGTTTGGTTCCAGAGGGAATCCGCTATAACGTCGTGTGCCTATGTGGGGTGTGAGCGATGGTTATAGACGATCGTGTGCCCGTGTGGGGTGTGAGCGATCGGGCCGTGTGCCCGTGTGGGGTGTGAACGATCCATAAATGTTGTGTGCCCGTGTGGGGTGTGAGCGATGGGGAACATCGTATGCCCAACGGGGAGTTACAGTGATGTAACGAGCGATGATTCCAGCAGAGTTCCTGAGTGAACTAGTGATGAGATTGATGGATGGATGGTACCGCATATGCATTGCATAGAGTCGTTGTGTCGGTCTCTGTGCATTTGCATAAATCATGATTGGATTGATTATGTGTGGAAAGTCATGATTGGATTGATTATGTGTGGAAAATTATGATTGGATTGATTATGTGTGGTAAATTGTGCATTAATTTGTTATGTGTTGAGATCTTATGATTGGATTGGTGTATTGATGTGCATACGTGATACATGCATTGTTTATGGACGATATGCTATGTATGAAAATATGTGATGTGGTGGCGTGTTTCCGTATGTTATGACTTGGTGTGCCATATGTGTGAATATGTGATTATGTTAGTATAATTGGTATATGTTATGTGTATTAATATGTGATGCTTGTGTTGAGAATAACTGTGTATGTGAATCTTTATTTTTGCATATTAGTATGCAATCTTGATTTAGTTGTTATTTCTCACCCTTCTGCTGTGGTTTGCTGCTCTATGAGGCAATTGCAGATTAGTGGTCCTGGAGGCTTTTGTGGAGATTAGTCCTCCATCCCTTTTGTTGGTCTGTCTGCTCTGATATGTAGCACGGGAGTCGGGGAACGCTTTTGTGATATATATGTATACAATTGTTGAATATTGTCGTAGTGAGAATAGGATATTAAGCTATTAGTTAACTTGAATCACAAATTTTAAAGTTCACCACCGGTCTTTAATTTATCCAAAGGAAAGGTTAAAGATCGAAAAACCTAAGTTAAGAGAATCTAAGTTCGGGGGTTGGTTACGCCTAGGGAAGGTATTAGCATCCTAAACGTCTGTAGTACTCTACAGGAACCTCTTGTTAGTATTTATGTTATCTATTACTTGCTTGCTAAGGGTATGTGCTAAGGTAAAGACCTAGGAGGTTAGTATCTAAGTATACTCGCCAAGACATCACATCTTGTGCCTACGTATCCTGACGGGAGTGGAATCAGAGTATTCGTAGTTCCCCTCAAAGAGGGTAAGGAACTCTTGACGGTGGTCAAGGTTCCAGGGGGAGGTAACGTCTATGGCAAGACGCTACATAGAGTGCGGTGACTCTAAAGTTAAAGTTAAGTTGAAATGGTAGAAAGTGCCCATGGTAGAACACGTGTATAGAATGTGAATGAGTCTGATCCTAAGGTTAGGATTAAAGGTTTTAAAGGTAGGCTAAACTGTGACATAATGGTCAACAAGGGAGACCACTTCCTTTGGACTTATAGAGGAATAAGTGGGAATCTCCAGTATCAAAAGAAAAATGGATAGTAATATATACAGCAAATACATTAGGGATTAAACTCACAACGAAAATCAGGAATTAACTAAAGAGAATGAGATTAAGTACTATCAAAAAATTAAACTAAGAATTAAAATAAAGAGTTATTTAGAAATTAAGATTAAAATAGATAATATCTAAGTATTTAAAAAAAAAATAAAAAGATTAATAATAATGAAAACTTTAAAGAAAAATATTTTTGAGATTTTTTTGTTTTTTTTATATTATTAACTAAAAACAAGAATGATGAGAAATATATTAATTTTAAATAATTAAGTGTGAAAAAAAACTAAAACTATTCTTAATAAAACTCAAAGTTGGCCAAAAACAAACAAAACCTAAACAAAAAAGGCCCAACGTGGGCATGGGATTGGAAGTGAATGGGTCAGGTTTGACCCGGTTTGGTTCTCTAAAAACCTAACATAAGCTGATACATGGTTGTTTCTCAATTAGAAAGAAAACACGGGTTCTCTTGTTCTTCTCACAATCTCTCCTTCAGTTGCCCTCTCTCGCAATCGCGTTTCTCTCTTCTTCCTCGTCTCAGCCCCAATTGCGGCCTCACTCTCATCCTCACCAAGAATTAACGGCGGAGGTTACATTTCTTTCGTTCGTATCGACGTCGGTTTCGTCTCACGATTTCGTCACACACCCACTGTCCCGCTTCTCGTTCTCAATCTCTCTTGCAAGCTATGAATCAACACGTGCGCACAGTTTTTCGAATAGAACAAATTGGTAGCAGCAATCAACAATCAGGCATTCAAATGTGCGATAAAATAGAAGAGTTGATCGAAATTACCTGTCGGAGTTCGTCCGACGCGTCTTCGGCGGTGGAATTTGATTACAGGTATGCTTTAAACGTTCCTCCTCTTACTTCCTGTTGTGTGCGTGCGAGATTCCGATGTTGTGCGTATGTGTTGCAGTTGCGACTCCCTGTGCGTAGGAGTGGTAATCTGATGTGTATGAGGCTGTGGTTCTTCTCCTTACTGTAGTGTGTATGTTCTGCAAGCTGATGTTTTTTCTGGGAATTTAGTTTTTCGATGGATTTGTGATAATCTCTGAATCGTGTGTTGGTATGTGAATTCTGTGAGATGAGGATTTTTGATTTTTTTTATTAGATTTTGTATCGCCTATGATTTTTCTGTCAACTCTGCTTCTACCCCCCATGCTACCTTGCTTGTTCTCCTTTTATAGTCGAACGCGAATTAATTTGAATCATGAATGTGAGATTACGACTTGAGTATACTTATTTGCTTGTCGGTTTCGACTTTGGAAAGGAAGAATTCTATTATAAATTGTGATCCTTTGGTCTCTTTTTCGTGATTTCTGCCATGAATGTTCCTGATTGCGGAATTGATGAAGATTCCGGTTTTGGAAGGAAATGCCTTTGTGATTTTTTACGATTCAAATTTGTTGTAAACACTCTTGATTCCTTGCCATGATCTGACTTTGCATTGATATTAATTGAAGATGATTTGTTTCTGTTTTGACTGGTTTTGGAAAGGAAATAATATTTGTCTGACCTGTCTTTAACCAACTCAAATGCTCCTTCTCTTTTCAGCCGAACATGTCGGTGTACTATTGAATATCCTTGTAAAAACATTGTATGAACATGTTTTTAGAATATGATAACTGCTCTTTAAAACTCTGATCTTGTATGATTATGTTTGGAAATCAATGACTTCTTTTGGTTTTAACGAGAGGAATGCTCACGTAATTGGTCTTAATTTTGTAGTTATATTCTTCTTGATGCAGGTATAAAATCCACACCAATCAAATACGGCTACTACATTTCAAGACCTTTTGTTGATTTCGGAACAAAACCGTGAAGCCTAACAAGGTTGACATGTTGAACAATTCCAATGGCGCTTACTCCTGTTCGAAGCGGCAGCTCGCCTTGGCTAGCACTTTCAAGTTTCTTCACTGCTATGATACTTGAATCAGGTACATTCCTTTGAAGACAAAACCAAAACCTCCTCCCAGTTTGAGAATCCCTGCTGTTAATGAGTCTTCCACCGAAGTTCTTGTTCCAGCTAGTTTTTTTATGCAAGGAGAAAGAGGTGCTGAGGCGGTAAACACACATTGTTATGGTGAAATTTGGCATAAAACGTATTATAACATTGGATGTGCTTAATCCTAGCTTTTTTCATGCGAAGGCTATTCGGCTTGAGCCTGTAGCACTTTTTCCATGTGCCTTGGATGTGATACAAAGTCCCTTCTGACACAAAAGTTGCTATTAAACATGCTTTGCAGGATGCACCAATTCAAAGTCCACTCAAGTGTCTTGGCTAGTACTAGGCGATATTGTGCAGGGATTGAACTACACAACCCTGAATATTGTAAAGTTCTTCCCTTTTTTGTAATGTAATGATATCAATCTTGATAGACTTGTAACCTTGGCAATTGGCTTTGTGTGAATGAAACTCTTAAATTTTGTGAACTCAAATCATGACTAGACTTGGATTTTTGTTTGAGTTTTAATTTTGCACCTTGTAAAAAAAACAATGAATCTGAAAATTTGAATTCTCATAAAGAACACATGATTCTTGAATTTCGTCCTAGCAACTCCTTGCCAATATTTGATTCAAAAATTTCATCCAAAATTACCACTTCAAAACAAACTAATCACAAATTACCAATAAGAAAGTCCCGACTCTTTTCTTACGATCGAAAGAACTTTGAATGATAATCCACTTCATGAATAAGAACGAAACCTGTTTGGACCCTTATTGCCGCCACTACCAAAATTTAAATCACAGTAAACTCAGTACATAAATTGTCTCTTGAGAAATTCCTTAAAAAAAAATGAGAATACCGCTTGTATTACAATTTAACAAGAGAATCCTAATCAGACTTCCATTGGTCATGCTCAACACTAAAAGGGGGAAAACCATAATATTCCCTTGAGGTACGCATTGAAACTTCTGAGAAATTATGAGGAAAATAGCCAGTAGAAAATCTTAGGACTCCATTAATCAGAATTCGTTGATCACGTATTGAGTTACTTAACTAAGTGAACGAACACCAATTCCACTTGAAACCAATTTTCCTACACAAACTTGTTAGTAATAAAACATGCAGATATGGGAGATGATGCACAAAGATGTGGATCTTATGGTAAAAAATTAGGGTATGACAGATGCCCCTATTTAAGTTTCTTCTATCTGGAGATATGGAGATTGAAATCTTCGTCTCGACGAGATAGGAGAGACTTAAATATAAACATGCATAATTTTTGGCCCTAAGATGCCATAAATGCAGATGATATGATATGAGGTGAAATGAATGCAAGACATAGCAGCCTATGGGGAAGGGTGCCACAGGAAAAATGTTACAGTTGTGTCAGAAACGAAATGAAACAAACCGAAGTATCTGGAAAACATCATCCAAGAATGGCATTGGATGAAAAAAAGCACCAAACATCCAATAATGGCTTTGGATGAAAGGTAAAATCACAATATCTAATAAGGCAACAGATGAGAATGAGACAAAGTGATGTAATCCGAGAAGGCATCGGACACAAAGAAACCAGTCATCCAATAATGGCTTTGAACGAAAGGTGCACTCACAATATCTGATAATGGCTTCAGATGAAAGTGAACAAGGTAAAGAAACCAGACATCCAATAATGGCTTTGAATGAAAGGTATAATCACAGTATCTAATAATGGCTTTAGATGAATGTGAAGAAAGACTCGATCTGGAAGAACATCAGAAAGAGGGACCCACCCGGAAGAGCATCAGATGGTAAAGCAACCAGACATCCAATAATGGCTTTGAATGAAAGGTATAATCACAATATCTAATAATGGATTTAGATGAATGTGAACAAACACTCGATCTGGAAGAACATCAGAATGAGGGACACATCCGGAAAAGCATCAGATGGTAAAGAAACCTATCATCCAATACTGGCTTTGAATGAAAGGTATAATCACGATATCTAATAATGGCTTTAGACAAAGTCAACAAGATAAAGAAACCAGACACCCAATAATGGCTTTGAATGAAAGGTACAATCACAATATCTAATAATGGCTTTAGATGATTGTGAACAAAGATGACATTCAAGAATGGCATTGAATGCAAAGGAACCGATCATCCAATAATGGCTTTGAATGAAAGGTGTAATCACGATATCTAATAATGGCTTTAGATAAAGTGAACAAGGTAAAGAAACCTATCATCCAATAATGGCTTTGAATGAAGGGTACGACTCAAAATCTGAGAAGGCATCAGACGCAAATGAGACAAAAGTGCAATCCAAGAAGGCATTGGATGTAAAGAAAACCACAACGTCCAAGAAAGCATTGAACGAAAATGAACAAGGAGATACCCAAGAAGGAATTGGATACACACGACAATATCTGTTTGGTAGGTGCCAAGTAAGTTGGACTTTGACGACAAGGTAAGACACAGATAACAACACGACCTATGGAGAATGCAAATGAGTGCGAATGAGGATGACACTCTTGTTATGCATATGTATATGAATTATGCCATGATATATGATCAAGTGCAAATGTAAATGCAGATGTCGACGACACAGATCGACTCTTTTGTGGAGAAGACGAGACTGGAAGACTGATTCCTCAACATGGAGATCACTGTCATTCTGTTTAGGGACTAGAGATGCTACTGAACACAATCTCTGCTACACTGGTAAACTGTATCAATTCATGATCCTTGTAGGAATGATGGAGAGCTGTATGGGGATTCTTCAAATAAACTGCCCCAGATTGGTTATTTGTTGTAGATGAACTGATAATTGCTTCAGCTGAATTGACACTGGAAATAACTGAATTACTGTGCACTTGAAAAGCTTGCCCCAGTCTGAGTCTTGAAAAATCTTCTTGATAAACCAATTCTGGGAAGGACTTGCCCCAGAACAACAAATCTTGAACTGATACTTCAACCTGATCTGGAAAGAACTTGCCCCTGATTGGATCACTGACCAAGTTTCTCAAATGTTTGAAAATTCCTTAAGCGGAAGCCAGATTGCAAACAAAAGTGTTCATACAAACATAGTAAATGCAAAGTTCATGCAACTTTTGAAATCAAAATCATTTTTGGAAAGAGGTAAAACAATAGGGTCACTGGTCAGAACACAGTGGTTCAAGACGTTTAAAAGTGAAAGATAAAGCAAAAAGGCGTGATGCCAAAAAAAATGATCTGCCAAGATCTTTAGGAGTCAGTTTACGCAACCTCGTTGTAGTATGCTTTCAAAATAACCTTGCTTCAATTAGGTCTTTTGAGGGTTATAACGCAGCCTGGTTCACGGTTTAAGAAACAAAGGATAAAGGCTCAAAGTTTATTTGTACCCACCCAATCTTCGTGATGATCTCCAGTCCTACACTCAGTTAACTCAGACTTTGCACTCAGGTTCCCATAGGTTAGGGATTGTATTGATGATAGTGATGATGGTTTAGAAGTTAAGGGACTTTTGAGGTGACAGTTACTACTTCCTTATAACTCTTGGTTGTTTTTTTTCATTGAGGATTTCATGGTAAGGATTTAAAGATTTCTCCTTTTTATTATCCCTAACTTTTGCCTGAACTGTTTCTCGTGAATCTTACAGTCAGCGGGATGCCCCAATTTTTTGCCTAAGTCTCCTTCATAGGTTTCGACTTAGCGGGCTTTTTCCTTTTTTGATTTTTATCTTTTTTGAAAGAAAGTGACTGCCTGGCTTAATGATTACGACGAACCATCATCGGCTTTTGACTTGAAAGACATCTTCGACACTTGCTTGTTGCGTGCGAAGGAAAAATTGAGAATGTAACCTTTTTGTTGAAAGATGTCTTGCATGAAACTCTTGTATTTGAATGCACAATCCAGTTAACTGAGAACTACCCTGCCCCAGGTTAAGATTGCGGGCTTTTATTTGTAAAGAAAAGAAACTCCTACTTCAAGGCTCAAAGGGGTTGACGAGGGATTATCTTCCTTATTTCTCCAGTGTTTGGGAATTGAAACAATGTCTTACATCCTCAGCAAAGTTTTGATTTGAAAGCATACCGACAACAATTATGAGTATTACGTTTTCATCATCCTCCCTCCAATCTTTGCATAATCGAAAAGAAAGTGGAAAAGAGATAATAATTTTGTTTTTTTTTTTGTTGTTTTTTTTTGTTTTGTTTTTTTTTTGAAAGATAAAGCGTAAAGATGTAAATAACAAAGCAAATGAAATTGAATCCAAAAGTTGCAATGCTCATTTTATTAATTATGAAAGTACAAACATAAATCGAAAGCAAACAGCTAATACAAATAAGAAAAATGCAAACAATAAGAAACAAAAGTCTAGTGACTAATCAGAAACAAGAGTGAGCTGTCCTGTCTAAAACACTGGCTCTTAAGAGGATAGCTGGCTGAGGTCGACCGAAGCTTCACTTAGCGTACTCTGGCAAAGGATGGTTCTTGACATTCGGATTGGTGTCACGAAAGGAGAGAATACCAATTCTAATTAGCTCTTGTACTCTAGCCTTCAATGTAAAGCAATGTTCCAAGTCGTGGCCTGCGACACCTTCATGGAATGCACAATGGAAATCAGATCTGAATCCGAGTGGAAGTGGATCTGGAGGAGGAGGCAAAGGCCTTGTAGTAATCAAACCTTTCTGAACCAGCCCAGGATAAAGTTCAGTGTACGTCATTGGGATAGGATCAAAGTTATTCCTATTACGGTACTGATTCTGTCCAACAGCTGGACGTTGAGGGGTTTGAGCTGGTCGTGGAGCAGCAACAACAGGAGTAACAACAGTAATATCAGGGTGGTTAGCATACTGTGGTCGAGGACGAGGCCTTCTGGTTTCAAACATAACAGCATTGGTCTGATCTTCTCTCTTCTTCTGGAAGTTCCCATAGGATTTCTTCGCTCCATTAGAAGATTCAGCAGCTCTGGATACTTTACCATTTTTAAGTCCTTCCTCGAGTCTCTGACCAATAGTAACCAAATCAGTGAAGCTGGAGGAAACACTACCAATCATCTTCTCCCAGTAGAATGGAGACAAGGTGTCCATAAACAATCCAGTTAATTCTTTCTCTGCCAAAGGAGGTTCAACTTGAGAAGCCAACTCTCTCCAGCGCTGAGCATATTCCTTGAAAGACTCTTTATCCTTCTGAGACATGTTTTGCAGCTGACAGCGGTCAGGAGCCATGTCGAGGTTGTACTTGTATTGCTTCATGAAGGCATTAATAAGATCCTGGAAACAGTGAATGCTGTTTTGTTCAAGATTCATATACCATTTGAGAGAAGCTCCACTCAGAATGTCTTGAAAACAATGGATAAGCAACTTCTGATTTTTGGCATGAGCAGCCATCTTTCGGGTATACATGACCAAATGAGCTCTTGGACAAGAATCACCTTTGTACTTCACAAAATCGATAGCCTTGAACTTAGCAGGCATAACAAGGTCAGAAACCAAACCCATGTTTTCTGCATCAATGTTGAAGAAATCAGTACCCTCTACAGCTTTAAGTCTCTTGTCTATAGTTTGAAAATGTTCACGGACAATCCCGGGTTCGGCAAAATCTTCACGGTTTTCACCCTGAGCACTGGCAGCATTGTACTCGTAGAGAGGGTTCTCGAAGGGAGCTCGGGTAGTCTGGACTGCAGCATGAACCACAGGTCTAGGCTCGAAGAAAACTGGAGCTTGAAACACTGGTCTAGAAGTCTGACCAATCATAGCAGTAGATGCAAGAGGTGGTGAGTAGTTGGGAGGCAAACCAAACTCTGGCCAAGTTGAATGTGGCACCTGAACAGGATGAGGATCAGCATTTGAAACTTCCTGAATGACAGTCCTTTGGGGTTGCTCTCCTCTAGTAATCAAGACTTGGAGCATTTCAGTGAGTTTTGCCTTGCTTGACTTAAGGTCGTCGATCTCCATTCGCATCTCAACATTGTGTGCTTCTTGCTCTGCCATTATGCGTCTGTAGTTAGCTCTGGTCCGATATTTGTGTGGAGGAATCAGCTTGACAACTCACAGGTAACACTGGAAGATAGAGACAGCTGGAAATGAGTTGCTGGACAAACGGACGCATGCAATGATATGCAATGCAATGCAATGCAATGGTTTCAAGGAACTCAAAAGCAGGTTGCAAACATTTCGGAAAGGCTGAAAAAAGTTACATTTCATAATCCAGGATTTTTTTTTGATTTTGCAAGGGAAAGAACAATTGAGTTTCTTGAAACCAAATGGTGATTCATGAATGCATGAATGGATGCATAAACACAGGTATACACATATACACATATACAGGTAAACAAGCCCAGGCTTAGGTTTGAAGATCACGAGCATGGAGCCATGGTCTACCCTTCCCAAGGTGTGTACTATGGTTTCAAATGTACCTGCCGAACGGGTTCTACAAAGTTCCCGGAGTCTACAATCCATCTTTCAGATATTATCGACTTCCCAAATTACTCGGTTAGTCAATAATATTCTCAAGAGAATCTCGTCCGAGTGTAGTATCCCGTGATAACTATTTGGAAATAGACTCCCGCATAGTCACCACACTACATTCTAAAAGGCCAAGTGGGGTTAAAGGTACTACGGTCCTCAGTCTCACTGGTTCTTGGTCGAAATTAATATCGTTTTCACGAATGGACTCGTTCAAACAACATTAAGTTCAAAAGAACCTAAACTGAGCGATGATTTTCTCAATTCAACTTTTCAGGAATCGACTCCGTCAAAGTATCCTTGACCATATCATCTCCTATCATAATTGCACTCAAGTCCGGGTCTAGGACTCCTCACAAGTCAAAGTAGCAACCCTGCACACAGAAAACCCAAGCATAACAGGTATATATACAGATATAAAGATATATAGGCAAACAAGCAAATAAATAACATAGATATAAACAAGTTAGGGAAACCCTCGAAAAGTCCCCAGTGAAGTCGCCATTTCTGTCGCGGTGAGAATAGGATATCAAGCTATTAGTTAACTTGAATCACAAATTTTAAAGTTCACCACCGGTCTTTAATTTATCCAAAGGAAAGGTTAAAGATCGAAAAACCTAAGTTAAGAGAATCTATGTTCGGGGGTTGGTTACGGCTAGGGAAGGTATTAGCATCCTAAATGTCTGTAGTACTCTACAGGAACCTCTTGTTAGTATTTATGTTATCTATTACTTGCTTGCTAAGGGTATGTGCTAAGGTAAAGACCTAGGAGGTTAGTATCTAAGTATACTCGCCAAGACATCGCATCTTGTGCCTACGTATCCTGACGGGAGTGGAATCAGAGTATTCGTAGTTCCCCTCAAAGAGGGTAAGGAACTCTTGACGGTGGTCAAGGTTCCAGGGGGGAGGTAACGTCTATGGCAAGACGCTACATAGAGTGCGGTGACTCTAAAGTTAAAGTTAAGTTGAAATGGTAGAAAGTGCCCATGGTAGAACACGTGTATAGAATGTGGATGAGTCCGATCCTAAGATTAGGATTAAAGGTTTTAAAGGTAGGCTAAACTGTGACATGGTGGTCAAAAAAGGAGAACATTTCCTTTGGACTTATAGAGGAACAAGTGGGAATCTCCAGTATCAAAAGAAAAATGGATAGTAATATATACAGCGAATACATTAGGGATTAAACTCACAACGAAAATCAGGAATTAACTAAAGAGAATGAGATTAAGTACTATCAAAAAATTAAACTAAGAATTAAAATAAAGAGTTATTTAGAAATTAAGATTAAAATAGATAATATTTAAGTATTTAAAAAAAAATAAAAAGATTAATAATAATGAAAACTTTAAAGAAAAATATTTTTGAGATATTTTTGTTTTTTTTAATATTATTAACTAAAAGCAAGAATGATGAGAAATATATTAATTTTAAATAATTAAGTGTGAAAAAAAACTAAAACTATTCTTAATAAAACTCAAAGTTGGCCAAAAACAAACAAAACCTAGACAAAAAGGCCCAACGTGGGCTTGGGATTGGAAGTGAATGGGTCGGGTTTGACCCGGTTTGGTTCTCTAAAAACCTAACATAAGCTGATACACGGTTGTTTCTCAATTAGAAAGAAAACACGGGTTCTCTTGTTCTTCTCACAATCTCTCCTTCAGTTGCCCTCTCTCGCAATCGCGTTTCTCTCTTCTTCCTCGTCTCAGCCCCAATTGCGGCCTCACTCTCATCCTCACCAAGAATTAACGGCGGAGGTTACATTTCTTTCGTTCGTATCGACGTCAGTTTTGTCTCACGATTTCGTCACACACCCACTGTCCCGCTTCTCGTTCTCAATCTCTCTTGCAAGCTATGAATCAACACGTGCGCACGGTTTTTCGAATAGAACAAATTGGTAGCAGCAATCAACAACCAGACATTCAAATGTGCGATAAAATAGAAGAGTTGATCAAAATTACCTGTCGGAGTTCGTCCGACGCGTCTTCGGCGGTGGAATTTGATTACAGGTATGCTTTAAACGTTCCTCCTCTTACTTCCTGTTGTGTGCGTGCGAGATTCCGATGTTGTGCGTATGTGTTGCAGTTGCGACTCTCTGTGCGTAGGAGTGGTAATCTAATGTGTATGAGGCTGTGGTTCTTCTCCTTACTGTAGTGTGTATGTTCTGCAAGATGATGTTTTTTCTGGGAATTTAGTTTTTCGATGGATTTGTGATAATCTCTGAATCGTGTGTTGGTATGTGAATTCTGTGAGATGAGGATTTTTGGTTTTTTTTATGAGATTTTGTATCGCCTCTGATTTTTCTGTCAACTCTGCTTCTACCCCCCATGCTACCTTGCTTGTTCTCCTTTTATAGCCGAACGCGAATTAATTTGAATCATGAATGCGAGATTACGACTTGAGTATACTTATTTGCTTGTCGGTTTCGACTTTGGAAAGGAAGAATTATATTATAAATTGTGATCCTTTGGTCTCTTTTTCGTGATTTCTGCCATGAATGTTCCTGATTGCGGAATTGATGAAGATTCCGGTTTTGGAAGGAAATGCCTTTGTGATTTTTTACGATTCAAATTTGTTGTAAACACTCTTGATTCCTTGCCATGATCTGACTTTGCATTGATATTAATTGAAGATTATTTGTTTCTGTTTTGACTGGTTTTGGAAAGGAAATAATATTTGTCTGACCTGTCTTTAACCAACTCAAATGCTCCTTCTCTTTTCAACCGAACATGTCGGTGTACTATTGAATATCCTTGTAAAAACATTGTCTGAACATGTTTTTAGAATATGATAACTGCTCTTTAAAACTCTGATCTTGTATGATTATGTTTGGAAATCAATGACTTGGTTTGGTTTTAACGAGAGGAATGCTCACGTAATTGGTCTTAATTTTGTAGTTATATTCTTCTTGATGCAGGTATAAAATCCACACCAATCAAATACGGCTACTACATTTCAAGACCTTTTGTTGATTTCGGAACAAAACCGTGAAACCTAACAAGGTTGACATGTTGAACAATTCCAATGGCGCTTACTCCTGTTCGAAGCGGCAGCTCGCCTTGGCTAGCACTTTCAAGTTTCTTCACTGCTATGATACTTGAATCAGGTACATTCCTTTGAAGACAAAACCAAAACCTCCTCCCAGTTTGAGAATCCCTGCTGTTAATGAGTCCTCCACCGAAGTTCTTGTTCCAGCTAGTTTTTTTATGCAAGGAGAAAGAGGTGCTGAGGCGGTAAACACACATTGTTATGGTGAAATTTGGCACAAAACGTATTATAACATTGGATGTGCTTAATCCTAGCTTTTTTCATGCGAAGGCTATTCGGCTTGAGCCTGTAGCACTTTTTCCATGTGCCTTGGATGTGATACAAAGTCCCTTCTGACACAAAAGTTGCTATTAAACATGCTTTGCAGGATGCACCAATTCAAAGTCCACTCAAGTGTCTTGGCTAGTACTAGGCGATATTGTGCAGGGATTGAACTACATAACCCTGAATATTGTAAAGTTCTTCCCTTTTTTGTAATGTAATGATATCAATCTTGATAGACTTGTAACCTTGGCAATTGGCTTTGTGTGAATGAAACTCTTAAATTTTGTGAACTCAAATCATGACTAGACTTGGATTTTTGTTTGAGTTTTAATTTTGCACCTTGTAAAAAAACAATGAATCTCAAAATTTGAATTCTCATAAAGAACACATGATTCTTGAATTTCGTCCTAGCAACTCCTTGCCAATATTTGATTCAAAAATTTCATCCAAAATTACCACTTCAAAACAAACTAATCACAAATTACCAATAAGAAAGTCCCGACTCTTTTCTTACGATCGAAAGAACTTTGAATGATAATCCACTTCATGAATAAGAACAAAACCTGTTTGGACCCTTATTGCCCACACTACCAAAATTTAAATCACAGTAAACTCAGTACACAAATTGTCTCTTGAGAAATTCCTTAAAAAAATGAGAATACCGATTGTATTACAATTTAACAAGAGAATCCTAATCAGACTTCCATTGGTCATGCTCAACACTAAAAGGGGGAAAACCATAATATTCCCTTGAGGTACGCATTGAAACTTCTGAGAAATTATGAGGAAAATAACCAGTAGAAAATCTTAGGACTCCATTAATCAGAATTCGTTGATCACGTATTGAGGTACTTGACTAAGTGAACGAACACCAATTCCACTTGAAACCAATTTTCCTACACAAACTTGTTAGTAATAAAACATGCAGATATGGGAGATGATGCACAAAGATGTGGATCTTATGGTAAAAAATTAGGGTCTGACAAATATATTTGGTATTACTTTTGTATGTATATTTTGACGTTATAAAACCATTTATTTGTAAAACAAGTCAGTTATGGATCTTTCCGCTATATTCCATAATTGAACTTTAATTTTATATGGAAAAAGTTTCCCCTTTGAGGGTATTCTATTTTTTTGCTATGTATCAAATTTATGAGCAGGGATGATGTTTTGTTTATTTAAATGTGACATCCTTGTTTCTGTCAGAAAAATAAATTTTTATCTACTCTGATTTATTTATGCATTATTTATTCGCGATGGGAATTGGGGTGTTACATAAGTGGTATCAGAGCAGGTCGGTCCGTCCGACCAAGTTGTTGAGTCACTTGGTGTGACAGATGAATACTGTCGTTGTTGTTTGTCCCTTTGTACGTGATATGTGGGGGAAACACTGTCAGTGCTTTCTGGTTTTCTAATCCTTTGTTTTCAGGAATTAGAATGAGATAAGTGGGGGAGAAGCTGGTACTTCTCCATGTTGCTTCAGGTGTGGAGCGTTGGCTCAGTGTGTTGTAGATTGCAAGAGTGTAAGTGTTGTTTAGACAGTGTTGTTCCAGATTCTGGAGGGAATGCGGAGGTAAGGTTTAGGTCAACTAAGGATTTGTGCCTGAGGTAGTTTTGTGCACAAAATGTAAGGAATGCTATTAGGGGTTGGTAAAGACGATTTACACCCCATCATGATTTTCGGCTGTCTATTGACAAATTGAGGAACTGATCACCCTTAATCTCTTGTTGATAGTAGACAGAATTATGTTGGATGGAATAGACGTGTCTTTTCGGATTTAATAGTGTGTTCAATGAATTGTTTGGAATTAAGAAAATGATTACGAATTGTTTGGTTGAGTCGATGAAGATTCTTATATCGGAAGAGGAGGCGGATTAGAGGTTCTGGTATGTTGGTTAAGTTGGAAAGTCGTTGAGAGAGAATGATTGGGTGTTATTAATGGCTGCTTCTCAGAGGGTAGAAAGTGAACTTAAATTGGACGAAGGTGAATAGTTGAGGTTTATATATGCTAAGTAAGTATAAAACTCTTAGGAGATGGGACTAAGAGGTTGGTTTTGTTTGTGATGATAGTGTTCTGGAATTTTCCGGAAAGTCACAGTGATGGGTCGTCAGTTGTGCATGGTTTTCAGGTGTGTTTTTGGATGAAACATTAGTGGGTTGGCTTGACGAGGTCCAGCAGGGTTGGTAAGGAAAATGATGATAGCATGAGGTTGCGTGTTAACTAGTGAGTAGTATGGAAATTTGCGGTTGTGTTCTGGATAGCTTAAGTTTTGAATTGTGACGAATCGCAAACGATTTGAAATTTCCTTGATGGTATTGAGACTATGGAAATCTTGAGAAAACCCTTAAGTGTGGATGTAATATTTGAGAGTTCTTTTTGGTTGGTGGTTACTATATGTTGGGATTTATGGAATTTGGACTGTTAAGAGAAGAAATTGTGTATGGATTGCTAACAGTTGAATAAGGTAACGATTGAGATGGTTGAGTTTGAGTGAAATCACAATTGTTTGGAATGTTTGATAAGAGTGGTGAATTGTGTGAGTTGAGGCTTTGATCGTTTTGATGTGACTGGTTATGTTTGTTATCGGAATAGGATGTTATTTACTCGGTTAAGTTTGTATGTGAGTAACCAGTTGCCCAGTGAAAAGTTTTGCAAAAGCTTTAAGGATTTATATCTTTTGGAATTTGGTTGGGCATTACAACGTACGGTGATGTTATTTGGTGTTAGTAATGCGTCGGTAATGTTTATAGAGTAGATGAATCGTATCTTCCATATTTAATTGGATAAGTTCGTAGTGGCTTTGATTGAGGATATTCGGATCTATTATAAACTCAAATGAAGAACAGGTAGAGTGTTTGAGAGTTGAATTACAAGTGTTGAGGAGAGACTAAGATTTATGCTAAGTTCTTCAGTGAGAATTTTGGGTGATAAAGGTTAGTTTTCTTGGATATGTTATTTCAGATGAGAGTATTGTTATGAATCCATCGGAAGTAGATGTAGTTCTACAATGAGGGGCTCCGAAGTTGGTTAAGGAGATTAGAATCTTTTTGGACATTAGTTGGTTGTTACTGCAGGCTAAGGAAGACTTTGCTAAGTTCGTACTTCGATTATCTCAGTTGACTTGCAAAGGGGGAGTCGTTTGTTTTGGATGTTCGTTGTGAGTGAGTTTTGGGGAGCTGAAGTGGAAGTTGCCTCCAGCTTCAGTTTTGATTCTGGATGATCCTAATAAACCGTTTGTGAGGTGTTGGGATGTGTCTTTGAGGAGTTTAGTCTGTGTATTAATGCAAGAGGGTAAAGTCGTGGCTTATGATTTACGACAATTGAGAATTCATAGAAGAATCTATACTGTTTTGGATTTGGAATTGGTGGCGGTTGTATTATGTTGGAATGTTTGGAGGTATTATCTTCATGGTTCTAGATTCGAAGTGTTTAGTAATCACAAGAGTATTAAGTACTTGTTTGGTCTGAAGGAATAGAGTACGAGACAACAAGGATGGTTAGAATTTGGGACGAGTTATGAATTTGGTTTGGATTATCCTTCGGGAAAAGTTAATGTCGTGCGTGATGAGTTAAGTTGGAAGTTTTTATACATGGTTGTTTTGATGGTCAGAGAATTAGAATTATTTGAGCAATACAGAGACTTGTGTATGGTGTGTAAGATAACACAGGAGAGTGTGAGGTTGGAAGTATTAACGTGAACAGTGATTTTTGGTGAATATAAGAAAGAGTTAGACTTTGGACGTGAGATTAGTAGCTTTGATGGTTACGAGTAATCAGAGTGCGCAGCGGAAGCGTGATGTGGCACATTTTGTTTAGGCGTGCGAGACTTGTAAGAATTCATAGGTTGAACATTGAGGACATGTAGGAGTGATGAGACCATTGGACGTTTCCGAATGGAAGTGTGAAGTGGAAGGTTTGAATATTATTCATGGGCTACTATGTAGATGGATGTTTTGATTATATGTGCGATTGGTGAATCGTAGCATTGTTGTAACATTGTTGGGTGACAAGGATGTGGGTTTTGTGGTTGTGTAGAGGTTTTTGAGATGTTGTTGTGTCGTGGAACCTGTGTGTTCGTAACTTGGGTATTCTTTGAGTTGTGTGTTGGTCGTCAAGTGCATTGTATGGGCATTGCATCTTGTCATTGTGGTTGTTGCCGTTGTCGTGTCGTTGTTGTTGTTGCTGTTAGCAAGGTGGTTTGTTAGTTTGTGCTATTCGTGGTGTGCCTTTTGCTGGCATGTTAGTTTGTTAGTCGGATGCGTGAGTCGTATCCGGAGTTGTTTGTCTCGGTGATATTTTCGAGGACGAAAATGTCTAAGTGGGGGAGAGTTGTAACACCCCTATTTGTTTAATTGTATTTATTTATTTCATTTATGTGAATTTTGTGAAATGTGTGAATTTATTGTATTTTACCTGCTAATTGAGCTAATTGGTTAATTTCTCTGATAGATAAAATATTTGTATTAAATTATTATTTCTTTTCAACTTTTATTTCCCGAAATATATTTCATCGGTATGTTTATGTTTTATCGCGTTTTGAGAGCGTTTGCGAGATATTTGAGCTGAGGGGTATTTTGGTCATTCACTTGGGTATATTTTTCATAAAATAGAAACTTTGAGAGAAAAAGAGAGAAAAGAGAAAGGAAAGAAGGAAAAGAAGAAGAAAGAAAGGGAGAAGAGGAAAAAGAGGAAAATCGAGAATAGCTCTGTTTCAAGCACGATTAATTGGGTAAGGGTGATAAGTTTCAATTATATCTTGCTTGTATATGTATATGTGTTGTTTGTGTATATGTTTTGGTTGTTTTTACAATGTTTTCCTTATTGATAAATTGATGAATAATTAGTAGAAATCGATATAAATCGCGTTGTATGATTACACTGTGTTTGGGAACAATTGTTGGTACTTGTTTTGCTGTTAAAAATTGATTTGGGGATGAAAAATGGGATTTTTGGGTGAAAATTCGTAACAGCAACGCAGCAGGAAAAATTCTGGGTTTCGCTGCCCATACGCGTATGGGACAGGGCAATACGCGTATGGGGTAGGGCAATACGCGTATTGGTTAGGGCAATACGCGTATGGCAAGGAAGGAAAATAGGCAATACGCGTATGGGGCTGGGCAATACGCGTATGGCTCAGGGCAATACGCGTATGGCCAGCAAGGGTGCAGAATGTTGTCTTTTCGCGATTACTTTTCTTGTTTAGTCCGTAACTTTTGATCCGTTTATCCGTTTTGAACGTTCTTTATATCGTTGGAAAGCTAATGAAATGTTCTTTCTTATTAAAATGATTTCGAGATTGTTGGCCGATTTAATTATGTCGGGAATTTGGAATAGTGTCGTTTTGTCGACTTTTGTCATTATAATTGTGGGTAATTGATGTGTATCATGCAATGTGCTGTTGATATGGATATGGTATGACTTGTGTGCTGTTGTATGGTGTAAATGCATGTGTTTAGATGGTGTGATGATGGTTTGTGGCTGTATGGTAAATAAATGCATTGTTTTGGGCTTGAATTGCAAAGCATGATTAATGTTGATTGAGATGATTGCATATATGTGTGCATTTGAATGTCATGAGTCATTGTATGCCAAGCATCATGATATGCATGTTGTTAATGTCGTGTGCCCATGTGGGGTGTGAGCGATGGTTTGGTTCCAGAGGGAATCCGCTATAACGTCATGTGCCCGTGTGGGGTGTGAGCGATGGTTATAGACGATCGTGTGCCCGTGTGGGGTGTGAGCGATCGGGTCGTGTGCCCGTGTGGGGTGTGAGCGTCGGGGAACATCGTATGCCCGACTAGGAGTTACAATGATGTAACGAGCGATGATTCCAGCAAAGTTCCTGAGTGAACTAGTGATGAGATTGATGGATGGATGGTACCGCATATGCATTGCATAGAGTCGTTGCGTCGGTCTCTATGCATTTGCATAAATCATGATTGGATTGATTATGTGTGGAAAATCATGATTGGATTGATTATGTGTGGTAAATTGTGCATTGATTTGTTATGTGTTGAGATCTTATGATTGGATTGGTGTATTGATGTGCATACGTGATACATGCATTGTCTATGGACGATATGCTATGTATGAAAATATGTGATGTGGTGGCGTGTTTCCGTATGTTATGACTTGGTGTGCCTTATGTGTGAATATGTTATTATGTTAGTATAATTGGTATATGTTATGTGTATTAATATGTGATGCTTGTGGTGAGAATAACTGTGTATGTGAATCTTTATGTTTTGCATATTAGTATGCAATCTTGATTTAGTTGTTATTTCTCACCCTTCTGCTATGGTTTGTTGCTCTATGAGACAATTGCAGATTAGTGGTCTTGGAGGCTTTTGTGGAGATTAGTCCTCCATCCCCTTTGTTAGTCTGTCTGCTCTGATACGTAGCACGGGAGCCAGGGAACGCTTTTGTGATATATATGTATACAATTGTTGAATATATTTGGTATTACTTTTGTATGTATATTTTGACGTTATAAAACCATTTATTTGTAAAACAAGTCAGTTATGGATCTTTCCGCTTTATTCCATAATTGAACTTTAATTTTATATGGAAAAAGTTTCCCCTTTGAGGGTATTCTATTTTTTTGCTATGTATCAAATTTATGAGCAGGGATGATGTTTTGTTTATTTAAATGTGACATCCTTGTTTCTGTCGGAAAAATAAATTTTTATCTACTCTGATTTATTTATGTATTATTTATTCGCGATGGGAATTGGGGTGTTACAGAAGGCAAACGCCACCGGGGACGACAAAATAAATTGTCCTCCGAAATAAGAGACCCTGCTGAGAAAGACTTCACTCTGCTGAGGAAGACAATGATCACAAATTCTGCTGGAGATGAACGAATCCCCGAGAGAATACCCACTCTGTTGGGGAATATCAAGATCCACAACTCTGCTGGAGATTAACGAAACTCCGAGAGAATACCCACTCAAATGGGGAGGGAGCTGAATACTGAAGATGGAAACTCCTCTGCCGGGGATCACCAAATACTTTAGAACTTGGATTTGACGCCTGCCAAAAATGATTGGTCCTAAGACCTGCTGGGGATACTCATCACCACCAGACTCTGCTTGGGGATATGAACACCTTTAGAATCTGCTTGGGGAGACAAGTCAATAACTTTGACCCTGCTTGGGAGATGCTTTTACCTTTACCCTGTCGGGGAATACTGGCCATGATCAGCAAACCTGATTGGGGAACAGTAGATGCTGACATCTAACTTGCTAGCTGATAACATCGAGCTTACCCATCTGGAGGGGATTAACTCATACTGTGGCTGGTGAGAAAAGCATCTCCTGATTGGCTGAGGAGAATGTGTGTTTAGAACCTGCAGGGAAAATAACTCCTTTGTACCAAGAAGATATTCTGTAAGTCTCTTGCCGGGGAAACAACAACCTGCTGAGGAGGATGGACTTTCCAATATCAAGGAGAGTAGCTCTACTGGGGAAGGACAAACCTGTTACCCTGCAAACAAAATCCACAGAAAGTTCTACGCAAAATAGCTACCTCAATTACCATTACAATGACCGTCGCCCTAGCAATTTCCCCTGTTTTCCAATATGCTTCGCAAAGCTCAACATTTTAACATGTAATATTTATCAAAAATATCGGACATTTTCACAAACAAAACAGGTAAAACAATAAACAAAAGCTCTTTGACTAAAATGCAAATTTTATTGAATGGATTGGCCTGTAAATAGGCATTTACATCTGGAAACAATTCCTGAAAAGAGGTAATTGCGCAAAAAGTAAAAGAAAATACACATGTCGGCAATGTGGGGAGCAGACATCCACCATGACTCGACTCAACTATAACCCATATGACTTGTCTATCCGCAGATGCTTTGGCCTTTGAAGATGACTGACTGGACTGATTCCTTTCCTTCGAATTTTCCAAGCATGAATAGTGATCACAGATCGAACGCGGATCGTAGTCTTTGCTTTTAAATCCCTAACTTTTGCCTGGATCGCCCTTTTCGGGTTTTCAATCCACCGGGATACCCATTTTTGCCAAAGTTGCCTTTTCAGGTTTTCAACCTTGCGGGTTTATTTCTTTTTTCTTTTTATCCCTAATTTTTGCCCGAACCTTTTCTTTTTATGGTTCGCCAGGATGCCCCATTTTTGCCTGAACCTTCTTTTTATGTTCAGCGGGTCTCTTTTATGCAAAGTATTTTTTTACTACATCCGCGTTCACAGGGGACGTAAAATCTTCGCCATCCATAGTTGAGAGTAATAAGGCTCCACCAGAGAAAACTTGTCTTACTACATATGGCCCTTCGTAATTTGGAGTCCACTTGCCCCTGTGATATGTTTGAGGAGGAAGGATCCTTTTCAGAACTAATTCACCAGTTTGGAAACACCGAGGACGCACTTTCTGATTAAATGCTTTTTTCAACCTGCTCTGATATAACCGACCATGCACAATGGCTTTCAATCTCTTCTCTTCAATGAGGTTCAGTTCATTCAGCCGGGAACGCACCCACTCAGCTTCATCAAGCTTTACGTCCGTCAGAATTCTCAAAGAAGGAATCTCAACTTCTAATGGCAGGACTGCTTCCATACCATATACCAGTGAGAAAGGAGTTGCCCCAGTTGATGTACGTACCAAAGTACGATATCCGTGCAAAGCGTACGACAATATCTCATGCCAGTCTTTGTATGTCACTACCATCTTCTGCACAATCTTCTTTATGTTCTTATTAGCCGCCTCAACAGCCCCATTCATCTTCGGACGATAGGGAGAAGAATTGTGATGTTCGATTTTAAAGCTCTGACATAGCTCCTTCATCATCTTGTTATTTAGGTTTGAACCATTATCAGTAATGATTCTCTCCGGGACTCTGTACCGGCAGATGATGTCCTTCTTAATAAATCGGGCTACAAATTGTCTGGTGACGTTGGCATACGATGCTGCTTCCACCCACTTCGTGAAATAATCAATAGCCACCAAGATAAAACGATGTCCATTCAAAGTAGTCGGCTCGATCTTCCCAATCATGTCAATGCCCCACATGGCAAAAGGCTAAGGTGACGGCAAAACATTCAGAGGAGTAGGCGGTACGTGCACCTTATCAACATAAATCTGGCATTTATGACATTTCCGGGCGTATTTAAAACAATCAGACTCCATAGTCATCCAATAATACCCTGCTCTCAACAATTTTCTTGCCATAGCATGCCCATTGGCATGAGTACCGAAGGAACCTTCGTGAACCTCTTCCATTAATAAGCCTGCCTCGTGTTCATCAACACAACGTAGCAAGACCATGTCAAAGTTTCTCTTGTATAACACATCGTCTTTGTTCAAAAAGAAGTTTCCTGATAACCTCCTCAATGTCTTTTTGTCCTTGGAAGATGCCCCAGCTGGGTATTCCTGACTCTTCAAGAAGACTTTGATGTCATGATACCAAGGCTTGCCATCTGATACCCCTTCAATTGCAAATACAAAAGCAGGCATGTCCAAGCGCATGATTCTGATTGAAGGAGTTTCATTCCAACGATTCACTTGATACATTGATGACAACGTTGCCAATGCATCAGCCATCTGATTCTCAACCCTGGGAATGTGATGGAAGTCCACTCTGTCAAAGAAAGGTAACAACCTTCTGGCATAGTTGTTATATGGAACAAGATTCGCTTGATGAGTCTCCCATTCACCTGTAATCTGATTAACCACCAACGCAGAATCACCATAAACATCGAGGTTCTTGATTCTCAAATCAATCGCTTCTTCTAACCCCATGATGCATGCTTCATACTCTGCCTCATTGTTGGTGCATATGAACGCTAATCGGGCAGTGAAGGGTATATGAGAACCCTGTGGAGTCGTAATGATTGCCCCGATTTCGTTACCATATGAATTAACAGCTCCATCAAAAACCATCTTCCACTGAGATCCAATCTCAGGTCCTTCATCAGGCAAAGGTTCTTCACAATCCTTCATCTTCAGATACATGATATGCTCATCCAAAAATTCAAACTTCATCGGTTGATAATCCTCAAATGGCTGTTCGGCAAGATATTCTGACAAAACACTTCCCTTAATGGCCTTTTGGGAAATATACTGAATATCATATTCTGCCAAAACCATATGCCAACGGGCTATTCTCCTAGAAAGTGCTTGCTTCTCAAACATATACTTGATCGGATCCATCTTCGAAATCAAGAGGGTTGTGTGGTTTAACATATACTGCCTCAAACGCTTAGCGGCCCAAGCGAGTGCACAACATGTTTTCTCCAGCATTGAGTACCTTGACTCACAATCAGTAAACTTTTTACTCAAGTAGTAGATGGCGTGCTCTTTTCTACCTGACTCATCTTGTTGACCGAGCACACAACCCATTGAATTTTCAAGAACCGTGAGATACATGATCAAAGGTCTTCCTGGCACTGGCGGCATAAGGACCGGAGGTTCCTGCAAGTGTTCTTTAATCTTTTCAAACGCCTTTTGACAATTTTCATTCCACCTGACCGCTTGATCCTTTCTTAGCAACTTGGAGATTGGTTCACACGTGGCTGTGAGGTGCGAGATGAACCTAGCAATGTAGTTTAATCTCCCCAAGAAACCACGAACCTCTTTTTCTGTTTTCAGCACAGGCATTTCTTGTATGGCTTTTACCTTTGCAGGATCAACCTCGATACCTCTTTCACTAACAATAAACCCCAGCAATTTTCCTGATCTCACCCCGAAGGTGCATTTGTTTGGATTCAACCTCAGTCTAAATTTTCTCAATCTTTCAAATAGCTTCTGAAGATTCACCAGATGTTCTTCTTCCGTCCGTGACTTCGTAATCATGTCATCAACATAGACCTCAATCTCTTTGTGAATCATATCATGAAAGAGAGTCATCATCGCCCGCTGGTAAGTTGCCCCTGCATTCTTCAATCCAAAGGGAATCACTTTGTAGTAGAAAGTTCCCCACGGTGTTATGAATGTTGTCTTCTCCATGTCCTCTGGGGCCATCTTGATTTGGTTATACCCAGTGAAGCCATCCATGAAGGAAAACACAGAATACTGAGCAGTATTGTCAACTAACACATCAATGTGAGGGAGCGGGAAATCGTCCTTTGGGCTTGCTCTGTTCAAATCCCTGTAATCAACACACATCCTGACCTTCCCATCCTTCTTAGGTACAGGCACGATGTTAGCAACCCATGAGGATAATTTGTTATGGCAAGAAAATCGGTATCTAGCTGTTTCTGAACCTCTTCCGTGATTTTAACAGACATCTCCGATTTAGTTCTTCTCAACTTTTGCTTGACCTGAGCACAACCTTCCTTAAGTGGTAGTCGGTGCACAACAATATCAGTATCGAGCCCAGGCATGTCTTGGTAAGACCAGGCGAAGATGTCCACATACTCTCGGAGCATTTCAATCAATCTTCCCTTGACACTGTCTTCCAATGTAGCCCCTATCCTTACTTCCTTTCTGGCGTCCTTTGTTCCTAGATTCACAATCTCAATTTCCTCCTGATGAGGTAAGATGACCCTCTCCTCTTGCTTCAACAATCTGGCCAACTCTTCGGGCAGTTCATAATCTTCGTCAGTCTCTTCTTCAGCCTGATAGATTGGGTTGTCAAAGTCATACCGAGCTATAGCTGAGTCATGATCGGTGTCATCTGAACAAAGAGACCTGCATGATTGATGAGGTATGTTTTATTATGTATGCAACAAAAGAAACACATTGCCATTTTGATGTGGGTTTTTAATGCATAAAAACAAAAACAGAAAGACAGAGATCAAAATACTTGAGTGTGAAAAGTCCTTTATTGATGATAAAGCAAAACATGCAACAGTTAAAAGCCCTACAAATAAAATCACTACGTCTTGGGCAGAACGCAGGATTAACATAATAGGAAAACAAAGCAATTACTCGAAGTCGGTCACTTGAATGACTTTTTCAGAAGACCACTTGCACAAACTTTCTCCTGGGACGCAAGGACGAATCTAGCTATCCATGTCACAATCACTGTCCCCTTCTTCCTCAATGGCATTAACCCTGTCGAAGAAAACACCAGCACTAGTGAAATGGACTAGGCCATAGAATTTGGGAGGCTCTTCCTGACGCCTAGGTGGTTTGTATCCCAATCCATAGGTATTCCTCTTCTCCTAAACTTCAACCACTTGGCCCCACCTCTGTGAGCTACCAGCTTCAACCACAGCTTTGGCGTCTTTAAACGAAGACATAGAAACCTCAGGCTGATTTACCCCTGTAGGCTGCTCTATAGCTTCAGACTGGACAACCTCTTCAGAAACCTTCACCTTCTCAAACCCCTGACACAAAGTCTCATGAATTTCACCATCCACTTCCACGTATTTGAAGGTTAACAGCTGACTAATCATTATGTCTTCTTCTCCGCACACTGTCACTACGCGACCATCAACCATGTATTTCAGCTTTTGATGCAAAGTGGAGGTTACAGTGTCTGCACCATGGATCCAAGGACGACCCAACAAACAGCTGTACGCTGGCTGAATATCCATTATATAAAATGTTGCATCAAAGATTTCCGGTCCAACCTTGATCGGAAGCACAATCTCACCAAAGACAGATCTCTTTGAGCCATCAAAAGCTCGCACCACCAAGTCACTTGGTGTACAAATAAGTCCCCTAGTATCCAACTTCATTAATGCTTTCTTTGGTAATACATTCAACGATGATCCGGTATCAACCAACACATGTGACATTAGTGAACCACGACACTCAATCGAAATATGCAGGGCATTGTTATGATTCCTGCCAGCGGGAGTCAAGTCAAGATCTATGAAACCCAAGCCATTGCCAGCGTTCACATGTGCTATAACCCCTTCTAGCTGATTGAAAGATATTTCTTGAGGAACATAGGCTGCATTCAAAACTTTCAGAAGAGCATTCCTATGAGCTTCAGAGCACAACAACAATGACATAATAGAAATATTCGACGGGGTTTGATGTAACTGGTCCACAATTTTGTAATCACTTCTCCTGATGAGCCTCATAAACTTCTCGACATTTTCTGAAAAAGAGTTGTCAGCTGGCTTTACTGTAGAATCAACAATCACTGGAGTCTGAACAGAACCATCCATTACCCGTTTTCCTCTATCTTGCCTAGAAGTACTGGGTTGATCACTAACAGGAGTAAGCACTCTACCACTTCTTGTTATAGCATCAGTCTCAACTTTAGCTTCTGAACTAGTACTCACTGGTGGAGTAGTCATTAATTCCTGCTTTTGTCCATTAACAAATACACTAGCATCATAATTCCAAGGGACTGCTTAGGTACTTTCATACGGAATGGGTTTGGGACCTGAAATAACAACCGACGCTGGTCTCGCTGGCCCTGATATTACAACTGTCTTGAAAGGAATAACAATAGTAGCAACATCATCATTAATAACCTCTTTTTGCTGATTACCTCTATCAAACTATAAACAGCCCTCATTAATCATATCCTGGATACCCCTCTTCAGCGAATCACAACCATTGACCTTTGTCAAACAATCTGAACAGTTCTCATCACAACCCGGATAGACGCCACCCTTCAATAACCTGTTTTTAACCACAGCCAGCGGAGTTTTCAGCTCCTCAACATCCATGATCAAATTCAAAGCTTCACATTCCTCGATTATCGCATTCACCCTCGGCCCATTGTGATCAGGCATCGGGTTTTGCACAACATTAGGTCCATCATTAGCAAAGCTGATAGCCTTTGAATCTACCAAGTCCTAGACTTTGTGCTTGAAAGCTTTACAGTCCTCGAGATGATGCCCCGGTGCCCCGGAGTGAAAATTACAATGGGCGTTAGGATTGTACCCGGGAGGTGGATTACCAACAGGAGGAGCCAAAGTCCTCTTTTCAACTAACTTCAACTGAAGAAAATGCTGAAACAATTATGAATATGGCATAGGTGGAGTATCAAAGTGTCTGTTCTGCTTAGGTGTGAATTGTTGTTGGCGCGGAGCGCGATTCTGTCGTTGAGGTGCTGCCAAAGGTGGGAGGGTTGCAGGAATAACCACTAAAGCCACCTGCTGGTTATGGTTTTGTTGTTGTTTCCCCTTTCCCCTATAGGATGATACAACATTGGCCTCTCCTTTCTTCTTATAACCATCAAATGGCTTCTTTCCATGCCCGGAAGACGATCCGTCACCACTAGAAACTTTTCCAGCCTTAATTCCAACCTCTATCTTCTGTCCGATCGCAATCACATATGCAAACTTGCCTAGCGAACAAGGCAAAAGCTTTTCATAATAGTGCTTAGGCAGTGTGTCCATAAACATATCCAACATCTCTTTTTCCAGTATTGGTGGCTGCACCCTAGCCGTCAATTCACGCCACCTTTGCGCATATTCTTTGAAACTTTCATCATTTTTCTGGGACATGCTCAACAGTTGAGTTCTGTTGGGAGCCATGTCAGCGTTGTACTGGTAATGCTTGATAAAAGCTGCAGCTAGCTCTCGCCAAGTACGAAAATCTCTACTTTCCAGCGCCATGTACCACTCCAAAGACGCGCCGGACAGGCTGTCTTGGAAAAAGTGCATCATTAACTTTTCGTCCTTGGCATGGGCAGCCATCTTCCTGGTATATGCCTTTACATGAGTTCTCAGGCAGGTAGAACCATTATACTTCTCCAGTGTAGGAATCTGAATCTTATGCGGAATGACAATATCAGGGACCAACCCTAGGTCGTCCAAATCTATTCCCAGATCATCCTGTTTCACAACCCCTTTCAGTTGTGCCTCGATTAAACGGATCCTCTCATCACTGACCACAGGAAGACCAGCGTCCAAGCTTCAGACTAAAAAAACATCATCCTGTTGATCATCAAAACGATGGCCATGGATAGCTCGAATAGTGCTTCCTTCTCCAACCACTGAAGGAATCCCACCCTGTCCACCAGCACCAGGAATAGGAATGTTGATACCAGCACCACCCAGAGGAATAACACGATTAAGAAAACTACCGTGTAAAATACCATTTTCATCAACCTGTGACACCAAAGGCTGAACTAGAGTTCTGAATTCATTCTGACTCTGCACCACACCCTGCATTATTTCCATGAATTGATCGATGCGAGCTTGCATAGCTACCATGTCTGCCAGAACTTTGTCCATCACTTTGCTTTGATTAAGCCTGGTAGAATACCGATGAGTTGGTTGATCAATCCTGACTGTCAAAAAGAGAAAGCATAAGAAAACCAGAGAAACCAAGATAACCTGCAATGCAAAAATGAGATGATTATGCAAATGCAAACTTGTATGAACATTATCAAGGCGATCTATCCCTTGATTCCAGTTTTAACACCAGAAGAGAACTGAATTCCTGATCATATAAAGAGAATAAGCATTTGTTACAACACAAGTATGAATAAGCGTAAACAAAGATCCCGACCAACAAGCCTGGCGGTGATCCCGGAAATACAAAGAAAACAACAGCAAGGAAACTAAGGCATATCATCAAGACTCAGCCGTGCTAGAATTCCCCATTCGTCATTCTTCTTGCACAAATTCTGCACTTCCTTGAGAAGCTTCTTGGGGTTAGGATGCTCTGGTCTCTGAATCAACTCCTGAATCAAAAGATCCCTCCTGTGCAAGATCCCTGTTAAATAACGACTATGCAATTCCCAATCATCTTCTCCAGAAGCTCCACCTGAACTTGGACCTTCGCTCCTGGCTCTTTTCACTTCGACTTGGATCTTCAGCTGTTCCATATCTGCCATGGTTTCCTTGAGCTTTTCCTCAACTGCTCTCCTCTCAAAGATCCCTGATAAAATCTCCTTATCCTTTTCCCGAAGCTCTATCTTCAAACCTTCAATCTGTTCCAGATACTTGTCCTCTTTCAACTTGTTGGCAGTAATTGTTGTATTCCGACGGTCACTGAACTTGTGAATTCTTGACATAGCATAAGCCAACTCTTTCTTTTTGGACGAAAGGACCTTGCTAACACTTTTCAACGCTTGAGCCACTTTCTCTCTGGTTGTGGCTTCTTTAGACAATTCTTTCTCCTTCACAGCCAAAAGTTCTGATTTCAACCTGGCAGCATGGATAGCTTCACCTTTTTCATGCTTCAACTAACCAACCTCTCTGCCCAGCTCACGATTCTCTTCTTGGAGTTTCTCCTTCTCAGCCCATAACTTGTCATACTTCTCTATATCAACAGTCGTGGGAGCCTCGATCATCAAAGGTGGTTCCACCGGGAAAGGAAGAAGCTCCTCTTCTATTCTTTTCTTAATCCACTCTTCGTAGGAAGGAAAAGCCTGGTTATTACATTTCCCGAATGAAGTTTTTCCCTTCTTGGTCACCTGCGTCCAAGCATTCACAATCTTCCTTATCATCTCTTGATCTCCAGTACCATTGAAGAATAAGGACTCTCTGATATCTCATTCTTCAGGTGGACCTTTCAAAGGATAACCAAACTGCCTGATAACAAGGGAAGGATTATAGTTAATTCCACCTCTTCTCCCTATCAAGGGTACATTACGGAATTCTCCGCACTTGCAAATAATCTCCATTCCTAGCAAGTCATGGCTGAACCAAACAATGTTGTCAGTAGTCAAGCCCATTAACCTCTTTGACCACTTCAGAGAATCTCTCGTATCAACGAAAGCACCAACTTCGGGGAGATGACTCAGAAACCAAGTAGATAAGAGTGGTGCATAGCAACTCAGAGTTCTTCCACGCCTATTTTCATTCTTGTAGTGGACTAAGTGATACACATCACCTAGCGAGGTAGGTATAGGATTCTTTGAAATAAAGATTCTGACAGCATGCATATCCACCAGATCAGGAACATTGGGAAACAGAACAATCCCATAGATGCACATAGCCATAATAGCTTGGAAATCAGTCCAACTCTTCTCTTTAACACATATGCAAGCTTGATCAAACAAGAACTTCAATAAGAAACCCTTAGCTCCTTGTTTCTCCACAATATTGCTGCTCAGAACGGATTCACCAATATGAAGAGCAATGGCCATTTCTTTTATCCCATGGCGTTCTTTAGAAAAGAATACTATGTCATGTCTGATGGGGATTCCCAAAATAAATGAGAACTCCTCCAATGTTGGAGCCAAGATATAGTCTGGGAAAGTGAAGCAACGCAGAGACGGATCATAGAACTGAAGAAGTGTATGAATGGTATCCTTCTCATACTTGGAGATACTCTAGACAAACTTCAGAAGTCTCCCATACTCTCCACCAAACTCTGTACGAACTCCGGGACCAGCCATATTAATCAGCTTGTGAATCAACGTCAAGGTCAGGTATGGGAACGAATAAGCAACAGTCTTCTTTCTCTGGACATCCATGTTAAAGCAACCTCAGAAAACCAGAATCAAGAGTAAGATGCAAGCCCTGAAAAATGTCAAACATGTTAGAATGCAAGAAAAATGATATGCACATGCAAACATGGGATCAAGGCATCACTGCTGGATGTGCTGTGCTGTTAACTGAACGAGAACCACAACCCAGAAAACCAGAATTCCAGAATACCGAACCACTGAGATAACCAGAAACCCAGATAATCAAACACTGATGAGAAATCCAGAAAACAGGGTAGGTTAAAGGTTTCGGTTTCCTGCAAGCCTGCTAACACCCATCCCATCTCTCATGTGGGTTCTAGAAAGACGAGGATCCTCAATATCCCGGGCTCTCAGGTCGAGAAATGATGATACGTTCACCATTTCTGGTTTAGCATCATCACCAATCGAGGAGGCCTCAACTGATTCCCCTAAAAAATAAGGTCATCCTAGGCGAGTCCCTCGGTATTGGGTCCTCGGATCGACAAGTGTAATGGGTTTGCCATTTCTGGTCTGCCATTATCACAGGTCGGGAGGAGAGGCGCAACTGAGGTATCGGAGAAACGGTCACCAGAGTCGACAACTCTCTAGATCAACACCCTAACATGCGCAAGACACACATGTCAGAATGCGTCCCAAGATAGCCTCGTCTGATTGTGAATTTCGTGAACACACAAACGCACCAAGCTGGCACATAGGTCCCACTACTTTCCACTCTAGTCCTAGGGTGTACTCAAGCCTGGGTATTGGGCTTATCTCTCAGAACAACCCAACCTGCCAAACAGAAACCAGCCAGCACGGCACAGCAATATTCAGTATGACAATAATAAAATGAAATGCAATGCAATAAAAGCTGTAAAACAGTAATATACAACATAATAAAGCACAACAAATAAACACCCAACGAAAAAACAGACAAGCGCTAGGATCGACTCGCTAAAGGGGATGGACCAGCAAGAGGTCAACCAGATTCCCCAGCAGAGTCGCCAGCTGTTGCTCCTGAAAGATTCGCATCCAACGGTACAAACGCGAGAGTGGCGTAAAAAACACAGAGTCGCCAACAATGTGTATTTATCCCAAGAGAGGGAAAGGAAACACTGCATAAACCTGAAGAGAAAGGGGAAAGATATGGTCATCGCAACCATAGTCTGGGTTCGGGAGTCGGTTATGCGAGGGGAAGGTGTTAACACCCCACGCATCCATCGTGCTCGATGGGATCCACGCTTGTTGTGTAAATGGAGGGTGAGCCGTCCTACTATCTATGGCTGAACAAAAGAAAATGGGGATGGGGGTGACTAAGACGGACTCAGTAGGACATATTCGATGCCCTAGGCCTACGTACTCCCTCAGTGCAATGGGAAATTCAGAGTCAACGTAGTTCGGACGAGAACTGTGGGGGAAGGTTGCTCGCCAAGACAATCGCTGTCTTGTGCCTACATATCCTCAATCGGGCGAGAGAGAGGAATCAGAGCTAATGTAGTTCGTGGGTACGACCACGGATGGGTAAGTGTTTTTTATGAGCGACGTTAGATTCGCGTCCGGCAGTTAGGGTCGATGCCTGTTTGCGACTCAGACGGAAGGTAACGTGCTCTTTTCTGAAAATGGTCTGGAACCAAACAATCCCGAAGGATAAAAAGTTTTGAATTTGTTTTTGTGTTTTTTAGACAGAAGTGTTTTCTTTTAAGTTAGTTCATAACTTGCATTGCACCAAAGTCTAGGGCACAGGGACGAATACTTAACGAATCGTCCCAAGACAGGACGCTCGCTAAGTACTCTAGAAAGATGAGAGGAAGCCCCTCATTTCTAATTCCCCACGTTTAAGGCTCGTGTGCAATACACTTTATCTTTATTAAGTGTTTTCAAGAAGTTTTGAGATGAGAAGAGAGAAGATACAAAAGGAAACTCTAAAGGGAAACTAAGAGTCCTAATGTTATCATGCATGGGTAACCTATGATTAGTGAGGCTTAGGAGAGATGACTACCTAACCTAATGCTAATCCTACTCCAAGCTTAATCAAAAATTAAGTTGGACTAGGTAGCTCTAAAGGGAGAGAATCCAAGACTTAAACAAGTCTTGAGATCCATGGGAGGAAGAGAGTGAAAGAGAAGAATGAGAAAGAGAAGGGGAATATGAGAAACAAGATGGGGAAGCAAGCACATCATATCAATCATATCCAACTCAAATCAATAAACATGTCTCAAAGATCAATGCAAAACAATTCAAGTAAGCATGCAAAGATAAACATGAAAGAATGCAAGCATACTTGTATGAAATGCACAATTAAGCATACATGGACTTCATGCCAAAATGAAATGAGAAAAAACAAGATGAAGATGAAAACAAGTCAGAACCAAGCTCATATTATCATCAACAATTCACATATTCAAAAGTGATTCATATCATGAAGCATTATGATCCAAAAAAGTCCACAAGAGGAAAGGTAATGATATTCATCATACAATTCAAACCAAATGCATATAACCATGCTCAAGTGAAATGAAAACCAAGTAAGGAGCACAAGAGGCAGTAGCATATGCATCAATATCATATCAACACCAAACTCAAGTCATACAAGTCCAAACATCAAGCAACACCTTCAAGACATGCACCAAAGTAAGCTACAAAAAGAGGACAAAGTTCCAACACTTAAGCATACTCAAACATGATTCAAACATGATCCACAAATGGAAAAATTAAGTCTTTAAGGAACTTAACCAGGGGTAAACATCATACTAAAAGTTCATGCAAAGAATCACAAAGGAACTCAATCAAATAAGCATGGCAAATCAACTTGTGTAAAGAGATGTCAAGAGATGATCATGCATAATTCACTTAAGCACAAATAATCAAACATATATCAAATGACATTCAAAAATTGTGAAATCAAATCTCAAATGACCTAAGTCAGAGACTAATAACATGTCAAAAGATCTCAGAAAAATTCACAAGTTAAGCAACTCAAACAATTAAGCAAAGATCAAGTAAGAAACATGATTCAATATGCAAAAGAGAGGGACCAAAATGCAATGTGAAATGATTTTAAAAATATGAGAAAAATATTTTTATAAACTTCAAAGTGTCCTTTGAAGTATACAAAAATAATGGAATGCATATCATGTATATATGATGAGAACAAAAATCAACAAGGCCGGGTGTGCACAATTGAATCAAATTCAAAAGAAATTAATTAAACAATTAATTAAGATGCACAAAATAAAATAAAAATGGAAAATAAAATTTTATAAAATTTTATAAAACCCTAAATATGATTCATGAATTTTTTTGGGATTTTTGGAAGCATAAATCTATTTTTAAAAATTAAAAATGAAAATGCAACAAGAATAAAATAAAAATAAAAGAAATAAACAGCCAGGGGGTGTCAATAGCAAGGGATTCACGTTAGAAAGGAAAATGGGCTCAGTAAAGGGGGTGTGGATATCAAGCCCAAATCAAAAGTCCAAAAGCGCAGTCAAATAAGAAACACATGGATTTCAGTCAAAGATCAAACTCAATCAGGACCACAAGATCAATCTCACGCGCAACAATCAGTCAACAAGAGTGCATAGTAATCAGGATGGAAGGCTCAGATAAAAAATACATGATAATAATGATGCACACGCACACATATAATTGCTCAGAAATAAAATAGGAGGCACGTGATAGACATGTGTTTTTTTTAATGCGCTGGCCAAATCATGATCATCAGATGAATCCAATGCATCAAATCAAGTTAATGGATCAAATATCATGCGAGATCAAAGGTCCAAATTAAGTGCACATGGTAGCTAGCATGGAATGTAAACACACAATCAGTAAAATAAAAATAGATTTTAAAATGAGGTGGAAAAGCGTGAGCCCTCAGATCTGGACCACCAATGGTCCAGATTATGTCTTCTCCAATGGAACCTCCGGTGACCTGAAAATGAACCAAACGCCGGAGCCCTAGCTCCGGTCGTCATCTCCGGCGACCTGCACTCCAAAATTTCCCAGAAAATGCAAACGAGTACACTATTCAAACCAGAATTTCACAAGGATCATGAATATGACACTCAAATCATCAGATCATATATGGTTCGTGCAAATCGAAGCAAGAAAGTTTGGATCTAAAAACTTTAGATCCATAATACATCCATGATACACGTCCAAATTCACAACAAATCATAATAGCATGATCAGCAACTCACAGAGAACACAATGCACATAAGAAAAACAAATTCTAGGATCATGAATTTCACACCAACCTGGACCTTGTAGAACTTGAAATATGCCAAGAAAACCCTCTGGAAGCTGCAGATCTACTCCTTGGAACCTCTAATTGCAAAATAAATGCAACTAGAGCTTGGAATCGTGCTAGATCTTGAAGTTTGAAGAAGTTGAATCCAAATCCGATTATGGCCAAAACCTCAGTATGAGCTTCAACCAGTGGTTGATTCTTGCTCTATTCTCTTCACTGATCAAGAATGTGAAGAAAAATCTCAAAGAAACTCCAAGGAGAGTGAGTTTCGAAGAGAGAAAGTGAGAGAGCAAAAATACAAATCTGAGCAAATGAGAGTGCATGACCTAGCAATGGACGTGTGAGTTAGCTTATATACACCTCATTAGACCTCTGGTCATGATTAAAGTTTGGTTAATCCCTTGGTTAATGAGTTTTGGAGTGTTTTACAAAAATGCAATTTGTGATGTATCCCTTAATACACACGTGCAAAGGCCATGAGATAAGCATGGATCACTCACATTTCCCTTGCTGATCACCAATGGATTGGAATTGGGCCTTGTGATGGCTTGGTTTGTAAGTTTTAATCCATCTTGCAAAATTGTATTATGTGAAGAAAGTGAGGTACATGGCATGAAATGACTTGATTCAAGGGCCAAACTTGTGCCAAACGAAGTGTACTTGGATATTAGAATGTGACTTGAAGCAATAGAACCAATTACAAGTCAATTTGTACCAAAATGCAAAAGGTGGAAAAATGGTACATGTGAAAAGCCTTAAAAAGCACCTTGTATTGTTTTGACCATAACTTGAGTTTCACAAATGATATGGAAACCATCTAGTGCTTTTTGGAAATGGGAGAGAAAGATCTTCAACTTTCATGTTGGAGTAAAATTCATTTTAAGCTTTCTTGATGATGAAAAGTCAAGATGAATGTAGTGTAAAAACTTGCCAAAAATGGAAACTTCTCATTATATGTCATTTCCAAATTTAGTAACTTTTGCACAAACTTTTGATTCTTGATAAATGGTATGAAACTTGACCCTTGAAGACCATATGAGGATGTGAGACCTTGAAAACCATGAAGAAAACCTCAAAATTCCGTGGTTTACTTTCTTATCCACTGTTGACTTTTGCTTACTTCACAAGTAACTGATCCACTGAGCATCTTCCATAATGAACCACTAGCCAAGCCCTCCTCTATGAGTACTTGTGAGCATATGGAATACCATAAGAGCATGCTTGAATCCACAAAGTTCAACAAGAAGCCCTTTGGGTTAAAACCCTAACTGGTCCCTCTAGTTAGGAGGGAAAGATTCACTTGAAACCCTTTGCCATTCTTGACCTTATGATGATATGATGAACCCCTCAAACCATCTTGAGACTTGAGACTCCTTTGAGATGAACCAAGTACATTGATCCCATGCTAAGAACCAATGCTATGCACAAATGCTAATGCAAGAAATGCAAAGAAACATAAACCAGTTAGCTAAAAACAAGAAGGCAAATTTTGGGGTGTTACAGTTTGGATTTTTCGTGCAGGCCTTCTGACACGGGCCGTGTCACAGGACACAGGCGGTCGTGTCAGACAACTGTTTTAGCCATTTTTTCTGTTTTAATGTTTTCTCTTGTTGATTGTTGTTGTCTTGTTGCTTTGCTGCTGTATGGATGATAACACATGATGGATGGTGATTAATTGTTGAATATGAAATGAATGATGCACACGTTGATATTTGATGAGTTGAGGAGAATTAACATCATTGCATTTCATAGCATTTCATGTTGGGGCTTCGGCCTATTGGTAGCTTCAATCCCATTGGGCGTATTGAAGTGATACGTTGATTACGTTGTGCTCCTTTTGGAGGGTTGATGGCCAGTGTCCATCACACGTTGAATTGGTAGCTTTAATCCCATTGTGCGGATTGAAGTGACACGTTGATTATGTTGTGCTCCCTTGTGGAGGGTTGATGGCTAAGTGTCCATCACACGTCGAATTGGTACCACATGCATGTTTCCGATGAAGTTGCATTTCATTCTAAGTGGCATTGCATGTGTATGAGTTGATTGTCGAAGAATATGTGTGTTTTATTGTGGATATCATGATGTTGTTAATTAAACTATGATGTTGTTGTTGATTATACGATGATGTTAATGTGATTGTATCATGATGTTGTTGTTGATTATATCATGATGTCGTTGTTGATTATACTATGATGTTGATGTTGATTGTATCATGATGTTGTTGTTGATTATATGATGATGTTGTTGTTGCGTATACTATGATGTTGTTGTTGACTATGCTATGAGGTTGATGTTGATTATACTATGATGTTGTGGTTGATTATGCTATGATGCTGTTGATTGATTATGCTATGATGCTGTTGTTAGCTATGCTATGATGTTGTTGTTGCCTTCCTGTTCATTTTCCATGTACTTATATTACTATAATGAATTGTGATTTCTCACCCTGCCTGCTTGGAAATGTTGCCTCTTATGTGGGCAACTTGCAGATAACCGAGCGTAGATTCACGACGATGGAGGATGTGGCCTTGAAGTGTGTCTTTATCGCTATTTAGTTTAGAGGTGTCCTGCTCTGTGTCATGTAACATCGGGTTGGGATTTGTTGTGGACCTCGCGTTCTTTTGTTTTATGTTGAATTTTTACATTGTTGGTGATGATTTGATTTGGATATATTTAGTATGAAGTATTTTATTGAAATGACATAAAAAGTTGATTCCCGCTGCGTAGTTGTTGATTTTATTATTAAGAATGTGTAACCCGTGTTACGGGACAGGACAATGATTTTGAATGATGTTTGAATATATGTGGCACCTTTCTTGCCGATTTTACTCTGATAATATGAAATCTTTATCTAAAATTGTATTTGGGGTAGAAGGGTGTTACAGTTATGCTGAATTGCTAAGACAATGTTATGTGGCGGAGAATAGTTTGAAGAAAGTTCAGGCAGAAGGAGATTTGCGTAGGTCGAGTCAGAATGATCGTGGGAGATCGAACCAACAGTTTAGGCCTAGACAGCAAGCCTTCAAGGGAAAACAAGTTCAGGATTCTAGAACAAGTGCGCCTTCTATGTGTCGTACTTGTGGTAAGATGCATGTTGGTAGATGTCACTTCAAAGGAGTGGAGTGTCATCGGCGTCATAGAATGGGTCACATGGCGAGGAATTGTCCTCGGAATAGGAATCAAACGCAAGAAAGGACTACCGGCCGAGTTTATACTTTGGATGCGAAGAAAGCAAAGGGCGATAACTCTTTGATTGCTGGCACGTGTTTCATTAATGGGAATCCTAATTTTGTATGATTTGATTATGGAGCAACACACTCTTTTGTGTCGATGCAATGTGTAAAACGACCTGGGTTGCAAGCTATTCCGTTGTCTCCACCCATGGTGGTTACTACTGCCATAGATGAGATGGTTGAAACACCTTTAATGTGTGAAAATTGTGTTTTATCTGTGGATGGTAGAGTTTTTCAGATTGATCTTATTTGTTTGCCACTTAAGAAATTAGATGTTGTTTTGGGAATGGATTGGCTTTCTGCTAATTCGGTATTTATTGGTTGTGAGGAAAAGCTAATCATCATTCCATCCGTTGAGGCTACTCCGAAGGATGTGTTAACTACTATTTTGGAAGGTACGGTTGGAATGATAAATTTCTTGTTTGAGAAGGAAAAATCTGTTCTTTTGGTTCTCACTAAGGAGGCGAGTAGCAACCTTCAAGTTCTGAGTATTCCTGTAGTCTGTGAGTTTTCTGAAGTTTTCCCCGAGAACATCACTTCTGTTCCTCCGGAGAGGGAAGTGGAATTATTTATTGACCTGATACCGGGAACGGCTCCTATATCCGTTTCTCCGTATCGGATGGCACCACTTGAGTTAAGAGAATTGAAAGATAAATTGGAAGAGTTAATAGCTAAGCATTTTGTCCGACCTAGTGTTTCGCCCTGGGGAGCTCCAGTGTTATTGGTAAAGAAGAAGGATGGTGGAATGCGGTTATGTATTGATTACCGGCAGTTGAATAAAGTCACCATCAAGAACAAATACCCATTATCCAGGATAGACGACCTGTTAGATCAATTGAAAGGAGTCTGTGTGTTCTCGAAGATTGATTTACGGTCGGGTTATCATCAGATTCGTGTGAAGAGTTCAGATGTACCAAAGACCGCGTTTAGAACCTGTTATGGCCATTATGAATTCTTAGTAATGCCTTTTGGTGTGACGAATGCTCCGGTAGTTTTTATGGATTATATGAATCGGATATTTCAAGCTGATTTGGACCAATTTGTAGTGATCTTCATTGATGACATTCTTATTTATTCTCGTACTTCTCAAGAGCACGAAGAGCATTTAAAAATCATTTTATCGATCCTACAAGTGAGACATCTTTTTGCTAAGCTAAGCAAGTGTGAGTTTTGGATGTCGGAGGTTAGTTTCCTTGGCCATGTCATATCTCAGGGAGGTGTGGCGGTGGATCCATCAAAAGTAGAAGCGGTGATTAATTGGGAGAGACCAAAGAATGTTTCCGAAG
The DNA here is from genome assembly GCA_022829125.1 of Lathyrus tuberosus. Lineage (NCBI taxonomy): Eukaryota > Viridiplantae > Streptophyta > Magnoliopsida > Fabales > Fabaceae > Lathyrus > Lathyrus tuberosus. The sequence continues at coordinate 2,257,014 of JALAZF010000309.1, read as the reverse complement.
TTAGAAGTTTCTTGGGACTAGCAGGTTATTATAGAAGGTTTATCAAAGGCTTTTCTCAATTGGCTTTACCAATGACGAAACTTACTCGAAAGGATTGTCCTTATGAGTGGGATTCGGCTTGTGAACGAAGTTTTATGAGTTTAAATGAAGGATTGACGACAGCTCCTATTTTGATTATTCCTGATCCTAGAAAGTTGTATGAGGTATTTTGTGATGCATCAAAGATGGGTTTAGGAGGTGTTTTAATGCAAGATAGTCACGTGGTAGCTTATGCTTCTCGACAGTTAAAAGTTCATGAAGAGAATTATCCAACCCATGATTCGTAAATGGCGGCAGTTGTGTTTACACTGAAAGTGTGGCGTCATTATTTGTATGGAGTACGTTTTGAAATGTTCAGCGACCACAAGAGTTTAAAATATCTATTTGACCATAAAGAATTGAATATGCGTCAAAGGAGATGGATGGAATATTTAAAGGATTATGACTTGGAACTAAAGTACCATCCGGGTAAAGCAAATAAAGTAGCAGATGCATTGAGTTGAAAAGTGTTGCATAATGCCGAGTTGATGGTATTAGAGTATACCTTATTGGAAAAGTTTCGAGATCTTAATCTCCAATTCGTTTGGACTCCTAATGGTGTGATTATGGGAAACTTGAATGTTAATTCTACCCTTAGAGAGGAAATTCAACAAGGGCAAGTGTTGGATGAGAAGCTGCAAAAAGTGTTAGCTCAACCGGGTTTCGTGCGAGCTACCGACAGAATCATTTTGTTTAACCAACTGATTTGTGTTCCGGATGATGCGGTGTTGAAAAGAAGAATTTTGGAAGAAACTCATAAGGGTGCTTTTACTATACATCCTGGTTCTTCGAAAATGTATCAGGACTTAAAGAGGGACTATTGATGGTCTGGTAGGAAAAGAGATGTTGCAGTGTATGTATCGGAGTGTGCGGTGTGCCAACAAGTGAAGATTGAACACCAAAGACCGGGTGGCTTATTACAACCGTTAGAAATTCCGGTGTGGAAGTGGGATAATATTTCTATGGACTTTGCAGTTGGATTACCCCGTGCTCAAAGTGGTTATGATTCTATTTGGGTGATTGTGGATCGGTGTGACGAAATCTGCGCATTTCTTAGCCGTAAAGACTACTTACAAGGCAAGTCACCTTGCAAGATTGTTTATTTCAGAAATTGTGAGATTGCATGGTATTCCCTCAAGTATTGTGTCCGATAGAGACCCAAAGTTTACTTCAAGGTTTTGGAAAGCTTTTCAACAAGCTATGGGAACAAAGTTGTGTTTGAGTACGTCGAATCATCCGCAAACAGATGGTCAGATGGAACGGACAATACAAACGATGGAAGATATGTTAAGGGCTTGTGTACTTGAAAGTGGAGGAAATTGGATAGAACTTTTACCATTGATTGAGTTTTCATGCAACAATAGTTATCATGCGAGTATTGGTATGGCTCCTTACGAGGCTCTGTATGGAAGAAAATGTAGGACACCTTTATGTTGGGCGAAAGTTGGCCAAGACAGAATTTTGGGACCCGAGATTATTCAAGAGACTACAAAAAAGATTAGAATGATCCGTGATAAGGTTAAACAAGCACAAGATCGTCATAAGAGTTATGCGGATAACCGTAGGAGACCTTTAGAGTTTGATGAAGGTGATCACTTGTTTTTGAAAGTTACTCCGAGATTAAAGTTGAAAGGACCGTTTAAGTCGCGGAAGTTAAGTCCGAGATATGTGGGTCCGTATCAGATTTCAGAAAGAATTGGTGAAGTAGCTTACACATTAGACTTACCACCTTCTCTGTCAGAAATGCATGATATTTTTCATGTGTCTCAGCTCCGGAAGTTTGTTCCAGATCCTCTTCAGCCAATTCTACCAGATACGATTGAGATAAAAGCAGATTTAACGTTTGACCTTCAACCAAGTCGTATCACAGGAAGAGAAACTAAGGTGCTAAGGAATAAAGAGATTCCTCTAGTGAAGGTTCAGTGGGATGAGACGCATCCGGGTGATGCAACTTGGGAACTAGAATCAGAGATGCGAGAAGCTTACCCTCATCTATTCAGGTAATTTTAAATTCGTGGGCAAATTTCTATTTAAGGGGGGAGGATGTAATACCCCGTATTTTATTTTACTCTGGATAATATTAGTTGTGATCAACTAGGTTCCAGTGTACTCTGGGAAATTATCTGCAAAGATAATTAGAGTAACTGATGAGCTCAGAGCAGGTCAAATTAATATTATCTGACCCTGAGATTTTATCAAGTGACACATTAGAGACAAATTGGACATTTAAGTTAGTGTTACTGACTAAATGATATCTCTACATATCATAACCTTTTCCTTTCCTCTTCAGTTGTCACAAAAATAGAAAGAATAGAGAGAGGAAGTAAAAAGAAGGAAGAGAAAGGAAAGAAAGAGGAGAAACTTGGAAGAGAAGAACAAGAGCTTGGATCATCATCTCTTCTTCATCAAATCATCTCAACATCTTCATCATCATCTTGTATTGAGGTGGGTTCTAGTTAGAAACTCTAAGTTCTAGAAATTTCATGTTTTGAACTTTGGTTAGAAATTGAGAGAAAATGAAGAAATTGATAAAATCAGTGTTTTCTAACAGTTAAAATGTAGAAATAGTCGGGTTATGATTGGTGTTGATAGAGTATGAGTTGGAAGTGTTATGGGTGAAGAGATGAGAATTTTTGGCCCAAAAGACCTATCTTTAGCGCTGCTGGGAATTCTGAGTTCGCAGGGTTCGCCTAGCGAACCCAAGGTGAAGGGGAAGGCGAATGTTCGCCTGGAGTTCGCTTAGCTAACTATATACCCTTTTTGTTCTGTTTTGTTCGCCAAAGGGTTCGCCTTGCGAACATGGCAGCGAACATGACAAATTTTCCCATTTTGTTTCCTTCATAACTTTTGATCCGTAACTCAGATTGACGCACGGTCGGAAGCGTTGGAAAGCTACTTCAATTCTCTATGTGATGGTGAGGTAGAAAAATGGTTATATGTCATGGATTGATAGGATAGAGATAAATATTGAAGTGAATATGAAAGTGTGGTTTGTGTTTCCACCGAAACTCATGAATCGAGAACCCGATTGATATGGGACTTGAAGCCTTGGAAAGAGAATCCAATATGCTATTATATGTGATTCTATTATACAGTTGTAATATGCTCTTGTATAACTTATGTTGGAATTATTATATGTAATTCAAAAATGTGCAATTGTAATATGTTTTGCCTAATATTAATGTTGACCATGATTGAGAGTAAATGCATGTTAAAATATGGAATAGGGAGAGTGAGGAAACCTTACTATGAAACTATACCGGAACCTGCTCGCGCAGAAGAGGCTGAGGCGTGCGTCCAATAATGAATGATATAGAAAGAATAAGACACTAGTATGGAACACATGTAGTTGTTATGTTTATTTGAGAAAGACAAAAGAGGCCTAAAGGCTAATATGGCCTAGAAATGTTGAATACAATTATGGTTGTATATGAAATCACGAAATCGCAACCATTCCCCATTATTGTGCCGTCTATAGAGTAACAAGCTCCTCTAGAATGAATGCACGATTACTTGGCAGGTTTGATTCCCAATGTTATAGTACGAATGGAACCTATATGGTAAAGAGACTTGTGACGGCGTATGTGCCGTGTGAAGTGACTAATTAAGGTGATAATATGTTCCTTAGTTTCGAATCCATCCCGTATGCTAAGTAATCTACGAGGATCCATGACTCGTTCCGACTTCTAGACGTAGAAGAGGACGGGAAAAAGGGATGCATTGATAGGGTTGACGATAGTGATAACTTTTGAGTTAACGGACTCAATAACGTGTTTCCATATAGTGTGAATGAGTATTCAAGGTCACTTCCCTTCCCTTTTGACTTTGGTTAGGATGATAAAACCTTGTAAAGCCGAGAGAATCTATAAGATAGGGAACTCACTGAGATTTAATATCTCACCCCATGTTGTTGATTATATTACAGGTACAACAGGTTCCGCAAAAGGTAAGGATAAGGTCGTTTGATTATCCTTACTTTCCTTGGCTTTTTGGGATGGCAAGACTTCCGTTGTGGAGATTATTTTGAGATCATTGTTTTGATCTAGTTTTTAGTGTCTTGGAACATCTTGTATACATTGTGCCATGGTTTTTTTTTGTATTAAGTATTTTGGGCATGTAATGTATATAATGTGTTAACTAGGAACTTATAGTATTTCAGTACCAAACACTTTGATTCATGTATAGTATTTGTGCTTCGATGTATGATATTATATGTGGGTGTTACAGGAATACACTTTGTCCTACATAAATGGGAATTAATAATCAAAATCCATTATTATTGAACACGTTTGTTAGACTTGATTTTTTTATGGATCACATTTATAACATTAACCCATATTGCAAAATCAAAATCTATAATTGATTGTAGTCCATAAAATAGTTTTAATATTCTTTCACTTGAACAAAATTTGTTGAAAATAACAAATGTGAGTAGTGTGGAGAAGTCATACATTGATTAGAAATATGGAGAATTGAGCATTTATAAGTGGGAGAATTGAGCTTTTGAAGAGAGATGAACCTCGTCATAAATGCCCCAGTCCAACTGTATTCGTAATACAAAGGCCTCAGACTGCGGTAGAAACAACTGGGGAACAAACTTGCCCCTGTTGGTGGGTCATTGGAGTCTAAACTTGTCATAAGATGATCTCAAGAAGGCTTACCCCAATATTCTAAACTTTTGAAGAGTTCTGCCTCTAGTTCAATAGCTTTTGGAATGGTGGAATGGCATATCCTTCCGCTTGGTTGCCCCTGACTGAGCTTCCTTTATCAAGTCAAATTTCCCTGGTTGGTTGCATCTGTTGGGATTTCTCTGATATTAAATTGTCTTTGCAAACAAGTATTGTTCATTAAAAATTGGCAATTTCAATGCAAAAGTCATGCAAGCTTTTGAAATCAAGTTTTATTGATGAAACACGCAATAGAATGATTAAATCAAAAACAAAGGTGGATCTAGTCATTTACAACATGACATATGAAGTGATCAACACACACAAATAGCAAAGATCATTAGGAGTCAGGTTAATCAACCTTGCTGTAGTATGCTTTCAAAACAACCTTACCTCAATTAGGTCTTTTAAGGGTTGTAACGTGGCTTGGTTCACGGTTTATGAAATAAAAGATAAAAGGCTCAAAGTTTGTTTGGTCCCCACCCAATCTTCGTGATGAACTCCAATCCTACACTCAGTTAACTCAAGCTATACATTCAGGTTCCTTTATCGCTGAGGTTTTGAGACCTCTTTTTCTTCATTGAGGTTATGAGACCTTCTTGATTGTTGAGGTTTTGAGACCTCCTCTTTTTGGTTGAGGTTTTGAGACCTCTTCTTTTTGTTGAGGTTATGAGACCTCTTCTTTTCTTGATTGTTGTACAAACTTTCTTGTATAAGGAAAAGTTTTGGGCTTCCCATCTTTCTTGGCTTTTGCCTTGAAAGGGACTCGGCTTATTCTTTGATTAAGGATTTCTCGACGATCCTTCCTTATTTGTCGCTTTGGGAACAACTTGTACAACGCTTATTCACTTGATTGGAGAGAGCGGACTATTGTCTTGCATGAAGCGCTTGCATCAGAATGCATAACCAAGTTAAACTGAGAAATACCCACCCCAAGGTTGAGATTTAAGGGTTTTTTGTGTAAGAAAAGAAAACTCCTACTTCTAGGCTCGAAGGGTTAATGAGGGATTATCTTCCTTATTTCTTCAGTGTTTGGTAATTGAAACAATGCCTTACATCATCGGCAAGGTTTAATCGAAAGCATACCACAATAATTATGGATAATATTTTCATCATCCTCTCTACTTTTTGCTTAACAACAAATTGATAAGTGGAATGAAACAAGATAAAGCTATAGTTTTGTTTTCGTGAACATAAAAGTAAATGAGTGAAACAAATGGACTTAATCAAAAGGTGCACAAACATTTCATTAATATTGCCAATTTGAAAGTACAACAAAGCTTATAAGCAAATACAAATTCAAAGTGCAAAGGAAATACAATTGAAAATACTGAAATGAGCAAAATACAGCCAGCTTTGGCGAATGGATTTTCAAGAGATTTCAGTTTCCGGGCCCAACAGGAGAACACCTTCACCATTGATCACTTGTTCTTTGTGATACAGAACCTTGAGAGGCCTCGCGAGTCTTTTGCCTTTTGCTTCAAAAGTTGAGTCCTTAGCATCTGACGTACCTTCCTGAGGTTGTAACATCCTTAGTAGACTTAGCAGTTTCGCTTCAAAATCTTTGCATTCTTCAATGGGATGCCCCATTGTTCCAGTGTGGAATTTGCATTCAATCTCTGGGCGATCTTCTTCAAGGATTAGATCTTTGTCATAGATTAGCCTTTGCACAATAGCTTCTAAGGCTCGACAACCATCCAAGTCATGCCCTTCGGCTCCCTTGTGGAATTCACAAGTCAGGTTTGCATTGTACCAAGGTCCTAGCATAGGGTTGAGAAGTTGAGGAGTCACCAACTTATTCTTCATCAACAGTGGGAAGAGTTTGCTCAATGGTACAGGGATAGGCTGGCAGTTGACCTGGCCTCTTTTGACAGAGCACTTCTTCTTGTTTTGGTTTCGGGAACCTCGAGGAGAAACAACCGTTGGAGGCTGGAACGACCTTTTGGTAGGCACTTGATGACGATGATACCCTGGTGCAAGACCAAGACCAAAGGTTGGCTGGTATGAAGTTTCCCCAAAGGCAGATCCTTGGTATGGGAGAACCACAAGAGATGCTGAACTGATAACCTCTCTAGGAGTGACAGGGTGAGCATACTCCTCTTTCTTTATTAAAGCTTGCAAAGTTTCTAGAACCCAATTCACCTGGCATTTGAGGATTCCGACCTCCTCTTTCAAGTCTTCTTGGTTCTTCAGAATTTCATTCATCGTTGCCATTTGTCTTGAATAGGTGCCAAGTATCCTTCTGACATAGGAGAAGAAGAGACACTCAAGACTGAGAAATGCAAATGTGACGCGAATGCGCATGAAATGCAAGTGTAAGCCAAGTGGTTTCAAGGAACTCAAAGGCAAGTTGCAAATTTTTTATTTTTTTGGAAAAACTGAAGAAGTTTTTGTTTTTAAGATCCAAGCTCTGTTGATCTTTTGAAAAGGAAATGAATGTCTGATTTCCTTAAAACCAACAGTGGATGCAATGAGATGTATGCAATGCACAAACACGGGTACACATAAACACAGGCATATGTACACACAAGTCCTAGGTTTAGAAGCCACATGAGTAGAGCCATAGTCTACCCATCCCAATAGGTGTGTACTATGGATTTTCATCTGTAGAACAGGGTTCTAAAAAGTTCCCAGAGTCGACAACCCATCTTTTGGATATTATCGACTTCCCAATTACTTAGTAATCAATAATATTCTAAAGAGAGCCTCGTCTGAGTGTAGTATCGCGTGACAACCATTTCAGAAATAGACTCCCTCATGGTCACCGCACTACATCCTAAAAGGTCAAGTGGGGTTTGGAGGTAACTACGGTTCTCAGTTTTAACGGCACCTATGTCGAGAATAGCATGTTTTCACGAATAGACTCGTTCAACATGACTAGACTCTCAAGAGGGCCTCAACTGAGTGATGGTGTCTCAAGTCAACTTCTTTGGGAATCGACTCCCTCAAAGTCTCCTTGAATATACCATCGTCTTATCATAAGTGCCCTCAAGTCTGGGTTAGGACTTATCTCACCACTCAATAGTAGCACCCTGCACACAGAAGATCCCAAGCAAAATAGGTATACAGATATATACAGATATGTACAAGTATAGCAAACAAACATACATAACATAAGCAAAAACAAGGTGGGCTAAACCCACAAAATTCTCCCCAGTGAAGTCGCCATTTCTGTTGCGGTGAGAATCGGATAACAAGCTATTAATTAACTTGCATCGCAAAACTTTGAAGTTCACCACCGACTTTGATTTATCCAAAGGAAAGGTTCAAGATCGAGAATACCTAAAGGGGGGGGGGAGATCTAAGGTTCGGGGGTTGGTTATACTAAGGGAAGGTATTAGCACCCTTAATATCTGTAGTACTCTACAGGAACCTCTTGTTTAGTTTGTGTTATGTTATGTTTGTTTGCTAAAGAATCTGTTAAGGTTAAAGGTAAAGACCTAAGGGTATATACACTAATTTTGCTCGCCAAGACGTCGCTTCTTGTGCCTACGTATCTGACTAAAGAATCAGAGCAACCGTAGTTCACCTAACTAAGGGTGAGAGGAACCATTGACTAGGGCCAAAGTTCCAAGGGGAATGAGTATGAGCTCATATAGAGTTTAAGAAACTCTCTAAGTCTACGTTTTGGGGGAAGGTGAATGGCTATGAGGCCAGAGAGAAGGTGGCCATGATTATGAGGTCAAGACTACCTATGACCATGAGGTCAAAGGTGAGATCCTATGACTATGAGGTCAAGGGATAATAATGAGCTATCTATGACTTTGAGGTCAATAGAGAGACTTTTCCATGACTATGAGGTCAATGGAGGATGGCTATGAGGCCAAGGGTGAATCCTATGACTATGAGGTCAAGTAGAAAAGCTATGACTATGAGATCAATGCTGGTGTATGAGCTGTCTATGACTTTGAGGTCAATAGAGAGGCTTTCCTTTGGAATGAAGGAAGTAACTTCTTGTGAACAAGAACATTACAAGGGGGTTGAGTTAAATGGACAATATGAGTTAAGAACTTAAAGGAGATGTACAACAATTAAGCATAGACAATCTCAAAAGCGTGATTTAAATATCAAGATAATGAGGCGATTCACAACAATCAAGAACGAATGAGCACACATACATATGATAAAGATATAATCTCGAAGTCAAAAGTCAAGGGCAAAATGTCTATAGTAAAAGACATAACAACAAAGCCAAAAGGGTACAAACAAAACCCTAAGGGAAAGAACTTATCCAAGGTCAAGGAATCCTCTTCAAATAACTCTCTCATGAATCAATAACAAATCCAAAGGATCCTAAAAAAAACTCTCAAGGATTAAAGGATTTTCAAGTGAGATTCAAGGTTTAAATGAAAAAAAAGTTTATTCATGTTTTTTTTTTGTAAATTTAGAAATTAATATCAAAACCAAAATAAAGTGAAAATAAAAATCATATAAAATTAAATTAAGCCTTAAAAGGTGTTCATGAATTTTTTGGAATTTTTAATTAACAAGAACTATTTTTAATAAAACGGTTTTCAAAATAAAAAAGGAAAATAAACAAAAATGGCTTGAAACAAACAGGGGGTGCAAGTAACGTGGAAATGAACTAAAGTTGAGTTGTTTATTCGCCTGGGCCTCCAAACAGGGGGGTGCAAGTAGCGACAGTGCTAGGCCCACAGTCAAAATGGAAACAACCATCAGCAAAAATAAAAAGAGTGTGACCGTGTACAAAGAAACATGTGACATACTCCTCAACCGGTCACTTATAAATTAAGTGACTAAAAGACAAAAAGCACCCCCAACCAATACCCGACTACCACGACTTTCTCCTCCTCATGCAACATGCAAAAAAAAAATTGGAACACCATCGTGAAAGCCAGAAAACATCATGGTTATCCCTTCTCTTTCACGACCATTATCCTCATAATTCCTCAACCAACAGCCATGAAATAAAACACCATTCGTAGTACTCTTTTGGTGGAACAACAATGGACACTCATTAATTCAAAACAAACATTTAAACAGGGATAAAAATGGGCGTGAAAGCCAAGGGTCTGAGCTGAAACAAAACCATGCTATTGCTAATGTATCAACAAGTATTCATAAGAGGTTCATGCTATTAATCTCAAATACTGCAAATGAACTCGTGGACATAATAACAGCAATCAAACTCATTCAAACATGTGCATACAATCATGGAATCATAAGTATGGAGGAAAAGGGAGAGGCATACCAAGTGGAGATAAGTCCACTGCCTCTACCTTTTAGAGCTTAGAAATCCCACTCCCTTTTGACAGATAATGATCTACAAGGCCTCTGAAATGTGCATTTCTTCTTCTCCTCCAGTTGCTCACGAGTTCCTCCTTTGGTTATGGACAGTGTGCATTTTGCTATGTTGTATCAATGGCGTTGATACTTTAATGGTTGGTATTCTGGTCTTGATGCACCGACCTTGTAAGTAAAGTGGATGGTATGGTTTTGGTTATGATGTTCTTGTTCAGATGGTTTGTTGAGGATATTTGGAGTTTTGATGTATTGATGGTGTTGATGTCATTTGGTTTTTTCATGAGCTTCTTCCTTCAAGATAGCGTGATTGGCAATGAAGTGGTTCGTGTGTTGATGGTTGGTGCAAGAAAAAAAAGTCACGAGTTTTCAAGGTTTTGTATGGTATCTTTTGGAGTGTAGGGTTGTGATATGAATGAAAGTGATTATTGGTGAGGTTGTGTTATTCTGATGTTCATGGACATTGTTGGTCTTGTTCTGACGTTGATGATTGTTTGAGGTTTGCACAAAGAGAGGACCTTGGAGCAGTGGTTTGCAAAGAAATGTAATGAAAGAGTGCTGAGGTTTCTTTGAGTGAAACTTGTTTTGAGCTGTGTGCTTTTGCTCTCATTGTTGGTGTCAAACAAAGGAGAAGGTGCCTCCTTTTATAGAAGGGCAGCTGGACAATAGCCTTGGAAACTCATTGGATATTTGCTTGGTCTAAGAGTGAAACATGCTGAGATTTAGTTTTTGCACGCATGCCTTTTCCTGCATCTTGAGACAAGTGCCAATTTGAAGTGGTTGCTTGTTTTAGGGCTTGAGTCAGAATAGAAAAGATCATAAACCAACATGCCATGGTACTAACAACTAATACACGATGGTTACTTTTCTCATATTAGTTTGTCAAGTAAAAGTTGTTGTACTTTTGGAAGCTCACAAGTTTTAAGGCAGAGTGGTGCCTTGAAAAGCTGATTGAAAAGGGACAGTTGAGTGTGCTTGTTTCATGTTTTGAGTCAGAGGAAAAGCTCATGAAACTGCATGCTATGGTGTAGACACAATGGCTTATCCTTTATTGTTGAGGATGTAAACTGCCAAGTACAAAAGCTAATGTACTTTTGGGTAGCTTTACACGATTTTGGTGGAAAATGGTGTTGGAAAATGGTGGAAAGAGTCAGTTGGATTTGTACTTGATGAGGTAGAAAACCTTGGTTCAGATTGGCAAACCTAGTATGTCATGAAACAAAAAATCAAGGGTCTAACTTGTTCAGACGACAACTTCACAACCAATGGCCCAAATGACTTGGTTTTTGGTTCCTTTGAAAGAGAACATGTGGTAGAGCACATTTTATGTTGGTGACCAGTTGAAACTATGCTTGGAAACATGTAAAGATCGTGCAAAAAGATTGATAGTGTCAAGTGTTAAGAAATCTAAATTTTGCAACATCTCATCATACTAACTTTCGCACGTCATATCTTAATAACCATTCCATCAATTCTTGAGATTTTTGGTTTTATGAAGAGTAGGCATTTGATAGAACATTTTTCACATGGAAAACAACTTGAGATAAGGCTTGTATCATTTGAAAAATCAACCATGAAATCATGCACATGGGCTGCTCAAAGAAACTTAGAAAATTTTCTAAGTTATGGGAATTTCATCATTTGAAACACCTAACTTTAAAACATCATATCATGAGATTGGTTTATCCAAATGAGGAGTTCTACACATGCTTGGAAATCTTGAAGAACAAGGAACAACTTTGATGTCCAAAGATTTTTGATTTGAAGCTTGGAACTAGGTGAAAAACAGCCATGAAGTAGTGTTCAAAATTGGAGCAAAATGCTGGAAATTTCAATAAGTCCCAAAGGCTACTTATCTTCTAAGTCTCATAACTTAAAAACCATGCATTTTTTGAAAGAGGGTCCTCTAGTACACTTTGAAGACCATGGAAAGAGCTTCCATTTGAGCTTTGAGTCACTCAAATTAGATGTGTGGTTTGAAAGTTATGACTGTTTCAATTTTGGCACAAGTAGTGAAATCTCCACATTTGAAAAGTTTCATGAACCAAACATTGCTTCCTTTGCAAGGAACTTCTTAGAACTGGATCTCTCATGTCCTAGCTCAACAATTAGACATGCCATGATGGAGAAAAACTTGAATGCTTCCCTTTGGGGATCAAAGTCTTACAAATAAAAAAAACTCAGTCAAAACCCTAATCTGGGGTCAGATGAACTTGTGGCTCAAGGTATAATTCTCACTCAGTTATTGAACACCTGTGATGATTGTTTTGAACCAAAGAGTGTCTTAGGGGACCTTGAATCATGTGTGAGATTGGCTTAGGAGACTCTGTGCAAACCCCGTTTTTCACATAAAAGAACAAACTAGCAAAATATGGTGATTAGATAATAGTGCACAGATGATTGAATCTAAATGCAAATGCAAGATGTCATGACATCTAAGAGGGTAAAATTTGGGGTACAACACATATTTCAGGTCTGTTCATTAAACTTATGCTTCAATTTCGTTTACATTTCTTGTTAAACAAAGCGTATACTTTGGTTATGATACATATGATTTGTGTAGCTATGAAGAAAAATACATGAAGTATGAAGCTATTGTGTCAACTTCATTCACCTTGTACTTCTTCTTCATAGCTTCATAAACTAGATGAAAATCATAATTTGTTCCAGATCCACGATTAGTTAAAAAAAGGCGTGTTATTTAAAATTTGCATAATATCTTATGTTGTTGTATGTTTTTGTTGTTGTATGTTGCTATTGTTGTTCTTGAACCTTATTTTGCTGTATGTTGGTGTGTTGTTGATAAATGTTGTTTATGTTGTTGTTGTTTATTAATGTTTTAAGAACAAGAACAAAATATTGCTAAGTCACAAGAAAGAAGCTTCTTGTGACTTAACAATGTTTTGTTCTTTAAATTCTTAAAACATTTCATAATATCTTGTGTTATTGTATGCTATTGTAGGAAGTTGAGTTTATTATATGCTATGTAGATTGTTTGTTTCACTAACCATTCATTGAAAATACATTTCATTTAAATTGACATAGAAACTTATAATCTAAAAATTAAGTTGTATTTGAGAACCAACTTATATCAATCAATGTTTTCCAAATTGCATCCGTCTCATCATTCATCTCATGTTGTTTAGCATATAGAATGTGGATCAATGATCTGAGTCCTTCAACACATCCATATCTTATCTTATAGTTTAATTAGAATAACAACAATTTATTGATATTATTCAAATTAAACTAGAATGGAAGGAATTGATGTGATGAAGGACTTAGACCATTGAACCACATTCTATATGTTAAATAGCGTGAGCTGAACGATGAGACTGATGCAATTCAGAAAACCTTGGCTTGTTTAAGTTGGCTTTCAAGAATAGTTTAATTTTCAGATTATATGCTTCTTCATAAATTTGAATGGTTGTATGTTGTTGTGAAGTTTATTGAAAAACAAGCAATCTACATATTATATATTAAACTCTGGGTACTTTCAACAACACTTATTTATAATAACTATTATAAAATGTTATTTTCCTAAATGTATATACCACCACAGTTAGTTTTTGAAACCGTGATCATATATAACGCGCTTTCAGGTTTTCTACAATGGTCGTAAGACCGTGATTATAATTTGCGCATATACAACCACACCCTACATAACAACGACATGTCACGCATGATGTTATCCCTTTTTTAAACGTTGTTATATATGTTTTCCTTAGTAGTGGCTCTTTGTTAAGCATGTCAGTAGGCAAGTTTTCTAAGACTTCTTTCAAAGCGAAAAATGTTATTTCTACCTCTAGACCGTTAGAGCTTCTGCACATTGATTTGTTTAGTCCAGTGAAAAATGCCTCTATTAGTGGTAATAAGTATTGATTGATCATTGTTGATGACTATAGTCGCTGGAGATGGGTAAAGTTCTTGATACAAAGGATGAGTCACATTTTGTGTTCTCTACCTTCTGCTCACAAGTGCAAATAGAGATGGATTGCAAAATAGTCAGAGTCAGAAGTGATCATGGTGGCGAATTTAAGATTAAGAACTTTGAGAATATTTTTGATTCTTATGGGATTTCCTATGATTTCTTCTGTCCTAGAACTCCACATCAGAGTGGAGTTGTAGAACAAAAGAATAGAACTTTGTAAGAAATAGCTCGCACTATGATTCAAGAAACTAACATGGCTAAGCATTTCTGGGTAGAGGCAGTTAACACAACTTGTTATATTTAGAATAAAATCTCTATTAGACCAATTCTGGGTAAGACTCCTTATGAATAATGGAAAAACAGAAAGCCCAACATTTCGTATTTCCATCCATTTGGTTGTGTTTGTTTTATGTTGAACACTAAAGTGAATCTTGGCAAGTTTGATTCTAAGGCACACAAGTGTTTATTGTTAGGATATTTTGAACGCTCAAAAGCTTACAGAATCTATAACACTGAAACACAAATTGTTGAGGAATCAATTCATGTTAGATTCAATGATAAGCTTGACCCTGAAAACTCAAAGCTAGTTGAGAAACTTGCAGATCTAAAGATGACATTCTCATAATCCAAGGATAAAGATTCTGAAGATAAAGACTCAAAAGGAAAAGATAAGGATGCTGAATCAAAAGACTCAGAAACGACTCAACCAGAAGCTACCGTTGGTCCATCTCATCAGAAGAAGAGTAGACTAAGAACTTCTCATTCTGATGACTTGATTCTGGGAGATAAAGATGCACCAGTCAGAACTCAATCTTCATTCAAACCTTCTAAAGAAACTCTTCTGGGTTTGGTATCTTTGATAGAGCTAACATCCATTGATGAAGCTCTTCTAGATAATGAATGGATTCTGACTATGCAAGAGGAACTGAATTAATTTACCAGAAATGATGTTTGGGATCTTGTTTATAAACCAAAAGGTATCCATGTCATCGGAACCAGATGGGTATCCAAAAACAAACTCAATGAGAAAGGAGAAGTCTTCAGAAACAAGAGGGGATAGACTGTACAGAAACCTTTGCACCAGTTTCCAGGTTAGAGTTTATTTGTCTTTTAGTTTCGTTTGTAGTCAATAATAACATCATTCTGTATTAGATGGATGTTAAGAGTGCATTCTTGAATGGGTATATTTCTAAAGATGTGTATGTGCATCAACCCCCTGGCTTTGGGAGTTCTGAAAAATCTCAAAGTATGGACCTTTGGACTTGAAGTATGGACGACTTATAACATCAAAAATGTGCCTATAACTTGATCCTTTGTGAATTCATCATCATGCACAACTTGGTAGTAAAAATATCCATGGTTCAAAACATGTCAACATGGCTACTTTGGAGGACCATAACTTGAGGTAGGATGATCCAAATGGAGAAAACTTGGTATCTCTGAATAGGTCTTGTTGCAATGTACAACTTTTATGTTCGAACATTTTGGAGATGAGGCTTGCATGATACAAAATCGAAGGCATGAAGTTGGGGTATCATTGTTGTCTGACACTTAGAATTTTTTTTAAGTTATTGGCAGTTTTGCACAATGTTGACACCCTTACTTTAGCTTCAAATATCTCCCACTCGGGGAATGATTCTTGGACCAAATTTTGCACCATGGTGTAGTATCAAAGGCCCTCTTCAATTGCATACCCCATGTGTCTCCATTGAGTTCTTGGATCAACCACAAAATGCCTTGAAAGTCATGAACATGAACATGCTTCAACACTTAGAAAAATTCTAAGTTATTGGAAATTGTACAAAGAGTGAAACCTTGACTTTGGCCCCAAATATCTCTCAATTGGAGGAAGATTTTGAGTTCAAACATTTTTCCAACATGTAATAGCAAGTGAGATCTTCAATGGAAGCCCTTGTTTGCCAATTTTGGATGCTTGAATCAATCTCCACAACCTCGGAAAGTTGGCCAAATGAACATGATTTTTGGTACTTAGAAAATATTCCAAACATCTCAAATTCACATTTTTCTTGATTTTCATGATTCCTCTTGATTGAGCTTGATCAAAACTTTATATTTCATGAATCTTAACTTGGAAAATTCATGGTTGACCAAAGACCCCAAAAGTCAAACTTTGACTTTGGGCATCAGTTGACTTTTTGGCAATTGAACCAATTTTCTTAACCTATCAATTTCTCAAGCTTCTTAAGCCAATAAAACCATTTGAATGGGACAAAATGGTGTGTTGGGAAACCTTGAATCATGTATTCAGCCATGGGATCATGTTGTGGTCAAAAAGTCAATATCAAGTTTAACTTTGACCAAAACCCTAGTTTGGTGTTTGTGATGAAATGGAGCTTGATGTCCTTGTGTCTTGTAAATCCTTAGCTTGGCCCTTGATGCGAGGAAACTCTCGGGCCAATGAATGAGTGATGAAACTTAGGGAGATAATCAAGACCATATAAACTCAACTCTTGCTTCAGCTTGTGTAATGACTAGATGAATCTTCTCTTGACTAGGGCAAACCCCAAATCACAAGAATCTCTTTTTGATTCCATGTATTAGAAGCTCAATGCAAGTGAATGGTTATAGATGAATGTTATGCTATATGTGGATTCCTGATATGAGGTATATGGACCCTATGAAGTATGTAAAAAGGGTAGGGCAAATTTTGGGGTATGACAACAAGTAGTTTTGAAGGAACTCGTCCATAAGGAATAAAGAAAATCTTTCCCTTGTGAAAGGAAGAAAAAGTCCTCTTCAAATAGTCAAACATAACTTGAGGAAGATCAATATGCAAGTCTGAATTGAGAAGTAGTAGCATATCTTTTTCAATAGGGTCCAAGAGGTCTAAATCCTTATCCTTAGGGAACAGGTTTGAATTCAGAATCTGATTCCAAATAACTGCATCAAGATGAAGATTTGAGACCAATTATGTTTTAGATAGATCTACAAAGATACGCCAAGTAGGAAGATAGTGTTCCCAACAAGAGTTCCTGGGATTTCTCTAATTTCCTCACAATTGATCACATTAGCAATCGCTTTAGAGGTTATTGTTATAGAAACAGTAGTTACTTTAGAAAGAATAACACACTTAGAGTTCAGCTCAACAATGTAGGCATTAATCCAAAACTCTTTGACAAGATCTGGATAAGTGAAAACACATAACATCTCAAAGTATCCATTCCAACTTTGTTGAGACACAATCTTCCAGAAGTTAAAACCTAGCTTAAGCAACTCATCAAAATCCACAAACTTTTCATTGATGACAACCAGTTGATTCAAAGAAGAATTGATTAGGAAACTCATCTCAAGTTTGGCTTGATCAGAACATAACCAAAGAGAAAACAAAAAGAAAAGAACTGAACAAGATTCTAAAGGAATAAGAATCTTGTAAAAAAAGAGGACACAAAATGATGTTTCACAAGACAGGGGATAAAGACAGCAAATATATAAAAAGAAAGCATCATTACCCAAAGGTTCTTATCCAGCAAATCTCCTGAATCCACTAGATGATTTTTAAACTTATGAAATTTAAGCAATATAGGAGTTTTTAGATTTTTTTTTGCTTAATCTGCTTTATCAGAAGTAAAGAATCTTCTTATGAATCTTAGAGTCTGGCAATTTCCAGAAGCTATCATCCATCAGAGTCTAGTAGATCTAGACTTAGAAAGAGATAACAAGCAGATATATAAAAAGAAAGCATCATTACCCAAAGTTTCTTATCCAACAGATCTCCTGAATCCATTAGATGATTTTCAAACTTATGAAAATTAAGCAATATAAGAGTTTTTAGAAAAAACTTTTACTTAATCTGCTTTATCAGAAGTAAAGAATCTTCTTATGAATCTTAGAGTCTGACAATTTCCAGAAGCTATCATCCATCAGAGTCTAGTAGATCTAGTCTAAAGAATATTGAATTGTTTCCATTGACAGCTAACAAGCAGCAATACCATCACAAAAAGTGAGGAAACTATTTCCATAAATAGTCATTTAGCTAAGGAAATATTTAGTATAGAAAAATACAACATAGTTTCTTCTTAAAGATTTCTGAAGATTCTTTCAATAAAAGAACTTCTCTAGAAATCTAGCAGAGACTTTGTATTCACATATACACAAATATCTCATTGAATTAAGAGATAAGCTAAAAAAGAATATAACCCTTTTTTTGTTGTTTTCTCGGTTAGACTCGTATCAGTATTTAGACTTGACCATAGAGTCTGAACACCGCTTTGAGTGGACTCTGATTTAATGGCTATTAAATCATTGACTCCATTTCTCCCATCAAACTCAGTACCTCTAGTACTTGAGTCTGGGATGTAGGCTATTCTTCCATCAAATGTCGTAAACAACCTTTGATAAATGCCATGGAAGATTCCTCTGCTCCTTTCTTCGATATCTGCAACAAATACATTTGAATGATGATACTCATATTCCTATGAGACTTTACATAAATGTCCAGACATGTTTTCCTTCTCCTTATGTCACATTCTGATAGCAATACCATGATTCATTCCAGATTATCAATCTAGGATAAATCATGATATGAACAAGATCTTGTTCTTAGCATAATCACTGATTTCATTGTCTTGGATTAAAACTGTGAGATCTTTGATAAGCAAAGAACCAGATGATGTTATCTATCAGAGAATGACATAAAACAAATGAAAGCACCATCATGTAATTGCTTGCTGAACACGAAGAAGAATTGAAGGTTTCTCATACACTTGTCCTTTAATACAAATTCCATGATAACCCTTAATCAAGGAGCAATAGAGTCTTTTAAGATATCACCTTAAAGAACAGACTCCTTATTATCAAATATTGAGGCAAGATAGATTTGGTATAATATCTTTCTCTTCAATACTTGATTTTTATTTCAGGACTCAAATGCTTCTTCAGAAGCAGTAATGACTGGCAGAGCCAGATTACTCTTTCATCTGAATCCTGCACTAATGTCAGCTTCAAATGAATATGCAGCGAAGACCTCTGACATTAGGTTCTGGTAGTGTTTCTCTTTGCTTTCATATTTGGGAAATCAGTAGAAATACTAATATTTTAGAAGCTTTTGAAGTTACTCTTCTATCATCAGATGTCACATTTCACTCAGCCAGTTAAAGAAGTCTTTTGATTAGGAAGATTAATTCCTCATCATCAGACATTCCATAGGAAGTATCCTTCAACAGACTTTATATAAGATAATCTGATAGATAGCATTTCAACATCTAATTCCATTTCTTTTCTTTGAAGATTGTACGAAAAACCGACAGAGCACAGTAAATTCAAGTTGTATTACTTCTTGAATAATTGTGACCTCAGGTTTGAATCCAGAACAATCTTCTCATAATTTGCTTGGAGAGATTAGATGAAGTGTAACTGGACAAGCATCAAAACTGATTCCCACAAATCTGAGCACAAGGATTCAAGGATAGTCCGAGCATCGAACATATCAATGATGTTGACATACTTAGAAGTGAGATAGAGCACCTACTAAATTGCAACTACCTCTGAATATATTCAATAAGCTTCTTCTGAGCTGGTGATAGAGATTTTTAAACATTGATCATCTCTACACCATCAACTTCTACAGTAATACCTTTCTCAAGGATATTCTATAGACCTTCATCACAACCCTTTATCAAGACCAATGAGTTAAAAATATGTTTTGCTTTTCCATCATTTAAATTCAGTGGAATCACCCTTTGAATATGATAGGAAAAGCAGTGTGATATTTTTGTTAGACGATAGGCTTCGATCTATAAGGGGTGAATAGATCACAAATTTTATAACCAAATTTTTTTGGCAAAAATCTATTTTCAAAATAAGGTGCAGCGGAAAAACAACCCAGATCGAATCGTCTAACCGAACCGACTATCGAAAATAAATATACGTATCACAAACCAAATAGAGTGATAACGAAAGTAAATGTTCAACAACAATCAAGCTACAAATCAATTAAATGCAATGCTAATCGTAACTCGTATATCCAATGAACCAAAACACAATCAAAATATGCACAAACAATTTATCGAACTCTTGATGTGCAATTGATAACAATTGGAAATATAGTTTGTTTTGTTGATGTTAAAAACCTATCAAAATCAAAGTGATTATGATTATATCAACAACAACACCTTTAAAAAAGAGTAGAAAACAATTTCCAATCAAATTGATGAAACAACGACGAACTCGATAAATTACGAAATCAACAATAAAAGAGATAAAGAGATGAAGAGAGAGAGGCCAAGATTTGTTTAGGTATATCCCCAATCGGTCTCGCTATGGGTATGCCTGCCCTCATTTCAAATTTGAATTGAGATGGTGCTATTAACCTTTTCTTTGCCAAAATGTTTATACAAGAGATGAAGAATGCAAACCCCTAAAACCCTATTGTTTTATGTTAATTCTTCCACCTTCAAACCCTTGATCAAAGCTTGATCAATTGACCAACAACGCGGCTACAATCCTCCAGTTATCCCAAGCACAAAACTTGTTGAAACCCAAGATTCCTGAACACAAATCACTGTCTCGCGCTAACCCCTTGCAAGGAAACCACCTTATCCCAAAGCTTTCACTCGGTCAAATCTATTTTGACGTGATCTTGTCCAAAACCTTCAATTGTGTGTATGCATAGAAGAAGGGATGAAGACGATGGGCAACTTTATAATCGAACTTCATCAAACACCCAAAGTCCATGGAATTTGAAGAGAAATTAATCAACAAACATTATAATTCAAGGCAAAACAAAAGGAAATGGAAGAAAGAAGAAAAAGAACCAAAACAGTCCCAAAACAAGCCAAAAAACAACATTCTGACTTGTGTTAATCGATTAACAATATATGGTTAATCGATTAACACTGCTTTGACAGCAAAAACCAGTTTGAAAAAATGCATTTCCATGATTCAATCATTTCTTCAAACACCTCATGATTATGTATGAAGTTGAGCACGGAAATTCCATCAAATTCAAAGCAATTAACACCAATGGAATCAGAAATGTAGCTCAAGAAATCAAGTAACAAGAATCAACAAGATATCACATTCTGAAAGATGAGAATTAAGCACAACAATGGTGGACCTAGAGATTTACCAATCCAAATCTGAATTTGCTTCAAATCAACTTCAAGAATCACTCTCCAAAGCATTGATCTACATAATTTGATGTTGATGAGGTATTTTGATGGAGGTTTAGCTCAAAGATTAGTAAGCTTCAATGAAAAACTTACTAACTTTTAATGGAGGAAGAGCTTTAGTGAATTTGGGTATATGAAGAAAATCGTGAGAGTGAGAAGGAATTTTGACAAGATGAATTTAACTATCAAAAGCTTGTTTAATGAATGAAATTGTGGGTGTTTATATAGAATTTAAGCTTGGAGTGAGTGGTGGCTTAGAATTTGGTTTGGAGTGAAAATCAAAGATCAAGTGGTGCACGTGTGTGATTAAATGAGGGTGTATAATGGAAATAATTGTGATTATGTAGGGGAATTATTTTTGTGATGATTTTGCATGATCTAGAAAATTCCACATGAGCTCACATTTAATAAATTGGTGCCAAAATGCTGCGGAACTTGAAAATGCTGTTTCTGACCAAAAATTGCACGTGTTAATCGATTAACCGCAGGGTGTTAATCAATTGACATAGTGAAACAATGAGGAAAATGGATTTTTGTTGTGCTATCTCGGCTCTGGATCGATTTTTTTTACTTGTCAGAGAAGACATGGAAATAAACACATGAACCTTAGAGTTTCTTGGGCAATAAGTAATCAAATCTTCGGGAAACTCTTGATCAACTGGGGATTGGATAATACTTGAAAATCATTGTTGACCAAACTTTGCCTTTGTTCAGATGAATTATAATCGAGTTGAGGAACTAGTGTTTGATGTTCTTGATCCAAACCTCTTCCTGAAAAATTTAGTAAAGGGGAAAACAAACATATATATTTTTTGGATTTGGATTAAGGGTTAGTAAACATAAACAAGTAATAAAGCAAATAAGAAACACACAGATTCTTGGTGACCTCCCTCAAAAGCAAACCCACAGAGGAGGGCAAGAGAACCAAAGCTAGCGATCTTGTTTGTGATGTAGGTGATGCAAATGACATGTGAGATCTTAGGGGTAAAAATTAGGGTATTACACACACCATTAGCAGAATTTTGGTAATAAGTACAAATAAGAAACCAAACCAAGGAAGTAAGAAAACAGGTTACCATGAACATTAGGGTATCAGATAGTTTGCACCAAAATGCTAAATAAATTTCTGTCTTCTCAAAAAGTTGTTTAAGACCTTTGTTTTGAAAACAAGCATACAACCCCAAGACCTCTCACAAAACCCTGACAAAATTACTATTAAAGCAGACATCCACAAAGCAGAGAAGGGCAAACATTTTTTTAAAAAAAAACTAGAGACTAAAATTTTGAACAAGAAATCCCAGCAGTCATTGAAAAATCAATGAAAACCTTTGCAAATCAATAAAATTTTCAAAAAACTCCGAACTACCATTTGGAAATCAGCACACATTAGAAAATAAAACCAAATACTCAATACAAGCCAATGTTCAAAGCATTTCAGGGAGGCGAAAAAGCAAAGTAATTACCTTGCGCAGAAGTGTTGCAAATTCGTCGCTCATTATGGTAAAACTCGTTCTTCCTTTGTGTTGTCGACTTTTCTTCAATATTTGCTTGTTTCAATTTGTGTCAACCTCTGAATGTCGTCTCAAATTTTCTTTGAACTTTTGCCATCTTTTTTATGGCTTTTCTTTGAAATGCTTTGAACTCCATTATATTGTTGCGGTTTACTAATTTGTGGTTTGCTGCGATTCGCTTCCGATGGGTTGTTGCGATTTAATTTAGCTTGTTTGTTGCGTCGTTCCATGTTTTCCATGAGAGTATGGGATAGTAAAGCAGAAGGAGAGATCAACCATGAGAGAGAGATCTGCACAGAGAGTTGAGAGATGAGAGAGATCGTGTAAAAGGGAAAGAATCAAGGGAGAGAGCGATATCGAGAAAGAGAATTTGAGAGAAAGAAGGAACAAGCGAGAACATTTCCACTTAGTGTTTTCATTATTTTTTATGTTGAGAGAGTGATAGGGATGGAAGGGAACGATTTGGCTTGCACGACTTGTAGGAGGTTTTAGGTTTTCTTCCATTTGCCTTGTTATAATCCGAACCGGGTCGGATAATCCGAACCGTGGGCCTATTTTTGTTGTTTGTTTTTTATTATCTGTTTGGGCCACCCCTGTCAACTAGACACACCCCCAGGCCCATCTCTTATTTTATTTTTTTTCCTTTTTTAACTTTTATCTTTATTTTGATTAAAGTTAAAAAAAAATGTAAAAAAATTAAAATATTTTCTTGGTTATTTTTACTACTATTATTATTGTTATCTAATATCTCTTTTATTTTTGTTAAGTTTTTCTTTTTACAAATATTTTCATAATAATAATATAGTTAGTTTTAGAATTAAAAAATGATTAAAAATATTTTAGAAAGACTTTCATTTAGATATTTAGGTTTCTTTCTTTAATAAATAAAAAAAATATTAAAATATAATAAGTTTTTTTAGTGTCAAAAAAAAAAAAAAATATATATATATATATATATATATATATATATATATATATATATAATAATAGTATTAATTAAAAAAATCTAAAAAAATAATTTTAGTATTATTAAAAAATCTAAAAAAGAATTTTCTTAATGTTAAATTTATTGTGTTCCTTTCTATAGTTTATCATCATGTTTTATTTATTGATTTTTTCTTTTATTTATCATTTTGTCTAACTTGTTTAATTTTATTATGTTTATTAATTTTATCGCATTTCATTATAGTCCCCAATTGTCAAAAAATGTATCCCCCACCCTTGTTTTTAATTCTTTTTATCTCTTTATTTGTGTTGTTCTTATTTAGGTAGAAATTAGATAATAGATAAAAACAAAAACAAAAAAATTTAAAATTGATCTTTCAAAAATCAAAGTACATGGTCAACACCAAGTTTCATTTTCAAAAACATTGGCAACACCAATTGGTCACCCTTCCACCACATTCCATTGTTAAACAGTTTTAAAAACCATCAAGTCATACCCGACTTGTAAGTCGATTGCTTCATGCATCGTTATTTACCATTTCCACTTCACCATTTTCAAACCTCCCAATCACTTAAACACTTTCATAATCATGAATAAAGCTTGATCCAACGTCAATCCGATTTTCCCATTCAAAACCTCAAAACTTCTAAAAATACTTAAACACTTTTCAATAATAAAGATGAAAAAGGAGCGGGGTGTAGTCATCTATCTCCCAAGAGTAAGGACACGAGATGTAATTCTCGCTCGTTCGAACCCTCTCATCAACCCTAAAACACATCAAACTCATTCAAACATTTTTTCCTTTTGTTACAACCAAAAACCTTTTCAAAAATGAAAAATATGGTGTCTTAAGATGATGCAAGAGTAATGTTTCACCCACAACCGTTAGGTTGAGATAAGTGGTGTGAATGTGATTTGTAAATCCATTCCATGTGATATAAACGTTCGCTCCTCACCTGTTTTGGGTAAAACAATGTTTTTCGTCGATTAATACAAGATAGCTTTCGCTAAAATCGACCAACAAACAAACTTTTTTTTACCCAGAACTACGTGTGCATTTATTTCTCTTTTGAGATACATAGGAGCTGAATTGCAAAATCTTGTCAGGCCCCCTAGTAATAAAAACCTTTTTAGGTCATTTTTCTATTTTCTTTCCCTTAATAAATTGAGAAGCCTAACTTTTAATGGTCCGCGTTGAGTAGAACGGACGTGAAGGGTGTGTAGCATGCGATTTTTGTCGGTGATGCGACAACCTTCCCGCAATGGTTGAAATTGGGTGCTACTTTCTGATTTCTTATTTATCCTATGAAGCTGGAAAGGAAAAGGAAGATATCTAAAACTAACTTTGCACGCAAATGTTTTCTTTAACAAATGCTAAGAGATTGGGGGGTTCGGGGTCAGGTTATACAAAGGGAAGCTATTAACACCCAGTGTATATATGGTTATCCATAGACTTTTTATTGCATGTTTCTCTGTTGATTTAAGTTCTTTCTAGTGTTTATCTACTGTGGTTTTTGAAAGCTTCTCCTTTGGGAGAATTGAGAGAATGTTTTTGTTGTTTTTGGGTTTTCCGTTGTTTTTGGGAAGGTACTGGACCTAAAGTTTTTGATTTGTGTGCTCGCTAAGATTTCACAATCTTATGTCTATGTATTCCCGTAAAGATATCTGGGAAATCAGAGCAATCGTAGTTCCTCCTATTTCTATGGGAGGAAAATGTTTGGTGTCTTGTTTAAAGCCCAAGATTGAAGTTGTTTGAGTATTTGTGTCTTGTTTAAAGCCCAAGATTGAAGCTAAAAGGGTGAATGAGAGAGAATTTGTCATCTCTAAAGGGAAAATTGTGAGAACAAGATTTGGTTCTGCAATATTGCCTCTAAGTTTTGATGATATCAAACAAGAATGTTTGTATGAACAATTTTATAAGTCTAATGTTTGTTATTTGTGAGAATCTAACAAACAGGTTCTGCTTCCGTTAAAAGGCGTGACTATGTTGTTAAAAGAAAATACTTCGCCTACGTGTTACACTTGATGTGCTATATAACAGAAATTGCTTCAGGAAAATCTGAAGATTGCAAGACTGATATAATATGTAAAAAGAACAAGTTCTGAAGACTGAGGTTTTGATGAACGAAGTTCAGATGCTGAAGACTTACGCTCTATAGATAAAGGTTCTGAAGACCCAACCATAATCTCTCCTCATGCTTCAACTAAATACCATCAGAAGGCTCTAAAGATATGATGACAACATTCTAAGCGAACAAGGTTCTGAAGATCAAGTGCTGAAGACTCCGAAGCGCATCTCTGAGGACTCCAAGACTTGAAGATCTTAAGAACTAAGCTACGTTTTCCTTCTTACTCATGCTCGCAGAAGCCTCTGAAGTTAAGAAGATTAGAAGACTAAGCAACAAAGTACAATTGTACAACGGTACAAATGAAGATATCTTGGAAACAGTGCAACCAATACTAATGAAGATATCTTGACAAGACAGGACACAAAAGTATTATCTGTCCTCACGTCTCCATTAAGCCGCCATCATTCTAGATAGCTATCATGATTACTTTTCAATGGTTACTTTTACTCGGCTATAAAAGGACTTGAAGACTCAAGGAATGATAACAACTTCACCGTTTCAAATACGCTCTATTTGCTATTATCATTCAAAAAGTCATTTTCTATGTAGTAAAATAGTTTACATATTCAGCTTGTGCTAGAACCAATACTTTGTAAACAAAACCTCTTTCAAACTGTTGTTTGAAGTTCCTTGAGAAAAACTAGTGTGGTTAGATTTATTGAGAAGTCTAGGACTAGTGAGAGTCTTAGAGGCTGTTCCTTGAGAGAGACCAGTGTGGTTAGATCTCTTGAGAAGTCTAGAACTTGAGAGTTTTAGAGGTTGTTGTTTGTCACTAGCAGTTTGGCTTGTGCATTGTATTAATCTGATTGATTAGTGGATTAAGACCTCGATTGAGAGAGGTAAAATCACCTTGGCAGGTGGACTAGATTAACTTGAGGAATTCTCAAGTGAACTAGTATAAAGATACTGTGTTATCTCTTTCTTAGCTTCATTGAGATTATTACTCTTAAAATATAAAGTTGTTATAAAGGGGTTAGTTTAAAGGAATGATTTTATTTTGAAAAACCAATTCAAACCCCCCTTTCTTGTGTTTTTCTCACCTTCAATTGGCATCAGAGCTCCGGTTCTGAGGTGATAAAAAGGTTGAACTTTTATCAAACACTTAACAGTTTTCAGTACCGATCCAAGTGTGAAAAACAATGGCTGCATCTGAACCAAATGTTACTGCTAATGAAAGAGATTCTTATAGTGGAAAACCTCCTATCTTTGATGGGGAAAATTTGACTATTGGAAAGATAGAATTGAAAGTTACTTTCTGGCTTTTGAATTAGATCTATAGGATCTGGTAGTTGATGGCTACAATTACCCTGTAGATTCCGAAGGCAAAAAGATTGTCAGAAGTGCATTAACAAATGCTCAAAAGAAGACTTACAAGAATCATCACTGAGCAAGAACGATTCTGTTAAATGCAATTTCATATACGGAATATGAAAAGATCACAAACAAAGAAACTGCAAAGTCTATTTTTGACTCTCTCCGAATGACTCATGAAGGCAATGCTCAAGTCAAAGAGACAAAGGCTCTTGCACTAATACAGAAATATGAAATCTTCATAATGGAAGACGATGAATCTGTGGAAACTATGTTTTCAAGATTCCAGATGCTTGTTGCAGGACTCAGAGTTCTGGACAAAGGTATTCTACTGCGGATCATGTCAAGAAGATTATCAGAAGTCTGCCTGTCAAATGGAGACCAATGGTAACAGCCATGAAACTAGCAAAGGATTTGAACAAAATAAGTCTTGAGGAACTTATCAGTTCTTTAAGGAGTCATGAAATAGAACTTCAAAAAGATGAACCTTAGAAGAAAGGTAAATCTATAGCTCTAAAGGCTAAGTTTGAAAAGAAAAAGGCTTATCAGGCAGAGGAAGAATCTGAAGAAGATTCAGACGAAGATGAACTTTCTCTCATATCAAAGAAGATAAGCCAAGTGTGGAAATACAGAAGGAATAAGTTCAGAGGACCAAGAAGAATATCTGAGTCCATACATGGTCAAAAGAAAGCTTATGGAAGAGAAGTTACATGTTTCGAATGCAAGGAGCCTGGACATATCAAGAATGATTGTCCAAAGTTCAAGCAAGATGGAAAACCTAGAAAAGCTTAAAAGGGTTTTATGGCAACTTGTGATGATTCAGAGTCAGAAGAAGATTCCGACGGAGAACATGCCAATGTGGCACTCAAGGCTAAGACCAGAACGAATGAAGTTCTATCAGAAGAAGAACTATTAGACTCTGATGACGAAAGATAGGTACTTTCTTCCTTATCTCGTTCTGAACTTGAAATATGATTATCTGAACTTATGGAAAGGTATCAACTTCTTCTAAGAAAGCACAAAACTCTGAAAAAGACTTTTATGGTTCCTTCCGAGGACCTTACTAAGAACAAGCAAACTATTTATGAATTAAACGAAAAATTATTTTTCTTAGAAAAATCAAATGTTGTTTTAAAAAATAAAGTATCTAAGTTAGAAGAAGAGATCACGTCTGACGTAGTTGTCACTAATGAAGTGGTCAGATATGATAGAGCTTTTCAGCACTTCCTTGCTAAAAGCATAGATAGAAGTAAAATGGCTTCAATGATCTATGGAGTTAGCAGAAATGGAAGTAGAGGTCTAGGATATTCAGGACCATCACAACCATATGATGAAACCAAGAATATCAAACTAATACCTCTATCTAAACATTTTGTGCGTGCTGACACTAAACTAAAATGTCCAGAACCAGAAGGTTCTAAGTTTGTTATATCACAAACACAGACACAGAAGAAAACTTCCAAACTCAAATATTATGCACAAATACCGCACTATTATCCTGCTGCACGAAAATCCAAAGGTGTCAGAACCTCTAGAAAGACTAATGTGAAAGGACCCACAAAATGGTTACCTAAGAATAAGATAGTTTATGTTGCAGATATCCTGAATGGCACCACTGAAACACCAGTCATGGTACTTGGACAGTGGATGCTCGCGACACATGACGGGAGAAAGGCATATGTTCCAAGATCTAAAACTTAAGCCTGGAGGTGTCGTCGGTTTCGGAGGAAACCAGAAGAGAAGAATCATTGGCTCCGGAACTGTTGGTATTGGTAAAATTCCTTCTATAAATAATGTTCTTCTAGTTGAAGGTCTAATGCATAATTTGTTGTCAATTGGACAACTTAGTGACAATGGTTATGACGTTATTTTCAATCAAACATCTTGTAAGGCTGTTAGTCAGAAGGATGGATCTGTTATGTTCAATGGTAAAAGGAAGAACAATACTTACAAAATTAAATTATCAGATTTAAAACATTAAAATGTAAAGTGTCTTTTGTATGTCAATGAAGAGCAATGGGTCTGGCACAGACGTCTGGGTCATGTTAGCTTGAGAAGAATCTCACAGCTGAACAAGCTAGGACTTGTCAGGGGTTTGCCAAATCTGAAGTACTCTTCAGATGCTCTTTGTAAAGCATGTCAGAAAGGCAAGTTTTCAAAAAATTATTTTAAAGCAAAGAATATTGTTTCTACCTCTAGACCATTGGAACTTCTTCACATTGATCTATTTGGACCAGTGAAAACTGCTTCTATCAATGGTAAGAAATATGGACTAGTCATCGTTGATGATTACAGTCGTTGGACATGGGTAAAATTCTTAAGACACAAGGATGAGTCACATTCTGTGTTTGCTTCTTTCTGCACCCAAGTGCAAAACGAAAAGAATTGCAAGAAGCAGTTAAGCACTTTTGGGCAGAAGTAGTTAACACAACATGTTATATTCAAAATAGAATCTCCATAAGACCTATTTTGAGTAAAATTCCCTAAGAATTGTGGAAGAATAAAATTCCCAACATTTCTTATTTTCACCCTTTTGGATGTATCTGTTTTATGTTAAACACCAAAGAGAATCTTGGGAAGTTTGATTCCAAAGCACAGAAGTGTCTGTTGTTAGGATACTCTGAACACTCAAGAGGATACAGAGTTTATAACACAGAATCATGGATTGTGGAAGAATCAATTCATGTCAGATTCGATGATAAGCATGACCCTGAAAAGTCAAAGCTAGTTGAAAAGTTTGCAGATTTGGAAATTAGCTTTTCAGAACCTAAAGAAAAGACAGATGAAGTTAAAATTCTAGAAGTCCTTACTTTCGATATCATTGATGTATCGTCTGATACTCCACAACAAAAGAAGAGGAGAATCTCAACTTCACACCCTGAAGAACTGATTCTGGGTAGCAAGGACGCTCCCATCAGAACCATATCAGCTTTCAAACCCTCTGAAGAAATGCTTATGGGATTGGTGTCGTTAATTGAGCCAACGACAGTTAATGAAGCTCTTATGGACAAGGACTGGGTTCTGGCAATGGAAGAAGAACTTAATCAGTTCTCAAAGAATGATGTATGGGATCTGGTCCCAAAACCTAAAGATGTCCATGTAATTGGAACCAAATGGGTATTCAGAAATAAGCTAAATGAAAAGGGAGAAGTTGTCAGAAACAAGGCACGACTTGTTGCCCAAGGTTACAGTCAACAAGAAGGGATAGATTACAATGAAACTTTTGCTCCAGTCGCCAGACTAGAAGCTATACGCTTGTTAATTTCTTTTTTAGTAAATCACAACATCATCTTATACAAGATGGATGTTAAGAGTGCATTTTTGAATGGTTATATATCAGAAGAAGTTTATGTCAAACAACCTCCTGGTTTTGAAAACTCAGAGAAGTTAGATTTTGTTTTTAAACTCAAAAAATCTCTCTATGGTCTGAAACAAGCTCCTAGAGCTTGGTATGACATATTAAGCAATTTTCTTTTAGAAAATAACTTCACCAGAGGAAAAGTTGACACCACTCTTTTCTATAAATCATACAAAAATGATATTCTTATAGTTCAAATTTATGTTGATGACATTATTTTTGGTTCTGCTAATCTCTCTCTATGCGAGGAGTTTTCAAAGTTAATGCAAGCAGAGTTCGAAATGAGCCTGATGGGTGAGCTGAAGTTCTTCCTGGGAATTCAAATTGATCAGAAACCAGAGGCTACCTACATTCATCAAAGTAAGTACACTAAAGAACTTCTAAAGAAATTAAACACGATTGATTGTAAAATAGCAAAAACTCTAATGCATCCAACACGCGTCTTGGAGAAAGAAGAAGTAAGTGGTAAAGTTTGTCAGAAGACCTATCGTGGTATGATAGGGTCTCTTTTGTATTTAACTGCTTCTAGACCTGATATTTTATTCAGCGTTCATCTGTGTGCTAGATTTGAATCAGATCCTAGAGAATCTCATTTAACTGCTGTTAAAAGAATTCTAAGGTATCTGAAAGGAACTATTAACCTTGGCTTGATGTATGAGAAAACATCAGAGTACACTCTATCTGGTTACTGTGATGCAGACTATGCTGGAGACAAATTGGAAAGAAAAAGCACATTTGGAAACTATCAGTTTCTAGGGAAGAATCTGATCTCATGGTCAAGCAAGAGGCAATCTACAATTGCTCTCTCTACAGCAGAAGCAGAGTACATTTTCGCTTCTCTATGCAGTATGCAGATGTGCTAGATGAAAAATCAGCTAGAAGATTATCAGATACATGAGAGTAATATCCCTATATATTGTGATAATACTGCTGCTATCTGTTTAAGTAAAAATCCAATCCTGCATTCTAGGGCTAAGCACATAGAAATTAAACATCACTTTATTAGAGACTATGTTCAGAAGGGGACTCTATGTTTAAAATTCATCGATACAGACCATCAATGGGCTGATATTTTTACAAAACCCTTGGCTGAAGATAGATTTCAATTTATGCTAAACCATCTGAAAATGGATTTTTGCCCAGAGTAAGATTGTATCAGAATCAGATGTGTTTAGTTAGAGTCTGAAGAAATTAGATTTTTTTATACACTTGTTTAAATCACAGTTATCAGAAGCTACTTTGGTAAGAAATTTCTCTGATCAGATGGAAACTCTTGAGTTGTCCAGATTCTGAGAATATCAAAACGTGTCACTTGAATTAGAAGATGATTAACGTGTGTAACCTCAGTTATATCCAAATCATTACATCTATTTTAAAGTCCACAATGAACAGTAATCTTTCTTGGAATTGATTTAAAATTATAATTACGTTCATTCTTTAACTCCCAATACATTATTTTAACTTTTCAAATTTCAAAAACACTTTATAAATCTACTCACACTACCTCACATTCACTTCCACACTTTAAGAAACCCTAAAACCCCCAAATCGCTTCTCTCTCTCTCAACTGCTCATCTATTGTTCACATCTCGATCAATCACAAACCTCATCATGATGAATCACATTCAACAAGAAACTGCCAAATTCTCCGTAGAAATGGAAGCATCTTTGAATCCATCGAAAGGGTTATCATCTTCATAGTTGTGCCTGCTACCACCTCCGCAACCACTGCAACTGTTGCGTCGACTTCATCGTCTCCTCCTGAGATTGATGAAAACCATGTTACTCAAAGAAATGCAGCAGTTATGTGTGTACGTCCTGCGGACGATCTAACTGTTCTTAAGGAACTGCATGTGGATTTCCAGAATCTTGCAAACAATGGGGTTGATCTTTCTGCCGAACTCGAATGTCAAGGATCGAATAACTACTTTGAAAGGCTTAAAGGTCCTATCTATGAAACCCTTGTAAAAGACTTCTGGAGAATGGCAGATACTGACGATCTTCATGTTGTCTCTTTTGTTATGGAAAAGAGGAATATCATTACTGAAAAGTCAATTTCAGATCTTCTAGGAATGAAGTTCTTGGAAGGGAAACGAGTCTATGGAAAGCTCAAAAAATCTGACATTGCCATCAGCAAAGAAATCTTTACGAACTATCAATCTAAGAAAACAGATTATAAAAGTGTAGACTTGCATGATAAACTAAGAATGTGGCACAAGATCATTCTTGGTTGTATCAACCCAAGACCGCTGAAGAGTTTCACAGACTACTTCAATACTACTCAAAGGAACATTCTGTACTATTTGCATAAAAAGAAGAAAATGAATTTGCCCTTCATCCTGTTTTCCTATTTAAGAGACAAAGTGCACAAGTCCAGAACAACGGCTTCACCTACAAAGAAAATTCCAACCTACATTCCTTTCGGGAGATTGCCCTCTGACATTTTTGTTGAGAGCGGCCTAGTGAATTATCTGATTAAAGAAGCCAGATATACAGAATATTTGGTTCCAAGCATTGGAGAGTCTTTAAATGCCACTACCCTGAAGAATATGAAAATAATCAAAGATGTTCAACTTAAACCTATGGTTATCCCTCATGAAAGTGTGATACAATGCAGAATTTAGGTGAAAGACTATCCCTCTTTTGACAGCTGTGAAAACAAGGAAGTTATTGCTGCACTTATTGCTATAATGGAAAAAGAAGGACAAGACGTGTCTAAGGTCAGAATTAAAGAAGTTGAGACCAGTAGAGGAAAAAGGAAGCTAATCGAAGAGGATCCTGAACCCAAGAAAAAGAAGAAGGCTAACAAGTCAGGAACCTCCAAGACTTCTGCTCAAGATTCTCACTCTGAAAGAACCAGTAAGTTTGCCATCACTTCTTCTGTTTCAATAGTTGATGCTGAACCTGTCATTATTTCATCATCGCCCATTCCCACCTCAAATCCACAAGTCAGCTTCAAGTCACCATCGTTTTCAATTCCACCACCAACAACCTCTATTCCTGTATTTGAAACAACTACTATTCCACAAATTTTCTTTCCATCAATCAACACACCTACCCAATCCGAAGCCATTCCTACATACACTTCATCAACAACCACCTCACTCACCCAACCAGATATACTTGTCTCACCAATGTCCTACGCTTTTCATCAGAAAACCATTGCTAAATCCTCAATCCAACACTCTGATCCTCCTGAACCAGCATCTGAAGAAACGAGAGTTAAACCCCTTGAGATTGCCACTTCTGAATCTCCTTCAGAATTAGAAACTTTTGAGATCTCTTCTCATACTACTGAAACCAATTCATCTCAACCAAATCCTGAACCCACTCAACCTGAAATTGCTTCATCTGATGAACCCAACCCTTCTGAAACAAGTTCTGCTGAATCCAACCTGGCCTTTGTCATCCATGAAAGACCCCCTCCAAAAACCATAGATGAATGTATTCGCAAATTTCACGAAAAGGCATTGGAGAAAGTAGAAAAGCTACTAGCAGAGGCCAGGACAAGTGTCAAGCCTGTGGAGCTTGTAAATTCTTGGAACGCTTTTCAGAAGTTGTTAGACTTTGAATTTGCAAGGATGTCTAGGTTCTCTGAAGCTGCTAAAGCTACTGGAGTTGAATTGGTGAAAGCAAGAGAAGAGGTTGAGGAAAGGATAAGAAAATTCAATCTTCTAGTGCCTAAGCAAAGAGAGGCTGAAGAAGCGAGACTTCTTGCAGAAGAAGCCAAGATGGCAAAAGAAGCTGAAGCTATAGAAAAAGCTAAGCAAGATGCCTTAGTTGTTTCCTCACCTGAACCTGATGTGGTGCGTTTGGAAAACGCAATTAAAGAAATCAGAGGAGAACAATAGATTTTCAGAGAAAATTTTGCAGAACAGAAGGTTGTCAATGCAAATGTTCAGAACATGCTTCAAAAGATTTTGGACAAAATGTCCTCTGGAAGCACCTAACCTTTTCCTTGTTTCGTTTTGGTTCTATAACTTTAGAATTTAGGACTTTGTTTTTCACCCTTTGTTCACAAAAATTTTTGATTATGACAAAAAGGGGGAGAAGTAATGAATGCAAATTTTTGGTTCTTACAGTCAATATCTGAATAACAAGCTGTTTACAGTCTAACCAGTAAAATACTATTTCTGTTAGATGTTTTTCTTTGTCCCTCTTTTCAGGAATTCTGATCTAATTAATCATCATAAAGTCGATAAAGAAATCAAAAATCAGTAAATCAGAACTTTTGATGGCTCTGATTAGTTCAAGCTCTGAGTTCATGTCAAACTCTGAAGGATCAAGACTATGAAGATTTCAGTATCTGACCTTTCAGGATACTCAATTTTCATCCAGTCTGAGATTCAGGGGGAGTATCTCATGTGAAGGATAAGTATTTCTTAACCTTATTATTTCGATTACCCTTGTGTTATGTACAAAATTG
Organism: Lathyrus tuberosus; assembly: GCA_022829125.1. Lineage (NCBI taxonomy): Eukaryota > Viridiplantae > Streptophyta > Magnoliopsida > Fabales > Fabaceae > Lathyrus > Lathyrus tuberosus. Next base: position 2,222,265 of record JALAZF010000309.1, on the reverse strand, counting down.
TGTCATCAAAATACATAGTTTTGTCATCATCAAAAAGGGGGAGATTGTGAGAATAAGATTTGGTTCTGCAATATTGCCTCTAAGTTTTGATGATATCAAACAAGTATGTTTGTATGAACAATTTTATAAGTCTAATGTTTGTTATTTGTGAGAATCTAACAAACAGGTTCTGCTTCCGTTAAAAGGCGTGAATATGTTGTTAAAAGAAAATACTTCGCCTACGTGTTACACTTGATGTGCTATATAACAGAAATTGCTTCAGGAAAATTTGAAGATTGCAAGACTCTGATATAATATGTAAAGACTTACGCTCAGATAAAGGTTCTGATGAACGTAGTTCAGATGCTGAAGACTTACGCTCTATAGATAAAGGTTCTGAAGACCCAATTATAGTCTCTACTCATGCTTTTGTAATACCCCAAATTTTGACCACTTAGATTACCCATCATTGTGAAAATCATCATCACAATATGGATGAACCATCATGCTTCATCAGTCTCCCCAAAGATGGGTGAGCATCCAATACAATCAAAATTAGGGTTACAAGCCCTCTCTGAGTGCTTAGACAAAGGATCAATCAAGAAATGACATGATCTTCAACTTGTCTAATCTCTTAAACATCCACAATGGATTAAAAAGTACTCCCACTTCAAGGATTAAGCACAAGGCTGCTCCCTTCTAGGTGGATCAAGTCTCAAGATCGACAGTGTCACCAAATTAGGGTTTTGGTCGACCAGGGCCTCCATATGGAAATTTTCATCTGGGCACAAGGCAATGATCCAAAACATGACCTAATATGCTTCATGGAACCTCATGAACCCATGCATCAAGTCAATTTTGCCTCAGGGGATGCATTCATCAAAAATCAGGAATTAGGGTTTCTTGACCTAATTCACCCCTAAGTTGACTTTTGGGACAAACCATGAGCCAAGATCTCAAGAGATGATTTGAGGGTCTCTAATATACCATATTGATCCATTTGGAACAATGGATTGATCCAAGAAGTTTGAGCAACAAGTCTCAATTTCATCTGCACCACAATTAGGGTTTTAAGGGAAAAGTCAACTGTAACTTTGACTTTTGACCAAGACATGCTCCCAAACCCTAATACATGATTGAATATACCCTATGACACCCATGGAACATGTCCATCAAGTTTGATTTAGGTCAAGGACATGATTTCCTGAAGAATTGCACAGTTTGGAATTCATCTGATAAAAAGTCAACTGTGCACAAAAGTCAACTTTGACTTTTTGAGATTTTTCACCAAAATGGATTTTTAACCCTAAAATGATGTTAATGTATGATTTGAATCATCATTCATCAAGAAAAATCAAGAAAAGTAAGATAACTTGTAAAAGGGGTAACCATAAAACTTAGAAATTTTTCTAAGTTAAAAATAAAGTGGCAAAGGTACCAACTTTGGAGGACCATAACTCCTAAAACACAAGGCCATTTTTTCTCATACAAAGATGGATTTGTAGCCCTCATTATCACCTACAAAAACTTCTACTACAAGTCATTCCAATTCATTAAGGATTTTGAGTTATGGAGTAATCAAAGTGGCTGAAAAGTGAAAATGTCACTTTTTCCAACACTTAGTGAAATTTTCACTAAGTCAGAATTTGCATTCACTTTTTGCCAAATGTAGGGGGATTTTTCACTTGGAATCAAAAGAGATCAAAACCAAACTTGTTCAAACAGTTGTTGTATCATGTAAGAGCTTTCCAAAATGGCCAAGAACATTGCCAAATTCAACCTACATCATGAGATACAACATTGGCAAGTTGCCTTGCTGAAATCTGTCAAGGCAAGGCAGAATTTGCATTTTGGCTCGATTTGCCAAAATCAGCCAATTGCAATTGCTCCAATCCACTTGGACACCTCAGAGGATTGAATCCAAAGGGGACAATCACTGAGCCAAGCCTCCAAGGTCCAAGGAACAAAGAATAGCATGTTGAACCTAGAATGGCCAAAATAGGGACAAGACTTCAAATTTGGAATAAGGCATTCAATGGAACCATCAAGGTGGCATGGACTGAGCCATTCTCATCTGAAATCAGTCAAGACTTATCCAAGACCAAGGGGACCAAAGCTCTGTGCCCTAACCTCTAGTCAATGGCTAGAGGAGACTTTCATTTCCATTGGCCAACATTGAGGGAACCTACTTATCAGCTGCCATGCACTATTCCTTGCAAAACAAACTTGCTCTACTATAAATAGAGCTCAATTGTGGTCAGTTTAAGTACACCAAATCCATCTAACAGATGCTTTCCTCAAAATCTCTTTCTCTTGGCAAAAATGCCTTTCTTAGCAAGGTAGCTATCGTGTTTTGAGTTTGAGAGCAATTCTGCACAAACCAATCACTCACACACCTCACATACATCACATATGAGCTGATCAAACACTCACATAACTTCTGAAACATCAAAATCTCAAAATCACTTGCCATCCACACAAGTTTGAAGTGAAGTTGCAGCTGAGATGCCATAAACTGATCCAGTCCATTTCAGTTCAATCCAAGTGTTCAAACACACTCCATATGGTGTAGGGAAGCTGTCCAGATCATAACAACTTGTCTGTAACACCTCCAACTCAAAATCACATCTGCTCTTGCTGTCACGACTTGGAGGTAAGCACATACTTGGTCATCTCTCAATCTATGCATATTTCCTCGCACAATAATTTGGCCATATGTTCATAATCATGCATGGAATGTTTTCCCTCAATTAATTGCATTGTTTGAATCGTGTATCAAAAATCCTAGCCTTCATGCAGAAATTAGGGTTCTTGAGGTTTCTTCGTGATTTCTTGTTGTATGTTTAATTTAAATGAAATAAAAGTACATAGACATGATCGTGAGGTTGAGACGAGCATAATGATATGTGGATTGCATGATATGATTACGTATTCAGTGAGATTGGATGGAAAATGCAAATCTGGGCAAACTGAAAAAACGCGCGTGTTCTTGGTGTTGTTCTTGGCGCCATTTTCATATATTTGAATATTTGAATTTTGTGATTTTGTTTAATTGATTCAAAAATTAATTTCTCTCTGAGTTTTAATGATTTTGAGTTGATTCTTTTTTTAATAATTCACAAAAATGTTAAAATATTTTATTTTCACAAAAAATCCCAAAAATATTATTTATTTCATATAATTGATATTTTTGTAAAGAATTAATATTTTAATTGTTTTTGGCATTTTAAATATTTTTTCTACATTGATTTTGCAACTTTTAATGCTTTCTAATTATTTTGTAGGTCAATACTTAATTTTTGAAGCATTAATCCAAGATCACAATTTGTTTTCCATGTGTTAAATAATTTTTTATCATTTTAATTGAATTTTTATTCAATTAAATACATTTTTTGAAAACAAATTAGGGTTTTGGATTAATTCAACCCTCATAAATCATTTTCAAAACTATTTGGGCCTCTTGAGAGAGTGTAAGACCCATCCCCCCTTGTACAAAAACTTTTTGGGCCTCACTCATTGTATAAGTCCCTCTGTACAAGTAAACGGTGCGATCGTCGCCCGTTTAAAAATAAAAACCATTTGGGCCTACCCTCGAGTAGTAAGACCCATTTCTTTTTCTTTAAAACACTTTGGGCCTCTATTAGAGTGTAAGACCCAATCTCCCTTTTAACCAAAACATTTTGGGCCTCACTTATTGTATAAGTCCCTCTGCGTTAAAAGAAAACCTCGGCGCGATCGCCATTTTTAAACGAAAAATCATTTGGGCCTACCCTCGTGTTATAAGCCCCACTCTTTTTCTTTAAACCTTTTTGGGCCTCTTGAGAGAGTGTAAGACCCATCCCTTTGTACAGAAAACCTTTTTGGGCCTCAGTCACTTGTATAAGTCCCTCTGTACAAATTCGAACAGTGCGTTCACTGATAAAATCCTGGGCCTCTCCTTGAGCTGTAAGCCCCAAATCTTTCTTTTTCAAAGCACTTTCTCCTTTGATTTTGAATATACTGTTGTTTTCAATCTTTCTTTGTTGAACAACTAACCAAACAACATGGAAGCACTACAACCGAGTAAGTGGTTATCGCTTTTATTTACTGCTTTCATATTATAAACTGTATTGTGGGGCTGCTCACTGTAACTCTCATTTCATAAACTCATATCTACTGTGTAATAATAGTATAGATATTTCGAGTTTCCCCGGCAACTACGTCTAGAACTAGGTGACGCCGTTTCACTTATTCGTAGAAATAGACGCCTAGATCCCCAATAGGAGCACCAGATACAGTCTTCTCTTCGCCTGTCCTCCTTAGGAATTGTCAAGGAACTCTATTCCCAAAGATGAATGTATTCTCTATGAATGGCATCTTTGAGTTTCTTCCAAATTCTCAAACTTTCCTGACTTGATCTATTCCTTGTGGATAGCTTGCCTTGAATGTCTCGGGGTTTGGGTACCCACTACGGTCATAATCTTGGACCTTAATTAAGGAACCCTCTTTAAAAGCTAAAAGTCGCTGGATAGTAAACCTCGCACGTTTACCAGTGTTTTTCATCTTTAAAAGAGTTATCTCTCCTAATGGAAAGGAGATGATAGACCCACGGGCTTCTTAAAAGCATCGGCCTCCTCTTGGGCATTAATACAAGGACCCTACGGCTTCTTAGAAGTATTCACAGCCTCCTCTTAGGCTTCGTATAATGATCTCTTCCTCCGGGAATGATAGCCTCCTCTTGGGCTTCGTACAAGGACTCGTTGGCTTCTTAAAAGATTCCAGCCTCCTCTTGGGCTTCGTACAAATTGTCCCGACGACCTCCTAGAGGTATAGGAACAGAACCTATTCATCCTCATAGAACAGTCCTTTCATAGAGTCTACTACTGTTTCTCGAAGCATAGTACAAAAAGATAAAACTCTAGACTTGGACAGTCTAACTTCCTTGAGTCTCAAAGACATTCTCAAGCACCCTTCGTTAAATAGGAAGGAAACCCGCAGACTCGGATAGTCTCAATACCCTTTGGATTTCCCGTTTCCTCAAAGAAAAGGAAATATCCCTGATCCTCAAATTGAATCCCTGTGTACAGTGTTACTCATATAAGAACTGATTTTCTCTTTTAAATCAGTATATTGGATCTGTCACTCAACTGAAACAGTTACAATAGCCTCCATCTCGGGCTTCGTACGAGATACCAAAATTCTCCCCAGTGGAGTCAAAACAACCTTTTAGCCTCTCTCTCAGGCTTTGTATGAGACACAAAAGATTCCCTCGTTGAGTCAATCACCCTTTTTTTTGCCTCCATCTCGGGCCTCGTACGAGATATAAATCCCTTAAGCAAGAGTCGAACTCTTTGCTAGCCTCCTCTTAGGCTTTGTATAACGATATGCCCCGCTGGGTCAAAAACCTTTAGCCTCTCTCTCGGGCTTTGTACGAGACACAAAATAGCCTCCTCATAGGCTTTGTATAATGATTTTCCTAGCGGAAATTAGCCTCCTCTTAGGCTTCGTATAAGAAAACCACTGGTTGATCCAATCAACCTTTTAGCATCAAAGCTGTGCCTCGTTCACAGTACACAAACATCAAAAACTTCTTTCCCTTCATCTAATCGCTGTAAGCGGCAAGCCTCTGGATCATCTATATCCATGCCACTGTCCCTCTTTTAGCATGAGAAATTCCTAAGGAAAGATGGTATTGCTCTATACTGAGTTAAAGTCTTCTCCTCCAAGTTAAAACCCTTTCTTCGGAAATTATGGCATTGCTCGGATCCGCGTATCCCAGTTAAAGTAATTCTCCTTCTCCCCTCTTTAGAGATGACAAATTCTCTCTAAAGTCGAGGTCTTTCGCTTCACGTCTTGGGCTTTGAACAAGACACAAATAGACCTTTCGCTTCACGTCTTGGGCTTTGAACAAGACACCAAAAACCAATTTCCTCCCATAGAATAGGAGGAACTACGAACGCTCTGATTTCCCTGTTTCGGTAAACGGGAATACGTAGGCATAAGATCGAAAGAAAAGATCTTAGCGAGCGCAATCAACAAAAAACCCAAATCCCATATCCCCATCAATCAAAAGCAGTAATTCAAAAGCATCAGTCTTAACATCCTAATCCTTATTCCCCGCCAGAAACCCTTTGCCTAGAAAAAAGAAAGAAAGAACCGTATTGGCGAAATACGAATAACCAGTACAAAGGCCCCCCCCACATTGATAGCATCCGTAACCTAACAGACCGCTGTTTAAACTCAGTATGCAAGCAGGGTTAATTGGAGACATCTATTTCCCTTCCTTATTCAGCTCACAATAGGATAAAAAATGAATTGACCTGTAGTTTTAAGCTCAAACCGCAGAGAGCAACCAGCGCTTAAGAACCGCGTCCAAAATCGCTCGCTACAGAAAAGTGGCGCCCACCGTGGGGCCCGTTCCTTTCTTTCTACTTCTCTTGTGTGAAAAATTACACAAATGGCGACTCTGCTGGGGAGTCTCCTTTTCTACGGAAAATGGGAACTCTACCGAAGAGAAAGATTGACCTATGCTGGTCCATCTCTTAGGCAGGGAACCATAGATTGGGGCTTCCGTCGGGGAACCCATTTCTGTCAGGAACTTAAGAATCGTAGCTTTATAAGTCTAGGATGATTAGGACAAATATATATACTGCTTTTCCTAATTGCTATACGTGTTTATTTTTCTGCTACTGGGAATGCGTGTAATGCCGCATGTGGTGAGATTGAGTATACACTTAAGAAAAGCCAACCTTTTTCGTAGTGCGGAAGCTATCGGAAATAGTTGTTACGCGATACTACCCTCATTTGAGGCTGGTGATCTATTCTCGGTGAATGGCACTTACTCTAAGATTGCACACAACTCGCTGGCGATCCGCTTGTTGTCTGCCTTCCTGGGAGGAGCTGATGATAATGAGTACAGGTACAAAAATCACTCTAGTATAAACCTTTGGGGATGGGTAGAGCCTTGACTTCATGACAACGACCCTCTGACCCCATGTTTTTTCTATGTTTTTGTGTGCTGCATTCATGCATTCATTTAATAAAACATTAAAACATTCAAAAAAATTTCTCTTCTAGTCTCTCTGTTTTTCAAATTAAACTAAGACTGTGATTGCAAATATCAGAGAAAAAGATTGCATTAATGGATTTCGGTAGAAGGAGAACTCACCAGTATACCTTCAAGGTTCCAAAACTAGGGGATTTGAGAAAGTTAACGAGGATGATCGTTAACCCAGAGGCTTTCAGAGCCAAGCACGGTGGTTTGCTACCACTGTTAAGAGTCCATGTGATTAAGGGGATCATGGACGCGCTCATTCAGTTCTACGATCCAGTTTATCATTGTTTCACATTCCCGGATTACCAGCTGGCACCAACGCTGGAGGAGTATTCTCATCTGACTGATTTACATATCACAGATCGAGCTCCATTTTCTGGACTGGAAGAAATTCCAAAGAATCAGACTATTGCAAGAGCAATTCATTTGGACGAGTCTGAGGTCAGGACTCACATGATTACTATGGGTGGCATCCAAGGCTTGCCAGCCCAGTTCCTAACCAAGAAAGCTCTGTACTCGCTAGTATAGGGAACGGGAATGTTTTTGAAAGCATCTTTGTCTTGCTCACCTACGGGTTATTTTTGTTTCCTAACGTCAATAACTTCGTCGATATCAACGCTATTAAGGTTTTTCTCATTGGAAACCCTGTGCCGACTTTGTTCGTAGATGCGTATCATTCTGTACACTTAGGAAATTTGTACTGCGGAGGGGAGATCACATGCTGTGTACCTTTGCTTTACAAGTGGTTTATCTCTCACTTGCCCAAGTCTGCCACTTTTTAGGATTGCAAGAGTGTCTTACGTTGGTCGCAGAAGATCATGTCCCTCACCAACTCTGATATAGATTGGTGTAATAGGATTTATGAGGGAATCAGAATCATTGACCGTTGTGGAAACTTCCCCAGCGTACCCCTCATAGGAACTAAAGGAGGAATCAACTATCATCCGATATTAGTTCTTCGTCAATTTGGATACCCGATGAGACACATCCCGCTGGGTGTTCATCTGGAAGGTCTTTTCTTCAAAGAAGGAGAAAGTGACAGAGCACTAAAGATGGAAATAGTGCAAGCTTGGAAACATGTTCATAAGAAAGGACGAGAGTCTCTGGGAAAACCGGACTGTGTCTTGGTGGAGCCTTATCTCCATTGGGTACAAACTAGAGCTCTCAAGCTAAAGATGCCTTATCCTCGTTACGAAATTCTTCCGCCGAGGGAAATTGTCATGTACTTCATGACGGAAACTGAAAGGCTTCAAGTTACTCTCAACAAAGTTCAAAAGGAAAGAAGGTCTTGGAAGAACAAGTACCGCACCCTCGACGTAGAGTGTATCAAAATACAGCAACTATTGAAAGAGAAAGATGCTCTGATTGAAATTTTGGAGCAGCATGCTGTAGAGAATCAAGATGACCAAAGGAATTTGCTCACTCCTTTCACTTGGCAAAGGAATGACAACCCGACAACGGCCCAAGCGCCCCGGTCAAAGAAAAGGAAGATACCAGAATCAGCACCCGGTTTCTCCTCAGAGAGGACTCGGGACCCATTAGTTTAGGTTTCTGTTTCTGCACTTTGTAATCTACTGTATTTCCGTTTCTGTAATCCTTTGGAATTCAATAAAAAGGGGTTTCCCCACCGTTTGATATTTGCAATCTAATTGTCGAAGTTTATTTTGATTAAACCTAAAAACAATTAATATAATCATTGCATTCATCATTCTCACATCGCGTATTCTCCTTACCTACAAATCTCACGTTTGTGTCTCGATTCTAGAGTCAAACTGTCTCATTCGTATAATACTCGGGCCAATCGTCAAAAAAAGATGGATGATCTTGAGGAAGAAAACAGAGAGTTGAAAGAAGAGATCGACACTCTGAGAGAGGATATGAGAAAGCTTCGTAACGACATGCAAGCCATGGCAGAAGCTCAGCTACAAAGAACTGTGATCTCAGAGATCACCTCAACGCCCATCATAGAAAAGTATGATCTTAGGTATCAGATACCGAAAGATCGTCCTTGGGGCATTCCTGATAACTATATCCCGGAAGGATATGTTCCGCCGATCACTGAAGATCAGGGAATCGCAACAGAAGCCGCTGGGCCTGAAGGTTACAAACTTTGGGAAAGCGAAGATGCCAGGGGCATACTCAAGACTCCTGAAGGTTACAAAATTCGGGAAGCGCCAAGACTTACTGCCGTAGTCACGGTACCATCCCCTGTGGTGCACACTGTCCCGGAAGGACAGATTCCACAGACACCTTCTGGTAAGAAGGAAACTATGTTCGATAGAATGGATGAATTCCAGGAACAGTTCTTGGAAATGCAGGAAGAGCTGCAAGCCATTCGCGGTCAGGATCTATTTGGGAAGGACGCCGCAGACCTCTGCTTGGTCCCAAATGTGAAAGTCCCGCACAAGTTCCAAGTGTCCGACTTTGAAAAATACAAGGGTAACCCTTGCCCTCAGAGCCATCTGGTGATGTACGCTCGGCGGATGTCAGCTCAGACGAAGAATCAGGACCTGCTGATTCACTACTTCCAGGATAGTTTAACCGGTGCCGCACTCAAATGGTACATGGGTTTAAACCGTGCCACTATCAGTACTTTCAGAGATCTTGGCACTGCCTTCGTCCAACAATACAAGTACAATTTGGACATGGCACCCGACAGAGATCAACTCAGATCAATGTCGCAAAAGGACAAGGAAACCTTTAAGGAGTATGCTCAAAGGTGGCGTGAAATTGCCGCTCAAATTTGTCCACCTCTTGAGGAAAAAGAGATGACAAAGATCTTCTTAAAGACCTTAAGCTCATTTTACTATGACCGAATGATTGCCAGTGCGCCCAGTGATTTCACCGAAATGGTCGGCATGGGTGTACGTCTTGAGGAAGCCGTCTGAGAAGGACGTTTGGTAAAAGACACTGGATCAACGAGCGGTACTAAAAAATACGGTAGTGCTCTCCCTAAGAAAAAAGAGCAAGATATTGGGAATATCTCTCTCGGAAAGCAAAGGCGTCGTTATCAGCCAGTAGCAGCTGTTACTCCTGCTATAGGCCCCGCGCCTGTTCCTATGTATCAACCTCAGATTGCGCAGAGCCAACCTGACCAACAAAGGACACAACAGCCTCTTCAGCAGGCTCGTCCTCCATATAACAACAACCGTACAACACGGCCACCAGGATTTGATCCTATACCCGTAACGTACGCAGAGCTGTTTCCGTTACTACTGGCTAAGGGGCACATCCAGACTAAGTCTCCTCTTACAGTACCGGAAAATCCGCCTTTCTGGTTTAAGGTGGATCAAACATGCCCTTATCATCAAGGAAGTTCAGGGCATAACATTGAGACTTGCCTCAATTTCAAATCTGACGTGCAAAAGCTTGTTAGGAGCGGGCTCTTATCTTTCAAAGATACGAATCCTAATGTTCTTACGAACCCGCTGCCTCAACATGAGAAAGCTGCAGTCAATCTGATTGAGAAAGAGACTAACAATGTCTATCAAATTCACGATGTACTCTTATTGGAGACCAATCTGGTCAAGATGCATTGTAGACAGAGTGGATATGGCCATGTGCCACCTCATAACTATCACCAGTGTGATATCTGCTCTAAAGATAACCAAGGATGTTCTGTGGTGCAAGCAGCTCTGCAGGAACAGATGGATCTCGGATGGATCCAAGAGCACCGAGTTCGTGGAGTTAACATGGTCTCTACGAATTCTAACGTCATTCAAAACCACGACATCCGTGTGATGAATGTCAACTTGGTGGCGATGCACTCAAGGCAAAGCCAGTATCATAATCTTCCGCGGCACGATTACAGTTCCTGTCTGATTTGCTCGGTAAACAAACAGGGATGCTCTTTCATACAAGAGGCCCTCCAGCGTCAGATGGATCTTGGATGGATCCAAGACTACCATGATAGGAACTCCTATCAAATCAATATGGTTCAGATCTTTGACATTCGCGTGATGAATACCAACCTGGTAGAGTTACATGCTGAGCAGGTCCGACTTGGATTCTTAATATCACATGACTATCAAAATTGTAAAGCGGGTTGCGAAAACGATCGAGGTTGTACCCTTGTCCAGGAGGCACTTCAGCACTTGTTAAATCACTGGTGGATGCCAATCTATATGGACGAAGATACTCAGCAGATTAGTATCAATAACAGGAATCCTACTCGTCGTCAAAGTCAGGATGTCCGATCAATGGAAGGTAACCTAGTGAGGTTACATTGTATTCAAAGTGGGCGTGGCCAGGTGCCACCACACAACTATGACAATTTTAGCGTCTGTTCGGAAGGTAACCAAGGGTGTTACCTTGTGAGAGCAGCTCTTCAGGGTCAGATTGATCACGGAGAAATTCATCCATATCCAGGTTCAGGACCCATCATTTGGTCGCCGAACTACCTTGCCGATCAGGTTGAGGATGTTGTCATGATCTCTGGTCATCACCAGATCAGGGATGTTTTTGCCATCATTCCTCTACTTGATGAATCTAGAGTTCCCAACTGGGAACGGATCGAGGTTACTTATGACGGTCAGAAAAATCAGAAGGTTCCCATAGTCATCTATCTACCGGGGCCATTACCGTATGAATCAGCTAAGGCGATCCCTTACAAATACGGTGCAACAATAATCGAGAATGGAAAGGAAATTCCATTACCCTCCGTCGTGAATATTGCAGACATCAGTCGTGTAACACGGAGCGGTCGAATCTTCAACCGAGGGGTTGGAGAATCCAACAAAGAAAAGGAACTTCAGGCAAAAATTCCTGATCCACCAGTCGGTCAATCTGGTAATCCCGACTGTTCAAAAGACAAAGATGAGATGCTAAAGCTCATCCAAAGGAGTGAATATAACATTGTTGATCAACTGTTACAGACTCCTTCAAAGATCTCAGTATTATCACTGTTACTCAGTTCAGAAGCACACAGAGAGGCTCTACAGAAAGTCTTGGAGCAAGCCTTTGTGGAACAGGATGTAACAATCAGACAGTTCGATAGTATTGTCTCTAACATCACTTCCTGCAATAATTTGGGATTTAGTGATGAGGAATTACCTAAAGAAGGTCGTCGTCATAACATGGCGCTCAACATTACGGTTAACTGCCAGGGCGATGCTTTAGCCAACGTACTGGTAGACACAGGGTCAGCCCTGAATGTTATGCCGAAGTCCACTTTGATGCAATTATCATTCAAGGGCCCTCTGATGAGAGTCAGCGAGGTCGTCGTCAAAGCATTCGACGGATCCAGAAAAACAGTTATCGGCGAAGTTGATCTTCCCATAACTATTGGTCCTCACACTTTCCGAGTCACTTTCCAGGTCATGGACATCCCGGCAACATATAGTTGTTTATTAGGAAGACCTTGGATACATCAGGCTGGAGCGGTCACTTCGACCCTCCACCAAAAGCAAAAGTTCGTCCAGAACGATCAACTTGTCACGGTTTATGGGGAACAAGCCTTGCTCGTGAGTAACTTATCATCATCTACTTGTGTGGAACCCGAGGAGGTTATTGGAACTCAGTTCCAGGCACTATCGGTGAGCAAGAACGATCAATTCAAAGAAGGAACTTCAATTTCTTCATACAAAGATGCTATCAAAGCAATCGAGAGTACCGATACAAAAGGATGGGGACGGCTTTTCATTCCTATTGACAATAAAACAAAGAAGGGTCTTGGTTTTTCTGCAACCTGTACCCAGACGGCCGCCAACGATGAAAGTCTTCATCCCCTTCAAAACTTCTTCCACAGTGGAGGTTTTCTCCACCCAGTGTCTCAGACAATTCATGCTATCAATGAGGAAGATCCCTCTGACACAGATGAAGAATGGAAGTCCTACCTTAACAAGGACGGCTATATGTCTCAGGAAGAGGTGCCTATGCCTTTTTGCTTTCCTACAGAAAGTCCGAGATTTATACCAAGATCAGATGTCAAAATGATCTACGGGGATTGTGATCCGGAAGGCTGCCGTGCTCTGCCAAATTCATTAGAGGAAGACACTCTGACGAAAGAAAACTCTTATCACAACTACTATGGCCCGATGGATGGTCTGCCAATGTGGCAGCCTTACCCAGGAAACTTGGGGCAAGAAAGTCAGCCGAGTAACGAAACTCAGCTGAGCGTCATTGAACAGAATACCTGTGTCCCCGCCATGTCATGGGATCAACACTCAGGTCATTCGGAAACTACTCAACATGAAGATGAATTTGCAACGTTTGCAGGACTAGAATTCATCAACTATGCTTTTCCTGAGGTCAACGTCATCGAGAGAAATGACTCCTCCAGTTCAAAAGAAGTGTGGGACACCTTGGGACGACCGAGTGGAAAATATGACTATATGGTCAAGTACACTGCTCCCGAAAGCTCTCGTATCAGGCTCGAAGACATCCAGCCAACTGGATGGGGAGATACAGCTGAGAGCACAAATGCTATGCAAAATGCAACAGGGGAATCCTCCTACGACAATTCTGCTTGGGAGACAGATTCCAACGATCCTACTCCACCAGAAATCAGCGTCGTTTCTGAAGATAAATCAAGGAAGGTGCCTGACTTTGTGATTCACCAAGGAGTTCGCCGCCAATGGGTTACCGTCGAGGTTCCGAAGGTCGTTCGTCAGTCAAAGTAATTGCCATCTTTAACCTTTCACCCTGCCCAGGTGAAACGGATATTTTGATAGGGCTCGTTTTCTGTAAATTTCCCTCTTTGCTTTGCCCAAAGCGATAGAGTTTTGTTTTATAGGGTTGTAGTTTCAAGATTCGACTTGTTCATTAATAAAATAACGTCGTTCTGTAATTTCCGCATTAATTGCTGTTTTCTCTTTTTGCTTTTTCAGAAAATGGTAATCCTAAAAAGCATTCAATAATAAAAACAAGCAGTAAAATCAAAACACTGCACATACTTGCATTTTCTCTATTTCTTCTAAACACGAATCATAACGTCATGCAGATTGCTTGTTTTATACCCCGTTGAAACATACGATCCGATGCCTTCTTTAATCTTTGAGTTCCCGGTATTCGAGGCTGAAGAAGAAAATGACAACAAAATTCTAGAAGAGATCTCCTGACTACTCAGACAAGAGGAAAGGTCCATTGAACCTCACAAAGAACCGTTGGAAACAGTAAGCTTGGGTTCAGAAAAAGAGAGAAAAGAAATCAGGATCGGAGCATTGCTCAGTCCAACTGCCAGAGAGGGTTTGATAAAGCTTCTCAAAGAATTCCCCGATGTATTCGCTTGGTCCTATCAGGATATGCCAGGATTGGATACCAGCATCGTGGAACATCATTTACCGTTAAGATCGGAATGTCCGCCAGTAAAGCAAAGGTTGAGACGCACTCACCCAGACATGGCCATCAAAATCAAGGAGGAGGTACAGAAACAGATCGACGCGGGTTTCCTCGCTACATCTGAATATCCTCAATGGTTAGCCAACATCGTACCCGTTCCCAAAAAGGACGGAAGGGTCAGAATGTGTGTTGATTACAGAGATCTGAACAAGGCAAGTCCAAAGGACGACTTTCCTTTACCACACATTGACATGCTGGTTGACAGCACAGCAAAGTTCAAAGTTTTCTCCTTCATGGATGGATTCTCGGGCTATAACCAGATCAAAATGGCGCCAAAAGACATGGAGAAAACTTCGTTCATTACCCCATGGGGTACCTTTTGTTACAAGGTAATGCCGTTCGGTTTGAAGAATGTCGGGGCAACCTATCAAAGGGCCATGACTACTCTGTTTCATGACATGATACACAAAGAAATCGAGGTATATGTCAATGATTTGATTGTAAAATCAAGAACAGAGGATGAGCACGTTGAAGATCTGTCAAAATTATTCGAACGTCTAAGAAAATTCAAGCTCCGCTTGAATCCCAACAAGTGCACCTTCGGTGTCCGTTCGGGGAAATGAGTAGGGTTCATCGTCAGCCAGAAAGGAATTGAAGTTGATCCTGACAAGGTCAAGGCCATTCAAGAAATGCTTTCTCCGAAAACTGAAAAACAAGTCAGAGGATTCCTGGGACGTTTGAACTACATCTCCAGATTCATATTCCTTATGACCGCGACATGTGCGCCGATTTTCAAATTACTCAAAAAGAACCAGGATTGCGTTTGGTTAGAAGACTGCCAAACTGCCTTTGACAGTATTAAGGAATACCTGTTGAATCCTCCGATCCTATCACCTCCAGTGGAAGGAAGACCACTAATCATTTACCTCACAGTCCTAGAGGACTCAATGGGATGTGTACTTGGCCAACAAGACGAAACTAAAAGGAAAGAGTCTGCCATTTACTATCTAAGCAAGAAATTCACTGACTACGAAAATCGGTACACAATGCTTGAGAAAACTTGTTGCGCTTTGGCTTGGCAGCCAAACGTCTTTGCCAGTACATGATTCGTCATACTACTTGGTTGGTCTCCAAAATGGATCCAATCAAGTACGTTTTCGAAAAACCTGCTCTCACGGGAAGGATTGCCCGTTGGCAGATGTTACTATCAGAATATGACATAGAGTACCATGCTCAGAAAGCCGTTAAAGGAAGTATTTTAGCCGATCATTTGGCTCATCAACCGATTGACGATCAAGAATCAATCGGGTTTGACTTCCCAGATGAAGATGTCATGTATCTAAAGATGAAAGATTGCGATGAACCGCTACCTAGTGAAGGGCCAGAACCAGGTTCCCAGTGGGGACTTATCTTTGACGGAGCAGTCAATCATTATGGAAACGGAATTGGGGCAATCATTGTTACCCCTCAGGGTTCCCACATTCCTTTCACCGCTAGACTTACGTTCAAATGTACGAACAACGAGGCCGAATACGAAGCATGTATCATGGGTCTCGAAGAAGCGATTGATTTAAGAATCAAAAACTTGGACGTATACGGTGATTCAGCCCTGGTTATTAACCAGATAAAAGGAGATTGGAACACATACCAATCAGGATTGATTCCTTACAAAGACTATGCAAGAAGGTTGTTACCCTTCTTCAACAGAGTCAACTTTCATCACATCCCTCGTGATGAGAATCACATGGCTGATGCATTAGCCACTCTCTCTTCCATGATTAGTGTAGGTCGATGGAATGACATACCTAAGATTGACGTTATGCGCCTTGAACGGCCCGCTTACATCTTTGCGATTGAAGCAGTCATAGACGCCAGACCTTGGTATCACGATATCAAATGCTTCCTTCAGAAACAAGAGTACCCATCTGGGGCACTCAGAAAAGACAGGAAAACCCTCAGAAGATTGGCTGGAAACTTCTTCCTGAGCGGTGATACTCTTTATAAGAGAAATTTTGACATGGTTTTGCTCCGATGCGTCGACAGACCAGAAGCAGACATGCTCATGAAAGAAATTCATGAAGGATCCTTTGGCACTCATGCCAACGGACACACAATGGCGAGAAAAATTCTCAGGGCCGGGTATTATTGGTTGACCATGGAATCCGACTGCTACAAGTACATGAGGAGGTGTCACAAGTGTCAGATATACTCCGACAAAATTCATGTACCGCCATCACATCTCAAAGTTCTTTCTTCCCCGTGGCCTTTTTCCATATGGGGAATCGACATGATTGGTATGATTGAGCCCAAGGCTTCAAACGGACATCGGTTCATCCTGGTAGCCATTGACTATTTCACCAATTGGGTCGAAGCAGCGTCATTCGCCAATGTAACCCGACAAGTGGTGGTCCGATTTATCAAAAACAATATCATCTGCCGTTATGGTGTTCCAAGCGAGATCATTACTGATAATGGATCTAACTTGAACAATAAGATGATGAAAGAGTTGTGTTCAGAGTTCAAGATGGAACACCATAACTCATCTCCCTACCGACCCAAGATGAACGGAGCGGTAGAAGCGGCTAACAAGAACATCAAGAAGATCGTTCAAAAAATGGTTGTAACCTATAAAGATTGGCACGAGATGCTACCCTTTGCTCTTCATGGTTATCGAACATCTGTCTGCACTTCAACAGGGGCTACCCCTTTCTCTCTAGTATATGGCATGGAGGCAGTGCTTCCCATAGAAGTAGAGATCCCGTCAATCAGGGTATTGATGGAAGCTCAGCTCACCGAAGCTGAATGGTGTCAAAGTCAACACGACGAACTGAACCTGATCGAAGAAAAGAGAATCACGGCACTATGCCATGGTCAGTTATATCAGCAAAGAATGAAGAGGGCGTTCGACAAAAAGGTCCGACCTCGTGTCTTCAGGAAAGGAGACCTCGTGCTCAAGAAGATACAATCATTTCTCACTGACTCTCGGGGCAAATGGACCCCAAATTATGATGGCCCCTATGTGGTCACGAAAGCTTTCTCAGGTGGCGCCTTGAGACTTGCAACCATGGACGGAGAGGAATTTGCCTACCCCACGAATGTTGATGTAGTCAAGAAATACTTCGCCTAAACTAAAAAAAAAAAAACGTCTCGGTGGATTGAAAACCCGAAAGGGCGGTCCAGGCAAAAGTTAGAGACATGAAAAAAAATCATCCCGATGGGTTGGAAATCTCATAGTACAATCCAGGCAAAAATTAGGGATAATGGCAAGTAACTATGTTCATCAGAGGCAAGTCCCTCAGCAGCAGTTACAGCATCATCTATCGGAGGAAATTTCCAGTTAAAGGTCATCTTCGACGGAAGCTCAGGATGCCCCAAATTCAAAGTTGATAGAAGGATAGTGGTCGTTATGTTTCAACGTAGCCCTTTTCCCTATAAATTACCATTTTCTAACTTTGTATATACTCTTTGGAATCACGCGTTTGGCTGATCTCCATCTTATCAATAAAATTTGAGCCTTTGTGCTTTTGTTTGTAATTCTTTACTTGTTTTAGCTTTACAGAACGACGTTGTTTAAACTTAACCAGCGATTCTTGAAATAAAACAAAAATGAATTTACTTGTTAAAACTTTTTCTGCTTTTAAAATAAAGATGGCATTTCTTTTGACTGTTGAACATCAGAAGAACATCGATCGCTTCTCCCGAAGTAAGCGAACTTCAAAGTGCAGAATCAAAGTACTCCTTCTAAGCTAGTATGCCCGAATGAAGGGATCAACTGTGTCAGAGACCTTGTTTCGTCTGACACACCTCGGCCGAGTTCTCATCTCCTAAGCCCGATCAACATAGCTCCCCGCGTGGACTATCTCTCCTAAGCAAGGTGGAATTGCTATTTTGAATCAACGGTACTTCTTCGCCCCGCGATGGCCGAGTATCCAATTGTGTTCATCCATTAGTCTGTATGTCGCGTCTGTTTTGTCAGCATACATACATCATGCATTTTTTATTTGCATTCGCATTTCGTATTGCATCACTATCACTTGAGTCGGTCTTGTCCCCTAGTGATAAACAGTTTTCTCAATCGAGTTTGTCAGTTCTTTCCTCGTCAGGAAGTGTTGCGTCTGCACAATCTCGCCACCAGTGTATCTTTAGATCAGAGTCGGCACTTGGCCACTTTGATAACTTGAACCTCTGAAAGATCAGAGAACCTTCAACAAATTTCACTCTTCGCCATTGAAGATGATATCCTCGCTTTCCCGGATTAAGGAAAATCCCCAGAGAAAGCCTCGTGATCAGAGATTCGGCAGCATGCCAGTTTTGCTCCGAAAGGACCGCTGATGAAAAGGTCATAGGCCCCACAAAATTGGACCCCATCATATGGCGTTTCTCCAGGAAGATCCCGAGAAAAGTATGATGAAAGATCCCAAATGAAAACAGTCTCTCAAGAGACTCGCTTTCCCTAGTAGAATCGACAGATGGCGTCTCCAACAGAAAAGTTTGTACAACTCTACAACTCAGACGACTGGGTTCCCCAGCAAGTCTGACATCAAAACTTTTTCCACTCAAATGGCATCTCCCCAGGAAAATTCGGCGAGAAGTTTGAGGAAAGCCGCTATGAATAGCGTCCCTTGTCAAGAAAGTTTATTGACAAAAGAAACTAAGACCAGTTCTTGGTAAGAAACCAGGATCGAGGGGAAGTTTAAATCAGAAACTAAGACCAGTTCCTTGGTAGGAAACCAAGAACGAGGGGAGGTTTATTTCATCAGAAACTAAGACCAGTTCCTTGGTAGGAAACCAAGAACGAGGGGAGGTTTATTTCAAAAGAAAACTGAGACCAGTTCCTTGGCTGAAGACCAGGATCGAGGGGAAGTTTACCTTTTTTGAGCATCATTACTTAGCTAAAGAAGATGAATACGTAAGCTACCATTCATAACCACCATCAAAATTTCAGATATTCCGATATTTAATCCTCTTGCACCCCGAATGCCCGAATCCCTTCGTCATTCATACCTTCGGGTCCAAGAAGATTAAATAGGGGCATCTGTAATACCCCAAATTTTGACCACTTAGATTTCCCATCATTGTGAAAATCATCATCACAATATGGATGAACCATCATGCTTCATCAGTCTCCCCAAAGATGGGTGAGCATCCAATACAATCAAAATTAGGGTTACAAGCCCTCTCTGAGTGCTTAGACAAAGGATCAATCAAGAAATGACATGATCTTCAACTTGTCTAATCTCTTAAACATCCACAATGGATTAAAAAGTACTCCCACTTCAAGGATTAAGCACAAGGCTGCTCCCTTCTAGGTGGATCAAGTTTCAAGATCGACAGTGTCACCAAATTAGGGTTTTGGTCGACCAGGGCCTCCATATGGAAATTTTCATCTGGGCACAAGGCAATGATACAAAACATGACCTAATATGCTTCATGGAACCTCATGAACCCATGCATCAAGTCAATTTTGCCTCAGGGGATGCATTCATCAAAAATCAGGAATTAGGGTTTCTTGACCTAATTCACCCCTAAGTTGACTTTTGGGACAAACCATGAGCCAAGACCTCAAGAGATGATTTGAGGGTCTCTAATATACCATATTGATCCATTTGGAACAATGGATTGATCCAAGAAGTTTGAGCAACAAGTCTCAATTTCATCTGCACCACAATTAGGGTTTTAAGGGAAAAGTCAACTGTAACTTTGACTTTTAACCAAGACATGCTCCCAAACCCTAATACATGATTGAATATACCCTATGACACCCATGGAACATGTCCATCAAGTTTGATTTAGGTCAAGGACATGATTTCCTGAAGAATTGCACAGTTTGGAATTCATCTGATAAAAAGTCAACTGTGCACAAAAGTCAACTTTGACTTTTTGAGATTTTTCACCAAAATGGATTTTTAACCCTAAAATGATGTTAATGTATGATTTGAATCATCATTCATCAAGAAAAATCAAGAAAAGTAAGATAACTTGTAAAAGGGGTAACCATAAAACTTAGAAATTTTTCTAAGTTAAAAATAAAGTGGCAAATGTACCAACTTTGGAGGACCATAACTCCTAAAACACAAGGCCATTTTTTATCATCCAAAGATGGATTTGTAGCCCTCATTATCACCTACAAAAACTTCAACTACAAGTCATTCCAATTCATTAAGGATTTTGAGTTATGGAGTAATCAAAGTGGCTGAAAAGTGAAAATGTCACTTTTTCCAACACTTAGTGAAATTTTCACTAAGTCAGAATTTGCCTTCACTTTTTGCCAAATGTAGGGGGATTTTTCACTTGGAATCAAAAGAGATCAAAACCAAACTTGTTCAAACAGTTGTTGTATCATGTAAGAGCTTTCCAAAATGGCCAAGAACATTGCCAAATTTAACCTACATCATGAGATACAACATTGGCAAGTTGCCTTGCTGAAATCTGTCAAGGCAAGGCAGAATTTGCATTTTGGCTCGATTTACCAAAATCAGCCAATTGCAATTGCTCCAATCCACTTGGACACCTCAGAGGATTGAATCCAAAGGTCCAAGGAACAAAGAATAGCATGTTGAACCTAGAATGGCCAAAATAGGGACAAGACTTCAAATTTGGAATGAGGCATTCAATGGAACCATCAAGGTGGCATGGACTGAGCCATTCTCATCTGAAATCAGTCAAGACTTATCCAAGACCAAGGGGACCAAAGCTCTGTGCCCTAACCTCTAGTCAATGGCTAGAGGAGACTTTCATTTCCATTGGCCAACATTGAGGGAACCTACTTACCAGCTTCCATGCACTATTCCTTGCAAAACAAACTTGCTCTACTATAAATAGAGCTCAATTGTGGTCAGTTTAAGTACACCAAAGCCATCTAACAGATGTTTTCCTCAAAATCTCTTTCTCTTGGCAAAAATGCCTTTCTTAGCAAGGTAGCTATCGGGTTTTGAGTTTGAGAGCAATTCTGCACAAACCAATCACTCACACACCTCACATACATCACATATGAGCTGATCAAACACTCACATAACTTCTGAAACATCAAAATCTCAAAATCACTTGCCATCCACACAAGTTTGAAGTGAAGTTGCAGCTGAGATGCCATAAACTGATCCAATCCATTTCAATTCAATCCAAGTGTTCAAACACACTCCATATGGTGTAGGGAAGCTGTCCAGATCATCACAACTTGTCTGTAACACCTCCAACTCAAAATCACATCTGCTCTTGCTGTCACGACTTGGAGGTAAGCACATACTTGGTCATCTCTCAATCTATACATATTTCCTCGCACAATAATTTGGCCATATGTTCATAATCATGCATGGAATGTTTTCCCTCAATTAATTGCATTGTTTGAATCGTGTATCAAAAATCCTAGCCTTCATGCAGAAATTAGGGTTCTTGAGGTTTCTTCGTGATTTCTTGTTGTATGTTTAATTTAAATGAAATAAAAGTACATAGACATGATCGTGAGGTTGAGACGAGCATAATGATATGTGAATTGCATGATATGATTACGTATTCAGTGAGATTGGATGGAAAATGGAAATCTGGGCAAACTGAAAAAACGCGCGTGTTCTTGGTGTTGTTCTTGGCGCCATTTTCATATATTTGAATATTTGAATTTTGTGATTTTGTTTAATTGATTCAAAAATTAATTTCTCTCTGAGTTTTAATGATTTTGAGTTGATTCTTTTTTTAATAATTCACAAAAATGTTAAAATATTTTATTTTCACAAAAAATCCCAAAAATATTATTTATTTCATATAATTGATATTTTTGCAAAGAATTAATATTTTAATTGTTTTTGGCATTTTAAATATTTTTTCTACATTGATTTTGCAACTTTTAATGCTTTCTAATTATTTTGTAGGTCAATACTTAATTTTTGAAGCATTAATCCAAGATCACAATTTGTTTTCCATGTGTTAAACAATTTTTGATCATTTTAATTGAATTTTTATTCAATTAAATACATTTTTTGAAAACAAATTAGGGTTTTGGATTAATTCAACCCTCATAAATCATTTTCAAAACTATTTGGGCCTCTTGAGAGAGTGTAAGACCCAGCACCCCTTGTACAAAAACTTTTTGGGCCTCACTCATTGTATAAGTCCCTCTGTACAAGTAAACGGTGCGATCGTCGCCCGTTTAAAAATAAAAACCATTTGGGCCTACCTTCGAGTAGTAAGACCCATTTCTTTTTCTTTAAAACACTTTGGGCCTCTATTAGAGTGTAAGACCCAATCTCCCTTTTAACCAAAACATTTTGGGCCTCACTTATTGTATAAGTCCCTCTGCGTTAAAAGAAAACCTCA
This sequence comes from Lathyrus tuberosus, assembly GCA_022829125.1. NCBI lineage: Eukaryota > Viridiplantae > Streptophyta > Magnoliopsida > Fabales > Fabaceae > Lathyrus > Lathyrus tuberosus. Next base: position 2,199,668 of record JALAZF010000309.1, on the reverse strand, counting down.
GCGCGATCGCCATTTTTAAACGAAAAATCATTTGGGCCTAGCCTCGTGTTATAAGCCCCACTCTTTTTCTTTAAACCTTTTTGGGCCTCTTGAGAGAGTGTAAGACCCATCCCTTTGTACAGAAAACCTTTTTGGGCCCCAGTCACTTGTATAAGTCCCTCTGTACAAATTCGAACAGTGCGCTTACTGATAAAACCCTGGGCCTCTCCTTGAGCTGTAAGCCCCAAATCTTTCTTTTTCAAAGCACTTTCTCCTTTGATTTTGAATATACTATTGTTTTCAATCTTTCTTTGTTGAACAACTAACCAAACAACATGGAAGCACTACAACCGAGTAAGTGGTTATCGCTTTCATTTACTGCTTTCATATTATAAACTGTATTGTGGGCCTGCTCACTGTAAGTCTCATTTCATAAACTCATATCTACTGTGTAATAATAGTATAGATATTTCGAGTTTCCCCGGCAACTACGTCTAGAACTAGGTGACGCCGTTTCACTTATTCGTAGAAATAGACGCCTAGATCCCCAATAGGAGCACCAGATACAGTCTTCTCTTCGCCTGTCCTCCTTAGGAATTGTCAAGGAACTCTATTCCCAAAGATGAATGTATTCTCTGTGAATGGCATCTTTGAGTTTCTTCCAAATTCTCGAACTTTCCTGACTTGATCTATTCCTTGTGGATAGCTTGCCTTGAATGTCTCGGGGTTTGGGTACCCACTACGGTCATAATCTTGGACCTTAACTAAGGAACCCTCTTTAAAAGCTAAAAGTCGTTGGATAGTAAACCTCGCACGTTTACCAGTGGTTTTCATCTTTAAAAGAGTTATCTCTCCTAATGGAAAGGAGATGATAGACCCACGGGCTTCTTAAAAGCATCGGCCTCCTCTTGGGCATTAATACAAGGACCCTACGGTTCTTAGAAGTATTCACAGCCTCCTCTTAGGCTTCGTATAATGATCTCTTCCTCCGGGAATGATAACCTCATCTTGGGCTTCGTACAAGGACCCGTTGGCTTCTTAAAAGATTCCAGCCTCCTCTTGGGCTTCGTACAAATTGTCCCGACGACCTCCTAGAGGTATAGGAACAGAACCTAGTCATCCTCATAGAACAGTCCTTTCATAGAGTCTACTACTGTTTCTCGAAGCATAGTACAAAAAGATAAAACTCTAGACTTGGACAGTCTAACTTCCTTGAGTCTCAAAGACATTCTCAAGCACCCTTCGTTAAATAGGAAGGAAACCCGCAGACTCGGATAGTCTCAATACCCTTTGGATTTCCCGTTTCCTCAAAGAAAAGGAAATATCCCTGATCCTCAAATTGAATCCCTGTGTACAGTGTTACTCATATAAGAACTGATTTTCTCTTTTAAATCAGTATATTGGATCTGTCACTCAACTGAAACAGTTACAATAGCCTCCATCTCGGGCTTCGTACGAGATACCAAAATTCTCCCCAGTGGAGTCAAAACAACCTTTTAGCCTCTCTCTCATGCTTTGTATGAGACACAAAAGATTCCCTCGTTGAGTCAATCACCCTTTTTTTTGCCTCCATCTCGGGCCTCGTACGAGATATAAATCCCTTAAGCAAGAGTCGAACTCTTTGCTAGCCTCCTCTTAGGCTTTGTATAACGATATGCCCCGCTGGGTCAAAAACCTTTAGCCTCTCTCTCGGGCTTTGTACGAGACACAAAATAGTCTCCTCATAGGCTTTGTATAATGATTTTCCTAGCGGAAATTAGCCTCCTCTTAGGCTTCGTATAAGAAAACCACTGGTTGATCCAATCAACCTTTTAGCATCAAAGTTGTGCCTCGTTCACAGTACACAAACATCAACAACTTCTTTCCCTTCATCTAATCGCTGTAAGCGGCAAGCCTCTGGATCATCTATATCCATGCCATTGTCCCTCTTTTAGCATGAGAAATTCCTAAGGAAAGATGGCATTGCTCTATACTGAGTTAAAGTCATCTCCTCCAGGTTAAAACCCTTTCTTCGGAAATTATGGCATTGCTCGGATCCGCGTATCCCAGTTAAAGTAATTCTCCTTCTCCCGTCTTTAGAGATGACAAATTCTCTCTAAAGTCGAGGTCTTTCGCTTCACGTCTTGGGCTTTGAACAAGACACAAATAGACCTTTCGCTTCACGTATTGGGCTTTGAACAAGACACCAAAAACCAATTTCCTCCCATAGAATAGGAGGAACTACGAACGCTCTGATTTCCCTGTTTCGATAAACAGGAATACGTAGGCATAAGATCGAAAGAAAAGATCTTAGCGAGCGCAATCAACAAAAAACCCAAATCCCATATCCCCATCAATCAAAAGCAGTAATTCAAAAGCATCAGTCTTAACATCCTAATCCTTATTCCCCGCCAGAAACCCTTTGCCTAGAAAAAAGAAAGAAAGAACCGTATTGGCGAAATACGAATAACCAGTACAAAGGCCCCCCCACATTGATAGCATCCGTAACCTAACAGACCGCTGTTTAAACTCAGTATGCAAGCAGGGTTAATTGGAGACATCTATTTCCCTTCCTTATTCAGCTCACAATAGGATAAAAAATGAATCGACCTGTAGTTTTAAGCTCAAACCGCAGAGAGCGACCAGCGCTTAAGAGCCGCATCCAAAATCGCTCGCTACAGCTTTAACTAAATACCATCAGAAGCCTCCGAAGATATGATGACAACATTCTAAGAAAACAAGGTTCTGAAGATCAAGTGCTGAAGACTCCGAAGGTGCAGCTCTGAGGACTCCAAGACTTGAAGATCTTAAGAAATTAGCTACGTTTTCCTTCTTACTCATGCTCGCAGAAGCCTCTGAAGTTAAGAAGATTAGAAGACTAAGCAACAAAGTACAACTGTACAATGGTACAAACAAAGATATCTTGGAAACAGTGCAACCAATACTAATGAAGATATCCTGACAAGACAGGACACAAAAGTATTATCTGTCTCCATATCTCCATCAAGCCGCCATCAGTCTAGATAGCTATCATGATTACTTTTCAACGATTACTTTTACTCAGCTATAAAAGGACTTGAAGACTCAAGGAATGATAATAACTTCACCGTTTCAAATACGCTCTATTTTCTATTATCATTCAAAAAGTCATTTTCTGTGCTGTAAAATAGTTTACATATTCAACTTGTGCTAGAAGCAATACTTTGTAAACAAAACCTCTTTCAAACTGTTGTTTGAAGTTCCTTGAGAAAAACCAATGTGGTTAGATTTCTTGAGAAGTCTAGGACTAGTGAGAGTCTTAGAGGTTGTTCCTTAAGAGAGACCAGTGTGGTTAGATCTCTTGAGAAGTCTAGAACTTGAGAGTTTTAGAGGTTGTTGTTAGTCACTAGCAGTTTGGCTTGTGCATTGTATTAATCTGATTGATTAGTGGATTAAGACCTCGATTGAGAGAGGCAAAATCACCTTGGCGGGTGAACTAGATTAACTTGAGGAATTCTCAAGTGAACTAGTATAATCATACTGTGTTATCTCTTTCTTAGCTTCATTGAGATTATTACTCTTAAAATAGAAAGTTGTTAAAAAGGGGTTAGTTTAAAGGAACTATTTTATTTTGAAAAACCAATTCAAACCCCCCTTTCTTGTGTTTTTCTCACCTTCAAAAATATCTCACCTATTCATCATAAATTGTTGAGAAATTGATTATAAGGGAAATTACTTTAACTGGGATATGTGAATCCAGCAATGCCATAATTTCCTTTATAAGAGGGATGTCATGAAGGAGGAAAGCTTTAACTCAGTGTAGAGCAATACCACTTTTTCCTTATGAATCTTTCATGCTAAGAAAGGGACATTGGCATGGATATAAATAATCCAGAGGCTTGCCACTTACAGAAGTTAGATGAAAGATGATTTTTAGCCATGATAAAAGAAGGACTCCAGCTTGGATTTTGAATCAACAAGTGTTCCACTTACAACAATTATCTGGGAAAAAGATTTTGGTTTTTTGTTTTGATGTGTGATGTATAGAGGAAATATCCTCCTACAAAGAGGACTCAATGGTCTCATCTGAGGGGATGTTGATTTTTGTGTGCCTTGATCAAAGCCCAAGGTTGAAGCTAAAAGAAACTAACTCTACTGGGGAGGGTTTTATCTGTCTTGTACAAAGCCCAAGATTGAGGCTGACTGACTCCACTAGGGAATGTTTTATCTGTCTTGTACAAAGACCAAGATTGAGGCTGATTGACTCTACTGAGGAGAAGTTCTTATATGAAGCCTAAGAGGAGGCTTTCTCTTGCTGAGGATTATTGGGAATCCAGGAGCAGATTCAGATTGTGTTGGGGAATCCAAAGGTTTTACTCTTTCTGGGAGTTAGAGAAGAGTTGGAGTATCATATGTCATAAGGTTCTGATACTGCTGGAGATTTGTTGATGATAAGTTGACCCTATCTGGGGATTTTTAAGGTGAAAGTTTAAACCTGGTTATGGATCTAAGTTGAGTTTGAAAGTTGAGTTTGAAAAACTATGGAGGTTTTAACTCTGCTGGAGGTTAGTATGTTGATGAAATAATCAGGGTTTTTCCTGTGTTCTTAGGAAACTTGAGGGTTTCTGTGTGATCTAAGAGGATATGAGACTTTCCAAGTCTACTTGTATGAAGAGGTTAACTCCTAGCTGTAGAATGATCTTTGTATGATGCCCAAGAGGAGGCTGAGATTGTCCAAGTCTGGTTGTATGAAGCCTAAGAGAATGTCGTTTGTTTAACGGATGAAGATCAACCCTAAAATGGTTTGATATTTGGAATTCTGACTCTCCTAAAAATTGAACTAGTAGAGGTGACTAATTTCTGTCCTATACCTGTAGGAGGCCTTTGGGTCCTTGTACTAAGCCCAAGAGGAGGCTGAGGAACTTCTAAGAAGCTTGCGAGTCCTTGTACTAAGCCCAATAGGAGGCTAGGGATGCTTTTAGGAAGCCTGTGGGTCCAAGCCTAAGAAAAGTTTAAGAAAGGTTTCACCGGGAATTAATCCTTTCTTTGCTGAACAATTCTAGGGTTTGAAGAAATTCAAAAGAGGTTTCACTGGGAATTAGTCCTCTTTGGGGAAATGAATTTCTTGTACACATATACTTCTAAGTTTGGACAATTTTGAGAAAAGTTTCACCGGGAATAATGCCTTTCTCTGTTCCGTATTGTATAAGCCCAAGAGGAGGCAAGACTGTATTTGGAATTTCCTATAGGGGAACTAGTTTTTGACTATGTTGAAAGTAACCTCTAGTTTGATCTTAAACCTAGACCTAACTGCTGGGGAAAACTCTAAACAAGATATGCACAAATATATACAGGTAATTATATTGACACACACACACACACACACACACACATACACACACACACACATATATATATATATGCATTGAAAAAAATGTGGGGACTTACCTTATGAGAAGAAGCCCAAGCATAAAGTGATCTGTTGTATTCACTACAACTGTATTCCCTCTTTTAGGGTTTCAAGAAATTGAAGAAAGTTTTGAAAACACATTGAATTTGAATTTGAATTAAAAGAAAGTTGTTTAAAAAAGATTTGTTTGGGGCTTATAGCTCAAGGAGAGGCATAGATGACTTATTTGATAACATTGATCGCACTGCGATATCGACAGACGTTGTGGGACTTATACTATAGCTTAAAAAAATTATTTTTGTACAAAAAAGGTCGGGTCTTACACTCTAATAGAGGCCCAAAAGTGTTTGTAAAGAAAATAATGGGGCTTATACTCAAGGAGAGGCCCAAAAGTTTTTATTTTGAAAAGGCGATGATCGCGCCGTGATTTTGAAAACCACAGAGGGACTTATACAATGACTGAGGCCCAAAAAGTTTATGGGTGGCAAGGGATGGGTCTTACACTCTATTAGAGGCCCAAAAGTTATTTTTATACATAATTTGGGGCTTATAACTCAAGGAAATGCCCAAATGAACATTATTTTGAAAAATGGCGATCACGCTGAGATTTTTAAAACCGTATCGGGACTTATACAATGACTGAGGCCCAAATTATTTATGTACAAAGGGATGAGACTTACACTCTACAAAGAGGCACAAAATGTTATTTTTATACAAGAGTTGGGGCTTATAACTCAAGGAGATGCCCAGATGAAAAACAACGATTGCACCGTTATTTTGAAAATCGTATCGGGACTTATACAATGATTGAAGCCCAAATTATTTACAAAGAGATGGGACATACACTCTACAAAGAGGCCCAAAAATGATTTTGAAAAGAAGTTTAAAAATTAAAATTAAACGAAACCCTAATTTTAATTTAAATATAATTTTCAAAAGGGAATTAAATATAAAATATAAAATATATTTAAAAACAAGTGGTAAGCTTTGAAAGATATTTTGAAAAATCATGTTTAATCACATGAAAGCTTGAAATCTAATTGGTTTTGAAAAATCAAGGTGAGAATTTCATTTAAAAATGTTAAAAAACAATAAAAAATGAAATTATTTACAAAAATTCAAGATATATTAAATAAATAATATAAATTTATTTTTTTGTAGAATAAAATAATTTAACATTTTTGTAACTTAAAAAAAAAAGAACCAATAAAAAATAATAAAAAATGAGAGAGAAATTAATTTTTGAAATCATTTAATAAAAATATCAAATATTCAAAAATTCAAAAATTTGAAAATGGCGCCAAGGCCATCTTCTTCTTCCTCGCTCGTACCCACCATGGCCAATTTGCAAAACCTCTCATATCTCTCCGATTACTCAATGAAAATGGCTTTTGTGAACATGAAAGTTGTGTGTTTTTGAACAAGGATTTCAGTCATATACATTAATTGCATTTATATTAAGTGTGGAGTGAGAAATCAAGTGATGAACTCAAGAACCCTAATTTATGCAAGAACTCCATGAAATCTTATACACGAAAGCTACAAAGCAATTGATTGAGGGGAATCACTCTACATAAGTGCAGAAACATGTTTGTAACTTGAAAACAAATTTATGATGCATGGATTATAGAGTTTGAGAGTGTCAGGCTTACCTCTTGCAAGAAGAATTCGAATTCTATTTTGGAGGTGTTACAAATGTTGTGTAATGATCTGAACATCTTTAATGGACCTAATACAAGGTGTTTGGAAGCTTGGAATGGTTTGAAGCAGCTTGGAACTTGTTTTGGCACCTCAACTGCAAATAGGCCAAAAAGCTTGAGCAAATGGGGGGTGACTTTGTGATTCTGAAGTTCCAGATGAGTTTTAAGGTTGTGGATCACTCATATATGATGTATGTAAGGTGTTGGCATGATTGGTTTTGATTGAATTGCTCTCAAATTGAAAATTAGATAGTGACTTGAAAGAGAAGAAAAATCTGGGTTTTTAGTGAGATTTAGAGGAAACCATGTATTGCTATGCTTTGGTGTACTTGAATTGATAAGAAATAAGCTCTATTTATAGTAGAGTAAGTTTGTTTTGGGAGCAATAATGATTGGAGGCTGGATCACTCCAATATCCATTGAACTTTGTCATGTAGCCAAAATCTCCTCTAGCCATTGACTTGAGTCAATCTTGCAGGCTATGAGTCTTCTGTTGCAGGGATAAGGCTTAACTCATTTGGTTGATCATGGACTGATACATGCCAGCTCTATGCATCCCTTAAATGCCTCATGACAAAATTGGAGTTTTTGGATTTTGAACTTTGAATGTCATATGCCAAATGATGAGGTTTTTGACTTGCAAGGCTCTATGGTATTGTAGCTCTACAGAGATCATGTTCATTGCAATTTAGAAACTTATCCTGTATGGTGACAAGGCTTATCCTAAAGACTTATCATGTGGCATGTACAAGACTGTCTTGTAAAACCAGTCTTGCAGGGTCATGTTTCCATGCTTGTAACTCCCTACTCAAGTTGAATTAGGATGAGTTCTTGTACTCTTTGGAAAGTTTGTATGTCCTACTTTAACTTTGATGTCCAACTTTGGTCTTGAAACATCTTGGATCATAATGAAAAATGGCCTCAAAGTTGGTGAAAAAGTGAAACAAATTCTGACTTGAAAATTTCACTAAGTGTTGGAAAAGTGGTCATTTTCATGTTTTTGTGATTTTGATCAATCCATAACTCAAAATCCATGAGGATTTGGAATCTGATGTAGTTGACAATTTTGAAGTGTGTAACGAGAGCTTTCATTTGAGCTTTGTATGGGAGAAAAATGCCTTGTGGTTTGGAAGTTATGACCTTGTAAAGTTGGTACTAAATCACATTTGTTCCATAACTTAGAAAATTTTAATTTTCTTATGGTTGCCCCTTTTTCAAGTAACCCTATTTTTCTTGATTTTTCTTAATGAATGGTGATCCAAACCATGAATTAACATTGTTTTTGACTTAGGGAAGCCATGTTTGTCAAGAAATTCAAAAAGTCAAACTTGGTTTTTAGGCACAGTTGACTTTTTGTCAGATGAATTTCAAACTGTGTGATCCTCTATACAATCAAGTTCTTGACCTAATTCAAACCTAATGGATGGATTCCATAAGTGTTTCAGAGTGTCTTGAATCATGTCCCAAGGTTTGGGAACATGTCTTGGTCAAAAGTCAAAGATACAGATGCCTTTTCATCTGGAAACCCTAATTGGTCCAGATGAATTTGAATCTTTGTATTGCTCAAGAACAAAGTTCTTTGAACTAATCCAATCTTGTAAATGGATCAATATTATGTATTGGAGGTCTTCAAAACACTTCTTGAGGTCTTGGCTCAAGTCTTGCTCCAAAAGTCAACTTAGGGGTGAATTAGGTCAAGAAACCCTAATTCCTGATTTTTAATGAATGCATCCCCTGAGGCTATTTTGACTTGATGATTGGGTCCATGAGGTACCTTTGAGCTTCTTGACTCATGTTTTAAAGTATTGGCTCATGCCCAGATGAAAATTTTTATCTGGAGGCCTTAGCTGACCAAAACCCTAATTTGGTGACACTGGCGATTTTAAGGCTTGATCCACTAGGAATGTTGCAACCTTGTGCTTGATTCTTGATGTGGGAGCCCTCTTGATCCTTTATGGGTGTTTGAGAGACATGAAAAATTAAGGATCATGTTCATTCTTGATTGATCCTTTGTCTGAGTGCTCTGAGGGGGCTCAAAACCCTAAATCTTAGTTGTAGTGAATGTTCAACAGTCCTTGAGAAGATTGATGAAGTATGATGGTACATCCATATTGTGGTGATGACTTGCACAATGATGGGAAATCTTTGTGGTCAAAATTTGGGGTATGATAGGGTGCTAATACCATCCCCTTGCGTAACTGACTCCCGAACCCTGATATTGGTTGCGATGACCATATCCTTATCTTTCTTTTAGGGGTTTTATTCGATATTTTCTCTTTCCATCTATGGGAATAAATAAAGATCGGTGGAAACTCTATTAAGTCCATATCATGAGCGCACGATTCTGCTTCGTGAAGTCGTTCTCATTTTTTGAGGTACCACAGATAGCGACTCTGCTGGGGACTCTCCCATCCCTAAGTGAGTGAAGCATAGTTAGGTTTTTGTGTATGTTTATGTTTGTTTATTTGTTTGGATTTTCTTTTATCTTATGTTTTTATTGTTATATTGTTATATTGTGATTAGATCTTTGGTACTTGGATTTCTGATTGCAAAACCTTGAGGGAAAGTCTCTATACCCGAGTCTAGAGAGAAAACATAAGATAGGACGATGGTTGAGTAATGTGGGTCCGCGAGATTTAGATCTCGTTAGGGTCGACATGAGAACCTCACTCATAGTAGATTCTTTGAGAATATTGGTGCCCAACATGTAGTTGTCGTTGGCCTCGATGTTTGCATAAGGATCCATGACTCTAAGGACCTTTGTAGAACCTTTAACCCTTGGCATACTAGGAACGATGGTCGCATAGTGTGGGCCCCCCGAGAGGTGGATCTCGAAGGGTCGGTACGAAGATCTCGCTCAGAGTAGATTCTCTCGATGGAGTTGATGCCCGACATGTAGTTGGCATTGGCAACAAACATTCATTTGAATCCATGACTCTGGGAACCTTGTCTAGAACTGTAATCGATGGTCACGTAGTCCGGGCCCCCCGAGAGGTAGATATCAAAGGGTCGGTACAAAGATCTCACCCAGAATAGTTTCATTTGATGGAATGGGTGACCGTCATGTAGCTACCGTGGGCAGAAAACATTCATATGAATCTATGACTTTGGGGTCCCTTTTTATAACCCTGGATCATGCCCAGTGAGAACCCGTTTTGGTTTAGCAATCAGATTCATCCATACCTCGGACTTTTGAACACAAAACATGCATTCATCTATATACATTACATATGCATAGAAAAATAAATCAAAGCTCTTAGTTACTTGTTGTTTATCTCAAGAATTTAATACATTTTACAAGCAAAAGATGAATCCGGAAAGAAGACTTACGTACATATTCAAATATAAGAATCCAAAGCTTGGCATTTTGAAGGTGTTGAGCTCCAAGTTGACTCCTCCCATGCACACTGATTTCAAGAAAGATCATGGGAATCTGTTAAGCATCCTAAACGAGATAGTGGACCCATATACCATTATGACTTTGTCTTGCTTCTATGATTCGCCGTTACGTTGTTTCAATTTTTATGAATTCCAATTGGCACCCACATTTGAAGAATTTGAGAGGATTCTGGGTCGAAGTTTGAAAAAGTGCAATCCTTTCCCAAAGCTTGAAGAAGAGGTCACTCCTCAAAAACTAGCTTCAGCTCTGAACATCAGTGTCCCAGATGTGATTGCCAGTTGGGATGATGCATCTGAAGGAGGAAGGTCCAATTGTGTCCAAGGGGTTTAAATCATCACAAAAGCTAGGATCCCTTACCGCTAACCATATCAAATGGTATATAAGGGATTGGGAGACTAAGAATATCATCGAGAAGTGTGGAGAGTTCTCTAGTGTTCTATTATGGGGGACTAGGGGTTGCATTAACTACAACCTTGTTCTATCTCTGAGACAACATGGTTATGCTATGAGCCCCCCCTCCAGAAACTAAGGCCTTATAACCTTTCATCTTGTATGATATGGGGGTGAACAATCCAGATATGAAGAAGGTCAGAAAAGCTTGGAGGACAATTGTTAGAAAAGGGAAAGAATTTGGAAAGAGGAATGTAATTGCCAAGGAACCTTACATCTGATGGGTGAAGGAAAGGGTTCAAGTAATCAAGCTTCCATACACTTTTGGTCCCTCTCTCTTCCCTTCAGTTCCCGAGCCAGAACCTATACTACCTGAGAACGTTGAAAAACTCAATGCTAAGATTAAGGAGCTTGAATTAGAGAATATTGAGTTGAGGATTAAGTTGAGCCGAACTTCTTTAGAGAATGAAAAGTTGAAGGATGAACGTAAGGGGAAAGCCAAGGAACTCGAAGATAGCAACAAGAGGGTCAGACTATTTAAAGACCAGAAAAACAATCTTAATCACATTCTTATGGGCTCCATATCTATAGTCTATATCAAGAATGAAGAGATCAAGAAAGCTTAATACAAAATTCATGAGTTGGAAAAGATGTTGGACCGGTCTCTTGTGGAGAAGAGTGAAGTTAAGTGCGACTATGGAGTTCAGATCCGTGAACTTAAGGATACTCTCAAGAAGTGCAAGAATGAGTTGTCTTATGAGGTCCTTAGAAAGGAGGAAGTTGTGAGAAGATGTCTCCACTTCGAGTACCAGTTGGGGGAAGGTAATAGGAGGATTTCCGCTTTGTAAAATCAAGAGAGTGATGTCGCCTATATGCTCTTGAAGAATGATTGTGTGTACTAGAACAAGTTGTATGGGGAAGCCAGAGCATCCCTAGATGAAGATGAGCGTGTTATCGGGAAGCTTCAAGATCTTTGTGTTGAGTGGAAAGGAAAGTTCCACAACTTGGCAAGATTTGCTAATCTCCACATGATGGAGCTCTCAGAAAAACTTCAAGAAGCCGATTGGTCCATGTGCCCGGAGAACACTCCACCTCAGCTCTTCAACTTTGTCAAGTATTGTAAGAAGATGGTGAAAGAGCTTACCATAAATCTTGTAACGATCATAAAGGGAGAGTTGGAGCATAAGATTATTCGTGCTTGAGTTTGAATTAATGAAAGTTCTCACTTTTGATTTCATTTATTGTCTTTCCTTTTATTCTTATTTAAAGTTTTTGCAAATAAAATGTTCTGATATTACTGAAATAAATAAAAAGGATAACTAAGAAGTTTGCACAAAAATTGCATCCATATATGCATCCATGCATTCATGTCATTCTTCAAATAACTTGCTCATTTTGTTGTCTTCCTCCAGTTCTACACTGAGTCTTCAACACCGATACAACACCAGAGCCCAAGCTCGTCAAAGAATGGCAGAACAAGAGCAAGATTTGGAGAGAGTTAGCTCAAAACTTGAGGACTTTCGAGGGAGCATAGGTCAGATAATGGGAATGTTGCAAGTCATCAAGGCTAAGATGGAAACACAACCAACGGTTGTCTCACAAATCGTTGGTCCAATGATTGAACCCCAACCCGCAAGGACAATACCTTTTACATGAGCTCCTTTTGGCCTTCCACCCAGCTTCACACCTCAAGCTCAAGTAGCCCCTGTTATAGTGCAATCTACTAAAAAATTTGTTCCTCTACCAGTAGCCACCGAGGCTTACCCTATGGCTCATGCTTTTGCACCTCTAACTGTTCATACACACATACCGCCTTATTTTGAAGATCAGCGGCATGCTCCAGAAATGTCTGATGAAGATGAAGAAAGACATGAAGATAGAAGGGGCGTTAAAGAGGATGTTCAGACTATTGATAAGAGGCTGAGGGCGATGGAAGGAGACCAAGTTTTTGGTGCTGCCGCTAGGGAGATGTATGTTGAATCTGGTCTTGTAATTCCTGCAAAATTCAAAACTCCCGACTTTAACAAATAAGAAGGCCACACCTGTCCTAAGAGCCATCTTGTCATGTATTACTGAAAAGTGGTTGCTCATGTTGAAAACGAAAAGCTCATGATCCACTGCTTCCATGCCTTCTTTGACAAGCAAAAGAATCGAGCCGAACCACATCAGTGCACTCAAAAAGGGCCTTTTTCAAAATTTACAATGAGTAACCGGTTACCTTATATAGAGTAACCGGTTACCCTCGTGAAAATTTGAAAAATGGCAGCAAATTCAAATTCTGCAGCAATTGGCACCAATTTTCATCATTTTGATCATGTGTGGAATATTCTAGACCATCTCATTTTAATTCCCCTACATCATCATAATTAATTCCCACCATGTACCTCCACTAATCACCACTCTTTTGATAATTTCCCACCAAAATTCAAATTCCAAGCCTAATTTTCATTTCCTAACCAAATTCCAAACCACTAAATTTTCCAAGCCTAAATTCTATAAATAGAGGCCTCATTTCATTCATTTCACAAGATTTTGAGAGGCAACAAACCTCTTGCAAATTATTTCCCTAACCACAAAATTCACTCAAAGCTCACTTTTCTTCTCTTGAAAGTTAACAAGAATTCACATTGAATCTTGTTTAACTTTGAGCTAAACCTTCATCCAAGCCTATTTTCTTCATCAATTCTCATAGATCAAGGATTTGGTATTTGGATCTTGAAGCATTTTGAAGGAATTTTCATATTTGAAGTGGTAATTCATCTTTCACCATTGTTGAAGCTTCAATTTCATCTTCCATAATGTAGATCTTTGGAGATCCTTGTTACTTGATCTTTTGGATCTTGTAATTATGTTTAATTGCTAGTTTTCACTGTTGTTTTTCTTAAAATTTTGTGCAATTTCAGTTCCATGATCATAAGGTGTTTGAAAAAAGTTTTGAAAGATGATCATGCTGAATTTTGCACTGTTTTTTGGCTATGCGTGCAGAGTAACCGATTACCCTATATAGAGTAACCGGTTACTCTAAATCAGAATGCAATTCTTGGCTTGTTTTTTAGACTGTTTTGGTTTTCCTTCCTCCTTCTTCCCCTTTCTTCTTGTTTTAGCCTTGAAATGCATTGTTGAGATTAATTTCTCTTCAATTTCAATGGACTTTGGATATGGTTAAAGTAATTAAACATTCATTAGTTCAAATCTATCTTTAAATGAATTGTTGAATTCATTTGAGGTGCTTTGAATTAGTGATATGTTTTCACACTTAAACATATCAATTAAAGGTGATTGAACTTGAAGACGAAAGGTTCTTGAAAGTGAATTCAATTTGGCTTTCTCTTCATCTATTTCCTTTTTTTATTTTGATCGATGAAAGTCTTATGGATCTTAGAATTTCTTTGTTGAATTCTTGATCAAGACTAGATCGCTACCTATTTTCTTTTCGTGTGGTATTGCTTTCGGATGACGATTTACATATCGTTCATCTAACGTGCATTAACACAAATAGCTCTATTGACCAGCCTCAAGTAGGGTGACTTTTACATAAGTTACTTGGCGATTGCTTAACATAGCGCTACATTTGTCCTTTCCTCCAAATCGGAACTTGATCTTTCGTGGCCTAAACCTTTTGTTTGTGTAAGCCCAAGGATGGTTAATCTTTTGTATTAGGTTCAAAATCTTTGAAGCTTGTTACATAGAGGCTTTGATTCTATCACTCTTCTAACAAGTCTTCATTAACATTGACATAAGTACATTGTTTAATCATTATAGTTCAAGACGCGAAGCGGAATAATTGGTGTTACCTTTTTAAGGCTTATGGCATTAGAGCCTTTGTGCTACTAATTACTAACTTCTAACCTTACCTTTATGTTTCCTTCTCGTTCCCTATCTCTCTTTATTTTATATGCTTTATGTCATTATATCATATCATGTTTATGTTTATGTCCTTTTTCTTTTGTCCATTTGGACCATATTATCTTGTGCTTTTGTTTTTCTTTTGTCCATTTGGACTCAAAAACATTAATAAAGGTTTAAACCACTAAAAGACTTGTGCTCTTAATTGTTGGACTATGGCCACTATCCCTTATATTGGAGGATCTATACTCTTAATTATGGACTTATGGACTTGGAATTAGGATTTTCTCCCTTGTGCTTTGGATCATTATGGAGTTTGGTATTCTAGCCTTTATTTGCCTTTCTTATTGGTTCAAGAGGATGGAATTCTATTCTTATTATTGCTTTGAAGAGTGCCTCCATGTGGTTAGATATTTCTTACCTTAGCTTTTATTTTTTGATCTAGGATAGTCACTTCTTCTCCTCCCCTTCTTCAATTTTCAAAACTTCCTCTCTTTTTTCAAAACCTTCTTGTTTTCAAACTTAAAACCGCTTTCCTAATAAAAAAACCTTGACTTTTGTCAAGTGATTTTCAAACTTTGTTTTCTCTAATAAATGTCAATCAATTTTAATCATATTTTGACCATTTCAAAAAGACATAAAAAATACAAAACTCATTCAAACTTTTTGTCCTTTGTGCACCTTTTTCTTTTAAAATTTTCAAAAAGAATTAGACATGAGTCAGTTTCTTTATTGAGATGTAAAGCTCCTAACCATGGTATTTTGTGTAAAGTATGGCCATTTTCCACTTAGATGTTGAAGTGATAATCTTGTTGATATTAATCCAAGCAAATAATCCATCTTAATGTGATGCAAATGCCTCTTTCCAATACCTTTGGGTAATTAGTTGAGTATTCTCTCTTGAGAATGACGGATTGTCTTTTCAAGATAAAATGAATCATAACCAATAATTTTTGTTATTTTTACCACGAACTACGAGGTTTTGATCCTACATTGCACTTCGTGGGTACTTAGGCATGAGGAGATAAGTCTCTCCAAACACAAAAATCTAAAAAAATATTTCTCTTCTCATCTCCTCAATCTCTTTTCAAACAAACATTTTCAAACCAAAAAGCGTAAAAATTTCAAAGGGCTCCTATTGAGTACTATAGACGTTTTGGGTGCTAACACCTTCCCATTGCGTAACCAACCCCCTTACCTATTCTCTGTTTGTTCTTGTTGTTTTAGAACTCCTTAGGTTTTGTTTGCTCTTTTTCCTTTCCTTTTTTGGATAAAATAAAAGTGCGGTGGCGACTTTTGCTTTATGAGTTAAGTTAATCAATAGCTTACACTCATAATTTTTACCGCTACAGAAAAGTGGCGACTCCACTGGGGAGTACATTCCTTGAGGGGTTTAGCCTACTTTGATTTATTTACTGCTTTTTGTTTGATTTGTTTATTACTTATTTGTTCTGTTTGGGAGTTCCTCTCTGTGTGTGGGATAGGTCCTATACCCAGACCAGAGTGTACTTTGAGATAGGAGGATGGTATAGTCAAGGGAGCTTTGAGGGAGTCGAATACCGAAAAAGCAGAACTTGAGAATCTATCCACTTGGTGGTTGCCTCTTTGGAATTACTGATGTCGATCGAGCGATCGTTGAAGGCATTACTTTTTCAATAGAAGCCTATAACACTGAGGACTGTAGTAACCTTTAACCCATCTTAGCCTTTTTAGGATTTTGGCGCGGAAGCTATGAGGATGCAAATCCAATTTAGTTGTTACGCCATGCCACACTTAGGTTAGATTCTCTTGAGGATAACTACTAACCTCCGAGTAATCGGTGCGCTAGTGTGTCTAATAGTGGATTATGGACCCTGGGCACTCTGTGTTAGAACCTCTATTTTCTGCAGGTACAATGAAGACAAAAACTTAGTACATACCTTTTGTGGAATTGGTTCTTACCCTTGGCTTCATGCTCGTGACTTGAACCTTGACCTGTGTGCTTTGTGTGATCTTGTGTGTGGTTGTTGCATTCATGCACTCATGCATTCATGAGCATTCTTCAAAAAGTTTCAAGGAACTTAAAGGTGTTATTGCAAACATTGCAGATACTTTTGTTATGGATTTTGGAAGGAGAAGTACAAGGAAGTACACTTTCAAGAGTCCTAAGTTAGTGTCATACCCCAAATTTTGACCACTAAGATTTCCCATCATTGGGCAAATCATCATCACAATATGGGTAAACCATCATACCTCATCAGTTTCCCCAAAGATGGGTGAACATTCACTACAAACAATAATTAGGGTTTTAAGCCCTCTCTGAGCTTTAGACAAAGGGTCAATCAAGGAATGACATGATCTTCAACTTGTCTAACCTCTCAAACATCCACAATGGATCAAGAGGACTCCCACATCAAGAATCAAGCACAATGTTGCAGCATTCCAGGTGGATCAAGCCTCAAGATCGCTAGTGTCACCAAATTAGGGATTTGGTTGACCAAGGCCTCCAGATGGAAATTTTCCTCTGGGCATGAGCCAATGCTTTAAAGCATAACCTAATATGCTCCATGGAACCTCATGGACCCAATCATCAAGTCAATTTAGCCTCAAGGGATGCATTCATAAAAAATCAGGAATTAGGGTTTCTTGACCTAATTCATCCCTAAGTTGACTTTTAAGACAAATCATGAGCCAAGACCTCAATACATAATTTGAGGGTCTCTAATAAACCACATTGATCCATTTGCAACAATGGATTGATCCAAGAAGCTTGATTCCCAAGTTTCAAGTTCATCTAAACCATAATTAGGGTTTCGCGGAAAAATTCAACTGTACCTTTGACTTTTGACCCTGGCATGCTCCCAAACCTTGGGACATGATTCAATACACCCTATAACACCTATGAAATCAATCCATGAAGTTTCATTTAAGTCAAGGACATGATTTCATAGAGGATCGCACAGTTTGGAATTCATCTGACCAAAAAGTCAACTGTGCACAAAAGTCAACTTTGACTTTTTGAGATTTTTCACAATTATGGTTCTTTGACCCTAAAATGATGTTAATGTGTGATTGGAATCATCATTCATCAAGAAAAATTAGAAAAGTGGGATAACTTGTAAAAGGGGTAACCATAAAAAACTTAGGAATTTTCTAAGTTATGGAACAAAGTGGCTAGGGTACCAACTTCCAAGGATCATAACTTGAGATCCAAGCAACCATTTGGGCTGATCCAAAGATGGATTTGTAGATCTCATGGCATACTTTAAAAGTGTCAACTACACCTCATTCCAATTCCTCGTGGATTTCAAGTTATGGAATGGCCAAAATCAGAAAAAGTGAAAATGTCACTTTTTTCCAACACTTAGTGAAATTTTCACTAAGTCAGAATCTGCCTTCACTTTTGTTCTAAATGCAGGGACATTTTTCACTTGGATCCAAAAAGTATCAAAACAAACTATGATCACAGATATGTTGTATCATATGAGAGCTTTCCAAAATGGCCAAGAACCCCATGAAATTCCACTTAAGCCATGAGATATGACAATGCCAATGTGCCTTGCTGCAAACTGTCATGGCAAGGCAGATTTGTGTATTTTGCTCGATTTGCCCAATTTTTGCAAATAACCAACAAGTTTATTCATCTGAACACCTCAGGGGGAGACCAAGGAGGGACAAACACTGATCCATCAGCCTCCCAAGTCCTTGGAACCAAAAATAGCATGCCAAACCTAGAAATCCCTAAAGAGGGGACAAGACTCCAATTTTGTTTTGGAGCATTCAATGGATGCACCAAGGTGGCATGAACTGAGCCATTTCCAACTGAATTCAGTCAAGACATATCCAAGACCAAGGGAACCAGTAGCCTGTGCCCTAACCTCTAGTCAATGGCTAGAGGAGACTTGGATTTCCATTGATCAACATTGGCTCAAACCTCTACTGCAGTTGCCATGCACTATTGCAGCCAAAACAAACTTGCTCTACTATAAATAGAGCTCATTTGTGATAAGTTTGAGTACACCAAAGCTATCAAACATATGCTTTCCTCAAAATCACCTTCTCATTTCCAAATTTTCCTTCCAAAGCAAGTCACTATCGGGTTTTGAGTTTGAGAGCAATTCCAACCAAACCAATCACACACACACCTCATAAACATCATATAGAAGTGATTCAAACTCTCACAAGTGACCTGTAACACCAAAATCACAAAGTCCCCTCTCAAAACCTCAAAATAGGGCCTTTTTGCATTTTTCAAGCCATGTCTTGATCCAGTCACTTCCCAAACCAAATTAAACCTCAAACACACTCCAAATATCATCCTTGAACTGTCCCAAATGGTTTCACACATCTGGGACACCATTTGAGAGAGTTGCTATTTTGGCCACTTTTGCCCCTTTTGCAAGAAAGGGCCAGTTTCCATTCCTGAGGTTTCCAACTGATTCCAATCATCCTAAAAGCTTCTAAGGTATCATTTGAGATTGTTCAAACCATCAAAACATTTCTGGAACAAAGCACTTGGCAGATTTCCCCAAAAGCTCCAAGGGAGGTAAGCATCAAAACTTGAACTCTTTAAAATATGCCTTGCTTTGAGGTCCACTGATCATGCATCTCTTATACATGTTATATGTGTTGTGTTTGAACCAATTCATCATGTAATTCATGCCTGTACCAAGAGGTAGCACAGAAAACGCAAAATATGGCCTATTTCATAACCACTATCGGGTTTTGAGAATGATTTGTTTTCTGAAAAAACCACCACCACCATTGGATTCCTTGTGAAATTCTAGGCCAGATGCATATAAATTTTGTCTCCATCCATGGAGAAATGAGAAAGTTATGGCCTTCACGTTTTTGACCAAAATCTTACCTTGCCTTGCCTTAGGCCAGGCCAAAAAACAAGGCAAGCCTTGTATATTTGTGGTTGTGTTTCAATACACGGATGTATCACCACCGCAGTGGTAAGGCACGCATGATGCACACAAGAGGTCTGGGGTTTGAATCTCCCTCGCCCCAGATCCTCTTTTTTACCACTTTTTCATATTTTATTATTTTTCTTATTATTTTTAATGATTTGAAAAATTAATAACTCCCTCAATTTTAATTATTTTTTATTGGTTCTTTTTGTAAAAAATCACAAAATGTTGAAATATTTTATTCCACAAAAAATAAAGTTTATATTATTTATTTAATATAATTAGTATTTTTGTGAATAAATTCATTTTTAATTGTTTTTAAACATTTTAAAAGTGAATATTTACCTTGAAAATCAAAACCAAATGAGTTTTAGTTCATCTTGTGATTAAAACCTCATTTTTCAAACCTTAAACAAAAATCACAAGTGGTTTATTCAAACTCATTTGGTGTTTTTATCATTTTTATTGATTTTCTTTAAATATTTACTTTTAAAGGAAAATAAAATTAGGGTTTCTTTGATTTCAACCCTCATCAATCATTTTCAAAACACTTTGGGCCTCTAATAGAGTGTAAGACCCAATCCCTTTTTTGAAACCAAAATAATTTGGGCCTCAGTCATTGTGTTAGGCCCACTGCGTTTTCAAAAACCTCGGTAAGACCGCCGTTTTCAAACAAAAATCAATTGGGCCTACCCTCGTGTTATAAGACCCATTTATTTTCTTTAAATAATCTTTGGGCCTCTTAGTAGAGTGTAAGACCCAATCCTTTGTAAATACAAACCATTTGTATTTTCAAAATCACGGCGCGAACGTCGCCTTTTAAAACAAAACCCCTGGCCTCTAATAGAGTGTAAGACCCAATCCTTTTTTTTGAACTAAAACCTATTTGGGCCTCAGTCATTGTATAAGACCCACTGTGTTTTCAAAAATCTCGGCGCGATCGCCATTTCAAAATGGAAAAACAATTGGGCCTACCCTCGTGTTATAAGCCCCATTTCCTTTCTTTAAACACTTTGGGCCTCTAATAGAGTGTAAGACCCAATCCCCTTGTACATATAAACTTTGTAGGCCTCACATATTGTATAAGTCCCTCTGTACAGTTTTCAAAACAGTGGTGCGATCATCGTTAAAACTTGGGCCTCTCCTTGAGCTGTAAGCCCCAACAAACTTTTCATAGCACTTTCTCCTTTAATTTTGAATATAATATTGTTATAAAAGCTTTCTTTGTTGAACGACTAACAAAACAGCATGGAAGCTCTACAACGGGTAAGTGTTTATCTGCTTTCATTTATCGCTTTCATATGTATATAACTGTATTGTGGGGCTGCTTCATTGTAAGTCTTCTTTCACATCCTTTTTGTATACTTGTCAAATATCAACTGTATAATACTAGTATAGTTATTTAGAGTTGTCCCCGGCAACTACGTCTAGCACTAGGTAAAGCCTTGTTGGTCACTCTTAAATACAGTCAAAACTAGATCCCCCATAGGATTACCAGATACAGTCTTCCCTCCTCTTGGGGTTAAACAATATGGAAACGTGAAAGGCAACATTCTCGTTGAACCCTTCCTCAGACTGTCACTCTTAGAAATTGTCAAAGGAACTCTACTCCCCAGAGTTGATCTATTCTCCGTGAATAGCATCTCTTGAAAGTCTTCCAAATTCAGGAACCTTCCTGACTTGATCTATTCTCGGTGAATAGCATGTCTTGAACTTCTCTTGGTTTGGGGACCCACAGGCTTCCTAAAAGCATCCCCGCCTCCTCTTGGCCGTTGTACAAGGACCCTTCGACTTCTTAGAAGTTCTCATGCTTTCTCTTGTGCTTAATACAAGGACCCTGATGACCTCTTAAAGGTATAAGACAAAACTTAGTCATCCTTTGCTAGAACAGTCTTTCCAGCGTCAATACTCCGGCCGTTGTAGGGTTGGTGCCCATCCCTTAAAATCCGCGCCTCCTCTTGGGCATTATACAAAAGATAAAACTCTAGACGTGGACAGTCTAAGACCCTTGAGTCTCAAAGATATTCTCAAGTTCCCTTCAGACATAGGAAGAAACCCGATCTCGCTCATGAGAGTTCCCTATACTTGGACTCGCTTCCGGATCTCCAGAATCCACGGCGGTAAGGTAGCCTCCTCTTGGGCTTTGTACAAATGACTCTCCCCAGCGGAGTTAGCCTTTTCAGACTCTCTTTAGCCTCCATCTCGGGCTTTGTACGAGATACCAAAATCACTCTCTTGTTGAGTATAAAAGACTCTCTTGTTGAGTCACTTCCCCTTTAGCCTCCACCTCGGGCTTTGTAAGAGATGCCAAAATCACTCTCTTGTTGAGTATAAAAGACTCTCTTGTTGAGTCACTTCCCTTTTAGCCTCCATCTCGGGCTTCATACGAGATACCAAAAACACTCTCTTATTGAGTATAAAAGACTCTCTTGTTGAGTCAACTCCCTTTTAGCCTCTATATCGGGCTTCGTACGAGATACTAAAACACTCTCTTGTTGAGTATAAAAGACTCTCTTGTTGAGTCAATCTCCCTTTAGCCTCTATCTCGGGCTTCGTACGAGATACTAAAACACTCTCTTGTTGAGTATAAAGACTCTCTTGTTGAGTCAAACCTTTTTAGCCTCCGTCTTAGGCTTCATATAAGACAGATAAAAGACTCTCTTGTAGAGTCAAACCTTTTAGCCTCCGTCTTGGGCTTCGTTCAAGACACATAAAAAGCACTCTCTTGTTGAGTCAGTCACTTGTTAGCACCCTCTTGTTGGGTCAATCGCCTCCTCTTAGGCTTTGTATAAGGAAAACCTCGGTTGAGTCAATTAACCTTTTGGAATCAAACCTGTGCCTTCCTCACAACATACAAACATCAACAACTCCTTTTCTTTCATCTATTTGCTATAAGCGGCAAGCCTCTGGATTATTTACATCCACGCCATTGTCCCTCTTTTAGCATGAGAAATTCCTAAGGAAAGATAACATTGCTCCACACTAAGTTAAAGTCTTCTCCTTCAGGTTAAAAATCCCCTATAAAGGAAATTGTGGCATTGCTGGATTCACGTATCCTAGTTAAAGTAATTCTCCTTTATAATCAGTCACCCAACAGTTGTGATAAATAGACCAAATATCCCCCTTTAGAGATGACAAATTCTCTCTCATCCAAAACCCTTTAGCTTCACATCTTGGGCTTTGAACAAGATATAAATCACCTTTAGCTTCATGTCTTGGGCTTTGAACAGGAAACCAAAACAACCTTTTTCCTCCCATAGAATAGGAGGAACTACGATCGCTCTGATTTCCCTGTTTCGTTAAACGGGAATACGTAGGCATAAAATTGTAAAATCTTAGCGAGCATACTAATCAAAAACCCAAAATCCAGTACCTTCAGATATCAACCAAAAGTACCAAATCCTAACATCTTACCAAAAACCTCGCAAATGATCCAGACATTCGAATCTTAACAAAATAACCGAAGAGGGGCCCACATCTTAATAACATTTGTAAACCAACAGTTTTGACTGTTTAATCTCAGTTTGCGAGCAGGGTTAATTGGAGACATCTATTTCCCTTCCTTAATCAGCTCAATAGGATAAAAAATGAATCGAACTGTAGTACCCGAGCGATAGTGTTTCAAGACCACAAAAATCGCGCTACAGAAAAAATGGCACCCACCGTGGGGCCCAGTTCTCTTTCTTACAATCTTTGGTAGAAACCTTAAGCTCTCATCTCTTAGGTAGAAAACCCTGAGTACACAAAGTATCACAGAAATGGCGACTCTGCTGGGGAGTCATTGCCTGTTTAAGATCATAAGACTAGAGGTCTAGGATGATTAAGACAAATATATACTGCTTTTCCTAATTGATATCTGTGTTTATTTTTCTGCTAATGGGAATGCGTGTGATGCCGCATATGGAAAGATTGAGTATACACCTAAGATAGGTGATGGCAATACGGGTAATCTTACTGGGAGTGAATTCCAGCTAAGAGTCCCCGGTCGACCATCAAACTCAGTGGAGACTCCCTTTGCAGATACATTGCATATACGACTTCGGTTGTTGAAAGTAGTGTGGTCGACTGGGTTATCTGAGAAGCTGAGGTTTTTAGTAGATTGAAACCATTTTGTAGTGCGAATGCTATCAAAAATAGTTGTCTCGCGATACTACCCTCATTTGAGATCACTCTAGGATACATCAGCTCGCTGGCGATCCGCTTGCTGTTGTTATCCCAAGAGGGATCAATGATTTTGCGGACAGGTACAAAAAATACTAGTATAAACCTTTGGGGGGTAGAGCCTTGACTTCATGACACCGACCTTTTAACCCCATGTTTTTTCTATGTTTTTGTGTGCTGCATTCATACATTCATTTAAAAAACATCAAAAAAGAAAATCTTCTCTTCTAGTCTCTCTCTTTTTCAAATTAAACTAAGACAATGATTGCAAATGTCAAATAAAGAGATTGCGTTATGGATTTTGGTAGAAGAAAAACTCACAAGTATACCTTCAAGGTTCCAAAGTTAGAGGATTTGAGAGGTTTGGCGAGGATGATCACCAACCCTGAGGCTTTCAGAGCCAAGTATGGAGGACTGCTGTCCCTATTAAGGGTCCATGTAATTGAAGGAATCCTGTCTACACTAATCCAGTTCTACAATTCGGTTTATCACTGTTTCACATTCCCGGATTATCAGCTAGCACCAACACTGGAGGAGTATTCTCACCTAACTGATGTGCATATCACTGATCAAGCTCCCTTTCCTGGACTGGAAGAAATTCCAAAAGATGAAACCATTGCAAGAGCAATTTATTTGGACGAGTCAGAAGTCAGGACTCACATGACCACTAAGGGTGGCATCCAAGGTTTTCCAGCCCAATTCTTGATAAAGAAAGCCCTGTACTTTGCCAGTATAGGGAACGTGGCCGCTTTCGAGAGCATCTTTGTTTTGCTCACCTATGGGTTATTTTTGTTTCCCAACATTGATAACTTTGTAGATATCAATGCCATTAAGATATGTCTGATTGGCAACCCTGTACCAACCTTACTCGCAGATGCATATCATTCGGTACACTTAAGGAATTTATACAGCGGAGGAATGATCACGTGCTGTGTGCCCTTGCTTTACAAATGGTTCATTTCCCATTTGCCCAAGTCTGCTGCATTTTGGGATCAAAAGAATACTTTACGTTGGTCGCAGAGAATCATGTCTCTTACCAACTCTGACATCGATTGGTATAATCGAGTCTACGACGGGATCAGACCCATTGACCGTTGTGGAAATTTCCCAAATGTACCCCTTATAGGAACTAAGGGAGGAATCAATTATCATTCGGTATTAGTTCATCGTCAATCCGGATACCCAATGAGGCATGTCCCGCGTAATGCTCATCTGGAAGGTCTTTTCTTCAAGGAAGGAGAAAATGACAGGGCACTAAAGACAGAAATAGTGTATGCTTGGAAACACGTTCATAGGAAAGGAAGAGAGTCTCTAGGAAAACCAGACTGTATCTCTGTGGAGCCTTATCTCCGCTGGGTAGAAACTAGAGCTCTCAAGCTGAGGATGCCTTACCCTCATCAGGAAGTTCTTCTATTAAGGGATTATGTCCTTTATTTCATGTCCGACATGGAAAAACTTCAAGTTACTCTCGACAAAGTTCAACAGGAGAGGAGGTCTTGGAGGAACAAGTACCGTATTCTCAATGTGGAGTGTAAGAAACTATAGCATCTATTGAAAGAAAAGGATGCTCTGATTGAGATTTTAGAGCAACATGCTATAGAAAATCAGGATGACCATAGGAACTTGCTCACTCCTTTCACTTGGCAAAGGAATGACAACCCGACAACGGCTTAAGAGCCCCGGTCAAAGAAAAGGAAAGCACCAGAACCAGCACCTGAGTTCTCTTCAGAGAGGACTCAGGATCCATTAGTTTAGACATTTCCTTTTTCAGCACTCTGTAATCTACTGTATTTCCATTTCCGCAATCTTTGAATTCAATAAAACGGGGTTTCCCCACTGTTTGATATTTGCAATCTAATTGTCGAATTTTACTTTGAATAAACAAAAAATAATTAATAAAATCATTGCATATCATTCCTCATTCTTGCATAAACGCATTCTTCTTCCTTATGAATCTCACGTTTGTGTCTCGGTTCTAGAGTCAAACTGTCTCATTCATACAATACTCGGGCCAATCGACAGAAAAAGATGGATGATCTTGAGGAAGAAAACAGAGAGTTGAGAGAAGAGATCGACACTCTGAAAGAAGATCTGAGAAAGCTTCATGACAGCATGCAAGCTCTAGCAGAAGCTCAGATGCAACAACAAAGGACTGTGATCTCAGAGATCACATCAACGCCCATAGTGGAGAAGTTTGATCCTAGGTACAAAATACGGAAAGATCGTCCCTGGGGCATGCCACTCATCTATATCCCGGAAGGATATATCCTGCCGATCATGGGAGATCTGAAAAACGCAGCAGGAACCGCTGGGCCTGAAGGTTACAAACTTCGGGAAAGCGAGGATGCCAGGGGCATGACAACAACTCCTGAAGGTTACAAACTTCGAGAGACACCAAGAGTCTCTGCCATAATGACTATACCACCACCCGTGGTACACACTGTCCCGGAAGGACAGATTCAACTGATACCTTCTGGTGGAAACGAAAGTATGTTTGACAGAATGAATGAGTTCCAGGAACAGTTCCTGGAGATGCAGAAAGAACTGCAGGCCATTTGCGGTTAGGACCTATTTGGAAAGGATGCCGCAGACCTTTGTTTGGTCCCCAATGTGAAAGTTCCGCACAAGTTCCAAGTGCCCGATTTTGAAAAGTACAAGGGTAACTCTTGCCCTCAAAGTCATTTAGTGATGTACGCTCGGCGAATGTCAGCTTAGACAAAGAACCAGGAGCTACTGATTCACTACTTTCAGGATAGTTTAACCGGTGCCGCACTCAAATGGTACATGGGTTTAAACCGCACTAAGATCGCTACTTTCAGAGATCTTGGTGCTGCCTTCATTCAGCAGTATAAGTATAACCTGGACATGGCACTAGACAGAGATCAACTCAGATCAATGTCACAAAAGGATATGGAAACCTTTAAAGAGTACGCTCAGAGATGGCGTGAAATCGCCGCCCAGATTTGTCCACCTCTTGAGGAAAAAGAGATGACAAAGATCTTCTTGAAAACCTTGAGCTCATTTTACTACGACAGAATGGTTGCTAGTACACCCAGTTACTTCACCGAGATGGTGGGCATGGGAGTTCATCTCGAGGAAGTCGTCCAAGAAGGAAGTTTAGTTAAAGACGCTGGATCATCAAGTAGTACAAAAAGATATGGTAGTGCTCTCCCTAAGAAAAAAGAGCAGGATATTGGGAATATCTCTCTCGGAAAGCAAAGGCAATGTTACCAACCAGTAGCAGCTGTAACTCCTGCTATTAACCCTGCGCCTGTTCCTACGTATCAATCTCAGGTTGCGCAGAGCCAACCTAATCAACAGCAATATCAGCAAAGGACACAACATCCTCTTCAGCAGGCTCGTCCTCCGTACAACAACAACCGTACAATGCGACCACCAGGGTTCGACCCTATACCAATGTTGTACGCAGAATTGCTTCTGTTACTACTGGTCAAGGGGCATGTCCAAACCAAGTCTCCTCTTACAGTATTGAAAAATCCGCCTTTATGGTTCAAAGCGGATCAGACTTGTCCTTACCATCAAGGAGGACCAGGGTATAACATAGAGAACTGCCTCAGTTTCAAATCCGATGTACAAAACCTTGTTAGGATTGGGGTTTTATCTTTCAAAGATATGAATCCGAATGTTCTCACGAACCCGTTGCCTCAACACGAGAAAGCTGCAGTCAATTTGATAGAGGGAGAGTCTAATGACAGCTATCAAATTCATGATGTACTCTTATTGAGGACCAATATGGTCAAGATGCATCGCAGGAAGAGCGGGTATGGCCATATACCACCTCATAATTATCACCAGTGTGATATCTGCTCTAAGAACAATCAAGGAGGTTCTGTGGTGCAATCAGCTCTACAGGAACAACTGGATCTTGGATGGATCCAAGAGCACCGAATTCGTGGGGTCAACATGACTTATACGAATTCCAACATCATTCAGAGTCACGACATCCGTGCGATGAATGTCAACTTGGTGGCAATGCACTCAAGGCAAAGCCAGTATCATGATTTTCCACGGTACGATTATGATTCCTGTCTGATTTGCTCAGTAAATAATCAGGGATGCTCTTTTGTACAAGAGGCCCTCCAGCGTTTGATGGATCTTGGGTGGATCCAGGACTACCATGATAAAAACCTTTATCAGATCAACATGATTCAAATCTTCGATATTCGCTTGATGAATACCAGCTTGATGGAATTACACGCTACGCAAATCCAGCTTGATTTTCTAGCTTTGCATAATTATCAGAACTGTAAAGGATGTTGTGAGAGAGACCAGGGATGTGCTCTCGTTCAAAGAACTTTACAACACTTGTTGAACCACTGGTGGCTTCTGATCTATATGGACGAAGACACGCAACAAGTTAATATGATCGATAGGAACCCTACTAGGCATCAAGGTCAGGATGCTCGATCAATGGAAACAGACCTAGTGAGGTTACACTGTATTTAAAGCGGATGTGGCCAGGTGCCACCACATAACTATGAACGCTATAGAGTCTGCTCAGAAAATAACCAAGGATGTTACCTCGTGCGAGCAGCCCTTCAAGGTCAATTGGACCGCAAAGAGATTCACCCATACCCAGCTTCGGGGTCCGTTGACTGGACGCCAAACTACTTCGCTAATCAAGTCAAAGATATGGTTGTAATATCTGACCCTGAGAGTACCAAGGATGTTTGTGCCATCATCCCTCTACTGGACGAATCAAAGGTTCTTAGCCAAGAACTGATTGAAGTTACTTACGACAGTCAGAAAAATCAGAAGGCTCCTGTAGTTATCTATCTACCTGGACCGTTACCGTATGAAACAGCTAAGGCGATCCCTTACAAATACGGTGCAACAATAATTGAGAATGGAAAGGAAATTTCATTACCCTCTATCGTGAATATTGCAGACATCATTCGAGTAACACGAAGCGATCGAATCTTCAACCGAGGAGTTGGAGAACTTACCAAAGAAAAGGAACTTCAGACAGAAGCTCCCGATCCACCAGTCGGTCAGTCCAGTGATCCCGACCTTTCAAAAAACAATGATGAGATGCTGAAGCTCGTCCAAAGGAGTGAATACAACATTGTTGATGAGTTGTTATAAACTCCTTCAAAGATCTCCGTGCTATCACTTTTACTCAGTTCCGAAGCCCACAGAGAGGCTCTACATAAAGTCTTAGAGCAGGAATTTGTGGAACAGGATGTGTCAATACGACAGTTTGATAGCATCATCTCTAACATCACTTCCTGCAACAACTTAGGATTCAGTGATGAGGATTTGCCAGAAGAGGGCAAAAGTCACAACATGGCGCTCAATATCACAGTTAACTGCCAGGACGATGTTTTAGCCAGCGTATTGGTAGACACAGGATCGACCATCAATGTTATGCCAAAGTCCACATTAATGCGACTATCATTCAAAGGATCCTCGATGAGGGGCAGTGAGGTCATCATCAAAGCATTTGATAGATCTCGGAAAGCAGTTATCGGAGAAGTCGACCTTCCCATAACTATCAGTCCTCATGCTTTCCTAATCACTTTCCAGGTCATGGACGTCCAGGCAGCATACAGCTATTTATTAGGAAGACCTTGGATACACCAGGCTGGGGCAGTCACTTCGACGCTGCACCAGAAACTGAAGTTTGTCAAGAATGATCAACTCGTCACAGTCTATGGAGAACAAGCCTTGATCGTGAGTAACTTATCGTCGTCCACTTGTGTAGAACCCAAGGAGGTTGTTGGAACTCAGTTCCAAGCACTTTCGATGAGCAACGAGAATTAATCAGAAAAGGGAACTTCGATTTCCTCATACAGAAATGCTCTCAAAGTGATCAAAAATAACAATAAAAAAGGGTGGGGATAACTTGTCATTCCTACCAATAACAAAACAAAGAAGGGTCTTGGTTTTTCTGCAACCTGCACCCATTCAGGACTTCTTCCACAGTGGAGGTTTCCTTCACCCAATATCTCAAGCAGTCCATACCATCAATGAGGAAGATCTCTCTGGTACAGATGAGGAGTGGAAGTTCTATCTTAACGAGGATGGTTATATGTCTCAGGAAGAGGTGCATATGCCATTTTGCTATCCCGCACAGAGTCCGAGATTTATACCCAGGTCAGACGTCAGAACGATATACGGAGATTATGATCCGGAAGGATGCCGTGCTCCACCAAACTCATTAGAGGAGGACACTCTAATGAAAGGCAACTTTGACCACGACTATTATGACCCAATGGATGGCCTGCCTATCTAGCAGCCGTACCCAAGAAACTCAGGGCAAGAAAATCAGTCGAACAATGAAAATTAGTTGAGCATCATTGAACAGAATACATGTGTCCCCACCATGTCATGGGATCAACACTCAGGGTATTCGGAACCTATCCAGCACGACGATGAATTTGCAAAGCTTGCAGGATTAGAATTCATCAACTATGCTTTTCCTGAGGTCAACGTTATCGAGAGAGATGACTCCTCTAGTTCCAAAGAAGTGTGGGACACCTTAGGACAACCAAGTGGAAAATACGACTATATGGTCAAGTACACTGCTCCTGAGAGCTCTCGTATCAGGCTCGAAGACATCCAGCCAACTGGATGGGGAGATTTACCTGAGAGTGCGAATACTATGCAAAATACAACAGAGGAATTCTCCTACGACAACTCTGCCTGGGAGACAGATTCCAATGATCCTGCTCCACCAGAAATCAGCGTTATTTCTGAAGACAAATCAAGGAAGGTACCAGACTTTGTGATTCACCGAGGAGTTCGCCGCCAATGGGTTGTTGTCGATGTTCCGAAGATTGTTCATAAGTCAAAGTAATTACCGTCTTTAACCTTTCACCCTGCCCAGGTGAAACAAATGTTTTGATAGGGCTCGCTTTCTGTAATTATCCCTCTTCACTTCGCCCAAAGCGACAGAGTTTTGTTTTATAGGGCTGTAGTTTCAAGAATCGACTCGTTCATAAATAAAATAACGTCGTTCTGTAATTTCCGCATTAATTGTTGTTTTCTCTTTTCATTTTTCCAGAAAATGGTAATCCTAAAAAACAATTCAATAATAAAAACATGCAGTTTTCAAAAAAAAAACACTGCACACACTCTTGCATTCTCTCTATCTCTTCTAAAACCAATCATCACGTCATGCAGATTGCTTGTTTTAAACCCCGTTGAAACATACAATCTGATGCTTTCTCCCAACTTTGAATTCCCGGTATTTGGGGCTGAAGAAGAAGTTGGCAACAAAATTCCAGAAGAGATCTCCCGACTACTCAAACAGGAGGAAATGTCCATCGAACCTCACAAAGAGCCGTTGGAAACGGTAAACTTGGGTTCGGAAAAAGAGAGAAAAGAGGTCAAGATTGGGGCATTACTCAGTTCAACTGCCAAAGAGGTTTTGACAAAGCTTCTCAAAGAGTTTCCCGATGTATTCGCTTGGTCCTATCAGGACATGCCAGGGTTGGATACCAGCATCGTGGAACATCATCTACAGTTAAGGACAGAATGTCTGCCAGTAAAACAAAGGTTGAGACAGACTCACCCGGACATGGCCATCAAAATCAAGGAGGAAGTACAGAAACAGATTGACGCGGGTTTCCTCGCCAAGTCAGAATATCCTCAATGGTTAGCCAACATCGTACCCGTTCTGATAAAGGACGGAAGATTCAGAATGTGTGTGGACTATAGAGATCTGAACAAGGCTAGTCCAAAGGACGACTTTCCTTTACCACACATTGATATGCTGGTAAACAGTACAGCAAAGTTCAAAGTTTTCTCCTTCATGGATGGATTCTCGGGCTATAATTATATTAAAATGGCGCCGAAAGACATGGAGAAAACTTAATTTATTACCCCATGGGGTACCTTTTGTTACAAGGTAATGCCGTTTGGTTTGAAGATCGTCGGGGCAACCTATCAAAGGGCCATTACTACTCTGTTTCATGACATGATACACAAGGAAATCGAGGTATATGTCGATGATATGATTGCCAAATCTAAAACAGAGGAGGAGCATGTGACCCACCTGTCAAAACTATTCAAGCGGTTGAGAAAGTATAAACTCCGTTTGAATCCCAACAAGTGCACATTTGGTGTATGATCAGGGAAACTCTTATTGTTCATCGTCAGCCATAAAGGAATTGAGATTGATCCTGACAAGGTCAAGGCCATTCAAGAAATGCCTTCTCCAAAAACTGAAAAACAAGTCAGAGGATTCCTGGGACGTTTGAACTACATTTCCAGATTCATATTCCTCATGACCGCGATGTGCGCGCCAATTTTAAAATTACTCAAAAAGAACCAGGATTGCGTTTGGACAGAAGATTGTCAAACCGCCTTCGACAGTATCAAGGAATATCTGTTGAATCCACCGATTCTATCACCTCCAGTGGAAGGAAGACCACTGATCATCTACTTAACAGTCCTAGAGGACTCTATGGGCTGTGTACTTGGCCAACAAGACGAAACCAAAAGGAAAGAGTATGCCATCTAGTATCTGAGCAAGAAATTTACCGACTGCGAGACTCGGTACATTATGCTTGAGAAAACTTGCCGTGCTCTGGCTTAGGCAGCCAAACGTCTTCGCCAATACATGATTCGTCACACTACTTGGTTGGTCTCCGAAATGGATCCAATCAAGTATGTATTTAAAAAACCTGCTCTCAAGGGAAGAATCGCCCGTTGGCAGATGTTGTTATCGGAATACGACATCGAATACCACACTCAAAAAGTTGTCAAAGGGAGTATTTTAGCTGATCATTTGGCTCATCAATGGATTGACGATCAGGAATCAATCGGGTTTGACTTCCCAGACGAAGATGTCATGTATTTAAAGATGAAAGATTGCGATGAACTGCTACCCAGTGAAGGGCCAGAACCGGGTTCCTAATGGGGACTTATCTTTGACAGAGCCGTTAATCATTATGGAAAGGAAATTGGGGCAATCATCATAACACCTCAGGATACCCACATTCCTTTCACTGCCAGACTTAAATTCAAGTGCACAAACAACGAGGTTGAATACGAAGCTTGTATCATGGGTCTCGAAGAAGCGATCGACTTAAGGATCAAGAACTTGGATGTATATGGCGACTCAGCTCTGGTCGTCAATCAAATCAAAGGAGATTGGAACACATACCAATCAGGACTGATCCCCTACAAAGATTATGCAAGAAGGTTGCTACCCTTCTTCAACAGAATCGAGTTTCATCATATCCCTTGTGAAGAGAATCACATGGTTGATACGTTAGCCACTCTCTCTTCCATGATTAGTGTAGGTCAATGGAACGACCTAGCTAAGATCGACATAATGCGCCTTGAGAGGCCCCCTTACATTTTCGCGATTGAAGTAGTCATAGACGACAAACCTTGGTATCACGATATCAAATGCTTCCTTCAGAAACAAGAGTACCCACCTGGGGCACTAAGGAAAGACAGAAAGACCCTCAGAATTCTAGCAGGCAGTTTCTTTCTGAGCGGTGATACACTTTATTAGAGAAATTTTGACATGGTCTTGCTCTGATGTGTAGATAGACAGAAAGCAGACATGATGATAAAAGAAATTCACGAAGGATCCTTTGGCACACATGCCAACGAACACACAATGGCGAGAAAAATTCTGAGAGCCGGGTACTACTGGTTGACCATGGAATCTGACTGCTACAAGTACATGAGGAGGTGTCACAAGTGTCAGATATACTCCAACAAAATCCATGTACCGCCAACACATCTCAAAGTTCTTTCTTCCCCATGGCATTTTTCCATATGGGGAATCGACATGATTGGTATGATTGAACCCAAGGCTTCAAACGGACATCGGTTCATCCTGGTAGCCATTATTACTTCACCAAGTGGGTCGAAGCAGCGTCATACGCTAATGTAACCCGACAAGTGGTGGTCCGATTTATCAAAAACAATCTCATCTGCCGTTATGGTGTTCCTAGCCAGATCATTACGGATAATGGATCTAACTTGAATAATAAGATGATGGAAGAGTTGTGCGCTGAGTTCAAGATCGAACACCATAACTCATCTCCCTACCGACCCAAGATGAATGGAGCGGTAGAAGCGGCTAAGAAGAACATCAAGAAAATTGTTCAAAAGATGGTTGTAACCTACAAAGACAGGCACGAGATGCTACCCTTTACTCTTCACGGTTATCGCACATCTGTCCGCACTTCAACAGGGGCAACCCCTTTCTCTCTAGTATATGGCATGGAAGCAGTGCTTCCCATTGAAGTAAAGATCCCATCAATCCGGGTATTGATGGAAGCTAAGCTAACCAAGGCTGAATGATGTCAAAGTCGGCACGACGAACTGAATCTGGTCGAAGAAAAATAAATAACGGCGCTATGCCACGGTCAGTTGTATCAATAAAAAATGAAGAGGGCATTTGACAAAAAGGTTCGACCTCGCATCTTCAAGAAAGGAGACCTTGTGCTCAAGAAGATACAATCATTCCTCACTGATTCCCGGGGCAAATGGACTCCGAATTATGACGGCCCCTATGTGGTCAAGAAATCTTTCTCAGGCGGTGCCTTGAGACTTGTAACCATGGACGGAGAGGAATTTGCCTACCCCACGAATGTTGACGTAGTCAAGAAATACTTCGCCTAAAAAAAAGTCTCGGTGGATTGAAAACCCGAAAGGTCGGTCCAGGCAAAAATTAGAGACATAATCAAAAATCATCCCGGTGGATTGGAAATCTCAAAGTACAATCTAGGCAAAAGTTAGGGATTAATGGCAAGTAACTACGTCCAACAAGAGCAAATCCCCCAGCAGCGGTTACACCATCCATCAGAGAAAACTCCAGTCAATGTCATCTTTGACAGGAGCTCAGGATGCCCGAAATTCAAAGTTGGTAGAAGGATAGCGGTCGTCATGTTTCAATGTAGCCCTTTTCCCTTAAAATTACCATTTTCTAACTTTGTAAATACTCTATGGAATCACGCGTTTGGCTGATTTCTATCCTATCAATAAAATTTGAGCCCTTGTGCTTTTGTTTCCAATTCTTATTTGTTTTAGCTTTACATAACGACATTCTTAACACAGTTAACGATTCTTGAAATGAAACAAAAATGAATTTACTTGTTCAAACTTTTCTGCTTTTAAGATAAAGATGGCAATTTCTTTTGACTGTTGAACATCGAAAGAACTTCGCTCGCTTCTCCAGAAGTAATCGAGCTTCAAAGTGCAGAATCAAAGTACTCTTTCTAAACCAGCAAGCCTGAATGAAGGATTAGCTATATCAGATGCGACTTTACCATCTGATACCCTCGGCAGAGTTCTTACCTCCTAAGCTCGACCAATGGTTGTTCCCCGCAGGGACTATCTCTCATAAGCAAGGCAGAATTGCTATCGTGAACCAGTGATACTTTTCATCTCCCACTGTGGCCGAGTAACTAGTCGTGTTCATCTACTAGTTTGTATGTCGTGTCAGTTTTGTCAGCATAAACATACATACATCATGCATTATTGATTTACATTCATATTCATATTGCATCACTATCACTCTAGTCGGTCTTGTCCCCTAGTGATAAAAGTCTTTTCATCAATCGAGTTGTTAGTTCTTTCCTCATCAGGAAATGTTGTGTCTGAACAATCTCTCTCCTCCAGTTTATTTCTGGATTGAAGTTGGCTCCTTGACCACTTTGATAACTTGGACCTCTGAAAGATCAGAGAACTTTCGACAAACATCACTCTTCGCCATTGAAGATGATATCCTCACTTTCCCGGATTAAGGAAAATCCCCAGAGAAAGCCTCTTAATCAGAGATTCGGCAATACAACACTTTTTCTAAAAAAAACCGTTGACGAAAAGGTCATCAGCACCTCAAAATTGGGTCACATCATATGGCATTTCTCCGAGAAGATCCCGAGAAAAGTATGATGTAACATCCCCGAACAGAGATCAGTCTCTCAAGAGACTCGTTTTCCCCAGTAGAATCAACAAATGGCGTCTCCAACAGAGAAGTTTGTACACCTCTAGAACTCAGACCACTGGGTTCCCCAGCAAGTCTGACATCAAATTTTTTTCCGTCAAATGGCATCTCCCAAAGAAAATTCAGCGAGAAGTTTGAGGAAAACCGCTACACATAGCGTCCCTTGTCAATAAAGTTTATTGACAAAAGAAACTGAGACCAGTTCCTTGGTAGGAAACCAGGATCGAGGGGAAGTTTATTTCAGAAACCTAGACCAGTTCCTTGGTAGGAAACCAGGATTGAGGGGAAGTTTACATCAGAAACTTAGACCAGTTCCTTGGTAGGAAACCAGGATCGAGGGGAAGTTCACATCGGAAACTTAGACCAGTTCCTTGGTAGGAAACCAGGATCGAGGGGAAGTTTATATCAGAAAACTGAGACCAGTTCCTTGGCTGAAGACCATGATCGAGGGGAAGTTTTAACCTTTTCTAAGCATTATTGCTTAGAAAAAGAAGAAGGATGCGTGAACTACCATTCCTAAACACCATCAAAATTTTGGGTATTCCGATATTTAATCCTCTTGCACCCCGAATGCCCGAATACCTTCGCCATTCACACCTTCGGGTCCAAGAAGATTAAATAGGGGCATCTGTCATACCCCAAATTTTGACCACTAAGATTTCCCATCATTGGGAAAATCATCATCACAATATGGGTAAACCCTCATACCTCATCGGTCTCCCCAAAGATGGGTGAACATTCACTACTAACAATAATTAGGGTTTCAAGCCCTCTCTGAGCTTTAGACAAAGGGTCAATCAAGGAATGACATGATCTTCAACTTGTCTAACCTCTCAAACATCCACAATGGATCAAGAGGACCCCCACATCAAGAATCAAGCAGAATGTTGCAGCATTCCAAGTGGATCAAGCCTCAAGATCGCCAGTGTCACCAAATTAGGGTTTTGGTCGACCAAGGCCTCCAGATGGAAATTTTCCTCTGGGCATGAGCCAATGCTTCAAAGCATAACCTAATATAATCCATGGAACCTCATGGACCCAATCATCAAGTCAACTTAGCCACAGGGGATGCATTCATCAAAAATCAGGAATTAGGGTTTCTTGACCTAGTTCACCCCTAAGTTGACTTTTGGGACAAATCATGAGCCAAGACCTCAAGACATGATTTGAGGGTCTCTAATAAACCACATTGATCCATTTGTAATAATGGATTGATCTAAGAAGCTTGATTCCCACGTTTCAAGTTCATCTAAACCACAATTAAGGTTTCGCGGAAAAAGTCAACGGTACCTTTGACTTTTGACCCAGGCATGCTCCCAAACCTTGGGAGATGATTCAATACACCCTATAACACCTATGAAATCAATCCATCAAGTTTGATTTAAGTCAAGGACTTGATTTCATAGAGGATCACACAGTTTGGAATTCATCTGACAAAAAAGTCAACTCTGCACAAAAGTCAACTTTGACTTTTTGAGATTTTTCAAAATTATGGTTCTTTGACCCTAAAATGATGTTACTGTGTGATTGGAATCATCATTAATCAAGAAAAATCAAGAAAAGTGGGATAACTTGTAAAAGAGGTAACCATAAAAAACTTAGGAATTTTCTAAGTTATGGAACAAAGTGGCTATGGTACCAACTTCCAAGGATCATAACTTGAGATCTAAGCAACCATTTGGGTTGATCCAAAGATGGATTTGTAGCTATCATGGCATACTTTAAAAGTGTCAACTACACCTCATTCCAATTCCTCATGGATTTCATGTTATGGAATGGCAAAAATCATAAAGAGTGAAAATGTCACTTTTTTCCAACACTCAGTGAAATTTTCACTAAGTCAAAATCTGCCTTCACTTTTTTCCAAATGTAGGGGCATTTTTCACTTGGATCCAAAAAGTATCAAAACAAACTATGATCACACATATGTTGTATCATATGAGAGCTTTCCAAAATGGCCAAGAACCACATGAAATTCCACTTAAGCCATGAGATATGACAATGCCAATGTTCCTTGCTGCAAACTGTCATGTCAAGGCAGATTTGTGCATTTTGTTCGATTTGCCCAATTTTTGCAAATAACCAACAAGTCTATCTGTCTGAACACCTCAGGGGGAGACCAAGAAGGGACAAACACTGATGCATCACCCTCCCAAGTCCTTGGAACCAAAAATAGCATGCCAGACCTATAAATCCCTAAAGAGGGGACAAGACTCCAATTTTGTTTGGAGCATTCAATGGATGCACTAAAGTGGCATAGACTGAGCCATTTCCAACTGAATTCAGTCAAGACATATCCAAGACCAAGGGAACCAGTAGCCTGTGCCCTAACCTCTAGTCAATGGCTAGAGGAGACTTGGATTCCCATTGATCAACATTGGCCAAACCTCTGCTATAGTTGCCATTCACTATTACAGCCAAAATAAACTTGCTCTACTATAAATAGAGCTCATTTGTGATCAGTTTGAGTACACCAAAGCCATCAAACAGATGCTTTCCTCAAAATCACCTTCTCACTTCCAAATTTGCCTTCCAAAGCAAGTCACTATCGGGTTTTGAGTTTGAGAGCAATTCCAACCAAACCAATCACACACACACCTCATAAACATCATATAGAAGTGATCCAAACTCTCACAAGTGACCTGTAACATCAAAATCACAAAGTCCCATCTCAAAACCTCAAAATAGGGCCATTTTGCATTTTTCAAGCCATGTCTTGATTTAGTCACTTTCCAAACTAGATAAAACCTCAAACACACTCCAAATATCATCCTCGAACTATCCCAAATGGTTTCACACATCTGAAACACCATTTGAGAGAGTTGTTATTTTGGCCACTTTTGCCCCTTTTGCAAGAAAGGGCCAGTTTCCATTCCTGAGGTTTCCAGCTGATTCCAATCATCCTAAATGCTTCTAAGGGATCATTTGAGATTGTTCAAAGCATCAAAACATTTCTGGAACAAAGCACTTGGCAGATTGCCCAAAAAGCTCCAAGGGAGGTAAGCATCACAACTTGAACTCTTTAAAATATGCCTTGCTTTGAGGTCCATTGATCATGCATCTCTTATACATGTTATATGTGTTGTGTTTAAACCAATTCATCATGTAATTCATGCCTGTACCAAGAGGTAGCACAGAAAATTCAAAATATGGCCTATTTCAAAACCACTATCGGGTTTTGAGGAGGATTTGTTTTATGAAAAAACCACCACCACCATTGGATTCCTTGTGAAATTCTAGGCCAGATGCATATAAATTTTGTCTCCATCCATGGAGAAATGAGAAAGCTATGGCCTTCACGTTTCTGACCAAAATCTTGCTTTGCCTTGCCTTGGGCCAGGCCAAAAAACAAGGCAAGCCTTGTATATTTGTGGTTGTGTTTCAATACATGGATGTATCACCATCCCAGTGGTAAGGCGCGCATGCTGCACACAAGAGGTTTGGGGTTCGAATCCCCCTCGCCCCATATCCTTATTTTTTACCACTTTTTCATATTTTATTATTTTTCTTATTATTTTTAATGATTTGAAAAATTAATAACTCCCTCAATTTTAATTATTTTTTATTGGTTCTTTTTGCAAAAAATCACAAAAATGTTGAAATATTCTATTCCACCAAAAAATCAAGTTTATATTATTTATTTAATATAATTAGTATTTTTGTGAATAAATTCATTTTTAATTATTTTTAAACATTTTAAAAGTGAATATTTACCTTGAAAATCAAAACCAAATGAGTTTTAATTCATCTTGTGATTAAAACCTCATTTTTCAAACCTTAAACAAAAATCACAAGTGGTTTATTCAAACTCATTTGGTATTTTTATCATTTTTATTGATTTTCTTTAAATATTTACTTTTAAAGGAAAATTAAATTAGGGTCTCTTTGATTTCAACCCTCATCAATCATTTTCAAAACACTTTGGGCCTCTGATAGAGTGTAAGACCCAATCCCTTTTTTGAAACCAAAATAATTTGGGCCTCAGCCATTGTATAAGACCCACTGCGTTTTCAAAAACCTCGGGACGACCGCCGTTTTCAAACAAAAATCAATTGAGCCTACCCTCGTGTTATAAGACCCATTTCTTTTCTTTAAATAATCTTTGGGCCTCTTAGTAGAGTGTATGACCCAATCCTTTGTAAATACAAACCATTTTTTGGGCCTCAGACGTTGTATAAGTCCCGTTGTATTTTCAAAATCACGGCGCGATCGTCGCCTTTTAAAACAAAATCCTGGGCCTCTAATAAAGTGTAAGACCCAATCCCTTTTTTTGATCTAAAACCTTTTTGGACCTCAGTCATTGTATAAGACCCACTGCATTTTCAAAAATCTCGGCGCGATCGCCATTTTAAAACGGAAAAACAATTAGGCCTACCCTTGTGTTATAAGCCCCATTTCCTTTCTTTAAACACTTTGGACCTCTAATAGAGTGTCAGACCCAATCCCCATGTACATAAAAACTTTGTAGGCCTCACATATTGTATAAGTCCTTCTGTACAGTTTTCAAAATAGCGGTGCGATCATCGTTATAACTTGGGCCTCTCCTTGAGCTGTAAGCCCCAACAAACTTTTCACAGCACTTTCTCCTTTAATTTTGAATATAATATTGTTATCAAAGCTTTCTTTGTTATACAACTAACAAAAGAGCATGAAAGCTCTACAACGGGTAAGTGTTTATCTGCTTTCATTTATCTCTTTCATATGTATATAACTGTATTGTAGGGCTGCTTCACTGTAAGTCTTCTTTCACATCCTATTTGTATACTTGTCAAATATCAACTGTATAATACTAGTATAGTTATTTAGAGTTTTCCCCGGCAACTACGTCTAGCACTAGGTAAAGCCTTGTTGGTCACTCTTAAATATAGTCAAAACTAGATCCCCCATAGGATTACCAGATACAGTCTTCCCTCCTCTTGGGGTTAAACAATATGGAAACCTGAAAGGCAGCATTCTCGGTGAACCCTTTCTCAGACTGTCACTCTTAGAAATTGTCAAAGGAACTCTACTCCCCAGAGTTGATCTATTCTCCATGAATAGCATCTCTTGAGTTTCTTCCAAATTCAGGAACCTTCCTGGCTTGATCTATTCTTGGTGAATAGCATGTCTTGAACTTCTCTTGGTTTGGGGACCCACAGGCTTCCTAAAAGCATCCCCGCCTCCTCTTGGGTGTTGTACAAGGACCCTTCGGCTTCTTAGAAGTTCTTATGCCTTCTCTTGGGCTTAATACAAGGACGCTGATGACCTCTTAAAGGTATAAGACAGAACTTAGTCATCCTTTGCTAGAGCAGTCTTTCCAGCGTCAAAACTCCGGCCGTTGTAGGGTTGGTACCCATCCCTTAATATCCGCGCCTCCTCTTGGGCATTATACAAAAAATAAAACTCTAGACTTGGACAGTCTAAGACCCTTGAGTCTCAAAGACATTCTCAAGTTCACTTCAGACATAGGCAGAAACCCGGTCTCTCTCTTGAGAGTTCCCTATACTTGGACTCGCTTCCGGATCTCCAGAATCCACCGCGGTAAGGTAGCCTCCTCTTGGGCTTTGTACAAATGACTCTCCCCAGCGGAGTTAACCTTTTTAGACTCTCTTGTTGAGTTATTCTCTCTTTAGCCTCCATCTCAGGCTTTGTACGAGATACCAAAATCACTCTCTTGTTGAGTATAAAAGACTCTCTTGTTGAGTCACTTCCCCTTTAGCCTCCACCTCGGGCTTTGTACGAGATACCAAAATCACTCTCTTGTTGAGTATAAAAGACTCTCTTGTTGAGTCACTTCCCTTTTAGCCTCCATCTCGGGCTTCGTACGAGATACCAAAAACACTCTCTTGTTGAGTATAAAAGACTCTCTTGTTAAGTCAACTCCCTTTTAGCCTCTATCTCGGCCTTCGTACGAGATAC
This sequence comes from Lathyrus tuberosus, assembly GCA_022829125.1. Classification (NCBI taxonomy): domain Eukaryota; kingdom Viridiplantae; phylum Streptophyta; class Magnoliopsida; order Fabales; family Fabaceae; genus Lathyrus; species Lathyrus tuberosus. The sequence goes on along the minus strand of JALAZF010000309.1, from coordinate 2,158,099 downwards.
TAAAACACTCTCTTGTTGAGTATAAAAGACTCTCTTGTTGAGTCAATCTCCCTTTAGCCTCTATCTCGGGCTTCATAGGAGATACTAAAACACTCTCTTGTTGAGTCAAACCTTTTTAGCCTACATCTTAGGCTTCATATAAGACAGATAAAAGACTCTCTTGTTGAGTCAAACCTTTTAGCCTCCGTCTTGGGCTTCGTACAAGACACATAAAAAGCACTCTCTTGTTGAGTCAGTCACTTGTTAGCACCCTCTTGTTGGGTTTTAGGCTTTGGATAAGGAAAGCCTCGGTTGAGTCAATTAACCTTTTGACATCAAACCTGTGCCTTGCTCACAGCATACAAACATCAATAACTCATTTTCCTTCATCTATTTGCTGTAAGCGGCAAGCCTCTGGATTATTTACATCCACGCCACTGTCCCTCTTTTAGCATGAGAATTTCCTAAGGAAAGATAGCATTGCTCTACACTGAGTTAAAGTCTTCTCCTTCAGGTTAAAAATCCCCTATAAAGGAAATTATGGCATTGCTGGATTCACATATCCCAGTTAAAGTAATTCTCCTTTATAATCAGTCACTCAACAGTTGTGATAAACAGACCAAATATCCCCCTTTAGAGATGACAAATTCTCTCTCATCCAAAACCCTTTAGCTTCACATCTTGGGTTTTGAACAAGATACAAATCACCTTTAGCTTCATGTCTTGGGCTTTGAACAAGACACCAAAACAACCTTTTTCCTCCCATAGAATAGGAGGAACTACGATCGCTCTGATTTCCCTGTTTCGTTAAACGGGAATACGTAGGCATAAGATTGTAAAATCTTAGCGAGCATACTAATCAAAAACCCAAAATCCAGTACCTTCAGATATCAACCCAAAAGCACCAAATCCTAACATCTTACCAAAAACCTCGCAAATGATCCAGACATTCGAATCTTAACAAAATAACCGAAGAGGGGCCCACATCTTAATGGCATATGTAAACCAACAGTTTTGACTGTTTAACCTCAGTTTGCGAGCAGGGTTAATTGGAGACATCTATTTCCCTTCCATAATCAGCTCAATAGGATAAAAAATGAATCGAACTGTAGTACCCGAGCGATAGTGCTTCAAGACCACAAAAATCGCGCTATAGTTAGGGGATTTGAGAGAGCTAGGATATTTGGTTGTTGATACCGAGAAGTTCGAGTCCAGATATGGAAGGCTTTTACCTTTCTTGAAGGTTGATATGGCTAAAGGATTGCTTGCTACTTTGGTTCAGTTCTATGACCCTCTGCTTCATTGTTTCACTTTTCCTGATTATCAGTTGGTACCTACGCTAGAGGAGTATTCTCTCCTGCTTGGTTTGCCTGTTCATGGTCGGATTTTCTCTAGTTTGGATCCCGCTCCCGAGCATCACGTTATTGCGAAGGCTACTCACTTGAAGGTTTTTGAGATTAAGGCTCACATGGATACCAAAGGAAAGATTCTTGGGTTACCCACTAAGTTCTTGATGGATAGAGCTCATCACTTTTCTAGTGTGAAGGACACATTTACTTTTGAGGCTATTCTTTCCTTACTCATTTATGGATTGTTCCTCTTCCTGAATGTTGAGAACTTTGTCGACATCAATGCTATTCAAATCTTCTTGATTGGGAATCCAGTTCCCACTTTGCTTGATGATGCTTACCATTCTATTCACCTCAGGAATTGCCATGGTAGAGGCATGATTATCTGTTGTACGCCTTTGCTATACAAGTGGTTTATTTCTCACTTGCCGAACTCTGCATCTTTCTGTAATTTCAAGGATGGTTTATATTGGTCGCGGAAGATCATGTCTCTCACTTATTCTGATATTGATTGGTGTAGCCGTGTTCCTTTTGGAGCAATGATTATTGATAGTTGTGGTGATTTTCCCAACGTGCCTCTTCTTGGTACAAAGGGAGGAATTAGCTACAATCCGGTGTTGGTTCGTCGTCAGTTGGGATATCCTTTGTGAGAGGCACCGAAGAACATTCATTTGGCTGGTCTCTTTTTTGAGGAAGATGAATGTCATATTGCTCTCAGGGGAGAGATTGTAGAAGCTTGGCGCAACATTCATAGAAAAGGAAAGGAAAGTTTGGGAAATCTGAATTGTGTCTCTTCGGAATCTTATTTCTAGTGGGTTAAAAATAGAGCTTTTACTTTAAAGATGCATTATGCGCGTCAGGAGCCTTTGTCTCTAACTGCTAAGAAGCATATCCTCTACTTTATGGAAGACACAGAGAAGCTTCAGATCGCTTTGGCCGAGATGCAACAAGAGAGAGATGTTTGGAAGAACAAGTATCAGATTGTTGAGTTAGAGAATGCAAGACTTCAAGAGCACTTCAAAAAGAGGAAGGCGCAAGAGGATTTATTTTCCTATCGCATTCAGCCAGTTTCCGATACTCCAAAGAATTCAGAATCTCCTTGGAAGTTGATCGTCGATCAGTTGTTGATTGAGAAGACTCAGATGGAGGCCCGCATCAAGAAGCTGGAAGGGAGAGCTGGGACTTCTTCTCATAAGATTCTCTAGGGCTCTAGTTTTCTTTATTCTCTATTGTTTTAGGATTCTTGAATCCGTACTTCCAAGATGTAATCTTTTCCATCGTTAATGAATGAGATTTTAGTATTTCAAATTGCAACGTTCCTTTATAATGTTTGTGATATGCCTTATAATTCCTTGAAACTTTATATTTGCATATTGCACATCAAGCATCATTTCTTTCATTGTTTCTTGCCTTTTCCATGTGTCTTATTTGTTTCTCTTGGTCTTCATTCAGCCAAGCTGTCGTACCAATATAATACTCGGGCTAATCTGAAGAAGAAGATGGATCGGTTGCAACAAGAGAGCCGTGAGCTTTGTGAGGAAGTGACAAATTTGAAGGATAGTTTGGAGAGACTCACTGCTATGATAAAAGCAATGGTTGTTGCTCAGAACCAGCCACCTCCTCCTCCACTTTCAACTCCTATGCAAAGGACAGTCATTTTTGAGATTGTCTCTACGCCCATCTCTGTGGCGCCTGCTAGTGTTCCTTAACACTCCATGCCTCCTGGCTTCCCCTGGGGCATGCCTATTAACTTTGTTCCTGAAGGTTATCAACCACCGCCTCCTGAAGTTCTAGTTGTTCCTACTGTCCAGCTTGTGATATCTGTATCGCAGCCTGTGGTTCATACTGTTCCTTTTAGTGAAGAGCAGATTTTCCATACTGCTCCAAGTGAAAATGTCAGTGCTTATGATAGAATGGAAGAGATTCAAGACCAGTTCGCTGAAATGAAGAAAGAAATGAAAGCTTTGAGGGGTAAAGATCTATTTGGAAAGAATGCTCATGAGTTATGCTTGGTTCCTAATGTGAAGATCCCGCATAAGTTCAAGGTCCCTGACTTTGAAAAGTATAAGGGTAATTCTTGTTCGTTGAGTCACTCGACTATGTATGCTCATAAGATGTCAACTCATACTGATAATAATCAGCTTCTTATTCACTACTTTCAAGACAGTTTGTCTGGTACAGCCTTGAAATGGTATATGGGACTCGACAGCACTCGCATTCGCACTTTCGAAGATTTGGGTGAGGCTTTTGTAAAGCAGTATAAGTATAATGTGGATATGGCTCCCGATCGTGACCAGCTTCGAGCAATGGCTTAGAAAGATAAGGAGATATTCAAAGAATACGCGCAGAGGTGGCGCGAGATTGCTGCTCAGATTAATCCTCCTTTGGAAGAAAAAGAGATGACTAAGATTTTTCTGAAAACTCTGAGTACTTTCTATTACGAGCGTATGATTGCTAGTGCCCCGGGTGATTTCACTGAGATGGTTAATATGGGGATGAGATTAGAAGAAGTTGTCTGTGAGGGACGATTGTCAAAAGATGGTAATTCTACCGGTAGTTCCAAGAAATATGGGGGAGGACTTGTCGAGAAGAAAGAGGGTGAGACCAATGTTATTTCTTGTGGAGGACGCAAAAGGAGTTATGGTAAGAATAACCAATGTCAGCAATATGTTGCATCTATTACTCCTGTTATCAATTCAACTCCTGTTGTTCAGGCAACTCCTGCTCATCAATAATGTTCTAATCAACAGAACAATCAATGAGGCCGTTTTCAGAAGGATTTTGATCCGATTCCGATGACCTATACAGATTTGCTTCCTAGTTTAATTCAGAAGAATCTTGTTCAGACCCGTGCACCACCTGATGCTCCAAAAGATTCACCATGGTGGTATAAGCCTGAAGCTCATTGTGCTTTCCATCAAGGAGGAGCTGGGCATGATACTAAGAACTGTTATCCATTAAAGATGGAAGTACAAAGGTTGGCTAGGAGTGGTATTTTGTCTTTCGAGGATTCCAACCCTAATGTACAATCAAATCCGTTGCCCAATCATGGTAAGGCATCTGTCAATATGGTTTATGGTTGTCCTAGTACATTCAAAAATTTTGATATCCGTTGGATCCGAAGATCTCTTGTGGAAATGCATGCACTTTTGAGTGAATACCATGATATTGATCATGACTATGCAGTTTGTTGTATCTGTTCCGTGAACCCGCGTGGTTATGTGATAGTGAAGAGGGATATTCAAAGGATGATGGACCAGAATTAGATTGAGGTCACCGCTAAAAGAGATGAATATCAGAATGAGGTGAATGTTATTGCACCACGCTTTAATATTCCTGAACGAGTTGTTATCTCTTATGACAGTCGGAAGACCACTGTTACACCTTTGGTTATTCGGTTGCCCGGTCCAGTACCCTATGAATCTGACAAGGCTGTTCCATATAAGTACAATGCTACCATGGTAGAAGATGGTAAGAAAGAGCCCATTCCTTCTTTGTCTTCTATGGTAAGTATCGCTGATGTTAGTAGAGAGACCCGGAGTGGTCGAGTTTTTGCTTCTGAGCCCCCAAAGATTGTGGAGAATGTTTTTGCTGGCAAACGATCTCAAGATGAGAGTAATGTCGATGCTTCCGGTCAGTCCAGTGGTTCGAAGGCTTATGAGGATGAAGTATTGAAATTGATCAAGAAGAGTGAATACAGTGTTGTAGATCAACTCTTGCACATCCCGTCCAAGATTTCAGTGTTGTGCTTACTGATGAATTCTAAAGCTCATAGGCAATCTTTGCAGAAAGTATTGGAACAAGCATATGTTGAGCATGATGTGACTGTTAATCAATTTGATGGAAATGTTGCCAACCTCACCGCATGCAATAATTTGAGTTTCTGTGATGAAGAGTTACCCGAGGAGGGGAGAAATCACAATTTAGCTTTACATATCTCCATGAATTGTCAAGAAGATGCACTTTCCAATGTGCTGGTTGATACATGTTCTTCCCTGAATGTGTTGCCAAAATCTACTTTGTCGAGGCTTTCGTAACAAGGTCCTCCCATGAGGTATAGTGGAGTTGTTGTTAAAGCTTTTGGTGGATCTTGAAAAACTGTGATTGGAGAGGTTGATCTTCCAATCAAGATAGGACCATGCTTCTTCCAAATTACTTTTCAAGTAATGGATATTCATCCTGCTTATAGTTGTCTGCTTGGCCGACCCTGGATTCATGAGGCTGGGGCAATGACTTTGAATCTTCATCAGAAATTGAAATTTGTTAAGAATGACAAGCTGGTAACTGTTGGAGGCGAGCAAGCGATGCTGGTAAGCCATCTTTCATCCTTTTCGTATGTTGATGCCAACGAAACTGTTGAGACTCCATTCCAAGCTCTTTCTGTTGATGATAAGGTTGTTAAGAAGAATGAGTTACCCATGTCGTCTTTGAAAGATGCTCTGCGTGTATTAAAGACTGGTCGATCTGATAGTTGGGGCTGAGTTATTGATGTGGTTGATAACCAAGGCAAAAATGGTTTAGGCTTTACGCATGGTACAGTCAGAAGAGATTTGAAGCGTATTAATGAGGCATTTCACAGCGCCGAATTCATTAACAAGGATCATTCTACTGCTGCCATCATTGAAGATGATGAAGAGGAAGAACTTCCCAATTTCGTGACACTTGGACAGATCTGCCAGAATTGGATAGTTGTTGATGTTCCCACTGTTGTTCATTTTTCAAAGTAATTTGTTTTTGTTTCTTTAAAAAAATCCTTTCACTCTGCCCAAGGTGAAAGTGAATTTGTGAGGGCTTTGTTTCAAATTTTATCATCATCAATAAAATGTTATTTTGTTTATCCATATTATGTTTTCCCTTTTTGCTTTATTTCTGAAAAAATGGTAACATAAAAAACCAAAAAAATAATAAAAATGTGATGATTATTTTATCTGCATAATACTTGCACTTCTTGTTCATATTCTAAAATCAAACATAAATCATTGTGCAGATTGATTGTTAAACCCATTGAAAACAATGACCCTATGCCCTCTCCCAACTTTGAGTTCCTTGTGTTTGGAGCTGAAGAAGAGGGTATTGAAGAGATTCTAGATGAAATTTCTCGGTTGCTTGAGCACGAGGAAAAAGCCATTCAGCCTCATGAGCCGGTGGAATTGATTAATTTGGGTTCAGATGATGATATAAAAGAAGTCAAGATTGGGGTACTGCTTCAGTCAGATGTTAAGAAGAGGATTGTGGAGCTTCTTAGAGAATATGTCGACGTGTTTGCTTGGTCTTATCAGGACATGCCTAGTCTTGATACTGATATTGTGGAGCATAGATTACCATTGAAGCCTGAATGTCCACCTGTAAAGCAGAAATTGAGAAGGACTCATCCCGACATGGCTGTGAAGATCAAAGAGGAGGTTCAAAAGAAGATTGATGCTGGTTTTCTTGTGACTTCTGAGTATCCTCAATGGGTGGCCAATATTGTGCATGTCCCAAAGAAAGACGGAATAGTCCGAATGTGCGTTGACTACAGAGATTTGAATAAAGCGAGTCTGAAAGATGATTTTCCACCTGCCACACATTGATATGTTGGTAGATAATACTGCTAAGTTCAATATCTTTTCATTTATGGACGGATTTTCCAGTTATAATCAAATAAAGATGGCACCCGAGGATATGTAAAAAACAACATTCATTACACCCTGGGGAACATTCTGTTACGGAGTGATGCCTTTCGATTTGAAAAATGCTGGTGCAACGTACCAGAGAGCTATGACTACTTTGTTCCATGATATGATGCATAAATAAATTGAGGTCTATGTGGATGATATGATTTGTAAGTCGGAGACTGAAGAATATCATATTGAGTACTTATTGAAGTTGTTTCAATATTTGAGAAAGTTTAAGCTTCGTTTGAATCCTAATAAATGAACTTTTGGCGTCCGTTCTTGAAAGTTGTGGGCTTTATTGTCAGCCAAAAAGGCATTGAAGTTGATCTTGGTAAAGTTAAAGCTATTCAGGAAATGCTTGCGCCCAAAACAGAAAAACAAGTGAGAGGATTCTTGAGACGTTTGAATTATATCTCCTGATTTATATCCAATATGACTGCCACATGTGCGTCGATCTTTAAGCTTCTTCGCAAAGATCAGGGTTGCGTCTGGACAGAGGATTGTCAGGAAGCTTTTGAAAAAATTAAAGAGTATCTGCTTGAACCTCCGATTTTGTCTTCTCTCGTGGAAGGTAGACCTTTGATCATGTATTTGACTGTGCTGGAAGAGTCTATGGGTTGTGTTTTGGGACAACAGGATGAATCTGGTCGAAAAGAATTTTCCATTTATTATTTGAGTAAGAAGTTCACCGATTGTGAGTCTCGATATTCAATGCTTGAAAAGACATGTTGTGCTTTAGCTTGGGCTGCCAAGTGCCTCCGTCAGTATATGTTGAATCATACAACTTGGTTGATATCCAAAATGGATCCAATCAAGTATATTTTTGAAAAGCCTGCTTTAACTAGGAGGATTGCTCGTTGGCAAATATTGTTGTCAGAATATGATATCTAGTACCGAACTCAAAAAACCATAAAAGGAAGTGTTTTGGCTAACCATTTGGCACACCAGCCTGTAGCGAGTGATTTTGGACGCGGTTCTTAAGCGCTGGTCGCTCTCTGCGGTTGAGCTTAAAACTACAGGTCGATTCATTTTTTATCCTATTGTGAGCTGAATAAGGAAGGGAAATAGATGTCTCCAATTAACCCTGCTTGCATACTAAATTTAAACAGCGGTCTGTTAGGTTACGGATGCTATCAATGTAGGGGGGCCTTTGTACTGGTTATTCGTATTTCGCCAATACAGGTTCTTTCTTTCTTTTTTTCTAGGCAAAGGGTTTCTGGCGGGGAATAAGGATTAGGATGTTAGGACTGGTGCTTTTGAAACACTGCTTTTGATTGATGGGGATATGGGATTTGGTTTTTTTGTTGATTGCGCTCGCTAAGATCTTTTCTTTCGATCTTATGCCTACGTAATCCCGTTTACCGAAACAGGGAAATCAGAGCATTCGTAGTTCCTCCTATTCTATGGGAGGAAATTGGTTTTTGGTGTCTTGTTCAACGCCCAAGACGTGAAGCGAAAGGTGATTTATATCTTGTTCAAAGCCCAAGATGTGAAGCTAAAAGGTCTATTTGTGTCTTGTTCAAAGCCCAAGACGTGAAGCTGAAAGACCTCGACTTTAGAGAGAATTTGTCATCTCTAAAGAGGGGGAAGGAGAATTACTTTAACTGGGATACGCGGATCCGAGCAATGCCATAATTTCCGAAGAAAGGGTTTTAACCTGAAGGAGAAGACTTTAACTCAGTGTAGAGCAATGCCATCTTTCCTTAGGAATTTCTCATGCTAAAAGAGGGACAGTGGCATGGATATAGATGATCCAGAGGCTTGCCGCTTACAGCGATTAGATGAAGGAGTTGTTGATGTTTGTGTACTGTGAACATGGCACAGCTTTGATGCTAAAAGATTGATTGGATCAACCAGTGGTTTTCTTATACAAAGCCTAAGAGGAGGCTAATTTCCGCTAGGAAAATCATTATACAAAGCCTAAGAGGAGGCTATTTTGTGTCTCGTACAAAGCCCGAGAGAGAGGCTAAAGGTTTTTGACCCAGTGGGGCATATCGTTATACAAAGCCTAAGAGGAGGCTAGAAAAGAGTTCGACTCTTGCTTAAGGGATTTATATCTCGTACGAGGCCCGAGATGGAGGCAAAAAAAAGGGTGATTGACTCAACGAGGGAATCTTTTGTGTCTCATACAAAGCCTGAGAGAGAGGCGAAAAGGTTGTTTTGACTCCACTGGGGAGAATTTCGGTATCTCGTACGAAGCCCGAGATGGAGGCTATTGTAACTGTTTCAGTTGAGTGACAGATCCAATATACTGATTTAAAAGAGAAAATCAGTTCTTATATGAGCAACACTGTACTCAGGGATTTAATTTGAGGATCAGGGGTATTTCCTTCTCTTTGAGGAAACAGGAAATCCAAAGGGTATTGAGACTGTCCGAGTCTGCGGGTTTCCTTCCTATTTAACGAAGGGTGCTTGAGAATGTCTTTGAGACTCAAGGAAGTTAGACTGTCCGTGTCTAGAGTTTTATCTTTGGTACTATGTTTTGAGAAACAGTAGTAGACTCTATGAAAGGACTGTTCTATGAGGATGACTAGGTTCTGTTCCTATACCTCTAGGAGGTCGTCGGGACAATTTGTACGAAGCCCAAGAGGAGGCTGGAAACTTTTAAGAAGCCGACGGGTCCTTGTACGAAGCCCAAGAGGAGGCTATCATTCCCGGAGGAAGAGATCATTATACGAAGCCTAAGAGGAGGCTGTGAATACTTCTAAGAAGCCGTAGGGTCCTTGAATAATGCCCAAGAGGAGGCGGGGTTGCTTTTAGGAAGCCTGTGGGTCCTTGTATGATGCCCAAGAGGAGGTCGATGCTTTTAAGAAGCCCGTGGGTCCCAAACCAAAGAAAAGTTCAGGAAAACTCTTTTAGAGTTAAAACCACTGGTAAACGTGCGAGGTTTACTATCCAGTGACTTTAATTTTTAGAGAGAGTCCGAACCGTTCGGAGGTTTGAAGAAATTCAAGAGAAGTTTCACCGAGAATAATTCATCTCTGGGGGATAGAATTTCTTGACGATTCCTAAGGAGGACAGCCGAAGAGAAGACTGTATCTGGTGCTCCTATTGGGGATCTAGGCGTCTATTTCTACGAATAAATGAAACGGCGTCACCTAGTTCTAGACGTAGTTGCCGGGGAAACTCGAAATATCTATACTATTATTACACAGTAGATATGAGCTTATGAAAGGAGACTTACAGTGAGCAGCCCCACAATACAGTTTATAATATGAAAGCAGTAAATGAAAGCGATAACCACTTACTCGGTTGTAGAGCTTCCATGCTGTTTGGTTAGTTGTTCAACAAAGAAAGATTGAAAACAACAGTATATTCAAAATCAAAGGAGAAAGTGCTTTGAAAAAGAAAGATTTGGGGCTTACAGCTCAAGGAGAGGCCCAGAGTTTTATCAGTGAGCGCACTGTTTGAATTTGTACAGCGGGACTTATACAAGTGACTGTGGCCCAAAAATGGTTTTCTGTACCCAAAAAGGTTTAAAGGAAAAAGAGTGGGGCTTATAACACGAGGGTAGGCCCAAATGATTTTTCGTTTAAAAATGGCGATCGCGCCGAGGTTTTCTTTTAACGCAGAGGGATTTATACAATAAGTGAGGCCCAAAATGTTTTGGTTAAAAGGGGGATTGGGTCTTACACTCTAATAGAGGCCCAAAAGTTTTGAATGGGTCTTATAGCTCGAGGAGAGGCCCAGATGTTTTTCGAAAAGGCGACGATCGCGCCGTTTGTTTTTTTGACGGTATCGGGACTTATACAATAAGTGAGGCCCAAAGATGATTTGGTCAAAAAAAGGATTGGGTCTTACACTCTAATAGAGGCCCAAAGTGTTTTGAAAATGATTTATGAGGGTTGAATTAATCCAAAACCCTAATTTGTTTTCAAAAATGTATTTAATTGAATAAAAATTCAATTAAAATGATCAAAAATTGTTTAACACATGGAAAACAAATTGTGATCTTGGATTAATGCTTCAAAAATTAAGTATTGACCTACAAAATAATTAGAAAGCATTAAAAGTTGCAAAATCAATGTAGAAAAAATATTTCAAATGTTAAAAACAATTAAAACATTAATTCTTTGCAAAAATATCAATTATATGAAATAAATAATATTTTTGGGATTTTTTGATAAAATGAAATATTTTAACATTTTTGTGAATTATTAAAAAAAGAATCAACTCAAAATCATTAAAACTCAGAGAGAAATTAACTTTTGAATCAATTAAACAAAATCACAAAATTCAAATATTCAAATATATGAAAATGGCGCCAAGAACAACACCAAGAACACGCGCGTTTTTTCAGTTTGCCCAGATTTGCATTTTCCATCCAATCTCACTGAATACGTAATTATAACATGCAATCCACATATCATTATGCTCGCCTCAACCTCACGATCATGTCTATGTACTTTAATTTCATTTAAATTAAACATACAACAAGAAATCACGAAGAAACCTCAAGAACCCTAATTTCTGCATGAAGGCTAGGATTTTTGATACACGATTCAAACAATGTAATTAATTGAGGGAAAACATTCCATGCATGATTATGAACATATGGCCAAATTATTGTGCGAGGAAATATGCATAGATTGAGAGATGACCAAGTTTAGGCTTACCTCCAAGTCGTGACAGCAAGAGCAAATCAAATTCTGGGTTGGAGGTGTTACAGACAAGTTGCGATGATCTGGACAGCTTCCCTACACCATATGGAGTGTGTTTGAACACTTGGATTGAATTGAAATGGACTGGATCAGTTTATGGCATCTCAGCTGCAACTTCACTTCAAACTTGTGTGGATGGCAAGTGATTTTGAGATTTTGATGTTCCAGATGTTATGTGAGTGTTTGATCAGCTCATATGTGATGTATGTGAGGTGTGTGAGTGATTGGTTTGTGCAGAATTGCTCTCAAACTCAAAACCCGATAGCTACCTTGCTAAGAAAGGCATTTTTACCAAGAGAAAGAGATTTTGAGGAAAGCATCTGTTAGATGGATTTGGTGTACTTAAACTGACCACAATTGAGCTCTATTTATAGCAGAGCAAGTTTGTTTTGCAAGGAATAGTACATGGCAGCTGGTAAGTAGGTTTCCTCAATGTTGGCCAATGGAAATGAAAGTCTCCTCTAGCCATTGACTAGAGGTTAGGGCACAGAGCTTTGGTCCCCTTGGTCTTGGATAAGTCTTGACTGATTTCAGATGAGAATGGCTCAGTCCATGCCACCTTGATGGTTCCATTGAATGCCTCATTCCAAATTTGAAGTCTTGTCCCTATTTTGGCCATTCTAGGTTCAACATGTTATTCTTTGTTCCTTGGACCTTGGAGGCTTGGCTCAGTGATTGTCCCCTTTGGATTCAATCCTCTGAGGTGTCCAAGTGGATTGGAGCAATTGCAATTGTCTGATTTTGGCAAATCGAGCCAAAATGCAAATTCTACCTTGCTTTGACAGATTTCAGCAAGGCAACTTGCCAATGTTGTATCTCATGATGTAGGTTGAATTTGGCAATGTTCTTGGCCATTTTGGAAAGCTCTTACATGATACAACAACTGTTTGAACAAGTTTGGTTTTGATCTCTTTTGATTCCAAGTGAAAAATCCCCCTACATTTGGCAAAAAGTGAAGCAGAATTCTGACTTAGTGAAAATTTCACTAAGTGTTGGAAAAAGTGACATTTTCACTTTTCAGCCACTTTGATCACTCCATAACTCAAAATCCTTAATGAATTGGAATGACTTGTAGTTGAAGTTTTTGTAGGTGATAATGAGGGCTACAAATCCATCTTTGGATGAGAAAAAAATGGCCTTGTGGTTTAGGAGTTATGGTCCTCCAAAGTTGGTACCTTTGCCACTTTATTTTTAACTTAGAAAAATTTCTAAGTTTTATGGTTACCCCTTTTACAAGTTATCTTACTTTTCTTGATTTTTCTTGAAGAATGATGATTCAAATCATACATTAACATCATTTTAGGGTTAAAAATCCATTTTGGTGAAAAATCTCAAAAAGTCAAAGTTGACTTTTGTGCACAGTTGACTTTTTATCAGATGAATTCCAAACTGTGCAATTCTTCAGGAAATCATGTCCTTGACCTAAATCAAACTTGATGGACATGTTCCATGGGTGTCATAGGGTATATTCAATCATGTATTAGGGTTTGGGAGCATGCCTAGGTCAAAAGTCAAAGTTACAGTTGACTTTTCCCTTAAAACCCTAATTGTGGTGCAGATGAAAATGAAACTTGTTGCTCAAGCTTCTTGGATCAATCCATTGTTCCAAATGGATCAATATGGTGTATTAGAGACCCTCAAATCATCTCTTGAGGCCTTGGCTCATGGTTTGTCCCAAAAGTCAACTTAGGGGTGAATTAGGTCAAGAAACCCTAATTCCTGATTTTTTATGAATGCATCCCCTGAGGCAAAATTGACTTGATGCATGGGTTCGTGAGGTTCCATGAAGTATATTAGGTCATGTTTTGGATCATTGCCTTGTGCCCAGATGAAAATTTCCATCTGGAGGCCCTGGTCGACCAAAACCCTAATTTGGTGACACTGTCGATCTTGAGACTTGATCCACCTAGAAGGGAGCAGCCTTGTGCTTAATCCTTGAAGTGGGAGTCCTTTTTGATCCATTGTGGATGTTTGAGAGATTAGACAAGTTGAATATCATGTCATTTCTTGATTGATCCTTTGTCTAAGCACTCAGAGAGGGCTTGAAACCCTAATTTTGATTGTATTGGATGCTCACCCATCTTTGGGGAGACTGATGAAGCATGATGGTTCATCCATATTGTGATGATGATTTTCACAATGATGGGAAATCTAAGTGGTCAAAATTTGGGGTATTACAGATGCCCATATTTAATCTTCTTGGACCCGAAGGTATGAATGACGAAGGTATTCGAGCATTCGGGGTGCAAGAGGATTAAATATCAGAATATCTGAAATTTTGATGGTGGTTATGAATGGTAGCTTACGCATTCATCTTCTTTAGCTAAGCAATGATGCTTAGAAAAGGTAAACTTCCCCTCGATCCTGGTCTTCAGCCAAGGAACTGGTCTCAGTTTTCTTTTGAAATAAACCTCCCCTCGTTCTTGGTTTCCTACCAAGAACTGGTCTTAGTTTCTGATTTAAACTTCCCCTCGATCCTGGTTTCTTACCAAGGAACTGGTCTTGGTTTCTGATATAAACTTCCCCTCGATCCTGGTTTCCTACCAAGGAACTGGTCTTAGTTTCTTTTGTCAATAAACTATACTGACAAGGGACGCTATTCGTAGCGGCTTTCCTTCAAACTTCTCGCCGAATTTTCCTGGGGAGATGCCATTTGGGTGAAAAAAGTTTTGATGTCAGACTTGCTGGGGAACCCATTCGTCTGAGTTGTAGAGGTACACAAACTTCTCTGTTTTGGAGACGCCATTTGTCGATTCTACTGGGGAAAGCGAGTCTCTTGAGAGACTGTTTTCGTTTGGGGTTACATCATACTTTTCTCGGGATCTTCCCGGAGAAATGCCATATGATGGGATCCAATTTTGAGGTGCCGATGACCTTCTCATCAACGACGTTTCGGAGAAATACTGATGTACTGCCGAATCTCTGATCACGAGGCTTTCTCTGTGGATTTTCCTTAATCCGGGAAAGCAAGGATATCATCTTCAATGGCGAAGAGTGACATCTGTTGAAGGTTCTCTGATCTTTCAGAGGTTCAAGTTATCAAAGTGGCCAAGTGCCGACTCTGATCTAAAGATACACTGGTGGCGAGATTGTGCAGACGCAACACTTCCTGACGAGGAAAGAACTGACAAACTCGATTGAGAAAACTGTTTATCACTAGGGGACAAGACCGACTCAAGTGATAGTGATGCAATACGAAATGCGAACGCAAATAAAATGCATGAAGTATGTATGTTTATGCTGACAAAACAGACGCGACATATAGACTAATGGATGAACACATTTGGATACTCGGCCATCGCGGGGCGAAGAAACACCGTTGATTCAAAATAGCAATTCCACCTTGCTTAGGAGAGATAGTCCCGTTGGGAGCTATGTTGATCGGGCTTAAGAGATGAGAACTCGGCCGAGGGTGTCAGACGAAACAAGGTCTCTGACACAGTTGATCCCTTCATTCAGGCGAACTGGTTTAGAAGGAGTACTTTGATTCTGCACTTTGAGGTTCAAACACCTTTGGAGAAGCGATCGAGATTCTTCTGATGTTCAACAGTCAAAAGAAATGCCATCTTTAATTTAAAAGCAGAAAAAGTTTTAACAAGTAAATTCATTTTTGTTTTATTTCAAGAATCGCTGATTAAGTTTAAACAACGTCGTTCTGTAAAGCTAAAGCAAGTTAAGAATTACAAACAAAAGCACAAAGGCTCAAATTTTATTGATAAGATGGAGATCAGCCAAACGCGTGATTCCAATGAGTATATACAAAGTTAGAAAATGGTAATTTACAGGGAAAAGGGCTACGTTGAAACATAACGACCACTATCCTTCTACCAACTTTGAATTCGGGGCATCCTGAGCTTCCGTCGAAGATGACCTTTGACTGGAGATTTCCTCCGATAGATGATGTAACTACTGCTGCTGAGGGACTTGCCTCTGTTGAACATAGTTACTTGCCATTATCCCTAATTTTTGCCTGGATTGTACTATGAGATTTCCAATCCATCGGGATGATTCTTTTTTTTTCATGTCTCTAACTTTTGCCTGGACCGCCCTTTCGGGTTTTCAATCCACCGAGACATTTTTTTTTTTAGTTTAGGCGAAGTATTTCTTGACTACATCAACATTCTTGGGGTAGGCAAATTCCTCTCCGTCCATGGTTGCAAGTCTCAAGGCGCCGCCTGAGAAAGCTTTCGTGACCACATATGGGCCATCATAATTCGGCGTCCATTTGCCCCGAGAGTTAGAGAGAAATGATTGTATCTTCTTGAGCACGAGGTCTCCTTTTCTGAAGACACGAGTTCGGACCTTTTTGTCGAACGCCCTCTTCATTCTCTGTTGATACAACTGACCGTGGCATAGTGCCGTGATTCTCTTCTCTTCGATCAGGTTCAGTTCGTCGTGTCGACTTTGACACCATTCAGCTTCGGTGAGCTGAGCTTCCATCAATACCCTGATTGACGGGATCTCTACTTCTATGGGGAGCACTGCTTCCATGCCATATACTAGAGAGAAAGGGGTAGCCCCTGTTGAAGTGCGGACAGATGTGCGATAACCGTGAAGAGCAAAGGGTAGCATCTCGTGCCAATCTTTATAGGTTACAACCATCTTTTGAATGATCTTCTTGATGTTCTTTATAGCCTCTTCTACCGCTCCGTTCATCTTGGGTCGGTAGGGAGATGAGTTATGGTGTTCGATCTTGAACTCTGCGCATAACTCTTTCATCATCTTATTGTTCAAGTTAGATCCATTATCAGTAATGATCTCGCTTGGAACACCATAACGGCAGATGATATTGTTTTTGATAAATCAGACCACCACTTGTCGAGTTACATTGGCGAATGACGCTGCTTCGACCCACTTAGTGAAATAGTCAATGGCTACCAGGATAAACCGATGTCCGTTTGAAGACTTGGGCTCAATCATACCAATCATGTCGATTCCCCATATGGAAAAAGGCCATGGGGAAGAAAGAACTTTGAGATGTGATGGCGGTACATGAAATTTGTCGGAGTATATCTGACACTTGTGACACCTCCTCATGTACTTGTAGCAGTCAGATTCCATTGTCAACCAATAGTACCCAGCCCTGAGAATTTTTCTCGCCATTGTGTGTCCGTTGGCATGAGTGCCAAAGGATCCTTCATGAATTTCTTTCATGAGCATGTCTGCTTCTGGTCTGTCGACACATCGGAGCAAAACCATGTCAAAATTTCTCTTATAAAGAGTGTCACCGCTCAGGAAGAAGTTTCCAGCCAATCTTCTGAGGGTCTTCCTGTCTTTTCTGAGTGCCCCAGATGGGTACTCTTGTTTCTGAAGGAAGCATTTGATATCGTGATACCAAGGTCTGTCGTCTATGACTGCTTCAATCGCGAAGATGTAAGCGGGCTGTTCAAGGCGCATGATGTCGATCTTAGGTATGTCATTCCATCGACCTACACTAATCATGGAAGAGAGAGTGGCTAATGCATCAGCCATGTGATTCTCATCACGAGGGATGTGATGAAACTCAACTCTGTTGAAGAAAGGTAACAACCTTCTTGCATAGTCTTTGTAAGGAATCAATCCTGATTGGTATGTGTTCCAATCTCCTTTTATCTGGTTAATAACCAATGCTGAATCGCCGTATACGTCCAAGTTTTTGATCCTTAAATCAATCGCTTCTTCGAGACCCATGATACATGCTTCGTATTCGGCCTCGTTGTTCGTACATTTGAACGTAAGTCTGGCAGTGAAAGGAATGTGGGAACCCTGAGGGGTAACAATGATTGCCCCAATTCCGTTTCCATAATGATTGACTGCTCCGTCAAAGATAAGTCCCCACTGGGAACCTGGTTCTGGCCCTTCACTGGGTAGCGGTTCATCGCAATCTTTCATCTTTAGATACATAACATCTTCGTCTGGGAAGTCAAACCCAATTGATTCTTGATCGTCAATCGGTTGATGAGCCAAATGATCGGCTAAAATACTTCCTTTAACGGCTTTCTGAGCATGGTACTCTATGTCATATTCTGATAGTAACATCTGCCAACGGGCAATCCTTCCCGTGAGAGCAGGTTTTTCGAAAACGTACTTGATTGGATCCATTTCGGAGACCAACCAAGTAGTATGATGAATCATGTACTGGCGAAGACGTTTGGCTGTCCAAGCCAAAGCGCAGCAAGTTTTCTCAAGCATTGTGTACCGAGTCTCGCAGTCGGTGAATTTCTTGCTTAGATAGTAAATGGCAGACTCTTTCCTTTTAGTTTCGTCTTGTTGGCCAAGTACACATCCCATTGAGTCCTCTAGGACTGTGAGGTAAATGATCAGTGGTCTTCCTTCCACTGGAGGTGATAGAATCGGAGGATTCAACAGATATTCCTTAATACTGTCGAAGGCAGTTTGGCAATCTTCTAACCAAATGCAATCCTGGTTCTTTTTCAGTAATTTGAAAATCGGCGCACATGTCGCGGTCATAAGGAATATGAATCTGGAGATGTAGTTCAAACGTCCCAGGAATCCTCTGACTTGTTTTTCAGTTTTTGGAGAAGGCATTTCTTGAATGGCCTTGACCTTGTCAGGATCAACTTCAATCCCTTTCTGGCTGACGATGAATCCTAGTAATTTCCCCGAACGGACACCGAAGGTGCACTTGTTGGGATTCAAGCGGAGCTTGAATTTTCTTAGACGTTCGAACAATTTTGACAAATGTTCAACGTGCTCATCCTCTGTTCTTGATTTTGCAATCAAATCATCGACATACACCTCGATTTCTTTGTGTATCATGTCATGAAACAGAGTAGTCATGGCCCTTTGATAGGTTGCCCCGGCATTCTTCAAACCGAATGGCATTACCTTGTAACAAAAGGTACCCCATGGGGTAATGAACGAAGTTTTCTCCATGTCTTTCGGCGCCATTTTGATCTGGTTATAGCCCGAGAATCCATCCATGAAGGAGAATACTTTGAACTTTGTTGTGCTGTCAATCAACATGTCAATGTGTGGTAAAGGAAAGTCGTCCTTTGGACTTGCCTTGTTTAGATCTCTGTAATCAACACACATTCTGACCCTTCCGTCCTTTTTGGGAACGGGTACGATGTTGGCTAACCATTGAGGATATTCAGATGTAGCGAGGAAACCCGCATCGATCTGTTTCTGTACCTCCTCTTTGATTTTGATAGCCATGTCCGGGTGAGTGCGTCTCAACCTTTGCTTTACTGGCGGACATTCCAATCTCAACGGTAAGTGATGTTCCACGATGCTGGTATCCAACCCTGGCATATCTTGATAGGACCAAGCGAATACATCGGGGAATTCTTTGAGAAGCTTTATCAAACCCTCTCTGGCAGTTGGACTGAGCAATGCTCCGATCCTGATTCCTTTTCTCCCTTTTTCTGAACCCAAGTTTACCGTTTCCAATGGTTCTTTGTGAGGTTCAATGGACCTTTCCTCTTGTCTGAGTAGTCGGGAGATCTCTTCTGGAATTTCGTTGTCATTTTCTTCTTCAGCCTCGAATACCGGGAACTCAAAGTTGGAAGAAGGCATCGGATCGTATGTTTCAACGGGGTATAAAATAAGCAATCTGCATGACGTGATGATTCGTGTTTAGAAGAGATAGAGAAAATGCAAGTGTGTGCAGTGTATTTATTTTACTGCTTGTTTTTATTATTGAATGTTTTTTTTAGGATTACCATTTTCTGAAAAAGCAAAAAGAGAAAACAGCAATTAATGCGGAAATTACAGAACGACGTTATTTTATTAATGAACAAGTCGAATCTTGAAACTACAGCCCTATAAATCAAAACTCTATCGCTTTGGGTAAAGCGAAGAGGGAAATTTACAAAAAGCGAGCCCTATCAAAACATCTGTTTCACCTGGGCAGGGTGAAAGGCTTAAAGATGGCAATTACTTTGACTGACGAACGACCCTCGGAACCTCAACGGCAACCCATTGGTGGCGAACTCCTCGGTGAATCACAAAGTCTGGCACCTTCCTTGATTTGTCTTCAGAAATGACGCTGATTTCTGGTGGAGTAGGATCATTGGAATCTGTCTCCCAGGCAGAATTGTCGTAGGAGGATTCCTCTGTTGCATTTTGCATAGCATTGGTGCTCTCAGCTACATCTCCCCATCCAGTTGACTGGATATCTTCGAGCCTGGTACGAGAGCTTTCGGGAGCAGTGTACTTGACCATAAAGTCGTATTTTCCACTTGGTTGTCCCAGAGTGTCCCAAATTTCTTTGGAACTGGAGGAGTCATCTCTCTCAATGACGTTGACCTCAAGAAAAGCATAGTTGATGAATTCTAGTCCTGCAAACGTTGCGAATTCATCTTCATGTTGAGTAGTTTCCGAATGACCTGAGTGTTGATCCCATGACATGGCGGGGACACAGGTATTCTGTTCAATGATGCTCAGCTGAGTTTCATTACTCGACTGACTTTCTTGCCCCAAGTTTCCTGGGTAAGGCTGCCACATTGGCAAACCATCCATCGGGCCATAGTAATTGTGATCAAAGTTTTCTTTCATCGGAGTGTCATCCTCTAATGAATTTGGCGGAGCACGGCAACCTTTCGGATCACAATCTCCGTAGATCGTTTCGACATCTGATCTTGGTATAAATCTTGGACTTTCTGTAGGAAAGCAAAAAGGCATAGGCACCTCTTCCTGAGACATATAGCCGTCCTTGTTAAGATAGGACTTCCATTCTTCATCCGTGTCAGAGGGATCTTCCTCATTGATAGCATGAACTGTCTGAGACACTGGGTGAAGAAAACCTCCACTGTGGAAGAAGTTTTGAAGGGGATGAAGACTTTCATCATTGGCGGTTGTCTGGGTACAGGTTGCAGAAAAACCAAGACCCTTCTTTGTTTTATTGTCAATAGGAATGACAAGCCGTCCCCATCCTTTCGTATCGGTACTCTCGACCGCTTTGATAGCATCTTTGTATGAAGAAATTGAAGTTCCTTCTTCGGATTGATCATTCTTGCTCACCGATAGTGCTTGGAACTGAGTTCCAATAACCTCCTCGGGTTCTACACAAACAGATAATGATAGGTTACTCACAAGCAAGGCTTGTTCCCCACAAACCGTGACAAGTTGATCGTTCTTGACGAACTTTAGCTTTTGGTGGAGGGTTGAAGTAACCGCTCCAGCCTGATGTATCCAAGGTCTTCCTAATTAACAACTGTATGTTGCCCGGATGTCCATGACCTGGAAAGTGATTTGGAAAGTGTGAGGACCAATAGTTATGGGAAGATCAACTTCGCCGATAACTGTTTTTCTGGATCCGTCGAATGCTTTGACGACGACCTCGCTGACTCTCATCGGAGGGCCCTTAAATGATAATTGCGTCAAAGTGGACTTCGGCATAACATTCAGGGCTGACCCTGTGTCTACCAGTACGTTGGCTAAAGCATCGCCCTGGCAGTTAACTGTAATGTTGAGCGCCATGTTATGACAGCGACCCTCTTCAGGTAATTCTTCATCACTAAATCCCAAATTATTGCAGGAAGTGATGTTAGAGACAATGCTATCGAACTGTCTGATTGTTACATCCTGTTCCACAAAGGCTTGCTCCAAGACTTTCTGTAGAGCCTCCCTGTGGGCTTCTGAACTGAGTAACAGCGATAATACTGAGATCTTTGAAGGAGTCTGTAACAGTTGATCAACAATGTTATATTCACTCCTTTGGATGAGCTTTAGCATCTCATCTTTGTCTTTTGAAAAGTCGGGATTACCAGATTGACTGACTGGTGGATCAGGAATTTCTGCTTGAAGTTCCTTTTCTTTGTTGGATTCTCCAACCCCTCGGTTGAAGATTCGACCACTCCGTGTTACACGACTGATGTCTGCAATATTCACGACGGAGGGTAATGGAATTTCCTTTCCATTCTCGATTATTGTTGCACCATATTTGTAAGGGATTGCCTTAGCTGATTCATACGGTAGTGGCCCCGGTAGATAGATGACTATGGGAACCTTCTGATTTTTCTGACCATCATAAGTAATCTCGATCCGTTCCTGGTTGGGAACTTTAGATTCATCAAGTAGAGGAATGATGGCAAAAACATCCCTGGTCCTATGATGACTAGAGATTGTGACAACATCCTCAACTTGATCGGCAAGGTAGTTCGGCGTCCAGTTGATGGGTCCAGAACCTGGATATGGACGAATTTCTCCATGATCGACCTGATCCTGAAGAGCTGCTCTCACAAGGTAACACCCTTGATTACTTTCCGAACAGACGCTACAACTGTCATAGTTGTGTGGCGGCACCTGGCCACGCCCACTTTGAATACAATGTAACCTCACTAGGTTACCTTCCATTGATCGGACATCCTGACTTTGACGACGAGTAGGATTCCTGTTATTGATACTAATTTGCTGAGTATCTTCATCCATGTAGATTGGCATCCACCAGTGATTTAACAAGTGCTGAATGGTCTCCTGGACGTTTACAGTTTTGGTAATCATGTGATATTAAGAATCTGAGTCGGACCTGCTCAGCATGTAACTCTACCAGGTTGGTATTCATTATGCGGATATCAAAGATCTGAACCATGTTGATTTGATAGGAGTTCCTATCATGGTAGTCTTGGATCCATCCAAGATCCATCTGACGCTGGAGGGCCTCTTGTATGAAAGAGCATCCCTGTTTGTTTACCGAGCAAATCAGACAGGAACTGTAATCGTGCCGCGGCAGATTATGATACTAGCTTTGCCTTGAGTGCATCACCACCAAGTTGACATTCATCGCACGGATGTCGTGGTTTTGAATGACGTTGGAATTCGTGTAAACCATGTTAACTCCACGAACTCGGTGCTCTTGGATCCATCCAAGATCCATTTGTTCCTGTAGAGCTGCTTGCACTACAGAACACCCCTGGTTATCTTTAGAGCAGATATCACACTGGTGATAGTTATGAGGTGGCACATGGCCATATCCACTCTGTCTACAATGCATCTTGACCAGATTGGTCCCTAATAAGAGTACATCGTGAATTTGATAGACATTGTTAGTCTCTTTCTCAATCAGATTGACTGCAGCTTTCTCGTGTTGAGGCGGCGGGTTCGTGAGAACATTAGGGTTCGTATCTTTGAAAGATAAGAGCCCGCTCCTAACAAGCTTTTGCACGTCGGATTTGAAATTGAGGCAAGTCTCAATGTTATGCCCTGAACCTCCTTGATGATAAGGGCATGTTTGATCCACCTTAAACCAGAAAGGCGAATTTTCCGGAACTGAAAGGGGAGACTTAGTCTGGATGTGCCCCTTGGCTAGCAGTAACGGAAATAGTTCTGCGTACGTTACAGGTATAGGATCAAATCCTGATGGCCGTGTTGTACGGTTGTTGTTATAAGGAGGACGAGCCTGCTGAAGAGGCTGTTGTGTCCTTTGTTGGTCAGGTTGGCTCTGCGCAACCTGAGGTTGATACATAGGAACAGGCGCGGGGCCGATAGCAGGAGTAACAGCTGCTACTGGCTGATAACGTCGCATTTGCCTTCCGAGAGAGATATTCCCAATATCTTGCTCTTTTTTCTTAGGGAGAGCACTACCATATTTTTTAGTACCGCTCGTCGATCCAGTGTCTTTTACCAAACGTCCTTCTCGGACGGCTTCCTCAAGACGTACACCCATACCGACCATTTCGGTGAAATCACTGGGTGCGCTGGCAACCATTCGGTCATAGTAAAACGAGCTTAAGGTCTTTAAGAAGATCTTTGTCATCTCTTTTTCCTCAAGAGGTGGACAAATTTGAGCGGAAATTTCACGCCACCTTTGAGCATACTCCTTAAAGGTTTCCTTTTCCTTTTGCGACATTGATCTGAGTTGATCTCTGTCGGGTGCCATGTCCAAATTGTATTTGTATTGTTGGACGAAGGCAGTACCAAGATCTCTGAATGTGCTGATCGTAGTACGGTTTAAACCCATGTACCATTTGAGTGCGGCACCGATTAAACTATCCTGGAAGTAGTGAATCAGTAGGTCCTGATTTTCCGTCTGAGCAGACATCCGCCGAGCGTACATCACCAGATGGCTCTGAGGGCAAGAGTTACCCTTGTATTTTTCAAAGTCGGGCACTTGGAATTTGTGCGGGACTTTTACATTTGGGACCAAGCAGAGGTCTGCGGCGCCCTTTCCAAATAGATCCTGACCGCGAATGGCTTGCAGCTCTTTCTGCATTTCCAAGAACTGCTCCTGGAATTCATCCATTCTATCAAACATAGTTTCCTTCTTACCAGAAGGTGTTGGTGGAATCTGTCCTTCCGGGACAGTGTGCACCACAGGGGGTGGTACCGTGACTACGGCAGTAAGTCTTGGTGCTTCCCGAAGTTTGTAACCTTCAGGAGTCTTCAGTATGCCCCTGGCATCTTCGATTTCCCGAAGTTTGTAACCTTCAGGCCCAGCGGCTTCTGTTGCGATTCCCTGATCTTCAGTGATCGGCGGAACATATCCTTCCGGGATATAGTTAACAGGCATGCCCCAAGGACGATCTTTCGGTATCTGATACCTAGGATCATACTTTTCTATGATGGGCGTTGAGGTGATCTCTGAGATCACAGTTCTTTGTAGCTGAGCTTCTGCCATGGCTTGCATGTCGTTACGAAGCTTTCTCATATCCTCTCTCAGAGTGTCGATCTCTTCTTTCAACTCTCTGTTTTCTTCCTCAAGATCATCCATCTTTTTCTGACGATTGGCCCGAGTATTATACGAATGAGACAGTTTGACTCTAGAATTGAGACACAAACGTGAGATTCGTAGGTAAGGAGAATACACGATGTGAGAATGATGAATGCAATGATTATATGAATTGTTGTTTGGTTTAATCAAAATAAACTTCGACAATTAGATTGCAAATATCAAACAGTGGGGAAACCCCTTTTTATTGAATTCCAAAGGATTACAGAAATGGAAATACAGTTGATTACAAAGTGCAGAAACAGAAACCTAAACTAATGGGTCCCGAGTCCTCTCTGAGGAGAAACCGGGTGTTGATTCTGGCATCTTCCTTTTCTTTGACCGGGGCGCTTGGGCCGTTGTCGGGTTGCCATTCCTTTGCCAAGTGAAAGAAGTGAGCAAATTCCTTTGGTCATCTTGATTCTCTACAGCGTGCTGCTCCAAAATTTCAATCAGAGCATCTTCCTCTTTCAGTAATTGCTGTATTTGGATGCACTCTACGTTGAGGGTGCGGTACTTGTTCTTCCAAGATCTTCTTTCCTTTTGAACTTTATTGAGAGTAACCTGAAGCCTTTCAGTTTCCGTCATGAAGTACATGACAATTTCCCTCGGCGGAAGAATTCCGTAACGAGGATAAGGCATCTTTAGCTTGAGAGCTCTAGTTTGTACCCAATGGAGATAAGGCTCCACCGAGACACAGTACGGTTTTCCCAGAGACTCTCGTCCTTTCTAATGAACATGTTTCCAAGCTTGCACTATTTCCATCTTTAGTGCTCTGTCGTTTTCTCCTTCTTTGAAGAAAAGACCTTCCAGATGAACATCCAGTGGGATGTGTCGCATCGGGTATCCAAATTGACGAAGAACTAATATCAGATGATAGTCGATTCCTCCTTTAGTCCCTATGAGGGGTACGCTGGGGAAGTTTCCACAACGGTCAATGATTCTGATTCCCTCATAAATCCTATTACACCAATCTATATCAGAATTGGTGAGGGACATGATCTTCTGCGACCAACGTAAGACACTCTTGCAATCCCAAAAAGCAACGGACTTAGGCAAGTGAGAGATAAACCACTTGTAAAGCAAAGGTACACAGCATGTGATCTCCCCTCCGCTGTACAAATTTCCTAAGTGTACAGAATGATACGCATCTGCGAGCAAAGTCGGCACAGGGTTTCCAATGAGAAAAACCTTAATAGCGTTGATATCGACGAAGTTATTGATGTTGGGAAACAAAAATAACCCGTAGGTGAGCAAGACAAAGATGCTTTCAAAAGCAGTCATGTTCCCTATACTAGCGAAGTACAGAGCTTTCTTTGTCAAGAACTGGGCTGGCAAACCTTGGATGCCACCCTTAGTGGTCATGTGAGTCCTGACCTCAGACTCATCCAAATAAATTGCTCTTGCAATAGTCTGATTCTTTGGAATTTCTTCCAGTCCAGAAAATGGAGCTCGATCAGTGATATGTAAATCAGCCAGATGAGAGTACTCCTCCAGCGTTGGTGCCAGCTGGTAATCCGGGAATGTGAAACAATGATAAACCGGATCGTGGAACTGAATGAACGCATCCATGATTCCCTTAATCACATGGACTCTTAACAGTGGTAGCAAACCGCCGTGCTTGGGTCTGAAGGCCTCTGGGTTAACGATCATCCTCGCTAACTTTCTCAAATCCCCTAGTTTTGGAACCTTGAAGGTATACTGGTGAGTTCTCCTTCTACCGAAATCCATTAGCGTAATCTTTTTCTCTGATATTTGCAATCACAGTCTTAGTTTAATTTTGAAAAACAGAGAGACTAGAAGAGAA
This sequence comes from Lathyrus tuberosus, assembly GCA_022829125.1. Taxonomy (NCBI): domain Eukaryota; kingdom Viridiplantae; phylum Streptophyta; class Magnoliopsida; order Fabales; family Fabaceae; genus Lathyrus; species Lathyrus tuberosus. The sequence goes on along the minus strand of JALAZF010000309.1, from coordinate 2,132,000 downwards.
ATTTTTTGAATGTTTTAATGTTTTATTAAATGGATGCATGAATGCAGCACACAAAAACATAGAAAAAACATGGGGTCAAAGGGTCGTTGTCATGAAGTCAAGGCTCTACCCATCCCCAAAGGTTTATACTAGGGTGATTTTTGTACCTGTACTCATTATCATCAGCTCCTCCCAGGAAAGCAAAACAACAAGCGGATCGCCAGCGAGTTGTGTGCAATCTTAGAGTAAGTGTTATTCACCGAGAATAGATCACCAGCCTCAAATGAGGGTAGTATCGCGTAACAGCTATTTCCGATAGCTTCCGCACTACGAAAAAGGTTGGCTTTTCTTAAGTGTATACTCATTCTGTCCACATACGGCATCACCCGCATTCCCATTAGCAGAAAAATAAACATGTATAGCAATTAGGAAAAGCAGTATATATATATATTTGTCCTAATCATCCTAGACTTATAAAGCTATGAATCTTAAGTTCCTGACAGAAATGGGTTCCCCGGCGGAAGCCCTAATCTGTGGTTCCCTGCCTAAGAGATGGACCAGCATAGGTCAATCTTTCTCTTCGGTAGAGTTCCCATTTTCCGTGGAAAACGGGGATGATGCCCTAAGGCAGAAAAGGAGACTCCCCAGCAGAGTCGCCATTTGTGTAAATTTTCACACAAGAGAAGTAGAAAGAAAGGAACGGGCCCCACGGTGGGCGCCACTTTTCTGTAGCGAGCGATTTTGGACGCGGTTCTTAAGCGCTGGTCGCTCTCTGCGGTTGAGCTTAAAACTACAGATCGATTCATTTTTTATCCTATTGTGAGCTGAATAAGGAAGGGAAATAGATGTCTCCAATTAACCCTGCTTGCATACTGAATTTAAACAGCGGTCTGTTAGGTTACGGATGCTATCAATGTAGGGGGGGCCTTTGTACTGGTTATTCGTATTTCGCCAATATAGGTTCTTTCTTTCTTTTTTTCTAGGCAAAGGGTTTCTGGCGGGGAATAAGGATTAGGATGTTAGGACTGGTGCTTTTGAATTACTGCTTTTGATTGATGGGGATATGGGATTTGGTTTTTTTGTTGATTGCGCTCGCTAAGATCTTTTCTTTCGATCTTATGCCTACGTAATCCCGTTTACCGAAACAGGGAAATCAGAGCGTTCGTAGTTCCTCCTATTCTATGGGAGGAAATTGGTTTTTGGTGTCTTGTTCAAAGCCCAAGACGTGAAGCGAAAGGTGATTTGTATCTTGTTCAAAGCCCAAGATGTGAAGCTAAAAGGTCTATTTGTGTCTTGTTCAAAGCCCAAGACGTGAAGCTGAAAGACCTTGACTTTAGAGAGAATTTGTCATCTCTAAAGAGGGGGAAGGAGAATTACTTTAACTGGGATACGCGGATCCGAGCAATGCCATAATTTCCGAAGAAAGGGTTTTAACCTGATGGAGAAGACTTTAACTCAGTGTAGAGCAATGCCATCTTTCCTTAGGAATTTCTCATGCTAAAAGAGGGACAGTGGCATGGATATAGATGATCCAGAGGCTTGCCGCTTACAGCGATTAGATGAAGGAGTTGTTGATGTTTGTGTACTGTGAACATGGCACAGCTTTGATGCTAAAAGATTGATTGGATCAACCAGTGGTTTTCTTACACAAAGCCTAAGAGGAGGCTAATTTTCGCTAGGAACATCATTATACAAAGCCTAAGAGGAGGCTATTTTGTGTCTCGTACAAAGCCCGAGAGAGAGGCTAAAGGTTTTTGACCCAGTGGGGCATATCGTTATACAAAGCCTAAGAGGAGGCTAGAAAAGAGTTCGACTCTTGATTAAGGGATTTATATCTCGTACGAGGCCCGAGATGGAGGCAAAAAAAGGGTGATTGACTCAACGAGGGAATCTTTTGTGTCTCATACAAAGCCTGAGAGAGAGGCGAAAAGGTTGTTTTGACTCCACTGGGGAGAATTTCGGTATCTCGTACGAAGCCCGAGGTGGAGGCTATTGTAACTGTTTCAGTTGAGTGACAGATCCAATATACTGATTTAAAAGAGAAAATCAGTTCTTATATGAGCAACACTGTACTCAGGGATTTAATTTGAGGATCAGGGGAATTTCCTTCTCTTTGAGGAAATGGGAAATCCAAAGGGTATTGAGACTGTCCGAGTCTGCGGGTTTCCTTTCTATTTAACGAAGGATGCTTGAGAATGTCTTTGAGACTCAAGGAAGTTAGATTGTCCGTGTCTAGAGTTTTATCTTTGGTACTATGTTTTGAGAAACAGTAGTAGACTCTATGAAAGGACTGTTCTATGAGGATGACTAGGTTCTGTTCCTATACCTCTAGGAGGTCGTCGGGACAATTTGTACGAAGCCCAAGAGGAGGCTGGAAACTTTTAAGAAGCCGACGGGTCCTTGTACGAAGCCCAAGAGGAGGCTATCATTCCCGGAGGAAGAGATCATTATACGAAGCCTAAGAGGAGGCTGTGAATACTTCTAAGAAGCCGTAGGGTCCTTGAATAATGCCCAAGAGGAGGCGGGGTTGCTTTTAGGAAGCCTGTGGGTCCTTGTATGATGCCCAAGAGGAGGTCGATGCTTTTAAGAAGCCCGTGGGTCCCAAACCAAAGAAAAGTTCAGGAAAACTCTTTTAGAGTTAAAACCACTGGTAAACGTGCGAGGTTTACTATCCAGTGACTTTAATTTTTAGAGAGAGTCCGAACCGTTCGGCGGTTTGAAGAAATTCAAGAGAAGTTTCACCGAGAATAATTCATCTCTGGGGGATAGAATTTCTTGACGATTCCTAAGGAGGACAGCCGAAGAGAAGACTGTATCTGGTGCTCCTATTGGGGATCTAGGCGTCTATTTCTACGAATAAATGAAACGGCGTCACCTAGTTCTAGACGTAGTTGCCGGGGAAACTCGAAATATCTATACTATTATTAAACAGTAGATATGAGCTTATGAAAGGAGACTTACAGTGAGCAGCCCCACAATACAGTTTATAATATGAAAGCAGTAAATGAAAGCGATAACCACTTACTCGGTTGTAGAGCTTCCATGTTGTTTGGTTAGTTGTTCAACAAAGAAAGATTGAAAACAACAGTATATTCAAAATCAAAGGAGAAAGTGCTTTGAAAAAGAAAGATTTGGGGCTTACAGCTCAAGGAGAGGCCCAGAGTTTTATCTGTGAGCGCACTGTTTGAATTTGTACAGCGGGACTTATACAAGTGACTATGGCCCAAAAATGGTTTTCTGTACAAAGGGATGGGTCTTACACTCTCTCAAGAGGCCCAAAAAGGTTTAAAGGAAAAAGAGTGGGGCTTATAACACGAGGGTAGGCCCAAATGATTTTTCGTTTAAAAATGGCGATCGCGCCGAGGTTTTCTTTTAACGCAGAGGGACTTATACAATAAGTGAGGCCCAAAATGTTTTGGGTAAAAGGGGGATTGGGTCTTACACTCTAATAGAGGCCCAAAAGTTTTGAATGGGTCTTATAGCTCGAGGAGAGGCCCAGATGTTTTTCGAAAAGGCGACGATCCCGCCGTTTGTTTTTTTGACGGTATCGGGACTTATACAATAAGTGAGGCCCAAAGATGATTTGGTCAAAAAAAGGATTGGGTCTTACACTCTAATAGAGGCCCAAAGTGTTTTGAAAATGATTTATGAGGGTTGAATTAATCCAAAACCCTAATTTGTTTTCAAAAATGTATTTAATTGAATAAAAATTCAATTAAAATGATCAAAAATTGTTTAACACATGGAAAACAAATTGTGATCTTGGATTAATGCTTCAAAAATTAAGTATTGACCTACAAAATAATTAGAAAGCATTAAAAGTTGCAAAATCAATGTAGAAAAAATATTTCAAATGTTAAAAACAATTAAAACATTAATTCTTTGCAAAAATATCAATTATATGAAATAAATAATATTTTTGGGAATTTTTGATAAAATAAAATATTTTAACATTTTTGTGAATTATTAAAAAAAGAATCAACTCAAAATCATTAAAACTCAGAGAGAAATTAATTTTTGAATCAATTAAACAAAATCACAAAATTCAAATATTCAAATATATGAAAATGGCGCCAAGAACAACACCAAGAACACGCGCGTTTTTTCAGTTTGCCCATATTTGCATTTTCCATCCAATCTCACTGAATACGTAATTATAACATGCAATCTACATATCATTATGCTCGCCTCAACCTCACGATCATGTCTATGTACTTTAATTTCATTTAAATTAAACATACAACAAGAAATCACGAAGAAACCTCAAGAACCCTAATTTCTGCATGAAGGCTAGGATTTTTTATACACGATTCAAACAATGCAATTAATTGAGGGAAAACATTCCATGCATGATTATGAACATATGGCCAAATTATTGTGCGAGGAAATATGCATAGATTGAGAGATGACCAAGTTTAGGCTTACCTCCAAGTCGTGACAGCAAGAGCAAATCAAATTCTGGGTTGGAGGTGTTACAGACAAGTTGCGATGATCTGGACAGCTTCCCTACACCATATGGAGTGTGTTTGAACACTTGGATTGAATTGAAATGGACTGGATCAGTTTATGGCATCTCAGCTGCAACTTCACTTCAAACTTGTGTGGATGGAAAGTGATTTTGAGATTTTGATGTTCCAGATGTTATGTGAGTGTTTGATCAGCTCATATGTGATGTATGTGAGGTGTGTGAGTGATTGGTTTGTGTAAAATTGCTCTCAAACTCAAAACCCGATAGCTACCTTGCTAAGAAAGGCATTTTTGCCAAGAGAAAGAGATTTTGAGGAAAGCATCTGTTAGATGGCTTTGGTGTACTTAAACTGACCACAATTGAGCTCTATTTATAGCAGAGCAAGTTTGTTTTGCAAGGAATAGTACATGGCAGCTGGTAAGTAGGTTTCCTCAATGTTGGCCAATGGAAATGAAAGTCTCCTCTAGCCATTGACTAGAGGTTAGGGCACAGAGCTTTGGTCCCCTTGGTCTTGGATAAGTCTTGACTGATTTCAGATGAGAATGGCTCAGTCCATGCCACCTTGATGGTTCCATTGAATGCCTCATTCCAAATTTAAAGTGTTGTCCCTATTTTGGCCATTCTAGGTTCAACATGCTATTCTTTGTTCCTTGGACCTTGGAGGCTTGGCTCAGTGATTGTCCCCTTTGGATTCAATCCTCTGAGGTGTCCAAGTGGATTGGAGCAATTGCAATTGGCTGATTTTGGCAAATCGAGCCAAAATGCAAATTCTGCCTTGCTTTGACAGATTTCAGCAAGGCAACTTGCCAATGTTGTATCTCATGATGTAGGTTGAATTTGGCAATGTTCTTGGCCATTTTGGAAAGCTCTTACATGATACAACAACTATTTGAACAAGTTTGGTTTTGATCTCTTTTGATTCCAAGTGAAAAATCCCCCTACATTTGGCAAAAAGTGAAGCAGAATTCTGACTTAGTGAAAATTTCACTAAGTGTTGGAAAAAGTGACATTTTCACTTTTCAGCCACTTTGATCACTCCATAACTCAAAATCCTTAATGAATTGGAATGACTTGTAGTTGAAGTTTTTGTAGGTGATAATGAGGGCTACAAATCCATCTTTGGATGAGAAAAAATGGCCTTGTGGTTTAGGAGTTATGGTCCTCCAAAATTGGTACCTTTGCCACTTTATTTTTAACTTAGAAAAATTTCTAAGTTTTATGGTTACCCCTTTTACAAGTTATCTCACTTTTCTTGATTTTTCTTGATGAATGATGATTCAAATCATACATTAACATCATTTTAGGGTTAAAAATCCATTTTGGTGAAAAATCTCAAAAAGTCAAAGTTGACTTTTGTGCACAGTTGACTTTTTATCAGATGAATTCCAAACTGTGCAATTCTTCAGGAAATCATGTCCTTGACCTAAATCAAACTTGATGGACATGTTCCATGGGTGTCATAGGGTATATTCAATCATGTATTAGGGTTTGGGAGCATGCCTAGGTTAAAAGTCAAAGTTACAGTTGACTTTTCCCTTAAAACCCTAATTGTGGTGCAGATGAAAATGAAACTTGTTGCTCAAGATTCTTGGATCAATCCATTGTTCCAAATGGATCAATATGGTGTATTAGAGACCCTCAAATCATCTCTTGAGGCCTTGGCTCATGGTTTGTCCCAAAAGTCAACTTAGGGGTGAATTAGGTCAAGAAACCCTAATTCCTGATTTTTGATGAATGCATCCCCTGAGGCAAAATTGACTTGATGCATGGGTTCATGAGGTTCCATGAAGTATATTAGGTCATGTTTTGGATCATTGCCTTGTGCCCAGATGAAAATTTCCATCTGGAGGCCCTGGTCGACCAAAACCCTAATTTGGTGACTCTGTCGATCTTGAGACTTGATCCACCTAGAAGGGAGCAGCCTTGTGCTTAATCCTTGAAGTGGGAGTCCTTTTTGATCCATTGTGGATGTTTGAGAGATTAGACAAGTTGAAGATCATGTCATTTCTTGATTGATCCTTTGTCTAAGCACTCAGAGAGGGCTTGAAACCCTAATTTTGATTGTATTGGATGCTCACCCATCTTTGGGGAGACTGATGAAGCATGATGGTTCATCCATATTGTGATGATGATTTTCACAATGATGGGAAATCTAAGTGGTCAAAATTTGGGGTATTACACAGCCAATTGATGATTATCAACCTATCAGGTTTGATTTTCCTGATGAAGACGTGATGTACCTAAAGGTTAAAGATTGTGAAGAACCGTTACCTGATGAAGGGCCTGAGCCCGGATCCCGTTGGGTTTAATTTTTGATGGAGCTGTTAATGAGTATGGCAATGGTATTGGGGCAATAATTGTTACTCCTCATGGTTCTCATATTCCTTTCACTGCAAGGTTGATGTTCACTTGCCCAAATAATGCGGCTGACTATGAAGCGTGTATTACGGGCTTGGAAGAAGCTATTGATTTAAGAATCAAGATTCTTGATGTATACGGAGACTCAGCCCTAGTGATTAATCAGATTAAAGGAGAATGGGAGACACGTCAACCTGATTTGATTCCTTATCGATATTATGCAAGAAGGTTGTTAACTTTCTTCAATAAGGTTGAGTTTCACCATATACCCAGAGTATAGAATCGAATGGAAGATGCTTTAGCAACTATATCCTCCATGATTGTGGTGAATCGGTGGAATGACGTGCCCAGAATCGATGTTATGCGTCTTGATAGACCAGCCGATGTGTTTGCCGTTGAAGAGGTCGTTGATAATAAACCGTGGTATTATGATATCAAATACTTTCTTCAGAATCAAGAGTCCCCACTTGGGGCATCTAAGAAAGATAAGAAGACTTTGAGAAGATAGGCTGGTAGTTTCTTCTTGAATGATGATGTGCTGTATAAAAGAAATTATGACATGGTCTTGCTCAGATGCGTGGATAGACACGAAGCAGCATGTTGATGAAATAAATTCATGAATAATATTTTGGTACCCATGCCAATGGGCATGTGTAGCGTGCAATTTTTGTCGGTGACGCGACCACCTTATCACAAATGGGTTTCTCCTCACTGTAATGGTAGGAGTGGGGTGCTACTTTCTGATTTCTTATTTATCCCGTGAAGCTGGAAGGGAAAGGGAAGCTATCTAAAACTAACCTTGCACGCGAATGTTTAACTGAACAAACGCTAAGAGAGATTCAGGGAGTTCGGGGTCAGGTTATACAATGGGGAGTTGTTAATTAACCATCCTATATGTGGTTATCCACAGGTTGTTAGCAATAGGTTCTGCTTTGTACTTGATGGTGTTTATCTGTTGATGGGTTGGGAAAGTTTGGGAATGTTGAGAGAGAGAGAGTTTTTGATGATTTTGGTGAGGTATTGGACCTTAGTTTTGATTGGTGTGAAGGTACTGGACCTAGAGTTTTTGTTTGGTATGCTCGCTAAGATTTCGTAATCTTATGCCTACGTATTCCCGTTTAAAGAAACAGGGGAATCAGAGCAATCGTAGTTCCTCCTATTCTATGGGAAGAAAATATGTTTTGGTGTCTTATTCAAAGCCCAAGATTGAAGCTAAATGAGTATATTTGTGTCTTGTTCAAAGCCCAAGATTGAAGCTGAAGGATTGACTGAGAGAGAATATGTCATCTCTAAAGGGAGACATCTCATCTGTTTATCACAACTGTTGGGTGACTGTTTATAAAGGAGAATTACTTTAACTGGGATATGTGAATCCAGCAATGCCATAATTTCCTTTAGGAGGGATTTTTCCTGAAGGAGGAAACTTTAACTCAGTGTAGAGCAATGCCATTTTTCCTTAGGAATCTTTCATGCTAAGAGAGGGACAGTGGTGTGGATGTAAATAATCTAGAGGCTTGCCGCTTACAGCAATTAGATGGAAGAGAGGATGTTTACCAGGATAAGAGATGGATAACAACTTGGATATTTGAATCAATAAGTGTGCCACTTACAGCAGTTATCTGGGATTAGGGTTTGTTTTGAATTGTTTGTTTTGATGGGTGATAACACAGAGAAATGTCTTCCTACAGAGAGATTTTAATTTCCTCTGAGGGGATGTTGATTTTTGTGTGCCTTGATCAAAGCCCAAGGTTGAAGCTAAGAGATTGATTGACTCCACTGGGGAAGTCCTTATACAAAGCCTAAGTGGGGGCTAGAAAAGGCTGACTCAACAAGAGAGCGTTTATCTATCTTGTACAAAGCCCAAGATTGAGGCTAAAAAGAGACTGACTCTTTTGGGGATATCATTATACAAAGCCTAAGAGGAGGCTTATCTGTCTTGTACAAAGCCCAAGATTATGGCTAAAAGAGGATTTTTGATTCCACTGGGGAATATTTGTAGGTGTCTTGTACAAAGCCCAAGATTGAGGCTGAAAAGGAGAAGATTGACTCTGCTGGAGAGTAAGGTTTTATTTGTCTTGTACAAAGCCCAAGATTGAGGCTGGAAAGAGGTTTGACTCTATTTAGGGAAATTTATATGTGTCTTGTACAAAGCCCAAGATTGAGGCTACAATGTTGACTCACTCAGTTGAGGATATTTTAGGTGTCTTGTACAAAGCTCAAAATTGAGGCTGACTTTTACTGAGGAAAAGAAGGATCATTATACAAAGCCTAAGAGGAAGCTGAGAGATGATTACTCAACAAGAGAGTGTCTTTGTGTGTCTTGTACTAAGCCCAAGATTGAGGCTAAAAGGGTTGACTCAACAAGATAGTGCTTTTATCTGTCTTGTACAAAACCCAAGATTGTGGCTGAACAAGCTGGAGAAATCATTATACAAAGCCTAAGAGGAGGCTAAAAAAGGGTCGACTCAACAAGAGAGTGCCTTAAGGTAATTAACTCAACAAGATAGTGTTTTAAAATCCTTATACAAAGCCTAAGAGGAGGCTGACTTCTGCTAGGGGAAATCATTATACAAAGCCTAAGAGGAGGCTAACTTCTGCTGAAGATTATTGAGATCCAGAGGCAGGTCCAAGTTAGGGGATCAACTCTTGCTGAGGGTTTACAGGAGAGTTGAGGTATCAGATGCCTTGAGGTTCTGATGATAAGCTGACTCTAGCTGGGGAAATTTAGGGTGAAAGGCCGAGTTTTAGATCCTGTGAGGATTTGAAACTCTACTGGAGATTGATTGAACGATCGGGGTTTTTCTCGTATTCATAGGAAACTTGAGAATGTCTTTGAGATCCAAGAGGATATTAGACTGTCCAAGTCTACTGGTATGAAAGAGGTTTATCTTTGTATGATGCCCAAGAGGAGGCAGGTGTTTTAAGGGATGAGTATCAACCCTAAACATGATATGAGGTTTTGACTCTTTAGAAAGACCGCTTTAACAAAGGATGACTAAGTTATGTCTTATACCTTTAAGAGGTCTTCAGGGTCCTTGCATTAAGCCCAAGAGAAGGAATGAGAACTTCTAAGAAGCTGGAGGGTCCTTGTACAAAGCCCAAGAGGAGGCAGGATGCTTTTAGGAAGCCTGTGGGTCCAAACTTAAGAAGAGTTCAAGAAAAGTTTCACCGGGAATAATCTTTTCTTTAGTGAACAGTTCTAGGGTTTGAAGAAATTCAAGAGAGGTTTCACCGGGAATTAATCCTCTTTGGGGGAAATGAATTTCTTTTGACAATTTTATAATAGTGACAATCTGAGAAAAGTTTCACCGGGAATAATGCCTTTCTCTTTGTTCCATATTATTTAAGCCCAAGAGAAGGCAAGGCTGTATCTGGAATTCCTATGGGGAACAAGTTTTGACTGTGTTGAAAGAGTGACCACTGGCTTTATCTAGTTCTAGACCTAATTGCTGGGGAAAACTCTAAGTAAATATACAAGTATATATACAGTTGATATATGACAAGTATTTAAAAAGATATGAAAGAAGGACTTACAGGTGAGCATGCTTCCAGCAATACAGTTAAATATATATGAAAGCAGGTAAAGAAAGCTGATAAAAACTTACAGGCGAGCAAGCTTCCATAGTAACAGCTGTATGGTTAGTTGTTCAAGAAATTAAGGAAAGTTTTGACAACAACTATGAATTTAAACCTAAATTAAAAGGAAGTTGTTTTTGAAAAAAAGTTTGGGGCTTATACTCAAGGAGAGGCCCAGATGAAAAACGGTAATCGTACCGTTGTTTTGTAAACTGTACTGGGGCTTATACAATGACTGAGGCCCAAAAAGGCGTTATTTACAAAGAGGGTTGGGTCTTACAACTCAAGGAGAGGCCCAAAGGTTTGAAAAAAGAAAAGAAATGGGACTTACAACACAAGGGTAGGCCCAAAGGTTTGAAAAAAGAAAATAAATGGGACTTACAACACAAGGGTGGGCCCAGTTGATTTTTGTTTAAAAGGCGACGATCACGCCGAGGTTTTTGAAAATATAGTGGGTCTTATACAATGACTGAGGCCCAAAAAGGTTTGTGTACAAAGGGAATTGGGTCTTATACTCTAATAGAGGCGCAAAGATGTTTGAAAAGATTTGTTAGGGTGATAGTGATCAAAACCCTAATTTTTGGTTTTAAAAAGTATTTTAATTGAATAAAAATTCAATTAAAATAATCAAACATGTGAAAAAAAAGGTTGTGATCTTGGATTTATATTTGGAAATTCATGTTTCATTCATGGTATGATTTAAAAATCATTTGAATTTTGCAAAACCAAGAGAAAGAAATATTTTTAATGTTTAAAAACAAATAAAAATATAATTCTTTACAAAAATACTAAGTATATGAAATAAATATATTTTTGTGAAATTTTTGTGGAATAAAATATTTTAAAATTTTTGGGAATTTTCAGAAAAAGAACCAATAAAAAATAATTAAAATTGAGAGAGAAATTAATTTTTGAATTAATTAACAAAACCATAAAAATATTGAAAATAGAAAAAATATGGCAAAGTAGCAAAAAAGGTCTGGGTGGGGTTTGAACCCATGACCTCCAAGACAAACACATGCGCGCGCTACTACTGGGGTGGTGATACATCCGTGTATCAAAACCACCCCATAAATACATAAGGGGTGCCAAGTTTTCAGGCCTGGCCAAGGCAAGGCAAGGCAAGTTTTGGCAATTTACGTGAAGCCTCTAACTTTCTCATTTCTCCATGGATTGGGACAAAATTTAGGTGCATCTGACCTAGAATTTCATGAGGAATCCAATGGTGCCCTTGGAATTTTCAAAAAATGCCTCTAACTCAAAATTCGATAGTGATTTCAAAATAGGTCTATTTTTGCATGCTCTATGCTATCTCACTACACAGGCAATAATAGCATGATATTTTGGTTCAAACATAAAACATATGATATGTATGAGAGGTCCATGATCAATGGACCTCAAAGCAATGCATAATTTAAAGAGTTCAAGTTGTGATACACTTACCTCTTGGAGCTCCTTGTGCTATCTGCCAAGTTCCTTGTGCCAGAAGTGATCCAATGCTTTGAACACTCTCAATTGATCCCTTAGAAGCTTTTAGGATGGTTAGAACCAGCTGGAATCTTCAGAAACAAGTTTTGGCTCTTTCTTGCAAAAGGGGCTAAAGTGACCAATATGGAAACTCTCTCAAATGGTGTTCCAGATGAGGGGAACCATTTGGGACAGTTTGAGGATGATATTTGGAGTGTGTTTGAGGCTTTGTTTGGTTTTGGAAGTGACTGAATCAAGAGATGGCTTGGAAAATGTAGAAAAGTCCAATTTTGAGGTTTTGGAAGTGGATTTTTTTATTTTGGTGTTTCAGGTCACAAGTGAGTGTTTGGACAGCTTAGATATAACATATTGGATGTGTTTGGATCATGAGCTGTGGTAGAATTGCTCTCTAACTCAAAAACTCAGAGATGACTTGCAAAAGAAGGCATTTTGGCCTAAAGACAGAGATTTTGAGGAAATCATCAGTTGTAGTGCTTTGGTGTACTCAAACTGAGCACAAATGAGCTCTATTTATAGTAGAGCAAGTTTTTTTTACAAGCAATAGTGAATGGCAGCTGCAGCAGGCCTTTGGCCAATGTTGAGCAAAAGGAATCTCAAGTCTCCTCTAGCCATTTACTTAAGGTTAGGGCACAGGCCTATGGTCCTTTGATTCAGAGCTTATTCTTGACTCATTCATTTAGGAATGTGTCCGTCCATGCCACCTTGGTGTATCCATTGAATGCTTGGAAACAAAATTGGAGTCTTGGCACCTTTTTAGCCCTTTTAGGTTTGTTATGGCTAAGTGTAGATTCTTGGACTTTGGAGGCTTGGGGATCAGATCATTCTCATTTTGTTTTATCCTCAGATGTGTCCAAATGGATGACAAGGCTTGGAGTTGTCCAAATTTTCCAAATCGAGCAAATGCACAAAATCTGCCTTGCTTAGGACAGTTGGAAATGGTGATTTTGAGGGATTCATATCTCCCTGCTCAGGTTGAGTTATGGGAGGCTCTTGTGCTTTTTAGAAATACCTCATATGATACAAAACATGTGTGATCATAGTTTGTTTTGAAAATATTTGGATCCAACTGAAAAAACCTCATGAACATTGATGTTCAAGGCTGGTAACTTAGGTAGATTTTCACTAAGTGTTGGAAAAAGTGTCATTTTCATGTTTTTGTGATTTTGATCAATCCCTAACTCAAAATCCATGAAGAATTGGAGTCAGAGGTAGTTGAAGCTTTTGTAGAGAGTAGCAAGAGCTACAAATCCAGCTTTGGATCACCCACAATGGTTGCTTGGATCTTAAGTTATGATCCTTGGAAGTTGGTACCAAAACCATTTTTGTCCCATAACTTAGAAAAATTTTGGTTTCTCAAGGTTTCCCCTTTTGTAAGAAACCTCACTTTTCTTGATTTTCTTGATGAATGATGATCAATATCATACATTAACATTATTTTTGACTTAGGGCAACCATATTTGTGAAAAATTCCAAAAAGTCAAACTTGATTTAGTGCACAGTTGACTTTTTATCGGATGAAATCCAAATTGTGCGATCCTTTGTGAAATCAAGTCCTTGGCCTAGATCAAGCCTAATGGATGGATTCCATAGGTGTTATAGGGTGTATTGAATCATGTCCCAAGGTTTGGGAGCATGACTTGGTCAAAAGTCAAAGGTATAGTTGACTTTTTCTTCGAAACCCTAATTATGGTCCAGATGAAAATGAAACTTGTGAATCAAGCTTCTTGGATCAATCCATTGTTGAAAATGGATCAATATGATGTATTTGAGGCCCTTAAATCATGTCTTGAGGTCTTGGCTCATGCTTTGTCCTAAAAGTCAACTTAGGGGCGAATTAGGTCAAGAAACCCTAATTCTTGATTTTTGATGAATGCTTCCCCTGAGGCTTATTTGAATTGATGATTGGGTTCATGAGGTCCCTTGGGGTATCTTGGGTTGTGCTTTGAAGCATTGGCTCATTCCCAGAGGAAAATTTCCATCTGGAGGACTTGGTCGATCAAAACCCTAATTTGGTGACACTAGCGATCTTGAGGCTTGATCCACTTGGAATGTTGCAACCTTGTGCTTGATTCTTGATGTGGGAGTCCTCTTGATCCTTTATAGGTGTTTGAGAGGTTAGACAAGTTGAAGATCATGTCATTTCTTGATTGATCCTTTGTCTAAGTGCTCTGAGAGGGCTTGAAACCCTAAGTCTTGGTTGTGGTAAATGCTCGATCATCTTTGAGGAGATTGATGAGGCATGAAAGTACATCCATATTATGATGATGATTTGCACAATGATGGGAAATCTTGGTGATCAAAATTTGGGGTATGACAGCATGCAATGGCTAAGAAAATGTTGAGGGCAGGTTACTATTGGCTGACAATGGAATCTGACTGTTACAAATTTTGTGAAGAAGTGCCATAAATGCCAAGTTTTTGCTGACAAAATTCATGTGCCTCCAACTCCTCTCAATGTTATCTCTTCTCCATGGCCTTTCTCCATGTGGAGCATTGATATGATTGGAATGATTGAGCCTAAAGCGTCGAACGGACTTCGTTTCATATTGGTGGCCATTGACTATTTTACCAAGTGGATTGAAGCGGCATCATATGCCAATGTGACCAAGCATGTAGTGGTCTGGTTTATCAGGAACCAAATCATCTGTCGGTATGGTGTTCCGAGCAAGATTATCACTGATAATGGGTCGAATCTGAATAATAAGATAATGAAGGAATTATGTGATGAGTTTAAGATTGAGCATCATAATTCTTCTCCTTACAGACCTAAGATGAATGTGGCTGTTGAAACTGCCAATAAGAATATCAAGAAGATTGTTCAGAAGATGGTTGTTACTTACAAGGACTGGCATGAGATGCTCCCTTTTGCCTTGCATGGATATCGTACATCTGTCTGCACTTCAACAGGGGCAACCCCTTTCTCTCTTGTTTATGGTATGGAAGTAGTGCTCCCGGTAGAAGTTGAAATCCCTTCTATTAGAGTTTTGATGGAAGCTGAATTGTCTGAGGTTGAATGGTGTCAGAGTAGATACGACCAGTTGAATTTGATTCAAGAGAAAAGAATGACGACCTTGTGTCATGGCCAATTATATCAACAGAGAATGAAGAAAGCTTTTGACAAGAAGGTTCGACCTCGTGTGTTCAGAGAAGGCGACCTCGTGCTAAAAAAGATCTCGACTTTTACCAATGATTCTAGGGGCAAGTAGACTCCTAATTATGAAGACCCATATGTTGTTAAGAGAGCCTTCTCTGCTGGTGCATTACTTCTTACAACTATGGATGGTGAAGAGTTCACTCGTCCTGTGAATGCCGATACAGTCAAGAAATACTTAGCCTAAAAATGAAAAGAACAGCTCGCTAAGTTGAAAACCCGAAAGGGCGGCTTAGGCAAAAAATGAGCGTCTCGGTGGGCTGAAAATCCGAAAGGGCGGTCCAGGAAAAAATTAGAGGGAAAAACAGAAATAATCATCCTGGTAGATTGAAAAGCCGAGAGGGCAATCTAGGCAAAAGTTAGGGATTATGGCAAGTAACTGCATCTGGCCAGTCTTGATCACTGAAAGCAACATTGTTCATCAAGGATTCTACTTCAATCATCCTCAGCTGAAGTTTTGAGCACAGTAGAATTCAAAGTTGTTAGGGAGAATAGTGTTCATTGTATTTCAATGTAGCCCTTTCCATGTATTTACCATTTTTCAAACTTTGTAATGATCCATGGAGTTACACCATTTGCGGACTACCATTCTATTAATAAAATTTGGGCCTTTGTCCCTTTGTTTGCAATTCTTACTTTGTTTCTGTTTGCAAAATTTCATTTATTGCTGATGATGATTTTTGAAACAAAATGTGAATAATTGATTTAAATTTTTTGAAAATTATAAAAACATTTTCTTTTGATTTATGAATATAAAAAGGAATGTCAACAGTTATTCCAAGAATGGTAAGATCAATGTTTTCCTCAGCAGGCTTTGTTCTTACTCTTTTAGTAGAATTTACTGATAGCTCCCCAGTAGAGTTTGTTGGTGCTTCTCCAGTAGAGTTTGTTGATATTTCCTCAACGAAGTTTGTTATGAGGTGATGGACTTATTTTCCAGTATTTCCGAGTTGAATACTGGTTTGAGTTTTCTCTAGACGAGTGATGTTCGGTTTTTCCCCAGCTATGTCTCGATCCAGATTTTCTCCAGCTGATTATGTTATGGTCAGGAAGTTGAGCAGTTTTTAAGACCCTCTCTCATTGGTGTTAATCCCCACTCAGAGATTCATTTCTTTTGATATCCCCAGCAAAAAAAAAATCATGTGAAGAATCCTCACTCATATTTTTACCCTCTAGATGTGTGGATTCAGATATTCTCAAGCGGAGAGCAATGTTATTTCCCTCTAAAGGTATTGACACGGTAGCCACCTGTCGGATTTTATCTTGCCTTGTGGATGTTTTCCTCTCCAGGTTGTTCTACCCAGAGATTATATCTTTTCTAATTCTCCAACGGAGGCTGTGCATTATTGTTTTGATTGTCTCCCATGCATAGAGCAGTGATGTTATTTTTTTATCATCCCCAGCAGACCCGGAAAGTTCAGAATGTACTTCTCTCCAGATTGTTTGTTTTCAGAGAAGATTGTGCATCACTATTACGGCTATTTCCCAGTGAAGTTGCTGATGATACCTCTATTCAAGAAGTATTGATGTATTAGTCACCTGTAGGGTTTTCTCTCATTTATGATGAGTATTGATCTAAAATCCCCCACAGTTTGACCTTTTGTTGTTTTCCTCAGCAAGTCCAGGAGGCTTTTCTCAGATTTGGTTAATCCCCTGAGAGTGTTATCGTATCTCCGGCAGATCTGCCTTATTTTCCCAGTGGATTTTGCGTAGATGTTTATATGTCTACAATCCCTAGGGGATTCATTTCTTTTTTCCGCAGCAGATCTCTTCATCCGTTTGAAATGAAAGTTCATGTGAATTTTTATCCCCGGGAGGAGTCAGAAAGATTTAGGTTGTTATGATTCCCCGACAGCTTTCTTGCCATCCTCAAAGCAGAGTTTATGTTATTATCCTCTTTGTGGATCGATGATGTTAGAAGATTGATATTTGGGTTTTTCCCCAAGGAATATCTTCCTTTTCTCTAGCAAGATTCGAGCCTTGTAGTAGGATTTATTTTCCTTTGATGGCTTTTGTTTACCTCTATTAGGATTTCTTCAAATGAATCCCTAGTAGAGCTGCTAATGATATCTCCATCTTGTTGAGATTAGTCGAGTATTCAGTGGTGTTGTGATGTTTATTCCACCCTCTGCTTATCCTTATGTCTGTTTTGTCAGCATATTCATACTCATACGCATTGCATACGCATTCTTTTGTTGTGCATAGCATTGTTGTTGTTGCATTGTGCATTTTGCATCTGTGTTGGTGCTTCTTTGCTCTCTGGCATTGTTATCCCCGCAGAGCGTGCGTGTCCTCCCTCCATTTAGAGTGTCGACCCGTAAGCAGAAAATGCCTATCTTTGTTAATTCCCCACTGAGTTTATGCCTCGTGGAAGATATTTTTTTTTATCCTTCCTCCCCAGTTCATTTATCTGGATGGAATTAATCCCCATTTGAGATATTTCCTCCTTGGGATGAGTCTTGTTTGACCATTTCTCTCTGGTTTATTCCCGGATTGAATTTTGGTCCCTTGCTTTGGCAATGGAAGCTTATCACCTTGGTCGTCCTACCCATTTAGTTGGTAGTAGGTGATATAGCTGGCTTATTACCTTTGTCGTCCTGCCCGTTTAGTTGGAAGTAGGTAATATAGCCGGGTTTGGTTACCTTGTGGTAGTTGTCACTTGGTTTATAACTAGTAATCTTTCCCTGTTTGAGTTTATCGCCTTTGTCGTCCTGCCTGTTTAGTTGGTAGTAGGTGATATTTCTCGGATCTTTTGAGATTGTTACCTTTGTCGTCCTGCCCTTTTGTTGGTAGTAGGTAATTTTTCTCATATTCTTGGTTGATTACCTTGTCCTAACTGTCACTTGGTTGATAGTTGGCAATCCGTCTTTTTGGCTTATCACCTTTGTCGTTCTGCCCATTTAGTTGGTAGTAGGTAATATAGCCCGGTTTGGTTACCTTGTTGTAGCTATCACTTGTTTGATAGTTGGTAATCTCTCCACGCTCGAGTTTATCACCTTTGTCGTCCTGCCCCTTAGTTGGTAGTAGGCGATATTTCTCTAACCTTTTTGAGATTATTACCTTTGTCGTCCTGCCCTTTGTTGGTAGTGGGTAATTTTTCTCATATCCTTTTGGTTGACTGCCTTGTTGTAGCTATCACTTGGTTGGTAGTTGGCAACCTTTCCTTTTGATCATGCTATTACTGGATGTTGGATAGTAGATGACCTTTTCCCAGCGGAGATTTTTTCCCTCCCTGTTGGGACGAGTTTCCCTCTTTTATTTCTGGTGTTGGTGATTTTTCCTCAGTGGAATCTTACTCTTATTTTCTTCCCCAGCGGAGATTGTTTCCTCCCCTGTTGGGATGTGTTTTCCCTATTTTGTTTGCCCCTGTGGAGTCTTTTCTCTTTGCTCCCCAGCTTTTGTTTGTCTCCTGTGGTGTTTTCTCCCCACAGAAGTCTTGTGTCTGCATATCATTTGCACGATCATATCATTTTGTGGTCTCTTATGGCCAAAAATTAGGTTGTTGTTATATTTATGTCTCTTCTATCTCATTGAGACAAAGATGCCTGAAATTCTGGTACATGTGCAGAATCCAAATGTCCTATAACACGCCATTCAACATCTGGTCTGACATGAATACAAATGGCAAGATATATAACAATAATCACGGTACTGAAAAGATAAAAGCAAGACACACAGAATTGTTTACCCAGTTCGATTTAACACACCTACTCTGGGGGCTACCAAGCCAGGGATGAAGTCCACTATCTGTAGTATCACTTCAAAGCTAAACTCTCAGTTTACAGCTCGTCACTTAATCACTACCCAATGACCCTTCTATCTAGATCCTCTCTAGCTATGAGAAACTCTTCTCACTCCCAATCATCGCAATGATGTCTAGCAGTCAACAATCCGCCACTGCATCAATGGCTCTTTACCTAAACAACAATTCAACAAGGAAGACACCCTTCCAAGACACAACTTAGAGTTACTTAAAAGCTTCCTCCAAGAACAATACTCCTCTTACTTAACAGCTTCGAGGATCACACTAACAAACTGTCCAACTCACATGTCGAGGGGTACAGGAACCAACCCTAATACTAGAACTTTTACATCTTTGGTTCAGTTCTAAAACTAGGTTACAAAGCATCTATATATAACCTATTCCCAACTGGATTTGGGCCTACAAAAACACAGCAAATGAGCTGCTACAAGTCAGCAGAAACTTCTGCTACAAATTAGGACTTCAATCTATAACTTCCTAAAATATCTCCATATTTAGAAAGTGTATATTTTCCAATCATCTTCTTAATTACAGATTTGAATCTTCAGCCCTTTTAATTCAGTGCCACATAGAATTTGCATATTATCCCTGAATCTTCTGCATCTGTTAAGATATAGCAGAAACTTTGATTCACTTCAGTTCTGACGCGATGTCGAATGGTCCTGCATGGGACATCTTGATACGACATGTTATTCCAGATGTTGAAACTACTTCAGCTCAACATGTTCCATTGCACACTAGGACTTCTTGCTCAACCTGTTCTTCTTTAGCAAGATAAAACATCCTATCTAACATATTGTTGTTATTATTTGTTTTACAAAATTAATGCCAACCCTTAAAATTATAGAACTAACATTCTCCCCCTTTGGCAAATTTTGGCTAAAACAAATACATAAACATTACAACTCAGATTACAGCTGCAATCACAACCCTACACTACTGTCAGTAGTCATCAGCAACTACTGAACCTAACAGTGACCATCAGTAGCTACTGAGAACAGCAATCATGGGGAATCATCTTCTTGGGAATACTTGAATAATGTTAGGACATCATGTTTGACAACTCTTTTCAGCATATTCTATGAGCTCCATAACATCACCTGCGAGCACCACAGCACAATAACTTCAGGCAGCACATTAGAACCTAAGAAGTAGAAGGTCCAGAAGTTATTTGGTGCACATGAGGAAGAAGATATCTGGTGTACATGAGGAAGAAGATATCTGACCCTCCCCCTTAATACAACACATTTCTTTTTGCTTCCAAGACAAACCCAGAAAAATTGTAGAAGACTCCTCCAGAAAAGAAACGTCTGTCTTGACACAAAGGACCAATGGTGGCAGAAGAGATTTTTGCACACCTTAATTGATCAGACGCCCCTAGTCGACCTGTGGCATAAGATGAAACTTAAGACGTATCAATCTATCAACCCAGGTAACTCAGAACACAAGTCACAACTGTGTTCATAACTCAGGACACAAGTCACAAAGACTCAACACCAACTCAAGGAAAGAGCACCTTCTTCGACTTCTCTGCACACAATTGGAATTGCAGACTCCAGACATGGCATCTGCACTAACCAATTCGCACACCCTTTCTCCCCCTTTTTAGCCAAAAATTGGCAAAGAAGGCCCTCACAGAACCAGACCCAAGTGATGCTTACCCAAATACGAACAAACACCATAAGAATTGTGAAACAAGGACACTCACTTGGCTGAAGGAGAAGATAACACCCCTATAAATAGCTGACCAGTAACTTTGGAATTAACGAGCTTTGAATATGTCAAGGTTCTTGGTCAAAGAAACGCTATTTTAGGTACCAAAAACTCCATTTAAATTCAATGTCTCCTTCCAAAACTGTTTTGACTGCCTTTATTGTTTCTCAACTGAATCTTACCATAAATTAAGCCAATAACATTCCATGCATAGGCAGAGACACGTGTTACACCTTATCCTTGCACTACCGACCAGAATAATTCCTTGTTTGGCTTAAAAGAAACATGTCCTGTACCATGTTCTGACATCTTACCAAACAATTGTCTGCTTGCTCATAAACTTATCAACCCAAGACTCCACAGAAACTTATACATTCCAAGACGCAAGTACATCTTCTTATCTAATGGATACTGAGACGACTTCTACCGATCAGTACAACTCACAATCCCTTCTAGATTCCTTCAAAATAGTAGAGAAAAATAAATTCTCCCAGATACAACAATTCTGCTTTTCAAACTCCTTCTGCATAAGTACTAGCTTCACGCAGCTAGGGTATGTCCCATCATGGTGTTTGACATCACACTGCTACACAAAAATCTGCACACTTGCAGTAATAGACCATAGACATCAGCCTTAACTCCCCCTGACATGAGCAACCAAAGCTAGCACAACGGTTTTTCCACGTTCTCAACACTTAAGTACTGCCACTACTTGTAATTGTTGAGTAAGATCTCACCATGTTAATTTCAGATACATGGTCTGCCAAGTCCAATAGAAGAGCCCACTTGATTTGGAATTTCTCACAAACTCCATAACAGATGTCTTTAGATTACTCACAACACAAGATAAGGACTGCCACCCCCTTTTATTTGTATTAGAAGGAACCTCCTTTTCTTAAACCAGTCTGATCAGATCACACCACTAACAACAACCTCCAGTCCTTACATTCACAAGCACCTAATGATATCTTCATCATGAAAATAGTCATGAATTGCCAGACCAAACTACTTAACATCAGGATCAGAATCTTCCCATTCTAATCCACATTATGTCAGAACTTCCACTTCAGACGATAATGCTGTTTCTTTCAACTCCACAAGCATGGTTCCTAGACCTCCATCCAGGATACACAGGAAATAATGATGTTGTAACAATATGTAGGACATCAGCATAGGATAAAATCACACACCTTCTATATTTTATTCAGGTAGTCACATCCACCTGATCACAGCTAGCACCAGCAGCTTTACCGAAGGTAAACTCAAAAGAATCTCATCAGACAACTAGACAAAACCTAGGCTCACTCTTCATCCTTTTAACCACAAATGGATAACCTCTTATCCTACCAAGGCACCAAACACGAAGTTCTGACATTCAATGTGACATGATTAAAAATAGGTTCCCAAGAAAACAAGTTTCCAACCCAAAGACCACTTTGACTGGTCAGGTGATACAAACAAGGACTCTTTATGCAGTATAAAAAAACCAAGCCTCCTTGCTCCTAACCGCACATCACAGATAGAACCATGAGTCAATCTAACAAGGATGCAAAAAGGAGTCACATGCAGGAAGTCAAGAAACTAGATCCACAGAGGTTGAAGGACCAAACATTGTCCACAACTGGGACAACTTCCGGAGCAACAAGAACAAGAAAGGCATCAGAGACAAGGATGAAGGCCACCAAGAAAAGCCAAGTGCAACTTCAAGCTTCTGAAGATGAATGGGATGAAGATTGGAAGACTTTTCTTGATTCGGGGGGTTGGGATAACCTATAGACCCTTTGTTTGTTGCTTTTACTAATCTTGTATGCTTTCAACAGTGTAATAAAGTTCAGTTTTAATTTTGTTCCATCTACACTAAACAACTGCAATAAGGATCACAACTGTACAAAACACATCCCAGCACTTTTAATGCAACTGCCTAAATTGCTTCTGGCCAACACACATCATAAAAATGCAGCAACAGAAAACCGAAATCAGACCACCTCTTTAGACATATATCAATCATGATAAGTACCAATAACAAACTCCCATCACACGTCCAGCTGCATAGAATTTTGACACTCTCCCCCTATCAAGAATAACATGTGCTTCTTCGTACCTTGAAGAAAGGAAAACATAAGACGCATCTTCATGTCTTCAAGAGCTCACTCTTTGTTCAACTCAAAAGTTGACCACAATCATCCCTTGTACCAATACTCACATGATCCCAACTATCCAAGACCACCAGTACTCCTTTGCACGAAGAATACCATGCAAACTCAGTTCAACGCACCTACTGAACACATTCACCTACAGCTTGGCCTTCAAAGCCGGTAGAGGCTTGTGACCTCAACAAAAAATCACAACATTCTAAACAGAGTGTTCTGTCAATAGGTGTTTAAGACATCAGTCTTGACATCAAGAGCAGAGTCCAGCTGCAAAAAAAAATCACATTCCAACCACGGACTAACCCATCATATCACAAGAGCATGTGAGCAACATTCTCTCATCCAACTCTCCAAAGGTAATCCCTATCATTCTCAGCAGCACAGACTGTGATTTGATCACCCACATTCACTACTAATCTAGCTTCACACGATCATTTAGATTATGCTTCCAGAGAGAAATCATGCCCCTTTGATCTTTGACCTTCATGTCCAAGAGGTCTGCTAGCAATAATACTTCTTGAATCTCAGGTTCTCCACTCCTGCAGCAAGGACCAGAAATAAACTGACCTCGGGAGTAAATAACATGTTAATCACACCTTGACCAACTCACACATCTAAGACACGTTCCAGGGCCAAAAACTTCTTAGACAAGCCACCCAGATGCCTCCTCTTCCAGATCAGGAGTAGGTTCTAAACTCATGTGATCAAACCACCTTAGTTCAACACCCAGAGCATCTGCTATGCCATTCTTTTAGACCACAGAATTCTTCACAATTTTGACTTGATGGTCTAACACAAGATAGGACATCATTCCAAGGAACTCACCAAGAGATTAAATATTGGAGATTAATCCTTTTAGGAAATTACTTCTCTCTTACCTAAGATCTCTTCCTTACACCTTCACTTATTAATGCCTTTATGAGTGGACTTGAACAATAGTCCTCAAGTATCGTTGACACATTAAGTTGAAGCAGTCTTATACTCCTCCCATCACCATAGGATATACATACAGAGAAGAATAATCTTCTCAGTTACAACACAGCGGATCAAAATACAAACTCCTCAAAACCTTCAGGTGTCACATATCAGCCCTAGCAACATACTCCAGGTGACACCACAATACCACAGGTTTGAAAATAAATCAAACCTAACATAACCACAACACAGCAGCTTTTCAACCAAAACTCCAAGCCTTCAGCACATGCCACTGCCTGTTACGAACAGTCCATCCTCCACTTCTAGGGACCATTCTCACAACTATATGAACTTCTCCAAGTCCAAACAACTTTTCAGTAAAAGGCTTCTACCTTGACCATGAACCAGAAAGTATCTTCCCTCGGATCTCATCCAGATACAGAACAGAATGACCTGCTCTAATACCAATTGAAATTCTGGTACATGTGCAGAATCCAGATGTCCTATAACACGCCATTCAACATCTGGTCTGACATGAATACAAATGGCAAGATATATAACAATAATCACGGTACTGAAAAGATAAAAGCAAGACACACAGAATTGTTTACCCAGTTTGGTTTAACACACCTACTCTGGGGGCTACCAAGCCAGGGATGAAGTCCACTTCTGTAGTATCAATTCAAAGCTAAACTCTCAGTTTACAGCTCGTCACTTAATCACTACCCAATGACCCTTCTATCTAGATCCTCTCTAGATATGAGAAACTCTTCTCACTCCCAATCATCGCAATGATGTCTAGCAGTCAACAATCCTCCACTGCATCAACGGCTCTTTACCTAAACAACAATTCAACAAGGAAGACACCCTTCCAAGACACAACTTAGAGTTACTTAAAAGCTTCCTCCAAGAACAATACTCCTCTTACTTAACAGCTTCGAGGATCACACTAACAAACTGTCCAACTCACATGTCGAGTGGTACAGGAACCAACCCTAATACTAGAACTTTTACATCTTTGGTTCAGTTCTAAAACTAGGTTACAAAGCATCTATATATAACCTATTCCAAACTGGATTTGGGCCTACAAAAACACAGCAAATGAGCTGCTACAAGTCAGCAGAAACTTCTGCTACAAATTAGGACTTCAATCTATAACTTCCTAAAATATCTCCATATTTAGAAAGTGTATATTTTCCAATCATCTTCTTAATTACAGATTTGAATCTTCAGCCCTTTTAATTCAGCGCCACATAGAATTTGCATATTACTCCCTGAATCTTCTGCATCTGTTAAGATATAGCAGAAACTTTGATTCACTTCAGTTCTGGCGCGATGTCGAATGGTCCTGCATGGGACATCTTGATACGACATGTTATTCCAGATGTTGAAACTACTTCAGCTCAACATGTTCCATTGCACACTAGGACTTCTTGCTCAACCTGTTCTTCTTTAGCAAGATAAAACATCCTATCTAACATATTGTTGTTATTATTTATTTTACAAAATTAATGCCAACCCTTAAAATTAAAGAACTAACAATGCCCATCTTCGTATCTCCGGATAGAAGAAACTTAAATAGGGGCAACTGTAATACCCTAATTTTTACCCCTAAGATCGCACATGTCATTTGCATCTCATGCCATAAACAAGATCACAAGCTTTGGTTCTTTTACCCTCCTCTGAAGGTTTATTGAGTGAGATCGCCAAGCACCCCTGTCCTCTTGTTTGTTTAATGTTTGTATTTGTTTATGTTTACTAACCATTAATTATAATCCAAAAATATGTTTGTTTTTCCTTTATTAACTTTTTCAGGAAGAATTTGGATCAAGGATATCAAAATCAACTCCTCAGCTAGAATAAATTTCATCTGAACAAAGTCAAAGTTGATCTGCAAACAATTCAAAAAATATCTGATCAAGAGTTTCCAAGATTTAATTAATTATTATTCAATAAACTCTAAGTTTCATGTGTTTATTTCCATGCCTTCTTTGACAAGCAACATAATCGAGCCAAACCACAGCAGTGCACTCAAAAAGGGCTTTTTTTCAAAATTTACACTGAGTAACCGGTTACCTTATATAGAGTAACCGGTTACCCTCGTGAAAATTTGAAAAATGACAGCAAATTCAAATTCTGCAGCAATTGGCACCAATTTTCATCATTTTGATCACATGTGGAATATTCTATACCGTCTCATTTTAATTCCCCTACATCATCATAATTAATTCCCACCATGTACCTCCACTAATCACCACTCTTTTGATAATTTTCCACCAAAATTCAAATTCCAAGCCTAATTTTCATTTCCAAACCAAATTCCAAACCACCATATTTTCCAAGCCTAAATTCTATAAATAGAGGCCTCATTTCATTCATCTCACAAGCTTTTGAGAGCCAACAAACCTCTTGCAAATTATTTCCCCAACCACAAAATTCACTCAAAGCTCACTTTTCTTCTCTTGAAAGCTAACAAGAATTCACATTGAATCTTGTTCAACTTTGAGCTAAACCTTCATCCAAGCTTATTTTCTTCATCAATTCTCATAGATCAAGGCTTTGGTGTTTGGATCTTGAAGCATTTTGAAGGAATTTTCATATTTGAAGTGGTAATTCATCTTTCACCATTGTTGAAGCTTCAATTTCATCTTCCATAATGTAGATCTTTAGAGATCCTTGTTACTTGATCTTTTGGATCTTGTAATTGTGTTTAATTGCTAGTTTTCACTGTTGTTTAACTTAAAATTTCGTGCAATTTCAGTTCCATGATCACAAGGTGTTTGTAAAAAGTTTTGAAAGATGATCATGCTGAATTTTGCACTATTTTTTGGCTCTGCGTGTAGAGTAATCGGTTACCCTATATAGAGTAACCAGTTACTCTAAGTCAGAATGCAATTCTTGGCTTGTTTTTTAGACTGTTTTGGTGTTCCTTCCTCCTTCTTCCCCTTTCTTCTTGTTTTAGCCTTGAAATGCATTGTTGAGATTAATTTTTCTTCAAATTCAATGAACTTTGGATATGGTTAAAGTAATTAAACATTCATTAGTTCAAATCTATCTTTAAATGAATTGTTGAATTCATTTGAGGTGCTTTGAATTAGTGATTTGTTTTCACACTTAAACCTATCAATTAAAGGTGATTGAACTTGAAGCCGAAAGGATCTTGAAAGTGTAATTCAATTTGGCTTTCGCTTCATCTATTTCCTTTTTTTTATTTTGATCGATGAAAGTCTTATGGATCTTAGAATTTCTTTGTTGAATTCTTGATCAAAGACTAGATTGCTACCTATTTTCTTTCCGTGCGGTATTGCTCCCGAATGACGATTTACATATTGTTCATCTAGCATGCATTAGCACAAATATCACTATTGACTGGCCTCGAGTAGGGTGACTTTTACGTAAGTTACTTGGCGATTGCTTAACATAGCGCTACATTTGTCCTTTCCTCCAAATCGGAACTTGATCTTTCGTGGCCCAAACCTTTTGATTGTGTAAGCCCAAGGATGGTTAATCTTTTGTATTAGGTTCAAAATCTTTGAAGCTTGTTACGTAGAGGCTTTGATTCTATTAATCTTCTAACAATTCTTCATTAACCTTGACCTAAGTACATTGTTTAATCATTATAGTTCAAGACACGAAGCAGAATAATTAGTGTTACCTTTTTAAGGCTTATGGCACTAGAGCCTTTGTGCTACTAATTACTAACTTCTAACCTTACCTTTATGTTTCCTTCTCGTTCCCTATCTCTCTTTATTTTATATGCTTTATGTCATTATATCATATCATGTTTATGTTTATGTCATTTTTCTTTTGTCCATTTAGACCATATTATCTTGTGCTTTTGTTTTTCTTTTGTCCATTCGGACTCAAAAACATTAATAAATGTTTAAACCACTAAAAGACTTGTGCTCTTAATTGTTGGACTATGGCCACTATCCCTTGCATTGGAGGATCTATACTCTTGATTATGGACTTATGGACTTAGAATTAGGATTCTCTCCCTTGTGCTTTGGATCATTATGGAGTTTGGTATTCTAGCCTTTATTTGGCTTGCAAATTGGTTCAAGAGGATGGAATTCTATTCTTATTATTGCTTTGAAGAGTTCCTCCATGTGGTTAGATCTTTCTTACCTTAGCTTTTATTTTTAGCACTAGGATAGTCACTTCTTCTCCACCCCTTCTTCAATTTTCAAAACTTCCCCTTTTTTTCAAAACCTTCTTGTTTTCAAACTTAAAACCGCTTTCCTAATAAAAAAACCTTGACTTTTGTCAAGTGATTTTCAAACTTTGTTTTCTCTAATAAATGTCAATCAATTTTAATCATATTTTGACCATTTCAAAAAGACATAAAAAATACAAAACTCATTCAAACTTTTTGTGCGTTGTGCACCTTTTTCTTTTAAATTTTTCAAAAAGAATTAGACATGAGTCATTTTCTTTATTGAGATGTAAAGCTCCTAACCATGGTATTTTGTGTAAAGTATGGCCATTTTCTACTTAGATGTTGAAGTGATAATCTTGTTGATATTAATTCAAGCAAATCCTTCATCTTAATGTGATGCAAATGCCTCTTTCCAATACCTTTGGGTGATTAGTTGAGTATTCTCTCTTGAGAATGACGGGTTGTATTTTCAAGATAAAATGAATCATAACCAATAATTTTTGTTATTTGTACCATGAACTACGAGGTTTTGATCCTACATTGCACTTCGTGGGTACGTAGGCATGAGGCGATAAGTCTCCCCAAACACAAAAATCTAAAAAACTATTTCTCTTCTCATCTCCTCAATCTCTTTTCAAACAAACATTTTCAAACCAAAAAGCACAAATATTTCAAAGGGCTCCTATAGAGTACTATAGATGTTTTGGGTGCTAACACCTTCCCATTGCGTAACCAACCCCCTTACCCATTCTCTGTTTGTTCTTGTTGTTTTAGAACTCCTTAGGTTTTGTTCGCTCTTTTTCCTTTCCTTTTTTGGATAAAATAAAAGTGCGGTGGCGACTCTTGCTTTATGAGTTAAGTTAATCAATAGCTTACACTTACAATTTTTACCGCTACACTAATGCAGTATGTTCAACAACCGTATGTGGTGGCCATTGCGCCATCTTTCAACCAACAACATGTACCTGTGTATCAACCAATTTAGTAAACACCAGTTTATCAACCCGCTTAGGCCGCTCCTACATATCAACCAGCGCCTGTAGCCCCAACATATCAATAACCAAGAGCTCAAGCCCCTCATCAAAATGCACCAACTCAAAATAGAAGATAAGGTGTCAAATCTCCTTTCAGTACATTTCGGATGACATACACTGAGTTATATCCTTCTTTGTTACAAAAGGGATTGGTGGTTCCTATACCTTTGGGTCCACCACCAGATCCTATACCTCCTTGGTATAACCCAAATGCCCATTTCCCTTTCCATGAGGGTGCACCTAGGCATGATTTGGAAGGATGTTACGCCTTGAAGAAAATAATAAGGGATTTGGTAGAAAATAAGATTCTTTCGTTCAAGGATTTGGGGCCGAATGTCAAAAGCAATCCTCTACCCGCACATGGAACTGTTAACGCGGTGGATGAAGTGTCTGATGGTGATTTAATTAGAGATGTTGCAAATATTAACACCCCTCTACTAGCATTCCATGCCAAGTTGGTGGAAGCTGGATTAGTTAAGGTTTGTCATAAAGATTGGGTTGATTGTGCCATCCATCCAAGAGGATGCGAGATGGTACAAAGAGATGTCCAAGACCTGATTGACCAAGGGTTGTTACAAGTTAGAAGTCGTGTGAAAAGAGATGAAATGGCAATGATTAAGCCAGTTTTCAATTTCCAGAGCCAGTTGTGATAACCTACCGAAGTAAAGATATTGTCCAGTTAGTTGATCACCCAACACCCGTAGTTATCTGCATGCCTAGTCCTTTCCCCTATGAAAGTACCAAGGTGGTGTCGTGGAAATACGATGTTATTGTCATTGAAAAAGAGTCTAAGGAAGTTGGACAAGAGAAAAATTTGAAGGATGATGGTGCTTATGTCACCAACATTGCAGGGACAAGCAAAATGACCCCCCAGTGGTCGAATTTACACTCCCCAGTTTGAGGTGACCTGTCAAGTACCACCAAATGAAACTACAACTGCATTCCCTCCTAGGGAGAAAATATGGTTCAATCCAGTGAAGATTCCAAATTCTTGAAGATCATTAAAAAGAGTGATTACAAAGTTGTTGATCAGTAGAACCAGACACCATCGAAAATTTCTAATTTATCTTTGCTTATGTGTTCCCCAGCCTACAGGAACACATTACTGAAAGGGCTTTCGCAAGCCCATGTCACCCAAGATATAATGATTGGCCAGTTTGATGGAGTGGTTTCCAACATCACTGCTTGCAATACTCTGAGTTTCAGCGGTGGGGAGTTGCCAAAAGAAGGACAAAATCACAATCGTGTGTTACATATATCGGTGAAGTGCCAAGAGGATACTTTAGCAAGAGTCTTAGTGGATACAGGGTCTTCCCTCAATGTTCTGCCAAGGAGGAAACTTTCCAAGTTAGCTTTTCAAGGATTAGAAATGAGACTTAATACACTGATTATCAAAGCATTTGATGGGTCACGAAGAACTGTCATTGGTGAGGTAGAGTTACCAATTTTGATTGGTCTACAGGTTTTCAACATCACTTTTCAGGTCATGTATATCAATCCCGTCTACAGTTTCCTATCGGGGCGACCGTGGATACATGTTGTTGGGGCACTAACTTCCAGCTTGCATCAAAAAATGAAGTTTTTCATCAACAACAAGCTAGTAATTATATCTAGTAAAGAAGATTATATGGTTACCACCCTCTCCTCCTTTCGTTACATTGAGGCTGATGAAGACACTTTGGAAACTTCTTTCTAAGCTCTTGAGATAGCCAATGTCGTTTTGTAGAAGTGAAGGAATCTCTGGAGAAGGTAAAACCTTCATTTGCATATGTGAAGAGTACAAAGTCAACTATTGAGAATGGTAGTCTTGAAGGCTGGGTACAAATTATTGATATCAGCATGAAGAATGACCGTTTCGGTTTGGGGTACAAGCCATCTGCCAAAGACGGAACCCCGGTCCCTGCAAAGGACCGAATGCGGAGCATCTAATAAGTATTCCTTAGTGAAGGATATGTCCATGGAGATTAAGTCAATGCAGTTGAAGAAGACAGTGAAGACGAAGACATGTCAAATTTGGTGTATCAGTGTGAAGCAACTTTGAGCAATTGGGAAGCAATTGAGATTCCTAAAATTATTCCCATGTCAAAGTAATTATTGTTTTCTAAATCCTTAGCTCTGCCCAAGGCAAATGGATCATGTTGTAAGGCCACTTTCATTTTCAAAAATCATCATGATGAATAAAAGGCATTTTGTTATATTCTTGTTGTTTACTTTTTTGTTTTTTTCCTTCAAAAAATGGCAATCTTTTCAAAAACTACTAAAAAACATTTCTCTTTTGCATTTTTTTAATTTTCCACTTTTAAAAAAAAAGAAATCATTCAAAAACATGCAAAATAATCAATAAACCCGTTGAATCCAATAACTCTACTCCCCCTCCTAACTTTGAGCTCCCTATCTTCCAAGCAGAAGAAGAGGGTGAGGAAGATTGTGATATTCCCAATGAATTGGCAAGGCTGCTCGAGCACGAATCCAAAGCCCTTCAGCCACATCAAGATCCGGTGGAAATAATTAACCTTGGCATAGAGGAAGAGAAGAAAGAGGTCAAGATTGGAGCCACGCTTAGGGCCAGCATCAAAGAGAGATTGGTCAAGCTGCTACAAGAGTTCGTGGATGTGTTTGCATGGTCATATCAGGATATGCCAGGTATAGATATCGATATTGTTGTGCACAAGCTGCCGCTTTAACCAGAATGCCCATCAGTGAAGCAGAAACTCTAATGAACAAGACCAGACATGGCTCTGAATATATGTGAAGAGGTCAAAAGACAATTTGATGTCGGTTTCCTAGTAGTTTCGAAGTATCCTTAATGGGTAGCCAACATTGTGCATGTACCTAAAAAGGATGGCAAGGTTAGGATGTGTGTTGATTATAGGGATTTAAACAAAGCTAGTCTGAAGGACAGCTTCCCTTTGCCACACATTGACACTCTAGTGGACAACACTGCTAAATTTGTTGTCTTCTCCTTTATGGATGGCTTCTCAGGGTATAATCATATCAAGATGGATCCCGATGATATAGAGAAGACCACATTCGTCACCCCTTTGGGAACATATTGCTACAAAGTTATGCCTTTCGGTCTCAAGAATGCAGGGCAACCTACCAAAGAGCGATGGTTACCCTTTTCGTGATATGATGCACAAAGAGATTGAGGTCTATGTTGATGACGTGATTGCTAAATCTCAAAGTGAAGAGGATCATATGGACCACTTGCAGAAGGTGTTTAAGCGCCTCAGAAAGTTTTGACTATGTTTGAACCCTGCTAAATGCACATTTGGTGTTTGATTTGGAAAATTACTTGGATTTATTGTTAGTCAACGAGGAATTGAGGTGGATTCATACAAAGTTAGAGCAATACAAGAAATGCCTGCTCCACGTGCCGAAAAAGAAGTCAGATGTTTCCTTGGACAATTAAACTACATCTTCAGGTTTAGCTCTTATATGACTGCCACGTGTGAGCCTATCTTTAAGTTTCTTTGAAAAGATCAAGCAGTTAAATGGAATCCTTACTGTCAAATAGCTTTTGAGAAGATTAGAGATTACTTGCAAGAGCCTCGTATATTGATTCCACCTATTCAAGGAAAGCCACTCTTTATGTATCTGGTCATGCTGGAAGAGTCCATGGGGTGCGTGCTATGACAACATGATGAAACTGGCCAAAAGAAGCATTTTATTTATTACTTGAGAAAAAAGTTCACCGATTGCGAAACAAACTATTCACTTTTGGAGAAGACTTGTTGCGCTCTAGCATGGGCCTCCAAATGTCTCAGGCATTATATGATTTGTCACATTACTTTTTTTATTTCCAAGATGGATCCAATAAAGTATATTTTTGAAAAGCCTAGTTTAACTGGAAGACTTCCCCATTGGCATATGTTGTTATCCGAATACGACATCCAATACGTGACCCAGAAGGCTATTAAAGAAAGTGTGTTGTCTGAGTACCTTGCACACCAGCCTGTTGAAGACTATGAGCCATTGAAGTTTAACTTCCCTGATGAAGATATTATGGATATAAAAGATTGTGAGATTCCAGGCCCTGATGAAGGACATGAACCAGGATCCCGATGGAAGCTCATGTTTGATGGTTCCTCCAATTACATGGGGCATGGTATGAGAGTTGTTTTGATGAATCCAAATGATGTCTATACTTCTTTCACAACAAGGTTATATTTTGAATGCACAAATAAAATAGTAGAGTACGAGGCATGTATCTTGGGCATTGAAGCCGTAATTGACCTCTGAATCAAGATCCTTGAAGTGTGTGGAGACTCAGCCTTGATGATCTACCAAGTCAAAGGTTAATGGGAAACATGTGATACCAAGTTGATCCCGTATCGTCCTTACATTATGGAGTTGATAAAATACTTTGACGAAATCTCCTCCTGTCACATCCCAAGGACATATAATCAAGTAGCTGATGCTCTGGCTATGCTAGCTTTAATGTACCAAGTCATATTTCACAATGAAGCGCCACTCATTCAAATTGAGCAAAAAACTGAGCTGGCCTACTGTCAATTGGTGGAAAAGGAAGCCGATGAAAAACCTTAGTTTCATGACGTCAGACACTAGCAAAATCAAAAGTATCCAACAGATGCTACAACCTTAGATAAGAAGACTTTGAGGAAGTTAGCATCCAAATTCTTCCTAAGTAATGATGTGTAATAGAAGAGAAACCATGACATGGTTCTGCTCAGATGCATTGATAGACATGAAGCAGACCTGTTAATCAAAGAGATTCATAAAAGATCCTTTGGAACCCATGCTAATGGGCATTCCATGGCCAAGAAGATCTTGAGAGCTGGTTATTACTGGTTAACCATGGAGTCTAACTGTTTCAACTATGCCAGAAAATTTCACAAGTGTCAAATTTATGCTGATAAGGTGCATGTGAAGGTGTGAAAAGTACACAAGAAGGGGGGTTGAATTGTGTTTCACGTTTTCTTTAATTTAACTTCTGATCAGAGTTTCAGAATCAGAACTGGTGTTTAGATTCTGTTTTAATTCATTGGCAGCGGATATAACATAAGTAAATAAAATAACAGCAGAAGACACAAAAGATTTATCCTGGTTCCTCCCCTAACTGAGAGTACTCCAGTCCCCTTACCTCACAAGAGATTTTCATTATAACCAATTCATGATTACAATCGCTTATGCTTCTGCATAAGACTTTACACCTACTATGACCAATTGTCTAAGACTTCCTTTGCTTAGAGCACATGTCTAAGACTTTCCCTTGCTCACACCTTCTGGCCGAGCCACCTGCTCCAAGGTCTTCTGGTTGAGAATTCCCTTTACTTAGAGCATATATCTAAGACTTCTCTTGCTCACACCTTCTAACCGAGCCACCTACTCCAAGGTCTTCTGGATGATACTTCCCTTTGCTTAAGCACATGTCTAAGACTTTTCTTGCTCACACCCCTCAGACAGAGACTTCCCCTCTGCTCAATCAAACTAGCTGAATAAGACTTTCACAGCTTAAGCACTTATGCAATGAGACTTACGTGGCTTAAGCATCTTGGCTCAAGACTTGTTGCTTGAATCCCAATGAGACAAGACTTTTGCTCAAGCACATAGCAAGAGACTTAATGTAAACTATTGAAGGCTCAGCAGAATAGAGAACAAGGTGTACATGATGCAAGCATCAGAAGTACAGGAAATCACCATAACAAAGACCTAAAGCTCTTAAGATTTATAAGATATTTAATGGTAAGAAATCTTAAGGCTTTTACAATTACAACCTAAAACAGAAAATATGCATATTACATTAGAGTTGATAATTGCTTGATCTTGCTACTCCTTCATCAGAAGAATCCTTGTTAAGATTCAACTTGAATCTTCAGCCATA
This sequence comes from Lathyrus tuberosus, assembly GCA_022829125.1. Classification (NCBI taxonomy): domain Eukaryota; kingdom Viridiplantae; phylum Streptophyta; class Magnoliopsida; order Fabales; family Fabaceae; genus Lathyrus; species Lathyrus tuberosus. The sequence continues at coordinate 2,097,401 of JALAZF010000309.1, read as the reverse complement.
TATATAGCCTTTGCAGAAACTAGCCGTTGAGGAAGTGATTTGGTCAAGTGTCTTTGCCTTTACTCCATAGTACAAGAGACATTGAAGATGGATGCACAACAGATTATGAATCCAATATGTAACGCGTTTAACCTTTGAGTCTTCAAGAGGTTTTGTACTGATAGAGTTGTTGGGAGTAGACATCTGTAGAGCATGCCAACCTTTCTTGAGCCTTGCAATCTTGTAGACTCTAGCTGACAAGCTGATAAGACAATACAACTTGCTTTCTACAGTACAGATAATCTACAGCTTTTTCACCAACTCTAAATGATACCAGATGCTGATATACAATTACCAAATGTAGTAACTCGTCTGAATATTGAGGCCTTCAACTCAGAGTCTGCGCCAAGCCACACTAGCAATTGTTCTTTAGACTCTGCCACCAGAAGCTAGCAATGAAGCAACTCCCAAGTGTGTCTAAGTATAACAGATTCTGATTATTCATGTACAAGAACCTGGATAAATAAAAAACACATCAAATAAACCATTGTTCATTTAATACTTTTGTTATCTTCAAAACTAAAAGAGAATATGTCATGAACAAATCTTTTTCTAACAATCTCCCCCTTTTTGGTGATGACAAACACAAGTATTTAAATGACAATGCTGGGCATTTAATTTTCTCTGCAACAATAGCGTATGAGGTTTGTAAGCTCCCCCTGAGTCTGATAGTCCACAACTTATTTCTATTGACTCTAACCCCAAGAACTATTTTTCAAGAAAAAATAAATTAGTCTTCTTAGTAACATCATGGTCTGAGGTTTGCAAGCTCCCCCTAACTCAAACAGTTCCAAGGTTGTGTTTTGTAAGCTCCCCCTTAGTTCCATATTTAAGAAAACCAAAATAACAACATTTTAACTTCCTTTGGCAACATCAGAATACGAGGTTTGTAAGCTCCTTCTGAGTCTAATAGGCTAAGTCAGAGGTTTGTAAGCTCTTACTTAACAGTATGTGCAAGAGAGTTAAAATATGTTACCATTTTTAACTTTCTTTGGCAACACCAGAATCTGAGGTTTGTAAGCTCCTTCTGGGTCTGATAGGCTAAGTCTGAGGTTTGTAAGCTTTTCCTAAGACCTATGTAAAAGAAAGTTAAAAATACACCCTGAGCAAGGTAACCATAAAAATATAAAATAAATGACCATTATGTACATAACAAGTATTCAATGGGTTCAGTTTCCACTTAAATACTTATTGTTATTTCTCCCCCTTTTGTCACATCAAAAATAATAAAAGGAAAAAGAAAGGAAAGAGAAAGAATATCACTAATAAATGTATCTCAAATCATCATTACAGGATCAGTTTCCAAAGAGGAAAAGTAATCAAGTAATAAGAGTCATTAAGGTTTTTAAAGTGCATGCTTTGAAGTCTTAGTGGTCATTACTATTCCAAGAATTAAACAAGGATTAATTTTAGACTCTTGGTATCCACAAAAGCCAATATAAAAGCATCCAGCTCCTAAGTCATTTTCATCAATCATCAACTAAGAGATATGGAGTCATCAACTGAGAGTCATAATACATCCGTCGTAACAGATGTAACCGAGAGATCTACAAGTTTAGCAATCCAATCCCCTCATAGGTGAGCTACTTCTGATTCCTCTATAACCAAGCCTTTCCCCTCACCAATACTTACTTTAGAAGAGGCAACTTCAGTAGTACCTGAACGACCTTCAAAAGAAGGTTCAGCAGTAGCTGCTTAAAGCCAAAGAGAAAAAGCATGAAGAGGTCAAGGAAGAAAAGGAGGGTCAACAAGCATTTCTATCTCTTTCTCCCAGTCATAGAAGAGGAAGAAGTGATTGATTCTGAAGACAGAGAGGTGAACTATGGCAACAGTGGACGCCTTTGGGCACAGGATGCTCTAGCTAGGGATCTCTTCTAGAATCATCTTGTTCCCTTTTATTTTATTTTTTAAACATTTTTGTAACCCATCAGTTTAATATTAATGAAATAGTTTATTTGACCCAGAATTCTTTTCAGCATGCAAGTACATTCCATTATTTTTTCTTTAGATTTTTTTAAAGTACATTAACAAAGTGAAACTGACACATAAATGACAGTTAAAACATATCAAACATAAACTCATAGTTATTCAGAGAATCTTAATAAGTTAGACTGCTATATCACATTTCCAAGAGTCATTATTAGAGTACTGATAAGATTTAATCAGTACTTAAATAATATTAAACTCAAGACAATGTATGTAACACGTCTATAAAAAGGACTCTAGTAAGCTTTCTTCCATCATCACTTAATCCCTAAAATACCAAGATGTATAAGCAAAAGCAAATATGGGTTCCAAAGAGAGATTTCAGGAAGGCAGCACTACTCAATGCAACAACTCAAGTAAACCAAGGCAAGGCAACAACTGAAGGATCTGCAAGCAAGCAGACAACTTCAGAAGTGCTCTCCTCTTTAGCATCCTTTGTGAAGACTCACAGAAGAAGAAGATCTTCTGGATCCAGACGTAGAAACAAACTGAAAAAAGGAGGCTTTGGAATTTGCTAAGGAAGAATGGCAAGATTTCTTAGATAATCTGGACATGTCAGATGATTCTAGGGAATTCCTTAGGGCTTATCCATCAGACTAGAAAATTTAATTGTCTTGTAATAGCTTCCTTTTTATTAATGAAATAAGTTGCAAACATTTGAGTTCTTTTATCTATTTCAGATTCTCATTGAACAACAAGAATAAATATTAATCAGTTAAAACTGAACACAAGCATTAACAAACTCTGAATTTATTAATAAGATGCTCAATACAAAGATTTTAACAACATACAAACCATAACTATGCATAAATCTAACATCATCAGAATCTCTCATAGATAACTTCAAACTTGTCTCTCCAAATATAGGAAAAACTAGCCTCAGAGCTTATGTTAACCCCTTGCTGAACAAGTATTTCAGAAATAACTCGTCCATAAGGAATGGAGAAGGTCTTTCCCTTTAGAAAAGAAGAAAGAGACCTCTTCAGATGGTCAAACATAACTTGAGGAAGATCAATCTTCAAATCTGAATTAAGAAGTAGAAGCAGATATTTTTCAATAGGGTCCACTTGGTATAAATCCTTATCCTTAGGAAGTAAGTTTAAAATCAGAATTTGATTCCAAACAACAGCATCGGGAAGAAGATTTGAGACCTCTGATGTATTAGATGGGTCTACAAAGATACGCCACGTAGAAAAATAGTGTTCCCAAACAAGAGTTCCCGGGATTTCTCCAATCTCCTCACAATTGATCACATTTGCAATCGCTTTAGAGGTTGCTATAATAGAAACACCAGTTACTCTAGACAGAATAACATACTCAGAATTCAACTCAACAATGGAGGCATTGATCTAAAAATCTTTGACAAGACTTGGATAATTGAAACCACAGAGCATCTCGAAGTACCCATTCCAACCTTGTTTAGACACAGTCTTCTAGGAGTTGAAACCAATCTTAAGCAACTCATCAAAATTCACAAAATTTCCATTGATGACAACCAGCTGATTCAAAGGAGAATTAACTAAATAACTCATTTTAGGTTTGTTTTGATCAACACAAAAAAGAAGAAGAAAATAAGAAGAAAAGGAAGAAGAAGAACTGAACAAGAATCTTACAAAAATAAGAATCTTGTTAAAAAAATGACACAATGATGTTTCACAAGACATGGAATAGTAACAGCAAGTACCAAAAGAGAAAACATCATTACCCAATCGTTCTTTATCCAACAAATATTTTAATTCCACTAGATGAGTTTCACCTTTATGAGAAGTTAAGTATTTTAAAGTTTTTTTTGAAAAACTTTTTACTTAAACTACTATGATAGTAAAAAGGAATCTTCATCTGAATCTCAGAATCTGACAACTTTCAGAAGCTATCATCCATCAGAGTCTAGTAGATCTAGACTTAGACAGAGATATCATCTGTCAGTCATAAGTTTCTAAGATTCTATTCAGAACTAGCCCTTTATCTTGAAATAAGAGTCATGAGTGATACATGAATATTGAATTGTCTTCTTTAGACAGCTAACAAGCAACAGTATCAACACAAAAAGTGAGAAGTTGTTTCCATAAATATGATCATCATCTGGCTTAATAAGACATTCAGTATAGACAAACACAACAGAGTTTCCTCTTAAAGATTTCTGAAGTTCTTCCTTTTTAAAAGAACTTCTCTAGAAGTCTAACAGAAACATTGTATCTACATCTATACAAATGTTTCATTGAATCAAAAGATAATCCAGAATAGAACAAGTATACCTCTTTAGTTTTTTGTTGGTCAGACTCGATTCAGTATTCAGACTTAACTAATAGAGTTTGAACACAACTTTAAGTGGATTCTAATTCAATAGTTGTCTAACCATTGATTCCACTACTCTCACAAAATTCAGTACCACAAGTACTTGAATTTGGGTTGTTGGCTCTTCCTCCAATAAATGTTGTAAACTACCTTATGGGAGATGCCTCTGCTTCTTTCCTTGATATATGTAGCAGATACATTATGATACTCATATTTCTATAAGATCATACATGTAAGTACAAACAGACTCTTCTTTACCTTACATCTCAATCTAATAGCAAAATCATAAGTCACTCAAGAGTATAAGTCTAGGATGAGATATGATAGGAACATAATCTTGTTCTAAGCAATGTCACTAATCTCATTGTGTGGGATTAAATATTTTGAATCTAAAATCATTGACAAGTTCAGAATCAGATGGTATTAGCTATCAGAAATTGACATAAAGTAGATCAAAGTAATGTCTTAGTGCGACTGACAGAACTCAAAGAGAAGTTGAAGATTTTTCATAGAAATATCTTTTAAAACAACTTCCATGATGGTCCTCAAACAAGAAGAAATGGAGTTTCTTAAGATATCACCTTAAAGAAATATTTTGAAGTAAGATAGCTTTAACAACATCTCTTGCTCTTCAATACTTGATTTTTATTTCAGAACACAAATGCTTCTTTTCACCTATATCCTACACTAATATCAGCTTCAAAAGATTAGACATTGAAGAGCGTCTGATATTAGGCTCTAGTTATTGCCTTCAGATCTGGGAGATCAGTTGAAATACATGTACTTTAGAAGCTTCTGTAGTTACTCTTCTAACAACAGATATCACAATCCATTCAGTCAGTATGGAAGTTTTTCTAACAAGAAACCCAAGTCTCTCATCATCACTTATTCTAAGGAATTGAGCCAAATTGTGAAGGTGATATGTTGAATAGTTTCTTATCATCTAACTTCATTTCTTTCCTTTGAAGTTTGCAAGACAAATCTTCAGAACACCGCAGATTCAAGATGTAAACATAAAAAAAAAAATTGTGACTTTAGATTTAATTCAAAGAGCAATCTTCTCAAAATTTGCTTGAAAAGATTAGATGAAGTGTAACTACTTCAAGCTTCAAAAATTGATCGCCATAAATCTGAGCACAAGAATTCAAAAATAGTCCAAGCATGAGACATATCAATGACGTTGATATACTCAAAAGTGAGATAGAGCATCTACCAAAATGCAACTACCTCTTAAGATATTCAATATGCATCTACTGAGTTGGTGAAAGAGATTTTCAAGATGATCATCTTTAACACCATCAACTTCTATAGTAATACCTCATTCAAGGGTATTTTATAGACCTTCAGCAACCCTTTATTAAAACCAATAAGTTAAAAATATGTTTATCTTTTCATTCATTTAAATTCAGTGGAGTCATCCATTTGAATATGGTAGGAAAATCCGTATGATATTTTTCATGTGGAACTTGATTCCATCTTGAAGAAGAAATATACTTTTGTTATTGGATCATTATCTGCGTCACTGTTAAGTGTTAAGCACAGACCATGCTTTGATACCAATTGAAGGTGTGAAAAGCACACAAGAAGGGGGTTTGAATTGTGTTTTGCATTTTCTTTAATTTAACTTCTAATTAGAGTTTCAGAATCAGAACTGGTGTTCAGATTCTGTTTTAATTCATTAGCAGCGGATATAACAGAAGTAAATAATATAACAGTAGAAGACACAAAAGATTTATCTTGGTTCCCCCCTTAACTGAGAGTACTCCAGTCCTCTTGCTTCATAAGAGATTTTCATTATAACCACTTCATGATTACAATTGCTTATGCTTCTGCATAAACTTTTACACCTACTCAGACCAACTATCTGAGACTTCCTTTACTTAGAGCACATGTCTAAGACTTTCCCTTGCTCACACCTTCTGACTAAACCACCTGCTCCAAGGTCTTCTGCTTGAGACTTCCTTTTTCTTATAGCATATGTCTAAGACTTCTCTTGCTCACACCTTCTAACCGAGCCACCTGCTCCAAGGTCTTCTGTTTAATACTTCCCTTTGCTTAAGCACATGTCTAAGACTTTTCTTGCTCACACCCCTCAGACGGAGACTTCCCCTCTGCTCAATCAAACTAGCTGAATAAGACTTTCACAGCTTAAGCACTTAAGCAATGAGACTTACATGGCTTAAGCATCTTGGCTCAAGACTTGTTGCTTGAATCCCAATGAGACAAGACTTTTGCTCAAGCACATAGCAAGAGACTTAATCTAAACTACTAAAGGCTCAACATAATAGAGAACAAGGTGTACATGATGCAAGCATCAGAGGTACAGGAAATCACCATAACAAAGACCTAAAGCTCTTAAGATTTCTAAGATATTTAATGGTAAGAAATCTTAAGGCTTCTACAATTACAACCTAAAGTAGAAAATCTACATATTACATTAGAGTTGATAATTGCTTGATCTTGCTACTTCTTCATCAGAAGAATCCTTGTTAAGATTTAAACTTGAATCTTCAGCCATATGTATAGCCTTTGCAGAAACTAGCCGTTGAGGAAGTGACTTGATCAAGTGTCATTCATTTGAGGTTCATTTGAGGTTAGCAGGTCAAGTGTGTGTGCAGTAATGTTTCAATTCAATTTGGTATGACCTAATCTTGGTCAAGAAAAGGGAGATTGTTTCATTATCAAGTTAGATTTGTCATGGATTTGTGCCTTACATCTGGAGATCATCAAGTCAGGGTTTCGTGCTAATTCAAGTTGTCTGATGAAGTCAAGTTGCAGAGTCATTAAAGGTCAAGGAAGTTGGTACATTTCAAGTTATTTGCAAGACCTGATTATGTGGTTCATGTTCTTGTCTTTGATTCAAAGAGTTCAAGCTTGTTATTCAGTTTAGATTATTTCAAGATGGATTCAGAGTTGTGACGTCACTCATCAGAATTTGACTCAAGGTGATTTCCTTTTTATTTAATTCAAGATTTGTGGTGTTCAAGTTCAATTGCCAAAGCTTTAAGTTTTGTTCAAACGTGGAGGCGAATTACAAAACCCATTCATTACCCATATCCGTTTTCAATAACTATTATCCAATTTCCATCATCCATTTAAATATCCACTTCCATACAATGTTTATTCATTAATTCTATATTCAAAATTCAATCTTTTTAATTCACAATACCCGTTTAAAACCATTTTTCTCTATTATCCACTTCTAAATCCATTTCTACCAATATCCATTCAATTATCAATTAAAAGTCAAATTATCCATATTTTATCCATTCATTCCTAATTTCCATCAAATATCCATAATACCCATAATTTTATTTTTTTATCCATTTATTTTTTTTCCATTATTCCATTTACAATAGAATTTCCAAAATCACAAAAAATATGAGTCCAATTTACATTCAAAAAGTCCAATACAACCCAAAGGCCCATTACAAAAATCCAAACACCAAAAATTGCAAAAAAAAAAAAATAGAAACAAGCTATGCTGCAAAACAAGGGCCTCTTCCATATACTACCATGAAGACAATTTCAACGCACTACACACTGCTCATGGACTGTACACGCCTTGCACAACAACGACATCACAAAATCTGCACACATGAAGCCAAGACCTTCACACATGAAAGCATATCCTGCAACAAGTCAAAACCTACATTTGAAAGCTATTGCTCATCAACAACAAGACAAATTTCATGTACTTTGAAACTTAATAAGCAAGTTTGAATTGTTTTGAAAAGAGATGGAGAAAAATCGTAAGAGGACAGAGACAACAACAAGAACAAACAGAACGAAAAGACTCTCTTCAATCACTTTCTTCATTTTCATCATTCTCTGCTCCCATTTTTTTATTCTTTGATTCACTTTCATCCTCACAAACATGAACAACCATTAACCTCATCTTTTCCATTGATCCGCATTTTCAATCACCATAAAACAGCTTCTACAATCCAATCCCCAACACTCTAAAACCTGTAGAAGAAAAATCAGGAGCTACATCTAAATTCTGCACTCATGACGCAGCTACATTCTTCACTCACCTTAAAATTCAGAATGGAATCCCTCATCAACCTCAGCAAATCATCACAGTATCTCATCATCTCATACTCTCGCGAAGAAGGAGAAGAAGAGGAATCAAGTAGCAAGTTTAGAGAAAGAAGATTGACATACTTGTGAATTCGACGCCAATTTCAAAGAGTCGCCACACCGGAGTATCTCTTCGTTCTGATTTGGTAAGTGCTTCATATTTGATCCTTTGTGCGATAACCTTCGTCACATTTCAATTTTGCGCTTAGAATAGACTGCGAACCGAGATTTATGGCATTCGAAGCTTCGATTAGGATCCATTACCTAGGGATTATTGGAAAATGATTGTGAGATTCAGAATTAGGGGAGGGAAATCGGTGAAGGTTTTGAGCATAGGGGTGATGCTCATGGTCATTCATGGCAAGTTTTTTCCAATTTCTTGTCGTCGTTGGCCTTTTGCTTTGGGAACGAGAGAGAGATGTTACGCATAGAGCTAAAGCAAAGAGGCGGATATACTTCCTCCTTTCTGGCTTTCCGTAGTGGGCTTCAGGCCGTAGGGTCCATGAGATTGCTTGTAGCATCATATTTTTCACTTGCTGCACCCTCCCTTGGTTTCATAATAAATCCTTGGGCTTCATGAACACCAGGCCCGTACGCCAATGCTAATGCACCATACAAAATCGTTTCTGCACCCCTCCCAGTTTTTGTTAATTTTTTTCCTAAAGTTGTCTTTTTTCCTTAAGTTTTTTTGTTAATTGTTATTTAAGATTTAGTGTTAATTATTCCTTAAGATTTTTGTTAATCGTTATTTAAGATTTTTGCAAATTGCACTTAAGATTTTTTATGAGTGTTTTGATAATTGTTTCATGTTGATTTTGATTTAATTTCTCCGTGGTTGTTCGAATTTTCTTTTTGATTAATTTAGATGATTTTAATATTTTCTTGATTTTTCCTAAGATTAACTTCGATTAAAGCTTGTGTTAATTTTGTTTAGCCTCTTGATTTTAAGGTATGATATGATCTTGATTAACTCTTGATGCACTTGGTGTTTAACACTTGATATTCAAATTGTGAGTAATCCTTGATATTGACTAATTCTTGATATTTAATCTTGTTTAGTCCTTGGGGTATGCTTATGATTGTTTCCTTGATAACACTTATATGCCTTGTGCTTAATGATTATGGTCATATGCTTTGATATTTATTTGCTTGCTTGTGAGCTCACATGTTCCCTTAGGATCTCCTAGTTCAACTTATTTTTTTATTAAGATTGAAGTAGGATAGATTTTAGGTTCTTAATCCAAGAATGACAACATTAGGGTAGAATCTCCCTTCATACTAAACTTTAGCTCCATCTTGCATGATCACATTAGAATAGATTTTCCTTTTTATCTCAACCTTAGGACCACTTTGCACGACAGCATTTAGGAGCCAATTCCCCTAGATTTTTTTTCTTTTTGCATCCAAATCTTTTCTTGCATAAAAAATCCAAAACACTTAATAAAAACAATGTGTATAATACATTAAAAGCCTTAAGTACATGGGAAAAGATGAGCGGGAGTTTTCCTTACCTCTTCTTAGGGTATTGTGTACGCGAGACATTTGGATCGTTTGTTCAAAATATTCGCTCCTATTGTCATAGACTTTAGTACAATACGCGTCTCAAACTCTTTTCAAAACCTTAACAAAAACACTTTAACAAATGCAAATTATTTTGTCCTTCGGGATTTTCTATTTAAAACCTTTTCAGAAAGGGTATGATATTTTTGTTCAACCACAATATAGGTAATGCATAAGACTCCATGAGCGAGCGGCAAACACCTAACTGCTAGAACGCGAACGTTAGCATCGACCATTAAAAACACCAACAAACCATAGTCCCACGAACTACGGACGCTCTGATTTCTCATTCACGTTGAGAATACGTAGGCACAAGGGCATCAATCCTTGGCGAGCAACCTTCCCTTTTTCACCGTAGTCCTCCAAACTATGATTGCTCTGACTTTCCCATTGCACGAGGGAATACATAGGCACAGGATTGCGAGATCCTGGCGAGCCCTCTTTTTTTGTTTTCCCTTCTCATTCATACATTCCCGTAGCAGATTAAGCTTTAGATATACACACCCTTTGATTAGAACAACAATAGTGGATCCCGTTAAGTACAACAGACGTGAGGGTGTTTACCGTGAAAATTGGTAAACATCCGCTAGTCTTCCCAAACACTAATTGATTTGGTTCACTTGCAGGATCAACCAATGAATCCTAAGGACATAGCTATGGTGTTTTATGTTTTTCTAGAAAATTTGTGGAACACTTCGACAATATTCATTGGTTGTAAAAAGATTGTTTGATTGTTTTGTTGAAAAAGACTAAAATTTTGTAGAAATTTGGTAAAATAAAGCAATGAATAAAAATTATTTCAAAGTAAATGAAATGTAGTAAAGAGCAATTGGTAAAAGAAAGCAAATTTCTTATTGAATAAAATATATGGTGTTTCAAACGTACATTTATCAACAATGACACTTTTCTCACGTTAACTTGGGTACTTTGAGTAAATTTGAGTACAATACAATGATTGAACACACGGAAATCCTAATACTAAGACCCCTATTTATAATACGTCGAAATAACTGCCTCCAACGATCATTTCTTCAAAAGTTGACATGTTTCGCCCCTGCATGCCTTTGTTTCACCATGGTTTGCCACACGTCTTCTCCTAAGAAACAGATAAGGACAAAAGACAGTTATTCATCTGTATTTGAATTTCAAATGTATGCCGAAGGAAGGCCTTATAGTATCCCTTCGTCGAAGTAACTTCCTATACTTAGAAAATATTTCTAAGTATTTGCTCAAGCATATCTCCTTATAAGAACCATTTTGACAGAACTTTACATCAGTCCCTATCGAAATCAACCAAACTTAAGAAACTTTCATTTTCATTTAGTTTCTCAAATGGGAACATGGCGTCGAAATTCCAAGCCAACAAATTGCCCCCCAAAAATGTCATTTTGGACTGAAATGAAGAAAAAGGCACTTTTGAAGCTTTCTTATTCGACGCCAGAGAATCCCTTGGACTGCTATGACGTTATTGTCATCATAACAACTTTCCCCAAACGTCTCCTCAAACCCATGCGTGAATCTTTTTTAGTCATCACACGTCTAGTCCCTAGGAGATCAGGGGTCAGACCTTTAACTGCTACTGTCTCATCACACCACCCACTCTTGACACGCGTCCCATGATTCTTATCACCATAAAAGATATACAGTGATCGTGCACAGTAACCGTTCCACTTCAATCCGTCTATAAAATAGTGAAAGCTACAATTTTTACTCTTTTCACTTCCTGAATTTTCTGAAGCGCATCTTCCTCAAAACTTCATCTTACTTCAAATATTTTTCTTTCTTCAAATCTTTTTCTTTGCTCACTCACTACAGCAATGGCCTCCAATTCAAAAATCTCTAATGAAACCAACAATAACGCAAAAGACACAAAGAAATCCAAAGAAATCCCTCCAGTTCATAGAATGTTGGGCCCAAACGTGGTTGGAAATCAACAATACATCCCAGAACCTCCCAATGAAGAGGAAAAACGCATAATATATCAATCACAGGTATTATCCCTCTTCTTGTTTCTGGAAAAACTCATGCCATGCTAGGCCCTTTACCTGATCTCTATGTTGACCCTACTAAAGTTAGGGAGTTTTTTCCCAACTTATCACCGTTACAAACCCATAGCAAATGGTTTGAAACCTAGAACTGAAAAGGAAATTAAATTTGATGAAAAAGCGAAGGTAGATGGTCAAAGTTCACCTTCGACCATACCTTCTGGGGACCCCATAAACTTAGAGTTCATGAACACTAGCTTTAGGGTTTTTAGATCATGCCCTCTGCCGAAAGACCCTTCTGACTACTTGGCTTGGTTAGAAAAGATAGAAAAAGCCAAGTCCGAAGTTTGGAAGAAGATGGGCATTTATGACCTAATCCAACTGTCGAAGGTAGGACCAGGTTATTATCCTTCTATGCTCATTGCTTCCCTTTACTTCTGGGACATCACCCATAATAACTTTCATCTCCCTTATGGAATGGTTACCCCAGCCCTTTTCGACGTCGCTACCATTACTGGCTCTAAACCCATTGGAGTGGACTAAGACCCCAATCTCTTAGCTGATGACTCAATAGGTTTCGACACCAACAAAGCAACCTTCACCACATACATAGCCTATTATCATGACAAAGAAATCAATGAGTTTTCTGACCAAGAACACGTTGCCTTCCTGGCTCTCTGGCTTTCGCGTTGTGTCTTCTGATCGAGGTCCCCTCAAGTGGCGAAGAGGTACTTAACCATGGCGAACCTGTTGCATGCTGTAAACGACCTTTGTCTCAGCGAAATCATTCTGGACAACCTGTATGAATCTCTTGGCGAAGGCGTCACAACATTGAAGACCATCAAGACGAAAGGAAGCTTGCTCTTTTCTGGACCTTTCTGGTTGCTGCAATTATGGCTGAATTCCACCTTCGAAGAATCTCTTCCTAGTCAAAACTCCATCAACTAAGCTTCCGTCGAAGTGAAGAGCAGAAGAGTTTAAGTAACAAAGCTCGCAATGTTAACTCCCAATGACGAAGGAATGAACCTTCAGTAGACATTCACCAATTACGTGATGATGTTTGCGAAGTGTCATAATTTTTCTTCTAACATGGCCCTTTTTGCCAACAGAAAGGTAGGCCCTGAATGGTTCACAAGAAGATTCCCTCATGAGTGGAAGGAACAGGAAGTTGGATCTCTTGACATTTGGGAATCATTCCTTACGCTAAGACTGCTGGCCTTAAGGCTTAACCCTTCTAAGCTTTGAATTACTCTTGTCAGCTGTAAGCCAAATCTCATCTTTCGACAATTTGGTTTGATTCAGATTAAACCCAAACCCTTCTTTCCTAAAAAGGGTTCACTGATCCATTACAACATGTGGCACAACGAAGCGAAATGTGCCAAGTTGCTAGCCAAGTATTCTAGCCTCACGGAGCTCAATGTTGTGCCCTTCAAACCAAGCTTTCTCTACACCTGAGAGTTTGACGAGTGGTGGAGAGAATATTATACTGCTGAATTCTTTGATGTAACTGCCTTCAATCTCCAACTAACTAGAGCTTTAGCCCTTGTGCAGAACAAAGTGAAGAAAGGTACTTCAACACACATCAAAGAGATCCAAGTATTCCAAAAGTACTTTGAAGCTGCCTATAGGCCAAATTAGCTTAGTCGAACCATTAGCAAAGCAGCATTGACTTTAAAAGAAAAATTTACAAAGAAATTAGAGGGTTTAAAACCTCCTTCGTACGTTCAACCTGAACAACGTTACAAGTTAGATTTTAATCTTTATCCTCCAAAATTCCCTCGACTGCCAACTGCTGATTTTGGTGTGGCTTTTAGCCCTCCATTTCCAGACTGGTTCATCTATAGGATTTTATGAAAAATATTCGCCAAGATTACCAAAAGCGTGTTAAGCGAGTGGTTCCGACTAAGTACACTTTGGACAATTTCAAAGGCCACCTTCATATTGGCATAGAACACGTTCGCGTAGAGTCTCTAATATATGAAGGTGTGGAATGGGAGGTTCTTCGACACCACTTCTCTTTTCTTTTTATTTATATTCTGTATATGGCTTATACTAACTCAATTAATTTTCTTTTGCAGCTGTGAGGATTCCAGCCAGAAAACCTACTCCCGTCGAAAAGGAAACCGTCGAAGAGGAAGAAGAAGAGGACGACACCAAGAAACCCACAACAAAGGTAAATCTTTGTGCTTTTTATTTCTCCTTCTTTTATTATATTGCATTCTCAATCTAACATCTGAAATATAAAATTTTTAAAGGGTAGACGGAAACCACCTCTGACACCTAAAAGGAGAAAGCAGAAAGAACCCGAGATTCATGTAATTGAATTCGATGATGGGGACGCTTCGCCAGACCACTCCAAACACACCAAGAAGAAGAAGAAGCAGATGAAAATTACTGATGCAGGCTTTCATCCTCAACCAAAACCAACAAAAGTACCCACGAAGAAACCTCCTACCTCAAAGGTGGTAGAAACTGATGCTACTCCTGGTAGCAAAAAACCAGCCGACAAGAAGAACCCTGATCAGGTAGAGAGTGATAACTCTAGCCCTGGGACTGAAAATCCTAAGTTACAAATATTTCTTCTTCGTCTTTGAGTTTTACGGCTGTTTTTAACTAACATGCTTCTAATCTTTACTTGATTTCTTCTTCTTAGGATGCCAAAGATAAAAAGGGCCATCCCATTGTACAACAAATCATCCCCAACACAAGTAGTGATCCTAATTATCATCCGACAAGCTCTTCCAAGAATTTTCCTAAGGATTCCACAAAGGAATCTATTGACAAAGTGAGCCAACTAGATGGTGATCAAAAGAAATCACCACTCAATGCAACTATTGAGCTCTTACATACCAACACACCTGATCAAGAGAAAAGCCCTGCAAGGGAGGAAGTCTTAGCATATGCCACATAAGATACTGAAATGCCATATGCAGAATTGAAATTCTGGTCAAGCAGATCACTAAGATGTCGGACGCGATGTCGTGACACTTGATCTCTGCTTCTCACACAAGGATAATGAGGAACAGAATACAAACAACAGAAAATAAACAACACACGAGAATTCTTAACGCATTTCGGTGATCAACAACACCTACGTCTGGGGGCTACCAAGCCAGGAATGAAATCCACTAAGCAGTATTAGTTTTAAGCTAAACTCCACCATTTATAACTTGTCACCTAAAAAATACCCGTGCTAGATTTCTACCTAAGACACTCATAGGTATGAGACCCTTCTCAATTCCCTTTCAATCACAGCAGTGACTAAACAATTACAACTCAATAAAACTGTCCAACTCAGTTATTCACGCAATACAAGAGAGGCTCACAAAAGTACAAACCCTAGTACTCTATAACAACTGTGTATATTCAGTGCCTATTCTAGGTTAAATCCATCCTATTTATATCACTAAACAGAACTAGATTTGGGCTTCAGAGTCGCAGCAATTCAGCTCCACAGAATCTGCGACCTATTCTTCTCTAGGATATTTTCTTCAATCCTAAGTTTCATAAAGTGTCTCCACACTTAGAAACAACATATTCCTTTTAGAATCAGAATCTCTGATTCCTCAATCTCGGATGCCACCTAGGATAAAAACACATTCCCATAAAACTGGAAATCAGATAACAGTTATTCCCAACTGTAACAGACAAAGATGTCCAATCAACATGATAGGACATCTTGTCTAACAACTTAATCTGTAGTCAGTTCAACATGTTAGGACATCTTGTCCAACATCTTTCTGTTAAGTTAGTTTTACCAAAATTGATGCCAACTTTAAAGGTTTGGACGGATCAATCTCCCCTTTGGCAAATTTTGGCTAAAACTAACTACAATTAATCCTGCAGGCATAATTAATCAGAACAAGGAGACCAGATCATTAGAATAACAGCGGAAAAAAAACTTTGTCTCCCCCTCAACCAGTACCTTCTTCTGCAAGCAACATTACTCCCCCTTTTTAGCCATAATATAACAAAGGAAGAAAGGCTAACTCAAAAACCAAATAACCAGTATAGAGTAATTAAAGTACACACCCAACTGAAAGAAAACTATCCTGGGCATTAAGCCCTTACAATACCAGAACAATTAATTAAACAAAAGGAAGACAACTTTCAGTAGTCATCTTCTGTTTCCTCATCATCTTCTTCTTCTGCATCATCACCAGAACCATCATCAGCAGCAACATCCTCATCATTGTTCACCTCATTAATGCCAGCAGCATGCTTCTCAGCATCTCTAGTGTCATCTTCAAGCAGAATAAGGCTTGTATCAATCGTTCCAGTTTGTCCTTCTTGGTTGTACTGTTCTTGATGATGACATCAAGCTCCCTGCAGGTCTCCTTCAACTGAGCAATAGTTTCCTCCTCTGAAGTTGTTGTAGCAAATGTTAGAGCAGATGTTAGAGCAATATATCGGACACGGCTTCTAACAAATAACTTATAGTGCAGAGTCAAGGAGGATGCCCTTTTCATTGCATTATCAATAGGTAGAATTATCCCAGGATTTTGTTGAAGAATCACTCCACAGATGAGTGAAGGAAAGCAAATAGGCATCTTCACAGCAGAAGAGACAGCCTGTTTCAGGATTTGTTCGAAGATGTATAAACCAAAGTCAAATGGCTTTCTTTTTCCAACAGCATAGATAAACCTCCCAAGCCCAGTAGAAATAGATGAGGTGTGATTTGTAGGGACCCAATTCACAGTCCCAATCCTATGAAGAATGACATATTTAACACTCAGCTTCCCAGCTGACAGTTTCTCTTTGCTAGGCTAATTCTTCACAGTATTGCCAGTAATTTCCCTACAAACCTAATCATCAGTGTCTTTAATTTCAGTTTGAGGAACTTCAGGTCTACCAAGGAACTTGTTGATCTCAGCAGGAGAGAATGTCACAACATTTCCCCTGACATATACCTTCAGGTAACCTCACTTTTTTGATCATTGCATCCCTCTGGACTATTTACCATAAATTCTTTGACCAATCTCTCATAGCATGAGCCAAATTGAGTGACAGCCTTTAATAAGCCAGTAGCTTCAATCAAATCTATCACCTCCTTATAGTTGAGGGAATTCTTCCCCAATTCCCCCTCTAGAGCAACTCTTCTGTGGTATTGTCGCTCCCGGGATTTTCACCCTAGTACAAACGCGAAAGTGGCACCGAACAGAGTCGCCAGCAATGTGTATTTATCCCAAGAGAGGGAAAGGAAACACTGCGTAAACCTGAAGGAAAGGATAGAGCATGGTCTTGCGACCAAGAGAATTGGGTTCGGGAGTCGGTTACGTGAGAGGGAGGTATTAGCACCCCCTCGCGTCCATCGTACCCGATGGGATCCACGCTTGCTTGTCTCAATCAAAGGGTGATAGAAAATAATACTGGAAAAGGAACTGCTACTGAAAGAAAAAACAAATGTAGGGAAAATAAAAGAAGTGCTCGCATGGGCCCTACCCCACTGCCTACGTATCTCATCGGGAGCATGAGAATCAGAGCGACGTAGTTTCCCTCACTAGGGATGGATTGTTTGTGTTTTTAAGGGAACGGCTAACGTTCTAGCTCAGGTGTTGCAGGCTCGCTGGTCCGAGTGCATTACCATCTTGCAAAAGAACGAGTAGAAGCGCGTTCGTACGCTAAGAATGAGTGAGATGAGAAAAGAATTCCTGAAGGAAAGACGTCATTGTTTATTTTTGTCTTTTAGAAGTTTCTTTTTATTTGTTTACGTATGATAGTGTATCCAAATCTTAGTCATTGGAATGTGTACATCCTCACATTCCAAGATGGAATGGATAAGAAAGCACACTAAGAATGAAGAAGACCCTCACACTTAGTTCCAAATTATCAAGGTTCAAACACACTAGCATACTTGTATTTATTAAGTGTTTTTGTTGATTAAGAAATGAAGAAGTGTTTTTTATTATTTGTACCTTCAACAAGTATTACATTTAAGTCCATCATACAAGATCAAATGTCTAACACATTGACCCAAGATGGGCTATATGCTACACATTCTAAGATTATAAGAGTAGACCCCTTATAATCTTTTCTTTATATGAAAGGCCTAAATGCAATAAATGCTTGCCTTTATTAGATATTTTGAATTTTCTTTGAGATGAGAAGATGAAAGACTCAAGAGAGGATAAAGGTAAAATCTATGTGAACTAAGACTCAATCCTAATCAATTAATTAAGGGAGTGGTCCTAAGGGTTTGTGAGGTTTAAACCTAAAGTCTAAAGAAAGAATGAATTAAACAATTCACTTCTAAATTAGAAGATGAATTGTAATTCAAAAAGGGAAAGTGATGAGTTATTAAGAAAAAGCACATAAGTGCTTAACAAAACACAAGATGGAATTGTAAAAGAGAAAGGATAGAAGTTTGAATGTGGATTCCTTATCCACACTCAATTGCAACTTACCAAAGCCCCTACATGGTTAGTAAACATGTATAAAAAGCATAAGAAGCAAAAGAACACTTAATGCACCATAAAGATCAAAAGAATAAGATGAAAGATCAAATCCTATTAATCATAACCAGAATGTGCATCATATGGAAAACAAATGATTATCATCAAGCAAGTTTAAGTGAACAACCAACAATCATCATCCATGGCATTAGAACATGCTATCATAAGAAAAGGGGGATGAAAGATGAAAAGAAATGAGAAGAAACATGCATAAATGAAACATGTAATTCAAGGATCAGAATGGAGCTAAATGGAAAATGGCTTATACACATCTCAAATTATTCATGGATCAAACATCAAGACATTCAAGAAGTTATACAAGGAAAAGAATTGAAATGGAAGTTCAAAAGAAAAGAAGTGCAAGCACAACATATTAAGGATACACAAAGTTCAAATGAAAAATGAATATGCAATGATGATATATAATATGTACCAATGACCTATAATGTCACATGAATAGCTCATTGGAATAGGCAAATGATCATGCAAGTATGCACAAAAGAAAACATGTAAACATGCACAAATATTACAAGGATATGACATGTCATTATGCTTCAAATGTAATGCCTTAAACAAAAATTAAATGAACTCATGGAAATTAAGCAAACATGTTTTAAAGATACACAAATCAGAAGTGAATCATATACCAAAATAGCATGCAAGAAATCAAGGCAAAAAGGCTTTATACAATGCACTTAAGTCAAATTGGATACACATGCAAAGTAATGCAAAGATGGACATCCAAACATGTCATAAAATGATCTAAAAAAATAAAATAAAAATCATAGGACATACTTCAAGATGTTAATGACTCAATGCAAAAAGAAGCAAATCAAAACTATTTTTAATGATCAAGAACAAAAATGCACAAAATCATGTACCACATTAAGAATGCACACAAAAGAAAATCAAAGAAAATTGTGGAACAGGGGCAAAAAGGTCATAAAATCAGAAACTAAAATCATCAAAAATTTTATAAATGTTTTAATGATGTTCATAAATTTTTATGGAATTTTATAATGCTATTTAGTATTTTTAGAAATTAAAAAGCAAACATGTAGAAAATAAAGAAAATAAAATAAAATAGAAAGAGGAATGGGGGTGCAAGCGTAGCAATCCATCAGTTCAAATCATTTGGGCTTTAGAAATAGGAGGTACGGATAGCAATCTGTCTTAGATCCAATAAGCGCAGAAACACAATAATAAACATGGAATTCAGTCAACAAGGTCAATGCAATCCAAACCGTCAGATTAGGTCAAGTCAAACAAGTAGTCAAATTATGCACAATCAACACACAGGCGCGAGGGAACACATTCCATATCATGCACTGCACCACACCATGTTTAAAAATAAAATCAGAAACCACACGTGACATGCACACTGATTTTAATTTGTTGGCACATTCTTAGCCACACGATAATGATCATCCAACGGTCCTCATTCAAACTGCAACAAAACCCTAAAATAATGACCACCGGCCGGAGAGGGACCTCCGGTCACCTTCTCCGGTCAATCACCACCGTCTGCAACTTTTAATCTCTCCAGAAATCCACAAAATGTATATCAAAATGAAGCTGAGCTCGTGTACATCATGAATCTACCACTATTTTTCACATAATACACATACACATGGAGAACAGAGAGGATTAAAACATGCCCTAGGTTTTGCAACTAAGCCTTTAGAAGGCCTATCAACTAGCCGATTTGAGCAGAGCTTCTAGCAAGCTTAAAGCACCAAAAAACAAGTAAAAATGATCAAAAATCGTGTAATCCAAGTTCAAGAGTTCAAACCTGAAAGTGATGAAGCTTTGAATACAAAAGAATACCAGAGGAAAGTGCTTCTTCCTTGAGCTTCACTTGGCCAAATAAAGGCTTAGATGCAAAAATAGAGGATGATTCAATGGAGTTGCGGTGTGTTTGCTTCAACAATCTAGAGCTGCTTCAAGCTTAGTGATGATTGAAGATGAAACTTGAAGAATGAATCAGAGGAGAATGATAAGGAACTCGTGCAACTTGGAGAGAAAAAGTAGAGATGAAGGGAGAGAGAGATTGAAGTGTTTGAGAGTGAATGTGAAAAAATGAAGCTAGCCACCGAAGTTAGAGTGTGAGTTTTCTATTTATAATGAGCTTTAATCATGGTTTAGTGAGTGAGGTTAACTGAGTTAAGGTGGTTAAACTGAGTCATCCCTAACTAACTGAGTCAAGTTAGTTAGGGAGAGCAATGACATGATGCAGCTGGCTCATGGTATGTTATGGTGGAATGGAGAAATGAGAAGTGGTGATGATGTGTTCTAGTGTGGCAGCTTGAGAAACTTGCTTCGCAAGTTTTATCCTTCCTCTTTAGTGTATGGAAACGGCATGGCAAGGCACGTGCAACTTAAGTTTGTAAGGGGATGTTGGTTTAAATGAGGAAAAAAATGAAGAGTGTACATGTGAATTCTGAAACAACAACAACAACCATGTTCATTTTCTAATTTCATGACAGCTTGAAACCAATGGAAATGTGGTTGTTTGAGGGTGAATTTCTCCATGTATTGTGAATGATTTGGTAGGGTTTTGGAGTCATTAGAAAGATGGAATATCATAGAGCAATTTTGGTGTTGGACTTGAGTTGAAATGAGGTGTCCAAGAGGCTTGAAAATAGCTGTGAACATCAAAGTTTGGGGACTGTGTTGTAGGCGTGTGAAGCAGGTCATGGCATGGCAAGCTGACCAGTTGATTTTCAGCATGATCACACCATCTTGGGACCAAAATTTCTACCTCATAACTTGGTCAAATGGACTTTTGTTCAACATGAACATTGAAGATGACACTACAAGGAACAACTTTGATGTTGAAAAGTTTTGCAAATGAAGCCTCTAACTATGAGAAAAATAGGTGTACATTTGGCCCACCAACTGTTTGTAAAAAGGACATGCGCGTGACCTGAGAATCCTTGGTCATGACCTAGTTTTGAACCTACTTTGCCCAAACTTTGGTCAATCATATCTCACTCAATTTTTATCCAATGGAGATGTTCTACACATGGATTTGAAGCTTAAAGTAAGATCTTTTGTTGTGGCCGAGTGGAATTTTCATTTGAGGTCTTGATTTTGAATGGCCTTGGTTCAAACTCTGATGCAAAATGGTCCAAAACTACTATTTTTGGAAACCCTACTTCTTCCAAAAATGGCAACTTTCCACATCTTGATTTTTTTTATGATTCCTTTGGAGTTTCTTGATCAAATTTTGTACATTGGTCACATATAACATGAATTTCATGAATTTGGCCTCAAAAAGTCAAGAGTTGACTTTTTCCACTGATTATTTGACTTGACCCCAATTTCTCTGATTTTTTATCTTTCTTCCAATTGAACCACTTCTAAAACCAATTGAGAGGCAATTTTCCACATACATACACTTAAGGACATGTAGAATACCATGACAACAAGTTTTGTCCAAAAAATCAGAAATTCCTTGATTTTATTAGAAACACTAGTTTTGGGCCTCCTTTGGTTAGGAGGGAAAAGTGCAGTCTTCAATTTCAAATTCCTCAGAGTATGTTGTCTATCCTCTTAAAGGATGATGAGATAGGCCACTTGAGGGTGATTTTGAATCAATGAACCATCTCTTTTGAGGGTTTTCCTTCATTTTTTTTTTGATCCCTTGTATAGTGAAGTATGTATTGCTCCAATCTCCTATTGAATCTCACTTTCTTGAGGTGTTGGATGGTCAATTGAGATAATATGAGACATGAAAGACTTCTTGGCTTGCCTTGAGGCAACTTGACTGACCTTTTTGTGCTTTGAATGATCCCTTGATTGTCCACCTTCCACCTGATCACATGCCTTGATGGTAAGAGGGATGTTATGCTTCATTTTTCTATGTTAAATGCAATGCAATGCTAATGAGGTGGATATGATATGATAAATGATAATGCTATGCTAAAATGACCAAAAAAGGGAGAGCAAATTTTGGGGTATTACAGCTGCTCCTATTCAAATGCTGTAGACATGAATGCCTGAAAGCGATTGCTTTCAGACTTTCAAGGTATATAGTGATTGAATACCAAATATAACCAAAAATTTGCTCTGGGTGATGAAGAAGAAAAGGGATATAAACCCAACGAGACTGCTGGATTGAATCTTCAAATGAACGTCGTCGGAGAGATCTGTCTTTTGAACGACGCCAGGCGACTACTGGCTTGCCATACTGTTGATGGACTTAAAAAAATGTCTTTTTGAACGACGCCAAACGACTACTGGCTTGCCACACTGCTGGTGGACTTTAATAATGTCTTTTGAACGACGCTAGACGACTACTGGCTTGCCACACTGCTGGTGGACTTTAGCTGCTCTGCCATTCTAAACAATGGACTTTTACCAGTTCGTGCTGGATTTTTGCCAATCTGTCGTTGGACTTCAATGATTACCAAACAGGCTTTGGAATCTCAAAATTGCCATCCTCAGATGGACTTTTGCAGCTTTGCCAAACTAATATTGGACTTTGATGCTTACCAAACCGGCTTTGGAAGCTTTGCCAAATGATCATCCCACCTGCTGGAACAACCACCTGCAATATTACCCCACATGCTGGAATAATATGAACAAACTGTATATAATAATCATCCCACTGGCTAGAACAACCATTCGCCATACTATCCCACCGGCAGGAATAATATGAACAAACTGCATATAATGATCATCCCACTGGCTGGAACAACCATCTGCCATACTATTCCACCTGCTGGAATAATATGAACAAACTGCATATAATGATCATCCCACTGGCTGGAACAACCATCTGCCATACTATTCCACCTGCTGGAATAATATGAACAAACTGTATATAATGATCATCCCACTGGCTGGAACAACCATCTGCCATACTATTCCACCTGCTGGAATAATATGAACAAACTGTATGCATGCCAAAAATAAATTGGACTTTGGATTGTAAATGAGCAATGCTGAGAATTACACCACCTGCTGGGTAATATCATATGCTGACACTTTGCTGAAGAAGAGATTCTGCCGATCTCTTTAGACCTTGCTGGGGAAATTACTGCGACTCGGCTGGGGAGTATAACAGACAAGATTCAATGCTGAACTCTGTGGGGGTACTATTACCAGAGATACAATCTTACTAGGGATCAGGGCTGCTCTGCCGGGACATGCAAATCTTGGTTGAAAGACAATCCGTTGCAACATGCTGAGAAAGAGTCCCTATAGATCTGTTAGGGAAACCCAAAGCAATTCCACGGTAATCTGCTGAGGAAGAAAACTGTCGAGCTTAGGATAAATGTCACAGTGCCCTATGTTAGGCGAACTTTCCCTTTGGCGACTCCGCTGGGGATAATGAGTTTACAACACACCCTGCTAGAGAAAACTGCTTTAAAGCGTCTCGTGCTGGGGAACGCCCATTGAGAGGATTTTACAGAAGACCAAGCGTCTTCAAACTCTACTGGGGATAACAGATCGGGAGTATCCTTTGCTGGGGAGATAACATGCCCCATGTTTAGGATGGTCAATAACTCCGCTGGGGATTATTCTTTGACAAATTTCGCATGCTAAAACCTGCGGGAGAGATGATACCACCACTTGCTAATACATCCTGCCAAGAGTAAACCCCACAAGGGATGTTAGTACTAAAAGTTTCGTCTCTTAAGAGGATATTATACAAAACCACACGTTTTCAAACTCTTATACGAACACTCTGCCTTGAACCACCCTTCACATCGTTTGCAAGGTACCGGAGGGTTGGCACTTGTTATTGACCTGGAGCGTTTACTGCATTAATAACCGTTATCAACACAGAAGAATTCCCTCTTCGACCGCCGTTGCCGTCACAAAACTCGGTGGGAACTTTTGAATGGAAGAATCGACTTAATAAGATACAACCGTATCAAGTCAAAGTAAATATCTGTCAATTGTGCTGAGAGATAACTTTCGTGCTGCTTGGGTCGATCGTACTCATTTATTGCAACAAAAAAAGAATATGCACATGCCCCAGGATGTTTCGTGGTCTTTTGAGTC
This sequence comes from Lathyrus tuberosus, assembly GCA_022829125.1. Lineage (NCBI taxonomy): Eukaryota > Viridiplantae > Streptophyta > Magnoliopsida > Fabales > Fabaceae > Lathyrus > Lathyrus tuberosus. The sequence goes on along the minus strand of JALAZF010000309.1, from coordinate 2,072,986 downwards.
CACCATCCAAGGTTATCCAACAAGCAAAGTAATTTTAATTGTCTTTGTGCGTGTTTTTGCAAGGCAAAGATATTTTCAAAGTAATGTTTTATTATCAAAAATCAGACGTTTTTGCAAACAAAACAGTAAAATGAAAGTAAAAGCTCGTGACTGAATATTCAATTTTATTGATGAAATGCCAAAATTGGCGGATTTATAATCGGAAGCAAAACCCCTGAAAGAGGCGATTGCCATAAAATTGAGAAAAGAAATCTATCCTAAAGATAATGCGGAAATTGGATTCCAACTGATTTCTGATTCTGTTATAGCCAGTATGTATTCCAACTCTCTTGATTATCTTCGCCTTCGGAAGCTCGTGGTCGGACCAATTCCTCCTTTGGAATTTTGCCAGTTCGTTGAAGAGTAGAAAACGTACAGATTAATTCAGACTGCAGTCATTCGCTTTAATCCCTCTTTTGCATGGATCGCCTTTTCAGGTTTTCAATCCACCGGGATACCCATTTTTGCCTAAGTTGCCCTTTCGGGTTTTCAACTTACCGGGTGTACAATTCTTTTCAATTATATCCCTAATTTTTGCCCGAACCTTTATTCTGTTTTTGGTTCGCCGGGATGCCCTTTTTTGCCTGGATTCCTTTTTTCTTTTATCCAGCGGGTCTCTTTATACGAAGTATCTTTTAACTGCATCTGAATTAACAGGGGATGAAAAGTCTTCACCATCCATGGTTGCCAACAATAAGGCTCCACCTGAGAAAACCTTTTTAACCACGAATGGACCTTCATAGTTAGGAGTCCACTTGCCCCTGTGATCGGTATTTGGAGGAAGTATTCTCTTGATTACCACATCTCCGACCTTGTAAACTTGAGGTTGAACTTTTTGATCGAATGCCCTCTTCATTCTGCGCTGGTATAGCTGGCCATGACATACTGCGGCTAGTCGCTTCTCCTCAATAAGGCTCAGCTTATCAAATCTGGCCCGTACCCATTCAGCTTCATCCAGTTTAACGTCCATCAATACTCAGAGAGAGGGGATCTCAACTTCTACCGGCAGAACTGCCTCCATACCGTATACAAGCGAATACGGTGTTGCCCCAGTGGACGTGCGGACTGATGTCCGATACCCATGCAAAGCCAATGGTAACATCTCATGCCAATCTTTGTACGTGACAACCATCTTCTGCACAATCTTCTTGATATTTTTGTTGGCCGCTTCGACCGCGCCATTCATCTTCGGGCGGTACGGAGAAGAATTGTGATGCTCGATTTTGAAGTCCCGGCATAGCTCAGCCATCATCTTATTATTCAAATTAGAACCATTATCAGTAATGATTCTTTCGGGAACTCCATATCGACAAATGATATCTCGTTTCAAGAAACGAGCTACTACTTGTTTAGTGACATTGGCATAAGACGTTGCTTCAACCCATTTAGTGAAGTAATCAATGGCGACCAAGATGAAACGATGGTCGTTTGAAGCAGTAGGCTCAATTTTCCCGATCATGTCAATGCCCCACATCGCAAATGGCCACGGAGAAGACATGATACTCAACGGATTGGGAGGAACGTGCACTTTATCTGGATAGATCTGGCATTTGTGACACTTGCGAGCATACTTGCAGCAATCTGACTCCATGGTCAGCCAATAATACCCCAATCTCAACAATTTCTTAGCCATCGCATGTCCTCCAGCATGGGTACCAAAAGAGCCTTCGTGCACTTCAATCATCAACAGGTCTGCCTCGTGTCTATCCACACATCTGAGCAGGACCGTGTCAAAATTTCTCTTATACAGCACGTCATCTTTGTTCAAGAAGAAACTACCGGCTAGCCTTCTTAATGTCTTCTTGTCATTGGAAGATGCCCCAGACGGGTATTCTTGATTTTTCAAGAAGCATTTGATGTCATGGTACCAAGGCTTATCGTTAGACACTGCATCAACCTCAAACACAAAAGCAGGCCTATCAAGACGAGATACATCAATCCTGGGTACAAAGTTCCAACCGTGCACTTTGATCATCGAAGATATAGTGTCCAAGGCGTCTGCAAACCTATTTTCATCTCTAGGAACATGGTACAACTTGACATTTGTAAAGAATGTCAGCAATCTCCTCGTATAATCTCTATACGGAATCAAATTCTGCTGATGTGTGTGCCAAGTTCCCTTTACTTGATTGATTACCAGTGCTGAATCACCAAAGATATCGAGGGTCTTGATTCGTAAATAAATAGCTTCCTCAATCCCTAGTATGCAAGCTTCATATTCTGCTTCATTGTTGGTGCACCCGAAGGTTACTCGGGTAGTGAAAGGCATGTGAACACCTTCTGGCGTAATGAAGACTGCACCAACTCCGCACCCATTCATATTAACCGCCCCATCAAACATCAAACTCCATTTGGATTCAGGGTCAGGCCCCTCCTCCAAAAGTGGTTCCTCGCAGTCTTTCGCTTTGAGAAACATGATGTCCTCATCAGGGAAATCAAATCTCATGGGCTGGTAATCATCAAGAGGTTGTTGCGCAAGATAATCTGACAGTATACTTCCTTTGATTGCTTTTTGCGAAGTAAATTGAATATCGTACTCTGTCATTACCATCTGCCACCTTACAACTCTGCCTGTAAGCGCTGGTTTCTCAAAAATATACTTGACCGGATCCATTTTTGAGATCAACAAGGTTGTGTGTGTGAGCATGTATTGCCTCAATCGCTTGGCGGCCCATGCGAGTGCACAGTATGTCTTCTCAAGCATTGAATATCGCGATTCACAATCTGTAAACTTCTTGCTCAGGTAGTAAATAGCATGTTCTTTCCTACCTGTCTGGTCGTGTTGACCGAGAACATAACCCATGGATCCTTCGAGCACTGTCAAATACATAATTAGTGGTCTCCCTTGAACTAGAGGTATTAGAATCGGAGGTTCCTGCAAATATCTTTTTATTTTATCGAATGCATTTTGACAATCATCATTCCACCTGACCGTTTGATCTTTTCTTAGCATTTTGAATATCGGTTCGCAAGTGGTAGTTATGTGAGATATGAACCTTGAAATGTAGTTCAATCTCCCTAGAAAGCCGTGAACTTCTTTCTCAGTTCTCGGTACAGGCATATCTTGTATAGCTTTCACCTTAGCAGGATCAACCTCTATTCCCTTTTCACTGACAATGAAACCAAGCAATTTTCCGGATCGCACGCCGAAAGTACATTTGTTAGGATTCAATCTCAACCTGAATTTCCTCAACCTCTCAAACAACTTCTTCAAGTTAATCAGATGTTCCTCTTCTGTCTTTGATTTAGCAATCATGTCATCCACATAGCATTCGATCTCTTTATGAATTAGATCGTGGAATAACGTCACCATTGCTCTTTGATAAGTTGCCCCTGCGTTTTTCAACCCAAAAGGCATTACTTTGTAACAGAAGGTACCCCACGGGGTAATGAATGTCGTCTTCTCCATGTCTTCAGGCGCCATCTTTATCTGATTGTACCCGGAGAATCCATCCATAAATGAGAACACTGAAAACTGAGCGGTATTATCAACCAGCACGTCAAAATGAGGGAGTGGAAAGTTATCTTTAGGGCTCGCCCTGTTGAGGCCTCTGTAATCCACACACATTCTGACCTTGCCATCTTTCTTCGGCACCGGTACTATATTGGCCACCCAAGGAGGATAGTCGGTTACTGCCAGAAAACCTGCATCCAACTGTTTCTATACCTCTTCCTTGATCTTCAAAGCCATTTCTGGTTTTGTTCTGCGCAGCTTCTGCTTGACCGGTGGACAATCCTCTTTCAATGGTAGTCTATGCACAACTATGTATGTATCTAAACTTGGCATATCTTGATATGACCAAGCAAAGATGTCAACGTATTCACGTAGCATGACTATCAGCTCTTGCTTTACATCATCCCGCAGACTCGCACCAATCTTGATCTCTTTCTTGCTTTCCTCTAACCCAATATTGATAACCTCAAGAGTTTCTTGATGAGGCTGAATGGTCTTTTCTTCTTGTTTCAACAATCTAGCCAACTCTTCAGGGAGTTCATAGTCTTCATCACTTTCCTCCTCAGCTTGATAGATCGGATTGTCGAAATCATACGTGGGCATAACAGAATCATTTTCAGAGGAATTCACAAAATCAAGTCTGCATGATTGGATTTATGCTTTATTTTAGATTATTTTTGCTTGAAAACAAAATAAAAGAAAGTGCATTATCATTTTTTTTTTCTTTGTGCAAAAATAAAAATAAAGAAAGAGTAAAGGAACACAAAATTGTAAACAAAAACGTCCTTTTTATTGATGTTTGAACATTATATGAGAAAATATGGTGGCCCTACAAATGAATCCTCACACCTTGGGCAGAGTGTGGGACTTTATGCAGTATGAAAGACAAGAATTATTACTCTGAATGGTGCACAACATGAACGATTTCTTCGCTAGACCAGTTCTGCAATACTTCGCCTGGAGCCAGTGCATACACCCATCTATCCAAGTAAGCTGAGCTCTCAGCGTCATCTTCTATTGCTAAGCAGGACTGATTAGGGTTGACAATTCCTTCATTGTTGAAATTAATTAGCCCACAGAATCGGGGAATTGGCGTTCGGCCCGGCTGGTATCCAATACCAAACTTATCTTCTTTCACAAACACGTCAATAGCTTTACCCCAACCCTGGGCATTCCCGCTTTCGACCACTTCTCTGGCCTGCTTGTATGACGCAATTGATGCACTCGGCCCACCTGGCACATTCGACACCACTGCTGCTGAAGTAGACTCTGGTAAGTTATTGATATTCAGGGCTTCAAAAGATTGGCACAAGGTTTCATGAATTTCTCCATCCATTTCCACATATTTGAAAGTGGATAGATGACTCACGAATATATCTTCCTCGCCGCAAACAGTAACCACTTGACCCTCGAACACATATTTGAGCTTCTGATGAAGTGTTGAGGTAACTGCGCCCGCTGCGTGAATCCATGGTCGGCCCAACAAACAGCTATAAGCAGGCTGAATGTCCATAACATGAAAGATCATCTTGAATATCTGTGGACCAACCTGTATTGGTAGTTCAACCTCCCCAAACACCGATCTTTAGGATCCATCGAAAGCTCTCACAATCAGATCGCTGGGTCTCAGAACCAATCCATCTACTTCAATTTTCATCAGGGCCTTTTTGGGTAACACATTTAAGGAAGAACCTGTGTCTACCAGCACATGCGACAAAATAGCTCCTTTGCATTCAAGTGTGATGTGCAGCGCTTTGTTGTGATTACGTCCATCTGGTGTCAAATCCCTGTTCGTAAACCCCAACCCGTGGCTCACATTCACATTAGAAATTACTCCCTCCAACTGATTCACCGTAATCTCTTGCGGAACATATGCCATGTTCAGAACCTTCAACAAAGCAGCCCGGTGTGCATCTGAGCTCATCAACAGGGATAATATCGAGATTTTAGAGGGCGTCTGATTAAGCTGGTCAATTATCTTGTAGTCACTCTTTTTGATAACCCTCATAAATTCTTCAACATCATTATCAAAATTAACTTTAGGGTCCTCTTCCTGAGCAGGCACCTTGTCATCAACAACCTGTTTTCCTTTGGCTCTTGCAGCGACTTCAGCCTCTTTATCATTCCTTAAAGTATGGGGAGCAAACAGTCGACCACTCCTAGTGAAACCACTTGGTCCACTGACATTCTCAACACTGGTACCGACAACCTCTGTTTTCTGTCGACTTTCTCCTTGATGAGTATTCGTTCTATATTGCCATGGAACTGGCCTATTGGACACATAAGCAGCCGATTCAGGAACTATAATCGTAACTGGTCTCGACCTCTCGGGTACGATGATAGCAACAGGCTCCTCAACAGGCACCTGTATCTCAACTGGATTATAGTAAATGGTAACAGCAGAAACATCCTTTTCCTTCTCTACTTTATCAAACTGAAGACTTCCTTCGTCCATAAGATCCTGCAGTCCAGCTTTCAACTTACGGCAGCCATTAACCAGTCTCGAACAATCCTCGCAATCAGAGGTACATCCAGGAAATACCTTTCCTTTTAAAAACGTTCTTTTACAATCAACAGCGGAGTCTTTACCAAATTAACATCAGTAATCAAATTCAACTTCTTGCCATCAAAAATAGCATTCGTGCCTGTACCTCCATGATGAGGCATTGGATTGTCACGAACATTCGGCGGCCTAGAGAAGTTAATAGCTTTTGCGTCAATCAGATCTTGAACCTTATGTTGAAAGGCCCAACACTTTTCTATTGAATGACCTGGCGCACCAGAATGAAATTCACATCGAACATTAGCATCGTAACCTTGAGGCAATTTTCCGGAATCTAGCGGCTTCATAGTCCAAAGTTCGACCAACTTCTCTTTGAGCAGTTGTGGTAACAAAGCAGTATATGTCATAGGCAATAGATCAAACTTACGGTCCCTTTGTCTATTGTTCTGGAATCGGGGTCTACCTTGCTGATCTGGAGTTTGCTGTCCAGCTGGAACCGAAATGGTTACCGCATCCACCTGATGATAGGATTGATTCCTTCCTCTGCCCCCTCCTCTATACACAGCGCTGGACTCCCCTTCTCTTTTCCTTGGTCCATTGGCAAAGGGTTTCTTCGAACTTGAAGCAACAGTCCCACTGACATCTTGAATCTTACCCAATTTCAGCAGACTTTCTATTCGTTCCCCAGCAACGACGATATCGGCAAACCTCGTGGAAGGACATGTAGCAAGTCTATCCAAATACGTCCCTTGAAGTGTGCTCGTGAACATATCAACCATCTCACGATCACCCAAAGGTGGTTGAACTCGAGCAGCCAATTCTCTCCATCTCTGTGCGTACTGCTTAAAGCCCTCCTTGTTATCCTGAGTCATACTCTGCAATTGAGTACGATTAGGTGCCATGTCCAGATTATATTGATACTGCTTTAGAAACGCAGCGCATAAATCTTTCCAACTCCTTATATGAACCCTGTCCAGCTTAATGTACCATTCCAGGGAAGCGCCTGACAGGCTATCCTGGAAAAAATACATCCAGAGCTTTTGGTCCTCGGTGTAAGCGGCAATCTTGCGATTGTAAGCTTGCAAATGTGTTTTGGGACAGGTACTACCGTTGTACTTATCCAAAGCAGGAAGCTTGAACTTGGGAGGGATTCGCACACCCTGCACGAGACCCATGTCTTCTACATCAATTCCCAGAGGATTTTGGCTTTCAATAGCCTTGAGTCTTTCATCCAGCCCTTCATATTTCCAGTCGTCATTGTAGAAACCCATGTCATTGTTGAATGCAGTGAACTGGCCTTCCTGACCATCCTCATTGTTATCAAATCCCAGATGTACCCCTCCAGCAGGGATTGTGCCAACAGGAGGAGTGCGCATGTTGCAATTTGGGATTTCAGTTTCCAGCCTCTGGATAGTGGTTCTCATAGCTTCTTGTCCAATCCTCATGTTTTCTTGACCAGTCCTCAGCTCCTGCTGTCCTTGAGCAATCCCCTGCATAAGGTTCATGAACTGTTCCATCCTTCCCCTCAAATCAGCTAACTCAGTCTGAACTTGCTCCATGACTCTTGCTTGATTGCGTCGGGTAAAATATCGGTGAACTGGGGTATCAGCTATCGTGCCTGAAAACCAAATAAAGGTTAGCAGGCGCCTGCAAAAAAGAAAACCTGCATCCAAAAAATGATATGTCATGCAAATGCAAATGCCATGTTTATCATTTCTGAGGTGGCTCACACCCTGATTCCAATCTTAACCACGAAAATTTGAAGACCAAAAATCGTGATATAAAGAGACGGGTCGTGGTCATGTACTTGTGTACAGATATCTGATAATGACTAATTATGAATAAAAGTGGTCATCCCCATTCAACAAAGTGTTCAAATACATTCAAAAGAGATTCATCAATAACTGAAGTACAAAGGAAAGATGGATCCATCAACAAGCCTGATGGTAACCATTAACAACAAAATACAAGAAAACAAAGAACATCAATCTGACAATTCCACGTTCTTCAGCTTATCACTTGTGCATTTGATCTCCTCAAAGAGTATGCGAGTACGCTGGTGATTCGGCTTTTCAATCATCTCTCTGATCGAAACATCCCTTTTCTCGAGAGCCTCTGTTAAGGAACCTATATGCAGCATCAAAGCTTCGTCATCGCACACTCCTTTGTGTCTTTTTATGCCAGCTTGCATCTTGAGTATCTCCCTTTCTATCATGACTTCTTCAAGCTCTTTCTTGGTATTCTTTAACTCTCTTCGGGCTTCTTCTAACTGTTCTTGACTTTTACCGAGACTTTCCTGATACCTTCTCCTCTGCTCATGTGCCTTCTTAAGCTCTTCGTCTTTAATCTGCAACTGTTCCCGTAACTCAGCATTCTCGAGCCTGACCTCATCCCAAGCTTGCTGAAACTTGGCCAACTTCTCTTTGTTCTGCGCTAAGGCCTGTTTAGTTTGCTTATGGGCTTGAGTAGCAACATCGGCACCTTTACTAATCTTTTTGAAATATCGGGCTCTTCCAGCAAAGTCTTTCTCTTTTGCAGCTAGGATTTGTTCAGCATCTTGGGCTTTCCGCTCCAGCTCCTTGTTGGCATGTAGAGCATTCTGAAAACGGCTACTCAACTCGGAATTCTCTCTTGAAGCTTTTTCACCAAGGCTTGCAACTTGTCAACTTCTTCCACAGTAGCGGTGCTTCTTGCTTTCTCATTCTCCGGATACAAAAGGGGTGCCTTACCAAAAGGCAAGAGAAAATCTTCAACTCTTTTCTTCACCCACTCTTCATATGCTGGATAAACCTGGTTGTTAGGCTTGCCTAGAGCAACTTTCCCCTTTTTCAGTATGCTACCCCAGCTTTCAGAAGCTTTTTGTGCTGCTTCCCAACCATCTGATGTATGAAAATAAAGGGACTCCTCTACATCTCTCTTAATGGCGGACCCATCAGGGCATACCCAAATTTCCGAACGGCCAAAGAAGGATTGTAGTTAATTCCACCCATTCTTCCTATTAGTGGAACATTAGGGAACTTACCACAGCTGTGGATAATATTCTTGCCAATCTGCCCATGATCTACCCATACGATGTCCTTGGCCACTAATCCCATTAAACGCTGTTTCCACTCTAGAGAATCTTTGGAATCCACAAAAGCCCCTGATTGTGGTAAGCGGCCTGCAAACCACTTATAGAACAAAGGTGCACAGCAATGAATTATCCCTCCTCTTTTCTTTTCGCTTCGGTTGTACAAAGAGTAGTGAAGATCTCCCAGTAGTGTTGGCACCGGATTTTTCATCATGAATATCTGTATGGCGTCCGTATAAATGAAATCAGGCTCATTGGGAAACAACACTATGCCGTATATACAAAGCGCTAGCAAAGCATTAAAAACAACCCAATTCTCGCCTTTAGCTGCTTCCTGGGCCTTCTTAATCAGATATTCCAGCTTGTAACCACGAATCTTTCCTTTGTTGGAGACATTGGCGTCTAACTCTGATTTGCTCAAATAAAGAGCACCAGTCACCTTTCCAAAGTCAAGATCTCCCACCGATCCAAAGAAAGGGGGCTCCTCCTTGATAGCAATCCCCAACATGTTGGAATACTCCTCCAAGGTAGGAACCAACACATAGTCTGGAAATACAAAACACCTCAGAGGCGGATCATAGAACTGCATCAACGTATGGAGACCTCTGGCTTCATAATTACTAACATTACAAACCACAGATAAAATCCACCCATATTTCTCTTCAAAAGCTTCTCGTACTGCAGGGCTTGCCATTCCCTTCAGCATAATAATAGGGCCCAAAGTAGGCGTAAGGAACTTATAGCTGATGATATTCTTCCTCTCTTTAGTGTTCATCTTCGCGGGGACCTTATGACTGGAATCAAGGGTAAAATATGCACCTGGAAATGAATAAACATGTATGTTAGGATATGATAATGCAATGCAAAGGGCAATGTGATCAGGTAATCAGGTGTCTGTGCTGGACCGTGCGCGGTGTCAGTGTAGCTCTGAGAACAATATAGAACCATAGATAAAAACCATCTGAATACAATAGGATGAAACTTCCTTGTGTGCAACGATGATAGAAAATCGGGAATGTAGGAGGTTATGGTTTCCTACAAACCTGTAAACAACCCGCCCCTCTCACATGTGGGTACTAGGATGTTCAGTATCCCGGGCTCTCAGGTCGAGAAATGATTATACGTTCACCATTTCTGGTTTGGCATCATCATCAATCGAGGAGGCCTCAACTGATTCTCCAAAACGAAAGGTCCTCAGCTTCTGGCACTGAGGTCGAGAAGCAATAGTACATTCATCCCTTGGGGTACAGTACTATCGCCAATCGAGGAGTGCCTCCACTGATTCTCTTTCAAAAGGGACAACCTATAGCAAGTTCCCAGCATTGGGTCCTCGGATCGAGAATGTGCAATGGGTTTGCCACAGAATGTGGTCTGCCACTGTCACATCTCGGGAGGAGTGCCGCAACTGAGTTTTCGGGAATGGTCACCAGAGTCGACAGTTCCTCAAGAGAATAACTACTGGCCTGCATAACATGCAGTAGCAGAAAGCTCCTGATAGAACCTCGTCTGGTTGTGGGTCTCATGAACAACAATACGTGGTCACCACCACGCAAGCGCCATGACTATCCACTCTAAAATCTATGTGTGAACTCAAGCCTGGGTAGTGGGCTCATCTCTCAGAACACCCATCCCGCCAAACCGAAAACAACAGCACAGTCCAGCATAATAATGATATGTAATGCAGTAAATGCGATAAATACAGTAAAGTACAGTAAAGCAGTAATACAGTACATAGCAATACACTACAACAGTAAATACCGCAAAAAAGTAAACACCCAATGAAAGGAAAACAGACAAGCGCTAGGATTGACTCGCTAAGGAAACCAGAGATTCTGGGTTCGGTCCCCAGCAGAGTCGCCAGCTGTCGCTCCCGGGATTTTCATCCTAGTACAAACGCGAAAGTGGCACCGAACAGAGTCGCTAGCAATGTGTATTTATCCCAAGAGAGGGAAAGGAAACACTGCATAAACCTGAAGGAAAGGATAGAGCATGGTCTTGCGACCAAGAGAATTGGGTTCGGGAGTCGGTTACGTGAGAGGAAGGTATTAGCACCCCCTCGCGTCCATCGTACCTGATGGGATCCACGCTTGCTTGTCTCAATCAAAGGGTGATAGAAAAGAATACTGGAAAAGGAACTGCTACTGAAAGAAAAAGAGAAAGAAAAAACAAATGTAGGGAAAATAAAAGAAGTGCTCGCATGGGCCCTACCCCACTGCCTACGTATCTCATCGGGAGCATGAGAATCAGAGCGACGTAGTTCCCCTCACTAGGGATGGATTGTTTGTGTTTTTAAGGGAACGGCTAACGTTCTAGCTCAGGTGTTGCAGGCTCGCTGGTCCGAGTGCGTTACCATCTTGCAAAAGAACGAGTAGAAGTGCGTTCGTACGCTAAGAATGAGTGAGATGAGAAAAGAATTCCCGAAGGAAAGACGTCATTGTTTATTTTTGTCTTTTAGAAGTTTCTTTTTATTTGTTTGCGTATGATAGTGTATCCAAATCTTAGTCATTGGAATGTGTACATCCTCACATTCCAAGATGGAATGGATAAGAAAGCACACTAAGAATAAAGAAGACCCTCACACTTAGTTCCAAATTATCAAGGTTCAAACACACTAGCATACTTGTATTTATTAAGTGTTTTTGTTGATTAAGAAATGAAGAAGTGTTTTTTATTATTTGTACCTTCAACAAGTATTATATTTAAGTCCATCATACAAGATTAAATGCCTAACACATTGACCCAAGATGGGCTATATGCTACACATTCTAAGATTATAAGAGTAGACCCCTTATAATCTTTTCTTTATATGAAAGGCCTAAATGCAATAAATGCTTGCCTTTATTAGATATTTTGAATTTTCTTTGAGATGAGAAGATGAAAGACTCAAGAGAGGATAATGGTAAAATCTATGTGAACTAAGACTCAATCCTAATCAATTAATTAAGGGAGTGATCCTAAGGGTTTGTGAGGTTTAAACCTAAAGTCTAAAGAAAGAATGAATTAAACAATTCACTTCTAAATTAGAAGATGAATTGTAATTCAAAAAGGGAAAGTGGTGAGTTATTAAGAAAAAGCACATAAGTGCTTAAGAAAACACAAGATGGAATTATAAAAGAGAAAGGATAGAAGTTTGAATGTGGATTCCTTATCCACACTCAATTGCAACTTACCAAAGCCCCTACATGGTTAGTAAACATGTATAAAAAGTATAAGAAGCAAAAGAACACTTAATGCACCATAAAGATCAAAAGAATAAGATGAAAGATCAAATCCTATTAATCATAACCAGAATGTGCATCATATGGAAAACAAATGATTATCATCAAGCAAGTTCAAGTGAACAACCAACAATCATCATCCATGGCATTAGAACATGCTATCATAGGAAAAGGGGGATGAAATATGAAAAGAAATGAGAAGAAACATGCATAAATGAAACATGTAATTCAAGGATCAGAATGGAACTAAATGGAAAATGGCTTATACACATCTCAAATTATTCATGGATCAAACATCAAGACATTCAAGAAGTTATACAAGGAAAAGAATTGAAATGGAAGTTCAAAAGAAAAGAAGTGCAAGCACAACATATTAAGGATACACAAAGTTCAAATGAAAAATGAATATGCAATGATGACATATAATGTGTACCAATGACCTATAATGTCACATGAATAGCTCATTGGAATAGGCAAATGATCATGCAAGTATGCACAAAAGAAAACATGTAAACATGCACAAATATTACAAGGATATGACATGTCATCATGCTTCAAATGTAATGCCTTAAACAAAAATTAAATGAACTCATGGAAATTAAGCAAACATGTTTTAAAGATACACAAATCAGAAGTGAATCATATACCAAAATAGCATGCAAGAAATCAAGGCAAAAAGGCTTTATACAATGCACTTAAGTCAAATTGGATACACATGCAAAGTAATGCAAAGATGGACATCCAAACATGTCGTAAAATGATCTAAAAAAATAAAATAAAAATCATAGGACATACTTCAAGATGTTAATGACTCAATGCAAAAAGAAGCAAATCAAAACTATTTTTAATGATCAAGAACAAAAATGCACAAAATCATGTACCACATTAAGAATGCACACAAAAGAAAATCAAAGAAAATTGTGGAACAGGGGCAAAAAGGTCATAAAATCAGAAACTAAAATCATCAAAAATTTTATAAATATTTTAATGATGTTCATGAATTTTTATGGAATTTTATAATGCTATTTAGTATTTTTAGAAATTAAAAAGCAAACATGTAGAAAATGAAGAAAATAAAATAAAATAGAAAGAGGAATGGGGGTGCAAGCGTAGCAATCCATCAGTTCAAATCATTTGGGCTTTAGAAACAGGAGGTACGGATAGCAATCTGTCTTAGATCCAATAAGCGCAGAAACACAATAATAAACATGGAATTCAGTCAACAAGGTCAATGCAATCCAAGCCGTCAGATTAGGTCAAGTCAAACAAGTAGTCAAATTATGCACAATCAACACACACGCCCGAGGGAACACATTCCATATCATGCACTGCACCACACCATGTTTAAAAATAAAATCAGAAACCACACGTGACATGCACACTGATTTTAATGTGTTGGCACATTCTTAGCCACACGATAATGATCATCCAACGGTCCTCATTCAAACTGCAACAAAACCCTAAAATAATGACCACCGGCCGGAGAGGGACCTCCGGTCACCTTCTCCGGTCAATCACCACCGTTTGCAACTTTTAATCTCTCCAGAAATCCACAAAATGTATATCAAAATGAAGCTGAGCTCGTGTACATCATGAATCTACCACTATTTTTCACATAATACACATACACATGGAGAACAGAGAGGATTAAAACATGCCCTAGGTTTTGCAACTAAGCCTTTAGAAGGCCTATCAACTAGCCGGTTTGAGCAGAGCTTCTAGCAAGCTTAAAGCACCAAAAAACAAGTAAAAATGATCAGAAATCGTGCAATCCAAGTTCAAGAGTTCAAACCTGAAAGTGATGAAGCTTTGAATACAAAAGAATACCAGAGGAAAGTGCTTCTTCCTTGAGCTTCACTTGGCTAAATAAAGGCTTAGATGCAAAAATAGAGGATGATTCAATGGAGTTATGGTGTGTTTGCTTCAACAATCCAGAGCTGCTTCAAGCTTAGTGATGATTGAAGATGAAACTTGAAGAATGAATCAGAGGAGAATGATAAGGAACTCGTGCAACTTGGAGAGAAAAAGTAGAGATGAAGGGAGAGAGAGATTGAAGTGTTTGAGAGTGAATGTGAAAAAATGAAGCTAGCCACCGAAGTTAGAGTGTGAGTTTTCTATTTATAATGAGCTTTAATCATGGTTTAGTGAGTGAGGTTAACTGAGTTAAGGTGGTTAAACTGAGTCATCCCTAACTAACTGAGTCAAGTTAGTTAGGGAGAGCAATGACATGATGCAGTTGGCTCATGGTATGTTATGGTGGAATGGAGAAATGAGAAGTGGTGATGATGTGTTCTAGTGTGGCAGCTTGAGAAACTTGCTTCGCAAGTTTTATCCTTCCTCTTTAGTGTATGGAAACGGCATGGCAAGGCACGTGCAACTTAAGTTTGTAAGGGGATGTTGGTTTAAATGGGGAAAAGAATGAAGAGTGTACATGTGAATTCTGAAACAACAACAACAACCATGTTCATTTTCTAATTTCATGACAGCTTGAAACCAATGGAAATGTGGTTGTTTGAGGGTGAATTTCTCCATGTATTGTGAATGATTTGGTAGGGTTTTGGAGTCATTAGAAAGATGGAATATCATAGAGCAATTTTGGTGTTGGACTTGAGTTGAAATGAGGTGTGCAAGAGGCTTGAAAATAGCTGTGAACATCAAAGTTTGGGGACTGTGTTGTAGGCGTGTGAAGCAGGTCATGGCATGGCAAGCTGACCAGTTGATTTTCAGCATGATCACACCATCTTGGGACCAAAATTTCTACCTCATAACTTGGTCAAATGGACTTTTGTTCAACATGAACATTGAAGATGACACTACAAGGAACAACTTTGATGTTGAAAAGTTTTGCAAATGAAGCCTCTAAAATAGGTGTACATTTGGCCCACCAACTGTTTGTAAAAAGGACATGCGCGTGACCTGAGAATCCTTGGTCATGACCTAGTTTTGAACCTACTTTGCCCAAACTTTGGTCAATCATATCTCACTCAATTTTTATCCAATGGAGATGTTCTACACATGGATTTGAAGCTTAAAGCAAGATCTTTTGTTGTGGCCGAGTGGAATTTTCATTTGAGGTCTTGATTTTGAATGGCCTTGGTTCAAACTCTGATGCAAAATGGTCCAAAACTACTATTTTTGGAAACCCTACTTCTTCCAAAAATGGCAACTTTCCATATCTTGATTTTTTTTATGATTCCTTTGGAGTTTCTTGATCAAATTTTGTACATTGGTCACATATAACATGAATTTCATGAATTTGGCCTCAAAAAGTCAAGAGTTGACTTTTTCCACTAATTATTTGACTTGACCCCAATTTCTCTGATTTTTTATCTTTCTTCCAATTGAACCACTTCTAAAACCAATTGAGAGGCAATTTTCCACATACATACACTTAAGGACATGTAGAATACCATGACAACAAGTTTTGTCCAAAAAATCAGAGATTCCTTGATTTTATTAGAAACCCTAGTTTTGGGCCTCCTCTAGTTAGGAGGGAAAAGTGCAGTCTTCAATTTCAAATTCCTCAGAGTATGTTGTCTATCCTCTTAAAGGATGATGAGATAGGCCACTTGAGGGTGATTTTGAATCAATGAACCATCTCTTTTGAGGGTTTTCCTTCATTTTTTTTGATCCCTTGCATAGTGAAGTATGTATTGCTCCAATCTCCTATTGAATCTCACTTTCTTGAGGTGTTGGATGGTCAATTGAGATAATATGAGACATGAAAGACTTCTTGGCTTGCCTTGAGGCAACTTGACTGACCTTTTTGTGCTTTGAATGATCCCTTGATTGTCCACCTTCCACCTGATCACATGCCTTGATGGTAAGAGGGATGCTATGCTTCATTTTTCTATGTTAAATGCAATGCAATGCTAATGAGGTGGATATGATATGATAAATGATAATGCTATGCTAAGATGACCAAAAAAGGGAGAGCAAATTTTGGGGTATTACAGGTATACATACCTCTACCTATTTACATTTACAACATCATGGAAAGAGATGTTGTCCATGGGAGCTTTAGGGAGAGTAACAGCCTTCTTATTAGAGGCTGGTCTCTTACTAGGCATGATGTTCTAGACATCATCTGCAACATCATAGTCTGACTCAGTATCAAACTCAACTTTTCTCTTTTTGGACACAACAGTAACCTTGCTCCAAGGTCTATGGGGTCCAACTACAGATTTCTTATTTCCCCTGTTAGGGGTGTTTTCAGTGTCCACACCCTTATATTTCCTATTCTTCAATCTTTCAGCCACACTAGGATTGAGACTTTTTGCAATGATTTCATCATCAGAAGGTAAGTCATCTATATTGATAACTTTATCAGGTACTTCTGCAGCAGTCCCCCTAGATATTTGTTCTTGAGATACCTTTATAGATAAGGATGTTCTATCATCTGACCCATCATTTCTCACAATAGAGTCAGCAAGGGTGTGAAGATTCCCTTCTAACACTTCATCACCCTCTCCTTCAATATCCTCATCAACATTTCTCTTAGTCACTTCCTCTATATCATCATCATCATGAACTGAGTTTGTTGGCATAATCTGAGCCAGTGGTCTAGTGATTCCAGCAACACTCATTTTATCCCCTCGACTTATGATTTTATCCACTATTCTGTCAATCCTTTCATCCGTGTTAAATGTTCCTATTGCCTTCCTAGGGTTAGAGAAAGCACCAGAAGTGTTTGAAAGGTTACCTGGTGAAATGGTATTGGATCTTCTTACAGGAAGTTTGTCAGTTTTGCACGGGACGCTAGCTTTTGTTGGCGATTGTTGTTGCGACATTGTAGAGTGAACAGGATCTGCTTTTTCTTCAATCTATAAGGTGGAGAAGTTTGAGAAGAATAATGTAGAGTGAGGGTATCTATCGTGGAAGCGGTTTTGGTTAATTTGAAATGATTGATTTTGAAACCATACATACCCTTGAATAGTGTTCCCACACATTAATTATTCTAAACCTTCCAACAAGTAAAACCCTAATTTGTCCTTCAAAATCTTTTCCTGAATTTTTATACCACTAGAAAGGTTCAAGTCGTCACAGAAGGATGTCACAACATCTAGTGTGACATTATGCCAGAACATCACAAGTCTAATTCCAGTGATCTGAGAGCAACTATTCTTTGTTGTCATTTCTTCAGTTTCTATGATTGAGTTATTTGTGAGAGCATAAGAGCATTTGTTTCCTGCAAAGTCATCAATCATAGAGGCCTTTTGAAGAAGATTCTCAATCCTTTAGATAGTCTGATGTTGCAACCTTCTATGTGTCATCTTGGTTAACCTTCCAATTTTTAATTCATCCATGTTCAGATCTGAGGCATATTTCTGGAGCTTCTCATTTGACATTGATGGACATTTTGTCTACAAAGACGTCCATACATAGCAATTATTCTTTGATCTGACACCTTTCATGATAATCTTATCTTCATCATCCACAACCAAACATTCAGATTTGGTAAAGTAGACTTTTCGACCTTAATCACAAAGTTGACTGATGCTAATCAAAATTGCAGTCAATCCCTTGACAAGCAGCACATTGTCAAGTCTAGGATTCCCAGCGTGATCCAATTTTCCAACTTGTCATACCCCAAATTTGTCCTACTTGTATATAATTTCCATCTGTACATCCACCCACTGACAATTATTCAGAAAAATCCAAAAAAATATGTTGTCTTCAACTTCATCCCTCTTTTAATTTTTATCCATTTTCATTTTAAGTCATATCTACCTTTTAACCATTTTTTATCCTTCATCCAATTAAATATCCATTTCTAAACCATTTTCAATTATCCACATGTTATTTCAATTATCCATTTTAAAGTCCAATTCACTTTATCCATTTAATCATTTATCTAATTCATGCCCATTATCCAAGTCACTTCACCCATTTTCAATCTAATTCATCTTTACCTTTTAAAATCCATCAATATTTCTAAATCCACTTTCACATCCATTTTATTTCCAATTCATATTTAATTTCCAATTTCTATTTATTATCCTAATGGTTTCAAATGTACATCAAAACCATGTCATTAAATCCATTAAATTTTTTTTTTACAATGAGAAAAATCACAAAAATTACAAAGCCCATTACACTTTTTTTTCAACCATTTTCCATTTTGGCCAAACCATTTCCAAAAGAGGGATAAGTTACTACACGATACACAAGCGGACCCACTCTCCAGCCTTCACAAGCCAACCTCACAGCCAAAAACCTCTGCTTTCTACACACCATGCTCCAACAAACCGTACTCCTCCACAACCTGCAACATTGATACACCAGTATACAACACTGCTATCAACAACAACAAACCAGACCTACACATTGAAAACAACTTGTCAAGAGCTACATGACAAATCCAGTTGTACCATAATACTTCATCAACAAGTTTTTTAAATTGATTTAAAAAGAAGAGATAAAGAGGATCAAGGGGGCCGAAATAGAAATCAGGGCATCACAAGAAAGAAAAAAAACTTCTTTTCATTTAAGAATCAACAACCGTAAACCACAAGGGCTTCTTCCTTCTTCGACATTCGCCTTCATCACGAACTCTCCAATAACCTTCCTCAAATCGTCACTCAAACCTCAAACTAATTTTAGACCCAATCGACCTTCCTCCACCCTTTTTCCTTCAACCTTTTTCCTTCAAACAACAATTACAGTACCCAACTCAAACCCGGTAACACCAAACCCATCTTCAAAACCGCGAATCCAATCCTAACCTTCTTCATCCCCAAACCCAGAACCTCGCCATCGTTTCAAACCATTCACACCCATAAACCTCTTCTTCAATCTTCATACACCTTCTTCCTCACGAATCAAACAACAACCCACAAACAACTCAACCTTTCTCCAACCACCACAACTCCCTCCGATCACCGCGAACCACCACGATTTGTACTAAATAACCACCGCCACCTCACCGTCGTCGTAAATTCACCACCGACCCACAGTCATAGCCGCGCAAGAGAGACGAAGAAGAAGCAGAGAGCGAGAAAAGAGGCGCGAGGCGGAGAGAGTGAGGTCGCGGAACCAAGTGAAGAGAGGTTAGAGATGCACTGTGGCGTTGTTGTTTAACCCTTGTTTATTTTTAGATTGCAAAATGTACATTGAGCAATGCCGTTTTCATTCTGCCTTTTGATTACTTTGAATCACTTTGGAAAAAAAACCTGGTGGTGGTGCATTCTCAAACGAATCATTTTTATTTCTTCTTTTTTTTAGATCCACCGTGTTTTTTTTTTAGGAATGGGCTTAAGAGCCCGTGAGGATTCCACATACACAACCCTTTTCTCAATTCTATACCCCCTGTTTTTAGTTTTGTTAAGTATTTATTGTTTCTATCTTTACTATTTTATTATGTTAAATATTTTTGAAATAATCGTCACAATTTTGTTTATTTAAAATTTTTTGAATATCTTACTAATTATTTGTTAAGAATTTTCAAATGGCCTTTGTAATCACTTTGGATATCACTTCGTTTAGATTCATTTTTTATTTACTTTCTACCTTGATTTCCATTTTTCTTTTCAATTTAGGGCCAATGATATAAATGCATCTTGATTGGTTCAACAATCTTGATCTATATGAGGCCTATTTATTTTCTTTTGATTTATTTATTTTTATTTCAATACATTATTTTTATCATTTATTTTGGGTCAATGAAAACCTAAATATCGAGTGATTTATCGATTTCTCGATTAAATCTCGATAAAGGTGAGACCTTTATGCTTTGTATTCATTTTCTCGATTTAATTTCTTAATCGTTATTTTTAGTTATTTTGGGTCAATGAAAACTAAATATCGATCGATTTCTCGATTAAATCTCGACAAAGGTGAGACCTTTATGCTTTGTACTCATATTTTCGATTTAATTTCTTATTTGTCACTTTATATTCTTGTCTTTTCATTTTTGGTCCATGAAAGTCAAAAATCAAAGATTATCGATTTCTCGATTAAATCGTGATTAAGACGAGACCAACTTTATTTTTTATGTCAATATTATATCTTGTCATTTTATCTTGATTATTATCTTGTTCATATCCTTATTCATATTATTCATATCATATCCATATTTATTTGTCTAACCATTGTTTATTTGTTCACACCTTAATCAAAACAATCTAACAAATATCGAAACCCTAAAAACAATCATATTAATGGACTGTTGATTATGATTATCCACTTGCTCGAAGCTTGCTCAAGGCTTAGTTTAGGACACCTTCGCACACACACGGCTTTCTCTTGGGCTACCTTACAACGAGACCCTTTATTTCATGTCATCCCTTGTACTTTACATGTACCTCCTCCCATTCCGATGTACGCTTTTATTATTGTTTTGATTGTGGTTTGTTTACTAGGAGCACCCCTAGGGACTAGCATAGACAACCCATTTTCAAACTAATTCTCGATTCGTCGTCGAGCCCATTTTCAAACAAACAAGTTTTCAAACTAATTCTCGACTCGTCGTCGAGCCATTTTCAAACAAACATTTTTTCAACCAAACCCTCGATTCATCGTCGAGCCATTTTCAAATCAAACTCTAACCATATCCTTTTTCAAACCAAACTCTTTTCATAACCAATAAACCCTTGATCCAACGTCAAGCGGATTTTCATAATAAAATTCAAAAACAACTAACAACTATCGCAACTCTTTTAAGGTGAAAAATGGGGGTTCAAGTCTTTGATCTCCCTTCGATTATTTGGGTGCGAGTTCGCTTACTCGTGTGTAAGCAATTGACGCCTCTTCTTTTAACAAATCAAATCCTTTTCAAAATAACCAAGCGCATACAATAAACCCTTGATCCCACGTCAAGCGAATTTTCATAATCAAACCTCAAAACGACTAACAACTATCGAAACTCTTTCAAGGTGAAAAATAGGGGTTCAAGTCTTTGATCTTCCTTCGATTGTTTGGGTGCGAGTTCTCTTACTCGTGTGTAAGCAATTGACGCCTCTAAAACACATCCAACTCGACAATCATCCGTCCAACCATCCAAAACACTTTTCAAACCGTCAAACCTTTTCAAACTTAACCACCTTAGATGAAAAAAGAGAGAGAGCCAATTCTTTGACTCGCTCTCCCGATTACTTGGGCCCGAGGAATCTTTCTTAAGTTCAAGTAATCGTCATCTAAACCAACCAAACCCTCCCCTGTTTCGTGGGCGTACCACGAACTACAACTGCTCTGATTCTTTATTCTCGTCCGAGTAAAGATACGTAGGCACAAGATTGCGATGATCTTGGCGAGCACACTTTTTCTTTTTCCCCCGTTTCCACACTTTTTCTTTCCTGTTTGTGTCCACACCTTTTTCTTTTTCCACCTTTTTCACACTTCCATCTTTTTCCGTTAAACCCCGTAGTCGAACTACGATTGCTCTGATTTCTCATTCTCGTCCGAATGAGCATACGTAGGCCCGAGGTCGCGATGACCTTGCCGAGCACCCTATCCTTAAACCACCCCATTTTCCCTTAGCATCTTTTCCCTTTTATCTTACTTTCCGCATTTATGTTTGAGAAGAAAACAAATAAACTTAGCTAACGAGTATCGCGATTCGAATCAAGAGGTTCCCGTTGAGTACAATGGACGTGAGGGGGTGCGCGTACCTTCCCCTCACGTAACCGACTCCCGAACCCAGAATGTGGTTGCAACGACCATGTTCTAATCCCTCCTTAAAGGTTTTCTCGATATTTTCCTTTCCCTCTTTTTGGGATAAATAAAGTTCGGTGGCGACTCTGTCGAACCGTTTTCCGCGCCTTTTGCGCGAGGGTCGTATTTTCGATGAATTTTCGAGGTTCGACAGATGGAGACTCTGCTGGGGACTATTTGCTCCATGCAAGAGAGAGTCGAGCCTATCTTGATTCGAATCGCTAGCTCTTTAGCTTTGCTTATCCTCTTTAGCTTTGTTTATTTACTTTCTTCTCGTTTATTCGTTTGCTTATTTACTTGTTTTCCTATTCCTTATTTGTGTTACCTTTTGTAACATTGTTGGGTTGTTCTGATATTGGGAACTTTGTGAGATGGCTCTATACCCGAGTCTGAGTATAACCCTAGGATTAGGATGGTGGTTGTGTAGTGTAGGCTTGCGTGGTCTCTTCTACGTGAGTTGAAGCGAAAACCACCGCTTGGAGTAGATTCCCTTGGAGATATTATTGTTGTGGTGAATCTTTGCCATGGTGGTAATATCTTCGAGGTGGGTCGTCGATCCCAAGAACCATTAACCCAACTTACCCATGGTGGTTGGTAGCGTTAATTCTATGTGAGTTAATGCGAACGCCCCAATCAGATGAGATCCCTCGAACGTATTACTTCCTGACAGTAATATTTTTGACCTCGATCTAGGATTCTGAGAACCCTATTTAGAACCCGTGTGTCGACGGTTGTGTAGTGGGCGCCTCCGAGGAATCTTTCTCGTGGGGAAGAAACGAAGACCTCACCTAGACGAGATTATTTCGAGGATATTATAGTCGGATGTCTCTTCGTCTTGGTTATAATGTTTTCGAAATATATCCATAACTCTAGGCACCTACCTGTCTTAGAAACCTACCTGTGGGTTTTCTTGGTCCTAGTTGTGGTTCTTGACCCGTTCCTCCGGCCAACCTCAGAACTGTTTGAAGCTGTTTGATCCTGCGATCCTGGATCTTGCATCTTGCATTGCATTTCATGTCATTGCATTGCATCTATTACGCATCTTGCATTGCATTTTCAACCTCAGAATCTCACTTCAACTTCCTTCTTTCTCCAGTAAATCAAGCTGATTCCTCAACACCAGTACGCAACTCGAGCCAACACAAGAAGAACGATGAAGCAGATTCAGCAAGAGCAAGCTGCCTTCAGAGAATAAATGGACTCTATGAAGGGAAAGATTAATCAGATTCTTGAAGCCATCATGATGGCTAGAAGAGAAGAAGAACTGTGTGAAGCCGCTGCTGCCAACAACACTGCACCTGTGCAAGGGTCACCCTCAAGGCTCTCAGTTCCTGTTTCCAACCCAATCAATTATGGGATACCGATGAACTTCAATCCTGCCGCTAAAGGAACCATTTCTCAACCACCTCCAACATCTGGAGTCGCTGTTGGTGCTATTCCGCAAGCCCAACCTGTTGTCACTCAGGTTCCTATTCCTCATGCCGAAGAAAATCTGGTGGATCAGTATGATGAAGTATAGAACTACCATGCTGCTATCCCAATTATCAATCCTACTATTGCTCAAGACTCTGAAGCCATGAAAATGTGTCGTGATTTAGCTGAGAAACTCCGAGTCATGGAGGGGCGCAACTCAAAATCTCTGAATGCACTGGAAATGTGCTTGGTGCCAGATGTGGTCATTCCTCCCAAGTTTAAGGTACAAGAATTCCTGAAGTACAAAGGCCTCAGTTGTCCCCACATGCATCTAAGGATGTACTGCCGCAAGATGGCTGCCCATGCCAAAGACAAAAAGTTGATAATCCATTGCTTCCAAGACAGTCTGTCTGGGGCATCACTCGAATGGTATATGCAGTTGTGCGCACTTGGGATGATCTAGCTGATGCATTTGTCAAGCAATACAAGTATAACACTGACCTTGCTCCGAATCGTACTCAACTTCAGAGTATGGCTCAAAAGGACAACGAATCCTTTAAGGAGTAAGCGCAACGCTGGAGAGAGCTAGTTGCAAGGGTGCATCAACCTCTTGTTGATCGTGAACTGATTGACATTTTTATGGGTACTTTGCAGGGCCAATACTATGAGAAATTAATTGGTAATGTTTCTGCCAGATTCTCTGATTTGGTAATTGTTAGTGAGAGAATTGAAGAATGTCTGAAAAGTGGAAAGATCCAAGGAGGTTCTAGCAGTCAGTCTGCAGTCAAGAAGCCCTTCAGTGGATTCAAAAAGAAAGAGGGCGAAACAAATGCTGTCTCTGCCCAGAAAGGGCAAGCTCCACAAGCTCCCGCTCCAATGCCTTATCAAATCCGTTACTTCCAGTATCCGTATGTTGCTGCTGTGCAATACGCTCCCATGCCTTATCAGCCAACAGTTCAAGCTCCAATGCCTCAGCAACAGGCTCCTTGGCAACAGTCATACAACCAGCAAGGGTATCAGTATCCTCCTCAACATCAACAACAGAGAGCTGCTCAACAACGTCAGCCTAATCAACAGAGGACAAGGAGGCCTGATAGAGACTTTGATAGTTTGCCAACATCATATGCTCAGATCTTTGCTCAATTGATGGAGAAGAAGGCAATCGCTCTAAGGGATCTAGCTCCTCCAACTGTCATTCCCCCAGATTATGATGTTAATGCTCATTGCGAGTTTCATAAGGGTGCTCCAGGGCATACGATCGAGGACTGCAGAGCTTTCAAACACAAGATTCAAGACATGATCGGCTCAAAGTTTCTCACGTTCAATGGGAGGGCTCCCAACGTCATCAAAAACCCACTGCCGTCGCCAAACTAGTGCCAGCATCAAGTCAAGTCAAGTCAAGTCAAGCTCAAGTTTCTCCCCGAAGAAGGCAGTCATGTTGCCATCCCGTCATTTGCATTCTTGTTATTTTGCTTTTGTTTGTTTAAGTATTGTATGCTATAAACATTGTCGTTTTTATTTGGTTTTCTTAATGTATTGACTATGCATGTTTTGAATCAGTTATGTCGTATTCACTCATTTCTTCCATTTACTGCAAATCACAGACACATTTATATCCACTTCACTCTCTTTATCAACTGTCGCTTAGCAATGATTGGAGGGAGGATGATGAAAGCGAAATACCCATAATTGCAAAATGTATGCTTTCAGATAAGAATCCCGCCAATGATGTACAAGCATTGTTTCAATCCCCCAAACACTGGAGAGACAAGGAGTTAATCCCTAGTAAACCACTTCGAGCCTAGAAGTAGCAGTTTCTTTCGGATCTGCAAACCTTTACACTTAACCTGGGGCAGGGTAGTGTTCAGTTAATCAAACTACACACTCAAATCACAAAGCAAAATCCAAAAGACATGTCGATTGTTCATCAAAGACCCATGACTTGGCAGTCACAATCATCCAACAAAAACAAAAAAACAAAAAAATCAAAAGCCTGCTAAGTCGAACACCTCAAAGGTTACTTAGGCGAAAATCAAGACAACCCTGATGGACTCGACAAGCGAAATCAGTCCATGTAAAAGATAGGGATCAAAACAAAAACAAAAGAGGCCCTCGAACCCTCAACAAAAACAAAATAAGATCTAGTGACCACCATATCAAAATCAAAGGGTCACTAACATCCATCAAAAACAAAATAAGATGACTGTTATTTCATCAGCTTTACACCGTCAACCCTTTTGGAAGATAAACACGTGCAGATTTAACTGAACATAGGACTGAAGATCATTATGGAGAAGGGGTGGGTACAAATTATACTTTGAGCCTATTATCTTTTGTTTCATAAATCGTAAACCAGACCATGTTACAACCCTCGAAAGACCTAATTGAGGCGAGGTTTATTCTGAAAGCATATTGTTGCAAGGTTGCGTAAACTGACTCCCCATATTTGCTAATCTTCAGCATTGGTGTCATTCTCCTTGCTATACCGTTCACACCATCAAAATCAGCACAACGTCTGGGCTAACGGTCCATTCGTCTCACTATCACGACACTCGAATAAACGAATCTTTTTCAAAACTTGCATGAGCATTGTATTAAGATTACCATTTGTGAATGTATAATTTTAACTGCAAATCAGTGCTAGATATCCAAGAAACTCCAACAAGGGGCAATTGAAGAGGAATTTGAATTTTCAGTGGTGTCAACCTGAAGCAAGACTACCTCAACAACTCAATCTGGGGCAAACTCGTTCAACAGCTCAATCAGGGGCAAGCTACCTCAAAGCACATCAAAGTTCATCTTCCAAAGATCAGATCACTTCAGAACTGGTTAATCAGGGCCAGACCATTACCATGTTCAGACTAGGGCAAGACTCATTGCAGCAGGCTACCCTGATCATCAAGCACGAGTTGTGAAGTCATATTCGTTTGCTTCAATCATGGCGTCTTCAACAAACTGAGTGTCAAGGAAATCAAATCCCTCCCACCGCCTAAAAGTCCAATTCGTATTGGCAACTACCAAAATTCCCAACATATCCAATCACCAGTCCGCAATCATATGCATCATACGCATCATATGCATTGCATTCGACATCATAAACATCATGTGCATCATATGCATACCAAAACCAAATCATACTTCCCCAGCACTTGCATCTCCGCGCGTCAGCATTTGCATTGCACATCATTGAAAAATCAAGCATTCATACATGCGTAAGATCCAAGATCAATCTCAAGACTGCAAGACGATCTTCAGCCCAGTCAGGGGCATCCTCAGCAAATCCGAGGGTGTTCCTCATGAAGCCAAGGCTGCAAGACAATTTCCAGCCCAGACAGGGGCATCTTCTGCAAATCCGTGGGCGTTCCTCACGAAGTTGTTCAACCTTTTATTGACCAAGCTCAAGTCAAGATCTCAAGACAATCTTCAGCCCAGTCAGGGGCATCTCCTTCAAATCCGTGGGCATTCCTCACGAAGTCAAGTTTATCTTCAGCCCAGTCAAGGGGCATCTTCTTCAAGTTCATGGGCGTTCCTCATAAAGTTCTTCAACCTTTTGTTGATGATACTATAATCTCCAAGCAAGTCAGTGGACATTCCTCATTGAGTTGTGTTCCTCAACCTTTTGTTGTTGAGGTCGTCATCCTCATCCCAACCAATAAACATTCCTCCGAGTCAGTGGGCGTTCCTCATTGAATCTTTTCTTCAAGTCGAACTACGACTGCCCTGATTCTTTATTCTCGTCCGAGTAAAGATACGTAGGCACAAGATTGCGTAGATCTTGGCGGGTTACCTTCTCCATTTTTCACTATTTTCCGTTCCTTTTCGTGGGCTCTCCTCATTATTTCTTTACTTCAACCTTTTGTTGATGTCTCCAAATAAATCTCATCACATCCCCAGCAAACTTGACCTTTTGTCAATTGCCTTACTATCATCCTTTTGGTGATAGCAAACCCAATCAACTCCATTCAACCTTCATCCTTTTGAAGTTGGTCCTCACAAATAAGAAGTTTATATCATCCTTTTGGTGGTAGTAGCTTGTTTTGATTCGTCATCCTTTTGGTATCGCCGATCCATAAACCCTTGGTCTGTGTGTCATCCTTTTGGTGAGTGACAGCCTCTGTGTTGTGTGCCCTACTATTCTTTTGGTAGTAGCAGGCTGTGTGTGTGCCTTACTATCCTTTTGGTAGTAGCAGAATGTGTTGTGTGCCATACTATCCTTTTGGTAGTAGTAGGCTGTGTGTGTGTGCCCTATTATCCTTTTGGTAATAGCAGGCTATGTTGTGTGCCCTATTATCCTTTTGGTAATAGCAGGCTGTGTTGTGTGCCCTATTATCCTTTTGGTAGTAGCAGGTTGTGTGTGTGTGTGCCCTATTATCCTTTTGGTAATAGCAGGCTGTGTTATGTGCCCTATTATCCTTTTGGTAATAGCAGGCTGTGTTGTGTGCCCTATTATCCTTTTGGTAATAATAGGCTGTGTGTGTGCTATATTATCCTTTTGGTAATAAGAAGCTGTGTGTGTGTGCCCTATTATCCTTTTGGTAATAGCAGGCGTTGACCTCATTTTCATCCTTTTGGTGGAAGGGTCTGTGTGTTTATGTGCCCTATTATCTCGTCGGTAATAGCAGGCTTTGACCTCATTTCCATCCTTTTGGTGGAAAGGTCTGTGTGTGTGCCCTATTATCTCGTCGGTAATAGCAGGTTGTGACCTCATTTTCACCCTTTTGGTGGAAAGGTCTGTGTGTGTGCCCTATTATCTCGTCGGTAATAGCAGGTTGTGATCTCATTTTCACCCTTTTGGTGGAAGGGTCTGTGTGCGTGTGCGCCCTATTATCCTGTTGGTAATAGCAGGCTGTGACCTCATTTTCATCCTTTTGGTGGAAGAGTCTTTTGTGTGTGTGTTCACTATCATCCTTTTGGTGATAGGTCTGTCATCCTTTTGGTGTCAGATTTCCTGTATTTCAACTTCCCAATCCCTTTTCTTTCTTTCAGACAAATTTGTGGTCTGTTTTATATCTAATTGACTTATACCTCGATAGATGGAACACCTAGCAGTTCATTTTACTCGGTTTAAGCAAATTAGATAGGGGCATCTGTCATACCCCAAATTTGTCCTACCTGTATATAATTTCCATCTGTACATCCACCCACTGACAATTATTCAGAAAAATCCAAAAAAATATGTTGTCTTCAACTTCATCCCTCTTTTAATTTTTATCCATTTTCATTTTAAGTCATATCTACCTTTTAATCATTTTTTATCCTTCATCCAATTAAATATCCATTTCTAAACCATTTTCAATTATCCACATGTTATTTCAATAATCCATTTTAAAGTCCAATTCACTTTATCCATTTAATCATTTTTCTAATTCATGCCCATTATCCAAGTCACTTCACCCATTTTCAATCTAATTCATCTTTATCTTTTAAAATCCATCAATATTTCTAAATCCACTTTCACATCCATTTTATTTCCAATTCATATTTAATTTCTAATTTCTATTTATTATCCTAATGGTTTCAAATGTCCATCAAAACCATGTCATTAAATCCATTAAATTTTTTTTTACAATGAGAAAAATCACAAAAATTACAAAGCTCATTACACTTTTTTTTCAACCATTTTCCATTTTGGCCAAACCATTTCCAAAAGAGGGATAAGTTACTACACGATACATAATCAAACCCACTCTCCAGCCTTCACAAGCCAACCTCACAGCCAAAAACCTCTGCTTTCTACACACCATGCTGCGACAAACCGTACTCCTCCACAACCTGCAACATTGATACACCAGTCTACAACACTGCTATCAACAACAACAAACCAGACCTGCACATTGAAAACAACTTGTCAAGAGCTACATGACAAATCCAGTTGTACCATAATACTTCATCAACAAGTTTTTTAAATTGATTAAAAAAGAAGAGATGAAGAGGATCAAGGGGGCCGATATAGAAATCAGGGCATCACAAGAAAGAAAAAAAACTTCTTTTCATTTAAGAATCAACAACCGTAAACCACAAGGGCTTCTTCCTTCTTCGACATTCGCCTTCATCACGAACTCTCCAATAACCTTCCTCAAATCGTCACTCAAACCTCAAACTAATTTCAGACCCAATCGACCTTCCTCCACCCTTTTTCCTTCAACCTTTTTCCTTCAAACAACAATAACAGTACCCAACTCAAACCCGGTAACACCAAACCCATCTTCAAAACCACGAATCCAATCCTAACCTTCTTCATCCCCAAACCCAGAACATCACCTTTGTTTCAAACCATTCACATCCATAAACCTCTTCTTCAATCTTCATACACCTTCTTCCTCACGAATCAAACAACAACCCACAAACAACTCAACCTTTCTCCAACCACCGCAACTCCCTCCGATCACTGTGAACCACCACGATTCGCACTAAATAACCACCGCCACCTCACCGTCGTCGCAAATCCACCACCGACCCACAATCATAGCCGCGCGAGAGAGACGAAGAAGAAGCAGAGAGCGAGAAAAGAGGCGCGAGGCGGAGAGAGTGAGGTCGCGAAACCAAGTGAAGAGAGGTTGGAGATGCACTGTGGCGTTGTTGTTTAACCCTTGTTTATTTTTAGATTGCAAAATGTATATTGAGCAATGCCGTTTTCATTCTGCCTTTTGATTACTTTGAATCACTTTGAAAAAACACCTAGTGGTGGTGGGTTCTCAAACGAATCATTTTTATTTCTTCTTTTTTTTAGATCCACCGTGTTTTTTTTTTAGGAATGGGCTTAAGAGCCCGTGAGGATTCCACATACACAACCCTTTTCTCAATTTTATACCCCCTGTTTTTAGTTTTGTTAAGTATTTATTGTTTCTATCTTTACTATTTTATTATGTTAAATATTTTTGAAATAATCGTCACAATTTTGTTTATTTAAATTTTTTTGAATATCTTACTAATTATTTGTTAAGAATTTTCAAATGGCCTTTGTAATCACTTTGGATATCACTTCGTTTAGATTCATTTTTTATTTACTTTCTACCTTGATTTCCATTTTTCTTTTCAATTTTGGGCCAATGATATAAAAGCATCTTGATTGGTTCAACAATCTTGATCTATATGAGGCCTATTTATTTTCTTTTGATTTATTTATTTTTATTTCAATACATTATTTTTATCATTTATTTTGGGTCAATGAAAACCTAAATATCGAGTGATTTATCGATTTCTCGATTAAATCTCGATAAAGGTGAGACCTTTATGCTTTGTATTCATTTTCTCTATTTAATTTCTTAATCGTTATTTTTAGTTATTTTGGGTCAATGAAAACTAAATATCGATCGATTTCTCGATTAAATCTCGACAAAGGTGAGACCTTTATGCTTTGTACTCATATTTTCGATTTAATTTCTTATTTGTCACTTTATATTTTTGTCTTTTCATTTTTGGTCCATGAAAGTCAAAAATCAAAGATTATCGATTTCTCGATTAAATCGTGATTAAGACGAGACCAACTTTATTTTTTATGTCAATATTATATCTTGTCGTTTTATCTTGATTATTATCTTGTTCATATCCTTATTCATATTATTCATATTATATCCATATTTATTTGTCTAACCATTGTTTATTTGTTCATACCTTAATCAAAACAATCTAACAAATATTGAAACCCTAAAAACAATCATACTAATGGACTATTGATTATGATTATCCACTTGCTCGACGCTTGCTCAAGGCTTAGTTTAGGACACCTTCGCACACACACGGCTTTCTCTTGGGCTACCTTACAACGAGACCCTTTATTTCATGTCATCCCTTGTACTTTACATGTACCCCCTCCCATTCCGATGTACGCATTTATTATTGTTTTGATTGTGGTTTGTTTACTAGGAGCACCCCTAGGGACTAGCATAGACAACCCATTTTCAAACTAATTCTCGATTCGTCGTCGAGCCATTTTCAAAACAAACCTCTTTTCAACCAAATTCTCGATTCGTCGTCGAACCCATTTTCAAACTAACACGTTTTCAAACTAATTCTCGACTCGTCGTCGAGCCATTTTCAAACAAACATTTTTTCAACCAAAACCTCGATTCGTCGTCGAGCCATTTTCAAATCAACCTCTAAACATATCCTTTTTCAAACCAAACTCTTTTCATAACCAATAAACCCTTGATCCAACGTCAAGCGGATTTTCATAATAAAATTCAAAAATAACTAACAACTATCGCAACTCTTTTAAGGTGAAAAATGGGGGTTCAAGTCTTTGATCTCCCTTCGATTATTTGGGTGCGAGTTCTCTTACTCGTGTGTAAGCAATTGACGCCTCTTCTTTTAACAAATCAAATCCTTTTCAAAATAACTAAGCACATACAATAAACCCTTGATCCCACGTCAAGCGGATTTTCATAATCAAACCTCAAAATGACTAACAACTATCGAAACTCTTTCAAGGTAAAAAATGGGGGTTCAAGTCTTTGATCTTCCTTTGATTGTTTAGGTGCGAGTTCTCTTACTCGTGTGTGAGCAATTGACGCCTCTAAAACACATCCAATTCGACAATCATCCGTCCAACCATCCAAAACACTTTTCAAACCGTCAAACCTTTTCAAACTTAACCACCTTAGATGAAAAAAGAGAGAGAGCCAAATCTTTGACTCACTCTCCCGATTACTTGGGCCCGGGGAATCTTTCTTAAGTTCAAGTAATCGTCATCTAAACCAACCAAACCCTCCCTTGTTTCGTGGGCGTACCACGAACTACGACTGCGCTGATTCTTTATTCTCGTCCGAGTAAAGATACATAGGCACAAGATTGCGATGATCTTGGCGAGCACACTTTTTCTTTTTCCCCCGTTTCCACACTTTTTCTTTCCTGTTTGTGTCCACACCTTTTTCTTTTTCCACCTTTTACACACTTCCATCTTTTTCCGTCAAACCCCGTAGTCGAACTACGATTGCTCTGATTTCTCATTCTCGTCCGAATGAGCATACGTAGGCCCGAGGTCGCGATGACCTTGCCGAGCACCCTATCCTTAAACCACCCCATTTTCCCTTAGCATCTTTTCCCTTTTATATTACCTTTCCGCATTTATGTTTGAGAAGAAAACAAATAAACTTAGCTAACGAGTATCGCGATTTGAATCAAGAGGTTCCCGTTGAGTACAACGGACGTGAGGGGGTGCGCGTACCTTCCCCTCACGTAACCGACTCCTGAACCCAGAATGTGGTTGCAACGACCATGTTCTTATCCCTCCTTAAAGGTTTTCTCGATATTTTCCTTTCCCTCTTTTTGGGATAAATAAAGTTCGGTGGCGACTCTGTCGAACTGTTTTCCGCGCCTTTAGCGTGAGGGTCGTATTTTCGATGAATTTTCAAGGTGCGACACAACTCCTTTAATCTTTCCCTTGGATTCATCTCCAAAGGTGGCATAGTTAGAGGAATGAGGCTTTATATTCACCAAATAGTTCTTGACACTAGTCATGTGTCTTGAACAACCACTATCAAAGTACCACTTCTCTTCAGTATACCCCTTTTATGGGGAATGAGCTATTAGGGCCACAGACTCATTCTTGGGACTCCACTTCTTTCCAGTATTACTAGCCTTAGGATATCCATGTAGCTTGTAGGAATAGCGTTTAATGTGGCCATACTTGTCTCAATAATGGCATTTCCACTCTTGCCTCTTTTTACCTGGGGTATTTTTTTTTATGTCTGTGCTGATGTTGAGACATTCTGTTAGACACCTTCTGTCTTCTTTTGGTCTGATTAAAGCTACATTATAGATCTCTTTTCTTACTTAACATTACTTGATCATTGTAGCTAAGTCCTCTGACATCTCCAGCATTCCTCCCAACCTGTAGTATCTCATCTAGTACATCAGAACTGCTGTTAAGTATCCTAACAGTTTTGGTTACATTGTCAAGTTTGGAGTTAAGCATAACAACTTCCTCTTCAAGATCAGAGATGACATCAAGATGTTATAATCTTTTAACCTCAAGAAGCATAATAACCTTATGTTGATCCTCTCCTAGCTGGCAGACTTCAACACATCTCGTATACAACCCCTTGAAGGATTTGATCAGATCATTATATGAGAGATCTCCAATTTTTTATTCTATATCAGAGTCAAATACTCCTATAAGAGCAGAAACCTGTTTAGGTGATTCTTCATCACTTGCAGAATCATCTTCAAACCAAGATGTAGTAAAGCCTTTCTTTTCTTTCTTGAGAAAAGTAGGACACTCATATTTGATGTGTCCAAATCCCTCACATTCAAAGCACTTGTTCCCTTTTCCTTTGCCGTCTTTCTCTTTATACTTAGAGTTTCTCCCAAGGTTATTCCTTTTATGGTTGTTGAATGACTGAGATTTGACATTAGCTCTTGATTCCCCCTCCATCTTCTTCAGCAATTGATTGTATTGTTTCCCTAGAAACACAACAACCTTAGACATCTCTTCTTTGGAGTTTGTCTTTCCTTCATCACGATTAGACACCAAGGCCAAGCTTTTCTTTTTCTCAGTCTTTTCATTCAGTGCCATTTCAAAAGTTTGTAGGGAACCCATGAGCTCATCTACCTTCAGGGTATTAATGTCTTGAGCCTCCTCAATGGTTGTCACCTTCATGTCAAACTTCTTAGAAAGAGATCTTAGAATTTTCTGGACAAGCTTTGCTTCTGGAATCTTTTCTCCAAGATCACTTGAAGTATTGGCAATATCCACAATATTCATATGAAATTCCTGAATGCTCTCATCCTCCTTCATCCTCAAGTTCTCAAACTTAGAAGTGCGAAATTACAGTCTTGAGGATTTAACTCTAGAAGTTCCTTCATAAGCAGTCTTTAAGATTTCCCTTGCATCCTTGGCAACAGTGCAGGTCTTGATGAGCATGAAGATGTTCTTGTCCACACCATTGAACAAGGCATTCAAGGCTTTGGAATTACCTTGAGCAAGCTTATCATCTTCATCATCCCAGTCTTCCTCAGGTTTCAGCTCATCAGTGATATTCCCATCATTCTCTTTGGTCTTTGGTGGATCCCACCCTTTAACCACATACTTCCAAGCTTTACCATCCATGGACTTGATGAACGCTACCATGCGCACTTTCCAATATTCATAATTGGAACCATCAAGTAGGGGTGGTCTATTTAAAATTCCTCCTTCTTTATCCATTGAACCAGAAAGTATTGTCCCTGAATCTCACCCAGATACAGAGCAGGATGCTTGCTCTGATGCCAATTGAAATTTTGGTCAAGCAGATCACTAAGATGTCGGACGGGATAACGTGACACTTGATCTCTGCTTCTCACACAAGGATAATGAGGAATAGAATACAAACAGCAGAAAATAAACAACACACGAGAATTCTTAATGCATTTCGGTGATCAACAACACCTACGTCTGGGGGCTACCAAGCCAGGAATGAAATCCACTAAGCAGTATTAGTTCTAAGCTAAACTCCACCGTTTACAACTTGTCACCTAAAAAACTACCCGTGCTAGATTTCTACCTAAGACACTCCTAGGTATGAGACCCTTCTCAATTCCCTATCAATCACAGCAGTGACTAAACAATTACAACTCAATAAAACCGTCCAACTCAGGTATTCACGCAATACAAGAGAGGCTCACAAAAGAACAAACCATAGTACTCAATAACAGCTGTGTATATTCAATGCCTATTCTAAGTCAATTTCATCCTATTTATATCACTAAACATAACTGGATTTGGGCTTCAGAGTCGCAGCAATTCAGCTCCACAGAATCTACGACCTATTCTTCTCTAGAATAGTTTCTTCAATCCTAAGTTTCCTAAAGTGTCTCCACACTTAGAAATATCATATTCCTTTTAGAATCAGAATCTCTGATTCCTAAATCTCGGATGCCACCTAGGACAAAAACACATTCCCATAAAACTGGAAATCAGATAACAGTTATTCCAAACTGTAATAGACAAAGATGTTGAATCAACATGATATGACATCTTGTCTAACAACTTAATCTGTAGTCAGTTTAACATGTTAGGACATCTTGTCCAACATCTTTCTGTTAAGTTAGTTTTACCAAAATTGATGCCAACCTCAAAGGCTTGGACTCATCAAGAACAAGTTGTCAAAGAAAAATCTGAAGATGACTCCCCAATCAATCAAGAGGATGATGGCGGCGAAAAGGGTGAAGAGGATGAGGAAGAGGAAGATGACCACTCTATGTTTGATTTTGAGAATGAAATCGTCGTGGAGGACGAAGATGAAAAAGAAAAAGAGAAGAATAAAGCTGAAAAATGAAGACGAAAAGGAAAAGCAAGAAGATCAATCGAAAACTAGCCCTTATCCAGATGCTTTGACTGGAACGAACTCTACCAGGCTTTCTCATGAAGAGCTAGAGTCCTTGAAAGTGCAGAGGCCACTGGAATATTTAAAAGCCATGATAAGCTCCAGATATAGCTTTGGTGATAAGAGTACCAGCACTTTGACTGACTCAGGCAATCAGTCAGCCAATAAGCCTGAGGATGACTTGCTTCCCCAAATCAAAGAGAAGATTTTCAACGAAGACTTGTTCCAACTCTTGGAAAAAGATACTTCTTCTAGTTTTGGGATCAAGAAACTCTTGAAGCAAGTCAATGTCTTGGAGGTTTCTCCAGAAGTTGCTGATGCCATAATGGAGTATGGCACATTGATTGACCTTGTCGTTGCTGATCTAATTTGTCTTAGAGATTTTTCAGGCAAAATTAACAATAAATCAGAGACCCAATTGGCTGAATGGGATGCAGCCTCATGGTGATGATGCATAAAAGAGAAGAGAAGCAAGTTGAAGTTAGGGTTCACGTTTTGTTTACATTTGGTTCAATGTTCATCTTCACTCCTAATTGACCATTCATATATTCAATTTGTAAATTAAATTAATAAATATGAAGTGAAGCAGTGGCAGAGTGTCTTGTGTAGCAACTAATTTGACTTAAGTTCCATTTCATGGCAAAGGCAAGATTTTGAAATTTTGATGACCTTAATAGACGTAACAAAAAGAATTAGTGTGGTTCTGAAAGGGACTATATTATATTGGATCATGCTAACCAGTGTCCTGAATAAGGAAAATATATTATGTTCACTTCATTCAATACGCATAATATTTTTTTTTAAAAAGTTGATTATTTCTATTTTTAATGCATTGAATACACATATATTTTAAAAAACATGTCATTTTAATCTCTTAAATAATGCTCAACTTATCATTATAATTTCTTAACCCTAAATCCTAAATCCTAAACCTTTTTAATCTCTTGCACATTCTTTAGCATTTTTCTATTATATTATAGATTACTTTTTAAACGTTGAAACAATTTCCTTTGGATTTTTTTTTTTACTTTTTATTTTTGTAAATTTAGAGGCGTAAACCAATGTAATGACGGTGTAATTAGCATGAAGAATAAAACTACCTAGCCACGTTTGTCAAAATGTCGAAAACGAAGATAGTGGAGGCGCCGCAGTAGAAGAAGCACAAAACCTTATCACTCCCTCTCTTCTTCCATACTTGCAGTAATGGCGAAGGGTGACGATTCTCTCCTTAAAAAGAAGAACAAAAAGCTTCGAAAAAGACTAAACAGCAAAAATGACTCCACTTCCGTCTCTGCAAAGATCGCCGCTGTTATAGCCGCCAAGAAGCGCCGCAAGGCCGGAAAACGCCGCATCTGCGAGGTTCAACCCTTCATTTCACAGCATACATACTTACTCTTCTTCGTTATTCTCATTTCAATTAGATAAAATTTTTGTTCCTAGATTCAGTTTTTGTTCATAGTTTGGTTTTTTGATTAAACTGTTTTGGTTATTCTTTTGTTCAGTCAAATATTACTAAACCTAATTAACTTAATTCCTAATGTTACAAGAAACTTTTGAATCTTCAGTTCCGGACATTCCTGTTGCACTGTTTGATGTCAATTTCTGTGATTCTGATTAATGTTTGTAGAATTGAAGAAATAACTTTAATTTCATGATTTTTTAGGGAATGTGCTATAGTTTACCTACTCTAGATGATCCATTCAATGATAGACGCGGGAAACCGGAATTCAAAACAAGGGATCCCGAAAAGAAAACAACTTCCCAAAAAGAAAAGACAGATCGTGTTAAAGGGAAGAGTGCACCCAGCGGGAAAGGCACAGTTGGTGGGAGTATTTCACAGAAATCAAATCGAAGTACAGGAAATGATGCCAACAATGAAAGTCACCATAAAAAGGAAAATGTTAAGATGGATCAGATGGGTGACATTTGCTGTGGTCAACAGCGTGATAATGAAATTTCAGACTTTCCTTCCAAATTTGTTTTTTGGTGTCTGACTGCGATTGAAAACGCACTGCGACATGATGATGCCTACACTGAAGGAGAGGGCAACTCTTTCTTTCTTGACTCATGGGGATTAGAATTTTCAAAGTGTTTTTCTACCGGTAAAGATTTGATGGACACCAGTGGAACCTTTGCTACTACTGAGCAAATTGCATGGATGGTTTCTGCGGCAGCTGATATTTTTGTTAAAAAAGAGAAACAAGGCTTATCATTAGAGACCCCCTTTCTTTTGTTCCTCGTCCCTTCCGAGAAAAAAGCTGGCCAGGTTAGATAAAATTCTTTTACATGCTTATAATTTCATCTTTGATAAAAATCTCTATCTCAAACTACCTTCTGACTTTGTTGATAATAACTTGAGTCCTAAAAGTTTAATATTGATAACACAGGTTCGAACGGTTTGCAAGCCTTTGAAGTCTCTAGGAATACATACAGTGAGTCTTCATCCTGGTGCTTCCTTAGATCATCAGATTCAAGGGTAATTGCTTAAACGTTGTCTTTTGTTTTCTTTGTTTAACATATTGATATTGATGTGAATGTGTTTGATCAATAAGACATGTTATGCAAGGAGCTATTAGAGCATAGGAAATTAGGAATTTTTTCTACTAGCGAATTTTTGGTAATGCATGTTGTTGTTCTTTTATTCAAGTTACACTGATTACTATTGATCCTTGTTTGCATGAATATTTTTGAGAATGTGCATCATATAACTAGTTGTTTTAAGGTCTTCTCAGATTTACTCTTTATGGTAACCAACTTATTGAACATTTGTTTTGTCTTCAACAGTCTGAAAAGTTGTGAGCCTGAGTTTCTCATTTCTACTCCTGAGAGGCTCTTGGATCTTGTTTCGTTGAAGGCAATTGATATTTCTGATGTCTCTATGCTGGTATGTTTTCTTTCCAATGTTCCATGCAGAGAGTATGTACAGTGTATATATCTATTTAAAAGAAGAAAATATAGAACAATCTTAGAATTTGTTCCACTGGTATCCTCCAATTCCCTTACATCAAAGGTCCTTATGATTCTTTGAGTATCTCTTCCTCCTCAACAACGAACTATATTCCTCCTAGTCACAAGCTCCTTGTCACGGCACATCTGCTCCTCCTTTTCCTCAATCAGACCTGTACTGATTCTGAATTATTTGGCTGTGCAAATGTTTTGCAATCTGTTTCACTTGTGTCCTCCAGGTCCTTATGATTCTTTGAGTACCTCCCTTCCTCCTTAACAACCAACGACATTCCTCCTTATTATCCATCCAATGCAAACAAGATCTGAGTCATATTTGCTTGCTCCCAGCTACAAGTTAATGTATATTTTTGTATGTTCCTATGAGGGGATTTGTGTGGAAGGGAAATGAACTTGGTAGGGGAAATTAGGGGTGTTCAAATCCAAACCAATCCAAATAAAAACCGAAAACCGATCCAAAAAAACCGAAAACCGCAAAAAACCGAAAATTATTGGATGTATTTGGGTGCCATTTTATAAAAACCGATCGGTTCGGATCGGATT
This sequence comes from Lathyrus tuberosus, assembly GCA_022829125.1. Taxonomy (NCBI): domain Eukaryota; kingdom Viridiplantae; phylum Streptophyta; class Magnoliopsida; order Fabales; family Fabaceae; genus Lathyrus; species Lathyrus tuberosus. The sequence continues at coordinate 2,033,826 of JALAZF010000309.1, read as the reverse complement.
TTGGATTGATTTTTCAAAACCGATCCAAACCAAACCGAACCGCGTGTATATATTTTTATACTTATTTATTTTTTGTTAGTATAATATGTTGTGTTAATTTATTATTAGAAGATACTTTTTTATAAAATACTATTTATTAGTTTGATTTAATCTATTAATTTTTATTATTTCATTTGTTTCAATCATAACCGATCATTATCATTTTGTAATATTAACTTTTAATATAGTATATGTTATTTATTATATCAAATTTATAATTTATTAGTGTTTTTACAATATTAATAAAATTATAATTTTTAATTTGGATATCTAAAAAACCGATCCAAATCAAACCGCAAGAAATTGGATCGGATCAGATCGGATTTGTTTTAAGCAATCATCCAAAACCGAACCAAACCGCAAGTAAATTTATCCTTGGATCGGATGACATTTTACTTCAAAACCGATCCAAACCGAACCGCGAACACCCCTAGGGGAAATGACTCGATCATTGTTTGGTCAACATTCCCATGGAGTCTGCGTATTTTATGATTGAATACATTGCTATATTTTAGCGGTAGAAACTCGGTTGATTTGTACTCGAAATATGTTTTACTTTTGCCGTGTTTTTCTCTCTTCATTTAATATTCATGTTTGTGCTTATTTTCTATCATTATAATCAACTTATTTTGCATAGGAGTTGAGTGGCAATTATAGGCGTCTTTTAATATTAAAATGACTGTATGTACAGGTTTTTATGACTGAAGTATTATTACATGTATTCTTTATATGGTCGTGCTAACTTGGGCCCTAAAGTCACAAGTTAAGGAATCCAAAAGTAGATATTTACCATTGAATAATACAATATTTTTACCTTTAAAAGTTGAATGCATGACTTTTAAGAATATTCTACATTTGGTTCCTTAACTTGTGTCCTTAGGGCACAAGTTAAGGTTAGCCTACTTTATAAGTAAGTTCAAACATCTTTTTTTTTATAACCTATTCTATTTATCATCTTTTTTTATAACCTATTCTATTTATCATCTTTTATTGATTAGTTATGTTTTGGTATTAAATAGGTTATTGATGGGCTTAATGCTATTTGTAATGCTGGCCATGCTGATGCAATAAAATCCATCAAGAAACTTATTTCTGGCAATCCCACTCTTGTGGTTTTCAATGATAGCAACCATACATCTATCCCAGTAGTTAGTCATCTTCTGACAGGACCCGTTTGTAGAATATCTGTTAATAATTCAATCGCCAGCCTAAGTTCATGCATTGTACAGTCTGTTCAAGTGTGTACATCAGATGAGGATAAACATGTTAAGGTAAATCTATTGCTATGCTAGTGATGGATTCTATTTTATATGCCCCCTGTTCTTTTTAGTTGCCATTTTATGGTTATTTGTATGTTAAGGTAAATTTTTTTTAATTTTTTAATTTTTATGAACTATTGGTTTTTTTCCTATAATACTTACTACTTAGTTATTTATCATCTCATTTCACATATTTCTCTTTACAATAAACACTTATGGATATTGTTGGCAACACAGTAACTAATGTTGTATTGAACTTTGATAATGACAAACAAGTAGGAACTAAAATTTTCTACGGAAGTGACAAATAAAAAGGAATGAAGGGAATATATTTTTTGTATTGAAATTAACACTTATGAGTACATACTAAGTTATATTTTTTTGTTGCTTTTCTTGACGATATCAATATAATTAAATTACTTAAAGCTAGAGATTATTATATGAACTTCCATTGTATTTTTACGAAAAGATCTACCAATAAAATGACCTTGCTCCCCTCTTGATAGATTTAGAGAAACTTCAGGGTTCATTTGATCTTTCTACAACACCTCACCTAGTGAGATAAGTTTTGATTATTGTTGTAGTTTATAGATATCCATGTGAGTTCAACATGAATCTTGGTCTTTCTGTTGCTCTAGCTCTATTTGTTTCTTTAGTTGGACTTGATAAGTGCAGGTCCTTTTCTTAGGGTTTGAATAAGCTTAATATTAACTTAGTCTAATGAAATTAATGAAGAATTAGTATCAAACAATTTAGCCCCATGTGAAAATCTTCTGGTTTGTTTGTATGATATGAAGCAATTTCAACCAATGCATGATCTCATTATTCTATTACTATGTTTAAATTTTATCAAATGATTTTATTTTTAGAACTTTCACAATTTAATCTTTCATAAGCATACGTTTTAGATGTTTATAATTTTTAAAAGTATAAGTGCGCATTAATCTTGTTCCATTTCCACCCTTAAAATTTGTAGCTTACACATCCTTATACTAGATTTTTATTTAGTGTTTATGGTCAATACTGCTCTGGAAAATGCTTGCATTATGCATTTGTATTTGGATGTCTGGTTTTAAAAACACTTGTTATTACTATTATTCTTGCAGAGCATTGATGTCCTTTGTCAATTTTGGAGCAGCCAGAATCATAATTCAAACCTTCTGTATATTTTGAGGAAGGATGTCAAGTGCCATAAATTGGTCAAGACACTCAAATCCATGGGCTGTTCAACGTCACTTGAATCTGATGCAACTACTATTAATGATAGGTAACACCAAATGCCTTTGTGAATATTTTGGTTTAACTTCTTCTATTATGATATGCACCATGACCTCAAAACATAGCTTACAAGAATCTTTTCTATTTTCTAATGCACTGTTGTCACAGTGTGGATCCAAAGAGAAGATTGGTTACAATGATTGATTTGGAGGATATCTCTACTGCGGATATAGGGATGTATGATGCAATAGTGCTACCAAGTTTTGTATCCACTATGGACACCTATGAGCATATATTGACAAATATGGCCCGTCAAAGTGTCAACGGCATTTTGCATGGTTTCTTAACAAAAAGAGATACAGAACATGCTGGACCACTCATCTCAATTCTTGAACAATGTGGGCAGGAAGTGCCTGAAATCCTGAAAGATCTTCAGCAGTCATCAAATATGTCGGAAGATTGAAATTGAAGGTTCTTTGTCATCCTTTCTTGTGAGTTGTGGTCAATTCCATGTTTGGAAATGGGGTTTGAATCTATGAATGGGAGAAAGAATAGTGTGCAAATTGAAATTCGAATACACTGCATCCCGTTTAGAAAATTTTGTAATATCGTCCTTGCTTTGAATATTATATTTTCTTGTAGTGAAGGACAGTAGACTTTGGCTACATAAGTTATGTCAACTTTTAGCTTTCAATGCTTTTCGATTTTTTTCCGAGTGAAGGAATAGTTTTGGACGTCAATGGACAGAATCGACATTTCTTTCTCAACTCTTAAGAACACAGAAAAAGTTCTAGCAGTTAACTTGCCAGCCCTTGGTTGTACCTGACACCCTCACATAATTTCAAAAGTGTCCTTACTAAAAATTTGAATCAAATTTGTCTATAAAATTTTCGGCAGGCAATTCAAAAATTTTGGTATTACTAAAATTTTTGGTAATATATTCAGAATTTTCGGTATATTGAAATTTCTAAAATTTTGGGAGTTTTGGAGTTTGCAATTTTACAGGTAATTTTAACAAGTATCATGTTTTATTGGAAGTTTTAACCAAAGTAAAAATTTTAAGTTTAATTTTAGAGTTAAATATGTTTATAGTCTTCATAAATATTTCAATTTCGTTTTTAGTCCCTTAATATTTTCTTCAAAGAATGGTTCTCATAAAATTTTTAATCCACACTTTTGGTCCTTCCTGCAACGTAGCGACGATTTTTACAACGTAACGAAAAAATTAACGAAGGTTTTAGCGACAATTTTTAACTAAGTTGCTGAATTAGCGATCGTTTTAGCAACGATTTTAGTATTAGAGACCAAAAGTGTCGATGTAAAATTTTAGAAGGACGCAATTTGAGATATTTAGGAGGATCACAAACATATTTAACCTTTAATTTTATTATATTTTAAACGGTTAGGATTTTGCCAATAATTTTGGACTGTTGTGATTGTACCGACTATTTTGTTTGCTTCATAATAAATTCAAAGTTGTATAATAGGGGTCACCTTATTGAGAAAAACATCTCAAAATGTCTCTTCCTTAATTTTTGATTAAGATAGAAGTGTACTTCAATAGAGTTGCACCTTCCGTAGAGTTCCGGCTTTCGGATGACACTACATCTCTCGCCGCCTTGACATTCAAGTTGAATGAATTATTGTCTGATATCGATAACAGAAAGGTGAGAAAGATCGAGTTTCATGAAGATTGGATTGATACTAATGAAAAGGTGAAATACAACCTTATTGAGTTGAAGATCAATGAAGATGTGATAGTTATGTGGAGATCATTTTGCCGTAGGCTAACAAACGGGTCGGTTGTGAAAATTTCAGGATCTGTCGATGACATAATTAAAATGATGAAACGTCCAGAATCATCTGGTAGTGTTTAGGTTTTCTTATTTATTATTGTTTTCTTAAGTTATGTAATCGTATGTCTACGTTATGTAATCCTTTGTTAAATATTAAATTATGTTCATCTTGCATTAATGAAAGATCCAAAACGTTATATAATAAAAAGTGTTGTATAAATGTCTGAGTAATGTTGCACGTAATATACAAATAATAATAATAATAATAATAATAATAATGTCTAAATAGGTCCCCATGGACTATGTATGCTACCCGAGGTAATTCAGTAAAAATCTCACCATCTAGGTTTATCAAATTCTTGAGGTTATCCATAATAACTGCAATCATCTATAGGCGCTGCTTGTCATCGACAGTAGCTGGAGGTGGTGGCGGCGACACTCCATCGACAGGTACCCTAACATCGGAAGGCCTAACATCATTTGTAAGCTCAACGGGTAAAAGTACTGGATTAATAATTGCTCAGAAATATGGGTGCTGAGGACAACTCTACACTAACTGCTTGAATCTCTCCCAATATTCGGCCAATGATTCTATGTCAACCTGTCTAATACCACATATTTCTTTTCGGATCGAAGCAGCTCTTGAGGTAGGGAAAATCTTTCTAGAAACACTTTTTTCAGATCATTCCAGCTTGTGATAAAATTCGGATCAAGATAATACAACCAATCTTTTGCAGCACCTTGTATGGAGAATGGAAAGGCTCTGAGCTTGACATGATCTTCGGTGATTCCTCGAGGCCTCAATGGTGTAGAACACAAACCTGAAATTCTTTTAGATGCTTATGCAGATCCTCACCTGCAAGACCTTTAAACCTTGGCAACAAGTCTATTAAACTAGGTTTCAATTCAAAAGGTGTAACAACTTCAGAATACTCAATATAAAGTGCATTATAATTCACATATGGTGCAACAAGTTCTCTTAGAGTTCTTTCTTCAGCAATGTTATGATAATTAAACTCAAAATAAGAATAAAACAAATTATAAGAGAACACAGAGTCATAATCACTATTGCTAATGGGTGCACTAGTACTAGCCTGATTGACTCTACAACGTGCGAGAAAAGTTCTTTCTATTTCAGGATCAAAATCAAACAAATCAGAACAGGAAAACCTAGTAGTCATGCACCATGAGTCAACAATTCAACATATATGAAAATACTAACAATGTCCCTAATGAGAAAAACAATTGGAAAAATAAAAAATGATTAATATAAAATTAAAAAATTGGAAATATCACTAAAAATCAAAATAAGACTCGATAATTTTTTTTCCCGATTTTTTCGAAAATATAAAATGGAACTTAAATAAAAACAATAGAAAAACAAGGAAGTTGGGTTTTTAGGGTGGTGTCCCGTATTTTGTCCCAAGATAGGTGATTTTGAACCCCGATTTTTCCCTCTAAAATGACACGGCAAAATTTCTATTCAAACCCGATTTTTTAGAAAATCAGGTTTTTGACGCTAGATCACGAATTGCCCAAAACAACAAGAACGCGAGGGCCAGAAAGCAAAAACAAAATACCTATGACTCTAATATTGGTTAAAATCGACAAGATTCCCCAGCAAAGGCGCCAATTTGATCCGCTGTCACACACGGGTCAAAAACGAGTTTAATAAAGTACTAAACGGAAGCAACACTCGACTCGTATTGCAAGGACTCTTGAGTATTTTAATCAATCATCTGAAACTAGGGGTTTAAGGTTTTCGATTATGTTACTTTTTGGGTGTGAATATGGAAGTAGAACAACGGTATAGAGGGGGTGGACATATACAATTTAAAATTCAACCACCGTTTACAAAATCAGAGTGTTTTCAAAATAATTTGCGAGTGGAAGGTTTGATGCAAAAATTTGAAAATTATACTATTCGAATTTTGATCAAGTTAACACAGATCGTTTCACAAACACCAAAGATGAATATGATGAAACACTAGGTATTAGATTGATTTGATTGTGTAATTCACAAGAAGTGTTTACACAATGATTCAATGAATGAAGTTCTAACGTCAATTTGTTTCACATAAAATTAATCACCAATCTAGCTTAACAAGTTATTCAATTCCAACAAAACCTAATGCTTACGTAATAAATCACTATTAATGAATAAATGATAACTATGATGGAATTGAAAAACCTAAGCAAGCAAATACTACAAAATTAAATGCAAGAGTAAGAGAGAGAGAGGACACCGAGATTTATAGTGCTTCGGCGTTCGTCATCGCTTTGCCTACATGCACTCTTCAATGGTTTCCCATTGGAACCTGCATAATTCCTTATTATTTGACAAATATTTGCAAGAGTTCATACAATAACCAATTCAAAATATAGATGAGAAAATTAAAATCTCCTATTTGGATCTTGATTTGTATACATCACACTGCCAAACCCTTCTACAAAATCTTTACTCGATTCACGTTTCTTGAATCTTCCAATATCACTAATATGCTCCAAGCCTTTGTGTGTTGTAATCAACCCCTTGATCCTACCGATTCCTTGAGTTGTGAATTTTCCAAAGATTTGAGAAGAACTCCATCTTATCCGTAGCCTTCCATACAGTCACTACTAAGGAAATTCTGGAAAGAAGAACCTATTTCTTTTCAATGGAATTTGTCACAACCATTGACAATCACCTCAATCTTGCAAACAACCTAAAAAACTCAACTAGATCTTCAAGAACGATTTCAATGAAACACCTCCTTCAACCAATTACAAATCTCTTGTTATCAAGATCTGAATCAAACTGAAGTTGGAGATGCAAAAATTTCGTTGTAAGACTTTGAACTTTCAAAATAGAGGAAATTGATTTTTAACTAAATCACATTGAAAAATACGATCAGAATGATAAGATGTTTTGTGAAAAATTACAAAAAGGTTTTATACATTCTTAAGATTAAGCACACAAAATAGTTGAAAAAGTAAGTTAGATTCAAATCAAGAGCAATTCATGATTTGAATCAAATGCGTAAGTGAAGTAGAATAAAAGAGAAAATATAATTTTGAACATTTGATAGTTGATTTGAATGATGACGAAAGTGTGATTTGAATCATGGACCTTGTGATTCAAATCATGTACAAAAATGATTTAGATCAAACCTAACATCCCCTACTAGAAACTGCTAAAAAAGTGTGTGATTCGAATCATGGTCTAAATTTGATTCGAATAAAATCAAGTAGAGGTGGACATTAGAAAATTGTTTCGAATCATGTGTAAAAAATGATTAGAATCAAATGCTTTGAAAATTCCAGTTTTGCCTTTGTCCAATTTGATTTGAATCAAAAAGTGTGTTTGATTTCCATGATTCGAATCAAACAAGGAATCTCAAATTTTCATAGTTTTAAAAGAACTTTGAGATTTTACTTTGAATCAAACTTAAATAAAAAACATAAAATGTTTTTATTCCACTTATGCAATTAATCACAAACATCATGATCAAGATAAAATCTAACCAATTCTTTATGCATGCTAAAAACGAATCCTTTCAAACTCGATTCCCAGAAGTGCAATCATGAAGGAGAATCAACAAATCAAAATTAAAACAAAGATGAAAGAGATAAGAAAAACAATAAAATAATTGGATATAGGTGCTCTCCCTGAATGAATTAGGAACATGCAACTACACTATTGATTAAAAGAAACTGGCTACGAATAAAATAAACAAGCTAACCTATTGTTTCGGTTTCCCAACTTATCATCGATTATTATAAATCCAAAAATCTAAGAGGATTCTATTCCCTTTTCGATTACAACATCAATCAAACAAGTACAATTGACACTATGTGGTTTACACTCATATTTTCTGAGTTAAGCAAACTGTTAAAGATTTGCACGAATTAACGAAAAAGCTACACTAACACGTGATTATGATTAACGAATACAAATCAATCTAAATAAATCAACACATTCTATAAAACTTGAATTAAGCATACAAGATATACAGAATAATATTGAAAGGGAAAAGAAATTGGATTGGAAATTATTAAACCTCAAAGTATCGGTGGAACATGAACTAGAAAATCATCCTTTGGAAAATCAGCTCTCCATAGAAATTGTTTCCGGCTAATGTTATTTTGTGTAAACTCTAAATACCCTAGTAGTAGAACCACATTTTAGTTTAAATATTACAAGAGAAATTGGGCCCTAATAGCAACCGACCCGAAAAACATAAAATTCGGTCCAAAACTAATTTATTTATAAAGTCTGGAACAAAAACATAGTATTCGACTCTTTTGCACTCTGATTTAACTTCTGACTTCAATAAAAAACTTGTAGTGTATCCTCTTATCTTTCCAACACATATTAGAACACATCAAACGACATCCCGTAGCTCAAGTTATGACCTACACAACGAGAAGATGTCAAATTACTGTTTATTAAAAAATTAAGCAACATAATTAAAAGAAAAGTATAAATAAACTAAACTTAGGAAACACACTAAAAACAGTAAAAATAACACAAGAGACTATAGAATTGTTGTGTGATAACATATGACCTAATTCCTTTGGGGTCATTGATGGTGTATTTATTTGCTTTGGGTTATCTTTTTAAAACATCAAGGAGTTTCTCAGTTTCGTCTTTACCTAGATCGACATTTACTATGATAGGTCGGTTAAGCTCATTATCTAGAAACTCGTTACTTAGATTTTCGGGAAGTACTTTAAACTCTATCTTTGGTTGCTCTGGCTCTAGTAATGGAGTTGGAGTAAGGGCAAGGCAATCTTTTAGACTTGTATTTAAATAGTCCTGATAACTTCAACCTCGTATTTCTTTAACTTTTTTGTCAGATGAACATACAACTCTTCGGTTGGTGGTGCCTCTGATGTTAGCTCCTTGATGCATTCATCTATTATGTCTATAATGCAATACATGTCATCTATGACAGGGGTTTTCATAAATTGAGATATGATAAATTCGATATTTTCCTTGCTAACCTCGAAGGCAAGCTTTCCTCTCTTTACATCTATGATAGCTCCGACAGTGGTTAAGAAAGATCTACCTAACAAGACTGGGATATTATTATCTTATTTAATGTCCATTACTGTAAAATCTATAGGAATATACAACTGGCTGATTCTTTTAGGTATGTCTTCCATTATTCCCACTAGGTATTTTACCGACCGGTCATCCAACTGAAGGGACATGTTAGTTAGTTTTTTGTCTCATAAATTGAGCCTCTCACAAATAGAAAGAGGCATTAAGCTTACATTGACTCCTAAGTCGCACAAATCTTTGTCGATGACATATTTATTGATAACACATGGAATTGAGAAGCTCCATAGATCTTTCAATTTGGTCGGCATCTTATTCTGGATTATAGCGCTGCACTTTTCAGTTAGCGTCAATGTTCCATCTTCATCAAGCTTCCTTTTGTTGATCAAGATTTCTTTTACGAATTTAGCATACGAAGGAATTTGGGTTATTGCCTCCGAAAAAGAAATAGTGACATGAAGTTTCTTTAGGAGCTCTACAAACTTCTTAAATTATCCCTCTGTTTAAGTCTTATTAGGAGGAAGGGATACATATGCTTGTTCATTTTCCTTCTTTTCCACCTCCTTTGCTTTTGATGTATGTCCATTATCAACTACTATTGGTTCTCTTTCGGTGTCTTTGTCAGTTACCTTATCTGAATCCTTCTATACACTCCTCTCCACAATTTGGTTTCTAACTCTCTTGTCAATGGGCCCCTCTAACTTCATTCCTATTTGCAGTGTTATAGGGTTAATGTGTCCCTTGGGATTAGGTTGCGGCTGGACAGGAAATATTCCAGTCGGGGAAGCGGTAGCCGCCTGTTGCTAGGCCACTTAAGAGATTTGGGTCTCTAGCATTTTGTTGTGAGTGACCATAACATCCACTTTATTGGCCAATTTCTTAATCAAATCATTGGTATGAACATCTTGGTTCATAAACTCTTTATTTTGTTGAGTTTTAGAGAAGACGAAGTTTTCCATCATTAGTTCCAACTTTGACTTCTTGGGGGCAGCAGGAGCAACAATGGCTCCTTTATGGTTTTGGAAACCATGTGGAGTGGTGGGTGCAACGCTAGGTGCAAACAAATCATTATTATTCTTGTAGGAGAAATTTGGATAATTTCTCCATCCAGGATTATACGTGTTCGAATAGGGATTTCCTTACGCATAGTTAACTTGGTCTGAGGTAAACTTAACTAGTAACTGACATTCAGCAGTGACATGACCAGGGAATCCACAAATTTCACATTTAGGAGTTATGGAAGCTACGGTAGATGCATGAGTAATGGTCAAGTTGTTGATATTTTGGGTGAGGGCATCTACTTTAGCGTTCATGTGATTGAACCTTCTCACCTCATTAATATTGATTTTAAGCCATACTCTCGATCAGAGAGTAGGTGTCAGCGAAAGGTTCATTCATTTGAGCTCTGCCCCCAGCGACATCAATAGTCATTCTCGTATTATAGAGAAGGCCGTTATATAATGTATGGATAATCAACCATTTTTCTAGCTCGTAGTGTGTGCATGCTCTCATCATTTGCTTATGTCTCTCTCATGCATTGAAGAGCGATTCTTTGTCACCTTGCATGAAGAATGTGATATGATTCCTCAGTTGCGCTATTTTGCTCAGTGGAAAGTATCGAGCGAGGAATGCCTTTTTTTAGCTCATTCCATGTAGTGATGGAATTAGACGGGAGAGAGTGTAGCTAAGCTCTAGCTCTGTCTCTCAAGGAGAAAGGAAATATTCGTAATCTAATGGCCTAACGTTCAGGTCTTTTGCATACAACCGAAACGATAAAATAAAAAATTAAAAGCAAAAATGCTTTAGTCTAGACGGTGCAAACAACAGAGTTACGATATTGGCGTTATTGGTCCCGACAACGGTGGCAAAAACTTGATGCCGCGGCAAGTGTACGACTTTGTCGGTTTTAATATAAAAGATTTTGAATCCCATAGAGACCAATGGACAACTACCATATTCTGTTATTACTTTGTTTATCTAAGGTGGTGCGATTGAGTTTGTTCGCGTGAACGGAAAAATAAACTAGTTTTAAATTAAATTTAATTACGAGAGACCAGAATGAGATTCTCGTCGACCTTTGGCACTCACAAAATCGTATTTCATAATTATAACAGGAAATGTTTTCTTTGTAGGAAAATATTATGTTAAAGGTATCGTTCACTTTCGTGTGACCGATACCAGATTTTGACTCTATAATCTAATTAACCGCTTTTGCATGTACATTTTACAGTTCTAAATCCTATTTGGAAAATAATCAATTCTTACTTCAAAGAGTTATTTTTAGTAGAAAAGTAATTTGAAGGTACCACCCGCTTTCACGTGACCGACGCCGGATTTTAAGCGTATGAACGCACGATTTTGCATGTCTGCTTATAATCTTAAAATCTCCTTTTTGAAATTTGAGTTTCCTAAATTTATTAGAAAAGTGCTTTCGTTATATTTTAAAATTAATTTCTGAATTTTCTATAGTCAGATACAGGTTTCACTCTTTCGAGCTGAAACCGATATCGCCTTATTTATGCTTTCACAATAAATTTTCAACGTTAAAAACATAATTTTCAGACTTAAAAATAATCCTTGTTTAATCATTACTCATACGATTTATTAGAGTACCGTCGGTACGACGATCATCACATTTTGGAATCAACAGATTTAAGCTGACATGTTAAAAACGGTAAAAATAAAACATGTATTAATAAAAGCAGTAGACATGGTGTATGATATTAAATACATCATGTGAATAGAAACAATAAAGTAAAATGGAGGAATTTGAAACCTGAAAGCAATAAACTGCTCAAAACAGAGACTTTAATTCTAGTACAGGTACGAAACAACAACATCAAAATAAACCAGCAATAATGGAAATGAAAATAGCAGCAACAAATTGCAAAAAATTAAATCTTCAAGCTCCTAAAACTAATGTTGCAAGAACACCTCAATGCAAGGTGTAAATGCTTTTACAAATAAAAATTTATGAATATGACAAATCTTAAATGCCTTAAACTGAGAATTAAAGGCCTATTTATAGTGTCTAATTTGTACTAGGAGTTGTGCAAAACATAAAGTAGTAGAGAAAGTGGTGGAGGTGGAAAAACATATTTCTGAATCGTGGGTGAAAAAACAGGGCTTCAGGGTCATGACGGACGTCACGTTTCTGACGTTCTGACCGTTGATCGTGATTTTACGAGTCTATCGAATTATCTAACTGTAAGTATACAGTCTATCTCGTAGTTTTAAAAGATATCGAACCTACAAGGACTAATAGTCAATATAATGTTATTCAATTGGTACTATGTAAAGCTAAGGCTGATGATTACTTTGTTTGAACGAAATTAAAACGAAAACCAAATTAAGGATTAAGAAATATATCAAGAAAGAGAGGCCAGAATATGGATTCAGTGTACCACAGGGACTCTATAAATCATTGGCGTTAATTTATGGTTAAATTGCATTTAGTAAAAAATACCAGTTTAAAGACTCTATCTCACACTCTCGCGCTATTGATTAAATTCACACTTCCTAAGCATGAGATTTTGCTCTTACTCGCCCATTTTAATTAAGAAGCATATTTTGGAAACTAATTAGATCCTAATTGATACCTAAAGCGTTCTCGCTGTATTTAGGACCAATGCCCAGTTCTCACTATCCGGTCCAATTCTCACACTCTCGCACTATCGACTCAGACCTTTATTAGCTTTTCACTCTCGTGACAAAACAATTTGAATTAAACTTGGAAACTAAAGCCAAAACAAAATTTAATAAAGGTTTACGCCGAATTTAATTACCGAGTCCCGTCGGAAACGACGATCCTCACATACCGGACTCAAATGCATTTAGCTAGACATGGAATTAAACTTAGACAAATTAAACATGGTAATAGTAGATAAAAACAACATGATAAACAATGTGATAAACAACAATAATAAATAATATATAAAAAGCTGTAGAACTTGAATTAAAGACGGAAAAGCTTGAAATAACACGAATGGAAAATGAACTTTAATTATGCCGGCAGGCTTGCGATCCAAGAGTACAAAAACTTAATACCAGTGTTGTGATAATCTCTCAAAGTAAGCGATTATCACTTTGAAATGTAAATTTATGCTTAAAGCTAGAAAATGCAGAACTTCTGCGCAATACTTGGACGCTCAAAACTAAGAAAACTATCACTTATATAGAGGTCTGGTGCTTCAAAACCATCTCCCAGCGTGTAGAATAGGTTGAGACAAAGTAGGGAAGTGGGGAAGAATGTGTCAGAATGGGCCTCCATGTATTCTACTACTGGACCTGAATGGCGACCGCTATTAGGCTCATGGCGACCGCCATGAGCTTTAACTGACACTGATGACGTGGCTGGGTGCAATGGCGAATGCCATTAGGTGATGGCGAACGCCATGCACCAGAAAATTGGATTTTTCTGCATTCTCCTCCTCTTCTTGCTCCTTTTCCAATCTCTTTGCATAGACACTCCATAATCGAATAGTTCTTGAAATGTGAATAGAACAAGACATAATACTAACAAAACATGACAAAAATGACATAAATTAGCATGCGATTCGGGTCGAAATACACGATACTTTTTCACGTTATCAACCTTCATGACCATGACGATCGTCATATAGCTGACGGACCAACCTTTATGGTGTTCTGACAAGCCATCCTCATTTTGTTGACTGGATACTGTCATACCCTAATTTTGGCCCAAGTCATTTCATTAATCCATCAAGGAATTTTCATCATTGATTTATCATTCATGCATTAGTTCAGTTAAAAGTCAACTAAAAATTCAACTTGCCCTAATTGCATCCTAGCTCATCACATTTCCATTCATGTTTTTTATCCAATTTTGTATAAGTCCACTTGCCATGTTAGTTGAGTTTTAGGCTATTTCATGGTTTCTTGTACTAGAAGCTTTATTTTGGAAAAGTCAAAAAGTCAACTTTAGTTTCATCTAAAATCCAAAATAGCCTTTTCATGCATTGTCATTCATCATATATATTTTTCAACCCATTTCATATGTATTGCAAAAGTCAATTACAAAGTCAACAAAAATATTTTTGCATTAAAAGTGCATTTATCCATCATATTCTATTACTTGTCATCAACATTTGAATAAGACAAATTTGAATGTCATACATTCATACATAAGACAAATTTGAACTTTTCTTCTTCACCATGTCATAATCAAATTGAATTTTAAAAGAATAGGATAACCAAATTCAAAATGACATCATACCATGCATATTGTCTTTTCATGCATTGACCTCATCATTCATCAACATTCAAAATTCATATAACACCATCATCATCATCATTCAAAATTCAAAAAAAAAAAAATGAAGTGAGATGGAAATAGATAAAAAATGAATTGAAAGAAAAATTAAAAATGAATTAAAAGAAGAATTAAGTGGATTTCATTTATTACATCATTCATCAACCATTACATAAAGAATTACATAGCATCATGTTCACATGGCATCATACATGAAAACTTGCATAAAAATTAAAGCTAGCATTACACGGTTTCCCTCCTACATCCCACAAAATTAGGATCCAATTTCCCTCCCAATTCACTCATAGCACGATTAGTAATAACCTCACACAAGCACATCAAAATATCTCAGCATAAAACCTCACAAAACTCACACTAATTTCACTATTCACTCATTCTTCACACTCTTGAATCAAACCTCACACACTCACTTCTTACCTAATATAAGCCTATAAATGCTAAGCCACTAATTGCACAAAAATATAGAGCCACTGATTCCACACTGAGTGAAAAACCCGCAACACCATTGAATCCAAAACGTTCACTAAAGCTCCATTTTTGTAGCCATTAGAGCTTCTCATTGAAGCTCTAATTAAGCTTAGCTAAGCCTCTTCCTTCAATCTCAATCAACCATCATAATATTAATTCAGTGTACTTAAAAAATTGAAAGAAGAAAGTAGAAGAATGAGAAGGAATTAGAAGCAGAAGGAGGAAATAATTTAAGTAAAAGAGGGAAGAGGAAGGGATAAGAGTCACATTACCTAAAAAATTAAACTAGCTGGAGTTCTTCGCTGAAATATCTTGCTCTTATTTGGTTATTCTATTGGTTTTTATTGCGTTCTCTTCAAGTATTTTGTTTGTCGTGTATGTTAGACATGATTCCCTCATGATAATTGATGTTATTTGTTTGTAATTTGGACATATTGGATGTTAGGTTTAAGTTAAGGTTCTTATTTATGTAACTTTGATTTGACATGATTCTTTGAGTTTTTGTTGTTTTTGACGTTAGAGTCATGCTCAGGGCGTGTTTTTAGCTAGGGCTTATGTTGTAATTTTTTTGAATTTGGGTGAGTTTTATTGAACCTGGGTTTGAGCACTCAAGAACATTCATATGTTCTTGTGTTTCTTCAACGTGCTCATATCTTTCTGGGTAAAATTGTGTTTTGGATCATAAGAGAGATGGGATAATAAATGTTTTTGGTGTTTGTAGATATATATATATATATGTAGAGAGAGAGAGAGAGAGAGAGAGAGATCATTGATCCTCTCTTTTGATCAACTCGTCCCTTCTTTTCTAAAGAGGCCACATGGGCTCATCTCATTTGTTTGTTTTGGTCATCTGGGGCCCCTGTATAGGGAGCCCCACCGTTGTGAGTTAAGGTGTGATTGTATGTATAATGATTTCCACCATGGTCATGCAACCGTGATTGTATCCATGTAGCGCGCTACCTACCACAACAGTTACTTTAAACAACCGTTGTGATATGATTTAATGAAACATATTTAACCACGGTTTTCCTAAACAACCGTTGTGATATATATATATATATATATATATACAGCAGAGTTTATTATAAATGATATGGAACTCTTATTTCACCAATGCTCATTAAGCATATAACCTTCCAATCAGCACTAGAACATTATAATATGACAAATTAAGTTATATTAGAAGAATAAGTTCACGTTCAATTCTAGACAAGATTTCTTTAAGTCCTTATCTGTATTTTGTTCTTTGACAGTAAGAACTTGGTTTAATGATCCTTGTTCTTCAACCGCCCCTGCCTTCACCTCTAATTCTTTTTACAAAATATTATTTACTTTGCAAACAAAATCAGAGGTGGAGAGAGGGGTGGTTGAAGATCTACAATCATTAAACCAAGTTCTAACAGTCAAGGAACAACATGCAGTTAACAATGTGAAGAATTCTTGTCAAGAATTGAGCGTGTACTTATTTTCTAATACAATTTTATCTATTATATCATAATTTTCTAATACATTTTGGAAAGTTATATATTCGGTAAGGGATTGGAAAACACTCAAACCACATAATATATAATAAACTCATCTTTTAAACAAACATTAACAATAACATTCATAAAAAAAATTCATCAACGACAAACCATTAACAACAAACACGATACAACAAACCTATCCAGTCATAAAATGCTTCAGAAACATACCATACATGTCCCATAATGGCGTGTCATCAATGAAATAAGGATGACGATAAATTTAGACTTGCAAACTTGTGTATATTTTAAATTGATGTCATTCTGGATCTTTGACACAAGTTTGCAAGGCTAAATTTAGCTTCGTCCTCTTTATTGAAAGAAGCATCCATACCTATAGGTCAAAACCAGAAGGAAGTTCAAACATCATGAAACAAGCTATTGAAATAGATTTTGAAAAAAAAACTATAGAGAAAACGAACCTGTAAATACCCGTTGGCTAAGATTTGTTGTTATGGTTTTGTTTTGGGGTTTCCATATGAGAGAGACGAGTGAGAGAGTTGTTAGGGTTTCGCTTTGAGAGAGACGAGTGAAATAGTTGTTAGGGTTTTGTTTTGAGAGAGACCACTGTTATGTACTGAAGAGATATATGATTTTGCTTATATATAAATAAAGTATCACCTTTAATCACGGTTGATAATAAAAACCGTGGTGATATACAAGGTCAATAACATTTTTATCATGATAAACGGCTAATTGTTGGTGTTGGGATTCAAACCATTTCACTCCTTGTATGTTTTCACCATGGTTGCTTCATTTTGCTGTTGTGACATGTCCTCTAGTAAATACAAAAAAAAAGTGCCCAGAAATAAACTATTACCATGGTTAACACTATGGCCATTGTAAAATTGGTGTTACAAAAGGTCTATTTTGTAGTAGTGACTCTAGCCCTTGGATTTAGGGATGTCAATTTGCATATGTTAATAGGGATCCATGAGGGGATTATCTGTGTGGAGCTCCAAAATCGAGGATTTTCACCCCTAGGGATAAGGATGAAGGGAAAAGTCCCCCCCGATGACACTTTGGGGTGGGGACCGAGGAAGTATTCTTCGCCCCGCAGATTCCTTAACCCCGACCATATTATTTAAGTTTTATATATAATTATATAATTTGGCATTTTTTTTCATAAAAATAATAATTAATATATTAGAAAATGATGAGTTATTAGTGGATCATTTTATTTTTCTTGTTTCATTGTAGAATGTATTGTTTCATTACCCAAGTACCCAACCCTAAAAAAGTGCATCCATTACATACAGTGGAGAATGATGAGTTATTAGTGAAATTCTAGTGTCATATTTTTGATCGGAAAATATAGAAATGTTTTTAAGACTCGATCTCCGTGGATCTATGATTCTCCGTGAGGATCCATGGGGATGGAGAATAATATCCCCCGTGGCGCGGAACGGGGATGAGGATGGGGAAAATATTAGGGGGTGAGGCAAGGAGTGGGGAAACATCCTCCGTACATTCCCTGCCCCATTGACATCCCTACTTGGATCATGGTTGATCTCATAGTATGCAGATCTAGTTGCTCTTGTTTTGTTTGATTTAGCGCTTGACCTAAGGCCATCTGATCACAATCAGATGACCACGTGAGCATCACAATCCCTCTCCCTTGTGTGGGCTTTTGGGCCTTATCAGAATGGCCCTAGCCCCTTTGCTTAATAAACACATGCCCCGTTTTGTCTCACACCCCTTGATGGTGAGAAATTTGAACTTTGGGACCTTATTCTAGGGCTTGCTTCCCAATTGGTGCACCACTTTTTTGTTGGTCGTGCACCCCTTCTTTCTTTATTCGTATTTATTTATTTTCCTTTAACATTAGGCCTTAAGCCCACTTTGTTATATTTTCATTTAACACCAACATATTTTGCGAGTTGCACCCCTAACCTCTTATTCATGTTTTGTTTTCTCTTTTATTATTTTTACTTTACTTCATTTAAAAGTTACAAAAATAAAAAATCAACATTATTTTCATTACAACAAAGAATCAAACTATTTTCCTCAATTAAATTAAGACCATTTTTCAAACATTAAATCAATTTTTTTACAACTTGAACTAATAAATCTTTTCTCAAATTAAAACGGATTAAAAAGGACTAGTTGGATGTATATCCCTCTTTCCCCAAGTACTTGGATACTAGCTGTAATAGCTTGCCTTTCGAGTGTCGGTCTTCCTCTAAAAAAATTGTAATGAAACAATCAACTTCAACTTGTTCCTTCACGGATGAAAAAGGATTAGTTGGGCGTAATATCCATACTAGTCCCAGAGTGCTTGGAGTCAAGTCGTAATAGCTTGCCTTTCGAGTAGTTGTCATCTTTAAGGAACCTAGACTCGATTCGTTTCAAACCTCTTTTCACAATAAAATCGGATTAAAAATGATTAGTTGGATGTAATACCCATCCTAGTTCCCAAGTATTTGGATACAAGCCTATTAACATTCCTTTCAAATGTTTGTCTTCCATGAAGGAATCATAAATTAATTTGCCTCAGAAGTTTCATAAATAACTTGTTTGAAAAAGGATTAGTTGGATGTAATATCCATCCTAGTCCCTGAGTATTTGGATACAAGATGTAATAGCTTGCCTTTCGAATACTCGTCTTCCAACAAGAAAAACTCAACCAATCAAATTAATTTTGCCAAAGTGCAATAAAAAATCAAACTTTTTCATAAACAAACGGTGTTTTATCCATTCCGACGTGATATACAAATAAATACTTTAGCCTCCCATGCGCGAGTAACAAGCAATGTTTAATTGCTCAAATGCGATCAGAGCAGGATCCATTCTGACGCGATATACAAACAAATGGTTCAACCTCCCCTGAGCGAGAAACAAGTAATGTTTAACCACTCGAATACGATCTGGGCAGGATCCATTCTAATGCAACATACAAAAAAATGCTTTAGCCTCCCATTCCCGAGCAACAAACAATGCTTAACTGCTCAAATGCGACCTGAACATCATTTACTAAAACCAACTAACCAACAAACATTTGCTACAAGAGCTACGTAGCTTTGAGTTCTCCATCGCACCTGGGATACGTAGAAGTGAGATTCAACGTCTTGTCAAACACCCTAATAAAAAACCTATTTTTTAGTCCTTTTCATTTCACATACGAGATAAAAAATAATTAGAAGAAATCAAACAATATACCCTAACACTCTTAATCTTAAAGCTGATTAAACAGTTCCCGTTGGGTTCAGCGAATGTGTGGGGTGCTAATACCTTCTCCACACATAACCGACTCCCGAACCTGAATTTGGTTCTGATGACCATAGTTTTTCCTTTTAGGGTTTTATCAACGTTTCCCCTTTAAAAAATAAACTTTGGTGGCGAATCTTTTATTATTTAGAGCGTTTGTACGCTCGGGTATTTTTTGCGCTGCGGCAGCTGGCGACTTTACTGGGGAGTATACACGAGCGATTTTTTGAGGTCGCCCTCTTACATGTGAACTTTTAATTTATCCTAAAGGTAGGGAAGGGGAAAAAATTTAAATAAACCCGTGAAAGCGTGCAATACAAAACAATGCAATAAGAGATCGGGAAACAGGGTTCGTTATACTAAGGGAAGATACTAGCACCCTAAGTATCTATAGTATCCTATAGGAACCTCTTGTATATATTTGTATTAATGTTGATTAAGTCATCTGCTGTGTATTGGGGATTTATTGACTGTTTTGAGTGCGTGATAAGAGTGGGAACTATTTTTACTGTTTTTTGTAAGTTGAAATAAACTAAGACAAAGGTGTAGGAACCTAAAGGTTTTACTTATTATTGTGCTCGCTAAGATCTCGCAATCTTATGTCTACATATTCTCAAAAGGAAGTTGAGAAATCAGAGCATTCGTAGTTCCACCTACTAATGGGTGGAATTGGGTTTGTTGGGTTTGAGAGATAAGACAAATTGTCATCTTAAGGGAGATATCTCACCTATTCACCACAAACATTTTTAGAAAGAAGATAATAAGGGAAAAAGCTTTAAACTTGGATGTAGAAAATCCAAAGTAGTGCCATATCTTCCTTTAAATGAGTCTTTGCATATTAAGAGAAGGACCTTGACTTGGATATAGAATCAACAAGTGTGCCACTTATGTCACTTAAATGAAATGAGTGTTTTTTATACCATGATAAGAGAAGGACTCTGTCATACCCCAAATTTTGACCATTAAGATTCCCCATCATTGTTCAAATCATCATCACAATATGGATGGACCATCATACCTCATTAGTCTTCCCAAAGATGGGTGAGCATCCACTACAATCAAATTTAGGGTTTTAAGCCCTCTCAGAGCTCTTAGACAAAGGATCAATCAAGGAATGACATGATCTTCAATTTGTCTAAACCTCTCAAATATCCACAATGGATCAAGAGGACTCCCACATCAAGGTTTAAGCACAAGGCTGCAACAGTCCAAGTGGATTAAGCCTCAAGATCGCCAGTGGCACCAAATTAGGGTTTTGGTCGACTGGGACCTCCAGATGGAAATTTTCCTCTGGGCATGAGCCAAAGGCTTAAAAGCACAACCTAATATGCTTCAAGGGACATCATGAACCCAATCATCATGTCAATTTTTCCTCAGGGGATGCATTCATAAAAAATCAAGAATTAGGGTTTCTTGACCTAATTCACCCCTAAGTTGACTTTTGGGACAAGACATGAGCCAAGACCTCAAGAGAGGATTTGAGGGTCTATAACACACTACATTGATCCATTTGCAACAATGGATTGATCCAAGAAGCTTGATCAACAAGTTTTAAATTCATCAGAACCACAATTAGGGTTTCACGGGAAAAGTCAACTGTGCCTTTGACTTTTGACCCAGGCATGCTCCCAAACCTTGGGACATGATTCAATACGCCCTATAACACCTATTAAATCAATCCATTAAGTTTGATTTAGGTCAAGGACTTGATTTCATAGAGGATCGCACAGTTTGGAGTTCATCTGACAAAAAGTCAATTGTGCACAAAAGTTAACTTTGACTTTTTGAGATTTTTCACAATTATGGTTCTTTGACCCCAAAATGATGTTAATATGTGATTGGGATCATCATTCATCAATAAAAATCAAGAAAATTGGGATAACTTGTAAAAGGGGTAACCATAAAAAACTTAGACATTTTCTAAGTTATGGAACAAAGTGGCTAGGGTACCAACTTCCAAGGATCATAACTTGGGATCCAAGCAACCATTTAGGCTGATCCAAAGATGGATTTGTAGCTCTCATGGCATAATTTAAAAGTGTCAACTATACCTCATTCCAATTCATCAAAGATTTTGAGTTATGGTTGGATCAGAATGGCTAAAAACATGAAATGCCACTTTTTCCAACACTTAGTGAAATTTTCACTAAGTCAGAATCTGTCTTGTTTTTTTTCCAAAAGTAGGGGGATTTTTCACTTGGATCCAAAAATTATCAAGAAAAACTATGATCACACATGTGTTGTATCATATAAGAGCTTTCCAAAATGGCCAAGAACTCCATCAAACTCCACTTAAGCCATGAGATATGACAATGACAATGTGCCTTGCTGCAAACTGTCATGGCAAGGCAGATTTGTGCATTTGGCTCGATTTGAGCAAATTTTGCAAATGTCAAACAAGTTTATCCATCTGAAAACCTCAGGGGGAGACCAAGGAGGGACAAACACTGATCCATCAGCCTCCCAAGTCCTTGGAACCAAAAGTAGCATGCCAAACCTAGAAATTCCTAAAAGAGGAACAAGACTCCAATTTTGATTTGGAGCATTTAATGGATGTGTAGCGAGCGATTTTGGACGCGGTTCTTAAGCGCTGGTCGCTCTCTGCGGTTGAGCTTAAACTACAGGTCGATTCATTTTTTATCCTATTGTGAGCTGAATAAGGAAGGGAAATAGATGTCTCCAATTAACCCTGCTTTGCATACTGAGTTTAAACAGCGGTCTGTTAGGTTACGGATGCTATCAATGTGGGGGGCCTTTGTACTGGTTATTTGTATTTTCGCCAATACGGTTTTCTTTCTTTCTAGGACTTTCTAGCGGGGAACAAGGATTAGGATGTTAGGACTGATGCTTTTTGATGGGTATGTGAGAGTATGGGATTTTGGTTTTTTGTTGATTGTGCTCGCTAAGATATTTTCTTTCGATCTTATGCCTACGTATTCCCGTTTACCGAAACAGGGAAATCAGAGCGTTCGTAGAATGGGAGGAAATTGGTTTTTGGTGTCTTGTTCAAAGCCCAAGACGTGAAGCGAAAGGTGATTTATATCTTGTTTAAAGCCCAAGTTGTGAAGCTGAAAAGTCTATTTGTATCTTGTTCAAAGCCCAAGATATGAAGCAGAAAGGCCTCGACTTTAGAGAGAATTTGTCATCTCTAAAGAAGGGTTTATCTGTCACAATTGTTGGGTGACTGGTTATAAAGGAAAATTACTTTAGCCGGGATACGCGGATCCTAGCAATGCCATAATTTCCTTTAAAGAGGATTTTGACCTGAAGGAGAAGACTTTAACTCAGTGTAGAGCAATGCTATCTTTCCTTAGGAATTTCTCATGCTAAAAGAGGGACAGTGGCATGGATGTAGATGATCCAGAGGCTTGCCGCTTACAGCGATTAGATGAAGGGGAAGGAGTTGTTGATGTTTGTGTACTGTGAACGAGGCACAACTTTGATGCTAAAACGTTGATTGGATCAACCAGTGGTTTTCTTATACAAAGCCTAAGAGGAGGCTATTATGTGTCTCGTACAAAGCTCGAGAGAGAGGCTAAAAGGTTTTTGACTCAACGAGGGAGTCTTTTGGTATCTCGTATAAAGCCCGAGATGAAGGCTATTTGACTCAACAAGAGAGTTTTTTTGTATCTCGTACAAAGCCCGAGATGGAGGATGTTGTTTGTTTGGCTCAATTAAGAACCTTTTTGTATCTCGTATAAAGCCCGAGATGGAGGCGAAAAGGGTGATTGACTCAACGAGGGAGTCTCTTATGTGTCTCGTACAAAGCCCGAGAGAGAGGCTAAATGTTGTTTGACTCCGCTGGGGAGAATTTTGGTATCTCGTACGAAGCCCGAGATGGAGGCTAAACATTTGCTTCACTGGGAAGAATCATTGAACAAAGCCCAAGAGGAGGCTATGGTAACTGTTTCAGTTAAGTGACAGGTCCAGTATACTGATTTTAAAGAGAAAATCAGTTCTTATATGAGCAACACTGTACTCAGGGATTTGATTTGAGGATCAAGGATATTTCCTTCTCTTTGAGGAAACGGGAAATCCAAAGGGTATTGAGACTGTCCGAGTCTGCGGGTTTCCTTCCAATTTAATGAAGGGGTCACTTGAGAATGTCTTTGAGACTTAAGGAAGTTAGACTGTCCATGTCTATAGTTTTATCTTTGGTACTATGTTTTGAGAAACAGTAGTAGACTCTTTGAAAGGACTGTTCTATGCAGATGACTAAGTTCTGTTCCTATACCTCTAGGAGGTCGTCGGGACAATTTATACGAAGCCTAAGAGGAGGCTGGAAGCTTTTAAGAAGCCGATCGGTCCTTGTATGAAGCCCAAGAGGAGGGTATCATTCCCGAAGGAAGAATCATTATACGAAGCCTAAGAGGAGGTTGTGGATACTTCTAAGAAGCCGGCGGGTCCTTGTACTATGCCCAATAGGAGGCGGGGTTGCTTTTAGGATGCCCGTGGGTCCTTGTACGATGCCCAAGAGGAGCCCGATGCTTTTAAGAAGCCCGTGGGTCCCCAAACCCCAAGAAATTCAAGGCAATCTATTCACAAGGAATAGATCAAGTCAGGAAAGTTCGAGAATTTGGAAGAAACTCAAAGATGCCATTCACGGAGAATACATTCATCTCTGGGAATAGAGTTTCTTGACAATTCCTAATGAGGACAGCCGAAGAGAAGACTGTATCTGGTGATCCTATTGGGGATCTAGTTGTCTATTTCTACGAATAAACGAAACGGCGTCACCTAGTTCTAGACGTAGTTGTCGGGGAAACTCCAAATATCTATACTATTATTACACAGTTGATATGAGTTTATGAAAGAAGACTTACAGCGAAACAGCCCCACAATACAGTTATATATATATATGAGTTTATGAAAGGAGACTTACAGTGAAACAGCCCCACAATACAGTTATATACATATGAAAGCGGTAAATGAAAGCGGGTAAACACTTACTCGGTTGTAGAGCTTCCATGCTGTTTGGTTAGTTGTTCAACAAAGAAAGATTGAAAACAACAGTATATTCAAAATCAAAGGAGAAAGTGCTTTGAAAAAGAAAGATTTGAGGCTTACAACTCAAGGAGATGCCCAGGGTTTTATCAGTGAGCGCACTATTATTTTTGTACAGAGGGACTTATACAAGTGACTGATGCCCAAAAGGTTTTCTGTACAAAAGGATGGGTCTTACACTCTCTCAAAAGGCCCATAAGTTTTAAAGAAAAAGAGTGGGGCTTATAACATGAGGGTAGGCCCAGATGATTTTTCCATTTGAAATGGCGATCGCGCCGAGGTTTTCTTTTAACGCGGAGGGACTTATACAATAAGTGAGGCCCAAAAAGATTTTGGTTAAAAGGGGATTGGGTCTTACACTCTATTAGAGGCCCAAAATTTTTGAATGGGTCTTATAGCTCAAGGAGAGGCCCAAAGTTTGTTTTTCAACGGATGATGATCGCGTCGAACTTTTTGAAATACAACGGGACTTATACAATAAGTGAGGCCCAAAGTGGGTTGTATTTACAAAGGGTTGGGTCTTACACTCTATTAGAGGCCCAAGAGTTTTGAATGGGTCTTATAGCTCAAAGAGAGGCCCAGGGTTATTTTTAAAAGGGCGACGATCGCACCGTTTATTTGAAAATGTACAGGGGGACTTATACAACGAATGAGGCCCAAAATGTTTTGGTCAAGAAAGGATTGGGTCTTACACTCTAACACAAACATGGATTACATGGTGAATTAGCTCAAACACAACATATACTACATGTATGAGATGTGTATGATCAGTGGACTTCAAAGCAATGCATGATTTCAAGGATTCCAAGTTGTGATGCTTACCTCTTTTTGAGCTTTTTGGAGTTTTTCTGCAATCTGTCAAGCCTCTTGTTCCAGAAATGATTTGATGCTTTAGACACACTCAAATGATCCCTTAGAAGCTTTTAGGATGATTGGAATCAACTGGTACCTGCAAAAACACAAACTGTCCCTTTCTTGCAAAAGGGGTTAAAAGTGACCAAAATGGCAACTCTCTCAAATGGTGTTCCAGATGTTGGGAACCATTTGGGACAGTTCAAGGATGATATTTGGAGTGTGTTTGAGGTTTTATCTGGTTTGGAAAGTAACTGAATCAAGACATGGCTTGAAAAATGCAAAAAAGTGTCATTTTGAGGTTTTGAGAAGTGACTTTGTGATTTTGTGATTACAGGTCACTTGTGAAAGTTTGCACAGCTTACATATGGTATATATGAGGTGTGTGTGTGATTAGTTTGAGTGGAATTGCTTTCTAACTCAAAAACTCAGAATTACTTGCTTTGGAAGGTAAATTTGAGGTGAAAGAAGAGATTTTGAGGAAAGCATCTGTTTGATGGCTTTGGTGTACTCAAACTGAGCACAAAGGAGCTCCATTTATAGTAGAGCAAGTTTGTTTTCGCAGCAACAGTGAATGGTGGCTGCAGCAGAGGTTTGGCCAATGTTGTCCAATGAGAATCAAAGTATCCTCTAGCCATTGACTAGAGGTTAGGGAACAGAGCTTTGGTTCCCTACATGTTGGAGGAATGTTGACTGAATTCAGTTACAAATGTGTCAGTCCATGCCACCTCTAAGCATCTATTAAATGCTCCAATCCAAAATTGGAGTCTTGTCCCTCTTTTAGGGATTTTTAGGAATAACATGCTACTTCTTGTTCCAAAGACTTTGGAGGCTTGGCTCAGTGATTGTCCCCTTTAGATTTGATCCTCAGAGGTGTCCAAAGTGATGACAAGGCTTGGAAATTCGTGTGTCATAAGAAATGTGCAAATCTGTCTCATGAAAAATTCAGCTGCAGCAAGCCGTTTTGTAAAATTCATAACTCCCTGCTCGAGTATGGTACAAGGACGTTCTACACCTTTCTAGAAAGCTGAGACAACATAATTCAACTTTGATGTTGGACTTTGGTCTTGGTTCAGCTTGCAAAGTCATAAAAAATGGCCTTGAACTTGTGTAGTCGAATCTGTCCCAAAAGCTGTCATGAAAATTCTGCATTATCAATGCTTTTTCCGAAAATCATATCTCCCTGCTCGAGTATGCTACAAGGACGTTCTACACCTTTCTGGAAAGCTGAGACAACGTACTTCAACTTTGATGTTCAAGGTTTTCCTTGAATCAACTTGGATCATGGAGAAAAACATCCTTAAAGTTGGGACATTCTTGCTGGAAAAATATTAATGATGTCCTATGAAATGTTGAAACATTTGACAACTTTGATCATTAATAATTCCAAACTTTAATCACTTGTATATTTTAATCCACTATGATATTTTGAATGGAAGTGAATTGCATCTTTGATGCTTGTCTTGCATGGTGACAAAGCTTGAAAATTGGGGGTGGCACAAGAAAAGTGCACAAAATCTGTCCTAAAAAATCAGCTCGAGCAAGGCCTGTTGTGAGGTTCATAACTCCTTGCTCAAGTTGAATTAATGGGAGTTAAAATACATTTTGGAAAGCCCTAATGACATACTTTAACTTTGATGTTTGACTTTGGTCTTAGTTCAGCTTGCAAAGTCATCAAAAATGGTCTTGAACTTGTGTAGTCAAATCTGTCCCAAAAGCTGTCATGAAAATTCTGCTTTATCACTGCTTCTTGCGAAGATCATATCTCCCTGCTCGAGTATGCTACAAGGACGTTCTACACCTTTCTGGAAAGCTGAGACAACATACTTCAACTTTCATGTTTGACTCCAGACCTGGTTCAACTTGGATCATGGAGAAAAATGTCCTTGAATTTGGGGTATTCTTGCTGAAAAAATATTAATGATGTCCCATGCAATGCCAGAACATTGGACATTAAGAATTCCCAACTTTGATCACTTATATCTTTCAATCCTCATGATATTTTGAATTGATTCCTTCTACAATGTTGAAGTATCAAATACCCTCTTTAAAAGTAGCTCTTACTCAAAATCAGTGGATGTTTGGATCAATAGTTACAACCTTGAAAAGTTGTGCACTTGAACATGATTTTAACTTAGAAAAAATTTCTAAGTTTCTTTCAATTTGATCAATTTTGCAATTTTGCATGATTTCTTGATTTAAATTTGATCAAATTAAATCATCCATCATATTTTCTTGAGTAATGGCTTGTGAAGGTCAAAGTTGACCAAAAGTCAAACTTTGACTTTCTGCGTCAGTTGACTTTGTATTAGATGAACTTGAGGCTTGATCCACTTGAAATGTTGTACTCTTGTGCTTAATTCTTGATGTGGGAGTCGTCTTGATCCTTTGTGAATGTTTAAGAGGTTAGACAAGTTGAAGATCATGTCATTCCTTAATTGATCCTTTGTCTAAAGGCTCTGAGAGGGCTTGAAACCCTAAGCTTGATTGTAGTGAATGCTCAACAATTCCTTGAGGAGATTGATGAGGTATAAAGGTACATCTGTATTGTGTTGATGATTTGCACCATGATGGGAAATCTTAGTGGTCAAAATTTGGGGTATGACAGATGCCCCTATTTAATCTTCTTGGACCCGAAGGTGTGAATGGCGAAGGTATTCGGGCATTCGGGGTGCAAGAGGATTAAATATCGGAATACCCGAAATTTTGATGGTGGTTATGAATGTTAGCTTACGCATTCATCTTCTTTAGCTAAGCGAAGATGCTTAGTAAAGGTAAACTTCCCCTCGATCCTGGTCTTCAGCCAAGGAGCTGGTCTCAGTTTTCTTTTGAAATAAACTTCCCCTCGATCCTGGTTTCCTACCAAGGAACTGGTCTTAGTTTCTTTTGTCAACTTCCCCTCGATCCTGGTTTCCTACCAAGGATCTGGTCTCGGTTTCTGATATAAACTTCCCCTCGATCCTGGTTTCCTACCAAGGACCTGGTCTTAGTTGCTGAAATAAACTTCCCCTCGATCCTGGTTTTCTACCAAGGAACTGGTCTCAGTTTCTTTTGTCAATAAACTTTCTTGACAAGGAACGCTATTAGTAGCGGTTTTCCTTCAAACTTCTCGTCGAATTTTCCTGGGGAGATGCCATTTGAGTGGAAAAAGTTTTGATGTCAGACTTGCTGGGGAACCCATTCGTCTGAGCTGTAGAGGTGCACAAACTTCTCTGTTTTGGAGACGCCATTTGTCGATTCTACTGGGGAAAGCGAGTCTCTTGAGAGACTGTTTTCGTTTGGGGACTTACATCATACTTTTCTCGGGATCTTTCCGGAGAAATGCCATATGATGGAATCCAATTTTGAGGTGCCGATGACCTTTTCATCAGTGGTCTTTTCGGAGCAAAACTGCCGTACCGCCGAATCTCTGATTAAGAGGCTTTCTCTGGGGATCTTCCTTAATCCGGGAAAGCAAGGATATCATCTTCAATGGCGAAGAGTGATATTTGTTGAAAGTTTTCTCTGGCTTTTCAGAGGTTCAAGTTATCAAAGTGGTCAAGGACCAACTTTATTCCAGAAGTAAACTGGAGGAGAGAGATTGTTCAGACACAGCGTTTCCTGACGAGGAAAGAACTGACAACTCGATTGAGAGAACTCCTATCACTAAGGGACAAGACCGGCCAGAGTGATAGCGATGCAATATGAAATGTGAATGCAAATCAATAATGCATGATGTATGTATGTATATGCTGACGAAACTGACGCGACACACAAACTAAAAGATGAACACGACTGGATACTCGGCCATCGCGGGGCGTATAGAGATATCGCTGGTTCAAGATAGCAATTCCACCTTGCTTAGGAGAGATAATCCCTACGGGGAATACCGTTGATCGGGCTTAGGAGGTAAGAACTCTGCCGTGGATGTCAGACGAAACAAGGTCTCTGACACAGTTGATCCCTTTATTCAGGCGTACTGGGCCTAGAAGGAGTACTTTGATTCTGCACTTTAAAGTTCGCTTACTTCTGGAGAAGCGACCGACGTTCTTCTGATGTTTAACAGTCAAAAGAAATTGCCATCTTTATTTTAAAAGCGGAAAAAGTTTTAACAAGTAAATTCATTTTTGTTTCATTTCAAGAATCGTTAGTCATGTTAACAACGTCGTTCTGTAAAGCTAAAACAAGCAAGAATTACAAACAAAAGCACAAGGCTCAAATTTTATTGATAAGATGGAAATCAGCCAAACGCGTGATTCCATTGAGTATTTACAAAGTTTGAAAATGGTAATTTACATGGAAAAGGGCTACGTTGAAACATAACGACCACTGTCCTTCTACCAACTTTGAATTCGGGACATCCTGAGCTTCTGTCGAAGATGACCTTGACTGGAGTTTTCCTCCGATGGATGCTGTAACTGCTGCTGAGGGACTTGCCTCTGTTGAACATAGTTACTTGCCATTATCCCTAATTTTTGCCTGGATTGTACTATGAGATTTCCAATCCACCGGGATGGTTTTTTTTTTCATGTCTCTAACTTTTGCCTGGACCTCCCTTTCGGGTTTTCAATCCACCGAGACGTTTTTTTTTTTTTTAGTTCAGGCAAAGTATTTCTTGACTACATCAACATTTGTGGGGTAGGCAAATTCCTCTCCGTCCATGGTTGCAAGTCTCAAGGCACTGCCTGAGAAAGCTTTTATGACCACATAGGGGCCATCATAATTTGGGGTCCACTTGCCCCGAGAGTCAGTGAGAAATGGTTGTATCTTCTTGAGCACAAGGTCTCCTTTTCTGAAGACACGAGGTCGGACCTTTTTGTCGAACGCCCTCTTCATTCTTTGTTGATACAACTGACCATGGCATAGTGCCGTTATTCTCTTTTCTTCGATCAGATTCAGTTCATCGTGTCGGTTTTGACACCATTCAGCTTCGATGAGCTTCGCTTCCATCAATACCCGGATTGATGGGATCTCTACTTTTATGGGGAGAACTGCCTCCATGCCATATACTAGAGAGAAAGGGGTTGCCCCAATTCCATTTCCGTAATGATTGACAGCTCCGTCAAAGATAAGTCCCCACTGGGAACCTGGTTCTGGCCCTTCACTGGGTAGCGGTTCATCGCAATCTTTCATTTTTAGATACATGACATCTTCTTCTGGGAAGTCAAACCCGATTTATTCTTGATTGTCAATCGGTTGATGAGCCAAATGATCGGCTAAAATACTTCCTTTAACGGCTTTCTGAGCGTGGTACTCTATGTCATATTCTGATAACAGCATCTGCCAACGGGCAATTCTTCCCGTGAGAGCAGACTTTTCGAAAACGTACTTAATTGGATCCATTTCGGAGGCCAACCAAGTAGTATGACGAATCATGTATTGGCGAAGACGTTTGGCTGCCCAAGCCAAAGCACAACAAGTTTTCTCGAGCATTGTGTACCGAGTCTCGCAGTCGGTGAATTTCTTGCTTAGATAGTAAATGGCAGACTCTTTCCTTTTGGTTTCGTCTTGTTGGCCAAGTACACATCCCATTGAGTCCTCTAGAACTGTGAGGTAAATGATCAGTGGTCTTCCTTCCACTGGAGGTGATAGAATCGGCGGATTCAATAGGTATTCCTTGATACTGTCGAAGGCGGTTTGGCAATCTTCTGACCAAACGCAATCCTGGTTCTTTTTGAGTAACTTGAAGATCGGCGCACATGTCGCGGTCATAAGGAATATGAATCTGGAGATGTAGTTCAAACGTCCCAGGAATCCTCTGACTTGTTTTTCAGTTTTCGGAGAAGGCATTTCTTGAATGGCCTTGACCTTGTTAGGATCAACCTCAATTCCTTTCTGGCTGATGATGAACCCTAAGAGTTTCCCTGAACGGACACCGAAGGTGCACTTGTTGGGATTCAAGCGGAGCTTGAATTTTCTTAGACGTTCGAACAATTTTGACAGATGTTCAACGTGCTCACTCTCTATTTTTGATTTTGCAATCATATCATCGACATACACTTCGATTTCCTTGTGTATCATGTCATGAAACAGAGTAGTCATGGCCCTTTGATAGGTTGCCCCGGCGTTCTTCAAACTGAACGACATTACCTTGTAACAAAAGGTACCCCATGGGGTAATGAACGAAGTTTTCTCCATGTCTTTCGGCGCCATTTTGATATGGTTATAGCCCGAGAATCCATCCATGAAGGAGAAAATTTTGAACTTTGCTGTGCTGTCTACCAGCATGTCAATGTGTGGTAAAGGAAAGTCGTCCTTTGGACTAGCCTTGTTCAGATCCCTGTAGTCAACACACATTCTGACCTTTCCGTCCTTTTTGGGAACGGGTACGATGTTGGCTAACCATTGAGGATATTCAGACGTAGCGAGGAAACCCGCGTCAATCTATTTTTGTACCTCCTCTTTGATTTTGATGGCCACGTCCGGGTGAGTGCGTCTCAACCTTTGCTTTACTGGAGGACATTCTGATCTCAACGGTAAGTGATGTTCCACGATGCTGGTATCCAACCCTGGCATATCCTGATGGGACCAAGCGAATACATCGGGAAATTCTTTGAGAAGCTTTATCAAACCCTCTCTGGCAGTTGGACTGAGCAGTGCCCCAATCCTGATTTCTTTTCTCTCTTGCTCTGAACCCAAGTTTACCATTTCCAACGGTTCTTTATGAGGTTCAATGGACCTTTCCTCTTGTCTGAGTAATCGGGAGATCTCTTCTGGAATTTTGTCGTCATCTTCTTCTTCAGCCCCAAATACCGGGAACTCAAAGTTGGGAGAAGGCATCGGATCATATGTTTCAACTGCGTTTAAAACAAGCAATCTGCATGACGTGATGATTTGTGTTTAGAAGAGATAGAGAGAATGCAAGAGTGTGTGCAGTGTTTTTATTTTACTGCTTGTTTTTATTTTTACATGTTTTTTAGGATTACCATTTTCTGAAAAAGCAAAAAGAGAAAACAGCAATTAATGCGGAAATTACAGAACGACGTTATATTATTTATGAACAAGTCAACTCTTGAAACTACAGCCCTATAAAACAAAACTCTGTCGCTTTGGGCAAAGCGAAGAGGGAAATTTACAGAAAGTGAACCCTATTAAAAAATCCGTTTCACCTGGGCAGGGTGAAAGGTTAAAGATGGCAATTACTTTGACTGATGAACGACCTTCGAAACCTCGACGGCAACCTATTGGCGGTGAACTCCTCGGTGAATCACAAAGTCTGGCACCTTCCTTGATTTGTCTTCAGAAATGACGCTGATTTCTGGTGGAGCGGGATCATTGGAATCTGTCTCCCAGGCAGAATTGTCGTAGGAGAATTCCTCTGTTGCATTTTGCATAGCATTGGTACTCTCAGCTGTACCTCCCCATCCAGTTGGCTGGATGTCTTCGAATCTGATACGAGAGCTTTTGGGAGCAGTGTACTTGACCATAAAGTCGTATTTTCCACTCGGTTCTCCCAGGGTGTCCCACACTTCTTTCGAACTGGAGGAGTCATCTCTCTCGATGACGCTGACCTTGGGAAAAGCATAGTTGATGAATTCAAGTCCTGCAAACGTTGTGAATTCATCTTCATGTTAAGTAGTTTCTGAATGACCTGAGTGTTGATCCCATGACATGGTGGGGACGTAGGTATTCTGTTCGATGATGCTAAGCTGAGTTTCATTGCTCGGCTGACTTTCTTGCCCCAAGTTTCCTGGATAAGGTTGCCACATTGGCAGACCATCCATTGGGCCATAGTAGTTGTAGTCAAAATTGTCTTTCATCGGAGTGTCTTCCTCTAATGAATTTGGCGGAGCACGACATCCTTCCGGATCACAATCTCCATATATCGTTTCGACGTCTGACCGGGGTATAAATCTCGGACTTTCTGTAGGAAAGCAAAAAGGCATAGGCACCTCTTCCTGAGACATATAACCGTCCTTGTTAAGGTAGGACTTCCATTCTTCATCCGTGTCAAAGGGATCTTCCTCATTGATAGCATGTACTGCTTGAGACACTGGGTGGAGAAAACCTCCACTGTGGAAGAAGTTTTGAAGGGGATGAAGACTTTCATCGTTGGCAGCTGTCTGGGTACAAGTTGCAGAAAAACCAAGACCCTTCTTTATTTTATTGTCAATAGGAATGACAAGCTGTCCCCATCCGGTTGTATCGGTACTCTCGATCGCTTTGATAGCATCTTTGTATAAGGAAATCGATGTTCCTCCTTTAGATTGATCGTTCTTGCTCACCGATAGTGCTTGGAACTGAGTTCCAATAACCTCCTCAGGTTCTACACAAGCAGATGATGATAAGTTACTCACGAGCAAGGCTTGTTCCCCACAAACCGTGACAAGTTGGCCGTTCTTGACGAACTTTAGCTTTTGGTGGAGGGTTGAAGTGACCGCTCCAGCCTGATGTATCCAAGGTCTTCCTAATAAACAACTGTATGTTTCCCGGATGTCCATGACCTGGAAAGTGACTTGGAAAGTTTGAGGACCAATAGTTATGGGAAGATCAACTTCGCCGATAACCGTTTTTCTGGATCCGTCAAATGCTTTGACGACGACATCGCTGGTTATCATCGGAGGGCCTTTGAATGATAATTGCATCAAAGTGGACTTCGGCATAACATTCAGGGCTGACCCTGTGTCTACCAGTACGCTGGCTAAAGCATCGTCCTGGCAGTTAACTGTAATATTGAGCGCCATGTTATGACGGCGACCCTCTTCGGGTAATTCCTCATCACTAAATCCCAAATTATTGCAGGAAGTGATGTTAGAGACAATGCTATCAAAATGTCTGATTGTTACATCCTGTTCCACAAAGGCTTGCTCCAAGATTTTCTGTAGAGCCTCCCCGTGGGCTTCTGAACTGAGTAACAGTGATAATACCGAGATCTTTGAAGGAGTCTGTAACAGTTGATCGACAATGTTGTATTCACTCCTTTGGATGAGCTTCAGCATCTCATCGTTGTTTTTTGAAAGGTCAGGATTACTGGATTGACCGAATGGTGGATCGGGAGCTTCTGTCTGAAGTTCCTTTTCTTTGTTAACTTCCCCAACCCCTCGGTTAAAGATTCTACCACTCCGTGTTACACGACTGATGTCTGCAATGTTCACAACGGAGGGTAATGAATTTCCCTTCCATTCTCGACTATTGTTGCACCGTATTTGTAAGGGATAGCCTTAGTTGATTCATACGGTAGTGGTCCTGGTAGATAGATGACTACAGGAGCCTTCTGATTTTTCTGACCATCATAAGTAATCTCGATCCGTTCCCGGTTGGGAACTTTAGATTCATCAAGTAGAGGGATGATGGCAAAAACATCCCTGGTATGGTGATGACCAGAGATTGTGACAACATCCTCGACTTGATTGGCAAGGTAGTTCGGCGTCCAGTTGATGGGTCCAGAACCTGGATATGGACGAATCTCTCCACGATCCACCTGACCTTGAAGAGCTGCTCTCACAAGGTAACACCCTTGGTTACTTTCCGAACAGACGCTACAATGATCGTAATTGTGTGGTGGCACCTGTTCACGCCCACTTTGAATACAATGTAACCTCACTAGGTTAGCTTCCTCATATCGGACATCCTGATTTTGACGACGAGTAGGATTCCTGTTACTGATACTAATTTGCTGAGTATCTTCATCCATATAAATTAGCATCCACCAGTGATTTAACAAGTGCTGGAGTGCCTCCTGGACAAGGGTACAACCCCGATCGTTTTTGCAACCTGCTTTACAGTTTTGATAGTCATGTGATATTAAGAATCCGAGTCAGACCTGCTCAGCATGTAACTCTACCAGGTTGGTATTCATCACGCGAATATCGAAGATCTGAACCATATTGATCTGATAAGGGTTCCTATCATGGTAGTCTTGGATCCATCCAAGATCCATCTGACGCTGGAGGGCCTCTTGTATGAAAGAGCATCCCTGTTTGTTTACCGAGCAAGTCAGACAGGAACTGTAATCATGTCGCGGCAGATTATGATACTGGCTTTTCCTTGAGTGCATCGCCACCAAGTTGACATTCATTGCACAGATGTCGTGGTTCTGAATGACGTTGGAGTTCGTATAGACCAGGTTAACTCCACGAACTCGGTGCTCTTAGATCCATCCGAGATCCATCTGTTCCTGTAGAGCTGATTGCACTACCGAACATCCTTGGTTATCTTTAGAGCAGATATCACACCGGTGATAGTTATGAGGTGGCACATGGCCATATCTACTCTGTCTACAATGCATCTTGACCAGATTGGTCTTTAACAAGAGTACATCGTGAATTTGATAGACATTGTTAGTCTCTTTCTCAATCAGATTGACTGCAGCTTTCTCATGTTGAGGCAGAGGGTTCGTGAGAAAATTGGGATTCGTATCTTTGAAAGATAAGAGCCCACTCCTAACAAGTTTTTGCACGCCCGACTTAAAATTGAGACAATTCTCAATGTTATGCCCTGAACCTCCTTGATGATAAGGGCATGTCTGATCCACCTTAAACCAAAAAGGAGGATTCTCCGGTATTGTAAGTGGAGACTTAGTCTGGATGTGCCCCTTAGCCAGTAGTAATGGAAATAGTTCTGCGTACAACATGGGTATAGGATCAAATCCTGGTGGCCGTGTTGTGCGGTTGTTGTTGTATTGGGGACGAGCCTGCTGAAGAGGCTGTTGTGTCCTTTGCTAATCAGGTTGGCTCTGTGCAACCTGAGGTTGATACGTAGGAATAGGCTCAGGGCTGGTAGCAGGAGTCACAGCTGCTACCGGCTGATAATGTCGTCTTTGCTTTCCGAGAGAGATATTCCCAATATCTTGCTCTTTTTTCTTAGGGAGAGCACTACCGTATTTTTTAGTACCGTTCGTCGATCCAGTGTCTTTTACCAAACGTCCTTCTCGGACGGCTTCCTCAAGACGTACACCCATGCCGACCATTTCGGTGAAATCACTGGGCGCACTGGCAACCATTCGGTCATAGTAAAATGAGCTTAAGGTCTTTAAGAAGATCTTTGTCATCTCTTTTTCCTCAAGAGGTGGAAAAATTTGAGCGGCGATTTCACGCCACCTTTGAGCATACTCCTTAAAGGTTTCCTTGTCCTTTTGCGACATTGATCTGAGTTGATCTCTGTCGGGTGCCATGTCCAAATTGTATTTGTATTGTTGGACGAAGGCAGTACCAAGATCTCTGAATGTACTGATCGTAGTACGGTTTAAACCCATGTACCATTTGAGTGCGGCACCGGTTAAACTATCCTGAAAGTAGTGAATCAGTAGGTCCTGATTCTCCGTCTGAGCTGACATCCGCCGAGCGTACATCACCAGATGGCTTTGAGGGCAAGAGTTAC
The DNA here is from genome assembly GCA_022829125.1 of Lathyrus tuberosus. Lineage (NCBI taxonomy): Eukaryota > Viridiplantae > Streptophyta > Magnoliopsida > Fabales > Fabaceae > Lathyrus > Lathyrus tuberosus. The sequence continues at coordinate 1,996,825 of JALAZF010000309.1, read as the reverse complement.
CCTTATATTTTTCAAAGTCGGGCACTTGGAACTTGTGCGGGACTTTCACATTTGGGACCAAGCAGAGATCTGCGGCGTCCTTTCCAAATAAATCCTGACCGCGAATGGCCTGCAGTTCCTTCTGCATTTCTAAGAACTGTTCCTGGAATTCATCCATTCTGTCAAACATAGTTTCCTTTTTACCAGAAGGTGTTGGTGGAATCTATCATTCCGGGACAGTGTGCACCACAGGGGGTGGTACCGTGACTACGACAGTGAGTCTTGGCGTTTCCCGAAGTTTGTAACCTTCAGGAGTCTTCAACATGCCCCTGACATCTTCGCTTTCCCGAAGTTTGTAACCTTCAGGCCCAGCGGCTTCTGTTGTGATTCCCTGATCCTCAGTGATTGGCGGAACATATCCTTCCGGGATATAGTTAACAGGCATGCCCCAAGGACGATCTTTCGGTATCTGATACCTAGGATCATACCTCTCCACTGCGGGCGTTGAGGTGATCTCTGAGATCACAGTTCGTTGTAGCTGAGCTTCTGCCATGGCTTGCATGTTGTTACGAAGCTTTCTCATATCCTCTCTTAGAGCGTCGATCTCTTCTTTCAACTCTCTATTTTCTTCTTCCAGATCATCCATCCTTTTCTGAAGATTGGCCCGAGTATTATATGAATGAGACAGTTTGACTCTAGAATCGAGACACAAACGTGAGATTCGTAGGTAAGAAGAATACGAGATGTGAGAATGATGAATGCAATGATTATATTAATTGTTCTTTTGGTTTAATCAAAATAAACTTCGACAATTAGATTGAAAATACCAAACGGTTGGGAAACCCCTTTTTATTGAATTAAAAGGATTACAGAAGTGGAAATACAGTAGATTACAAAGTGCAGAAACAGAAACCTAAACTAATGGGTCCTGAGTCCTCTCTGAAGAGAAATCAGGTGCTGATTCTGGTATCTTCCTTTTCTTTGACCGAGGCTCTTGGGCCGTTGTCGGGTTGTCATTCCTTTTCCAAGTGAAAGGAGCGAGCAAATTCCTCGGGTCATCTTGATTCTCTACAGCATGTTGCTCCAAAATTTCAATCAGAGCATCTTTTTCCTTCAGTAATTGCTATATTTTGATGCACTCTACGTCGAGGGTGCGGTACTTGTTCTTCCAAGACCTTCTCTCCTTTTGAACTTTGTTGAGAGTAACCTGAAGCTTTTCAGTTTCCGTCATGAAGTACATGATAGATTCCCTCAGTGGAAGAATTCCGTAACGAGGATAAGACATTTTTAGCTTGAGAGCTCTAGTTTGTACCTAATGGAGGTAAGGCTCCACCGAGACACAGTCCGGTTTTCCTAGAGACTCTCGTTCTTTCTTATGAACGTGTTTCCAAGCGTGCACTACTTCCATCTTTAGTGCTCTGTCGTTTTCTCCTTCCTTGAAGAAAAGACCTTCCAGATGAACACCCCGTGGGATGTGTCTCATCGGGTATCCAAATTGACGGCGAACCAATACCGGATGATAGTTGATTCCTCCCTTAGTTCCTATGAGGGGTACGTTGGGGAAGTTTCCACAACGATCAATGATCCTGATTCCATCATAAACCCTATTACACCAATCTATATTAGAGTTGGTAAGAGACATGATCTTCTGCGACCAACGTAAGGCACTCTTGCAATCCCAAAAAGCAGCAGACTTGGGCAAGTGAGAGATAAACCATTTGTAAAGCAAAGGTACACAGCATGTGATCTCCCCTCCGCTGTACAAATTTCCCAGGTGTACAGAATGATACGCATCTGCGAGCAAAGTCGGCACAGGATTTCCAATGAGAAAAACCTTAATGGAGTTAATATCGACGAAGTTATTGATGTTAGGAAACAAAAATAACCCGTAGGTGAGCAAGACAAAGATGCTTTCAAAAGCAGTTATGTTTCCTATACTGGCAAAATATAGGGCCTTCTTTGTCAAGAACTGGGCTGGAAAACCTTGGATGCCACCCTTAGTGGTTAGGTGAATCCTGACCTCAGACTCGTCCAAATGAATTGCTCTTGCAATAGTCTGATTCTTTGGAATTTCTTCCAGTCCAGAAAATGGAGCTCCATCCGTAATGTGTAGATCGATCATGTGAGAATACTCCTCCAGCGTTGGTACAAGCTGGTAATCCGGGAATGTGAAACAGTGATAAACCGGATCGTAAAACTGAATGAGCGCATCCATGATTCCCTCAATCACATGGACTCTTAACAGTGGTAGCAGACCTCCGTGCTTGGCTCTAAAAGCCTCAGGGCTAGTGATCATCCTTGCTAACCTTCTCAAATCCCCTAGTTTTGGAACCTTGAAGGTGTACGTATGAGTTCTCCTTCTACCGAAATCCATTAGCGTAATCCTCTTCTCTGATATTTGCAATCACAGTCTTAGTTTAATTTGAAAAACAGAGAGACTAGAAGAGAAGTTTTTTGAATGTTTTAATGTTTTATTAAATGAATGCATGAATGCAACACACAAAAACATAGAAAAAACATGGGGTCAAAGGGTCGTTGTCATGAAGTCAAGGCTCTACCCATCCCCAAAGGTTTATACTAGGGTGATTTTTGTACCTGCACTCATTATCATCAGCTCCTCCCAGGAAAGCAAAACAACAAGCGGATCGCCAGTGAGTTGTAGAGCAATCTTAGAGTAAGTGCCATTCACCGAGAATAGTTCACCAGCCTCAAATGAGGGTAGTATCGCGTAACAACTATTTTCGATAGTTTCCGCACTACGAAAGGGTTTGGCTCCTCAGCTTCTCAGGCATCACAACCGACCCATTGTCTAGGTGAGAGAATGGTTACATTAGGATGCCTCCACTGAGGTTGATGGTCGACCCCGTCGCCATCACTTATCTTAGGTGTATACTCATTCTTTCCACATACGGCATCACCCGCATTCCCATTAGCAGAAAAATAAACATGTATAACAATTAGGAAAAGCAGTATATATATTTGTCCTAATCATCCTAGACCTATGAAGCTAAGAATCCTAAGTTCCTGACAGAAAATGGGTTCCCCGGCGGAAGCCCCAATCTGTGGTATTCACACAAGAGGTGAAAAGAAAAGGAAGACCGTGCCTTGATCTAACTTTCTACATGCCCCACGGTGGGCGCCATTTTTCTGTAGCGAGCGATTTTGGATGCGGTTCTTAAGCGCCGGTCGCTCTCTGCGGTTGAGGTTAAACTACAGGTTGATTTATTTTTTATCCTATTGCGAGCTGAATAAGGAAGGGAAATAGATGTCTCCAATTAACCCTGCTTTGCATATTGAGTTTAAACAGCGGTCTGTTAGGTTACAGATGCTATCAATGTGGGGGGCCTTTGTACTGGTTATTTGTATTTTCGCCAATACGGTTTTCTTTCTTTCTAGGACTTTCTAGCGGGGAACAAGGATTAGGATGTTAGGACTGATGCTTTTTGATGGGTATGTGAGAGTATGGGATTTTGGTTTTTTGTTGATTGTGCTCGCTAAGATATTTTCTTTCGATCTTATGCCTACGTATTCCCGTTTACCGAAACAGGGAAATCAGAGCGCTCGTAGTTCCTCCTATTCTATGGGAGGAAATTGGTTTTTGGTGTCTTGTTTAAAGCCCAAGACGTGAAGCGAAAGGTGATTTATATCTTGTTCAAAGCCCAAGATGTGAAGCTGAAAAGTCTATTTGTATCTTGTTCAAAGCCCAAGATATGAAGCTGAAAGGCCTCGACTTTAGAGAGAATTTGTCATCTCTAAAGAAGGGTTTGTCTGTCACAACTGTTGGGTGACTGGATATAAAGGAGAATTACTTTAACCGGGATACGCGGATCCTAGCGATGCCATAATTTCCTTTAAAGAGGATTTTGACCTGAAGGAGAAGACTTTAACTCAGTGTAGAGCAATGCTATCTTTCCTTAGGAATTTCTCATGCTAAAAGAGGGACAGTGGCATGGATGTAGATGATCCAGAGGCTTGCTGCTTACAGCGATTAGATGAAGGGGAAGGAGTTGTTGATGTTTGTGTACTGTGAACGAGGCACAACTTTGATGCTAAAAGGTTGATTGGATCAACCAGTGGTTTTCTTATACAAAGCCTAAGAGGAGGCTATTATGTGTCTCGTACAAAGCCCGAGAGAGAGGCTAAAAGGTTTTTGACTCAACGAGGGAGTCTTTTGGTATCTCGTATAAAGCCCGAGATGAAGGCTATTTGACTCAACAAGAGAGTTTTTTTGTATCTCGTACAAAGCCCGAGATGGAGGATGTTGTTTGTTTGGCTCAATTAAGAACCTTTTTGTATCTCGTATAAAGCCCGAGATGGAGGCGAAAAGGGTGATTGACTCAACGAGGGAGTCTCTTATGTGTCTCGTACAAAGCCCGAGAGAGAGGCTAAATGTTGTTTGACTCCGCTGGGGAGAATTTTGGTATCTCGTACGAAGCCCGAGATGGAGGCTAAACGTTTGCTTCACTGGGAAGAATCATTGAACAAAGCCCAAGAGGAGGCTATGGTAACTGTTTCAGTTAAGTGACAGGTCCAGTATACTGATTTTAAAGAGAAAATCAGTTCTTATATGAGCAACACTGTACTCAGGGATTTGATTTGAGGATCTGGGATATTTCCTTATCTTTGAGGAAACGGGAAATCCAAAGGGTATTGAGACTGTTCGAGTCTGCGGGTTTCCTTCCTATTTAACGAAGGGGTCACTTGAGAATGTCTTTGAGACTCAAGGAAGTTAGACTGTCCGTGTCTAGAGTTTTATCTTTGGTACTATGTTTTGAGAAACAGTAGTAGACTCTTTGAAAGGACTGTTCTATGCAGATGACTAAGTTCTGTTCCTATACCTCTAGGAGGTCACCGGGATAATTTGTACGAAGCCCAAGAGGAGGTTGGAAGCTTTTAAGAAGCCGATCGGTCCTTGTATGAAGCCCAAGAGGAGGCTATCATTCCCGGAGGAAAAATCATTATACGAAGCCTAAGAGGAGGCTGTGAATACTTCTAAGAAGCCGGCGGGTCCTTGTACTATGCCCAAGAGGAGGCGAGGTTGCTTTTAGGAAACCCGTGGGTCCTTGTACGATGCCCAAGAGGAGGCCGATGCTTTTAAGAAGCCCGTGGGTCCCCAAACCCCGAGAAATTCAAGGCAAGCTATTCACAAGGAATAGATCAAGTCAGGAAAGTTCGAGAATTTGGAAGAAACTCAAAGATGCCATTCACGGAGAATACATCCATCTCTGGGAATAGAGTTTCTTGACAATTCCTAATGAGGACAGCCGAAGAGAAGACTGTATCTGGTGATCCTATTGGGGATCTAGTTGTCTATTTCTATGAATAAACGAAACGGCGTCACCTAGTTCTAGACGTAGTTGTCGGGGAAACTCGAAATATCTATACTATTATTAAACAGTTGATATGAGTTTACGAAAGAAGACTTACAACGAAACAGCCCCACAATACAGTTATATATATATATATGAGTTTATGAAAGGAGACTTACAATGAAACAGCCCCACAATACAGTTATATACATATGAAAGCGGTAAATGAAAGCGGGTAAACACTTACTCGGTTGTAGAGCTTCCATGCTGTTTGGTTAGTTGTTCAACAAAGAAAGATTGAAAACAACAGTATATTCAAAATCAAAGGAGAAAGTGCTTTGAAAAAGAAAGATTTGGGGCTTACAGCTCAAGGAGAGGCCCAGGGTTTTATCAGTGAGCGCACTGTTATTTTTGTACATAGGGACTTATACAAGTGACTGAGGCCCAAAAGGTTTTCTGTACAAAAGGATGGGTCTTACACTCTCTCAAGAGGCCCAAAAGTTTTAAAGAAAAAGAGTGGGGCTTATAACACGAGGGTAGGCCCAGATGATTTTTCCGTTTGAAATGGCGATCGCGCCGAGGTTTTCTTTTAACGCGGAGGGACTTATACAATAAGTGAGGCCCAAAAAGATTTTGGCTAAAAGGGGATTGGGTCTTACACTCTATTAGAGGCCCAAAAGTTTTGAATGGGTCTTATAGCTCAAGGAGAGGCCCAAAGTTTGTTTTTCAACGGATGATGATCGCGTCGAATTTTTTGAAATACAACGGGACTTATACAATAAGTGAGGCCCAAAGTGGGTTGTATTTACAAAGGGTTGGGTCTTACACTCTATTAGAGGCCCAAGAGTTTTGAATGGGTCTTATAGCTCAAAGAGAGGCCCAGGGTTATTTTTAAAAGGGCGACGATCGCGCCGTTTATTTGAAAATGTACAGGGGGACTTATACAACGAATGAGGCCCAAAATGTTTTGGTCAAGAAAGGATTGGGTCTTACACTCTATTAGAGGCCCAAAAAGTTTTAAGAAAAAGAAATGGGTCTTACTACTCGAGGGTAGGCCCAGGTTTATTTTAAAAAAGGCGACGATCGCGCCGTTTATTTGAAAATGTACAGGGGGACTTATACAATAAGTGATGCCCAAAAAGGTTTTCTGTACAAGGGTGTTGGGTCTTACACTCTAATAGAGGCCCATGAATGTTTGAAAAAGTTTGATGAGGGTTGAATTAATCAAAAACCCTAATTTCATTTTTTAAAGAGCATTTTTCAAAGAAAAATCAAGTAAAAAATGATAAAAAAATATCAAATAAAATCATTAATCATATTATAAACAGTGATTAAGGTTTATGAAAACGTATTTTATCCACATGAATATTTAAAATCATTTTGGTTTTAAAAATCAAGAAAAAGAAATCATTTTAAAAGCATTTAAAACAATTTAAAACAATATTTTTGAATATATTAAAAATATATCAAATAATAATATTTTTTGTGATTTTTTGGTGGATTAAAATATTATGGAGTATGAATAAAAAGTGTGTAAAACAGATTTGGAAAATGATAATTTTTGCTATGTGAAAGAATCGGTTGAATTTTGAAGATAAACTAAGAAAAAGAGGAATCTGATGTCACAACATCACTCATGAGACATCACTCATGAGTTTTCAACATCTTTTTTATCAAACTTCCAACACCCATAACTTTCTCAAATCTCAATGGTTTGAGACAAAATTTATATGCATCTGGCCTAGAATTTCACAAGGAATCCAATGGTGGTGGTAGTTTTTTCAGATCACACTCCCTCCTTAAAACCCGATAGTGGTTTTGAAAAGGACTTATAAATGCATTTTCTATGCTACAACTTGGTACAAACATGGATTACATGGTGAATTAGCTCAAACACAACATATACTACATGTATGAGATGTGTATGATCAGTGGACTTCAAAGCAATGCATGATTTCAAGGATTCCAAGTTGTGATGCTTACCTCTTTTTGAGCTTTTTGGAGTTTTTGTGCAATCTGTCAAGCCTCTTGTTCTAGAAATGATTTGATGCTTTAGACACACTCAAATGATCCCTTAGAAGCTTTTAGGATGATTGGAATCAACTGGTACCTGCAAAAACACAAACTGTCCCTTTCTTGCAAAAGGGGTTAAAAGTGACCAAAATAGCAACTCTCTCAAATGGTGTTCCAGATGTTGGGAAGCATTTGGGACAGTTCAAGGATGATATTTGGAGTGTGTTTGAGGTTTTATCTGGTTTGGAAAGTAACTGAATCAAGACATGGCTTGAAAAATGCAAAAAAGTGCCATTTTGAGGTTTTGAGAAGTGACTTTGTGATTTTGTGATTACAGGTCAATTGTGATAGTTTGCACAGCTTACATATGATATATATGAGGTGTGTGTGTGATTAGTTTGAGTGGAATTGCTTTCTAACTCAAAAACTCAGAATTACTTGCTTTGGAAGGCAAATTTGAGGTGAAAGAAGAGATTTTGAGGAAAACATCTGTTTGATGGCTTTGGTGTACTCAAACTGAGCACAAAGGAGCTCTATTTATAGTAGAGCAAGTTTGTTTTCGCAGCAACAGTGAATGGTGGCTGCAGCAGAGGTTTGGCCAATGTTGTCCAATGAGAATCAAAGTATCCTCTAGCCATTGACTAGAGGTTAGGGCACAGAGCTTTGGTTCCCTACATGTTGGAGGAATATTGACTGAATTCAGTTCCAAATGTGTCAGTCCATGCCACCTCTAAGCATCTATTAAATGCTCCAATCCAAAATTGGAGTCTTGTCCCTCTTTTAGGGATTTTTAGGAATAACATGCTACTTCTTGTTCCAAAGACTTTGGAGGCTTGGATCAATGATTGTCCCCTTTAGATTTGATCCTCAGAGATGTCCAAAGTGATGACAAGGCTTGGAAATTCGTGTGGCATAAGAAATGTGCAAATCTGTCTCATGAAAAATTCAGCTGCAGCAAGCCGTTTTGTAAAATTCATAACTCCCTGCTCGAGTATGCTACAAGGACGTTCTACACCTTTCTGGAAATCTGAGACAATGTACTTCAACTTTGATGTTGGACTTTGGTCTTGGTTCAGCTTGCAAAGTCATCAAAAATGGCCTTGAACTTGTGTAGTCGAATCTGTCCCAAAAGCTGTCATGAAAATTCTGCATTATCAATGCTTCTTGTGAAAATCATATCTCCCTGCTCGAGTATGCTACAAGGACGTTCTACACCTTTCTAGAAAGCTGAGACAACGTACTTAAACTTTGATGTTCAAGGTTTGGTTTGAATCAACTTGGATCATGGAGAAAAACATCCTTGAAGTTGGGACATTCTTACTGGAAAAATATTAATGATGTCCTATGAAATGTTGAAACATTTGACAACTTTGATAATTAATAATTCCAAACTTTAATCACTTGTATATTTTAATCCACTATGATATTTTGAATTGAAGTGAATTGCATCTTTTATGCTTGTCTTGCATGGTGGCAAAGCTTGAAAATTGGGGTGGCACAAGAAAAGTGCAAAACCTGTCCTAAAAAATCAGCTCGAGCAAGGCCTGTTGTGAGGTTCATAACTCCTTGATCAAGTTGAATTAATGGGAGTTCAAATACATTTTGGAAATCCCTAATGACATACTTTAACTTGTATGTTTGACTTTGGTCTTGGTTCAGCTTGCAAAGTCATCAAAAATGGTCTTGAACTTGTGTAGTCAAATCTGTCCCAAAAGCTGTCATGAAAATTCTGCTTTATCACTGCTTCTTACGAAGATCATATCTCCCTGCTCGAGTATGCTACAAGGACGTTCTACACCTTTCTGGAAAGCTGAGACAACGTACTTCAACTTTCATGTTTGACTTCAGACCTGCTTCAACTTGGATCATGGAGAAAAACGTCCTTGAAGTTGGTACATTCTTGCTGAAAAAATATTAATGATGTCCCATGCAATGTCAGAACATTGGACATTAAGAATTCCCAACTTTGATCACTTATATCTTTCAATCCTCATGATATTTTGAATTGATTCCTTCTACAATGTTGAAGTATCAAATACCCTCTTTAAAAGTAGCTCTTACTCAAAATCAATGGATGTTTGGATCAATAGTTACAACCTTGAAAAGTTGTGCACTTGAACATGATTTTAACTTAGAAAAAATTTCTAAGTTTCTTTCAATTTGATCAATTTTGCAATTTTGCATGATTTCTTGATTTAAATTTGATCAAATTAAATCATCCATCATATTTTCTTGAGTAATGGCTTGTGAAGGTCAAAGTTGACCAAAAGTCAAACTTTGACTTTCTGCGTCAGTTGACTTTGTATTAGATGAACTTGAGGTTTGATCCATTTGAAATGTTGTACTCTTGTGCTTAATTCTTGATGTGGGAGTCCTCTTAATCGTTTGTGAATGTTTAAGAGGTTAGACAAGTTGAAGATCATGTCATTCCTTAATTGATCCTTTGTCTAAAGGCTCTGAGAGGGCTTGAAACCCTAAGCTTGATTGTAGTGAATGCTTAACAATTCCTTGAGGAGATTGATGAGGCATAAAGGTACATCTGTATTGTGCTGATGATTTGCACCATGATGGGAAATCTTAGTGGTCAAAATTTGGGGTATGACAGGATGCACCAAGGTGGCATGGACTGAGCCCTTTCCAACTGAATTCAATCAACACTTATCCAAGAACTAGGGAACCAGCAACCTGTGCTCTAAACTCTAGTCAATGGCTAGAGGAGACTTGGATTCCTATTGATCAACATTTACCAAACCTCTGCTGCAATTGCCATTCACTATTGCTTGCAAAACAAACTTGCTCTACTATAAATAGAGCTCATTTGTTCCCAGTTTAAGTACACCAAAGCCATCAAACAGATGCTTTCCTCAAAATCTTTTCCTTCACTCCAAAATTGCCTTCCAAAGCAAGTCATTATCGGGTTTTGAGTTTGAAAGCAATTCCAACCAAACCAATCACACACATACACCTCATAAACATCATATAGAAGTGATCCAAACACTTAAACAACATATGGAACACTGATTTCTCAAAATCTCCATCCAACTGCTCAAGCTTTTAGCAAACTTGCAGTTGTGGTACCATCTTCAGTTCCAGCTTGTTTCAAACCAGTCCAAGCATTCAGACACATCACTTGGCACCTAAGGAAGCTGTGCAAATCATTGGAACCAGCTTGCAACACCTCTAACACAAAACACGATCACCAGCTCCAAGAGGTAGGCCTGAGCTCTTCTAAATCTATGATCCATGCATTTTTTGCTTCACAATAATTTGGCCATATGTTCATAATCATGCATAGAGTGTTTACCCTCAATCAATTACTTTGTTTGAATCGTGTATGGAATTTTTGAGCCTTCATGCAAATTTTAGGGTTCTTGAGGTTTTTCTTTGATTTCTTACTCCATGCTTAAAATAAATGAAATTAAAGACCATAGACATGATCGTGAGGTGAAAATGAGCAGATTGATATGTAGATTGCATGATATCATCAAGTATTCAGTGAGATTGGATAGGAAATGCAAATCTACAGAAACAAAGGGTGGCGCGTGTTCTTGGCATGTTCTTGGCGCCATTTTTTGAATATTTGAATATTTGAATTTTGTGATTTTATTTAATTGATTCAAAAATTAATTTCTCTATGAGATTTAATGATTTTGAGTTGATTCTTTTTTTAATAATTCACAAAAATGCTAAAATATTTTATTTTACCAAAAAATTCTAAAAATATTAATTATTTCATATACTTGATATTTTTACAAAGAATTACTATTTTATTTGTTTTTCAACATTTAAAATGTTTTTTCTCCCTTGATTTTCCAAACTTAATTGATTTCCAATCATTTTATGGATAGAAACATGATTTTTTGAAACATTGATCCAAGATCACAATTTGTTTTCACACATGTTTAACAATTTTGATAATTTTAATTGAATTCTTATTCAATTAAAATATATTTTGAAAACAAATTAGGGTTTTGATTAATTCAACCCTCATCAAACTTTTTAAAACTCTCTGGGCCTCTAATAGAGTGTAAGACCCAACCCCTTTGTAAATACACCACCTTTTGGGCCTCAGTCATTGTATAAGTCCCACTGTATTTTCAAAAACAACGGCGCGATCGTCGCCTTTTTAACAGAATCAACTGGGCCTCTCCTCGAGCAATAAGTCCCAATTCTTTTTCTTAAAACTCTTTGGGCCTCTAATAGAGTGTAAGACCCAACCCTTTTTTTTCACCAAAATAATTTGGGCCTCAGTGTATTGTATAAGTCCCAATACCGTTAAAAAGTTCGGCACGATCGTCACCTTTTTAACAAAAATCATTTGGGCCTCTCCTTGAGCTGTAAGCCCCACCACTTGTACAAAAATAAATGATTGGGCCTCTAATAGAGTGTAAGATGCAATCCCATTTTAACCAAAACCTTTTTGGGCCTCAGACATTGTATAAGTCCCTCTGCGTTAAAAGAAAAACCTCGGCGCGATCGCCAGTTCAAAAACAAATCATCCGAGCCTCCCCTCGTGTTGTAAGCCCCATTTCATTTCTTTTCAAAATCTTTGGGCCTCTAATAGAGTGTAAGACCCATCCCCTTTTACATAAAAACTTTTTTGGCCTCACGTATTGTATAAGTCCCTCTGTACAGTTTTTAAACAACGGTGTAATCATCGTTAAAACTTGGGCCTCTCCTTGAGCTGTAAGCCCCAGTAATCTTTTCAAAGAACTTTCTCCTTTGATTTTGCATTCAAATATATGTTGTTATCAAAACTTTCTTTGTTGAACAACTAACCAAACATCATGGAAGCTCTACAACGGGTAAGTGTTTATCCGCTTTCATATGTACATAACTGTATTGTGGGGCTGCTTCACTGTAAGTCTTCTTTCACATCCTTTTATATACTTGTCACATATCCAATGTGTAATAGTAGTATAGTTATTTAGATTTTTCCCCGACAACTACGTCTAGCACTAGGTAAAGCCTTGTTGGTCACTCTTAAATACAAACAAAACTAGATCCCCAGTAGGATTCAAGATACAGTCTTCCCTCCTATTGGGGTTAAACAATATGGAACAAAGAGAAAGGCAGTATTCTCGGTGAACCTTTTCTCAGACTGTCACCCTTAGAAATTGTCAAAGAAACTCTAACTCCTCAGAGATGATCTTTTCTCCGTGAATGGCATCTCTTGATTTTCTTCCAAATCCTCGAACTTTCCTGGAATGATCTCTTCTCGGTGAATTGCATTTCTTGAACTTCTCTTGGTTTGGGGACCCACAGGCTTCCTAAAAGCATCCCCGCCTCCTCTTGGGCGTTGTACAAGGACCCTTCGGCTTCTTCGAAGTTCTCATGCCTTCTCTTGGGCTTAATACAAGGACCCTGATGACCTCTTAAAGGTATAAGACATAACTTAGTCATCCTTTGCTAAAGCTGTCTTTCCCGCGTCAAAACCCCGGCCACTTTAGGGTTGATACTCATCCCTTAATGCCCGTGCCTCCTCTTGGGTATTGTACAAAAGATAAAACTCTAGACTTGGACAGTCTAAGACCCTTGAGTCTCAAAGACATTCTCAAGTTCCTTTCAAACATAAGAAGAAACCCCGGTCTCTCCCATGAGAGTTCCCCACACTTGGACCCGCTTGAGGATCTCCAGAATCCACATCGGTAAGATAGCCTCCTCTTGGGCTTTGTACAAATGATTCTCCCTAGCAGAGCTAACCTTTTCAGACTCTCTTGTTGAGTCAACCACTTTTAGCCTCCGTCTTGGGCTTTGTACAAGACATATAAAACACTCTCTTGTTGAGTATAAAAGACTATCTTGTTGAGTCAACCTCCTTTTAGCCTCCATCTCGGGCTTCGTACGAGATAGAAAAGCACTCTCTTGTTGAGTATAAAAGACTCTCTTATTGAGTCAACCACTTTTAGCCTCAGTCTTGGGCTTTGTACAAGACATATAAAACACTATCTTGTTGAGTATAAAAGACTCTCTTGTTGAGTCAATCTCCTTTTACCCTCAATCTTGGGCTTCGTACGAGACATCAAATCACTCTCTTGTTGAGTATAAAAGACGCTTTTGTTGAGTCAATCACCTGTTCAAGACTCTCTTGTTGAGTCAACCCTTTTTAGCTTCCGTCTTGGGATTTATACAAGACAGATAAAAGTACTCTCTTGTTGAGTCAAACCATTTCAGCCTCCATCTTGGGCTTTATACAAGATATATTTTCCCCAGAAAAGTCAAACTTCCCGCCTCCTCTTAGGCTTTGTATAAAGAAAACCCCGGTTGAGTCAATCAACCTTTTATCATCAAAGTTTGCCTTGCTCATAGCATACAAACATCAACAACTCCTCTTTAGAGATGACAAGTTCTCTCTCAGTCGAACCGTTTAGCTTCACATCTTGGGCTTTAAACAAGATACAAACCACCTTTAGCTTCACGTCTTTGGCTTTGAACAAGACACCAAAACACCTTTTTCCTCCCATAGAATAGGAGGAACTACGATCGCTCTGATTTCACTGTTTCGGGAATATGTAGGCATAAAATTGCAAAATCTTAGCGAGCATACTAATCAAAAACCCAAAATCCCATACCTTCACACATCAATCGAAAAGCATCAGACCTAACATCTAACCAATAGCCTAGACACTGTTTTTAAGCGAATAACCCTAAAGAAGAACCCCCTCTTAATCTCAGTTTGCAAGTAGGGTTAATTGAAGACATCTATTTCCCTTCCTTAATCAGCTCAACAGGATAAAAAATAAATCGAATTGTAGTACCAAAGCGATAGTGATTCGAAACTACAAAAATCGCGCTACAGAAAAATGGCGACCACAGCGGGAGGCATTCTTTCTAGCCTCTGTTAGGGTGAGAGATTTAAATTCAACAAAATGTCACAGAAATGGCGACTCTGCTGAGGAGTCATTGTCTGTATAGGATCATAAGACTAGAGGTCTAGGATGATTAAGACAAATATATATACTGCTTTTCCTAATTGATATTTGTGTTTATTTTTCTGCTAATGGGAATGCCTGTGATGCTGCATGTGGAAAGATTTAGTATACACCTAAGATAGAGGATGGCATTATACAGGTAATCTTACGGGGAGTGAATCCCAGTTAAGAGTCCCCGGTCGACCATCAAACTCAGTGGAGACTCCCTTTGCAGATACATTGCCTATACGACTTCGGTTGTTGAAAGTAGTGTGGTCGATTGGGTTATCTGAGAAGCTGAGGTTTTTAGTAGACTGAAACCATTTTGTAGTGCGGAAGCTATCGAGAATAGTTGTCATGCGATACTACCCTCATTTGAGATTCAGCTCGCTGGCGATCCGCTTGCTGTTGTTATCCCAATAGGGGTCAATGATTTTGTGGACAGGTACAAAAAATCACCAGTATAAACCTTTGGGGATGGGTAGAGCCTTGACTTCATGACATCGAAAAAACATGGGGTCAAAGAAAAATCATTAAAACAAAGAAAAATCTTCTCTTCTAGTCTCTCTTTTTCAAATTAAACTAAGACAATGATTGCAAATGTCAGATAAAGAGATTGCGCTAATGGATTTCAGTAGAAGGAAAACTCACAAGCACACCTTCAAGGTTCCAAAATTAGAGGATTTGAGAGGTTTGGCGAGGATGATCACCAACCCCGAGGCTTTCAGAGCCAAGTATGGAGGACTGCTATCTCTGTTAAGGGTTTATGTAATCGAAGGAATCTTGTCCACACTAATCCAGTTCTACGATCCGGTCTATCACTGTTTCACATTCCCGGATTATCAGCTAGCACCAACACTGGAGGAGCACCAACATTCCCGGAATGACGACCCGACAACGACCCAAGAGCCTCGGTCAAAGAAAAGGAAAGTACCAGAACCCGCACCTGAGCTCGCTTCATAGAGGACTCAGGAACCATAAGTTTAGATTTCCTTTTACAGCACTTTGTAAATTACTGTATTTCCATTTCCGCAATCTTTGAATTCAATAAAACGGGATTTCTCCACTGTTTAATATTTGCAATCCAATTGTTGAAGTTTACTTTGAATAACAAAAAAAACTGAATATAATCATTGCATATCATTCATCATTCTCACGTAACACATTCTTCTTACCTACGAATCTCACGTTTGCGTCTCGATTCTAGAGTCAAACTGTCTCATTTGTACAATACTCGGGCCAATCGTCAGAAAAAGATGGATGATCTCGAGGAAGAGAACATAAAGTTGAGAGAAGAGATCGACACTCTGAAAGAGGATCTGAGAAAGCTTCATAACGACATGCAAGCTCTAGCGGAAGATCAAATGCAACAACAAAGGACTATGATCTCAGAGATCACATCAACGCCCATATTGGAAAAGTATGATCCTAGGTACAAAATGCCAAAAGATCGTCCTTGGGGCATGCTTATTAACTATATCCCGGAGGGATATATTCCGCCGATCACTGAAGATCTGGAAACTTCAGCAGGAGCCGCTGGGTCTGAAGGTTACAAACTTCAGGAAAGCGAAGATGCCAGGGGCATGACAGCAACTCCTGAAGGTTACAAACTTCGGGAGGCACCGAGAGTCTAGGCCATAATGACTATACCACCACCCGTGGTACACACTGTCCCGGAAGGACAAATTTCATAGATACCTTCTAGTGGAAACGAAAGTATGTTCGACAGAATGAATGAGTTCCAGGAATAATTCCTGGAGATGCAGAAAGAACTGCAAGCCCTTCGCGGTCAGGATTTATTTAGAAAGGACGCCACAGACCTTTGTTTGGTCCCCAATGTGAAAGTTCCGCACAAGTTCCAGGTACACGATTTTGAAAAGTACAAGGGTAACTCTTGCCCTCAAAGCCACTTGGTGATGTACGCTCGACGAATGTCAGCTCAGACAAAGAACCAGGAGCTACTAATTCACTACTTTCAGGATAGTTTAACCGGTGCCGCACTTAAATGGTACATGGGTTTAAACCGCACTAAGACCAGCACTTTCAGAGATCTTGGTGATGCCTTTGTTCAACAATATAAGTATAACCTGGACATGGCACCAGACAGAGATCAACTCAAATCAATGTCACAGAAGGACAAGGAAACCTTTAAGGAGTACGCTCAGAGATGGCATGAAATTGCCACTGAGATTTGTCCACCTCTTGAGGAAAAAGAGATGACAAAGATCTTCTTGAAAACCTTGAACTCATTTTACTACGACAGAATAGTTGCCAGTGCGCCCAGTGATTTCACCGAGATGGTGGGCATGGGAGTTCGTCTTGAGGAAGCAGTCCGAGAAGGACGGTTAGTTAAAGACGCTGGATCATCAAAACGATACGGTAGTGCTCTCCCTAAGAAAAAAGAGCAAGATATTGGGAATATCTCTCTCGGAAAGCAAAGGCGACGATACCAACCAGTAGCAGCTGTAACTCCTGCTATCAACCCCGCGCCTGTTCGTACGTATCAACCTCAGGTTGCTCAGAGCCAACCGAATCAACAACAATATCAGCATAGGACACAACAGCCTCTTCAGCAGGTTCGCCCTCTGTACAACAACAGCCGTACAATGCGACCACCAGGGTTCGACCCTATACCGATGTTATACGCAGAATTGTTTCCACTCTTACTGGCCAAGGGACACGTCCAAACCAGGTCTCCTCTTACAGTACCGAAGAATCCGCATTTTTGGTTTAAAGTGGATCAGACTTACCCTTACCACCAAGGAGGACCAGGGCATAACATAGAAAACTGTCTCAGTTTCAAATCCGATGTGCAAAAGCTTGTTAGGAGCGGGGTCTTATCTTTCAAAGATACGAATCCGAATGTTCTTGCAAACCCGCTGCCTCAACACAAGAAAGCCGCAGTAAATTTGATAGAAGAAGAGTCTAACAACAGCTATCACATTCATGATGTACTTTTATTAAGGGCCAACTTGGTCAAGATGCATTGTAGACAGAGTGGATATGGCCATGTGCCACCTCATAATTATCACCAGTGTGATATTTACTCTAAAAATAACCAGGAATGTTTTGTGGTGCAATCAGCTCTACAGGAATAGTTGGATCTCGGATGGATCCAAGAGCATCGAGTTCGTGGAGTTAACATGACTTATACAAGTTCCAACATCATTCAGAACCACGACATCCGTGCAATGAATGTCAACTTAGTGGCAATGCACTCAAGGCAAAGCCAGTATCATAATCTGCCACGACATGATTACAATTCATGTCTGACTTGCTCGGTAAACAAACAGGGATGCTCTTTCGTACAAGAGGCCCTCCAGCGTCAGATGGATCCATGACTACCGTGATAGAAATCCCTATCAGATCAACATGATTCAAATCTTCGATATTCGTTTCATGAATACCAGCTTTGCGGAGTTACACGCCAGACAGGTCCAACTCGGTTTTCTCACTTCACATGATTATCTGAGCTGTAAAGTATGTTGTGAGAGTAACCAAGGGTGCGCTCTCGTTCAAAGAACTTTACAACACTTGTTAAACCACTGGTGGCTGCCGATCTATATGGATGAAGACACACAACAAATCAGTGTGAAAAATGGGAACCCTACTAGGCATCAAAGTCAGGATGTCCGATCTATGGAAATAGACCTGGTGAGGTTACACTGCATTCAAAGCGGACGTGGCCAGGTGCCACTACATAACTACGAGCGCTGTAGAGTCTACTCGGAAAATAATCAAGGATGTTACCTCGTGCAAGCAGTCCTTCAAAGTCAGTTAGACCGCAAAGAGATTCAACAATATTCAGTTTCAGGGTCTATCAACTGGACGCTAGACTATTTCGCTGATCAGATTAAGGATGTTGTCGTAACCTCTGATCATGAAAGGACCAAAGATGTTTGTACCATCATCCGTCTACTTGACGATTCGAAGGTTCTTAACCAGAAATTGATTGAAGTTACTTACGATGGTCAGAAAAATCAGAAGGCTCCTGTAGTTATCTATCTACTGGGACCACTACCATATGAATCAGCTAAGGCGATCCCTTACAAATACGGTGCAACAACCATCGAGAATGGAAAGGAAATTCCATTACCCTCCGTCGTGAATATTGCAGACATCAGTCGAGTAACATGGAGCGGTCGAATCTTCAACAGAGGAGTTGGAGAACCTAACAGAGAAAAGGAACCTCAAACAGAAGTTCCTAATCCACCAGTCGGTCAATCCAGTGATCCCGACCTTTCAAAGAATGATGATGAGATGCCGAAGCTCATCCAAAGGAGTGAATACAACATTGTTGATCATCTATTACAAACTCCTTCAAAGATCTTTGTGTTATCTCTTTTACTCAGTTCCGAAGCCCACATAGAGGCTCTACAGAAAGTCTAAGAACAGGCCTATGTGGAACAGGATGTGTCAATACGACAATTCGATAGTATCGTCTCTAACATCACTTCCTGCAACAACTTGGTGTTTAGTGATGAGGAATTGCCAGAAGAAGGCAAAACCCACAACATGGCGCTCAATATCACAGTAAACTGCCAGGACGATGCTTTAGCCAGCATACTGGTAGACACCGGATCGACTCTCAATGTCATGCCGAAGTCCACTCTAATGCGACTATCATTCAAAGGATCTCCGATGAGAGGCAGCGAGGTCATCGTCAAAGCATTTGACGGGTCTAGTAAAATAGTTATAGGTGAAGTCAACCTTCCCATAACTATCAGTACTCACACTTTCCTGGTCACTTTCCAGGTCATGGACATCCGGGCAACATACAGTTGCTTATTAGGAAGACCTTGGATACACCAGACTGGGGCAGTAATTTCGACACTGCACCAGAAACTGAAGTTCGTCAAGAACGATTAACTCGTCACAGTCTGTGGAGAACAAGCCTTGATCGTGAGTAACCTTTCATTATCCACTTGTGTAGAACCCGAGGAGGTTGTTGGAATGCAGTTCCAGGCACTTTCGGTGAGCAATGAAAATCAGTCAGAAAAAGGAAAATTGATTTCCTCATACAAAGATGCTCTCAAAGTAATCGAGAGTAACAACGCAAAAGGATGGGGACAACTTATCATTCCTTCTGATAGTAAAACAAAGAAGGGTCTTGGTTTTTCTGCAACCTGTACCTAGACTGCCGCTAACGGTGAAAGTCTTCATCCCATTCAGAACTTCCTCCGACACAGATGAGGAATGGAAGTCCTATCTTACTAAGGACGGTTATATGTCTCAGGAAGAGGTGCCTACGCCATTTTGTTATCCCTCAGAGAGTCCGAGATTTATACCGAGGTCAGACGTCGAAATGATATACGGAGATTATGATCCTGAAGGATGTCGTGCTCCACCCAACTCATTAGAGGAAGACACTCAAATGAAATAGAACTTTGACCATGACTATTATGGCCCAATGGATGGCCTACCTATCTGGCAGCCGTACCCAGGAGACTTCGGGCAAGAAAATCAGCCGAACAATGAAAATCAGCTGAGCGTCATTGGAAAAAATACCTGTGTCCCCACCATGTCATGGGATTAACACTCAGGTCATTTAGAAAATGTCCAGCGCGACGATGAATTTGCAAAGTTTGCAGGACTAGAATTCATTAACTATGCTTTTCCCGAGGGGAACGTCATCGAAAGGGATGACTCCTCTAGTTCCAAAGAAGTGTGGAACACCTTGGGACAACCGAGTGGCAAATACGACTTCATGGTCAAATACACCACTCCCGAAAGCTCTCGTATCGGGCTGGAAGACATTCAGCCAACTGGATGGGGAGATCCACCTGGGAGCACAAACACTATACAAAATACAACTGAGGAATCCTCCTACGACAACTCTGCCTGGGAGACAGATTCCAACGATCCTGCACCGCCAGAAATCAGCGTTATTTCTGAAGACAAATCAAGGAAGGTACCAGACTTTGTGATTCACCGAGGAGTTCGCCGCCAATGGGTTGCAGTCGATGTTTCGAAGATCGTTCATAAGTCAAAGTAATGGCCATCTTTGTTTTAGCCTTTCACCCTGCCCAGGTGAAACAAATGTTTTGATAGGGCTCACTTTCTATAAATATCCCTCTTCACTTTGCCCAAAGCGACTGAGTTTTGTTTTATAGGGCTGTAGTTTCAAGAATCGACAGGTCATAAATAAATAAACGTCATTCTGTAATTTCCGCATTAATTGCTGTTTTCTCTTTTTGCTTTTTCAGAAAATGGAAATCCTTAAAAACAATTCAAATAATAAAAACAAGCAGTTTTCAGAAAATACATTGCACGCACTCTTGCATTTTCTCTATCTCTTCTAAAAAATAATCATAACGCCATGCAGATTGCTTATTTTAAATCCCGTTGAAACATACGATCCAATGCCTTCTCCCAACTTTGAATTCCCGGTATTTGGGGTTGAAGAAGAAGATGACGACGAAATTCTAGAAGAGATCTCCCGACTCCTCAGGCAAGAGGAAAGGTCCATTAAACCTCACAAAGAGCCGTTGGAAACGGTCAACTTGGGCTCAGAGGAAGAGAGAAAAGAGGTCAAGATTGGGGCCCTACTCAGTCCAGCTGTCAAAGAAAGTTTGATAAATCTTTTCAAAGAGTTTCCCAATGTATTTGCTTGGTCCTACCAGGATATGCCAGGGTTGGATACCAGCATCGTGGAACATCATCTACCGTTGAGATTAGAATGTCCGCCAGTAAAACAGAGGTTGAGACAGACTCATCCAGACATGGCCATCAAAATAAAAAAGGAGGTACAGAAATAGATTGACGCGGGTTTCCTCGCCACAACAGAATATCCTCAATGGTTAGCCAACATAGTACCAGTTCCAAAAAAGGACGGAAAAATGAAAATGTGTGTAGACTACAGGGATCTGAATAAAGCAAGTCCGAAGGACGACTTTCCTTTACCACACACTGACATGCTGGTTGACAGTACAACAAAGTTCAAAGTCTTCTCCTTCATGGATGGATTCTCGGGCTATAATCAAATAAAAATGGCGCCGAAAGATGTGGAGAAAACTTTCTTCATCACCCCATGGGGTACTTTTTGTTACAAGGTAATTCCATTCGGTTTGAAGAACGCTGGGGCAAAATATAAAAGGGCCATGACTGCTCTGTTTCATGACATGATACATAAAGAAATTGAGGTATATGTCGATGACATGATTTCCAAATCTAGAACAGAGGAGAAGCATGTGACCCACCTGTAAAAACTATTTGAGCGGTTGAGAAAGTATAAACTCTGCTTGAATCCTAACAAATGCACATTCGGTGTCCGTTCAGGGAAACTTTTAGGGTTCATTGTCAGCCAGAAAGGAATTGAGGTCGATCCTGACAAGGTCAAGTCCATTCAAGAAATGCCTTCTCCAAAGACTGAAAAAAAAATCAGGGGATTCCTGGGACGTCCGAATTACATTTCCAGATTTATATTTCTCATGACCGCGTCATGTGCGCCGATTTTCAAATTACTCACAAAGAACCAGGACTGCGTTTGGACAGAGACTGCCAAACCGCCTTCGACAGTATCAAGGAATATCTATTGAAACCACCGATTCTATCACCTCCAGTGGAAGGAAGACCACTGATCATTTACTTAAGAGTCTTGGAAGACTCAATGGGTTGTGTACTTGGCCAACAAGACGAAACAAAAAGGAAAGAGTATGCCATTTACTATTTGAGCAAGAAATTCACCGACTGCGAGACTCGGTACACTATGCTCGAGAAAACTTGATGTGCTCTGGCTTGGGCAGCTAAACGTCTTTGCCAGTATATGATTCGTCACACTACTTAGTTAATCTCCGAAATTGATCCAATCAAGTACGTCTTTGAAAAGCCTGCTCTCACGGAAAGGATTGCCCGTTGGCAGATGTTGTTATCCGAATACGACATCGAGTACCATGCTCAGAAAGCCGTCAAAGGAAGTATTTTAGCCGATCATTTGGCTCATCTATCGATTGACGATCAGGAATCAGTCAGATTTGACTTCCCAGACGAAGATGTCATGTATCTAAAAATGAAAGACTGCGATGAACCACTACCCAGTGAAGGGCCAGAACCAGGATCCCAATGGGGATTAATTTTTGACGGAGCTGTCAACCATTACGGAAATGGAATTGGGGAAATCATTGTTACCCCTCAGGGTACCCACATTCCTTTCACCGCCAGACTGACATTCAAGTGTACAAACAACGAGGCCGAATACGAAGCTTGTATCATGGGTCTCGAAGAAGCGATCGATTTGAGGATCAAGAACTTGGATGTATATGGCGATTCAACCTTGGTTATCAATCAAATCAAAGGAGATTTAAACACATACCAATCAGGACTGATTCCTTACAAAGACTACGCAAGAAGGTTGTTACCTTTCTTCAACAGCATCAAGTTTCATTATATCCCTAGTGAAGAGAATCACATGGTTGATGCATTAGCCACCCTCTCTTCCATGATTAGTGTAGGTCGATGGAACGGCTTACCTAAGATTGACATAATGCGCCTTGAACGGCCCACTTAGATCTTCACGATTGAAGCAGTCATAGACGACAAACCTTGGTATCACGATATCAAATGCCTCCTTCAGAAACAAGAGTATCCACCTGGGGCATCCAGAAAGGACCGAAAGACCCTCAGAAGACTAGCAGGCAGCTTCTTTCTGAGCTGTGATACACTTTATAAGAGAAACTTTGACATGGTCTTGCTCCGATGCGTAGACAGACCAGAAGCAAACATGCTGATAAAAGAAATTCACGAAGGATCCTTTGGCACTCATGCCAATGGACACACAATGGCGAGAAAAATTCTAAGAGCAGGGTACTACTGGTTGACCATGGAATCTGACTTCTACAAGTACATGAGGAAGTGTCACAAGTGTCAGATATACTCAGACAAAATCCATGCACGGCCAACACATCTCAAAGTTCTTTCTTCCCCATGGCCTTTTTCCATATGGGGAATCGACATGATCGGCATGATCGAACCTAAGGCTTTAAACAGACATTGGTTCATCCTGGTAGCCATTGATTACTTCACTAAGTGGGTCGAAGCAGCGTCATACACCAATGTAACACGACAAGTGGTGGTCCGATTCGTCAAAAACAATATCATCTACCGTTATGGTGTTCCGAGCCAAATCATTACTGATAATGGGTCCAACTTGAACAATAAGATGATGAAAGAGTTGTGTCTTGAGTTCAAAATTGAACACCATAACTCATCTCCCTACCGACCCAAGATGAACGGAGCGGTAGAAGCAGCTAACAAGAACATCAAGAAGATCATTCAAAAGATGGTTGTAACCTATAAAGATTGGCACAAGATGCTACCCTTTGCTCTTCACGGTTATCGCACATTTGTCTGCACTTCAACAGGGGCAACCCCTTTCTCTCTAGTATATGGCATGGAAGCAGTGCTCCCCATAGAGGTAGAGATCCCATCAATCTGGGTATTGATGGAAGCTAAGCTAACAGAAGCTGAATAGTGTCAAAGTCGACACGATGAACTGAATCTGATAGAAGAAAAATGAATAACGACACTATGCCATGGTCAGTTGTATCAACAGAGAATGAAGGAGAACTTGTGCTAAAAAAGATACAATTATTTCTCACTGATTCTCGGGGCAAGTAGACTCCGAATTATGACGGCCCATATATGGTCAAGAAAGCCTTCTCAGGCGGCGCCTTGAGACTCGCAACCATGGCCGGAGAGGAATTTGCCTACCCCACAAATGTTGATGTAGTCAAGAAATACTTCGTCTAAATAAAAAAAAACGTCTCAGTGGATTGAAAACCCGAAAGGGCAGTCCAGGCAAAAATTAGAGACACAAGCAAAAATCATCCCGGTGGGTTGGGAATCTCAAAGTACAATCCAGGAAAAAATTAGGGATTAATGGCAAGTAACTACGTCTGATCAGTTCAACTCAGCAGTAATGCCATCCATCAGAAGAAAAACTCCAGTCAAGGTCATCTTCGACAGAAGCTCAGGATGTCCAGAATTCAAAGTTGGTAGAAGGATAGCGGTCGTCATGTTTCAATGTAGCCCTTTTTCCCTTAAATTACCATTTTCTAAACTTTGTAAATACTCTATGGAATCACGCGCTTGGCTGATTTCCATCCTATCAATAAAATTTGAGCCCTTGTGCTTTTGTTTATAATTCTTATTTGTTTTAGCTTTATAGAACGACATTTTAACATGATCAACGATTCTTGAAATAAAACAAAAATGAATTTACTTGTTAAACTTTATCAGCTTTTAAAATAAAGATGGCAATTTCTTTTGACTGTTGAACATCGAAAGAACATCGATCGTTTCTCCAGATACAATTAAGCTTCAAAGTGCAGAATCAAAGTACTTCTTCTTTGCTAGTACACCTGAATGAAGGATCAACTGTGTCAGAGACCAGGTTTCGTCTGACACCCCCGGCAGAGTGCTCATCTCCTAAGCCCGACCAACATAGCTCCCAACAGGGACTATCCCTCCTAAGCAAGGCAAAATTGCTATTTTCTGAACCAGTGATACTTTTCATCTCCCGCTGTGTCCGAGTATCCAGTCGTGTTCATCCACTAGTCTGTATGCCGCGTCAGTTTTGTCAGCATATACATACATACATCATGCATTATAGATTTACATTCATATTCATATTGCATCATTATCACTCTAGTCGGTCTTGTTCCCTAGTGATAAACGTCTTTTCAACCGAGTTGTCAGTTCTTTCCTCGTCGGGAAAGGTGGCGTCTGACCAACCGCTCTTCCACTTTGCTGCTGAATTGAAGTGGGTCCCTTGCCCACTTTGATAACTTGAACCTCTGAAACGCCAGAGAACCTTCAGCCAACGTCACTCTTCACCATTGAAGAGGATGTCTTCGCTTTTCTGGATTAAGGAAAATCCCCAGAGAAAGCCTCTTAATCAGAGATTCGACAATGCAACCGTTTTTCTCCGAAAAATTCTGCTGACGAAAAGGTCATCAACACCTCAAAATTAGATCACATCATATGGCATTTCTCCGAGAAGATCCCGAAAAAAGTATGATGTAACACCCCCAAGCGACAGCAGTCTCTCAAGAGACCTGCTTTCCCTAGTAGAGTCGACAAACGGCGTCTCCAATAGAGAAGTTTGTACACCTCTACTACTCAGACGACTACGTTCCCCAGCAACTCTGACATCAAAATTCTTCCATCAAATGGCATCTCACCAGGAAAATTTGGCGAGAAGTTTGATGAAAACCGATACGCACAACGTCCCTTGTCAAGAAGTTTATTGACAAAAGAAACTTAGACCAGTTCCTTGGTAGGAAACCAGGATCGAGGGGAGGTTTATTTCCGAAATTGAGACCAGTTCCTTGGTAGGAAACCAGGATCGAGGGGAGGTTTATTTCAGAAACTGAGACCAGTTCCTTGGTAGGAAACCAGGATCGAGGGGAGGTTTATTTCAGAAACTGAGACCAGTTCCTTGGTAGGAAACCAGGATCGAGGGGAGGATTATTTCAGAAACTGAGACCAGTTCCTTGGTAGTAAACCATGATCGAGGGGATGTTTATTTCAGAAACTGAGACCAGTTCCTTGGTAGGAAACCAGGATTGAGGGGAAGTTTTTTTCAGAAATTGAGACCAGTTCCTTGGTAGGAAACCAGGATCGAGGGGAAGTTTATTTCAGAAAATGAGACCAGTTCCTTGGTAGGAAACCAGGATCGAGGAGAAGTTTATGTCAGCAACTAAGACCAGTTCCTTGGTAGGAAACCAGGATCGAGGGGAAGTTCATTTCAGAAACTAAGACCAGTTCCTCGGTAGGAAACCAGGATCGAGGGGAAGTTTTTACCGTTTCTAAGTATCATTACTTAGAAAAAGAATATGGATGAGCAAGCTACCATTCATAACCACCATCAAAATTACGGGTATTCCGATATTTAATCCTCTTGCACCCCGAATGCCCGAATACCTTCGCCATTCACACCTTCGGGTCCAAGAAGATTAAATAGGGGCATCTGTCATACCCCAAATTTTGACCATTAAGATTCCCCATCATTGTGCAAATCATCATCACAATATGGATGGACCATCATACCTCATTAGTCTCCCCAAAGATGGGTGAGCATCCACTAAAATCAAATTTAGGGTTTCAAGCCCTCTCAGAGCTCTTAGATAAAGGATCAATCAAGGAATGACATGATCTTCAATTTATCAAAACCTCTCAAATATCCACAATGGATCAAGAGGACTCCCACTTCAAGGATTAAGCACAAGGCTGCAACAGCCCAAGTGGATTAAGCCTCAAGATCGCCAGTGGCACCAAATTAGGGTTTTGGTGTACTGGGGCCTCCAGATGGAATTTTTCCTCTGGGCATGAGCCAAAGGCTTCAAAGCACAACCTAATATGCTCCAAGGGACATCATGAACCCAATCATCAAGTCAATTTTTCCTCAGGGGATACATTCATAAAAAATCAGGAATTAGGGTTTCTTGACCTAATTCACCCCTAAGTTGACTTTTGGGACAAAACATGAGCCAAGACCTCAAGAGAGGATTCGAGGGTCTCTAACACACTACATTTATCCATTTGCAACAATGGATTGATCCAAGAAGCTTGATCAACAAGTTTCAAATTCATCAGAACCACAATTAGGGTTTCGCAGGAAAAGTCAACAGTGCCTTTGACTTTTGACCCAGACATGCTCCCAAAACTTGGGACATGATTCAATACACCCTATAACACCTATGAAATCAATCCACCGAGTTTGATTTAGGTCAAAGACTTGATTTCATAGAGGATCGCACAGTTTGGAGTTCATCTGACAAAAAGTCAACTGTGCACAAAAGACAACTTTGACTTTTTGAGATTTTTCAAAATTATGGTTCTTTGACCCCAAAATGATGTTAATATGTGATTGGGATCATCATTCATCAAGAAAAATCAAGAAAAGTGGGATAACTTGTAAAAGGGGTAACCATAAAAAACTTAGAAAATTTCTAAGTTATGGAACAAAGTGGTTAGGGTACCAACTTCCAAGGATCATAACTTGGGATCCAAGCAAGCATTCGGGCTGATCGAAAGATGGATTTGTAGCTATCATGGCATACTTTAAAAGTTTCAACTACACCTCATTCCAATTCATCATATATTTTGATTTATGGTTGGATCAAAATGGCTGAAAACATGAAATGCCACTTTTCCAACACTTAGTGAAATTTTCACTAAGTCAGAATCTGTCTTGTTTTTTTTCCAAAAGTAGGGGAATTTTTCACTTGGATCCAAAAAGTATCAAGACAAACTATGATCACACATGTGTTGTATCATATAAGAGCTTTCCAAAATGGGCAAGAACTCCATGAAACTCCACTTAAGCCATGAGATATGACAATGACAATGTGCCTTGCTGCAAACTGTCATGGCAAGGAAGATTTGTGCATTTTGCTCGATTTGAGCAAATTTTGCAAATGACAAACAAGTTTATCCATCTGAACACCTCAGGGGGAGACCAAGAAGGGACAAACACTGATTCATCAGCCTCCCAAGTCCTTGGAACCAAAAGTAGCATGCCAAACCTAGAAATGCCTAAAAGAGGGACCAAACTCCAATTTTGGTTTGGAGGATTTAATGGATGCACCAAGGTGGCATGGACTGAGCCCTTTCCAACTGAATTTAGTCAAGACTTATCCAAGAACTAGGGAACCAGCAACCTGTGCTCTAACCTTTAGTCAATGGCTAGAGGAGACTTGGATTCCTATTGAACAACATTTGCCAAACCTCTGTTGCAGTTGCCATTCACTATTGCTTGCAAAACGAACTTGCTCTACTATAAATAGAGCTCATTTGTTCTCAGTTTAAGTACACCAAAGCCATCGACAGATGCTTTCCTCAAAATCTCTTCCTTCACTCCAAAATTGCCTTACAAAGCAAGTCAATATCGAGTTTTGAGTTTGAAAGCAATTCCAACCAAACCAATCACACACACACCTCATAAACATCATATAGAAGTGATCCAAACACTTAAACAACATATGGAACACTGATTTCTCAAAATCACCATCCAACTGCTCAAGCTTTACTTGCAGTTGGGGTACCATCTTCAGTTCCAGCTTGTTTCAAACCACTCCAAGCATTCAGACACATCACTTGGCACCTAAGGAAGCTATGCAAATCATTGGAACCAGCTTGCAACACCTCTAACACAAAACACGATCACCAGCTGTAAGAGGTAGGCCTGTGCTCTTCTAACTCTATGATCCATGCATTTTTTGCTGCACAATAATTTGGCCATATGTTCATAATCATGCATAGAGTGTTTACCCTCAATCAATTACTTTGTTTGAATCGTGTATGGAATTTTTGAGCCTTCATGCAAATTTTAGGGTTCTTGAGGTTTCTCTTTGATTTCTTATTCCATGCTTAAAATAAATGAAATTAAAGACCGTAGACATGATCGTGAGGTGAAAACGAGCAGATTGATATGTAGATTGCATGATATCATCAAGTATTCAGTGAGATTGGATAGTAAATGAAAATCTGCAGAAACATAGGGTGGCGCGTATTCTTGGCATGTTCTTGGCGCCATTTTTTGAATATTTGAATATTTGAATTTTGTGATTTTATTTAATTGATTCAAAAATTAATTTCTCTCTGAGTTTTAATGATTTTGAGTTGATTCTTTTTTTAATAATTCACAAAAATGCTAAAATATTTTATTTTACCAAAAAAATCCTAAAAATATTAATTATTTCATATACTCGATATTTTTACAAAGAATTAATATTTTATTTGTTTTTCAACATTTAAAATGATTTTTCTCCCTTGATTTTCCAAACTTAATTGATTTCCAATCATTTTGTGGATAGAAACATGATTTTTTGAAACATTGATCCAAGATCACAATTTGTTTTCACACATGTTTAACAATTTTGATCATTTTAATTGAATTTTTATTCAATTAAAATATATTTTGAAAACAAATTAGGGTTTTGATTAATTCAACCCTCATCAAACTTTTTAAAAGTCTCTGGGTCTCTAATAGAGTGTAAGAACCAACCCCTTTGTAAATACACCACCTTTTGGGCCTCAGTCATTGTATAAGTCCCACTGTATTTTCAAAAACAACGACACGATCGTCGCCCTTTTAACAAAATCAACTGGGCCTCTCCTGGAGCTATAAGTCTCA
The DNA here is from genome assembly GCA_022829125.1 of Lathyrus tuberosus. Taxonomy (NCBI): domain Eukaryota; kingdom Viridiplantae; phylum Streptophyta; class Magnoliopsida; order Fabales; family Fabaceae; genus Lathyrus; species Lathyrus tuberosus. The sequence continues at coordinate 1,967,477 of JALAZF010000309.1, read as the reverse complement.
ATTCTTTTTCTTAAAACTCTTTGGGCCTCTAATAGAGTGTAAGACCCAACCCTTTTTTTAACCAAAATAATTTGGGCCTCAGTGTATTGTATAAGTCCCGATACCGTCAAAAAGTTCGGTACGATCGTCGCCTTTTTATCAAAAATCATTTGGGCCTCTCCTTAAGCTATAAGCCTCACCACTTGTACAAAAATAAATTATTGGGCCTCAAATAGAGTGTAAGACCCAATTCCCTTTTAACCAAAACCTTTTTGGGCCTCAGACATTGTATAAGTTCCTCTGCGTTAAAAGAAAAACCTCGGCGCGATCGCCAGTTCAAAAACAAATCATCTGGGCCTCCCCTCGTGTTGTAAGCTCCATTTCTTTTCTTTTCAAAATCTTTGGGCCTCTAAAAGAGTGTAAGACCCATCCCCTTGTACATAAAAAATTTTTGGGCCTCACATATTGTATAAGTCCATCTGTATAGTTTTTAAACAACGGTGGAATCATCGTTAAAACTTGGGCCTCTCCTTGAGCTGTAAGCCCCGACAATCTTTTCAAAGCACTTTCTCCTTTGATTTTGAATTCAAATATATGTTGTTATCAAAACTTTATTTGTTGAACAACTTACCAAACAGCATGGAAGCTCTACATCGGGTAAGTGTTTATCCGCTTTCATTTACCGCTTTCATATGTACATAACTGTATTGTGGGGCTGCTTCACTATAAGTCTTCTTTCACATCCTTTTATATACTTGTCACATATCCACTGTGTAATACTAGTATAGTTATTTAGAGTTTTCCCCGGCAACTACGTCTAGCACTAGGTAAAGCCTTGTTGGTCACTCTTAAATACAAACAAAACTTGATCCCCCGTAGGATTCCAGATACAGTCTTCCCTCCTCTTGGGGTTAAACAATATGGAACAAAGAGAAAGGCAGTATTCTCGGTGAACCTTTTCTCAGACTGTCACCCTTAGAAATTGTCAAAGAAACTCTAACTCCCTAGAGATGATCTTTTTTCTGTGAATGGCATCTCATGAGTTTCTTCCAAATCCTCGAACTTTCCTGGAATGATCTCTTCTCGGTGAATTGCATTTCTTGAAATTCTCTTAGTTTGGGGACCCACAGGCTTCCTAAAAGCAACCCTGCCTTCTCTTGGGCGTTGTACAAGGACCCTTCGGCTTCTTAGAAGTTCTCATGCCTTCTCTTGGGCTTAATACAAGGACCTTGACGACCTCTTAAAGGTATAAGACAGAACTTAGTCATCCTTTGCTAAAGCAGTATTTCCCGCGTCAAAACTCCAGCCACTTTAGGGTTGATACTCATCCCTTAATGCCCGTGCCTCCTCTTGGGCATTGTACAAAAGATAAAACTCTAGACTTGGACAGTCTAAGACCCTTGAGTCTCAAAGACATTCTCAAATCCCTTTCAAACATAGGAAGAAACCCCGGTCTCTCCCATGAGAGTTCCCCACACTTGGACCGGCTTCAGGATCTCTAGAATCCACAGCGGTAAGACAGCCTCCTCTTGGGCTTTGTACAAATGATTCTCCCTAGCAGAGCTAACCTTTTCAGACTCTCTTGTTGAGTCAACCACTTTTAGCCTCCATCTTGGGCTTTTTACAAGACATATAAAACACTATCTTGTTGAGTATAAAATACTCTCTTGTTGAGTCAACCTCCTTTTAGCCTCTATCTTGGGCTTCGTAAGAGATAGAAAAGCACTCTCTTGTTGAGTATAAAAGACTCTCTTATTGAGTCAACCACTTTTAGCCTTCGTCTTGGGCTTTATGCAGGACATATAAAACACTCTCTTGTTGAGTATAAAAGACTCTCTTGTTGAGTCAATTTCCTTTTAGCCTCAATCTCGAGCTTGGTACGAGACAGCAAATCACTCTCTTGTTGAATATAAAAGACACTCTTGTTGAGTCAATCACCTGTTCAAGACTCTCTTGTTGAGTCAACCCTTTTTAGCTTTCGTTTTGGGCTTTATACATGACAGATAAAAGTACTCTCTTGTTGAGTCAAACCATTTCAGCCTGCATCTTGGGCTTTATACAAGATACATTTTCCCCAGAAAAGTCAAACTTCCCACCTCCTCTTAGGCTTTGTATAAAGAAAACCCCGGTTGAGTCAATAAACCTTTTAGCATCAAAGTTGTGCCTTGCTCACAGCATACAAACATCAACAACTCCTCTTTAGAGATGACAAGTTCTCTCTCAGTTGAACCCTTTAGCTTCGCATCTTGGGCTTTGAACAAGATACAAACCACCTTTAGCTTCACGTCTTGGGCTTTGAATAAGACACCAAAACACCTGTTTCCTGCCATAGAATAGGAAGAACTACGATCGCTCTGATTTCCTTGTTTCGGGAATACGTAGGCATAAGATTGCAAAATCTTAGCGAGCATACTAATCAAAAACCCAAAATCCCGTACCTTCACACATCAAGCGAAAAGCATCAGACCTAACATCTTACCAAAAGCTTAGACACTGTTTTTAAGCGAATAACCTTAAAGAAGAACCCCCTCTTGATAGCATCTGTAAACCAACAATTTTGACTGTTTAATCTCAGTTTGCAAGCAGGGTTAATTGGAGACATCTATTTCCCTTCCTTAATCAGCTCAACAGGATGAAAAGTGAATCGAACTGTAGTACCAAAGTGATTGTGATTCGAAACCACAAAAATCGCGCTACAGACTCCATCTTGGATTTTGAATCAACAAGTGTGCCACTTATATCACATAAATGAAAGAAGTTTGAAATGTTTAATTTATGTTGTGGGGAATAGAAGAGACGTATCTTCTATAGAGATGATTTATGTGTCATCTCTGGGGGAAAAGTTTGAATTTTGAAGCCAATGGTTGGCTAGGGTTTGACTTGAAGTTTGAGGTTTAAAGCCACTAGGGGCTATGGTTAGCATTTGAATGAAGTTGAAAACTTCAAGGGCAATCCTAGTGTTTTATTGAGGTTGAGAAATCTCAAAGGGGATCCCAGGGTTTTAATTGAGTTATAGTTTGAATCCTAGAGTTTGAACTAAGTCTAAACTAAGGATGAGTATTGAAATGCACCAGCTGTATGAATGCAAGTGTTATAAATGTAAGTGTCAAGAGAAACTTAACAAGACAAGATTTGATTAAGCTGTTAAACAAATGCAATTATCAAGGATGAAATGAACATGATTGTGATCAAGTAGGGTACATCAGTATGTGAATGATCATCAGATAAGTAGACATGTTCATCATGGTGAGATTTTATGACGGAAATACTTGAATATGTGAACAAAGATTTAATCAATGGAAGCAATAAAAAATAAGTTCAAGTAATATGTTCAAGATGAAATTTAGGATAAAGGGTAAACAAAACCCTAATGGAAGTTTCATGAAGGTAAGCACATGAACAAAATGTTTGAACACGATTAGATCAAAAGCTTTGGGAAATCCAAACTCAAGTGGAAGTCCTAGTCAAGAGGTTTTGAAAAGATTAATCAAGAGAAACCCAAAAGTTTCACCTAATTAAACACTTAATCAAAATATTTTTCAAAATAAAAAAACTTAACCATGGTATATGTAAGTTAATACAATATGTTATGTACATCAACAAGATTTTAAACAAAGTGTATCATGACCATAAAGACACATATGTATAATTAGGTCAAGAAAATAATCAACAGAAATCAAGAAAAGACATGAAAAATACTTCAAAAGTACAAGTTTTCAACCTAATAAAATTGTAAAAAAAATATTATTTTTTTAAATATTTTTTTATGGATTATTAAAATAGGGAAGATAAATAAGAAGTGCGCAAAAAAATGGTTCAAAAAGATTAATTTTTCTTGGTAAATAAATTAGGTGAAGTTGTGAAGAAAGAGTGAGAAAAATAGTGCTAAAAAAATAGGAATGCCCCCCATAGGTGTTGAACCTCCGCCCTTGGGGTGATGGGTTTAAAATAATACCATCTGAGCCACACGTTATGGGTTGAAAGAGAATGGGTGGTGAAAATAATATATAGAGTTTGAAGTTGAAAATAGTTTAAAAAATAAAAGCAAAACGTCTGGGGCGAGGGGGATTCGAACCCCAGACCTTTCACACTCAAACCCTTGAAAACACACGCTTTAACCAATGGGGTGGTGATACATCCATTAATTTATTTGCAAAGAAATAATAATATAGTAAAAATTCTTTTTTATTTTTTTAAAAAAGGTGCCCCACCATGATCATCTTCTTCCTCGAGCATGTCCTTCTTCCTCCCATTTTTGAAAATCTGAACTTCCTCAATACTCAACCAAATGGCATGATGTAAAAATGAAAATTGTTGGAAATTTTATGAGGAATTGAATGGAATTAACCAATTTCATTTATATTAAGTGTATAAAAAATAATTAATCTCAACACCATATGAACCCTAACTGCAAATTTTAATATGGAATCACATATGTTCATGACACAAAGCAATTGATTGAGGGAAAATGATCCTTATATCATGATAAACATATCTGTAACTCAAATGATCAAGAATGATGCATGAATCATAGAGTTTAGTTATTGAGGAAACTTACCTTGTAAGTGAGAATCAAATTCCTTGATAGAGGTGTTACAGATGCAATTTGTTGATGCTAACAACTTCCTTGACCTCCAAGGAGTGTGTTGAAATGCTTGAATTGACTTGAAATCATCTGGAACTTTCTGGCTAAATCAATCTGCAGCCTTGAAGCAAATGATATGTGACTTGATGATTCTGGTGTTACAGAAGCAAGGTGAGTGTTTGGATCACTTCTATATGATGTATATGAAGTGTTTTGACCACTGGTTTGGTTGAAGATTGCTTGGAGTTGAAGTTCCAAATTTCCACTCTCTTTGGAACTTTAAATTTTGAAAGGAACAAGTTTGCTTAGAAAGTAAGTATTGGCTGTGTTTTGAATCATCAAACCGAGCTTTATTTATAGGGGAATGTCTCAGATATTTGTGAATTTGATAAGATTAGGATACATGCTTTTATCAAATAGGTGATGTCATGTATCTATTACTTGAGTGCCAAGGTTCATAGTTTCAATTCTCACATGGCTAGAAATTATGATCTTTTGAGCTTGATCCTCTCATATTGCATCTCATCCCTTGGTGTTTTGATCATCCTTGGATAAATTGGGAGGTTTTTGATCAATTTCACTATTTCCCTTTAATGCTAGAGGACAAAACCTCACTTCATGGTTTTAAAATGATTTTTATCACATGTCAAGGATAGAATCTTGAAAATTCTGTTATCTTCTTGCAGAGTACATAGTGCATGATCATTTTGGTGTCGATCTTATGAAGATATTAGGCTTGCAAGGTCATCCAAATCGTGTGACAACAAAATGTGTAGCAAATCTGTTTTGCAAAACAGTTACAACAATGCAAGTTGTGAAATTCATAACTTCTCACTCAAGTAAGGTAAATGAAAGTTCTTGGACATTTTGGAAAGTTGAGATATCATACTTCAACTTTGATGTTCAGAGTTTGTCTTGAATCGATGTGGATCATGGAGAAAAATAAAGTTGGCTCCAATATGAGACAAATTCTATCTAAAATTTTTCTAACTGTCTCGATTCAAAAAGTATTGAACTTCCAAATTCATGGCATCATATTTCTCAATCTATGCATTTTTTTGGGAATTCATCCTCAAGGACAAAGTTGTAGTATGTGATAAGATCTTAAATTTGTTGTTTGGAACAAAGAAAATGGTTACTTGGATTGGAAGTTATGTCCTTGACAAGTTGGAAAAAAATATTTGAATTTCATAACTTCGAAAAAAATTCAACTTCTCCAATGTTGCTTTTTTTGCAAGTAACCTCATATTTCTTGATTTTTCTTGATTGATCATGATACAAACCACACATTATCATCATTCTTGACTTAAGGAACCCAAGTTTGACCAAAAAAGTCAAAAGTCAAACTTGACTTTGATCCGTAGTTGACTTTTCATCAAATGAATTTGAACTTTGTGATCTTTAATGAAATCAAATCCTTGGGCTTATTGAACACCATGGATGGACTCCAAAGGTGTTTTTGAGTGTCTTGAATCATGTCCCAAGGCTTAAGATCATGTATTGGTCAAAAGTCAAAGTGCAGTTAACTTTTCATCAGAAACCCTAGTTTGTGGACCAGATGAATTTAAATTCTTACATTGCTTATGAATCAAGCTTCTTGGATCAATCCAATCATAAGAATCGACTAATATGAGGAATTTGAAGTCCTTGAAACATATCTTGAGGTGTTGGATCATGTGTTGCATCAAAAGTCAAACTAGGGACTGAATTAGGTCAAAACCCTTATTTGGGTGTATCTGAGGTTTCGAGCTTTGTTGAGCTTGGTTCAATGCAACTTTGCACTTGATTTTTGAAGAATGAAAACTCTTGATCTTTATGGATGAATAAGGGACTTGAGATGTTGAATATGATGCCCATTCCTTGATAATTCATCTGCTTGAACTTTAGGGGAACCGTCTATCTTGTAAAGTAAGTAAGCAAACACATCTTGTATTTGTAATGGGTTAGTGATGCATAAAAACATACACACATATGTAAATGATGAATGTTATGCAAATGATGTAAATGAGGTGGCATCTTAGGGGTAAAAAATTAGGGTATGACAGATGCCCCTTTTTAAGTTTCTCTGGTCCGAACAGATGCCCCCAATTTTCTTTCCCTAGTGGGTAATTCTTTTGTTATTTCCCTAGTGGTTTAGTCTGTTCTCAGTTTCCTGTGGCATCATTTCCCACAAGTCTCATATCTTGCATTCATAAGTGCATTCATGTCATATCACCTTTTGTGGCTTCTTAGGGATCAAAAGACCAACTCAATCCAGGAATAAGCTGGAGAGATACCATAAAATAAAATGCTAACCAGTGAGGAATGAACTCGAACTGGGGATTTATCCTATCCAAGTTTGGAAAGGATAATTAAATCAAAACTTCCATGAGGATTAAACTCGGTGGAGAGTAAGCAAGGATATATACTTTCTGCCTATGGCCGACCACTCTATTAGAGAGAGGAGACACATCACTCGGGGATAAACACAAACAAGGTGAATGAAGCAAATATTATCAATAAATGCAACATTAACACGAATATGAATTCAACTATGCATGATATATATATGTGAAGCTAGTAGGATTATACTTGAGTGAATCGCATACTCAAAGATACATCAGAGTCATCACCGAACTTTATTTAGTCCCAAAGAACAGAGAAAATATCGATAAAACCCAAGGGGAAGAGAAACAGATAAGGGGGTCGATTATGCAAAAGGAAGGTACTAACACCTTACGCATTCTTCGTACTCGACGGGAACCATTTCTCTTGATTCTAGGCTTGGATGGGTTATATATCTAAAGGCTTCTAGATAAAAGAGAAGAAAGAAAAGGAAAAGAAAGAGTGCCCGCGGAGGATTAGGGCCCTCGTGCCTATGTATCCTCATAGTGCAATGAGGAAATCAGAGCTCCGTAGTTCATGGAACCAGGGAAAGAGAAGAAGAATGGAAGAAGGTGGCTTGCCAAGATTATGCAATCTTGTGCCTACATATCCTCATAGTGCAATAAGGAATTCAGAACCTACGTAGTTCGGGGAACTAAGACGAAAAAGGAAAGGAAAATGGTCTCAAAACCAAGAGCAAAAGTGGTAGAAAGATTCCACTGGGGAATGCAAGAAAATTGGTGTCAAAACCAAGAAAGAAAGACACGGGAGTAAAAGTAATAACTCTGCTGAGGATAGGATAAAGAAGTGGTGTTAAAACCAAGAAAGTAAGGGAGCAAAAGAGTAGTAGTGACTCTACTGGGGAGTAGGCAAAGGGATGGTCGTTTGATTTTAACATAATGACTGTGATTAATCAAAGGAACAAATGATCATGACTCTGGTGGGGAATCAGTGAACAGTGATTGATCAAAAGAAAGGTGTTGAACCAAAAAATGGTTGCTAACCTAAGAGACCAAGATCTTTAACCAAGAGAATGGTGATTGATCAAAGGAGGGGTTGAAAGGTGCAAGAGTGATCAGGGATCGACTCGACTGGGGATTGAGACACCTTACAGTCTGGGAATAGAGATGACTATTCTAAGTTCAGGGTCAAACGCCCCCTACCAGAAATAGTCAGAATAAGGGTAATAAAACTCCATGCTCATCCCTTCTCTAGCACTTAGAGTATAGCGCGGAAATTGAAATTGATAGAGTAACAACGCCAACTTGTACAGTGCTTCAGTGCATCGTGCAGACCTACGACTCAGCGGGGGAATGAAGAGAACAAAGCTCTAAAGAATCCTAAAGAGAGAAGCAAGGAAAGATTTACTAATAGAAACAAGGTTTGAATCAATCGATCAAGGGAAATGATCAAGCCAACAATCTTCCAAATAGATCGAAAGATCATCAAAGCAAAAGTGCAGATTATTGATTGTACAAGATTAAATTTGCTCAATGAAGAACAAACTTAATGTGATCAAAGAAGAAATTGCAAGGCAGTACCAAATGCCAATTAGGATGCTTCACAAATCATGTTAACATGTGAACAAAGGTATGCAAGAATCAACATGTTCATACAAACGTCAAGAATGCACATAATTCCAAGAATTGACAAAATGTTCATCGAAAGTTTGCATACTAGCCTCAAACAGAAGTTAAACAGCTCATAAAACATCCAATAATATCAAGCATATCAAGCCATGGAAGTTAAATGAGGAAAGAATGTTAAACAAGCTTGAAAATGCACTAAAATGGCCTTCTATCATAGTGGTAATCAATTACCACATGCAGGTAATCAATTACCTGCTTGAAAACTGCAAAAATTGTGGAAAAAAGGGTTGGGTAATCGATTACCTATATATAGGTAATCGATTACCAGTGTGACAGTGGCAAAAAATAGCTTTTCAAAAAGCACTTCTAGCAACTAATCACTTATCCAATCAACCACATGTTATGGCATGCATTTGTGCACGAAAATTACATCAATTAGGAGCAATTAATCATCAATTGAAAGCATCAAACATGAAGATCAAAGATCAAACAATTACATGATGAATCAACACCGAACAACTATCGAAACTACATCGTAAACGCGCAAAAGTGATCGAAACAGTAGATTAAGCAAGAGTAACCAACCTACAAGGCGGAGAATTGCCTTGGTGATTGCTGTGAGTGAAATGTAGTGAGAAGAAGCCAAGAAAACCAGAGAATTGCAAGCTTGTGCTTAAACCATAGAGAAACCGATCAAAATGCAATAAAAGCTCCAAAATCGAATTTGCACCGAAACTATTGAACCGATCACTTGAATTTGAAGTAGAAGTTGCTGTGGTTACAGAGATCCAAGAAGAAATGCAATGTGATGGAGGTTTAAACTTAAGAGAAAGAAATTTCAATTTGAAATTTGCTACTCTTCAATGGTGGAATTGAGCTCTAGTGTGGTTTTGGGAAGAAGACGAAGATGAATGTGAAGAAGTTACAGAAAATGTAGAGAGAATTGAGAGAAATGGGAGAGTGAGAAGTGAAGAATTGTGAAAATGATTGAAGGTTCAAGGATCCCTTGTGAAATGGTGGAGGTTTGTTTATATAGAGGCTAGCTTTGGAGTAGGCTAGCTTTGGAATATGCTTTGGAGTTTGCTTTGGAGCTAGCTTTAGAGTTAGTTACACTTAACTCATTGAGTTGGAAGTTGACTCAGTTAGTTAAGTGGTTAACTTAGTGGGGCAATCCCAATGCAAGACCAAATCCAATGGTCCTCATTCTTGGAGATGAAGTCAGATGGTATTCTTGATTTAGAGTGATGTATTGGAATAAATGCCTTGAAGTGTCTTGAAAGGTCTTGAACTGTCTAGAAGATTCCCCCCAATGCTAGAACCAAGTAGACCACAAGAGAATTGAGAGTGTAAAGTTGTTGTCATGGAAATGAAGCAGAAATCTGCCATTTTACAAAGTGGTAATCAATTATCACAAGCAAAACTTGCCCAAATTGCTTAAAAACAAGTGTTATGGCACCAATTCCGATTTTTACCTTCATGCTTTGATGAATAGGCATGGAAACCTTTATATTTTTCTTGTGTTGATGATGTGATGACCTTGTGAGGATGTGATTAATCAGGCCTTAAAAATCCTTAATATTTCTGCAACAAAACCATATAGAAAAAGTGCTAATGTGTATGCCAGCGATGCGAATGCACATGCTTATGCAAAAGGCAAATGAAGGAGGGTCAAATTTCGGGTTACAAAAATATGATATGAATGCGTGTTATGTTCTTATGCTAACAAAACAGGCAAAAATGATATACTGGCGATGAAATAAACATCATAACGTGACCGGGTACTCAACCAATCTCATAGAAATATCACTGGAGATAAAACAAAGAGAGTCATTAACGGAACAAAGTCCTGCTGTCAGTCTTAAGTATCTCTGGGGAGAGGAAGATACTTCACTTAGGGAAAGAGCCCAAACAATCTTTTAAACTCATTATTTTGTTCAACTGGGGATAGAGTAACTCTACAATCTATTGGGGATGAGAATCTCATTCAATTTGGGATAAACCTTTCAAGGAAACTTTGAATTTATGTTGTTCTTTAGCTTCTGGCGAAACTGATTTGATTTGAGAGCTCTTTGATAGGCGTGGCTGCTTTAAATAATCCAATCTGGTTTGATGCAATTACTTGCCATATATCCATAACTTCTGCCTAGATTGCCCTTTCGGGTTTTCAATCTATCAGGATGATATTTTTTATGTCTTTAATTTTTGTCTGGACCGCACTTTTAGGTTTTCAATCCATCGATACGCTCTCTTTTCTTTTTATCAGGTGAACTATTCCTTGACTGCATCGACATTTGTAGGACGAGTGAACTCTTCACCATCCATAGTAGTAAGCATTAAGGCACCGCCTGAGAAATCTTTCTTAACAACATATGGGACATCATAATTAGGAGTCCACTTGCCCCTAGAATCAGTAAGGAATGGTTGAATTTTCTTAAGCACAAGGTCGCCCTCTCTAAATACACGAGGTGGAACCTTTTTGTCGAAAGCCTTCTTCATTCTTTGTTGATATAACTGACCATGGCATAAAGCCGTCATTATTTTTTCTTCGATCAAGTTCAACTCATCGTATCGGCTTTGACACCATTCAACCTCTGTCAACTTAGCTTCCATCAAGACTCTCATTGATGGGATTTCAACCTCTATGGGGAACACTGCTTCCATGCCGTATACCAAAGAGAAAGGGGTTGCCCCTGTAGAAGTACGAACATATGTACGATATCCATGAAGAGCAAATGGTAGCATCTCATACCACTCCTTGTAGGTTACTACCATCTTCTGGACGATTTTTTGAATATGTTTGTTAGCTGCTTCAACAGCTCCATTCATTTTAGGCCGGTAGGGAGAAGAGTTATGGTGTTCAATTTTGAATTCAACACATAATTCCTTCATCATTTGTTTTTGTTCAAGTTCGATCCATTATCAGTAATGATCTTACTTGGAATGCCATAACAACATATTAGATTGTTCCTGATAAAACAGACCACTACTTGCCTGGTTACATTGGCATAAGATGCTGCTTCAACCCATTTGGTGAAGTAATCAATGACGACTAGGATGAAACGATGTACATTGGAAGCTTTGAGTTCAATCATGCCAATCAGGTCAATTCCCCACATAGAAAAAGGCCATGGAGAGGAGAGAATATTGAGAAGAGTCGGCGGTACATGAATTTTGTCGGCATAAATCTGACATTTGTGACACTTCTTCACGTATTTGCAGCAATAAAATTCCATTGACAACCAATAGTATCCCGCTCTTAATATTTTCTTTGCCATTGCTTGCCCATTGGTATGAGTACCAAAAGAGCATTCATGAATTTCTTCCATCAACATGTCTGCTTCGTGTTTTTCTACACATCTGAGCAAGACCATGTCGAAGTTTCTCTTGTATAACACATCATCATTCAGGAAGAAGTTTCTAGCCAGTCTTCTGAGGGTCTTCCTACCTTTATTTGATGCCCCAAGCGGGCATTCTTATTTTTGAAGGAAGCATTTGATAACATGATACCTTGGTTTATTATCGACAACCTCTTCCATGGTAAACACGTGAGCTGGCCTATCAAGGCACATAACGTTGATTTTAGGTACATCGTTCCATCGATTCACAATAATCATGGAGGATAATGTAGCTAGTGCATCAACCATGTTATTTTCTTAGCAAGTAATGTGATGAAACTCGACTTTATTGAAGAAACGCAACAACCTTCTTACATAGTCTTTGTAAGGAATTAATCTGGGTTGATGTGTTTCCCATTCACCTTTGAACTGATTTACGACCAAAGCTGAGTCTCCATAGACATCCAGAATTTTGATCCTTAAATCGATGGCTTCTTCAATTCCCATGATACAGGCTTCATATTCGGCTTCATTATTTGTGCATTTGAATGTCAACCTTGCGGTGAAAGGAATGTGGATACCTTGAGGTGTAACAATTATTGCCTCAATTCCGTTTCCATGAGCATTGACAGCTCCATCGAATATTAATCCCCATCGGGATCATGGCTCCGGTCCTTCGTCTGGCAATGGTTCATCATAGTCTTTCATCTTCAGATACATTACATCTTTATCTGGGAAGTCGAATTTGACAGATTCATAGTCATCATTTGATTGGTGAGCCAAATTATCAGCTAGAATGCTCCCCTTGACGGGTTTTTGAGCATGGTATTCAATATCATATTCTGATAACAGCATCTGCCAGCGAGTAATCCTTCTGGTTAAAGCGGGCTTTTCAAAGATATACTTGATCGGGTCCATTTTGGAGATTAACCAAGTAGTACGACAAATCATGTATTGACGGAGATGCTTAGCAGCCCAAGCCAAGGCATAATAGGTTTTTTAAAGTACAGTGTAACGAGATTCACAGTTAGTGAATTTCTTACTTAAGTAATAAATGGAGTGCTCTTTTTTCTTAGTTTCATCTTGTTGTCCAAGCATACAACCCATGGAATCTTCTAATACTTTTAAGTATATGATCAAAGGTCTTCCTTCCACTGGAGGAATCAGGATAGGAGGTTCAAGCATACATTCTTTGATGCTGTTAAAAGCCTTCTGGAAATCTTCTGTCTATATACAACTCTGATCTTTTTGAAGAAGTTTGAATATCGTTCCAAAAGTAGCGGTCATATAGGAGATAAATATGGAGATGTAGTTTAAACGACCTAGAAATCCTCTTACTTGTTTCTCAGTTTTGGGTGCTGGCATTTCCTGAATGGCTTTGACTTTATCAGGATCAACTTCAATTCCCTTTTGGCTGACAATGAAACCATAAGAGATTCCCTAAACGAACACCAAAGGTACATTTGTTAGGATTCAAGCGGAGTTTGTATTTCCTCAAATGCTGGAATAACTTCAACAAATATTCTACTTGCTCTTCTTCAGTTCTGGACTTATCAATCATATCATCGACATATACTTCAATTTCTTTATGCATCATGTCGTGGAAAAGAGTTGTCATGGCTCATTGGTAGGTTACACCCGCATTCTTCAGACCAAAAGGAATTACTTTATAGCAAAGTGTTCTCCATGGTGTAATAAATGAGGGTTTTTCCATGTCTTCAGGTGCCATTATGATTTGATTATATCCAGAGAAACCGTCCATGAAGGAGAATACTTTGAATTTGGCGGTGTTGTCGACCAACATGTCAATATGTGGTAATGGAAAGTCATCTTTCAGACTAGCTTTGTTTAAGTCTCGGTAGTCCACACACATTCTGACTTTTCCGTCCTTTTTTGGAACAGGCACTAGGCTGGCCAACCACTGAGGGTATTCTGACATGGCAAGGAACCTTGTGTCAATCTGCTTCTGCACTTCTTCTTTAATTTTGATGGCCATATCTGGGCGAGTTCTTCTCAACTTTTGCTTGATTGGCGGACATTCTGGTTTCAATGGTAAGTGGTGTTCCACAATATCAGTGTCCAACCCTGGCATATCTTGGTAGGACCAAGAAAACAAATCTGGGAATTTTTTGAGAAGTTCTACCATTTTTATTTTAACAGTTGGACTAAGCAGTGCCCCAATCTTGACCTTTTTTCTGCCTTCATCGGAATAGAGGTTGATCACCTCTATCGACTCTTTGTACGACTAAATGGAGACTTCTTCTTGCTTAAGTAGTCAGAAAATTTCATCTGGAATTTTTTCCTCTTCTTCATCTTCAACTTCGAATACTGGGAACTCAAAGTTGGGAGAGGGCATCGGGTCATGTTTTTCAATGTGGGGTTTTTGAATGTTTAATCTGCACATATGATTGATTGCCAGAATTTAGAAAAAACTGATAAATGCAGTGTGCGTGCAGACATTGAAAGTATTTTATCATCATTTTTTTGTTTTTTAGGTTACCATTTTCCGAAAAAATAAAAAAAGTAAAAACAACAACACAGAATTGAAAACAACATCTTTATTATTGATTGATTATTTCTTGAACCAAAAGCTTGATAAGGAAATATTTAAAAGGTGGCCCAAAAAAACATCTCTCGCCTTAGGCAGAGCGAGAGGACAAAACAAAGATAAGACATTACTTAGATATGTGGACAACAGTTGGAACATCAACAACTATTCAATTTTGAGAAACTCTTCCATGCGTCACGAAGCCTTGTGAATCCCTTTCAGGACTGTCTTCAATAATGGCGCTGACTTCTGGAAGAGTCGGTTTAATGGAATTTTTAATCTTTGCGGATACATCAAAAAAGAGATCTTTATCTTCCTTTTCAACAGATCGCGGGATGTGGAATGATACATGTGCGTCCTATGGTGACATGTCTCCGGGGTTTTCTGAGTAAGGCTCCCACTCACATATATTAAGATCACAAGATGTAGTTTCGTACTTAGAAAAATTCTTTACCTTCTCAGGCTTTTCTTTGGACGGTGGATAAGTAGGAACTGTAGCAGCTAGCATAAACTTGTGAGGCATGCCCCAAGGACAACTGGGCAGCTTTTGCAGAACTTTAGAAGGTGCCGTGTAAGTGGACAAATCCTTTTCAGAATCATCTTCAATTATGACATTCACTTCTGGCATAGTATAATGGATAAAATATCGTTCAATAATCTTTGCAAATTTGTAAAAAAGGTGATCTTTGACTGCCTTCTCGATGGGTTGAGGAGTATAGAATGGTATGTAGGCATCTTCCGGATGAATATCGTACCCAGGAGTTTCCAGGTAGAGATTCCAGACCTCTGGAGAAATATATGAATCATCCTCGGAGTAGCAAAAATTATCTTCTATGACCGTATCCTCTTCTGGTGAAATAAGGGAAGTAAAATAGCTCTCAGTGTTGCAATCCTCAACATCCATCTTGTCATTTGACTCAAGTACATCCTTGAATTTCTCCTGAGGAGAGGACAATGGAGTATGTGCCTCCTCTTGCAATATGTATCCAGAATCATTAAGGTAGGACTTCCATTCTTCTTCAGGATCTGAGGGTCCATCTTTAGAGTCATCTCCATTAATGGCGTCCACCTCTTGAGGAATAGGATGGATAAAGCCTCTGCTTCCAAAAATATTTTGAATGGGAGGGATGCCTTCATTCTCTCTTGCAGTTTTTGTGAATACTGGGTGTTAATTCTTGGAGTTGGCTAGAATTTTGGTAAAACAATGTTGATGTCATGGTTGATGTTTCAACATGAGTTTTTAACAGCCTTGTTATGTTTAGTTAACATTCTGGTTATGTTAAGTGTTTAAGGGTTGCAGTTTTGTGCTGATGTCAAACCCGATGTCATAACATCAGTTGACAGAACATCAGAAAACCATCTGTTGTGGTTTTTGTATTGCAGAATGTTAAGGTGTAGAAGAGTTAAAGTGCTGAAGAGTGATGTCACATGCGATGTCTTGACATCACTATACCAGAAACTTAAAACATCAGGTTGTGATGTTTTTAGGGCTGCACGCATTAGTTTGATTTGAGGAGATCTGTTAGTTAGATTGGATGCGAATTTATTAGAGAAGATCTATTCTGATACAATTAATTCTGCATATCTTGTGGAGAATAGTTTGTTACTATTTTTGTGCAAATAGACATGGAGAAGATTGTTCCTATTTGTGTGGAGAAGATTGTTCCTATTTGTGTGGAGAAGATCTTGCAGCTGATTTAAAGAGAAGATTTAAAAGATACATAATATCCTGGAAATATTATGTGGAGCTGAATTTAATGCATAAAGATATGGAGAATATTTAGAGTTAATTATTGAAGATTTAAATTGAAGATTTGTTTGAAGATCCAATTAATAGCAGAATCTGTTGGAGATTTGGAACAGAAGATTTGATATGATTTGAAGGCCCAAATCCAGTTGGGAAATAGGTTATAAATAGAAGCATTGTAACCTAGTTTTGGTAAGCCAGCCATCATGTAGATTATAAGGGCTGTGTTGGTTGATGAACCACCCGGTTTGTGGGATGGTCATCGTGTTTATCTCGAAGCCTGTAGGTAAGAGATGTATTGTTCTTGGAGGAAGCTTTGAAACAACTCTTAAGGGCTGTCATGGAAGTGTGTCTTTTAAAGTCTATGTAATAGAAAAGAGTAAGGAGTCAAGCTATTGATGCAGTGACGGTGTAGTTGACTGCTAGACATCATCGAGATGATTGGAAGTGAGATGGAGTCTCTTACCTAGGGAGGACTTAGGTAGAAGGGTCATTGGGTAGTGATTGAATTAGGTAGATTGTCAACTGGTGTGTTGAGTCTGTAATTTGATACTACTAATAGTGGACTTCCTTCCTGGCTTGGTATGCCCCCAGATGTAGGTTGGTTGAACCAAACTGGGTGAACAATTGATTGTGTTCATTTACTGTTTCTATTATTGCCTTGTTCAGCAGATTGCGATGTTGTGACATTGCACAAGACATCACACATCTGTACCAGAATTTCAATTGGTATCAGAGCAGGCATCCTGTATGTTTCTGGATGAGATCTTGGGAAGATACTTTCTGGTTCGTGAGCAAGGAAGATAGTTGCTGAGTTGTGGACTAGGCCAGTTCATACGGTTGGGTGTAGGATCCCTTGAAGTAAAGGATGGACTATTTATCAGAGCTGCCATTGTGAGAGTGTTGACCCTTGGTGACAAGCAAGGATTTTTGAGCAGCACCTGAAGGTTGTTGAGGAGTCGTTGTATGTTCCGCTGCAGGTAACCCTGGTTGGTCTCTGACATGGTAGTTGGTGCTAGACAACTTCAACTGGTTGGTTTGAGAGATCGAAGATTCTTGAGGATTATCTCATACCTTTGTTTTGGGGAAAGAAGTGATCAGAAGGTGAATGGATTGTTTTTAAGGCTTGATGAAGAAAGAAGAGGGTGGAGCCCAAGGCAAAAGAGTATCACTGTCAAATCTTTCATGCGGGAGTGAAGATCTTGATAAGGTATCTCTTAAGCTGAGTTGTGGTGACCTATTCAGGAGGGTCTTTCTGGTCATGTTATCAGTTTCATCAAGAAAGAAGCTAAGCTTGATATGTCAATCCTAATGTCTCGACATCGCGCTACACATCAGCAGTTTAAAGGTAAATGCTGAGTCAAAGACCTGTTAGACTGTAGCTGTTTTGAAGGATCACTGAAGCTGTGAAGTTGAACAATTTGTGAGACGCTGTTCATATAAAAGGTAGTAAGCTTGAGCTAAACTGTCTGAGGCCAATATTATTGGGAAAGTGCATCCTAGAGTTTGTGTTCAATAGCAGTGTAAATCAGCCTGGGGTCAATTGGTGTCTGCATTAGTCGTATGGAGTGAACTCTTCCAGCTTTGAGGCTTAAAGGATTGGAAGTAGCAGAGTGTCTATGGTATGGCTTTAGATGCAGAAGGATGGTAGTTATCACTCTTAAGTTGACAAAGGTCTGAACCTTGTGCTTATAAGAAGAAGCTTTTGGAAGAGTGTGGTATGCAAGTTACTGCAGTTTTGTTGGTCTAATCTTGGAAGTTGATCAGATGTTGATATGTTCTCATGTGTCCCCTACATGAGATATGTGTGGATTAATATGGTCGGAGTCTCCAAATCCATTGTAGAAGTGTTTAATGTGATGAAGACTGATGTCAGAACTGATGTTGACACATCATTTCAGCCAAAGAAAAATAGTGATCAGTGATGTGGATTAGCAGAAGAGGGATCAGCTAGGGCCTCAAGTTTCAGACCAGATCAAATGTTGAGTTTTTGTCTGTCTTCAACTAATGACAATATACATTGACGGGAGACTATGTATATGTCTGAGGTACAAGTGCAGGACTGCAGAAGTATTGAGAATTTATTTTTCTCTATGTGGCTGGTTATTTCTCTTTGTGGTGTGAGAATGTATCATCTGGTGGGGTTGATTGGTGACTGTGTACTTGGAGCATCATCCAAATTATCTGGGATAAGTTTGAATTAGAAGAGGCAGAGTGTTGAGGAATGTTGACAAGCTGATGTGTTTAAGGCTAAAAGATATGAAGACATCATAGTCTTGTGGGTTTCAGCTTGGATCAGTTTATTTCTGATCTAAGTGGTTTGGAGCAGGGTGGTTGCTCTGGTTGTGAAGGTCTAGGATAAGTGGCAGTTATCTCTGGCTTTCTACTGACGGCTCTACTAAGGGAAGTGGCATTCTTTGGTATAGCTATGGGGTAGTCTTGGACTACTTATTTTCTGAAGATTCAGATGTGGTAGGTTTGAAGTCTTTGGAGTTTCTAAGCAGGATGGAGGTTGTCTACTCAAACTTGATTATTGAATCAAGCCTATGAGAGCATGGAAATCTGTTTCTGCAAAGGGAGGAGGTTCTTCTGAGTGGCAGAAGGTTGAGCTGAATTTAACAGTTAGATGTTCTGACATCTTGCTCAACATCAGGAGTCTCAGCTGGTGATGTGGCACATCAGCTAATGATAAGGTGATCTACAGGAATGAACAATAGGATGCTTCAAAAAGATCGTTCTCATGGCAGTCTGCGGGAGCTGCAGGAAGGAGAAGATGTTACATGACCATGGCTTAGGGAGTCTAAGTGTGTTTGCTTTTGAGCAAGTGGAACATGTGACTTGAAGATCAAGTTTCCTTGGTGGATCAGGATATCTTTGTGAGAGTTCTGACAAACGTGAAAAAGGTCAAAATGTGGCATTTGGCTATTTTCATTTGAGGATTCGTGCTTGAGGTGATCAAACTGTGGCATTGGTTAATCTCAGAAGTGAATCAGAGTGTGGCAACTGGTTATTATTAAGGATTGTCTTGGAACAAGTTACTCTTGGGCAGAAGGGTGATGAGTTGAAGACTCAAGAAGATTATTCTCCTTGAAGGTGGATGAGAGGTTATTCCCTGATGCTTTGGATTACTGTGCAATAGTAAGTCCAGTTGGTGGAGCATATCAAGAATCAAGGTGATGATGTCTTGGTGTTTGGCAAATGTTCTAACTTGTGTTGGGACATTATCTGGTTGGATATCCTTGGTGAAGGATGATTATGCTCTGGTTCAGGAGCTTGGTGCCTACATTTTACCTAAGGAGTGTCTACATAGTCATACGGGAGGATGATGAAGTAGAAGGTCTGCCTTGGATGGAGAATGTAGAGAAGACTGAAGAAGTCCAAAGTAACTTGTGAATGTGTCATAAGGAAGAATCAGAAGTTGTCAGACGTGTGCAGAAGAAGAGGTCGTACAAATTGTCATGCCTTGTGTGAGAAGTCTGGATATTGTTGTTTGTGGCCATGATGGAGTAGCTTGATCAGCTGACTGTATAAGAAGTGTGTGAATTAGTAAGCATCATCTGCGGGTTATTTGTGAACAAAGACCTTGTTGGGAGCTTGGTAGTTATCTGATGGACTGGGCTTGTGGAATTGGAAGAAGCAGCATTAGTGTCTGAAGTGGCAGTTTAGTCATTATGGACAGGTTCTGATCTTAAGGTTAAGTAGGTTGAAGACTTCTTTAGGTGGGTATAAGGACAGAAGGTTGTTGTCAGTGGTGTGATCTGATCAGAATGGCTGAAGATAAGGAGGTTTCTTCTAATACAAGTAAAAGGTGGTGGCAGTCCTTATCTTGTGTTGCAAGTGATCTGAAGACATTTGTTATGGAATATGTGAAATTCCAAATCAAGTTTTTTTTTGGACTTGACAGATCATGTATCGGAAATAATCATGATGAGATTTTGCTCAACAAACACAAGAAGTGGCAGTTCTTAATGTTGAGAATGTGGAAATTTCATTGTGCTTCTATCTGGTGTCAAGTGTTCATCTTCATAAGGAGCATGGGTTGTTCATGGCAGGGGGAGTTAAGGCTGTTGTCTATGGTCTTTTACGGCAAGGATGCAGATTTTTGTGAAGATTGCGTGCTGATCAAGATTGTGAAGATTGGATATAATGTCAGATAACATGTTATGACATTAGGTTGCTGGATGACATGTTGGTGTTCTAGCCATGTGAAGCTAATTATTTGAATCATATGTACACATGCTTCTAAGGAGGAGTCTGAAGGACAGCTTTGTGTGTATCTGGGAGATGTCACACTTGTCTTGGTGTGTTTTTAAGAAAGAGGAGTTTACTTAGAGTTCAGTGGAAGGCATTGTGAGTGTGCTTCAGAACTTGTGGATGATTGTGTGAAGCATTACTGTCTAGATGAATGAAGACTATGTCTGGAGTTTCCAAATGTTATGGTATACTGGTCAAGAAGCACTAGATAGGGGGAGTTGATATTTTCTCTGCTGATCATTGAAAGTAGTAGCTGCTGAGTCTGGGTTTTGTTCTGAGTATATTGGTTGGATGATTCAGAGTTTGCCTTTGGAATTTTTTTGTGCTTGCTGCTATGTTCAGAGTTTGTCCAATTATGGCTAAAAAGGGGGAGAGTTAGCCTAGTGGTTGCCAAGGTGTGGTTGTGAAGCCTTTTCTGATATGGTGCAGCAGTTGAGGGGGAAAGTGTTTGAACAGCTGTGAGCTGGTTCTTGGTTTGAGGGGGAGTTTGCCCTATGCTGATGTGAAAGTGTTCGTTTCTGCTGCAAGTTGGTCCATGTTGGTCTGATGTAGGCTGAAATTGTTTTAGCCAAAATTAGCCAAAGGGGGAGATTGTTAATTCTTGGAGTTGGCTAGAATTTTGGTAAAACAATGTTGATGTCATGGTTGATGTTTCAACATGAGTTTTTAACAGCCTTGTTATGTTTAGTTAACATTCTGGTTATGTTAAGTGTTTAAGGGTTGCAGTTTTGTGCTGATGTCAAACCCGATGTCATAACATCAGTTGACAGAACATCAGAAAACCATCTGTTGTGGTTTTTGTATTGCAGAATGTTAAGGTGTTGAAGAGTTAAAGTGCTGAAGAGTGATGTCACATGCGATGTCTTGACATCACTATACCAGAAACTTAAAACATCAGGTTGTGATGTTTTTAGGGCTGCACGCATTAGTTTGATTTGAGGAGATCTGTTAGTTAGATTGGATGCGAATTTATTGGAGAAGATCTATTCTGATACAATTAATTCTGCATATCTTGTGGAGAATAGTTTGTTACTATTTTTGTGCAAATAGACATGGAGAAGATTGTTCCTATTTGTGTGGAGAAGATTGTTCCTATTTGTGTGGAGAAGATCTTACAGCTGATTTAAAGAGAAGATTTAAAAGATACATAATATCCTGGAAATATTATGTGGAGCTGAATTTAATGCATAAAGATATGGAGAATATTTAGAGTTAATTATTGAAGATTTAAATTGAAGATTTGTTTGAAGATCCAATTAATAGCAGAATCTGTTGGAGATTTGGAACAGAAGATTTGATATGATTTGAAGGTCCAAATCCAGTTGGAAAATAGGTTATAAATAGAAGCATTGTAACCTAGTGTTGTACCCCAAATTTTTCCCTTAGATACATTGATGTGTCTGCATAACCTATTAGGTCAATCATTCGTGCATAACTAACCGCTTTACCTAGTTTTGCTTGTTTGTTTCATTTGTGAATACAGGTGCTGGTGCAGGAGATGTAATTTTAAGGAGGTCGTGTAAGGGCTCATCGAGATGCTGGTCTCTTGCAATTGGTGATAAACTTATGTGGGGATAAAGGAATGACATACCCATGGCCCTTTAGGCAGTACAAAGTCAAGTTGATTCATGATGTTCAGATCCCAATTCAAGATTCCATGTCAAAGTTACCAATTCACGAAGTTCAAGCACAGCTCGTGAAAGCAACGAGTGGTGAAGTAAGTGTAGAAAAGAAGTCAAGATGAGATAAGGATTGGAAGAAGCATGCTTGAGGAAAGAAATGGGCCAAATTGATCTTGGTGTGAAGGGTATATAATCATTTGAGACTTTGATTTCAAATAATGGGCATTAACATCAACGTGGTCATATTTCTTAAAAAAGAAAGGATGCCTGTCATTATGTTTTTCCAAATCTCTGGTGGTACCAACTTCGAACTGGCCAATGGGAACTGATTTTCTACCCTCATGATTAATAACCAGGCGCTTGTGTCTCAAAACATTCAAGGCTCATCCCGATTGCAAATGAATTCAATACATATTACAAGAGCCAAATAGGAAGAATAAATTATGTTACAAATGCCAATCATCATTCGTTGAAATTCAAGTCGCTATTTGTACAAATATGTGAACGGTGGTCCAAGTTTCATTATGGGAAAGATTCTGTGCAACCCTTTTTTTTTTAGAGGCACGTGAAAGTTAAGGTCATTCATTTCTAGAAGTCCCAAGTTCAAGTGCAAGAATTGAAAGTCCACATTAACTCTCAAATTCAAAAACATTTAACTCAAAGTAAAACAAATATGGAAAGTCAATTCAAGGTACCATTTCAATTATCAGGAAAAGGTACATTGGGTAATCCAAATCATACCCAGGTTCGTGCTACCCAAGTATGTTCAAGTACAAAATGGAAAGGTTCTCAAAATATTCACAAGTTTATTACAAGACAAACTTAAAATAATTCCACTACTAAGAGTTCAAGGAAGAACGAATTTATCTATGCAGAGCAACCCAAGTTACCAAAGTTTGTGTTAATCCAAGGCTTTTGTTCTTTTCGAAGTATTTACACGTGCGATTAGAACATCATCATCATCAAATAGACTTGGAAGTTGATGCTGGAGGCTTTACCAAATCAGCTCCATGCCGTCACCTCTTTGAAAAAAGACTTGAGAGCCTAGTGAATAGGCAATTCTTTGAGCCTCTCTACAATCTCATGCCGTCCCTAAAAGTTTAGTTGACTGAGCATAACTTTGATTGGTTACCTTTGGATTGGATAGAATAGTTTGCTCCTCACAAGTGGCCATTGTTCTGAATCGTACACTTCGCATAAATGCTAAACTTATATTTTCAATGACATTAACACATGGAGAAGGAGAACTGAGTGAATCGAAACCTATAACCTGCATTTCAAAAAGAGGGTCACACTAACATCATCAAAGAGCCATGAAATACAAAAGCTCAATGGCCATCAAGTTAATTAGGCAGAACGTCACAAAATCGATTTTACATGTTCATCACCTGCATTTTATCACAACTCACATTAGTGCACAATTCATACAATTCAAATCTCAGTCATCATGCAACCATAGTACCCACGAAGCTCACGCTCGACAGAAGGCCAATGTATATCTTCACTTGTGAATTACGAACCTCAGTAGAAGAGTCGACGGTCGGATGGAAGGTGACGTCTTGGCTGGCCGCAAGCGAAAGATCATCATCATTAGCAATCATATAATATATCTAGTATGAACCTTGGTCCTGTTACAAAAGCCATGAAAAGCAAAGTTATAATGACAGAACAGGGTCTAAGGCATTATGGCAGGAAATTTACATTGTCACGTGGTCAATTTGAAACGACATGTTTGAATCAAATTGTCGTCAGCAAGCTAACTTTATTGAAGAGAGATCTGAATAAGCTACAGGCACAGACATGTTTGAACTTAAAAGGAAATGACATCACCATAGCAAGTAAAAACTAGAGAAATGAGTTGCTACAATTGGTTATAACCTTCATTTTCCACCTCTGTAGCTACCGAGTAAAAGTTCCGCTCTGTGGTTGCTGCAAATGGTGATTCCGGTATTGGCTAAAGTGACGGTCCAGATTTGGTTTTGATGAAAACGCTCAACCTGCAAAACGCCCCCACACAAATTTTCGAGTGGAACACCAATGGTCAGATGATTTCACTACCAGTCACCTGAACAAGGTTATGAATTTTCAACTATGAATAAAGTCAAGAGTTTGTAGGATGTTACCTTCATTGTTGACCTTCAGCCCAATGTCCCTCTCAAATGCCATCACCCTCGCGCTAACTCCGTGTTCACATGAAAAGAGGTGAAGTTCAGCAAGGTACCGCAAGCTACGAAATCTAATCAAAACCCAAATAATATCAAGTTGGTTACAGAAGAACGGCGAGGTTACATATCAATTTCAAACTAATTCAAAGGGACTCACCTCATTACAACTTTGAGCGTGATGTCGATAAGGATTTGTCTACAAAAATAAGTCTGTGGTTGAAGCTTCATCATGACCAAATACCAGACAAGATAGGCCTCTCCACCCTGCAAAAGAAGTCGCATATATCAGAGTTACAACACGCCAAAACTGGAAGACAAGAAGCAGTACGCATACATTTCTAATCAAACGTGAAAGTTCGAAAAGGGAGCAGCCATCACATACTCACGAGCAACTGAACATGCTGAGCGTGGTTACAGTGTAAGATCATATAAAAAATCAAAGTTCCTCACAAGTCATGAAATCACCCGTACCAAATAAAGTTTAAACATTCCAAAACCGTCAGAAAATCACAATTTAATCCATTTCCATATCAGTAAAAGCAAACCGATTAAGTTTTCAAGAGAAAAAAGAAGAAGTTAGGGATATTGAATGGGAAGAGAAATAATGCGCATGATTTGTTATCAAAGCGATTTTATCGTGTTTCAAAGAGAATCAATAGGCCTCAGTTATTATGAATCAGAAATATTCTTCACGTTCAAGTAAGGAAATTTTGGGCAATATCTCAAAAATAGGTACCGCCAGCCAAATTTCCAAAACCAGAAGAGATAGGAATTAAACGGGGCAATATTTGAAATCAAGATCCCAATCGCAAAATCAACATCAAATCGTATCAGTTATCCAAAACACTTTAAAACTTCCCAAATCAAGCACAGATCGTATCAATAATTTCATTTGTTTTCAAATTCAAATTCCCAAATCAAGACACAATGAAATCAGATCCCAACGTATCAATACCAACATTTAAGACCTTCCAAAAATTCATCATTGGCCATCAACTATAAAAAGGGCACTTTGCATCAGAAGACAAAAAAAATCAGAGAGAAAACCATACGGAAGAGCAAGAGAGGAAAATCATAAAAATCCCAAATCAACAATCACCAAAACCTTTCCAAACCCACCGACCCAGGCTTAGAACACCGGAGGTGAGCATCATCGCCAACATTCAAAGCAGAAGAAGCGAAGCAACAACTCAAACCAAGTTCGCGAAGGAAAAAGGTAAAGAAAGAAGGTTTCTTCCCTGATCGAACCGATCGCCGCCGCCGCGAAGCTCCGTTTCCTTGCCGTTTTTTTTAAAGCTATTTGTAAATGTGACCTGAAATATATAATGAAATGGGGTCGGGATTATGGGGGTGGGGTATTTTGCTGTGTGTGTTGATCGGAGAGAGAGGACGAGATGCTACCGCCGCCGCCGCTAGGGTTCTTAGAACCCTAAGGTTTCATTCTGAGTAAAAAGGAACGTTTGCGAGAGAGAGAAGAGAGAATTGACCTTCGTGAGGTTTCCACCCGCCCTTCCGTTTTTTTATTTTCTTTTATTTAGCTTTTTTTTCTCTTTTAAAGTATAACCTCAAATAAAAAAGATAATAATCACTATTTTATTTTAAATAACCAAAAACTGTTTTGATTGATAACTCTTAATCCCCTTTTTTTTTTTTTTATAAACGTTAATATTAAATAATCTTAAAAAATCTAATTAGGAAATTTTTATCTTTTTTTTCAATTTAAAAATAATCCCAATAAAATAACTTTTTATAATACCACTTAAATCATTTTTAAATTATTAATACAAATAATAATAACTAACTCTTTTACTAAAAGATTAAAATTAAGTTTTTTTTTTAAAACCTTCTTAAATTAACCTCTTATAATATCTTTTATAATAAAAAACTTTTCTTGATTAGAATATTAAAATCCTGTTAAGATAAAAACCTCAACCTTTCCCTTTTTCTTTAATTTAAAAATAATTTTAACATAAAAAAATATAAAGCTCTTTAACAATAAACCTAAAAAATAAATCAACCCATTAGATCCCTCGCGTGAGTGTACGCTTGTCTCTTTTTCCTTTATTATGCTTTACTATTATGAATGCATGATTATACTGTTCAAACCTTTTCAAAATATAACAAAAACTCTCGATCCAACGTCGAGCCAATTTTATACCTATGTAAGTCGAGTGCCTTTGGGCCTCGCATTCAACCTTTGGGTCACAGTACACTTAAACTAGCCCACTTTGCTAGTATGCACTAATAATCGGTTAATTGCCCCCTCGACATTCCAAAGGAAGGTTCACCCTAAAATTGACTAAACCGTCATAAGACTAACTCTTAGAACCCTTGGCCTTAGGATTCGGAGTCGCCGTACTCCACGTCTCGCCGTAGACACTTAGAATCTTAGCCTTAGGATCGGAGTCGCCGAACTCCAAGTAAATGCTCCGCCGTGAACATTTACAATCCTACCCCTCTTAAACCAACATACAACTTTAGAGTCGCCGCACTCTGTGTAAGGTCTTGCCCAAGACTTTACTTCCCCTTGGAACCTTGACCCCGTCAAGAAGTTCCTCTTTTCAGAACTACGCATACTCTGATTCTACTCCCGAGGATACGTAGGCGTAAGGTGCGATACCTTATCGAGTATACTTAGATACTAACCCCTAGGGTTCAACCTTTAGCATAGCACCCTTAGCAAGCGAATGAGAGATAACATAATACTAACGAGAGGTTCCCGTAGAGTACTACGGACGTTTAGGATGCTAATACCTTCCCTAGGCGTAACCAACCCCCGAACCTTAGATCTTTAGGTTTTTTTTCGCTTTTGAACCTTTCCTTTGGATAAATCAAAGACGGTGGTGAACATTTAAAGAAATGTGATCCTAGTTCATTAATAACTATGGTATCCAATTCTCACCGCAACAGAAATGGCGACTTCACTGGGGATTGTCGAGGGTTTCCCCTATCTTGTTTTTCTGATGTTATCTTTCTTTATTATATTTTCTTATTAGCTGTTGTGCTGGGTTGCTTATGTGGTGAGACAAAGTCCTACACCCGGACTAGAGTGACAATTATGATAGGAACGGTGAGAATTCAAGGATACTTTGAGGGAGTCGATTCCTGAAAAAGTTGAATTGAGACTTCACCACTCAGTCTAGGCCCTCTCGAATTTAATTTTGTCCAACGAGTCAATTCGTGAAGACGCTATTATTTCGAACTAAAGGCCATCGAGACTGGGGACCGTAGTTACCCTTAACCCAACTTGGCCTATTAGGATGTAGTGCGGGGACTATGCAGGAGTCTATTTCTGCAATAGTCGCTACGCGATACTACACTCGGACGAGATTCTCTTGAGAATATTATTGACTACCAAGTGATCTGGAAAATCGATAATATCCGAAAGATGGATTGTAGACTCTGGGAACTTTTAGAACCCGTTCGGCAGGTACATTTGAAACCATAGTACATACTTTATGGGAGGGTAGACCCTTGGCTCCATGATGTGACCTTTCAAACCTAGGACTCTTTTGCTTGTGTGTGCTTTGTGTTGTGTGCCCTGTGTGTCGCATACATTCATAAGCATCATATCATAAAGATTCATGGAACTTGACTATATTTATAACCTTTGTAGGGATACTATGGATACCGAAAGAAGGAACACAAAGAAGTACACTTTTCAGATTCCTAACTTGGATGATCTAAGGAGGTTAGGAGCTTTGGTAAAAGATGAGGATAGTTTCAGAGGCAAATATGGAAGACTTCTATATGTGATGAATACAAAGGTTGATGAAGGACTACTTTCTACCTTACTCCAGTTCTATGACCCGCTGTATCACTGCTTCACCTTTCCAGATTATCAGCTGGTACCTACACTTGAAGAGTACTCTCAAATAATTGGGTTACCTATTCAGGATAAGTATCCTTTCCCTATCTTCGCAAATAAACCTGATGAAAAAGAAATCGCTAAACATACCCACCTGGATTTAGCTGACATTCAAGCCAATATGGTTTCAAAAGGAGGAACTTCCGGTTTTACTACGGACTTTCTGGTGGCCAAAGCCCGACACTATGCCACTCAACAGGATAAGAACGCTTTCGAAGCGGTTTTCGCTTTACTCATCTATGGTGTTTTCCTATTTCCAAGTTTCAAAAATTTTGTGGACCTCCATGCCATTAAAATTTTCTTGAAGAAGAGTCCTGTACCGACCTTGTTAGCTGAAGCCTACTATTCTGTTCATTCAAGGAGCGCTCGTGGGAAGGGAATGATTACTTGCTGTGTCCCTCTATTGTACAAGTGGTTTATTTCGCACTTGCCCAAAGCACATGATTTTTGGGATATCAATAAGGGCTGGTGGTCGCAAAAGATAATGTCTCTCACCCATTCTGACATCGTCTGGTATAGCCATGTTTATGATAAGGTGGTCATCATAGACAGTTGTGGGAATTTCGGTAATGTACCTCTCCTCAGCATTAATGGATTAATCAGCTATAATCCGGTCTTGGCCCGCCGACAGTTGGGTTTCCCTCTGAAAGACAAGCCTGCCAGCGCCCATGTGGAAGCCATCTACTTTGAAGGAGAAAAATTAAGTAAGGAGTTAAGAGATCAGGTTTTGGACGCATGGGGTCAAAAGATCAAGAAGGACAAGAGTAATCTAGGGAAGCCTAATTGTGTTTCTTTAGAACCCTATCTCCAATGGGTCCGGAAAAGAGCTATCGAGTGGAAGATGCCTTATAAGCGCCAAGATCCAATGGTTCTAAAGGCGAGGCCGGTCTTATACTTCTCATCTGACGCGGAAAAGTTGAAAATTGCTTTGGAAAAGTCTCAGCAAATGGAAGAGGCTTGGAAGAACAAGTATCAGATAGTTGTGGAGGAAAATGCGGAGCTTCAACAGCAACTCAAAGCAAAGGATGAGGAAATCACTTCTTACAAAAAGAGGAAAACACGAGAAGAGTTACCTTCCTCTAGCTCCCAATCAACACATCAGAATTCGGTCGTCAACAAGCTCATTTTGGAGAATAGTCAGAAGGAGGCAGAAATCAGGAAGCTCAAGACAAGGCTTTTTGGAGAATCTCCTTAGATCTTTTAGCTTTTATTTAGCTTTTTCGTTACGAATCTGGAGAAGTGTGCTGTTGCTTTATAATAAATTTCTGTTTTAATTTACAGTTTCATCTTTCGGTATCCCAGACGTTAATTTCTTTTTGTAACCGACTTTTATGATTAATAAAATGCGTGTTTCATTATCCCACGATGATTATAAATAGTCGAGTTTCCATGAATCTTGTTGCATAGCATTTGCATTTTGCATCTTTCTCTATCAAGGAACTTGAAATCTTGTATTGCAGGCATTGTATGATGGATTACGGAAAAAAGGGAGTTGTGCCGTACACCTTCGAAGTTTCGGATATTGAACAACTGAGGGAACTAGGAGATCAGATCAAGGATCCCGAGGCGTTCGCTGAGAAGTATGGAAATATCCTCCCGTTGTTGCAGACTCGAGTAACCGCTGGTCTTTTGGAAACGCTGGTTCAATTTTACAACTTGATTTACCATTGCTTTATCTTCCAAGATTTCCAGCTGATACCTACGTTGGAAGAATACTCTGCTCTGTTGGGGATCCCAGTCAAAGACTCACCTCCGTTCTCTGGTGGAGAAGGAAGACCCAGCCAGGAAGACATCGCAAGAGCAACCCGCATAAAGTTGTTAGAGATCCAAACTCATATGACGTTCAGAGGAGGAATTGATGGCTTACCGGCCCAATTTTTGTTCGAGAAGGCTCGTCATTTTGCTAGTGTAGGGAACACTGGAGCGTTCGAGCACACCTTCGCGTTGCTGGCCTACGGTTTGTTCTTGTTTCCGAATGTTGAAGACTTTGTCGACGTCCATGCCATAAAGATTTTTATGCTCAAAAATCCAGTTCCGACGTTGTTAGCCGATGCCTACCACGCTATTCACTCGAAGACCCTGAAGGGAGAAGGTCGGATTACTTGTTGCACCGCTATCCTCTATAGGTGGTTTATTTCGCACCTACCAAGGTCTACTAATTTCTGGGACGTGAAAGATGGTTCAGAATGGCCTGTGAGGCTCATGGCTCTTACTCACTTGGATATCGTTTGGCATGACCCGATGTATGGAGGGATCCCTATGATTCATAGCTGTGGAGATTTTCCCAACGTACCTCTTCTTGGTACAAAGGGATGTATCAACTATAATCCTGTGCTCGCCCGTCGTCAACTGGGGCACCCAATGGAAGAAGTACCTGATCCGGAGAATCTGACAAGACTTTTTCTCCATAAAGGAGAAAACCTGAATTTGAAAACTGGAATTGCGTTTGCTTGGCGTCGCATCAATCGACAAGGGATGACGGTAACAACAAATCCAGATTGCTCAGTTACTGAAGAATGTCTAGCATGGGCGCGTGAAAGGGTTCTGACCTTGAGTATGCCTTATCCCCGTCCCAAGCCTCCTGTGGTCCAATCGGATGAAGTTTTGAAGCTGAAGGCTGAAATAGAGAAGCTTACCCTGGACAAAGCAAGGATGCAGGACCAGATCGACAGGCTGATGGAAGAACTTTGCAGAAGACAAGGGGCATCATCCAGTGGATTAGACTCCTAGTTCCTTTTGTGTTATGTTGCCTATGTAATAAAACTCTGGAGGTGTACCGGCCCTTGAAATTTTAAATAAAATGTTTATTTGCAATATCTACAATGAACGTAATACGGTTTTAGTTCCTTGATAGTTGCATTGCATTCGCATTCCATATCAGCTGCATGTGCATGTTTCGTCCTTTTTCTTATGTCCTTTGTTTTCCTCTTCAGTCTCGTCACCCTGAGTCCTCTGCACCGATACAACACTAGAGCTCAAGCTCGAAGAAGGATTATGGAACACAATCAGGAGCTTGATCGTGTCAGTAACGAGTTGGAAGACCTACGCGGGAATGTAGGACAGATTATGGAAGTGCTGAATGTCATACGTGCGAAGATGGATACCCAAGCCACCGTTGTCTCTGAGATTACCAACACAGTTGTGGATGCTCAACCTACTGCTGTTACTACTACAAATATACCCCCGTACGGCTTACCGTTCGGATTCGTGCCTCCACCAACCGTCGGTCCAGTCGTTCAACAAGTGCATCAGGCCATTCCTGTAATCACTGAAGCTCCTCAGGTGACCCCTACATTTGCTCCAGCTGCTGTGCACACTCGTGTACAACCTTATTTTAATGAGAATCAGCAAGTTTATGATGGCCCTGACATGTCTGAAGATGGGGACGAGAACCATGAGAAACTCAGGGAGAATATGGTTACTCTTGACAAGAGATTAAGGGCAGTAGAAGGTGATCAAGTATTTGGTACTCTCGCCAGAGAAGCATGTCTGGTATCTGGTTTGGTCATTCCTCAGAAATTCAAGACTCCGAAATTTGACCTGTATGATGGAACCACGTGCCCAAAGAGCCACTTAATCATGTATTATCGAAAAATGGCTGCGCACGTCAAAAATGATAAGCTAATGATCCATTGTTTTCAGGATAGTTTGAAGGGTGTTTCATCAAAATGGTATATGAGTTTAGATCAGTCTCGCGTGAAGTGTTTTCAGGATGTGTCAGATGCTTTTGTCAAGCATTACAAGTATAACATCGATCTAGCCCCTGATCGAAGGCAACTCCTAAACATGTCACAGAAGAACACTGAATCGTTTAAGGAATATGCCCAGAGGTGGAGGGAAGTTGCTTCACAGGTAGAACCCCCCTTGTCTGATAAAGAGCTAGCTGAGTGGTTTGTCGACACAGTTCGCCCAGAATTCTTTGAAAGGATGGTCGGGAGCATAACGGCCAATTTCTCTGACATGGTTGCTGTAGGTGTGAGAATAGAAGCTGGTATGAAAAGTGGGAAGATGCCTACCCCTGCTAGTAGCCCAAGTGCCAATAAGGACCATGTTAGAAAAGTTTTCAGTAGTCCTCACAAAAAGAAAGAAGGGGAGACCAATGCTGTGATGACTGACGGAAAGAGAAGTCAACCTCGGAAACATCAACCAGTTTTTAATCCACAACAAGGTTACCCTGTCCAGTTTGCACAACAACCCTATGTGGCCGCTGTCACCCCTACCTACCAGACGATTCAACCAGCTCCGGTCTACCAACCTTTTGTTAATCAACAGCCTCCTGCATATCAGCCAGTCCCTGCATATCAGCCAGTCCCTGCGTATCAGCCGATTCCCGCTTATCAGCCAGCCCAAACTCCACCAAAGTATCAACGAGCGCCCGACGCTCCCAATTATCAACGAGCGCACAACGCTCCTCACCAGAATACTCCAGCCAGAAGACCTCACCGACCTCATCCTCCCATCCCGATGACCTATACAGAGTTGTACCCTTCTTTGGTCCAGAAAGGCTTGATAACTACCAGAGCTTTGGGTCCACCTCCAAATCCACTTCCACCTAACTATAATCCCAATGCCCACTGTTTGTTTCATGAAGGAGCTCCCGGCCACGATTTGGAAGATTGTTATGCCCTGAAGAATCTTGTCAGAGATTTAATAGAAAGGAAGATTTTAGCCTTCGACGACGCTCAGCCGAATGTTAAGAGTAACCCTTTACCTAATCACGGAAGTGCCAACGCTATTGAAGAAGCATCTGAGGAAAACCCGATTCTGGATGTGACAGAGATTAAAACCCCTCTCCAAGTTTTTCATTCAAAGTTGTTTGAAGCCGGTATCGTGAAGGTTTGCCATAGAGATTGTGAAGATTGTGAGACTAGTGTCCGGGGATGTCAGACGGTTCAAGATGATATTCAGACTCTGATCGACGATGGTTTCTTACGGGTGAGTGGTAAGCATAAGAAGAATGAGGTCGCTGTGGTTGAGCCTATATTCAATCTACCAGACCAAAGTGCCAAAGTTCCCGTTTTTAACTTGCCTGAATCAAGTCCTACAGTGGTTGTTTCCAGCAAGCCAAAGCCAATCTTCAACATACCGAACTCTGCTACTACAGTTTTAGTTGGGTCGCCAAAGACTGTGATTATTCAAAAGCCTTGCCCTTCCCCTCTCAAAGATTTTACATCAGTACTCTGGAAATACGGTAAGGATTTCAGAAAGGTTTGTCCGAAAGAAGAAATGAAGAGTGCTGACAAAGAAGTAACTAATATAGCTGGGGCAAGCAGGATGACACGGAGTGGTCGTATTTACACACCCCATTTCAGTGAAGCTCCACCAAAAGAAACAGTCACGACCGTTCCTGCCAACAACAAGGGCAAAGAACAAGAAGTCGTTACTAATGACGAAGACGCTGAGTTCTTGAGAATCATCAAAAGAAGTGATTATAAAGTTGTTGACCAGCTCCATCATACTCCTTCAAAAATCTCTATTTTGTCTTTGTTGATGCATTCACCTGCTCACCGAGCTTCATTGCAGAAATTGTTAGCTCAGGCTCATGTTGCACAAGACATCACCACTGGCCAATTCGATAGCGTGATTGCTAACATTACTGCTTGTAACACCCTCAGTTTCAGTAACGAGGAGCTGCCGAGAGAAGGTCGGAGCCATAATCGAGCTTTGCATGTATCTGTGAAATGTCAGGAAGATACGCTGGCAAGAGTGCTTGTAGACACTGGTTCTTCCTTAAATGTGATACCCAAGAGGACTCTTAACAAGTTGGCTTACAAAGGGGCAGAATTGAGACCTACATCTCTTATAGTCAAAGCTTTCGATGGCTCCCGAAGGACTGTAATGGGAGAAGTTGATTTACCAATCTTGGTGGGACCACATGTTTTCAATATTACCTTCCAGGTGTTGGATATTAACCCCGGTTATAGTTGCCTACTTGGAAGACCCTGGATCCATGCCGCCGGTGCCGTAACTTCGACCCTACATCAAAGAATGAAGTTCGTGATTGATGATAAACTGGTAATCGTGCATGGTGAAGAAGACCTTATGGTCAGTAATTTGTCTTCATTTCGCTATATAGAGGCTGATGAGGATGCCTTGGAAACTTCTTTCCAAGCACTCGAGATATCAAACGCTGTTATGTTGGAAGTTGAGGAAACAACTGGTAAGGGTAATCCATCTTTCGCATCTTTCAAGAGCATCAAGTCTACCATTGAAGAAGGTGTGCCTGAAGGTTGGGGCCAGATCATAGAAGCTACAGCAAATCCAGATCATCAAGGGTTGGGTTACAAACCAACTAAAGGTCAACAATCAACATTTGTCGCCAGTTATCCGAGAACAATTCGTGAAGTGTTCATCAGCGGAGGTTATCAAGTTAACGCTATTGGAGATAATCATGAAGATGGAGACTCAAGTGACTTTGTGTTCAAAAATGCTGCTGCTCTTAACAATTGGGAAGCAGTAGAAATCCCAGTGGTCATTCCTTTGTCAAAGTAACTTGTCACCTTTTATTTTGTTATTTTAATAAATCCATAGCTCCGCCCAAGGCTATTGGATCATGTTTGTGGGCCACCATTTCCACTTTCGAATAAATATCAATGAATGCATTTTATCATTTGTGTTTGCGTTATTCATGAGTCATTACTTTAAGAAATTGGCAATAAGTAAAAAGGTTTAATCTGCACTGTCCTTTGTGCATCTTAATAAGACAAATTATTTTAAAACTTGCAGATTGAATTTAAATCACATTGAATCCGACGACCCTATCGTTATCCCTAACTTTGACTCACCCATCTATCACGCTGAGGACGAGGATGAAGAAGATCTCGAAGTTCCCAATGAACTGGTCAAGTGGGCAGAGTATGAGTACACTGAACTTCAACCACACAAAGAGCAAGTGGTCTTGATTAATATCGGCTCCGAGGAAGATAAGAAAGAAGTTAAGATTGGTACTACACTGGGGGCAGATGTCAAACAGAGATTGGTCAAGTTACTAGGAGAGTATGTGGACGTATTCGCCTGGTCATATCAGGACATGCCTGGCCTAGACACAGATATCGTTGTTCACAAATTGCCACTTAAACCAGAGTGCCCACCTGTAAAGCAGAAGCTTCGGAAGGCTAGACCCGACATGGCTCTGAAGATTCGAGATGAGGTTAAGAGACAACTTGATGCAGGTTTCCT
Source organism: Lathyrus tuberosus (assembly GCA_022829125.1). NCBI lineage: Eukaryota > Viridiplantae > Streptophyta > Magnoliopsida > Fabales > Fabaceae > Lathyrus > Lathyrus tuberosus. The sequence continues at coordinate 1,932,242 of JALAZF010000309.1, read as the reverse complement.
GACAGTAGCAAGATATCCAGAGTGGTTAGCCAACATTGTACCGGTGCCAAAAAAGGACGATAAAGTTAGAATGTGTGTGGATTACAGGGATTTGAACAAAGCAAGCCCAAAGGACGATTTCCCTTTGCCGCACATCGATACACTTGTGGATAACACGGCCCGTTTCGGGGTGTTCTCTTTTATGGATGGTTTTTCCGGTTACAATCAGATCAAGATGGACCCTGCAGATAGAGAAAAGACTGCTTTCATTACTCCTTGGGGTACTTATTGTTATAAAGTCATGCCTTTCGGTCTGAAGAACGCCGGGGCAACATATCAAAGAGCGATGGTCGCTCTCTTTCATGACATGATGCATAAAGAGATCGAGGTATATGTGGATGATATGATCGCCAAATCCCAGAATGAAGAAGACCATTTGGATCATTTGTTGAAACTGTTTGAACGATTAAGGAAATATCAATTGAAGTTGAATCCCGCTAAGTGTACTTTTGGTGTCAGATCTGGGAAGTTGCTTGGATTTATTGTTAGCCAAAGAGGAATTGAAGTGGATCCCGATAAGGTCAGAGCTATCCAGGAGATGCCTGCTCCACAAACTGAATTGCAAGTCAGAGGATTTCTTGGGCGTCTGAACTACATCTCCAGATTCATTTCTAATATGACGGCTACCTGTGAACCATTATTCAAACTACTCCGTAAAGATCAGACCATTGAATGGAATGCTGATTGTCAGCAAGCATTTGAGAAGATCAAGGGTTATTTGCGAGAACCTCCTATTTTGATTCCTCCTGTGCCTGGACGACCTCTGTTTATGTATCTGACTGTTCTTGAGAAGTCCATGGGTTGCGTCTTGGGGCAACATGATGAGACTGGACGAAAAGAACACGCCATTTACTATTTAAGTAAGAAGTTCACGGACTGTGAAAGCCGGTATTCGCTGTTGGAGAAAACTTGTTGCGCGCTGGCATGGGCCGCTAGACGTCTTAGACAATATATGATCTGTCATACCACCCTGTTGATATCAAAAATGGATCCCATAAAGTATATTTTTGAGAAGCCTGCTCAGACTGGAAGATTGGCACGTTGGCATATGTTATTATCTGAATATGACATACAGTATGTGACTCAGAAGGCTATTAAAGGAAGCATTCTATCGGACTATCTTGCTGACCAACCGGTTGAAGACTATGAACCTCTGAAGTTTAACTTTCCTGACGAAGACATCATGTTGGTAAAAGATTATGAAGAGCCCGGTCCCGATGAAGGTCCTGAGCCAGGCTCCTGTTGGAAGATGATGTTTGATGGCTCCTCCAATTATAGTGGACATGGCATAGGCGCAGTTTTGGAGAACCCAGATGGTGGATACACCCCATTCATAGCAAGGTTGGATTTTGAATGTACAAACAATATCGCAGAGTATGAAGCATGTATTCTAGGTCTTGAAGCAGCTATCGACCTCCGGATCAAAATCCTCGAGGTAATTGGGGATTCAGCTCTAGTGATCTATCAAGTCAAGGGTGAATGGGAAACTCGAGACCAGAAGTTAATTCCCTACCGAGCTTACATTGTGGATATGATCCAATACTTCGATGAAGTCACTTTCCGACATGTTCCGAGATCTGAAAATCACGTGGCTGATGCTTTAGCCATGCTAGCCTCAATGTGGAAGGTCAGATTTGTTAATGAAGCTACCCTCATTCGAATCGAGCGAAAGACTGAGCCTGCCTACTGTCAGCTAGTGGAAGAAGAAACTGACGACAAACCCTGGTTCCATGACATTAAGAACTACTTGCTGAAGCAAGAATATCCTGCTGACGCTACAAACCTTGATAGGAAGACTCTAAGAAGACTAGCATCCAAGTTCTTTATCAGTAATGATGTATTGTATAAGAGGAACTATGATATGGTCCTACTTAGATGTGTTGATAAACATGAAGCAGATCTGTTACTTCAAGAGATTCATGAGGGGACATTCGGGACCCACGCCAACGGCTATGCTATGTCAAAGAAACTTCTGAGAGCTGGGTATTATTGGTTAACTATGGAGTCTGATTGTATACAGTATGCCAGAAAATGCCACAAGTGTCAGGTCCATGCAGACAAGATGCATGTGTCCCCAACACAATTGAATGTCTTATCGTCGCCATGGCCGTTCTCAATGTGGGGCATCGACATGATTGGGGCAATAGAACCTAAAGCCTCCAATGGTCACCGTTTCATTCTGGTCGCTATCGACTATTTCACTAAGTGGGTAGAGGCCGCTTCTTATGCCAATGTGACCAAACAGGTGGTAGCCCGCTTCATCAAGAACAACATTATCTGCCGTTATGGGATGCCAAGCCGAATCATAACAGACAATGGAACCAATCTGAACAACAAGACTATGAAGGAGTTATGTGAAACTTTCAAGATTACTCACCACAATTCCTCTCCTTACCGTCCTAAGATGAATGGGGCCGTGGAAGCTGCAAACAAGAACATCAAGAAGATTCTGAGGAAGATGGTGAAGACATACAAAGACTGGCACGAAATGCTACCTTTCGCATTGCATGGATACAGAACCTCAGTGCGAACCTCAACAGGGGCTACCCCTTTCTCGCTAGTTTATGGAATGGATGCAGTCCTCCCGTTTGAAGTAGAGTTACCATCTTTAAGGGTAATGAGGGAATCCAAACTGGATGAGGCAGAGTGGATCCAAGAAAGACTTGACCATTTGAATCTCATTGACGAAAGGCGCTTAACTGCGATGTGCCATGGTCAGTTATACCAGAAACGGATGAAGAGAGCCTTTGACAAGAAGGTTCGAGTCAGGGAGTTCCGAGAAGGAGAACTAGTACTTAAGAAGATTCTGCCTGTTCATAAAGATATGCGTGGAAAATGGGCACCCAATTATGAAGGCCCATTTGTCGTGAAGACAGTCTTCTCAGGAGGATCATTGATGCTCACCACAATGGATGGAGAAGAACTTGCCCATCCAGTCAATTCTGATGTCGTCCGGAAGTATTATGCATGAAGAGTCCGCCGTGACCAGAACTTAGCTTTGGGGTCTTAGTTGTAGGGTTAATAAGTGACGTGGGATCCAATGTAACCTTACTCTATTGCCAATTTCATTTGTAATGATCTATGAAGCTTTTCGCTGTGTACAAGCTATTATTTTGAATAAAATCAGACTTTTACTTTTGTCTTCTCGTTTTGACCCCTATTCATTGATAATAATTTCGAAAGTGGGAAAATTTCAAACTTAACTTTTTCCGAAATTTCCGGTAAGATAAATTGCTTTGACTCATGAAATGATCCGAAGGAAGTCATTGCTCCCCAGCAAGTCGTCACTGCAGGAATTCACGACGATTCCCCAGTGAATCATTGTTTTAGGCAAGAATGGCAGATCAGTACAAGAATGCAGCATCTGGTTGACTCAAAGATCCCCAGTGAACTTCCTCGATCATCAATCTTCGTTAATAAAGCAGTGGATATTTATTTTATCCCCATCCAAGGTCTCTATGAATACGAGCGATCCGTGCCCAATGGATCTTTCTCATACTAATAATCGGATTCATCTTGACGGTCCTCTAAGTGAAGTCATGAGGTCGTGTTCCCAAGTGGAGCGCTATTTCCCCAGAGAAGTTTGGACTTTGAAGTTCAACTATTGGATTCCATCTTTGGATTCCTATACAAGCTTGACAGACGCATCTTTCGTGCAGAGGATGGACGGGCTTCCTCGTTGTTTTCTTTCACCTCTTGTTTTTGTCTATTTTGTCAGCATGAGCATAAGCATCGCATGGCATCTTCTGCATTCGCCTCCGTGCGTGTTTGTTGTTTGTTTCTTGTCGCTTTATCTTGGTCTTTGTTTGTGTTTATGCCAGTTTTCAGGGTTAGTCCGATCTCTCCAAGTAGGTCGTCAACCTTAGGCAGAGAATGCTAATCATTTCCAAGTTTCCCCACAGAGTTCAACCCTCGTGGACGATGGTTATTTCAGTTATCTTTTTCCTTGCTTGGATAAGATAAAATCGTCGTTTGAGTTCATTTCTCAATGACAGGTCTTGTTTGACCGTTTCATTCTAGTTTGATCCTAGATTGAACTTTGGTCTGTGACAACTTGCCTTCCAGGCGCCTAGCAAAGTCAAGCGTGCACCTTGCTGTGTACATTTTGAGTCGTTGTGCTTTACATTTTAATTTTGCGTCACCTTGTTTTTTTTGGCGTTGAGCCGCCGTGCTCCTTGTTTCCTTTTGGTGTCGAGCCGCCGCGCTCCTTGTTTTCTTTTTGGCGTCGAGCCGCCGTGCTCCTTGTTTTCCTTTTGGCGTCGAGCCGCCGTGCTCCTTGTTTTCTTTTCTTGTGTCGAGCCGCCGTGCTCCTTGTTTTTTCTTTTGGTGTCGAGCCGCCGCGCTCCTTGTTTTCCTTTTGGCGTCGAGCCGCCGTGCTCCTTGTTTTCTTTTCTTGTGTCGAGCCGCCGTGCTCCTTGTTTTTCTTTTTGGTGTCGAGCCGCCGCGCTCCTTGTTTTTCTTTTTTGGTTTCGAGCCGCCGTGCTCCTTGTTTTTATTTTCTGGTTTCGAGCCGCCGCGCTCCTTGTTTTTCTTTTTTGGTTTCGAGCCGCCGCGCTCCTTGTTTTTCTATTTTTGGTTTCGAGCCGCCGTGCTCCTTGTTTTTCTTTTTTGGTTTCGAGCCGCCGTGCTCCTTGTTTTTCTTTTCTGGTTTCGAGCTGCCGCGCTCCTTGTTTTCTTTTCTAGTTCGAGCCGCCGCGCCCCTTGTTTTCTTTTTGGTTTCGAGCCGCCGCGCTCCTTGTTTTGCTTATTTTCTGGTTTCGAGCCGCCGCGCTCCATGTTGTTTTTCTTAGTGGTGTGTAAGTCCTGTGCGAAGATAATTCACAGGGCATCTTCCCTACGAAGTCCATTTACTTGGCATACATGAGTTTTTTTTATAACCCTATTCTTTTCCTTGGTGGTTCCTGAAGATCCCGTTTGATCTCTTCATTTGAAGGAATTTCCAGGTCGTAGTTGTTTTTTTGTTTGCATGATCCTACCGCCGTGTGGATCCCTTCTTATCCTTTTGTAGCTTATATATCAACTAGTCACGCTTGAACTCGCTGGGTCGTCATTTTCTTTTCCCCAGTGTTGTTCCTGTTCCCCGGTGCGTCTAGCCGTCCCCAGTGAGTTTGTTGCTCATTGAGTTCGTCGTCCGCTCTGTGTTCGCTTTTGCTTTCGTCTGCATCTTGCATTGTATCATTCCATCATTTTCATCATACTAGAGTTCATGGCATGTCAGCATTAGGTCTAGTTTTGTCCATAGCATTGCATGATCATTGCATCTAAGGGCAAAATTTTCGGTTATCTGTATTTAAATATCTTTCACCATGACCTAATGACGATTTTCATCGTTCATGTCATTCGGTGACGATATTTAAATAGGGGCAACTGTTGTACCCCAAATTTTTCCCTTAGATACATTGATGTGTCTGCATAACCTATTAGGTCAATCATTCGTGCATAACTAACCGCTTTACCTAGTTTTGCTTGTTTGTTTCATTTGTGAATACAGGTGCTGGTGCAGGAGATGTAATTTTAAGGAGGTCGTGTAAGGGCTCATCGAGATGCTGGTCTCTTGCAATTGGTGATAAACTTATGTGGGGATAAAGGAATGACATACCCATGGCCCTTTAGGCAGTACAAAGTCAAGTTGATTCATGATGTTCAGATCCCAATTCAAGATTCCATGTCAAAGTTACCAATTCACGAAGTTCAAGCACAGCTCGTGAAAGCAACGAGTGGTGAAGTAAGTGTAGAAAAGAAGTCAAGATGAGATAAGGATTGGAAGAAGCATGCTTGAGGAAAGAAATGGGCCAAATTGATCTTGGTGTGAAGGGTATATAATCATTTGAGACTTTGATTTCAAATAATGGGCATTAACATCAACGTGGTCATATTTCTTAAAAAAGAAAGGATGCCTGTCATTATGTTTTTCCAAATCTCTGGTGGTACCAACTTCGAACTGGCCAATGGGAACTGATTTTCTACCCTCATGATTAATAACCAGGCGCTTGTGTCTCAAAACATTCAAGGCTCATCCCGATTGCAAATGAATTCAATACATATTACAAGAGCCAAATAGGAAGAATAAATTATGTTACAAATGCCAATCATCATTCGTTGAAATTCAAGTCGCTATTTGTACAAATATGTGAACGGTGGTCCAAGTTTCATTATGGGAAAGATTCTGTGCAACCCTTTTTTTTTTAGAGGCACGTGAAAGTTAAGGTCATTCATTTCTAGAAGTCCCAAGTTCAAGTGCAAGAATTGAAAGTCCACATTAACTCTCAAATTCAAAAACATTTAACTCAAAGTAAAACAAATATGGAAAGTCAATTCAAGGTACCATTTCAATTATCAGGAAAAGGTACATTGGGTAATCCAAATCATACCCAGGTTCGTGCTACCCAAGTATGTTCAAGTACAAAATGGAAAGGTTCTCAAAATATTCACAAGTTTATTACAAGACAAACTTAAAATAATTCCACTACTAAGAGTTCAAGGAAGAACGAATTTATCTATGCAGAGCAACCCAAGTTACCAAAGTTTGTGTTAATCCAAGGCTTTTGTTCTTTTCGAAGTATTTACACGTGCGATTAGAACATCATCATCATCAAATAGACTTGGAAGTTGATGCTGGAGGCTTTACCAAATCAGCTCCATGCCGTCACCTCTTTGAAAAAAGACTTGAGAGCCTAGTGAATAGGCAATTCTTTGAGCCTCTCTACAATCTCATGCCGTCCCTAAAAGTTTAGTTGACTGAGCATAACTTTGATTGGTTACCTTTGGATTGGATAGAATAGTTTGCTCCTCACAAGTGGCCATTGTTCTGAATCGTACACTTCGCATAAATGCTAAACTTATATTTTCAATGACATTAACACATGGAGAAGGAGAACTGAGTGAATCGAAACCTATAACCTGCATTTCAAAAAGAGGGTCACACTAACATCATCAAAGAGCCATGAAATACGAAAGCTCAATGGCCATCAAGTTAATTAGGCAGAACGTCACAAAATCGATTTTACATGTTCATCACCTGCATTTTATCACAACTCACATTAGTGCACAATTCATACAATTCAAATCTCAGTCATCATGCAACCATAGTACCCACGAAGCTCACGCTCGACAGAAGGCCAATGTATATCTTCACTTGTGAATTACGAACCTCAGTAGAAGAGTCGACGGTCGGATGGAAGGTGACGTCTTGGCTGGCCGCAAGCGAAAGATCATCATCATTAGCAATCATATAATATATCTAGTATGAACCTTGGTCCTGTTACAAAAGCCATGAAAAGCAAAGTTATAATGACAGAACAGGGTCTAAGGCATTATGGCAGGAAATTTACATTGTCACGTGGTCAATTTGAAACGACATGTTTGAATCAAATTGTCGTCAGCAAGCTAACTTTATTGAAGAGAGATCTGAATAAGCTACAGGCACAGACATGTTTGAACTTAAAAGGAAATGACATCACCATAGCAAGTAAAAACTAGAGAAATGAGTTGCTACAATTGGTTATAACCTCCATTTTCCACCTCTGTAGCTACCGAGTAAAAGTTCCGCTCTGTGGTTGCTGCAAATGGTGATTCCGGTATTGGCTAAAGTGACGGTCCAGATTTGGTTTTGATGAAAACGCTCAACCTGCAAAACGCCCCCACACAAATTTTCGAGTGGAACACCAATGGTCAGATGATTTCACTACCAGTCACCTGAACAAGGTTATGAATTTTCAACTATGAATAAAGTCAAGAGTTTGTAGGATGTTACCTTCATTGTTGACCTTCAGCCCAATGTCCCTCTCAAATGCCATCACCCTCGCGCTAACTCCGTGTTCGCATGAAAAGAGGTGAAGTTCAGCAAGGTACCGCAAGCTACGAAATCTAATCAAAACCCAAATAATATCAAGTTGGTTACAGAAGAACGGCGAGGTTACATATCAATTTCAAACTAATTCAAAGGGACTCACCTCATTACAACTTTGAGCGTGATGTCGATAAGGATTTGTCTACAAAAATAAGTCTGTGGTTGAAGCTTCATCATGACCAAATACCAGACAAGATAGGCCTCTCCACCCTGCAAAAGAAGTCGCATATATCAGAGTTACAACACGCCAAAACTGGAAGACAAGAAGCAGTACGCATACATTTCTAATCAAACGTGAAAGTTCGAAAAGGGAGCAGCCATCACATACTCACGAGCAACTGAACATGCTGAGCGTGGTTACAGTGTAAGATCATATAAAAAATCAAAGTTCCTCACAAGTCATGAAATCACCAGTACCAAATAAAGTTTAAACATTCCAAAACCGTCAGAAAATCACAATTTAATCCATTTCCATATCAGTAAAAGCAAACCGATTAAGTTTTCAAGAGAAAAAAGAAGAAGTTAGGGATATTGAATGGGAAGAGAAATAATGCGCATGATTTGTTATCAAAGCGATTTTATCGTGTTTCAAAGAGAAATAATAGGCCTCAGTTATTATGAATCAGAAATATTCTTCACGTTCAAGTAAGGAAATTTTGGGCAATATCTCAAAAATAGGTACCGCCAGCCAAATTTCCAAAACCAGAAGAGATAGGAATTAAACGGGGCAATATTTGAAATCAAGATCCCAATCGCAAAATCAACATCAAATCGTATCAGTTATCCAAAACACTTTAAAACTTCCCAAATCAAGCACAGATCGTATCAATAATTTCATTTGTTTTCAAATTCAAATTCCCAAATCAAGACACAATGAAATCAGATCCCAACGTATCAATACCAACATTTAAGACCTTCCAAAAATTCATCATTGGCCATCAACTATAAAAAGGGCACTTTGCATCAGAAGACAAAAAAAATCAGAGAGAAAACCATACGGAAGAGCAAGAGAGGAAAATCATAAAAATCCCAAATCAACAATCACCAAAACCTTTCCAAACCCACCGACCCAGGCTTAGAACACCGGAGGTGAGCATCATTGCCAACATTCAAAGCAGAAGAAGCGAAGCAACAACTCAAACCAAGTTCGCGAAGGAAAAAGGTAAAGAAAGAAGGTTTCTTCCCTGATCGAACCGATCGCCGCCGCCGCGAAGCTCCGTTTCCTTGCCGTTTTTTTTAAAGCTATTTGTAAATGTGACCTGAAATATATAATGAAATGGGGCCGGGATTATGGGGGTGGGGTATTTTGCTGTGTGTGTTGATCGGAGAGAGAGGACGAGATGCTACCGCCGCCGCCGCTAGGGTTCTTAGAACCCTAAGGTTTCATTCTGAGTAAAAAGGAACGTTTGCGAGAGAGAGAAGAGAGAATTGACCTTCGTGAGGTTTCCACCCGCCCTTCCGTTTTTTTATTTTCTTTTATTTAGCTTTTTTTTCTCTTTTAAAGTATAACCTCAAATAAAAAAGATAATAATCACTATTTTATTTTAAATAACCAAAAACTGTTTTGATTGATAACTCTTAATCCCCTTTTTTTTTTTTTTATAAACGTTAATATTAAATAATCTTAAAAAATCTAATTAGGAAATTTTTATCTTTTTTTTCAATTTAAAAATAATCCCAATAAAATAACTTTTTATAATACCACTTAAATCATTTTTAAATTATTAATACAAATAATAATAACTAACTCTTTTACTAAAAGATTAAAATTAAGTTTTTTTTTTAAAACCTTCTTAAATTAACCTCTTATAATATCTTTTATAATAAAAAACTTTTCTTGATTAGAATATTAAAATCCTGTTAAGATAAAAACCTCAACCTTTCCCTTTTTCTTTAATTTAAAAATAATTTTAACATAAAAAAATATAAAGCTCTTTAACAATAAACCTAAAAAATAAATCAACCCATTAGATCCCTCGCGTGAGTGTACGCTTGTCTCTTTTTCCTTTATTATGCTTTACTATTATGAATGCATGATTATACTGTTCAAACCTTTTCAAAATATAACAAAAACTCTCGATCCAACGTCGAGCCAATTTTATACCTATGTAAGTCGAGTGCCTTTGGGCCTCGCATTCAACCTTTGGGTCACAGTACACTTAAACTAGCCCACTTTGCTAGTATGCACTAATAATCGGTTAATTGCCCCCTCGACATTCCAAAGGAAGGTTCACCCTAAAATTGACTAAACCGTCATAAGACTAACTCTTAGAACCCTTGGCCTTAGGATTCGGAGTCGCCATACTCCACGTCTCGCCGTAGACACTTAGAATCTTAGCCTTAGGATCGGAGTCGCCGAACTCCAAGTAAATGCTCCGCCGTGAACATTTACAATCCTACCCCTCTTAAACCAACATACAACTTTAGAGTCGCCGCACTCTGTGTAAGGTCTTGCCCAAGACTTTACTTCCCCTTGGAACCTTGACCCCGTCAAGAAGTTCCTCTTTTCAGAACTACGCATACTCTGATTCTACTCCCGAGGATACGTAGGCGTAAGGTGCGATACCTTATCGAGTATACTTAGATACTAACCCCTAGGGTTCAACCTTTAGCATAGCACCCTTAGCAAGCGAATGAGAGATAACATAATACTAACGAGAGGTTCCCGTAGAGTACTACGGACGTTTAGGATGCTAATACCTTCCCTAGGCGTAACCAACCCCCGAACCTTAGATCTTTAGGTTTTTTTTCGCTTTTGAACCTTTCCTTTGGATAAATCAAAGACGGTGGTGAACATTTAAAGAAATGTGATCCTAGTTCATTAATAACTATGGTATCCAATTCTCACCGCAACACCTAGTTTTGGTAAGCCAGCCATCATGTAGATTATAAGGGCTGTGTTGGTTGATGAACCACCCGGTTTGTGGGATGGTCATCGTGTTTATCTCGAAGCCTGTAGGTAAGAGATGTATTGTTCTTGGAGGAAGCTTTGAAACAACTCCTAAGGGCTGTCATGGAAGTGTGTCTTCTAAAGTCTATGTAATAGAAAAGAGTAAGGAGTCAAGCTGTTGATGCAGTGACGGTGTAGTTGACTGCTAGACATCATCGAGATGATTGGAAGTGAGATGGAGTCTCTTACCTAGGGAGGACTTAGGTAGAAGGGTCATTGGGTAGTGATTGAATTAGGTAGATTGTCAACTGGTGTGTTGAGTCTGTAATTTGATACTACTAATAGTGGACTTCCTTCCTGGCTTGGTATACCCCCAGATGTAGGTTGGTTGAACCGAACTGGGTGAACAATTGATTGTGTTCATTTACTGTTTCTATTATTGCCTTGTTCAGCAGATTGTGATGTTGTGACATTGCACAAGACATCACACATCTGTACCAGAATTTCACTGGGGAAAACCTAAGGCCTCCTCTGGCCTGGCTATCGGTAGGAATCATAACCTATCCCCACCCTTTGGCGGTATAACTTTCCACCACTCTAACTGCGTCTTTGTAAGAGGAAATGGATGCCCCTTTTCTCTTACTATCTTCGTTACTTACAGAAAGTGCGTGGAACTGAGTTCCAATAACCACTTCGGGTTCCGGATAAGAAAATGAAGACATATTGCTTATAAACAAAGCCCGTTTACCACATACGGTAACTAACTTGGCGTTCTTTACAAACTTCAGCTTTTGATGTAGCGTTGAAGTGACTGCTCCTGCTTCATGGATCCAAGGACGTCCCAACAAGCAAATGTACACTGCTTGGATATTTATTACTTGGAAGAAAATTTGAAATGTATGGGGGCCAATAGTTATGGGGAGATCAACTTCAACAATAATTGTTTTCTTGGATCCATCAAAGGCATTGACGACAATTCCACTGCCCCTTATAGGAGTGCCTTGAAATGCTAACCTTGTAAGAGTTAATTTTGGAATGACATTTAATGATGAACCAGTATCCACCAATACACTTAACAAGGCATCATTCATACAGTTTACTGAGATGTTTAGTGGTAAATTATGATTTCTCCCCTCTTCTGGGAGATTTTCATCGCAAAAGCTCAAGTTATTGCAAATGGTAATATTAGTAACAATATTGCCGAATTGACTTACCGTTACATCATGGTTTACAAAAGCTTGATCCAAGACCTTCTGTGGAGCTTCCCTATGAGCCTCAGAGCTCATTAAAAGGTATAATATGGATATTTTGGAAGGTGTGTTTAATAGCTGATCCACAATGTTGTATTCCCTTTTCCTGACCAGCTTTAAAACTTTGTCATTATCTTTCGTTTGATTGGTGTCACTTGATTGACCAATCTGTTCAAAAGGATTCTCAACTTGTTTCTCTTTTCTTGCAGCCACATCCTCATCTTCTTTGTTGAATATTTGACCACTTCTGGTGACTCGGCTCACATCAGCTATGTTGACAATTGATGGTAAGGGTACTTCCTTCTCATTTTCAACCATGGCGGCAACGTACTTGTAAGGTATGGCCTTCTCATATTTGTACGGGACTGGACCTGGTAAATAAATGACCAAAGGAGTCACAATGGTCTTCCGACTATCATAGGTGATCTCTATTAGTTCAAGCTTGGAAACATTAGGAATTCTTCTATTGTCAAAAGGAATTTCCATGCGTTCGAGTTTATTAAACTAAGGATTATGGTATAAACATCCTTATCAGCTTCATTATCAATGGGTTCTCTTTCATGGAGGAAGATGATGGTTCTTCAGTCTAACAACCCTTGGATCTCATTTTGGATGAGGAGACAACCACGCTGGCTTCTGCGACATTTTCTGCAGGTAGTATGATCATGATGATTGGGACCAAAGTAATCAAGTTTGCACAATCATTTGTGAAATTTGACTAGTGACTCCCTGATATATTTGATATCATAAATTGAGTACTCTCCTGGACAGCCTTGTACCATATTGATTGGTTGGTATGGCCTCATTCTGTATTCCTAGATCCAACCTTGGTTCATTTGTTCTTGTAAAGATGCTTGTACAAAGTAGCATCCTTGACTGTTCATAGAATAGACACTGCATTCCGCATAATCATGTGGATCTACAAGACCCCAGTTGCTGTGTCCTGCATACATTTTTACCAAGTTCCTTCTTAACAAGCGAATGTCATAAATCTTATAGCTGTTTGGGCATCCATAGACCATGTTGATAGAATCTCCTCCATGTTAAGGTAACAGGTTCACTTGAACATTTGGATTACTGTCTTTGAAAGACAGAATACCATTCTTGATAAGTCTTTGAACATCAGCTTTAAAGCTAAAATAGTTCTCGATATCGTGCCCAGGTGCTCCCTGATGGTAGGGGCAAAACTGGCAAGCTTTGACCTAATAAAGAGGGTCTTTTGGGAGAGAAGGAGGAGACTTTGCTTGAATATGTCCTTTTGCCAACAATGCTGAGAACAACTCCATGTAAGTCATTGGTATAGGATCAAACCCAGGTGATCTTTGAACACGATTGTTGTTGTTGTTATATTGCGGGCGAGCCTGTTATAGAGGCTCTTGCGGCCTTTGTTGATACTGTGGTTGTTGTTACTGATGTTGATGATTTTGATTCTAAGAATTTTGTGGCTGGTAGGCTAGAGCTAGCGCCGAGTTGATAACAGGAGACACATTTGCTACCTGTCGTGGTTGATATCTTCATCTTGGCTGGCTTTGTAACACAGTGCTGACATCCCGTTCCTTTTTCTTTTGGAACCCACTTCCATGTCTTTTTGATGATTTCGCCTCTTTGGTCAATCGTCCCTCTCAGACTGCTTCCTCCAGTCGTACTCACATGTTTACCAATTTAGTAAAGTCATTTAGCGCACTTGTAATCATACGATCATAGTAGAAGGGATTCAGAGTTTTCAAATAAATCTTTGTCATTTCTTTTTCTTCAAGAGGTGGACAAATTTGGGCGGCGACTTCACGCCATCTCTGAGCATACTCTTTGAACGTTTCTTTTTCCTTCTGAGACATAGCCCTGAGTTGTATTTGTATTATTTCATGAAGGTTTCGCCAAGATCACCGAAAGTTTAGATCTTTGCACTGTCTAATCCCATGTTCCATTTGAGTGCGGCTCTGGTTAGACTATCCTGAAAGTAATGGATCATCAGCTATTGATTGCCTGTCTGTGTGGACATCTTTCGTGCATACATAACCAAGTGACTTCGAGGGCAAGAATTCCCCTTGTATTTTTCAAAGTCAGGCACTTTGAATTTGAGTGGTATTTTGACATTCAGAACCAGACATAGGTCAGTTGCATTCTTTCCAAACAAGTCTTGCCCTTTGAGAGCTTTAATCTCTTTCTGCATGTTCAAGAACCTATCTTGGAATTCATCCAATATTTCATCCACTCCCATAGTTTCACTTGGAGGAGCATGGAAGATTTGTTCTTCAATGTATGGAGTAATGTGCATTACGGGAGGTGGTACTAGCATTATTGTTGTGACTTTTGAAGCTTCAGGAGCTGCAGGTTTGTAACCCTCTGGAACAAAGTTGAAAGGCATGCCCCAAGGAAAGCCGAGAGGCATGGAATACTGTGGTATGGCAACAGATGTGACGGGTGCGGAGATAATTTTTGAGATGACAATCCTTTGAATTGGAGTTAACGATTGATTTTGAGCAGTCGACAATGATTCTACCACGTTGCTGAGCCTTTCTATATTATCCTTTAGAGCAGTGAGTTCATCTCTAAGTTCTTTGTTTTCTTGTTCAAGTCCGTCCACCTTCTTTCGACGACTGGCCCGAGTATTATATGAATGAGACAGTTTGGCTTCAAAGTGAGAACATGTGTACGTTTCTGGTAATGCAAAATGCTTGAATGATGTATGATGTGCAAAATGCAAATGACTTTGTTTTACAAGAAACTTTAACAATTATGTCGTAAATATCATAAAACTGATAACACTTTGGATAACTGAAAAAGATCTTGTTTTATTTAATGTACTCAAAGGATTACAACAATGAAAGTGCAACTTCAAAAAGATCTAGAACAAATATGACAAAACTAAGCCTAGGGAAATCTTGTTGACAAAGATCCAGCCCCCTGTTGTTGCTTCTTTTTCTGCCTCTTCAATCGTGTATTTTCCATTGTAAGCTGATCGACGATCTTTTTCCAAGCGCCTGAGGTAGGAGGAATATGACCAGAGAAAAATAAATTCTCTTGTTCTTCTTGTCTCTCTAAAGCATGCTGCTCCAAGATTTCTATCAAGTCATCTTTTTCTTTCAGTTGCCTCTTCAACTCTCTTCTCTCAGCCCTTGAAGTATGGAATTTATCTTCCCAAGCGTCTCTTTCCAGCTTCATCCGGGTTAAGAGCTCTTGATATTCTTCCATTTTCTCAATAAGGATGGTATAGGATAAATCAATGATAGGCAGTGAAGGTTTCTCAAGAGGATAAGACATCTTGAGTTCACAAGCCCTGGCATTGACCCATTGAGTGTAGGGATTGAAAGCAACACAGTCTTTATTTTCCAGCTGATCTTTGCTCTTTTTATGAATAGTGCGCCAAGCCTTTATAATTGCTTTTTTCAAATCTAGATTTCCACCCTTATTAACGTAGAAGAAACCTGACACCAAGAGACTGCTAGGTCGTTCTTTCATGGGGTACCCAAACTGGCGTCTTGCAAGAGAGGGGTTATAGTTAATCCCTCCATGTATACCAAGAAGGGGTACATTGGGGAATTTTCCACAACTCTCAATGATAACTTCTTTCTCATAGACTGGGTCATACCAATTCATATTAGTATGAGTGAGAGACATAAGTCTCTGAGACCATCTGAGTTTGTTTGGATTTTCAACAAAGAGTCTGGTTCTTGGTAAGTGTGACTTGAACCATCTGTACAACAAAGATGCACAACACATGATTGTTCCACTACCCTTCACAGTCCTGTGATGAATCGAATGGTAAGTGTCCCCAAGTAGAGTAGGTACTGGGTTACCACTTAAGAATATCTGGATGGCATTAAGATCAACATAGTGGTTGATGTTTGGGAATAGTATAAGACCATAGATGAGCAGTGCAAATATAGCTTCAAAGGCACTCATACTATTAGCTTTAACCGATTCTGTGGCTTTCTCTATAAGGAACTTGGAAGTTAACCCTCTGATTCCTCCTTTGGAAGTGATTTTGTCTTTCACATCTGAAGTTTCCAAATGAAGGGCCTTTGCAATAACTGAGTACTTAGGAATTTCCTCCGAGCCATTGAAAGGAATCTTGTTTAATACTGGCAAATTAATCCAATATGAACACTCCTACAAAGTGGGTGTAAGTTGATAATCTGGAAATGTGAAATAGTGGTAGAGAGGATCATAGAATTGTACAAGGGTGCCAAGAATCTCTTCTTCAACATTGGTCTTTAAAATACCTAAGAGCCCTCCATAACTTCTTCTGAAATCCTCTGGACATGAGATTATACGACCTAACTTTCTCAATTCTGTTGTATCAGGATCCTTGAAGTTGTACTTCTGGTATTTCTTTTCCCAAAGTCCATGTTTAAAACCTATGATATTTTCCATAAAGGTTTTAAGTTCCTTGAAAAATTTTTGGTTAAAAATGATGTTTGAATGAATGCATGAATGTATGGATGCACACACATAAAATAACAAACACAGGTTCAAGGGTTCGACGTCACGAGCACAGAGTCATGGGTCTAACCAAACCAAGAGAATATGTACTATGGGTTTATTATACCTATAAAACATGTTCTAATATGGTTCCTGTAACGCCCCAAAAAATATAAATTAATCATTTATTTATTTAATTTAGAAGGGATTGGGAAGTTTTGGTAATTTCGGAGAATTTTGGATCAAAAGAGTATTTTTAAATAATTTAATAGAATAAATAATTAATGTATTATTTATACTATTATTATTATTAATAAATATAATAAGAAAAGGACAGGGTGGTCATAAAGGAAAAAGGGTGAGGATAGAGTTGGAAGTTCATAAACTGGAATATTTTGTCTAAAGAGGAGAAGACCGATCAATTCTAACTTATCGTGTTTTGTGAAGAGAATAGAGGAAGAGAAGGAGAAGAGCACTACGACGTAGAGATTGCTGAGGAATCTTAGAGGAGGAGGAAGCTACTAATTTCTCTAAGGTATGGGGAGTTTTCACGGTTTATTATGATTTTATAGGAATTGGAGATGAATAGATTAGGGATTGTGTTGATTTTGATGATTGTTGGTGTAGAATGAGTAATTTGATGAAAGTATGATGAATTTGATTGATATGTATTGCTATATGTGTGTTGTGAGTATTTTTGATCAAATTTCGTGTGGAACACTGATTTTGGGGTAATGGAAATAAAAAATGCAAAAAAATCACTTTTTGGGAAAATGGGGTTTTGTCGCTTCCTGACACAGGCCATGTCACACAACACGGGCACCCGTGTCAGCTTACTGGTTGGGGAAATTAAAAACTTTTACTACATGTCTTCTGACACGGGTCGTGTCACGGGACACGGGCGGCCGTGTCAGGCCTCTGTTTCTGCTGAAAATTTTCTGTTTTGGGTTTTCGTGTAGGTCTTCTGACACGGACCATGTCACAGGACACGGGCGGCCGTGTCAGGCAACTGTTTTTGCCGTTTCTGCTGTTTTAATGTTTTTCTCTTGCTGATTTTTGCCGTCTTGTTGTTTTGCTGCCGTATGGATGATAAAACATGATTGTATGATGATTATTTGTTGAACATGAAATGAATGATGCACACGTTGATAATTGATGAATTGAGGAGAATTAGCATCATTGCATTTCATAGCATTTTTATGTTGGGGCTTCGGCCTATTGGTAACTTCAATACCATTATGCGGATTGAAGTGATACGTTGATTACGTTGTGCTCCTTTTGGAGGGTTGATGGCCAAGTGTCCATCCACGTTGAACCGGTACCACATGCATCCTTGCATTTCATTATAGTTGACATTGCATATGAATGATGTAAATGTGATTGGGTTGTGAAGATTTTGATGATGCTATGACATTGTTGTTGCTTACTCTGTTTTTTTTCCATGTCAATATATTATTATAATGGATTGTGATTTCTCACCCTGCCTGCTTGGAAACGTTTCCTCTTATGTGGGTAACTTGCAGATGATCAAGAGTAGGTTGCGGTGCTGGAGGATGTAGCCTTGGAGTGTTTTCGCTTATCGTTGTTCTTAGTAGTGTTTAGAGGTGTCCTGCTCTGTGTTATGTAACATCGGGTTAGGAATTGTTAGTGAACCTCGTGTTCTTTTGGTTTATGTTGGAAGTTTCATATTGCTGATGTTATTGTGATTGGATACATTTCCTTATGAAGCATTTTATTGATTTAAATTTTAAAAGTTTGATTCCGCTGCGAAGTTGTCAGTTTATGTTAATGATGATTGGATAACCCGTGTTACAGGACAGGATAATGATTATTAATTGATGTTTGGAATTTACGTGGCACCCTTCTCATTGATGTTACTCTGATAATATGAATTATTTCTTTAAAATTGTTTGTGGGGTAGATGGGTGTTACATTAGTGGTATCAGAGCAGGTCGGTCCGTCAGGCCAGGTTGTCGAGTCGTAGTTTGTTGACAATCTAGGATTGTTAACTAGTACTAACTTTTGTTTATGTTGTAGTGATAAGTTGAGATGGCTGGAAGGAACGATGCTGCAATTGCTGCTGCGTTGGAAGCCATGGCTCAGGCTTTGCAGAATCAGCCGAACGCTGACGAGAATGCTGGATCTCGTAGTTTGGCAACTTTTCAGAGGGAGAATCCGCCTACCTTCAAGGGCAAGTATGATCCTGATGGAGCGTTGGATTGGTTGAAAGAGATAGAGAGAATCTTTCGTGTGATGGACTACACCCCAGTGCAGAAGGTTCGATATGGGACTCATATGCTAGCATTCGAGGCTGATGACTGGTGGCTAGAGACTCGTCAGAGATTGGAAACTGCAGGTGAAGGTATCACTTGGGATGTGTTCCGAAGGGAGTTCCTGAGGAAGTATTATCCAGAGGATGTTCGGGGTAAGAAGCAGATCGAGTTTCTTGAGCTGAAGCAAGGAAATATGCTGGTTACTAATTATGCTGCAAAGTTTGTTGAATTGGCTAAGTTCTATCTGCACTATAACGATGATGATGCTGAGTTTTCTAAATGCATCAAATTTGAGAGTGGGTTGCGCCCAGAGATCAAGAAAGCAGTTGGATATCAGAAGATTCGTATTTTTGCTGATTTGATTGATAGTTGCAGAATTTTTGAAGAGGATAACAATGCTCATTATAAGATCATTAATGAGAGGAAGAACAAGCACCAACAGAATCGTGGCAAACCTTATGATGCTCCAGCTGGAAAAGGTAAACAGAAAGTGGTCGATGTCAAGAGGACTAGTAGGGGAGATGCTCCTGCTAGCATAACTTGTTTCAAATGCGGGAAAACTGGTCATAAGAGTAATGTGTGTACCGCTGAAGTGAAGAGGTGTTTCCGTTGTGGAAAGACTGGGCATGCCATATCTGAGTGCAAGCATAAAGAGGTGATTTGTTTCAACTATGGCGAAGAAGGACACATTAGTAGTCAATGTAAGAAACCGAAGAAGGCGCAAACCGGTGGGAAGGTGTTCGCTTTGGCTGGGACTCAGACCACTACAGAGGACAGACTTATCAGAGGTACTTGTTTTATTAATAATACTCCTTTAATTACTATGATTGACACTGGTGCTGCTCATTGCTTTATTGCGGCTGAATGTGTTGAAAGATTGGGTCTTGTGTTGTCTTCTATGAATGGAGAAATGGTCTTCGAGATTCCGGCTAAGGGATCGGTGACTACTTCTCTGGTGTGTTTAAAGTGTCCCTTGACAATCTTCGACAGGGACTTTACTGTTGATTTGGTGTGTTTACCGTTATCTGGGATGGATGTAATCTTGGGAATGAACTGGTTAGAATATAACTATGTTCATATCAATTGTTATAACAAGTCAGTGAGATTTTCTACTGCTGAAGCGGAAGGAGCTAGTTTGTTGTCTTTTAAACAGTTACAACAGTTGATGCAAGAAGGAGCTCAGATGTTCTCAGTGATGGCATCGTTATCTGTTGAGAGCCGAGCTGTAATTGAGGAGTTGCAAGTGGTGTGTGAATTTCCTGAAGTTTTCCCTGATGAATTTCCTAATGTGCCACCAGAAAGAGAAGTTGAGTTTGCAATTGACCTTGTACCTCGTACCAGACCTATTTCCACGGCACCATACAGGATGTCTGCATCTGAATTGTCGAAATTAAAGAAACAATTGGAGGAGTTACTTGAAAAGAAATTTGTGAGGCCAAGTGTATCGCCGTGGGGAGCTCCAGTGTTGTTAGTAAAGAAGAAAGATGGAAGTATGAGGCTCTGTGTTGATTATACACAACTAAATAAAGTGACGATTAAGAACAAGTATCCGCTCCCAAGAATAGATGATTTGATGGATCAATTGGTGGGTGCTCGTGTGTTTAGCAAGATTGATTTGAGGTCAGGATATCATCAGATTAAAGTAAAGGATGAAGATATTCAGAAGACGGCCTTCAGAACGCGTTATGGATATTATGAGTATTCGGTGATGCCTTTCGGTGTTACTAATGCGCCGGGAGTATTCATGGAGTACATGAACCGTATCTTTCATACTTATTTGGATCGGTTTGTGGTGGTGTTTATTGATGATATATTAATTTACTCTAAATCAGAGGAAGAGCATGCAGAACACTTGAGACTAATGTTTCAAGTCTTGAAGGAAAAGAAGTTACATGCAAAGCTGTCCAAATGTGAATTTTGGTTAAAGGAGGTTAGTTTTCTCGGTCATGTCATTTCAGGTAGTGGTGTTGCGGTGGATCCCTCTAAAGTAGATGCTGTGTTACAATTGGAAACTCCAAGGTTGGATACTGAGATTAGAAGCTTTTTGGGACTAGCCGGTTATTACCGAAGGTTTATCGAAGGATTTTCTAAGTTAGCACTCCCGTTGACTAAGTTGACTTGTAAAGGTAAAGCTTTTGTGTGGGACATTCAATGCGAAGAAAGTTTCACGGAATTGAAGAAGAGATTGACGTCGGCTCCGGTTTTGACATTACCTAATTCAGGAGAACCTTTTGTGGTATATTGTGATGCTTCTAAGATGGGTTTAGGTGATGTACTTATGCAGAATGGTAAGGTGGTTGCTTATGCGTCGAGGCAGTTGAGAGTTCATGAAAAGAATTATCCTACACATGACTTAGAACTTGTTGCGGTTGTTTTTGTGCTGAAGATTTGGAGGCATTATCTTTATTGTTCTAGATTTGAAGTATTTAGTGACCATAAAAGTTTAAAGTACTTATTTGATCAGAAGGAACTGAATATGAGACAACGAAGATGGTTGGAATTATTAAAAGATTATGATTTCGGTTTGAACTATCATCCGGGTAAAGCTAATGTTGTGACCGACGCTCTGAGTCGGAAGACTTTACATATGTTGGCAATGATGGTTAAGGAATTGGAATTAATTGAGCAATTCAGAGATATGAGCTTAGTTTGCGAAGTAACACCGCAGAGTGTGATGTTGGGAATGCTGAAGATTAATAATGATTTTCTAGATAATATCAAAGAAGCTCAGAAGTTAGACGTGAAACTGGTAGATTCGATGGTTGGAATCGATCAGTCTGGTAATAGTGATTTCGAGTTAGATGCGCAAGGCGTGTTGAGATTCCGAAATCAAATTTGTATTCCTGATTATGCAGAGTTGAAGAAAACAATTCTGGAAGAAACTCATAGAAGTAAATTGAGTATTCATCCGGGAGCTACAAAGATGTACCAAGACTTGAAGAAATTATTTTGGTGGCGTGGTATGAAGTTGGACGTGGCTCGATTTGTGTATGCATGTTTAACTTGTCAGAAGTCAAAAGTTGAACATCAGAAGCCTGCTGGGTTGATGCAACCGCTAGAAGTTCCAGAATGGAAATGGGATAGAATTTCAATGGACTTTGTGACGGGATTGCCTAATACTTTAAGAGGACACGATTCGATTTGGGTGATTGTTGATAGGCCTACGAAGTCGGCTCATTTTATTCCTATTAACATCAGTTTTCCAGTGTCGAAGTTGGCGAAAATTTATATTCGTGTAATTGTGAAGCTACACGGTGTTCCTTTGTGTATTGTGTCGGATAGAGATTCGCGGTTTACTTCTGATTTTTGGAAGGGTTTTCAAGAAGCGTTGGGTTCTAAGTTGAGGTTGAGTTCAGCGTATCACCCTAAAACGGATGGTCAAACGAAGAGGACTATTCAGTCGTTGGAGGATTTGTTGAGAGCATGCGTTCTTGAACAAGGTAGTTCGTGGGATACTTATCTACCGTTAATCGAGTTCACTTATAATAACAGTTACCATTCTAGTATTGGGATGGCTCCTTTTGAAGCATTATATGGTCGGAGATGTAGGACTCCTTTATGTTGGCACGAATCTGGAGAAAGTGTAGTGCTTGGACCTGAAATTGTTCGAGAGACTACTGTGAAGATGAAGTTAATCCGAGAAAAGATGAAATCTTCTCAAAGTAGGCAGAAAAGTTATCATGACAAGCGGAGAAAGGATTTGGAATTTCAAGCCGGTGACCATGTGTTTTCGAGAGTTACGCCGGTGACAGGTGTTGGGCGTGCCTTGAAGTCTAAGAAGCTTACTCCTCGTTTTATTGGTCCGTATCAGATTTCAGACAGAGTTGGGAATGTTGCTTATAGAGTGGCGTTGCCGCCTAATTTGTCGAATTTACATGATGTGTTTCATGTGTCACAACTCCGCAAGTATGTTCCAGATCCGTGTCATGTGATTCATATAGATGATGTACAAGTATGGGATAATCTTACTGCGAAAACGATGCCTGTACGAATTGCGGAGCGTGAGATGAAGAATCTAAGAGGCAAAGAGATTGGGTTGGTGAAAGTTGTCTGGCTGGGAGCTGCTGGAGAAAGCATGACTTGGGAGGTGGAAAGCAAGATGAAGGAATCCTACCCTGAGTTATTTGAATCAGGTAAATTTTCGAGGACGAAAATTCTTGAAGTAGGGGAGAGTTGTAACGCCCCGAAAAATCTAAATTAATCATTTATTTATTTATTTAATTAATTTAGAAGGGATTGGGAAGTTTTGGTAATTTCGGAGAATTTTGGATCAAAAGAGTATTTTTAAATAATTTAATAGAATAAATAATTAATGTATTATTTATACTATTATTATTATTAATAAAAATAATAAGAAAAGGACAAGGTGGTCATAAAGGAAAAAGGGTGAGGATAGAGTTGGAAGTTCATAAACTGGAATATTTTGTCTAAAGAGGAGAAGACCGATCAATTCTAACTTATCGTGTTTTGTGAAGAGAATAGAGGAAGAGAAGGAGAAGAGCACTACGACGTAGAGATTGCTGAGGAATCTTAGAGGAGGAGGAAGCTACTAATTTCTCTAAGGTATGGGGAGTTTTCATGGTTTATTATGATTTTATAGGAATTGGAGATGAATAGATTAAGGATTGTATGAATTGTGTTGATTTTGATGATTGTTGATGTAGAATGTGTAATTTGATGAAAGTATGATGAATTTGATTGATATGTATTGCTATATGTGTGTTTTGTGAGTATTTTTGATCAAATTTCGTGTGGAACACTGATTTTGGGGTAATGGAAATAAAAAATGCAGAAAAATCACTTTTTGGGAAAATGGGGTTTTGTCGCATCCTGACACGGGCCGTGTCACACAACACGGGCACCCGTGTCAGCTTACTGGTTGGGGAAATTAAAAACTTTTGCTACAGGTCTTCTGACACGGGCCGTGTCACGGGACACGGGTGGCCGTGTCAGGCCTCTGTTTCTGTTGAAAATGTTCTGTTTTGGGTTTTCGTGTAGGTCTTCTGACACGGGCCGTGTCAGGCAACTGTTTTTGCCGTTTCTCCTGTTTTGATATTTTTCTCTTACTGATTTTTTCCGTCTTGTTGTTTTGCTGCCGTATGGATGATAAAACATGATTGTATGACGATTATTTGTTGAATATGAAATGAATGATGCACACGTTGATAATTGATGAATTGAGGAGAATTAACATCATTGCATTTCATAGCATTTTTATGTTGGGGCTTCGGCCTATTGGTAGCTTCAATCCCATTGTGCGGATTGAAGTGACACGTTGATTACGTTGTGCTCCTTCTGGAGGGTTGATGGCCAAGTGTCCATCCACGTTGAACCGGTACCACATGCATCCTTGCATTTCATTAGAGTTGACATTGCATATGAATAATGTAAATGTGATTGGGTTGTGAAGATTTTGATGATGCTATGACGTTGTTGTTGCTTACTCTGTTTTTTTTCCATGTCAGTATATTATTATAATGGATTGTGATTTCTCACCCTGCCTGCTTGGAAACGTTGCCTCTTATATGGGTAACTTGCAAATGATCAAGAGTAGGTTGCGGTGCTGGAGGATGTAGCCTTGGAGTGTTTTCGCTTATCATTGTTCTTAGTAGTGTTTAGAGGTGTCCTGCTCTGTGTTATGTAACATCGGGTTGGGAATTGTTAGTGAACCTCGTGTTCTTTTGGTTTGTGTTGGAAGTTTCATATTGTTGATGTTATTGTGATTGGATACATTTCCTTATGAAGCATTTTATTGATTTAAATTTTAAAAGTTTGATTCCGCTGCGAAGTTGTCAATTTATGTTAATGATGATTGGATAACCCGTGTTACGGGACAGGATAATGATTATTAATTGATGTTTGGAATTTACGTGGCACCCTTCTCATTGATGTTACTCTGATAATATGAATTATTTCTCTAAAATTGTTTGTGGGGTAGATGGGTTTTACAGTTCCCATAGTCATAGGTCCATCTTTCGGATATTATCGACATACCGACTACTCGGGAATCAATAATATTATCTAGAGAAACCCGTTTGAGTGTAGTATTGTGTATAAACTATCTCAGGTCTTCACCTGGATAATCACCGTACTACATCCTAAAAAGGCTAAGTGGGGTAAAGGGATACTAAAGGTCCTCAGCTTCTCAGGCTCCCAGGTCAAAAAAAGTAATGACATTACGACTACTCGCAATGGCATCAGTAATTCCAAAGGGCCCTCCACTGAGTGTGATTATATCATATGTCACTCATGCGTAGGATTACTCCAGACATGTAACTTTTGATTATATCAACATCCTATCTTATGTATATACTCTTAAATCTAGGTTAGGATTTGTCTCACTCATAAAGATCAACCAGGAAACCCAAACAAACATGATGAATACAACAATAAGCAGACGATATCAACAACAAATAACATAAATCACAAATATATGAAAGATAGGCTTAATCTTTTTTAGCGGGGATGAAATACCTAGTTCCACAGTGAAGTCTCCATTTTTCTGTACGCGGGCGATTTTTTGATGTCACCCTCTTACATGTGAACTTTTAATTTATCCCAAAGGTAGGGAAGGGGGAAAAATCTAAATAAAGTCGTGGGTGTGTGCAATGCAAAAAAATGTAATAAGAGACCGGGAAACGGGGTTGGTTATACTAAGGGAAGGTACTAGCACCCTAAGTATCTATAGTATCCTATAGGAACCTCTTGTATATATTTGTATTACTGTTGATTAAGTCATCTGCTGTGTATTGGGGATTTATTGACTGTTTTGAGTGAGTGATAAGAGTGGGAACTATTTTTGTTGTTTTTTGTAAGTTGAACTAAACTAAGACAAAGATGTAGGAACCAAAAGGTTTTACTTATTATTGTGCTTGCTAAGATCTCACAATCTTATGCCTACGTTTTCTCAAAAGGAAGTTGAGAAATCAGAGCATTCTTAGTTCCACCTACTAATGGGTGGAATTGGGTTTGTTGGGTTTGAGAGATAAGACAAATTTTCATCTTAAGGGAGACATCTCACCTATTCACCACAAACATTTTGAGAAAGAAGATAATAAGGGAAGAAGCTTTAAACTTGGATGTAGAAAATCCAGAGTAATGCCACATCTTTCTTTAAATGAGTCTTTGCATATTAAGAGAAGGACCTTGACTTAGATATAGAATTAACAAGTGTGCCACTTATATCACTTAAATGAAATAATTGTTTTTTATACCATAATAAGAGAAGGACTCCAGCTTGGATTTTGAATCAACAAGTGTGCCACTTATATCACTTAAATGAAAGAAGTTTGAAATGTTTGATTTATGTTGTGGGGAATAGAAGAGACATCTCTTCTATAGATATGATTTATGTCTCATCTCTGGGGGAAAAGTTTGAATTTTGAAGCCAATGGTTGGCTAGGGTTTGACTTGAAGTTTGAGGTTTGAAGCCACTAGGGGCTATGGTTTAAGCTTTTGAATGAAGTTGAAAACTTCAAGGGCAATCCTAGTGTTTTATTGAGGTTGAGAACCTCAAAGGGGGTCCTAGTGTTTTAACTGAGTTATAGTTTGAATCCTAGAGTTTGAACTAAGTCTAAACTAAAGATGAGTATTGAAATGCACGAGCTGTATGAATGCTAGTGTTATAAATGTAAGTGTTAAGAGAAACTTAACAAGACAAGATTTGATTAGGCTGTTAAACAAATGCAATTATCAAGGATGAAATGAACATGATTGTGATCAAGTAGGGTACATCATCATGTGAATGATCATCAGATAAGTAGACATCTTCATCATGGTGAGATTTTATGAAGGAAATACTTGAATATGTGAGCAAAGATTTAACCTATGAAAGCAATCATAAATAAGTTCAAGTAATATGTTCAAGATGAAATTTAGGATAAAGGGTAAACAAAACCCTAATGGAAGTTTCATGAAGGTAAGCACATGAACAAAACATTTGAACATGATTAGATCAAAGGATTTGGGAAATCCAAACTCAAGTGGAAGTCCTAGTCAAGAGGTTTTGAAAAGAATAATCAAGAGAAACCCTAAAGTTTCACCTAATTAAACACTTAATCAAAGTATTTTTCAAAATAAAAAACTTAACCATGGTATATGTAAGTTAATACAACATGTTATGTACATCAACAAGACTTTAAACAAAGTGTATCATGACCATAAAGACACATATGTACAATTAGGTCAAGTAAAGAATCAAAAGAAATCAAGAAAAGGCATGAAAAATACTTAAAAAGTACAAGTTTTCAACCTAATAAAATTGTCAAAAAAAAAATATTATTTTTGTGATTTTTTGATGGATTCTTAAAATAGGGAAGATAAATAAGAAATGTGCAAAAAATTGGCTCAAAAAGATTAATTTTTCTTGGTGAAATAATTAGGTGAAGTTGTGAAGAAAGAGTGAGAAAAATAGTGCTAAAAAATAGGAATGCCCCTCATGGGTGTTGAACGTGCGCCCTTGGGGTGATGGGTTTAAAATAATACCATCTGAGCCATGCGCTTTGGGTTGACAGAGAATGGGTGGTGAAAATAATATATAGAGTTTGAATTTGAATATAGTTTAAAAAATAAAAGAAAAACGTTTGGGGCGAGGGGGATTCGAACCCCAAACCTTTCACACTCAAACCCTTGAAAACACACGCTTTAACTAATGGGGTGGTGATACATCCATTAATTTATTTGCAACTAAATAATAATTTAGTAAAAATTCTTTTTTATTTTTTGAAAAAAGGCGCCCCACCATGATCATCTTCTTCCTCGAGCATCGCCTTCTTCCTCCTATTTTTGAAATTCTGAACTTCCTCAATACTCAACCAAATGGCATGATGTAAAAATGAAAATTGTTGGAAATTTTATGAGAAATTGAATGGAATTAACCAATTTCATTTATATTAAGTGTATAAAAATTAATTAATCTCAACACCATATGAACCCTAATTGCAAATTTTAATATGTAATCACATATGTTCATGACACAAAGCAATTGATTGAGGGAAAATGATCCTTATATTGTGATAAACATATATGTAACTCAAATGATCAAGAATGATGCATGAATCATAGAGTTCGGTTATTAAGGAAACTTACCTTGTAAGTGAGGATCGAATTCCTTGATAGAGGTGTTACATATGCAATTTCTTGATGCTAACAGCTTCCTTGACCTCCAAGGAGTGTGTTGATATGCTTGAATTGACTTGAAATCTTCTGGAACTTTCTGGCCAAATCAATCTGCAGCCTTGAAGCAAATGATATGTGACTTAATGATTATGGTGTTACAGAAGCAAGGTGAGTGTTTGGATCACTTCTATATGATGTATATGAAGTGTTTTGACCTTGGTTTGGTTGGAGATTGCTTGGAGTTGAAGTTCCAAATTTTCATTCTCTTTGGAACTTTGAATTTTGTAAGGAATAAGATTGCTTAGAAAAAAAGTCTTGGTTGTGTTTTAGTGTGTTTTGAACCATCAAACTGAGTTCTATTCATAGGGGAATGTCTAAGCTATTTGTGAATTTGAGAGGATTAGGACACATGCTATTATTCAATAGGTGATGTCATGTATCTATTACTTGAGTGCCAAGGTTCATAGCTTCCATTCTCACATTGCT
The DNA here is from genome assembly GCA_022829125.1 of Lathyrus tuberosus. Lineage (NCBI taxonomy): Eukaryota > Viridiplantae > Streptophyta > Magnoliopsida > Fabales > Fabaceae > Lathyrus > Lathyrus tuberosus. The sequence continues at coordinate 1,903,916 of JALAZF010000309.1, read as the reverse complement.
AGCAATTATGATCTTTTGAGCTTGATCCTCTCATATTGCATCTCATCCCTTGGTGTTTTGATCATCCTTGGACAGATTGGGAGGTTTTTGATAAATTTCACTATTTCACTTTATTGCTAGAGGACAAAACCTCACTTCGTGGTTTTGAAATGATTTTTTATCACGTGCCAAGGATATAATCTTGAAAATTTTGTTATATTCTTGCAGAGCACTTGGTGCATGATCATTTTTGTATTGATCTTGTGAAGATATTAGGCTTGCAAGGTCATCCAAATCATGTAACAACAAAATGTGTAGCAAATCTGTCTTGCAAAACAGTTACAACAAGGCATGTTGTGAAATCATAACTTCTCATTCAAGTAAGGTAAATGAATGTTCTTGGACATTTTGGAAAGCTGAGATATCATACTTCAACTTTTATGTTTAAATTTTGTCTTGAATCAGTGTGGATCATGGATAAAAATGGCCCATAAGTTGGCTCCAATATGAGACAAATTCCGTCTAAAATTTTTCTAAGTGTCTAGGTTCAAAAAGTATTGAACCTCCAACTTCATGGCATCATATCTCTCAATCTATGCATTTTTTGGGAATTCATCCTCAAAGATAAAGTTGTAGTATGTAATAAGCTCCTCAATTTGGCCTTTGGAACAAAGAAAATTGTTACTTGGATTGGAAGTTATGGCCTTGACAAGTTAGACAAAAATCATTGAATTCCATAACTTAGAAAAAATTTCAACTTCTCCAATGTTGCCCTTTTTGCAAGTAACCTCATATTTCTTGATTTTTCTTGATTGATCATGATCCAAACCACACATTATCATCATTCTTGACTTGAGGAACCCATGTTTGACCAAAAAAGTCAAAAGTCAAACTTGACTTTGATTAGTGGCTGACTTTTCAATAGATGAATTTGAACTTTGTGATCTTTAATGAAACCAAATCCTTGGGCTAATTGAACACCATGGATGGACTCCAAAGGTGTTTTTGAGTGTCTTGAATCATGTTCCAAGGCTTAAGATCATGTATTAGTCAAAAGTCAAAGTGCAGTTGACTTTTCATAAGAAACCCTAGTTTGTGGACCAGATGAATTTGAATTCTTGCTTTGCTTATGAATCAAGCTTCTTGGATCAATCCAATCATATGAATGGACTAAATTGAGGCATTTTAGGTCCTAGCAACATATCTTAAGGTGTTTGATCATGTCTTGCTTCAAAAGTCAAACCAGAGACTGAATTAGGTCAAAACCCTAATTTGGGTGTATCTGAGGTTTGATTTTTGATGGATGAAAACTCTTGATCTTTATGGATGAATAAGGGACTTGAGATGTTGAATATGATGCCCATTCCTTGATAATTCATTTGCTTGAGCTTTAGGGGAACCACCTATCTTGTAAAGTAAGTAAGCAAACCCATCTTGTATTTGTAATGGGTTAGTGATGCATAAAGACATACACACATATGTAAATGATGAATGTTATGCAAATGATGTAAATGAGGTGGCATCTTAAGGGTAATAAATTAGGGTATGGCAGGGAGTTCTAAAGAGTCAAGCCTAGTTTAGTTAGCTTTGTGATGAGTGTTAGCATTATTTATTTGATTTCTTCTACCTTCTTTTAATCTTTTACCTCTCATGTGGCGACTCTTTTATTATTTCGAGCGTTTATATGCTCAGGTATTTTTTGCACTGCGACAGCTGGTGACTCTGTTGGGAGTTCTAGAGAGTCAAGCCTAGTCTAGTTAGCTTTGCGTTGAGTGTTAGAATTATTTATTTTGTTTCTTCTACCTTCTTTTAATATTTTATCTCTTATGTGTTATCTTTGCTGACTATTTATCTGCTATATGGTTCTTATGTGCTGTGATCCAGATATTCCAATTACTTATACGATTTATGAGAAAGGTTTTATTCCCGAGCCTGAGAAAAAACCTAAGATTAAGATTGATAGTTGCGTAGTGTTAGCCTTCTTGAGGTATTTGTCTTGTTTGGTTGGCATGAAAACCTCAGTTAGAGTAGATCCTCTTGGGGGTATTGTTGTCTAGCAAGTAATTTGCTATTGGCAGCAATATTATCAGGTAGGGTATGTGACTCTAGGAACCTTTTTAGAACCCTAAATTCGTGGCTATTAGGATTGATGTTGCATAATGTTGTCCTTCTTTAAGTATTTCTATCGCTTGTTTGGCATGAAAACCTCACTCAGAATAGCTCCTCTTGGAGGTATTGTTGTGTAATAAGTAATCTTTTACTAATGGAAATATTTCCAAAATGGACCCATGACTCTAGGAACTATATCTAGAACCTTAGAGTCGATGGTTGCATAGTGTTTCTGTTCTTGACATATTTGTCTCGTTTGGTTGGCATGAACACATAATCTATAGTAGATCCTCTTGAGGGTATTGTTGTCCAGCAAGTAATTTAATATTGGGGGCAATATTCTCATATGGGGTTCGTGAATCTAGGAACCTATAAATCCCTAGATCCACCCTTTGTGAAATCAGATATGTACTGTAACACCCTAAATTTATTAGAATATTTATTTAATTTATTAAAATATAATATTTATGAATTTTCGGTGAATTTTGGTGGTCTGTGTCGATGTCGGTATTTTTGGTGAAATTTTGGTTATTTTAATTAAATAATAGTATATAATATGAATATATTAGTATTATTATTAATTTAAAATAATATTAGAGAAATTAAGGGCGAAGTGGACATTAAGGAGAATTAGTGAGGGTATTATGGAGAAAGCCCAATTTTGAGGCCCAAGGGTTAGGGTGAATATAAAAGGAGGATTTGAGAATAGGTTTCATTTTTTTTTTGGTAAACCGTGAAAAGAAGAAGGTGAGAGGTCTGAGGAAAAAGGAGGAGGCGAGGAATTCGAGAAGGTTTCCGAAGGCTCAGAGAGAAAGCTTTGAATCGACAATCTAAGGTATGGGGAGTATTACCTTTCATTGTTTTCAATATAGGGATTCAATGTGTTTAATGTAACACCCATCTACCCCACAAACAATTTTTTGAGAAATAATTCATATTATCAGAGTAACATCAATGAGAAGGGTGCCACATAAATTCCAAACATCATTAAATAATCATTATCCTATCCCGTAACACGGGTTACACCAATGTTCTCATCATAAAATTCACAACTACGCAGCGGTAATCATACTTTAAATTCAAATCAATAAAATGCTTCATAAAGAAACATGTTCAATCAAAATAGTATCAACAATATAAAAGTTCAAACGTAAACCGAAAGAACACGAGGTTCACACACAATTCCCAACCCGATGTTACATGACACAGAGGAGGACACCTCTAAACACTACTAAGAACAACGATAAGCGAAAACACTCCAAGGCTACATCCTCCAGCACCGCAACCTACTCTTGATCATCTGCAAGTTACCCACATAAGAGGCAACGTTTCCAAGCAGGCAGGGTGAGAAATCACAATCCATTATCATAATATATTGACATGGAAAATAAACAGAGTAAGCAAAAACAACGTCATAGCATCATCAATAAATCTTCACAACCCAATCACATTTACATCATTCATATGCAATGTCAACTATAATGAAATGCAAAGAATGCATGTGGTACCGGTTCAACGAGGATGGACACTTGTCCATCAACCCTCCAAAAGGAGCACAACGTAATCAACGTATCACTTCAATCCGCACAATGGGATTGAAGCTACCAATAGGTCGGAGCCCCAACATAAAAATGCTATGAAATGCAATGATGCTAATTCTCCTCAATTCATCAATTATCAACGTGTGCATCATTCATTTCATACTCAACAAGTAATCACTATACAATCAGGTTTTATCATCCATACCGCAGCAAAAGAACAAGATAGCAAAAATCCGCAAGAGAAAACATCAAAATAGCAAAAATGGAAAAAACAGATACCTGACACGACCGCCCGTGTCCTGTGACACGGCCCGTGTCAGAAGGCCCGCACGAAAAACCCAAAACAGAAAATTTTCAGCAGAAACAGAGGCCTGACACGGCCGCCCGTGTCCCGTGACACGGCCCGTGTCAGAAGCTTTGTAACAAAAGTTTTCATTTTCCTCCAACCAGTAAGCTGACACGGGTGCCCGTGTTGTGTGGCACGGCCTGTGTCAGAGTATGACAAAACCCCATTTTCCAAAAAATCATTTTTCTGCTGCGTTTTCGACTCAGAATACCCCAAAATTCAGTTTTGTCCAATACAAAATTTGATCAAAAGACTCACACAATGCACATACGTCAAATACACCAATTTGTTTCACTCATTCACATCACAACACTCACTCCTAACACCATCTATATCATCAAACACCACCTTGATTCAAGAATTCCACAAAACCTAATCTATTCATAAACCAATTCCTATAAAATTATAATAAACCGTGAAAACTCCCCACACCTTAGAGAAATCCGAAGCTTTTTCCTTCTTCCTCTAAGATTCTTCAGCAACCTTCAAGCCTTAGGGTTCTTCTCCTTCTCTTCCTCTATTTTCTTCACAAAACACGATAAGTTAGAATTGATCGGTCTTCTCCTCTTTAGAAAAAATATTCCAGTTTATGAACTTCCAACTCTACCCTCACCCTTTTTCCTTTATGACCACCTTGTCCTTTTCTTATTATTTTTATTAATAATAATAATAGTATAAATAATACGTTAATTATTTATTCTATTAAATTATTTAAAAATACTCTTTTTGATTCAAAATTCTCCGAAATTACCAAAACTTCCCAATCCCTTCTAAATTAATTAATTAAATAGATAAATGATTAATTTAGATTTTCAGGGCGTTACAACTCTCCCCTACTTCAAAAATTTTCGTCCTTGAAAGTTTACCTGATTCGAATAACTCGGGATAGGATCCCTTCATCTTGCTTTGCAGCTCCCAAGTCATGCTTTCTCCGGCAGCTCCTAGCCAGACAACTTTCACCAACGTAATCTCTTTGCCTCTTAGAATCTTTATCTCACGCTCTACAATTCGTACAGGCATCGTTTCCACGGTAAGATTATCCCGTACTTGCACATCATCCATATGAATCACATGAGACGGATCTGGAACATACTTCCGGAGTTGTGACACATGAAACACATCATGTAAATTCGACAAATTAGGCGGCCACGCCACTCTATAAGCAACATTTCCAACTCTGTCTGAAATCTGATACGGACCAATAAAATGAGGAGTAAGCTTCTTAGACTTCAGTGCACGCCCGACACCTGTCACCGGGGTAACTCTCAAAAAACATGGTCACCGGCTTGGAATTCCAAATCCTTTCTTCGCTTGTCATGATAACTCTTCTGCCTACTTTGAGAGGATTTCATCTTTTCTCGGATTAACTTCACCCTCTCAGTAGTCTCTCGAACAATTTCAGGTCCAAGCACTACATTTTCTCCATATTCGTGCCAACATAAAGGAGTCCTACATCTCCGACCATATAATGCTTCAAAAGGAGCCATCCCAATACTAGAATGGTAACTGTTATTATAAGTGAACTCGATTAATGGTAGATAAGTATCCCATGAACCTCCTTGTTCAAGAACACATTATCTCAATAAATCCTCCAACGACTGAATAGTCACCTCAGTGTGACCATCCGTCTGAGGATGATATGCTGAACTCAACCTCAACTTAGAACCCAACGCCTCTTGCAAACTCTTCCAGAAATCAGAAGTAAACCTCGGATCTCTATCCGACACAATACACAGAGGAACACCATGCAGCTTCACAATTACGTTAGTATAAATCTCCGTCAACTTCGATACTGGAAAACTGATGTTAATAGGTATAAAATGAGCCGACTTCGTAAGCCTATCAACAATCACCCAAATAGAATCATGTCCTCTGGAAGTATTAGGTAATCCCGTCACAAAGTCCATTGAAATGCTATCCCATTTCCATTCTGGAACTTCTAACGGTTGCATCAGCCCAGCAGGCTTCTGATGTTCGACTTTCGACTTCTGACAAGTTAAACATGCATACACAAATCGAGCTACATCCCGCTTCATACCAGGCCACCAAAATAATTTCTTCAAGTCTTGGTACATTTTTGTAGCTCCCGGATGAATGCTCAGTTTACTTCTATGACTTTCCTCAAGAATCGCCTTCTTTATCTCAGCATCATCAGGAATACAAATTCGATTTTGGAATCTCAACACACCTTGCGCGTCTAACTTGAAATCATCATTCTCCGACTGATCGATTCCAACCATCGAATCTACCAGTTTCACGTCTAACTTCTAAGCTTCCTTGATATTATCCAGAAAATCATTATTAATCTTCAGCATTCCTAACATCACACTCTGCGGTGTCACTTCGTAAACTAAGCTCATATCTCTGAATTGCTCAATTAATTCCAATTCCTTAACCATCATTGCCGACATATGCAAAGTCTTCCGACTCAGAGCGTCGGCCACAACATTAGCTTTACCCGATTGATAGTTCAAACCAAAATCATAATCTTTTAATAATTCCAACCATCTTCGTTGTCTCATATTTAGTTCCTTCTGATCAAATAAGTACTTTAAACTTTTATGGTCACTAAATACTTCAAATCTAGAACCATAAAGATAATGTCTCCAAATCTTCAGCATAAAAACAACCACAGCAAGTTCTAAGTCATGAGTTGGATAATTCTTTTCATGAACTCTCAACTGCCTCGACGCATAAGAAACTACCTTGTCATTTTGCATAAGTACACCTCCTAAACCCATTTTAGAAGCATCACAATATACCACAAAAGGTTCTCCTGGTTTAGGTAATTTCAAAATCAGAGTCGATGTCAATCTCTTCTTCAATTCCGTGAAACTTTCTTCGCATTGAATGTCCCACACAAAAGCTTTACCTTTACAAGTCAACTTAGTCAACATAAGTGCTAACTTAGAAAATCCCTCGATAAACCTTCGGTAATAATTGGCTAGTCCCAAAAAGCTTCTAATCTCGGTAGCCGACTTTGGAGTTTCCCATTGCAACACAGCATCCACTTTAGACGGATCCACAGCAATGCCACTACCTGAAATGACATGACCAAGAAAACTAACCTCCTTTAACCAAAATTCACATTTGGACAGCTTTACATATAACTTCTTTTCCTTCAAGACTTGCAACACTAGTCTCAAGTGTTCTACATGCTCTTCCTCCGATTTAGAGTAAATTAATATATCATCAATAAGCACCACCACAAACCGATCCAAATAAGTATGAAAGATACGGTTCATGTACTCCATGAATACTCTCGGCGCATTAGTAAAACCGAAAGGCATCACCGAATACTCATAATGTCCATAACGCGTTCTGAAGGCCGTCTTCTGAATATCTTCATCCTTTACTTTAATCTGATGATATCCCGACCTCAAATCAATCTTGCTAAACACACGAGCACCCACCAATTGATCCATCAAATCATCTATTCTCGGGAGCGGATACTTTGTCTTAATCGTCACTTTATTTAGTTGTCTATAATCAACACAGAGCCTCATACTTCCATCTTTCTTCTTTACTAACAACACTGGAGCTCCCCACGGCAATACAATTGGCCTCACAAATTTCTTTTCAAGTAACTCCTCCAATTGTTTCTTTAATTCCGAAAATTCAGATGCAGACATCCTGTATGGTGCCATAGAAACAGGTCTGGTACCAGGTACAAGGTCAATTGCAAACTCAACTTCTCTTTCTGGAGGCACACCAGGAATTTCATCAGGGAAAACTTCAGGAAATTCACACACCACTTGCAACTCCTCAATTACAGCTCGGCTCTCAACAGATAACGACGCCATCACTGAGAACATCTGAGCTCCTTCTTGCATCAACTGTTGTAACTGTTTAAAAGACAACAGACTAGCTCCTTCCGGTTCAGCAGTAGAAAATCTCACTGACTTGTTATAACAATTGATATGAACATAGTTATATTCTAACCAGTTCATTCCCAAGATTACATCCATCCCAGATAACGACAAACATACCAAATCAACAGTAAAGTCTCTGTCGAAGATCGACAAAGGAAACTTTAAGCACACAAGAAAAGTAGTCACCGATCCCTTAGCCGGAATCTCGACGACCATTTCCCCGTTCATAGAAGATAACACAAGACCCAATCTTTCAACGCATTCAGCAGCAATAAAGCAATGAGTAGCACCAGTGTCAATCATAGTAATTAAGGGAGTATTATTAATGAGACATGTACCTCTGATGAGTCTGTCTTCATTAGTCGTCTGAGTCCCAGCCAAAGCGAACACTTTCCCACCAGTTTGCGCCTTCTTCGATTTCTGACACTGACTACTAATGTGTCCTTCTTCGCCACAGTTGAAACAAATCACCTTTTTATGCTTGCATTCAGATATGGCATGCCCAGTCTTACCACAACAGAAACACCTTTTCACTTCAGCGGTACACACATTACTCTTATGACCAGTTTTCTCGCATTTGAAACAAGGTATGCCAGCAGGAGCATCTCCCCTACTAGTCCTCTTGCCATCGACCACTTTCTGTTTACCTTTTTCAGCTGGAGCATCATAAGGTTTGCCACGATTCTGTTGGTGCTTGCTCTTCCTCTCATTAATGATCTTATAATGAGCATTGTTATCCTCTTCAAAAATTCTGCAACTATCAGTCAAATCAGCAAAAATACGAATCTTCTGATATCCAACTGCCTTCTTGATCTCTGGGCGCAACCCACTCTCAAATTTGATGCATTTTGAAAACTCAGCATCATCATCGTTATAGTGCGGATAAAACTTAGCTAATTCAACAAACTTTGCAGCATAATCAGTAACCGACATGCTTCCTTGCTTCAGCTCAAGAAACTCGATTTGCTTCTTACCACGAACATCCTCTGGATAATACTTCCTCAGGAACTCTCTTCGGAACACATCCCAAGTGATAACTTCACCTGCAGTTTCCAACCTCTGACGAGTCTCTAGCCACCAGTCATCAGCCTCGAATGCTAGTATATGAGTCCCATATCTAACCTTCTGCGCTGGAGTGCAGTCCATCACATGAAAGATTCTCTCTATCTCTTTCAACCAATCCAACACTCCATCAGGATCATACTTGCTCTTGAAGGTAGCCGGAATCTCCCTCTGAAAAGTTGCCAAACTGCGAGATCCAGCATTATCGTCAGCGTTCGGCTGATTCTGCAAAGCCTGAGCCATTGCTTCCAACGCAGCAGCAATTGCAGCATCGTTCCTTCCAGCCATCTCAACTTATCACTACAACGTAAACAAAAGTTAGTACTAGTTAACAATCCTAGATTGTCAACAAACTACGACTCGACAACTTGGGCGGACGGACTGACCTGCTCTGATACCACTAATGTAACACCCATCTACCCCACAAACAATTTTTTGAGAAATAATTCATATTATAAGAGTAACATCAATGAGAAGAGTGCCACATAAATTCCAAACATCATTTAATAATCATTATCCTGTCCCGTAACACGGGTTACACCAATGTTCTCATCATAAAATTCACAACTACGCAGCGGTAATCATACTTTAAATTCAAATCAATAAAATGCTTCATAAAGAAATGTGTTCAATCAAAATAGTATCAACAATATAAAAGTTCAAACGTAAACCGAAAGAACACGAGGTTCACACATAATTCCCAACCCGATGTTACATGACACAGAGCAGGACACCTCTAAACACTACTAAGAACAACGATAAGTGAAAACACTCCAAGGCTACATCCTCCAGCACCGCAACCTACTCTTGATCATCTGCAAGTTACCCACATAAGAGGCAACATTTCCAAGCAGGCAGGGTGAGAAATCACAATCCATTATAATAATATATTGACATGGAAAATAAACAGATTAAGCAACAACAACGTCATAGCATCATCAATAAATCTTCACAACCCAATCACATTTACATCATTCATATGCAATGTTAACTATAATGAAATGCAAAGAATGCATGTGGTACCGATTCAACGTGGATGGACACTTGGCCATCAACCCTCCAAAAGGAGCACAACGTAATCAACGTATCACTTCAATCCGCACAATGGGATTGAAGCTACCAATAGGCCGGAGCCCCTACATAAAAATGATATGAAATGCAATGATGCTAATTCTCCTCAATTCATCAATTATCAACGTGTGCATCATTCATTTCATACTCAACAAGTAATCACAATACAATCAGGTTTTATCATCCATACCGCAACAAAACAACAAGACAGCAAAAATCCGCAAGAGAAAACATCAAAACAGCAAAAATGGCCAAAACAGTTGCCTGACACGGCCGCCCTTGTCCTTTGACACGGCCCTTGTCAGAAGGCCTGCACGAAAAACCCAAAACAGAAAATTTTCAGCAGAAACAGAGGCCTAACACGGCCGCCCGTGTCCCGTGACACGGCCCGTGTCAGAAGCTCTGTAACAAAAGTTTTCATTTTCCTCCAACCAGTAAGCTAACACGGGTGCCCGTGTCAGAGTACGACAAAACCCCATTTTCCAAAAAAATCATTTTTCTGTTGCGTTTTCGACTCAGAATACCCCAAAATTCAGTTTTGTCCAATACAAAATTTGATCAAAAGACTCACACAATGCACATACGTCAAATACACCAATTTGTTTCACTCATTCACATCACAACACTCACTCCTAACACCATCTATATCATCAAACACCACCTTGATTCAAGAATTCCACAAAACCTAATCTATTCATAAACCAATTCCTATAAAATGATAATAAACCGTGAAAACTCCCCATACCTTAGAGAAATCCGAAGCTTTTTCCTTCTTCCTCTAAGATTCTTCAGCAACCTTCAAGCCTTAGGGATCTTCTCCTTCTCTTCCTCTATTTTCTTCACAAAACACGATAAGTTAGAATTGATCGGTCTTCTCCTCTTTAGACAAAATATTCCAATTTATGAACTTCCAACTCTACCCTCACCCTTTTTCCTTTATGACCACCTTGTCCTTTTCTTATTATTTTTATTAATAATAATAATAGTATAAATAATACGTTAATTATTTATTCTATTAAATTTGAAATTCTGGTACCAGATGTGTGATGTTACGTGCGATGTCACAACAACACACTCTGCAATGGACAATGCAATAACAACAATAAATCAACACAATGAATTGTTCACCCAGTTCGGTCTAACTACCTACGTCTGGGGGCTACCAAGCCAGGGATGAATTTCACTACTTGTAGAATTAAATTACAGACTCAACAACCCAGTTGACAATCTCCTAATCTTAATTCCTACTAGTGACTTTCTACCTAAGAAACCACTTAGATATGAGAACACTACTCATCCCTAAAACCTCTCAAAGATCACACACTTTGACAAACTCAACTTGATTCTACTTCACAGCTTTGATCAAGAACAACTCAAAACAGCAATACCAATTCACACTAGAATGGTTTATAATACATACCCGAAGACACAAAACGACTCTCAGTCTTTAGCTCTTTTTCTTCGTTACTTTTCCTTCAGAATTGTTGCGCTTTAAATAGCTCTTTGAATTGGGCTTGGACATGCTACAATATCTGACTTGATTTGTTATTTAAAACTGAATCTTCAAAACAGCTTTTCTCCTAAAATATTTTCAAACCTTCAACCTTTTAAATCTCCTAAAAATCTGCACCAGATCTCCTATGCAGTGAAGAATATCTAACCCAAGATATTCGCATCCAGTGAGACTACCTGCTCTCCACAATTCCAGCTAAAACGCAAACCCTAACAACATCACAAACCTGATGTTATTAATTCTGCAGATCTAATGTCACAACATTGCTTGTGACATCAGACATCCAACTTAACTCTTAACACATCCCAGTGTTAAGACTCAATATTGTGACATCACCCATGTGACATCAAACATTGAACAACTTCACTACTTAACACATCCCAGTGTTAAGACTCAATGTTGCCACATCACCACCTTGACATCAACATTGAACATACATTGTTTTACCAAAATTTCAGCCAATCCAAGAAACTAACAAAATTATTTAAAAATACTCTTTTTGATTCAAAATTCTCCGAAATTACCAAAACTTCCCAATCCCTTCTAAATTAATTAATAAATAGATAAATGATTAATTTAGATTTTCAGGGCGTTACATTTAAGGCCGACTTTGAGGTTTATGTGGGTTTATGATTATATTGATTATTTAGGTGTTGTTTTTGTGGATTGATGATGAATATGAAGGGTTGGATTGAATTAAGTAAAATTAGGCCTTTGAGGCTAATGTTTCTTTGATGTTGTTTTGACCTTGTAGAAAAAGGGGAATGTGAGGGTTTATGGGTTTTGAGGTAAACTGATGAATTTAAGGGCATTTTTGTGAATCGATTAATAATGTTGAATTGAACCGGTAAAATAGACCTTGGGGATGACTTCCCTGTCGATGTTGTTTCGACCTTGTGGCGAAAGGGATTTATGGGGTTTATGGGAATCTTGAGAATTTGTGAAGGTTTAGGTATTTTGAGTTAGAATAGTGAAATTAACCAACCTAATAGTAGTAGGTTTTATGCCTTTTATTGCCTTGATGTTTCAGGACTGTTTTGGGAGTGTTTTGGGGTGAATTGAGGTTGGAATCGTATAGATTTTTGGGGTTTATGATGGATTTTGATGAATAGGGGAGAGTTGATGAAATGAGATGTAGAAATTGTTGATAATATGATGGTTGTATCCCTAAAATAAGTGTCATATGTTGTTATAAATGTTATACAGTCGTAGGATTTTGAATTAAAAAACCGAGACTTTTTACGGAATCGAAATCGGAGGTCCGAAAGGCCTCCAACGATGAAAAATGCAAAATCTGCATTCTGTAGGTAAACGGCGAGCGCCATAAGGCTTACAGCAGTCGCCATGCAGTTCCATCACAGCCAGGCAACTTTGGGTCCAGATACGGTTTTGATCATAACTTTTGATCCGTAAGTCCGATTGAGGTACCGTTCGAAGCGTTGGAAAGCTAACGCGATGAACTACATTTTAGTGAAACCAAGAGAGCAGTATGGAGTATTTTTCAATTGTCTAAACTATGAGGAATTGAGGTTAATTGTGACGATATACGTATGATAGATGTCGTTGTTGAATTAGTGGTGTTATGAAGTTGTGATTGCTGAACTATGATGTTATTGATGATATTGAGATGATGATTTCGTGATTTTTTGAGGGAATAATTGATGATATGATTTACTGTGATGTATATTGATGATTATGAGTTGTTTATATATGATGTATGATGATTAAGTGATGATATGAATTACCACTAGTGTATTGATGATTATGAACTGTTTATACCTGATGTTTGATGATTAAATACTGATGTGAATTACCATGAGCTATATTGATGATTATAAGATGATGATGCATGATGTTTTGATGAATAAATGATGATATGACGAATATGAGATTTTGATGAATGATGATGCACGTAATGACTTTGTTAATGATGATGATTAGGATGTTGTGCATCATGCATTCATAGCATTTAGACTTCGGTCTATTGATGATGTTAGGATTTCGGTCCAGTGACGATGTTAGGACTTCGGTCTAGTGGTGGCTTCAATCCCATTGTGTGGATTGAGGTGTTTATGACGTGTTCCCTTGTGGAGGGTTGATGGTCTAGTGTCCATCTTTTATGACGATTGGTACCACATACATGAGTCTTGTTGTGCATTGCATTTTATGTGGCATTGACGTGATTTTGTGATATAGTGATTCCTAATGTTTTCCTTTATGATGACCCTGATGATGTTGTATATGATGATGACACCGTTTTGCATATCCTGTTTTTATATTGATTATAATGAATTGTGATTACTCACCCTGCCTGTTTGAATGTTGCCTCCACGTGGGTAACGTGCAGGTGATCAGGTTTAGCTGTGGATGCCTTCAAGGACTTTTGGAGTTGTACTTTACTTTTGGTCGATGTAGAGGGTCTTGCTCTGATAGTGTAACATCAGGTTGGGTTGTTGAGTCGAACCATTGTTGAGTTGTTGTTTTGTGATATTTGATGACTATGGGTTATTTTGAAACCTTTTTTATTATTGTAGTTATGGTGGTTCTGCTGCTAACTTTGATGACTTTGGTTAAAAGCCTTTTTATTTTGAATTATTGAGTTTCGCTGCCATATGAAGTTTTTTGAGTATATTTGAGGAAAACTCTGGTTTACGGAGCAAGTGTTTAATTTGAATTTATTGAGAAATGTGCACCCTTCGAGGTGGTTTTTGATTTTACTCTGATAAATTGTATATTTTTCCGTGTTTATTTGTGGGGTAGAAAAGGGTGTTACATTAGTGGTATCAGAGCAGGTCGGTCCGTCCGGCCAGGTTGTCTAATGTTGTTTATTCCCTAGTGTGCGACATGTGTGTGAAAACACTGTCGATGCTTGTTTTGTTTTCTATTTACAAGTTGGGAATGAAACAAGTGGGGGGAGAAAATTGTGCTTCTCCAAGATGCTTCGAGTGTGGAGCGATGGCTAAGGGTGGTGTTGGACGCTGCGATAGTTGGTAAAGATAGTTTGTACCGCCTCATGATATCGGCTGTTATTGACAAATTGAGGAACTAATCACCCTTAATCTCTTGTTGATAATAGACGGGATCATGTTGGATAGGATAAACGTGTCTTGCGAGCTTGATTAGTGTGCGCAGTAAATTGTTTGGAGTTAAGCCGGGTGCTTACAGATTGTTTTGATGAGTAGATGCAGACTAATAGACTTGAGGATGAGGCAAATTCGAGTTTCTTGTCTGACGGTCAAGTTGGGATATCTTGAGGAGAACGATCAGGTATTGTTGATGTCTGCTTTTTGAGGGAGAGAAGACAGTGTGATGGCTTGTGATATGCCGGTGGTGTGTAGTTCCTGACGATCACCTGAATCTAACTTCGACGAAGGTGGAGAGTTGTTTGTTCTGTGAAGCAAGTGGGTGAGTCTGTGAAAGTTGGTGCAAAGGTGTTATGATGTTGGATTATTGGAAGGCATAAGGGATGCGGTGGTGTGTGATCTACCTATGATGTGTGACTATTTGGAGGTGTTCCCATGAGATATCAGTGATTTACCACTGTAGTGTGGAGTGTAACTTGCTATCGACCTGGTACTCGATCCAAGCTCGATGCCGGTGTTTGCATACAGAATGCATGTTTATGAATAAGTGAATTAAAGGAATAGCTAGAAGAATTGTTTGAGAAGAAGTTGTTCGACCGAGTGTTTCCCTGTGAGGTGCCCCTGTGATGTCAGTGAAGAAGAAAGATGGTATTATGAGATTGTGTGCGTATTATAAACATGTGAATAGAGTGACGATCTAGAATAAGTGTCTGCTTCCGAGGATTGAGGAATTGATGGATCAGTTAGTAGATGCCTGTGTGTTTATCAAGATTGATTTGAGGTCTGGTTATCATCAGATTCGTGTTAAGTCTGATGATATTCCGAAGACGGCTTTCAAGATGAGGTATGGTGACTATGAGTATACTGTGATGTCGTTTGGTGTGTCTAATGCACCTGGTATTCATGGAGTATATGAATCATAATTTTCTTGAGTATTTGGATAAGTTTGTAGTGGGTTTTATTGACGATCTTCTGATAGACTCTAAATTTGAAGGAGAGCATGCTGAGCATTTGAGGACTGTGTTGCAGGTGTTGAAAGAGAAGAAGTTGTAGGTGAAGCTGTCGAAGTGTGAGTTTTGGTTGAAGGAAGTGAATTTCTCGGCCATGTGATTGCAAGTGGTGGAATTGTTGTTGATCCTTCTAAGATTGATGCGGTGTGGCAGTGGGAGCCGCCGAGGTGTGCTACTGAGATACGAAGTTTATGGGATTGGTGGGTTATTACCGCAAGTTTATGGGAGTTTTTCTAAGTTGGTATTACCTTTGACTCAGTTGACTCGAAAGGCTCAAGCTTTTGTGTGGGATGTAGCTGGTGAAGTGAGTTTTGTGGAATTAAAGAAGAGGTTAACGACCGCTCCAGTGTTGATTTAGCCTAATCCGAGTGAATCCTTTGTGGTGTATTATGATGCGTCGAAGATGGGTCTTAGTGGAGTATTGATGCAAAATGGACAAGTTGTTGCCTATGCTTCGAGACAATTACGAGTTCATGAGAGGAATTATCCTACCCATGACTTGGAATTGGCCACTGTGGTGTTTGTGTTGAAGATTTGGAGACATTATCTGTTTGGCTCTAAATTTGAAGTGTTCAGTGATCATAAAAGTGTAAAGTACTTATTTAATCAGAAGGAATTGAATATGAGGCAGAGAAGGTGGTTAGAGCTGTTGAAGGATTTCGATATTAAATTGAGTTATCATCTCGGCAAAGCAAATGTAGTGGCCGATGCATTGAGCGAAAAGTCATTGCATATGTCGATGCTTATAGTGAGAGAATTGGAATTAATCGAACTGTTTCGAGATTTGAGTCTGGTATGTGAAGCGACTTCTGACAGTGTGAAGTTGGGAATGTTGAAGTTGACTAGTAGTATTCTGGAAGAAATCAGAGTGGGACAACAATCTGATTTAAAGTTTGTTGACTAATTGACTTTGATTAACCAAGGTAACGGAGGTGACTTCCGGGTTGACGAGAATGGCGTAATGATGTTCAGAGACAGGGTGTGTGTCCCAGATGTTCCCGATATTAAGAAGAGCATTCTAGAAGAAGGACAACAAAGTAGGTTGAGTATTCATCCCGGTGCTAGGAAGATGTATCAGGATCTGAAAAGTTATTTTGGTGGCTGGGTATGAAGAAGGATATTGCGGAGTTTGTTTATGCGTGTTTGACTTGTCAGAAATCGAATATTGAGCATCAGAAGCCTTTGGGTATGATGCAGCCATTGCATATTCCAGAATGGAAATGGGATAGCATTTCTATGGATTTTGTGTTGGGATTGTCGAGGACTGCTAAGGGGAAATGATTCAATTTGGGTGATTGGGGATAGATTGACTAAATCGGCTAATTCTTACAGATGAAGATTAATCATTCTATGTAGAAGCTAGCTAAGATGTACACTGAGGAAATTTTGATACCGTCGAATGTTGTGTCAGATAGAGACCCTAGATTTACGTCGAAGTTTTGGAAGAGTTTGCAAGATGCTTTGGGTACTAAGTTGAGGTTGAGTTCTGTCTATCATCCGCAGACAGATGGAAAGACATAGAGGACTATCCAATCTTTAGAGGATTTGCCGAGAGCTTGTGTGTTGGACCAAGGAGGACCATGGGATAGTTATTTGCAGTCGATCAAGTTTACCTACAATAACAGTTTTCGTGCTAGTATTGGGATGACGCTGTATGAAGCTTTGTGTGGAAGGAGGTGTAGGACTCCAGTGTGTTGGTATGAATCGGACGAGAGTGTTGCACTCGGACCTGAAGTGGTGTAAAAAGACGCCTAAAAAGGCTAAGATGATCGTAAAAGGAGGAAAGTTGGGCTTGAGATGTGAAGATCAGATGAGGGAGTCGTATCCGACTCTGTTTCCTTGAGGTAATTTTCGAGGGCAAAAATTCTGTAAGTGGGGGAGAGTTGTAACACCCCAAATTTATTAGAATCTTTATTTAATTTATTAAAGTATAATATTTATGAATTTTCGGTGAATTTTGGTGGTCTGTGTCGATGTCGGTATTTTTGGTGAAATTTTGGTTATTTTAATTAAATAATAGTATATAATATGAATATATTAGTATTATTATTAATTTAAAATAATATTAGAGAAATTAAGGGCGAAGTGGACATTAAGGAGAATTAGTGAGGGTATTATGGAGAAAGCCCAATTTTGAGGCCCAAGGGTTAGGGTGAATATAAAAGGAGGATTTGAGAATAGGTTTCATTTTTTTGGTAAACCGTGAAAAGAAGAAGGTGAGAACTCTGAGGAAAAAGGAGGAGGCGAGGAATTCGAGAAGGTTTCCGAAGGCTCAGAGAGAAAGCTTCGAATCGACAATCTAAGGTATGGGAGTATTACCTTTCATTGTTTTCAATATAGGGATTCAATGTGTTTAAGGCCGACTTTGAGGTTTATGTGGGTTTATGATTATATTGATGATTTAGGTGTTGTTTTTGTGGGTTGATGATGAATATGAAGGGTTGGATTGAATTGGGTAAAATTAGGCCTTTGAGGCTAATGTTTCTTTGATGTTGTTTTGACCTTGTAGAAAAAGGGGATTGTTAGGGTTTATGGGTTTTGAGGTAAACTGATGAATTTAAGGGCATTTTTGTGAATTGATTAATAATGTTGAATTGAACCGGTAAAATAGACCTTGGGGATGACTTCCCTGTCGATGTTGTTTCGACCTTGTGGCGAAAGGGATTTATGGGGTTTATGGGAATCTTGAGAATTTGTGAAGGTTTAGGTATTTTGAGTTAGAATAGTGAAATTAACCAACCTAATAGTAGTAGGTTTTATGCCTTTTATTGCCTTGATGTTTCAGGACTATTTTGGGAGTGTTTTGGGGTGAATTGAGGTTGGAATCGTATAGATTTTTGGGGTTTATGATGGATTTTGATGAATAGGGGAGAGTTGATGAAATGAGATGTAGAAATTGTTGATAATAGGATGGTTGTATCCCTAAAATAAGTGTCATATGTTGTTATAAATGTTATACAGTCGTAGGATTTTGAATTACGAAACCGAGACTTTTTACGGAATCGAAAGCGGAGGTCCGAAAGGCCTCCAACGATGAAAAATGCAAAATCTGCATTCTGTAGGTAAACGGCGAGCGTCATAAGGATTACGGCAGTCGCCATGCAGTTCCGTCATAGCCAGGCAACTTTGGGTCCAGATACGGTTTTGATCATAACTTTTGATTCGTAAGTCCGATTGAGGTACCGTTCGAAGCGTTGGAAATCTAACGCGATGAACTACATTTTAGTGAAACCAAGAGAACAGTATGGAGTATTTTTCAATTGTCTAAACTATGAGGAATTGAGGTTAATTGTGACGATATACGTATGATAGATGTCGTTGTTGAATTAGTGGTGTTATGAAGTTGTGATTGTCAAACTATGATGTTATTGATGATATTGAGATGATGAAAATCATGATGTTTTGAGGGAATAATTGATGATATGATTTACTGTGATGTATATTGATGATTATGAGCTGTTTTATATATGATGTATGATGATTAAGTGATTATATGAATTACCACTAGTGTATTGATGATTATAAACTGTTTATACCTGATGTTTGATGATTAAATACTGATGTTAATTACCATGAGCTATATTGATGATTATAAGATGATGATGCATGATGTTTTGATGAATAAATGACGATATGACGAATATGAGATTTTGATGAATGATGATGCACGTAATGACTTTGTTGATGATGATGATTAGGACGTTGTGCATCATGCATTCATAGCATTTAGACTTCGGTCTATTGATGATGTTAGGACTTCGGTCCAGTGACGATGTTAGGACTTCGGTCCAGTGGTGGCTTCAATCCCATTGTGTGGATTGAGGTGTTTATGACATGCTCCCTTGTGGAGGGTTGATGGCCTAGTGTCCATCTTTTGTGACAATTGGTACCACATGCACGAGTCTTGTTGTGCATTGCATTTTATGTGGCATTGACGTGACTTTGTGATATAGAGATTCCCGATGTTTTCCTTTATGATGACCCTGATGATGTTGTATATGATGATGACGCCGTTTTGCATATCCTGTTTTTATATTGATTATAATGAATTGTGATTACTCACCCTGCCTGTTTGAATGTTGCCTCCACGTGGGTAACGTGCAGGTGATCAGGTTTAGCTGTGGATGCTTTCGAGGACTTTTGGAGTTATACTTTACTTTTGGTTGATGTAGAGGGTCTTGCTCTGATAGTGTAACATCGGGTTGAGTTGTTGAGTCGAACCATTATTGAGTTGTTGTTTTGTGATATTTGATGACTATGGGTTATTTTGAAACCTTTTTTATTATTATAGTTGTAGCGAGCAATTTTTGGATGTGGCTGCGAAGCACTACCGCTCTTTGGTATCTACAGCTCGATTCATTTTTTATCCTATTAAAGCTGATGAAGGAAGGGAAATAGATGTCTCAAATTAACCCTGCTTGCAAACTGAGGTTAAACAGTCAAAACTGTTGGTTTACAGATGCTACAAAGATTCGGGGTCTCTATTGGGTGTATTTTGTTAAAAGTGGTGTTTGGTCGATTGGTGGGAGGTTTAGATATTAGGACGGATATATGAAAGTATGAGATTTTGGGTTTTTGTTTAGTGTGCTCGCTAAGATCTTTTCTTTCAATCTTATGCCTACGTATTCCCATTTACCGAAACAGGGAAATCAGAGCGTTCGTAGTTCCTCCTATTCTATGGGGGGAAATGGTGATTTGGTGTCTTGTTCAAAGCCCAAGACGTGAAGTGAAAGGTGGTTTGTATCTTGTTCAAAGCCCAAGATGTGAAGCTAAAAGGGTGTTGACTTTAGAGAGAATTTGTCATCTCTAAAGAGGGGTTTGTCTGTTACGACTGTTTATAAAGGAGAATTACTTTAACCGGGATGTGTGAATCCGGCAATGCCATAATTTCCTTTATAGGGGATTTTAACCTGAAGGAGAAGACTTTAACTCAGTGTAGAGCAATGCTATCTTTCCTTAGGAATTTCTCATGTTAAAAGAGGGACAGTGGCATGGATGTAAATAATCCAGAGGCTTGCCGCTTACAGCAGTTAAATGAAGGAGAAGGAGTTGTTGATGTTTGTGTACTGTGAACGAGGCACATTTTTGATGCTAAAAGGTTGATTGGATCAACCAATGGTTTTCTTATACCAAGCCTAAGAGGAGGCTATGGGAAGTGACTCGACAAGAGAGTCCTCTATGGTATCTCGTACGAAGCCCGAGATAGAGGCTAAAAGGTTTGACTCAACAAGAGAGTGATTTATACTCAACAAGAGAGTGTTTTTGTATCTCGTACGAAGGCCGAGATGGAGGTTAAAATTTGTTTGGCTCAATAAGAACCTTTTTGTATCTCGTATAAAGCCCGAGATGGAGGCGGAAGGGTGATTGACTCAGCGAGGGAGTCTCTTATGTGTTTCGTACAAAACCCGAGAAAGAGGCTAAACGTTGTTTGACTCCGCTTGGGAGAATCATTGTACAAAGCCCAAGAGGAGGCTATGGCGCTGTTTCAGTTGAGTGACAGGTCCAGTATGCTGATTTAAAGAGAAAATCAGTTCTTATATGAGTAATGTTGGCCCTCATGGATTTTGATTCGAGGATCAGGGATATTTCCTGTTCTTTTAAGGAAGTGGGAAATCCGAAGGGTATTGAGACTGTCCGAATCTACGGGTTTCCTTCCTATTTTTGAAAGGGTCACTTGAGAATGTCTTTGAGGCTCAAGGAAATTAGACTGTCCATGTCTAGAGTTTCATCTTTTGTACTATGCTTTGAGAAACAGTAGTAGACTCTTGGAAAGACTGTTCTATGAAGATGGCTAAGTTTTGTTCCTATACCTCTAGGAGGTCGTCGGGACAATTTGTACGAAGCCCAAGAGGAGGCTGGAAGCTTTTAAGAAGCCGACGGATCCTTGTACTACGCCCAAGAGGAGGCTATCATTCCTGGAGGAAGAGATCATTATACGAAGCCTAAGAGGAGGCTATGAATACTTCTAAGAAGCCGGCGGGTCCTTGTACTATGCCCAAGAGGAGGCGGGGTTGCTTTTAGGAAGCCTGTGGGTCCTTGTACGATGCCTAAGAGGAGGCCGATGCTTTTAAGAAGCCCGTGGGTCCCCAAACCCCGAGAAATTCAAGACAGGCTATTCACATGGAATAGATCAAGCCAGGAAAGTTCGAGAATTTGGAAGAAACTGAAAGATGCCATTTACGGAGAATACATTCATCTCTGGGAGTAAAGTTTCTTGACAATTCCTAATGAGGACAGCCGAAGAGAAGACTGTATCTGGTGATCCTATTGGGGATCTAGCTGTCTATTTCTACGAATAAACGAAACGACTTTACCTAGTTCTAGACGTAGTTGCCGGGGAAACTCTAAATATCTATACTATTATTACACAGTTGATATGAGTTTATGAAAGAAGACTTACAGCGAAACAGCCCCACAATACAGTTATATGTATATGAAAGCGGTAAATGAAAGCGTATAAACACTTACTCGGTTGTAGAGCTTCCATGCTGTTTGGTTAGTTGTTCAACAAAGACAGATTGAAAACAACAGTATATTCAAAATCAAAGGAGAAAGTGCTTTGAAAAAGAAAGATTTGGGGCTTACAGCTCAAGGAGAGGCCCAGGGTTTTATCAGTGATCGCACTGTTAAATTTGTACAGAGGGACTTATACAAGTGACTGAGGCCCAAAAAGGTTTTCTGTATAAAGGGATGGGTCTTACACTCTCTCAAGAGGCCCAAAAGGTTTAAAGAAAAAGAGTGGGGCTTATAACACGAGGGTAGGCCCAAATGACTTTTCGTTAAAAATGGCGATTGCGCCGAGGTTTTCTTTTAACGCAGAGGGACTTATACAATAAGTGAGGCCCAAAAATGGTTTTGGTTAAAAGGGGGTTGGGTTTTACACTTTATTAGAGGCCCAAAAGTTTTGAATGGGTCTTATAGCTCGAGGAGAGGCCCAGATGGTTTATTTTTAAACTGACGACGATCGTGTCGAATTTAAAAATGTACAGAGGGACTTATACAATAAGTGAGGCCCAAAATTGTTTCTGTACAAGTGGGTTGGGTCTTACACTCTAATAGAGGCCCAAAAAGTTTTGAAATGATTTGTGAGGGTTGAATTAATCAAAAACCCTAATTTATTTCCAAAATGTATTTTAATTGAATAAAACTTCAATTAAAATGATCAAAAATTGTTTAACATGTGGGAAACAAATTATGATCTTGGATTAATGCTTCAAAAATCAAGTATTGACCTACAAAATAATTAGAAGTCATTAATCTTTTCAAAATCAATAGGGAAAAAATATTTTAAATGTCAAAAACAATTAAAATATTAATTCTTTCCAAAAATATCAATTATATGAAATAAATAATATTTTTGGGATTTTTTGGGAAAATAAAATATTTCAACATTTTTGTGAATTATTAAAAAAAGAATCAACTCAAAATCATTAAAACTCAGAGAGAAATTAATTTTTGAATCAATTAAATAAAAATCACAAAATTCAAATATTCAAATGTTGGAAAATGGCGCCAAGAACAAGAGCAAGAACACGCGCGTGTTCTGAGTTTCTCAGATTTGCATTTTCTATCCAATCTCACTGAATACTTAATCATATCATGCAATCCACATACCAATCAACTCGTTTCAACCTCACGATCATGTCTATGACAATTAATTTCATTTAAATTAAACATAAAACAAAAAATCATGAATAATCCTCAAGAATCCTAGATTCTGCATGAAGGCTGGGATTTTTGATACACGATTCAAACAATGCAATTAATTGAGGGGAAACATTCCATGCATGATTATGAACATATGGCCAAATTATTGTGCAGCAAAAATTGCATGGATCATAGAGTTAGAAGAGCTCATGCTTACCACTTGCAGCTGGTAATCATGATTTGTGTTGGAGGTATTACAGATGAGTTGTGATGATCTGAACAGCTTCCCTACACCCTATGGAGTGTGTTTGAATGTTTGGACTTGATTGAAATTGGCTGGATCACTTCATGGAATCTCAACTGCAACTTGGTTAAAACCTTGAGCAATTGACTGGTGATTCTGAGAAATCAGTGTTCCAATTGTTGTTTAAGTGTTTGATCAGCTCATATGTGATGTATATGAGGCGTGTGTGTGATTGGTTTGATTGGAAAAGCTCTCAAACTCAAAACCCGATAGTGACTTGCCTTAGAAGGCAAAATTGGAGTGAAAGAAGAGATTTTGAGGAAAGCATCTGTTTGATGGCTTTGGTGTACTCAAACTGATCACAATTGAGCTCTATTTATAATAGAGCAAGTTTGTTTTGCAAGGAATAGTGAATGGCAACTGCTGAGTAGGTTTGGCCAATGTTGGCAAATGAAAATCCAAGTCTCCTCTTGCCAATGTCATATCTCATAGCTCAAATTGAATTTGGTAATGTTCTTGGCCATTTTGGAAAGCCCTTACATGATACAACAACTGTTTGAACATGTTTGGTTTTGATCTCTTTTGAATCCAAGTGAAAAATCCCCCTACATTTGGAAAAAGTAAAGGCAGATTCTGACTAAGTGAAATTTTCACCAAGTGTTGGAACAAAGTGACTTTTCTTGATTTTGATCACTCCATAACTCAAAATCCATGAGGAATTTGGACATTGGTCAGTATGAAGCTTTTGTAGAGGGCAATGTGATCTACAAATTAAGCTTTGAATGGGGAACAATGGCCTTGTGGTTTAGGAGTTATGGTCCTCCAAAGTAGGCACATTAGTGTCACTTTTTCCATAACTTAGAAAATTTTCTAAGTTTTTATGGTTACCCCTTTTACAAGTTATCCCACTTTCTTTGATTTTTCTTGATGAATGATGATTCAAATCATACATTAACATCATTTTAGGGTTAAAAATCCATTTTGGTGAAAAATCTCAAAAAGTCAAAGTTGATTTTTGTGCACAGTTGACTTTTTTATCAGATGAATTCCAAACTGTGCAATCCTTCAGGAAATCATGTCCTTGACCTAAATCAAACTTGATTGGGGCCCTTGTGCCTACGTATCTTCATTTGGATTGGAATGAAAAAAATCAGAGTGTCCGTAGTTCGTGGGACTACAGGTTGCTTAGTGTTTTTAATGGACAATGCTAACGTTCACGTTCCAGCAGTTTAGGTGTTTGTCGCTCATTGTCTGGAATCTTACGCGTTACCTATTTGCGGTAGAACGAAAATAACATGCCATTTATGAAAATGGAAGGAGAGTAACCCGAAGAAAAACGATCTGAATGTGTTGAAGTATTTTGAAGATGTGAGTTGAATCAGTTTGTGATGTGTATGCACTAAAGTCTATGACAATAAAAGCGAATACTTTGTGCAAACTATCCAAACGTCTCGCGTACAAAGTACTCTAAGTAAAGGTAAGGAAAGACTCTCGCTCATCTTTTCCCATGTGCTTAAGGCTCGTGACGCACTATACCCATCGTATTTATTAAGTGTTTTGAATTTATTATGAGAGAGAAGAGAAGGACGCAACGCAAGATCTAAGGGATACTTGGTCCTAGATGTTATCATGCAATGTGGCCCTAAGGTTAGGATTAGAAGACGATTCTATCCTAATGTTGTCATGCTTAGATTGAGAGCCTAATGTCTATCTTACTTCAAACTTAATCAGAAATTAAGTTGAACTAAGAAGCCCTAAGGGAACATGCGAGCACAAAGTAATCAACAAGTAAACATAAAGCGTCTCAATCATCAAGGAAAAGTCAAACACGAAACAAGCTCAAGTACAAGGAGAAACTCATGACAAAGTAGCAAGCATAAGGAATGTATCAAGATTAAACCAATCAACAAGGCAATAATTAATCACCAATTGTCTCAAGAATCAAGTTAAAACAAAGGGATCAATAAATAATCACAACTTGCATCAAGGATCAAAATCAATACAAAGCATCAAGAATTGATCAACACTTTATCAAGAATTAATCGAGACATGCCTCAAAACCATTGCAAAGATAATAAGGAAATTCACAAGATTCCATCAAGAAATATTCACAAGTATCATCGAGGGTTAATTGTCATACCCCAAATTTTGACCGCTAAGATTTCCCATCATTGTGCAAACCATCATCACAATATGTATGTACCTTTTTGCCTCATCAATCTCCTCAAGGAATTGTTGAGCATTCACTACAATCAGAGATTAGGGTTTTAACCTCTCTCAGGGTACTTATACAAATGATCAATCAAGAAATGTCATGATCTTCAACTTGTCTAACCTCTAAAACACCCATAAAGGATCAAGAGGACTCCCACATCAAGAATCAAGCACAAGGCTGCAGCATTCCAAGTGGATTAAGCCTCAAGATCGCCAGTGTCACCAAATTAGGGTTTTGGTCGACCAAGGCCTCCAGATGGGAATTTTCCCCTGGGCATGAGTTAATGCTTCAAAACATAACTCAAGATACTCCAAGGGACCTCATGGACCCAATCATCAAGTCAATTTAGCCTCAGGGGATGCATTCACCAAAAATCAGGAATTAGGGTTTCTTGACCTAATTCACCCCTAAGTTGACTTTTGGGACAAAACATGAGCCAAGACCTCAAGAGATAATTTGAGGGTATCTAATAAACCACATTAATCCATTTGCAACAATGGATTGATCCAAGAAGCTTGATGCACAAGTTTCAATTTCATCAGGACCACAATTAGGGTTTTGAAGAAAAAGTCAACTGTACCTTGGGACATGATTCAATACACCCCATAACACCTATGGAACATATCCATCAAGTTTGATTTAGGTCAAGGACTTGATTTCATAGAGAATCGCACAGTTTGGAATTCATCTGGTGAAAAGTCAACTGTGCATAAAAGTCAAATTTTGACTTTTTGAGATTTTTCATAATTATGGTTCTTTAACCCTAAAATGATGTTAATGTGTGTTTGGAATCATCATTCATCAAGAAAAATCAAAGAAAGTGGGATAACTTGTAAAAGGGGGTAACCATAAAAACTTAGAATTTTTCTAAGTTATGAAATAGGGTGCCAACTTCCAAGGATCATAACTTGAGATCCAAGCAACCATTTTGGCTGGTCCAAAGATGGATTTGTAACTCTCATGGCATACTTCAAAAGTGTCAACTACACCTCATTCCAATTCTTCATGGATTTTTAGTTATGGAGTGATCAAAATGGCTAAAAACATTAAATGACACTTTTTCCAACAATTAGTGAAATTTTCACTAAGTCAGAATCTGTCTTGCTTTTTTTCAAAATGTAGGGGGATTTTTCACTTGGATCCAAAAAGTTTCAAGACAAACTATGATCGCACATATGTTGTGTCACATAAGGGCTTTCCAAAATGTCCAAGAGCTTCATCAAACTCCACCTGAGCTAGGAGTTATGACAGCTGCGACATGCCTTGCTGCAAACTGTTTTGGCAAGGCAGATTTGTGCATAAAGGCTCGATTTGCTCAAATTGTGCAATTCCAGGCATGCTTATCCATCTGAACACCTCAAGGGGGAACAACCAAGGGACAAGCACTGATTCATCAGCCTCCCAAGTCCAAGATTCCCAAAGTAGCATACCAAACCCTAAAAAGTCTAAAAGAGGCCAAGACTTCAATTTTGTTTCCAAGCATTCAATGGATGCACCAAGGTGGCATGAACTGAGTCTATTCCAACTGAATTAAGTCCAAGTTTATCTCTGAACCAAAGACTATAGGCATGTGCTCTAACCTCTAGTCAATGGCTAGAGGAGACTTAAGATTCCAAAGTGATCCAATTGACCAACAGCCTGCTGCAGCCACCATTCACTATTGCTTGCAAAAACAACTTGCTCTACTATAAATAGAGCTCATTTGTGTTCAGTTTGAGTACACCAAAGCACTACAACACTTGCTTTCCTCAAAATCTCTTTCTCTAGGCCAAAATACCTTCTTTTGCAAGGTAACTCTGAGTTTTTGAGTTAGAGAGCATTTCCATCACAGCTCATAATCCAAACACATCCAATATGTCATATCTAAGCTGTCCAAACTCTCATAAGTGACCTGTAACACCAAAATCACAAAGTCCCCTCTCAAAACCTCAAAATTGGACTTTTTTGCATTTTTCAAGACATGTCTTGATTCAGTCACTTTCAAAACCAGATAAAGCCTCAAACACACTCCAAATATCATCCTTGAACTATCCCAAATGGTTCCCCACATCTGGAACACCATTTGAGAGAGTTGCTATTTTGGCCACTTTTGCTCCTTTTGCAAGAAAGAGCTCAAACTTGTTCCTGAGGATTCCAGTTGATTCCAACCATTCTAAAAGCTTCTAAGGGTTCATTTGAGGGTGTCCAAAGCATCAAATTGTTTCTAGAACAAAGCACTTGACAGATTGCCCAAAAAGCTCCTAAAGAGGTAAGCATCACAACTTGAACTCTTTGAAATATGCATTGCTTTGAGGTCCACTGATCATGCACATCTCATACATGTTATATATGTTGTGTTTGAACCAATTCATCATGTAATTCATGCCTGTAACAAGAGACAACATAGAAAATGCAATTATAGGCCTATTTCAAGAACACTATCGAGTTTTGAAATAGGAGCCTCATCTGAAAAAACCACCACCACCATTGGATTCCTTGTGAAATTCTAGGCAGACTAGACTTAAATTTTTTTCCAATCCATGGAGAAATGAGAAAGTTACAAGCTTCACGTTTTTGGCCAAAATCTTGCCTTGCCTTGCCTTGGCCAGGCCAAAAACAAGGCATGCCTCATATATCCATGGGGTAGTTTTGATACACGGATGTATCACCACCCCAATGGTAGGAGGCGCGCACTGCACACAAGAGGTTTGGGGTTCGAATCTCCCTCGCCCCAGATCCTCTTTTTTACCATTTTCCACTTTTTATCATTTTTCATATTATTTTTAAATGATTTGAAAAATTAATAACTCTCTCAATTTTAATCATTTTTGGTTGATTCTTTTTCTGAAAAATAACAAAAATAGTAAAATATTTTATTCTACAAAAAATCAAATTTATATTAGTTATTTAATATAATTGGTATTTTTAATTGATTTTAAGCATTTTAAAAATGAATATTCATCTTGAAAATCAAAACCAAATGAGTTTTAAATCATCTTGTGATTAAAACCTCATTTTTCAAACCTTAACCAAAAATCACAAGTGGTATATTTAAACCTATTTGGTATTTTTATTATTTTTTATTAATTTTCTTTGAAAAATTATTTTTAAAAAGTGAAAATTAGGGTTTCTTTGATTTTTAATCATACTCAAATATTTCAAAACACTTTTGGGCCTCTTGGTAGAGTGTAAGTCCCATCCCTCTGTAAATAAACAATTTGGTGCCTCAGTGTATTGTATAAGTCCCGATACCATCAGAAATTTCGACGCGATCGTCATTTTCAGACTATTGTCAACTGGGCTTCTCCTTGAGCTATAAGACCCATATTTATTCATTTTCAAACTCTTTGGGCATCTAATAGAGTGTAAGACCCAACCACTTTTGAAAACCAAAATCATTTTTGGGCTTCAGTCATTGTATAATTCCCAATGTATTTTCAAAAACCTCGGCGCGATCGCCATTTTCAAACAAACAACTGGGCATGCCCTCGTGTTATAAGTCCCATTTCTTTTCTTTAAATAACTTTTGGGCCTCTTGGTAGAGTGTAAGACCCATCCCTTTGTACAGAAAACCTTTTTGGGCCTCAGTCACTTGTATAAGTCCTTGTACAAAATTCATAAGAACAGTATAATCACTGTTAAAATTTGGGCCTCTCCTTGAGTTGTAAGCCCCAATCTCTGTTCAAAAATACTTTCTCCTTTGATTTTAAATCCAAATATATAGTTGTTATCAAAACTTTCTTTAATTTCTCTATTGAACAACTAACAAAACAACATGGAAGCTCTACAACGGGTAAGTGTTTATCCGTTTTTTTTATCTGCTTTCATATAAATAACTGTATTGTGGGGCTGCTTCACTATAAGTCTTCCTTCATACCTCGTATATACTCGTCATATATCAACTTTGTATATACTAGTATAGTTATTTAGAGTTTTCCCCGGCAACTACGTCTAGAACTAGGTAAAGCCCGTTGGTCACTCTTGAATGCAAACAAAACTAGATCCCCATAGTATTCCAGATACAGTCTTCCCTTCTCTTGGGGTTAAACAATATGGAACAAAGAGAAAGGCAGTATTCTCGGTGAACCTTTTCTCAGACTGTCACCCTTAGGAATTGTCAAAGAAACTCTACTCCCCAGAGATGATCTTTTCTCCATGAATGGCATCTCTTGAGTTTCTTCCAAATCCTCAAACTTTCCTGGAACGATCTCTTTTCGGTGAATTGCATTTCTTGAACTTCTCTTAGTTTGGGGACCCACAGGCTTCCTAGATGCATCCCCGCCTCCTCTTGGGCATTGTACAAGGACCCTTCTACTTCTTAGAAGTTCTCATGCCTTCTCTTGGGCTTAATACAAGGACCCTGACGACCTCTTAAAGGTATAAGACAGAACTTAGTCATCCTTTGATAGAGTAGTCTTTCCAGTGTCAAAACTCTTGCCATTTTAGGGTTGATTCTCATCCCTTAACGCTCGTGCCTCCTCTTGGGCATCGTACAAAAGATAAAACTCGCTTATACTAATAGACTTGGATAGTCTATATCCTCTTGAGTCTCAAAGACAGTCTAAAGTTCCTTTTAAACATAGGAAGAAACTCCGATCATTCTGGATCAATCTCCAGCAGAAACCCAGTCTCTCTCATGAGAGTTCTCTACTTGGACCTGCCTAGGGATCTCAATAACCCTCAGCAGTAAGATAGTCTCCTCTTAGGCTTTGTATAATGATCCTTTCTCAGCAAAGTCATCCTCCTCTTGGGCTTTATACAATGATTCTCCCCAGCGGAGCTAACCTTTTCAGACTCTCTTGTTGAGTCACTCACTTTTCAAGGCTCTCTTGTTGAGTCAATCTCCTTTTAGCCTCAATCTCGGGCTTTGTACGAGACTGCAAATCACTCTCTTGTTGAGTATAAAAGAATCTCTTGTTGAGTCAATCACCTTTTCAGACTCTCTTGTTGAGTCAACCTTTTTAGCCTCCGTCTCGAGCTTCGTACAAGACAGATAAAAATACACTCTTGTTGAGTTAGTCTTTATCTAAAACTTGGTATAAAGATATACCAAGATTCCCCCTAGATGGAACTAGTCTCCTCTCAAGCTCTCCAGCTTGTTCAACCACAATCCTGGGCTTTGTACATGACAGATAAAAACACTCTCTTGTTGAGTCAAACCCCTTTAGCCTCTGTCTTGGGCTTTGTACAAGACAGATAAAAACACTCTCTGGTTGAGTCAAACTCAGTTCAGCTTCCATCCTGGGCTTGGTACAAGATACATATACGAACTCCATCCCCCAACGGAGTCAAAAATCCCTTTTAGCCTCAATCTTGGGCTTCGTACAAGACAGAAAGAACATTTTCCCAGGAAAAGTCAAACTTTTAGCCTTCTTTTAGGCTTTGTATAAAGAAATCCCCAGTCAGGTCAATTAATCTTTTAGCTTCAATCTTGCGCTTTGATCAAGGCACACAAAAATCAACAATCCCTCTTTAGAGATGACAAATTCTCTCTAAAGGCCTTTTAGCTTCAATCTTGGGCTTTGAACAAGACACCAAAACATCTTTTCCTCCCTTAGAATAGGAGGAACTACGATCGCTCTGATTTCCCTGTTTCGTTAAACGAGAATACGTAGGCATAAGATTGCGAAATCTTAGCGAGCATACTAATAAAAAACTTTAGGTCCAGTACCGTCATACATCAATAAAAAAACATCAGATCCAGTACCTTACCAAAATCCTCATGAACAGTCAAGACACTCTATTCTTAAGCAAAATAACCTCAGAGAAACCCACTATTTGATAGCATCTATAAACCAACAGTCATCTGTTTAAACTCAGTATGCAAGAAGGGTTAATTGGAGACATCTATTTCCCTTCCTTAATCAGCTTCACAGGATAAAAATGAATCGAACTGTAGTACCAAAGCGATAGTGATTTGAAACCACAAAAACCGCGCTACAGAAGAATGGTGACCACAGTGGGAGGCATTCTTTCTTGCATCCCCAAGGAGAAACCCTTAAGCTCACAAAAGTGTCACAGAAATGGCGACTCTGCTGGTGAGTCATTGTCTGTATAGGATCATAGGACTATAGGTCTAGGATGTTAGGACAAATATATATACTTCTTTTCCTAATTGATATTTGTGTTTATTTTTCTGCTAATGGGAATGCGTGCGATGCTGCATGTGGAAAGATTGAGTATACACCTAAGATAAGTGATGGCACTAGACGAGTAATCTTATAGGGAGTGACTCCCAAATAAGAGACCTCGGTCGACCATCAAATCAGTGGAGACACACTTTGCGGATTCAATGCCTATGCGACTTCGGTTGTTGAAAGCAGATTGTTCGATTGTGGTTGTCAGAGAAGCTGAGGATTTTAGTAGACTAAGATCATTAAGTAGTGTGGAAGCTATCGGAAATAGTTGTCACGCAATACTACCCTCATTTGAGATTTCTCTCTAAGATACTGCAGCTCGCTTGGGTGATTCCAGCCTGCTGTTGTTATCCCAAGAGGAATCAATGATTTTGAGAGACATGTACAAAAATCAACAGTATAAACCTTTGAGGATGGGAGGAGCCTTGACTTCATGACACCGAACCTTTGACCCCATGTTTTTTCTATGTTTTTGTGTGCTGCATTCATGCATTCATTCATTAAAAAACATTAAACAAAGAAAATCTTCTCTTCTAGTCTCTCATTTTCAAATTAAACTAAGACAATGATTGTAAATATCAGAGAAAAAGATTGCGCTAATGGATTTTGGTAGAAGGAGGACTCACAAGTATACCTTCAAGGTTCCAAAACTAGAGGATTTGAGAGGGTTGGCAAGGATGATCGCCAACCCTGATGCTTTTAGAGCTAAGTACGAAGGACTACTATCTCTGTTAAGGGTCAATGTAATCGAAGGAATCATGTCTATGCAGATTCAGTTCTATAATCCGGTCTATCACTGTTTCACATTCCCAGATTATCAGCTAGCACCAACACTGGAGGAGTACTCTCACCTGACTGATTTACCAATTACTGACCACGCTTCCTTTTCAGGACTGGAAGAAATTCCAAAGGATCAAACCATTGCAAGAGCAATTTATTTGGACGAGTCAGAATTCAGGACTCACATGACCACTAAGGGTGGAATCCAAGGTTTACCAGCCAAGTTCTTAGTAAAAAAAGCTATGTACTTCGCTAGTTTAGGGAACGTGACTGCTTTCGAAAGCATCTTTGCTTTGCTCGCCTACGGGTTATTTCTGTTTCCCAACATTGATAACTTCGTTGATATCAATGCCATTAAAGTTTTTCTAATTGGAAACCCTGTACCGACCTTGCTTGCGGACGCTTATCATTCTGTACACTTAAGGAATTTGTACAGTGGAGGAATGATCACATGCTGTGTACCCCTGCTATACACATGGTTCACATCCCATTTACCTAAGTCTGTCGCTTTTTGGGATCATAAGAGTGCTATACGTTGGTCGCAGAGAATCATGTCTCTTACCAACTCTGACATCGATTGGTACAATCGGATCTATGACGGGATAAGAATCATTGACCGTTGTGGAAACTTCCCTAACGTACCCCTCATAGGAACTAAAGGAGGAATCAATTATCATCCAGTTTTAGTTCGTCGTCAATTTGGATACCCGAAGAGACATGTACCGCGTAATGTTCATCTAGAAGGTATTTTCTTCAAGGAAGGAGAAAATGACAGGGCACTAAAGACAGAAATAGTGCATGCCTGTAAACATGTTCATAGGAAAGGAAGAGAATCTCTAGGAAAGTCGGACTGTGTCTCGGTGGAGCCTTATCTCCACTGGGTTCAAACTAGAGCCCTAAAGCTGAGGATGCCTTACCCTCGTCAAGAAGTTCTTCCGTTAAGGGACCCTGTCCTTTACTTTATGTCTGATACGGAAAAACTTCAGGTTACTCAACAAATTTCAACAGGAGAAGAGGTTTTGGAAGAACAAGTACTGCATTCTCAGTGTGGAATGTAACAAAATACAACAACTGTTAAAAGAAAAAGATGCTCTGATTGAGATTTTAGAGCAACATGCTGTAGAAAATCAAGAAGACCAAAGGAATTTGCTCGCTCCTTTCACTTGGAAAAGGAATGACAAACCGACAACTGCTTAAGAGCCCTGGTGTTGCACCCCAAAATTTGCTCTCCTTACTTTAGTACTAACTGGCTTATGTTTCATCTCATTTTGCATTATCATGTGTGCATATCATTGGTTCTTAACATGGGGTCAAGTTGCCTGAGGCAAGTTTTAGAGGAGAAGATGTTCTTCAAAGGTTCAAGCAAGAGAGTTCAAGTGGACCACTATCTCCTAACTAGTGCAGAAATTAGGGTTTTGAGATTCTTGGGTTTATTGCTCCAATGGGCAAGCTCCTTGGGTTTTTATCATCACCAAATGGCATATATTATCTTTGTTGGAGAGGATACACATCATATTCAGAGGAATTTGGATTTGGAGACTGTGATATTTCCTCCTAGACTGAGGGTACCAAAATTAGGGTTTGCTATAAAGTCAATTTATTTCTGATTTCTTGGGCAAGACTTGATTCCATGGTATTCCTTGGGTCCCTAAGTATCTAGGAATGGAAAATTGTCCATCAGTTTGGTTCAGGAGAAGTTCAATTGGCCAATGGATTGGGAATCAGGTGAATTGGGTAAAAGTCAACAGTGAGAGGGGAAGTCAACTGTGGAACTTTGAGGTTCTCTCCAAGGTTTTCAAGGTCTCACATCCTCATATGGTCTTCAAGATTCAAATTTCATACCATTAATCAAGAATCAAGGGTTGGTACAAAAGTTGCTAAATATGGAAATGACCTATAATTTGAAAGTTTCCTTTTTTGGCAAGTTCCTACACTATATTCAACTTGACTTTTCATCATCAAAGAAGCTTCAAATGAATTTTCCTCAAACATGAAAGTTGAAGATCCTTTTCTCCTCTTTCCAACAAGTACTAGTGGGTCTCCATATCATTTGTGAAACTCAAGTTATGATCAAAAGAAGGCAAAGTGTCTTTTAGGGTTCCATTTTCACAACTTTTGCATTTTGGGACATATGGGCCTATAATTGATTCCATTGCTTCAATACATTTTCCAACATCAAAGAACAATCCCTAAGGAGCACTTTTGGCCTCTAAATCAAGAAGTTTCATGGTTTATTCATCACTTATTCTCCATGGTGCAAAATTGCCAAATTATTTAAAACTCATGAACCAAGGCATTTCAGGGCCCAAATCAAATTCAGGTGTTATTAGCAATTGAAACTTAAGTGATCCATCATCAAGGGTTTGGATATCCATGCATGGAGGAGGGTGTATTTCACATTATTCGATTTTCTAAAATCATCCAAAACTCATTAAACAAAGAATTACCAAGGTCCAAGTGATCATCAGTGGTTTAACCTAGCCTATTTAAACTTACTCATGCTAGGGTTAGAAGGACAACACGTGATTTTCAAGGAGAACAAAGCTTGAGCCCTAAAACTTTTCTTCATTGAATCTCTCAATCCATTAGGGTTTCTTCAAAAGTTCTTACACAATCTTCTTCCTGGGGATCCATAGAGCACAAACCAACCATCTTTTGGAGCTAAAAGCAAGGATATAGGAGGCGTGATCTCAGGTTGGTGGTTTTTCTCATGATCCTAAAACTCTTCCTTTTGATGCGCATATTGATGTGTGATGTCCACTGATCATCCTGATATATTTATTTTTGAAATTGGACGTGTGGTTTGATTGCTGCGTGAGTTCTAAGTTTTGAACCCTAATCTTTTTCTCTTCGTTTTTCAATATGCATTGGTTATTTGTGAATTTTGATTACATATTTGAGATCCTCGTGGAATTCTGGACAAAATGGTATATTCGTGTGCGTTTTCTAGGTGCTTTTAAGTTGCAGGTGGCCGTGGACAGTGGCCGGAACCCTAGCTCCGGCGGCTGGTGAGGGTTCCGGCGAAGGGAGAGGCTGGAGGTAGAAGACATAATCTTGGCCCTTGATTCGTTTCATCGTGTGGCCATCATGTTGCCACGTTTTTTTTTTTTTAGTTTTTATTTTAATGGTTACATGTTTATTACCCCATGATTGTTACGACGCGCCTTCAGATCATGTGCCCTCATCATGCTTACTTTTTATTTCATTGACTTAATCATGTGTGTTAGATGAATCAGACGGTTGGTAAGCTGCCGACAAATTAAAAAAACCATGTGCCTGGCACATGGGAGTGTATTGTATGCTGACTGCTTTAGTACATGCGTGCATGTGTTAATTATGGTGTGCTCTTTAATCTGGGCCATAGATCTTGCATAATAATTGGTTTAGTTGACTGATTAAGGCACGTGAGATCAATCCAATGGTGAGCATTAGGTCAACTGGCTGACTAAGGTCCACGAGTATCTCTTTTTTTATTTTATTTTTTTTCTGATGGATTTTGGTCTGGGCCTTGTTATTCGCACCCCACATTTTCCAGCCCATTGTCATTCCAACATTGTTTTATTACTGAACGCACCCCCTTGCATATTTCAATTTATTTATTTTATTTAATTGGTTGCATTTCATTTTAATTTTTTAAAAATAGTTAATTGCATTTAAAAAACCCAAAAAAAATCATGAAACATATTTGGCATTTTATGAAATTTTCACAAATTTTATTTTATTATTTTATTTTATTTTTAGCATCTGAAATAAATATTTGTTTATTTTCCTTTTGAATTATTCATATCATGCATACCTTTAACTTGTTTATTTTATTTCTCTGCATCCACAAACTATTTTGAACTCATTCCTTTTGCATCATTTCACCAACACACTGAACTGCATTAAAATATTTTTCTCTCATTTTTAAAACTATTTCATATTGCATTTTAGTCCTCCTTTTTGGCATATTGAACCATATTTCTCATCTGAAGCTGCATGATTGTTTGAGTGACTTTAAGTTTGAATTTTGGCATGAATTTTGGACATGTTGTTTGTTTCTGGTTGAGATATGTTGATAATTAATTTGGTGATTTTAGAAGGTGTTTCTCTAATTGTTTGATTGCTTTCATTTGAGATCTTCTTGTATGCACAACCTGGATCATGTCTGATTACTTGTTTGAAAAGGTACTTGTGCCACTCTTTGGGATTGTGTCTTTGACTTCATAATTCATGTTTGAATCACTGTAGACCACTTGATTGCCATTATATGTCATTGTTTGGGTTCCATTTGTCTCATTTCTTTTACTTATGTCTGTTTTGTACTAACCTTTTATGCAGAGGCTGAGGTAAGTTGTTTAAGGGTGTGGATAGTTATCCATGTCCACCTTACTCTTTCCTTCTCTCATCTTTTCTTTTCTTTAGGCTTAGGTTATCGTCAAACCTCACTAACCATAGGTCACCCATGCATGATAACATTAGGACTCTTAGTTTCCCTTTAGAGTTTCCTTTGTGTCTTCTCTCTTCTCATCTCAGAACTTCTTGAAAACACTTAATAAGAATAAAGTGTATTGCGCATGAGCCTTAAGCATGGGGAATGAGAAATGAGGGGCTTCCTCTCATCTTTCTAGAGTGCTTAGCGAGAGTCCTGTCTTGGGACGATGCGTTAAGTATTTGCCCCTGTGCCCTAGACTTTGGTGCAATGCAAGTTATGAACTAACTTAAGTCACTTCTGTCCTAAAAAATACAAACAAACTTGAAACCTTTTTGTCCTTCGGGATTGTCAAACTAAAGGCTATTTTCATAAAGGGCACATTACTTTCCGTCTGAGTCGCAAACAGGCATCGACCCTAACTGCCGGACGCGAACTTAACGTTGCTCATAAAAAACACAAAAAGAACTTGGTCCGAACTACGTTGACTCTGAATTCCCCATTGCACAAAGGGGGTACGTAGGCCTAGGACGTCGACGTCCTACCGAGTCGGTCTTAGCTTTTCCCTCCCCCGTCTTAGTACAGCCATAGATGATAGTATAACTCACCCTTAGATTAGACAACAAGCGTGGATCCCATCGAGTACGATGGACGCGTGGGGTGCTAGCACCTTCCCCTCGCGTAACCGACTCCCAAACCCAGGTTATGGTTGCGATGACCATTCCTTTCCCTCTTCCTCAGGTTTATGCGGTGTTCCCTTTCCATCTCTTGGGATAAATTTACACGGCTGGTGACTCTATTTTTCCGCGTCACTCTCGCGTTTGTACCTGGATGAAAATCCTGGGAGAGACAGCTGGCAACTCTGCTGGGGATTCTGGTTGACCTATGCTGGTCCATCCCTAAGCGAGTTAATCCTAGCGCTTGCTTGTCTTTGTTCTCTTTGGGTGTTTTTGTTTTTTGTTTTGCTTTATTTGTTGTATTTTATTTTTACCGCATTTTCTGCATTGCATTTCATTTTTATTACTGTCATACTGGATACTGCTGTGTTGTGCTGGCTGTTTCTGTTTTGCAGGTTGGGTTGTTCTGAGAGATAAGCCCAATACCCAGGCTTGAGTATACCCTAGGACTAGAGTGGAAAGTAGTGGGACCTACGTGCCCGCTTGGTACGTTTGTGTGTTCACGAAATTCACAACCAGACGAGGCTATCTTGGGACGCATTCTAACGTGTGTGTCTTGCGCATGTTAGGGTGTTGATCTAGAGAGTTGTCGATGCCCATAGTGGAAACTTCATAATGACATGCAAGCTCTGGCAGAAGCTCAGGTTCAAAGGACTGTGATCTCAGAGATCACGTCGATGCCCATAGTGGAGAAGTACGATCCTTGCTATAACATGCCTAAAGATCGTCCCTGGGGCATGCCTATTAACTATATCCCGGAAGGATATGTTCCGCGATCACTGAAGATCAGGGAACCGCAACAGGAACCGCTGGGCTTGAAGGTTACAAACTTCTGGAAAGTGAAGATGCAAGAGGCATGACAGCAACTCCTGAAGGTTCCAAACTTCGGGAAGCACCAAGAGTCTTTGCCGTAATAACTGTACCACCACCCGTGGTGCGCACTATACCAGAAGGACAGATTTCACAGATACCTTCTGGTGGAAACGAAAGTATGGATGAGAGAATGAAGGAGTTCTAGGAATAGTTCCTGGAAATGCAGAAAGAACTGCAAGCCCTTCGCGGTCAGGATCTATTTGGAAAGGATGCCGCAGACCTTTGTTTGGTCCCCAATGTGAAAGTTCCGCACAAGTTCAAAGTGCCCGAATTTGAAAAGTACAAGGGTAACTCTTGCCCTCAAAGTCATTTGGTGATGTACGCTTGGAGGATGTCAACTCAGATAGAGAACAACCAGCTACTGATCCATTACTTCCAAGATAGTTTAACCGGTACCACACTAAAATGGTACATGGGATTAAACCGCACTTAGATCGCCACTTTCAGAGATCTTGGCACTGCTATCGTTCAACAATATAAGTATAACCTAGACATGGCATCGGACAGAGATCAACTTAGAGCCATGTCACAAAAGGATAAGGAAACCTTTAAGGAATACGCTCAGAGATGGCGTGAAATTGCCGCTCAGATTTGTCCTCCTCTTGAGGAAAAAGAGATGACAAAATTTTTCTTAAAGACCTTAAGTTCATTTTACTACGATAGAATGGTTGCCAGTGCGCCCAACGACTTCACTGAGATGGTAGGCATAGGAGTTCGTCTTGAGGAAGCGGTCCGAGAAGGACGTATGGTCAAAGATGCCGGATCATCAAGTAGTACAAAACGATACGGTAGTGCTCTCCCTAAGAAAAAAGAGCAGGATATTGGGAATATCTCTCTCGGAAAGCAAAGGCGACACTACCAACCAGTAGCAGCGGTAACTCCTGCTATTAACCCTGCTCCTATACCTACGTATCAACCTCAGGTTGCTCAGAGCCAACCAAATCAACAACAATTTCAGCAAAGGACACAACAGCCTCTTCAGCAGGCACGTCCTCAATACAACAACAACCGTACAACGCGACCACAAGGGCTTGACCCTATACCAATGTTATACGCAGAATTGTTTCCATTACTTCTGGTGAAGGGGCACGTCCAAACCAGGGCTCCCCTTGCAATCCCGGAGAATCCGCCGTTTTGGTTCAAAACGGATCAGACTTGTCCTTACCATCAAGGCGGACCAGGGCATAACATAGAGAACTGTCTCAGTTTCAAATCTGATGTGCAAAAGCTTTTTAGGAGCGGGGTCTTATCCTTCAAGGATACAAATCCAAATGTTCTCACGAACCCGTTGCCTCAACACGAGAAAGCTGCGGTAAATTTGATAGAGGGAGAGTCTAACCACAGCTATCAAATTCATGATGTACTCATATTGAGGGCCAACTTGGTCAAGATGCATTGTAGACAGAGCGGATATGGCCATGTGCCACCTCACAATTATCACCAGTGTGATATCTGCTCCAAAAATAATCAAGGATGTTCTGTGGTGCAATCAGCTCTACAGGAACAATTGGATCTCGGATGGATCCAAGAACACCGAACTCGTGATGTCTGAAGATGGTTGGTTTCTACCTGAGTGAATCCCACACTCAAAGACACAATAGAGTCGCCACCGAACTTTATTTAGTCCCAAAGGACAGGGAAAATATCAATAAAACCCAAGGGGAAGAGAAACGGGAACGGGGGGTCGGTTATGCGAATGGAAGGTATTAGCACCTAACGCATCCGTCGTACTCGACGGGAACCATTTTGCTTGATTCTAGGCTTGGATGGGTTATCTATCTAAAGGCTTCTAGCTAAAAGAAAGGAGAGAGAGAAGAAAAGGGAAAAAGAAAGAAAGGAAAGAAAGTGCTCGCGGGGGATTGTGGCCCTCGTGCCTACGTACCCTCATAGTGCAATGAGGAAATCAGAGCGTCGTAGTTCATGGAACCAGGGGACAAAGAAGAAAGAAAGGGAGAAGGAAAGAAGGGTGAAAGTCTGCTCGCCAAGACATTGCGTCTCGTGCCTACGTATCTGACATTCAGAAGAATGCAGAATCAGAGCTTCCGTAGTTCGGGGAACTGAACGGAAAACAAAACAAGAAAGAAACAAGGAGATGAAAGAGGTGGTGTCAAAACCAAGAGCAAGAGTGAAAGAAAAACTCTACTGGGAAAGACCCCGCAGTAAGAGTGATTGCATAAGAGACTAGGAAAAGAATGGTGTCAAAACCGAGAATGAAAGAAACTCCGCTGGGGATAACAAAGAGAATTGGTGTCGAAACCAAGAAAGTAAGAGCAAAAGGAATAGGAAGGACTCCTCTGGGGATCCAAATAAAGGGATGGTGTCATAACCAAGAGAACAAGGAGAGTCGGGATATTAAATGGCTGGCAGTGGTTAGCCGAAGAAAAGAGAATAGAACCCTGGTGGGGAAAAGAAGTTAGTGTCAACAGACGGACTGTGATAAACCAAGATAGAGAGTGCTGAACCAAGAGAAGGTGTTTGACTCTGAAGGGCATCGGTATATTAACTGATAAACAGTGGTTAACCGAGGACACAAGGATTGCAACTCTGTGGGGATAGAGAAGCATTGGTTTTAACTGAGGAAACTGTGATTAACCAGAAGCACGGGTGTAGGACCGATCAAAGGTCGTAACCCAAAAGGGATGTTGGTAACGACTGAACAAACAACACTTGACCAACGAAGAAGGGTATTGAACCAAAAGAGGTTACCATCCCAAAGGGTGCAAGTATTCGAACCATGAAAGGTTGCCAACTGCAAGGGATTCGGTTTTAACAGGAGAGCTGTGATTAACCGAGAAAAATGAGTGATTAACCAAGAGAAGGTGATTAACTCAAAAGTGCTTCAGTATTTTAACAGACGGACTGTGGTTAACTGAAGAAAAGGGTGATTAACCAAGAATAGGTGATTAACCCAAGAGAACTCAATATTTTAACAAACAGGCTGTGGTTAACTAAAGAAAGGGGTGATGAACCAAGAATAGGTGATTAACCCAACAAAGGAGAAGAACCAAGAGAAGGTTGCGAACTCCTGGGGAAAAATGGTCGTGACAGGAAAACTGTGTTGGACCAAAGAAAAAGACTTGAGACTCTTCAGGGGAATCAAAAAGCAATGATTGACCGCAAGAAAAGAATAGGGTATTGAAATGAAGAAAGCTTGCTAACCCAAGGAACAAAGGATCTTAATCAAGAAGGTGATTGATCAAGATAGAAATCGAAAGAGATAAGAGTGATCAAGGATCGAAAGAGGTTGCAACGAGCAAAGAGTGATCAAGGGTCGACTCGACTGGGGGAAAAGAGAGCACACTACCGCCTGGAGATAGAGGTGACTAAGCCAAGCACAGGGTCATTCGTCCCCTACCTGAAGTAGTCAGAATGAGAGTAGGAATTCTCCCTTCTCATTCCTTCTCTAACACACAGGGTGTAATGCGGAAGTTGAACTGGACGACACAAAAGCTCCAAGTTGTACAGTGCTCCTGCATAGAGAAACGGATAGCGTAACAACGTCAATTTGTACAGTGCTCCAATTCTAGGTGTAGCGCGAAACTCCAACTCCACGAGGGGATCGAGAGAAAAAGCTCTAAAGGAGGCCTAAAGAGAGGAAAAGGGAAGATCGATTAATCGAAACAAATTTTCGATCAATTAATCAAGGGAGAAACATGCTAACAACTTTCCAAAGAGGATGAAAAGTCATTAAAGCAAAAAGGAGTGAATTATTGATTATACAAGATTAAGTTCATCCATGAAGAATAAACTTAATGCAAACTGAAATGGAAGGTGCCAAACAGTGCCAAATGATCATCAAAGTGCCACACAAAATCATGTATCATGTGAACAAAGATAGTGCAAGAATTAACTATGTTCATATAATGCTAAGAACATGAAACAAATGAATAATCGAAAATATGCATCGAAAGTTCATGAATATGCTTCAACCAGAAGTGAAATGACATTTCGAACATCCATAAAATCAAGCATGATAATCAATGGAAGTTAAAATGAAGAAAGCATGGCAAACACACTTGAAAATGCAAGAAAATGGCCATTCTGTTCAGTGTTAATTGATTAACACAATTGCACTGCAAAGTGTTAATCGATTAACACGTGAAAAAGTACAAAAAAACACTAGTTAATCGATTAACACAATTACACTACAATGTGTTAATCGATTAATGTAACACCCCCTTTCTATACCCCCAAATAATCACATAATCATTTAGGCACATATTAAAAATTTCGCCAGAGTATAATTATAAACATTGTATAAAAGAGGTATGTCACATCAATTATGAAATTAAAACATACAACACCTGCTCATCACATTGATATGCAACAGTGGGGTAACTTTGCAACAGAGGAACTTTGTCCTTACACCCACATTTCAATATTTAGAATAAAAGTGGAAAATCTAAACATTGAACCACATTCAAACATATATATACAGAGATATATACTTCACCAACATAATTCATGTTTACATCAACATTTATCCACAAGATACATGTACAAATGTATCACAAAAGAATAACATACAACCTAGCTACCCGGTGCTACATATCAGAGCCAACCGACCAAAAGAATGAAGACACGCTCCACAAAAAGACCTCCAGCATACCTACTCTGCAATGCCTCATAGAGCATTATAAAACAGCAGAAGGGTGAGAAATATTATCATAATAACAATGCATATAATTATATATATAACAGCATAAACTTACACATATTTCACATTCTCACCACCATTCATCACAACTCACTTACATACATCGCAATGTATCCATATATGTGTAAAACCAAGCATACACATCAGGCATACTTTCACACTCCTTATCATTCCACATAAACATACACAAATGTCTATTCACCAATGCATCATTTAAAGATGAGAAATGCAAATCATAGAGACCGACTCACGACTCTATGCAAATGTAATGCGGTACCGACTCAATCATCTCAAGTTCACTCAGGAACTTCTGCTGGAACCATCGCTCGTTACCAAAGTAACTCCCCGTCGGGCTTACGATGTTCACCCACCGCTCACACCTCCACCAAGAGAGGCTCACAGTGTTTATGGATCGCTCACACCTCCACCGAGAGAGGCTCACGACCCGATTGCTCACACCTCCACCAAGAGAGGCTCACAATCCGATTGCTCACACCTCCACCAAGAGAGGCTCACAATCGTCTATAACCATCGCTCACACCTCCACCGAGAGAGGCTCACGGCC
The DNA here is from genome assembly GCA_022829125.1 of Lathyrus tuberosus. NCBI lineage: Eukaryota > Viridiplantae > Streptophyta > Magnoliopsida > Fabales > Fabaceae > Lathyrus > Lathyrus tuberosus. Next base: position 1,860,145 of record JALAZF010000309.1, on the reverse strand, counting down.
AGATTGCTCACACCTCCACCGAGAGAGGCTCACAATGTTATAGCAGATTCTCATTAGAATCTCTCAACACAAGAATGTACATCATTATGCTACACATGATAATGACTCAAGACATTCTTGAAATGCATACATATTCACAATATATACATGCATTCATCTCATACAATCACATACAATCTATATACATTCACATCAATGCACTATTGCATGATTCACAGTCAAACACACATGCAAAACGGCAAAAGTCACTAAATAACACTATTCCCGACTTTTCTGACTTATAAAATCGGCCAACAGTTTCCACACCATCATACTCATAAAGTTCAACTCAATGGCTTTCCAATGGTATAAAGAACGCCTAAATCGGAGTTACGGTTCGAGAATTATGAATCGTTACAAGAAAAGAAAATTATATGAAAAAGAACAAAAGCGCCCGGCGACAGGGGAGTTTCGCCCGGCGACGCTTCATCTTCGCCTTCGCTTCGCCCGGCGAAGGAGGGGCAAAGGAATTCCCCTCAAACGTGAATCAAACTAGTAGCTTGGCACCCTCGCGCCTCTTAATTTCGCCCGGCGAAGACTCGAACCGCCCGGCGCTCTAGGCCTTTCGCCCGACGCTTCACACCAGAAGCAGAAATTCTGCTTCGTTTTCACTGTTCCCAAACCCTCCAAAACTCCATTTCCTCCCCCAAAACACTTCCAACAGCAAAATAATTCATAGCAATGATTCATAAACATATGGAGATTATGCAACCCAATTTATATCGATTTCTATCCGCGAAAACATCGATTTCTACCATTTTCTACACCAATGGGTTTATACCCCAAAACTCATGAAAATCAACAAAATCAACAATACAATCATACATAATCACATATATTGCTAAGATAACAAGATTTCACACCCTTACCCGGATTTCAACTTGCTCTATGATTGATCTTGATGAATTTTCCTAGTTTTCCTCTTTTCCTATTCTTTTCTCTTCCTTTTTCTCTAATTCCCTTTTCTATCTCCTCTCTATCTTTTTCTTTCTATTTCTTTTCTATATCTTTCTTTTTCCACTCAAAATCAATTTAATTCATTTTCTCATAAAATTCAACACTTAAACACTTTTCTAACAATTTTACTAAATTTCTAATTTATCATTAATTGAGAAATGTCTAAAATACCCTCCACTATAATTTCCCCGAAAACTCTCAAAACGATAAAATAACATTTAACATACCAAATCCACAATTAAAATAATTTATCACCCAATTAAAATAAAAGACTCAACAAAATGGGAATAATTGGAATCGGGGTGTTACAACTCTCCCCCACTTTAGAAATTTTCGTCCTCGAAAATATTACCTGATTCAAACAACTCCGGATACGACTCTCGCATCCTACTCTCTAGTTCCCAAGTCATATCACCTTCTGCAGCACCTCCCCACGCTACCTTTACAAGCGCAATATCCTTGCCTCTGAGCTTCTTAACATCACGATCCAGAATCCTAATCGGCAAAGCTTCCACCGTTAGATTATCTCTCACTTCAACCTCGTCCATAGGAATAACATGTGACGGATCCGGAACATACTTTCGAAGTTGCGAAATATGGAATACATCATGCAAATTAGAAATATTTGGAGGCAACGCCACACGGTAAGCCACAGCACCAACTCGTGCAGAAATCTGATACGGACCAATAAAACGAGAAGTCAACTTCTTTGACTTCAAAGCACGACCCACACCCGTAATCGGCGTAACTCTCAAAAACACATGGTCGCCTTCTTGAAACTCAAGATCTTTTCTCCTCTTATCATGATAACTCTTTTGTCTACTCTGAGAAGCTTTCATCTTCTCACGGATAAACTTCACTTTCTCCGTCGTTTGTTGTACCATCTCCGGCCCAACTACCGTCCTCTCACCTGTTTCATGCCAACACAAAGTTGTTCGACATCTCCGACCATATAAAGCATCAAATGGTGCCATACCTATACTCGAGTGGAAACTATTATTGTAAGTGAACTCAATCAATGCCAAATAACTATCCCAAGCACCACCTTGATCGAGCACACAAGCACGCAATAAATCCTCCATCGATTGAATCGTCCTCTCGGTTTGACCGTCCGTTTGCGGATGATAAGCCGAACTCAATCTTAGCTTAGAACCCAAAGCCTTTTCTAAACTTTCCCAAAACCTCGATGTGAATCTAGGATCTCTATCCGATACAATACTCTTAGGAACCCCATGCAACTTCACAACCACAAGAACATAAATCTCGGCTAACCTCTCCAAAGGATAACTAATATCAATTGGAATGAAGTGAGCAGATTTAGTAAGCCTATCCACAATTACCCAAATAGCATTATGACCTCTTTGCGTATTCGGAAATCCCGTAACAAAATCCATCGATATACTATCCCATTTCCACTCCGGAATGTCCAACGGTTGCATCAATCCACTAGGCTTTTGATGTTCCACGTTAGACTTTTGACAAGTTAAGCACGCATACACAAATTGAGCAACATCTCTCTTTAACCCAGACCACCAAAAGAGTTTCTTCAAATCTTGATACATTTTATTCGCTCCCAGATGAATACTTAAGTTACTTCGATGTCCTTCTTCCAATATCATCTTTTTCAACTCCGCACCATCGGGAATACAAATACGACCACGGAATCTCAAAACTCCATAATTATCAACCTTGAAATCCTCATTCTCATTCACCATCAAATCAACGAATTTCAAATCCAACTTTTTCTTTTCACACACGGTTGCAAGAAAGTCATTCGTAACATGTAGCATACCAAGTCTCACACTTCTCGGCGTCATTTCACAAACCAAACTCAAATCCCTAAAATTCTCCAAAAGTTCCCATTCTCTCATCATCAATGCGGACATATGTAACGACTTCCGACTCAAAGCATCGGCCACTACATTTGCCTTACCCGGATGGTAATTCAAACCAAAATCATAATCCTTCAAAAGCTCTAACCACCTTCTTTGTCTCATGTTCAATCCTTTTTGATCAAATAAATACTTCAAGCTCTTGTGATCACTAAAAACTTCAAATCTTGCACCATAAAGATAGTGTCTCCAAATTTTCAAAACGAACACCACGGCCGCCAACTCCAAGTCATGCGTAGGATAATTCTTTTCATGCACTCTCAATTGTCTTGAAGCATAAGCCACAACTTTTCCATCTTGCATCAAAACACCACCTAAACCAACCAATGAAGCATCACAATACACAACAAATGGTTCATTAGGACTAGGCAAAATCAAGATCGGAGCCGTTGTCAACCTTCTTTTTAGCTCATTGAAACTCTCTTCACAATGAATATCCCAAATGAATGCCTTTTCCTTACAAGTCAATTGCGTTAACGGAAGTGCCAACTTTGAAAATCCCTCAATAAACCTCCGATAATAACCTGCCAATCCTAAAAAGCTTCGAATCTCCGTAACCGATCTAGGAGTCTCCCATTGCATCACCGCCTCAATCTTGGATGGATCAACGCTAACACCATTACCGGAAATAATATGTCCAAGAAAACTTACTTCCAACAACCAAAATTCACATTTCGACAACTTAGCATACAATTGTTTCTCTTTCAAAATTTGCAACACAATTCTCAAATGCTCTTGATGCTCCTCCTGAGACTTAGAGTAAATCAAAATATCGTCGATGAACACGACCACAAAACGATCCAACTGTCCATGAAAAATACGATTCATGTATTCCATGAACACACCCGGCGCATTAGAAACCCCGAATGGCATCACGGAATATTCGTAATGGCCATACCGTGTTCTAAAGGCAGTCTTCTGAATATCCTCTTCTTTCACACGAATCTGGTGATATCCCGATCTCAAATCAATCTTGCTAAAAACACGCGCACCAACCAATTGGTCCAACAAATCATCGATCCTTGGAAGCGGATACTTGACTATCCACAGACAATGATGTAAACAAACCGAACAATTGAGCTTCGTCCGCTAAAAGTTTCTTCAATTCTTTAGTGGATAGGAAACTCTCATCTTCATCATCTTCCAAAGAAGGAAACCTTACTAACTTGTGATAGCAATCTATATGAACTCGATTAAATCGCAACCAGTTCATACCCAAGATTACGTCTAAACCTTCCAACGGCAAACACACTAAATCCATCTCGAAGTCTTTACCATAAATGGTCAAAGGACAACTCACACAAACCAAGGAAGTAGTTACTGACCCCATTGCTGGAGTATCAATATCCATCTTACCATCCATCACAGACAATGCAAGATTCAAACGCTTCGCGCACTCAGACGAAACAAACGAATGAGTCGCTCCCGTATCAATAATGGCAACTAAAGGTGAACTATTAATAAAGCAAGTACATTTAATCAGACGGTCGTCACTGGAAGTCTGAGTTCCTGCCAGAGAAAATACCTTCCCACCGGATGAAGCTTTCTTCGGATTCGGATACTTTGGGCTAATGTGACCAATTTCCCCACAGTTATAGCACTTTACCACATTCCTTCTACAATCTGTAGTAGCATGCCCCAGGCCTCCACAGTTAGAACATTTCACCACAGCCTTCCCACACTCAAATGATTTATGACCCATTTCACCACACTTGTAACACTTAATGGGACCAGAACCTCCTCCTCCAGATCTCCTCTCGAAGTTTCCCCTATGCTTGCCCTTATCAGCGGGTGTCACGTAAGGTCCACTTCTAGCTTGTTGCATTCCCTTCCTCTCATTCAAACTTTTATAATGTGTAGAACGAGCCTTGCTATCCTCCTCGAGGATTCTACAACATTCCGTCAAATCCGAAAACCTTCTTATCCTTTGATATCCCACAGCTTGTTTAATCTCAGGACGTAAACCATTCTCATACTTTATGCACTTGGAGAACTCAGCAGTAATCGCAGCATAGTGAGGATGGTATTGAACCAACTCCACAAACTTAGCAGTATAGTCCACCACAGACATACTACCTTGTTTCAGTTCAAGAAATTCTATCTCCTTCTTTCCCTTCACACTTTCAGGGTAATACTTTCTCAAGAATTCAGTACGAAATAAATCCCAAGTTACTTCTTCATCATCCACCTCAAGAACTTCACGCAAACCGACCCGCCAATCGTCGGCTTCTTCCTTCAGCATGTGAGACCCAAGCCTCACCTTATTTTCCTCCGCACAGTCCATGATTCTGAAGATCCGTTCAATCTCTTTTAACCAAAGTTGAGCACCATCGGGATCAAATCTTCCTTTGAAGACCGGTGGTTGATTCTTCCTGAACTAGTCATTAGCATTCACGTTCGGTGCACCTTGCACCGCCCTAGCCATTGCTTCCAAAGCAGCAACCATCGCATTGTCGTTCCTACCAGCCATATTCTAATCATTCCCAAAAATTACAACAAAGTTAAACAACAATTCAAACAATACGACAACAAGACAGACACGACTGACTCAACTCTGGCTCTGATACCACTTAATGTAACACCCCCTTTCTATACCCCCAAATAATCACATAATCATTTAGGCACATATTAAAAATTTCGTCAGAGTATAATTATAAACATGGTATAAAAGAGGTATGTCACATCAATTATGAAATTAAAACATACAGCACCTGCTCATCACATTGATATGCAACAGTGGGGTAACTTTGCAATAGAGGAACTTTGTCCTTACACCCACATTTCAATATTTAGAATAAAAGTGGAAAATCTAAACATTGAACCACATTCAAACATATATATACAGAGATATATACTTCACCAACATAATTCATGTTTACATCAACATTTATCCACAAGGTACATGTACAAATGTATCACAAAAGAATAACATACAACCTAGCTACCCGGTGCTACATATCAGAGCCAACCGACCAAAAGAATGAAGACACGCTCCACAAAAAGACCTCCAGCATACCTACTCTGCAATGCCTCATAGAGCATATAAAACAGCAGAAGGGTGAGAAATATTATCATAATAACAATGCATATAATTATATATATAACAGCATAAACTTACACATATTTCACATTCTCACCACCATTCATCACAACTCACTTACATACATCGCAATGTATCCATATATGTGTAAAACCAAGCATACACATCAGGCATACTTTCACACTCCTTATCATTCCACATAAACATACACAAATGTCTATTCACCAATGCATCATTTAAAGATGAGAAATGCAAATCATAGAGACCGACTCACGACTCTATGCAAATGTAATGCGGTACCGACTCAATCATCTCAAGTTCACTCAGGAACTTCTGCTGGAACCATCGCTCGTTACCAAAGTAACTCCCCGTCGGGCTTACGATGTTCACCCACCGCTCACACCTCCACCAAGAGAGGCTCACAGTGTTTATGGATCGCTCACACCTCCACCGAGAGAGGCTCACGACCCGATTGCTCACACCTCCACCAAGAGAGGCTCACAATCCGATTGCTCACACCTCCACCAAGAGAGGCTCACAATCGTCTATAACCATCGCTAACACCTCCACCGAGAGAGGGTCACGGCCAGATTGCTCACACCTCCACCGAGAGAGGCTCACAATGTTATAGCAGATTCTCATTAGAATCTCTCAACACAAGAATGTACATCATTATGCTACACATGATAATGACTCAAGACATTCTTGAAATGCATACATATTCACAATATATACATGCATTCATCTCATACAATCACATACAATCTATATACATTCACATCAATGCACTATTGCATGATTCACAGTCAAACACACATGCAAAACGGCAAAAGTCGCTAAATAACACTATTCCCGACTTTTCCGACTTATAAAATCGGCCAACAGTTTCCACACCATCATACTCATAAAGTTCAACTCAATGGCTTTCCAATGGTATAAAGAACGCCTAAATCGGAGTTACGGTTCGAGAATTATGAATCGTTACAAGAAAAGAAAATTATATGAAAAAGAACAAAAGCGCCCGGCGACAGGGGAGTTTCGCCCGGCGACGCTTCATCTTCGCCTTCGCTTCGCCCGGCGAAGGAGGGGCAAAGGAATTCCCCTCAAACATGAATCAAACTAGTAGCTTGGCACCCTCGCGCCTCTTAATTTCGCCCGGCGAAGACTCGAACCGCCCGGCGCTCTAGGCCTTTCGCCCGGCGCTTCACACCAGAAGCAGAAATTCTGCTTCGTAGCAATGATTCATAAACATATGGAGATTATGCAACCCAATTTATATCGATTTCTATCCGCGAAAACATCGATTTCTACCATTTTCTACACCAATGGGTTTATACCCCAAAACTCATGAAAATCAACAAAATCAATAATACAATCATACATAATCACATACATTGCTAAGATAACAAGATTTCACACCCTTACCCGGATTCCAACTTGCTCTGTGATTGATCTTGATGAATTTTCCTAGTTTTCCTCTTTTCCTCTTCTTTTCTCTTCCTTTTTCTCTAATTCCCTTTTCTATCTCCTCTCTATCTTTTTCTTTCTATTTCTTTTCTATATCTTTCTTTTTCCACTCAAAATCAATTTAATTCATTTTCTCATAAAATTCAACACTTAAACACTTTTCTAACAATTTTACTAAATTTCTAATTTATCATTAATTGAGAAATGTCTAAAATACCCTCCACTATAATTTCCCCGAAAACTCTCAAAACGATAAAATAACATTTAACATAGCAAATCCACAATTAAAATAATTTATCACCCAATTAAAATAAAAGACTCAACAAAATGGGAATAATTGGAATCGGGGTGTTACAATTAACACTGTACAAGGAGCAGAAAATCAGTTTTGAAAAGTACTTTTGGCCAACTTTTGATTGTGCAATCACTCCAATGCTAGGGCAAACAATTATGCACGAAAAATCAAGTTTAGAAACAGCAAATGATCAACAATAGAATCAATTAAACAATCAAGATCATGGATCAAGCAAAAGTATAATCAATTCACATGCAAGAATATCGAAATTACGTCGCGAACGATACAGAAACGATCGAAACAGAAAAATGAATGAGATCTACCAACCTACAAGGCTGAGATGTGCCTTGGTAAATGTTGCAATGTGATCTTGGTGAAGATAATCAAAGAAAACCAGAGGACCCTTGAATTGTAGACAAAACGCGTCGAAACCGATCAAAAACGCGAAAATCCACCGAAATCGAACTTGCACCAAAATAAATGGTGTGAAACCCTTGGATTGAAGTAGAATAAGATGTAATTCCAGAAATCCAACCAAAGAATGCCAAATGATGAAGGTTAAGCTCAAGAATTAATCACTTTCAATGTGAAAAGTGATTATCCTTCATGAATAAGAGCTTTTGGTGAGGATTTAGGATGAGAAGTGAGATGAAGATGAAGAATGAGTAGAGAAATCAGAGAAAAAGTGAGAGAACTGAAAGTGAAATGTGAGAAGTTTGGGGAAAAATGGTAGAGAATGGTTGAGGAATTGAAAAGTGAGTGAAGGTGTGTTTATATAGGCTTTAGGTTTGGAGTATGAGATGGTTTGGAATTTGGTTTAGAATTAGCTTTGGGTTTGGAGCTAGGTTAGGAGTTAGTTGGACTTGACTCACCGAGTCAAGGCGGTTAACTCGGTTAGTTAGAACCAACTCGGTAACAATCCCAAGGTGAATTCCAACATCCAAAGATCCACATTACTTGGAAAACAAGGAACATGATGCACTTGATTTGAAGTGAAGTATCATAGCAAATGCACTTAGAATGAATTGATTAGCTTGGAAATGTTTAGAGGTGTCTAGAATATTCCATATGCTGCTAGGATCCAAGACCAAAATGTGTGCAAAGGTGTTGTCATGAAAATGCAGCAAATTGTGCCTATTTTACCTGTGTTAATCGATTAACACAATTGCACTGCAAATGGTTAATCGATTAACCAGGCCAAAATATGCCCAAATTACCTAAAAAAAGGTGTTGTGGTCCCGGCTTCGATTTTCCACTTCTTGTATTGATGAATAGGCATGGAAACCTTCATTTTGTGCTTGTTTTGATGAGGTGATGACCTTGTGAGGATATGATTAATCGGGCTTGGAAAACCTGAATATCTTGCAATCAAAATAGCAGAGAAAAAAATACGAATGCGTATACCAGCGATGCGAATGTGCATGCTTATGCAAAAGGCAAAAGAGGGAGGTCAAATTTTGGGTTACAACAGCTGCCCCTATTTAATCCTCTTGGACCTGAATGAACGAATGGCGCCAGCTTTTCGATGATTCGAGGTAAAAGGGGATTAAATAAAAGAGTAGCTCAAAAATTTGGCCGACGGCGATAAAAGAAGAGTTGAAAGTGTTTGAATAGATAAGTGCAAAGTTTACTGAAAATCTACTAGGAGATAAGTCAGGCAAAAAGAGAGGGAGCATGATCGATGCATATGTTATGTATGCGTTTCTACATGATGCTTAATATCATGCAATGCAAAGGCTCAAGATGAGGCACAGTGAGAAGTGATTAGGCAGAAATCGTAGCAAAACGACTTCGACACCCTCGGTCGGGGAGAGGACCCGCAGATAAAGACAATCTCTGCTGGAGAAGAAAGTTCACAAAGGATGATGATCCTGTCGGGGAGAGAAACAGAGGACATCTCAGGTTTCTAAATCACCATGGCTGTCCCTGTTGGAGATGAAAGAATCAAATCAATCCTTTCTACCAAGACTGGCTCTGCGTGGGGCAAAGAGGTTCCCGAATCATGTTGACTCAGCTGAGGAGAAACCACTGCTGCTGGTGACAGATAGTTCCTAATCATTGGAGATGATGTACAACCCTTGCTGGGGAAAAAAGAACAAAGCGTCTTTGCTGGGGAACACCTTGGCAACCTACTGGGGAGAATGATGACTCTGCTGAGGAACTGCTGAGGAGACAACAACTTCTTCATAGAATCATCCCATTGCCGGCCAGGCGTTAGGCTTACCAATGGATATTACTGATTATCCTGCATGAGTTACCAGTAAAATATGCGATGCATAATGCTTTCTAGGTGAATTTAGCTTTTTATTGTTCTCAACGTTTTTTAGTATTATGTGATCACAAATAATTATTTATTTTGCAAACAAAATACTAGAATGAAAACAAATTGGGATAACAAAAAATGCATTTTATTGAATGTGAAATTTTTGTACATAAAGTGTGTACAAGGATGCAAAATCCTTGATGAGGAAATTTGCAATAAAATTGAAAAACAAATGTAAATGACAAAGGGAAATCATGCTTTGTATTGATTACAACATTGGCCACCATCCACTGTAAGTCTAGGTTCCAACGCCTTGCACCTATCATGATGATTGGAATGTTCTGTTACCGTCTGAGGTATAGCCATGAGGAAGAGAGGCTCAAGTGTTCACAGTCAATGCCTTTATCCCTAATTTTTTCCTGGACATGTTTTCACATTTTTTTTCGTCCACCGGGATGCCCATTTTTGCCTAAGTCGCCCTTTCGGGTTTTCAACTTAGCGGGCTATTATTGTTTTTTTTTCGTTGTCCCTAACTTTTGCATGGACATTTATTTTTTTTCGGTCCATCGGGACGTCCATTTTTGACTAGATTGTCCTTGCGGATGTCAATCTAGCGGACTTTTATCCATTTTTTTCAGGCATAATATTTTTTGACTGTATCGAAGTTCACAGGCGATGGCAACTCCTCCCTATCCATTGTGGTGAGGAACAGGGCTCCACCTGAGAAGGCCTTCTTGACAACAAAGGGTCCTTCGTAATTGGGAGTCCACTCGCCTCGTGGATCCGAGTGAACAGGTGAATATCTCTTGAGCACGAGTTTGCCTTCATAGAATGTTCGAGGAAGAACTTTCTTGTCAAAAGCTCGCTTGAGGCGTCTCTGATACAATTGACCATGACAAACGACTGTAAGGCGCTTCTCTTTGATGAGATTCAGCTGGTCGTATCTGGATTGAACCCATTCAGCTTCATCAAGACCTGCTTCCATGATGACTCTGAGCGAAGGAATTTCGACTTCGATGGGTAGAACTGCCTCCATACCATACACAAGCGAATACGGAGTTGCCCTAGTAGAAGTGCGAACTGAAGTTCTGTAGCTATGCAGTGCAAAGGGAAGCATTTCATGCCAATCCTTGTAAGTCTTGACCATTTTCTGGACAATCTTCTTGATGTTTTTGTTTGCTGCTTCAACAATGCCATTCATCTTGGGCCGATATGGTGAAGAGTTGTGGTGTTCGATCTTAAATTATTGACACAACTCCTTCATCATGTTGTTATTCAGGTTGCTTGCATTGTCTGTGATAATGTTGCTAGGAATGCCATAACGACAGATTATCTCTTTCTTGATGAATCTAGCAACCACTTGTCGTGTAACGTTTGCGTAAGAAGCAGCTTCAACCCACTTGGTGAAGTAGTCGATAGCAACTAGAATGAATCGATGACCGTTGGAAGCCTTCGGCTCGATCATTCCAATCATATCTATACCCCACATGGAAAATGGCCAAGGTGAAGTCAAAACATTCAATGGAGTTGGAGGCACATGGATCTTGTCTCCGTAGATTTGGCACTTGTGACATCTTTTGGCAAAGTTGTAACAATCTACCTCCATTGTTGTCCAGTAATACCCAGCCCAAAGGATCTTCTTGGCCATAGCAGGACCTTTAGCATGTACACCCTCGCAGCCCTCATGTATGGACCTTATGATCGTGTGTGCTTCGTGTCTATCCACGCATCTGAGCAACACGGAATCATAATTCCTCTTGTATAGTGTACCACCACTTAAGAAGAATTTGGCGCAAATCCGCCTAAGAGCTTTCTTATTAGTGATAGTGATACCCTCAGGATATTCCTGTTTTTCCAGATATCTTTTAATGTCGTAGAACCAAGGCTTGTCATCAGACTCATCCTCGATTGCTAAACAGTGTGCTAGTTCGTTCAAGTGATCAATGCGGATATGAGGAGCTTCATTCTTCCACTTGACCTTGAACATGGATGCTAGAGTGGCAAGAGCATCAACAAGTTGATTTTCCTCTCTGGGAATATAATGAAAAGTGATCTCATCAAAGTAAGGAATCAACTTCGCTATGTGTTGTTGGTACGGAACCAGCCTGGAATCCCGAGTCACAAAGTTCCCTCTGACTTGACCGATGACCAAGGCAGAATCTCCATAGACCTCAAGAATCTTGATTCTCATGTCAATAGCCGCTTCAATACCGTAGATACATGCTTCGTATTCAGCCATATTGTTGGTGCATGCAAAGCATAACCTGGCAGTGAAAGGAAGGTGAAAACCTGTTGGAGAGATGAGGATAGCACCGATTCCACGACCTTTAGAATTAGAGGCAACATCGAACATGAGCGTTTATCGCGCCTCTGGTTCAGGTCCTATATCAGGGTCTGGAGTCTCATAATCTCTGATACACAGAACATACTCATCGGGAAAGTCAAACTTCATTTGTTGATAGCCCTCTGCAGGTTGATGAGTAAGGTAATCAGACAAGACGCTCCCTTTTATTGCTTTCTGGGTAACATGTTGGATATCATACTCGGTTAACAGCATCTGCCACCGAGCAATCCTTCCAGAGACATCAGGCTTCTCAAATATGTACTTTACCGGATCCATTTTGGATATTAACAAAGTATTATGGCAAATCATGTATTGTCGTAGGAGTCGAGCAGCCCAGACCAGAGCACAACAAGTTTTTTCCAAGAGTGAGTATCTGGTCTCACAATCAGTGAACTTCTTGCTCAGATAGTATATTGCATGTTCTTTTCTGCCAGTGTCATCATGTTGACCCAATACACATCCCATTGATTCATCGAGAACGGTGAGATACATGATTAAAGGCCTACCAGGAACCGATGGTACTAAGATCGGCGGTTCTTGCAAGTATTGTTTTATTTTGTCAAATGCTTCTTGACAATCATTATTCCATTCAACCGATTGATTTTTTCTTAGTAATTTGAACATTGGTTCACGAGTAGCCATTAAATGGGAGATGAACCTTGAAATGTAATTAAGTCTACCCGGAAAGCCACAGACTTCTTTTTCTGTTTTGGGAGGCGGCATGTTCTGAATTGCCCGAACCTTATCAGGATCAACTTCAATGCCCTTCTGACTTACATTAAAGCCCAATAGTTTACCAGATCGAACTTCGAAGGTGCACTTCGCAGGATTTAATCGCAATCTAAACTTCTGGAGTCTGTCAAACAGTTTCTTCAGATGAACCAAGTGATCATCTTCAGTTCTGGACTTGGCAATCATATCGTCCACGTAAACCTCAATCTCTTTATGAATCATATCGTGAAAGAGGGTTGTCATGGCACGTTGGTATGTTGCCCCTGCATTCTTTAGACCAAATGGCATGACTTTGTAGCAATATGTACCCCAAGGCGTGATGAAAGTAGTCTTCTCCATGTCAGTTGGGGACATCTTGATCTGATTATATCCTAAAAAACCATCCATGAAGGAAAAGACAGAGAAATGCGCAGTGTTGTCTACCAAGACATCAATATGAGGCAAAGGAAAATCATCCTTCGGGCTCGCCTTGTTGAGATCTCGATAATCCACACACATTCTAACCTTCCCATATTTCTTAGGAACCGGGACGATATTAGCAATCCATTCAGGATATTCGGAAGTGCCATGTCGGGTCTAGTCCTTCTGAGTTTCTGCTTGATGGGAGGACATCCGGGCTTGAGTGGTAAGTGATGTTCAACGATGTTGGTATCCAACCAAGGCATATCTTGATAGGACCAGGCGAAGATATCAACATACTCTTTCAACAACTTGACCAACTTGGAGTGTACATGCTTAGCGAGGGAGGCGCCAACCTTGACTTCTCTTCTGACCTCATCAGTACCAAGATTAACAACTTCCACTGGCTCTTTGTGTGGCTGAATCTCTCTACGCTCGTGCTCAAGGAGCCTTGCCAGTTCAGCCGGTAATTCACAATCTTCCTCACCATCTTCTTCGGCTTGGTTAATTGGAATTTCAGAATTACAATGGATGTTTGCCATGTTGTTATCAATGCTTTTATTAGTTCTGCATGTTTATGAATATGTTTAGAATGAGCCATTTAAAAAGTGAAAAAGAAAAGAAACTTTTGCCATTTGTTTTTTGTGAAAAAGTAAAATAAAGAAAGAAAATAGAGCATGATTTTGAATGCAAAAAACTTTCATTTATTGATCACATAATATTGCAAAAACGTGAGGCCCTTTACAAGCTATCCCCTCGTCTCGGGCGAGGACGAGGGAATGAGAAAGAAAAATGAATTACATGTTATATGGGAACACCACAGGAATCACGGTAGATGTCCAATTGTTGAGCTTGAAACCCAGCGGACATTTACGCACAAAGCTTGAAATCTGATTACTGGGACCAGCATCATTAGCAGCTGCCACGACATCACCCTGCTGGAAACCCGCGTTGTGGAACTTGATTAAGTTGCACTGCTTCTGACCAGAAGAACATTCAGCCATTGAATTATCCTCAATCATGTTAACCGCAGGTCCACCGTGATTCGGTAACGGATTATTCTGAATGTTAGGTCCTTCCTCAGTAAAATTCAGAAGTTTCTTATCAATGAGTTCCGGAACCTTGGTTTTGAAAACAAAACAGTCCTCTGTTGCATGTCCTATGTATCCAGCATGATAGACACAAGACGCATTTGGGTTATGCTTCGGCCCAAATGGAGGAATCGCAGATGCAATCTGCTTGGGGAAAATTAACCCTTGGTGAACCAAGTAAGGAAATAACTCGGTGTATGACACCGGAATCTTGTCAAAATTCGGACGCTTACGGTTTCCTTGATTTTTGTTGTTTTGATGATTCTGATTCTGTTGACTTTTGTTCTGTTGATTCTGTTGTTGATTCTGAGCATTCTGAACTGGTTGTTGCGGATGATACTGATATAAAGGTTGTTGATACTGCGCAGTAGCAATGTATGGATTTGGATAGTACGGTATGGGAGCCATGGGAGCTTGATATGGAGGAGAAACTTGAGCTGTCACAGCGTTGGCTTCACCTTCATCTTTCTTGGAATGACTGTTCTAAGATTTCCGAGTGGCCGGTTGCTGGGAAGTAGTTCCAGGAATCTTTCCAGTCTTCAAACCGTTCTCAAGCCATTCATCAATCGTTACAACATCAGCGAAGTTTGATGAAGAACTACCCACCATTTTCTCATAGTAAGATCCTTGCAATGTACCCATAAAGATGTCAACCAACTCATTGTCAAAGAGAGCTGGTCGCACACGGGATGTCATCTCACGCCATCTTTGTGCATACTCCTTGAATGTTTCAGTTGAGCGCTGAGACTGATTATGCAATTGCAATCGAGTGGGTGCCAGATCAAGATTATATTTGTATTGTCTCACGAACGCCTCAGATAGATCCCTCCAACTATGGATTTTACTGTGCTCCAAGCCCATGTACCAATCCAATGAAGCAACAGACAAACTATCTTGAAAACAATGAACAAGTAATTCATCATTATCAATATGGGATGCCATCTTCCTGCAATACATAGTGATGTGACTACGCGGGCAGCTCAAACCTTTATATTTTTGGCAAATCGGGTATCTTGAATTTCTGCGGTAGCACAACATTTGGAACCAAACACAAGTCTTTGGCTTCCATACCAAAAGCAGAGAACCCTTCAATAGCTCTGATACAATCTTCCAACAACTTGTAGTCGACAGATCTATTCTGATTAGCGGGCCTAACAAGAATTTGAGGATTTGGCAGCTGAGAAACGGCAGGAGCATTCACTTGCGGAGTAGTAAACTGAGAAGGATACACCAAACCCGGATTAACCATCTGACCAGCATTCTGACCCATCAGAACACCATGCCGATAATTCGGAGGAGGTACCCCAGCGGCTGAGGAAGATGCCCCAGGGTAGAACATCCCAGGATGAGTATTCGGAACAGCAGTTTGAGCAGCTTGAGACGGAACCGGAACATGAATATGAGGACCTCTATACACATGCTCTTCTTCATCTGGAGTTTCAGTATCAACCAATCCGGCAGTTTGATGAGTTTGAGCCTGAAGATTCTCAGGATCATCATTCACTACTGGAGGCGGGACTAGAGTAGGCATGACCTATGGATATGCGGCAGCATTCCCGTTAGGCATGGGTGCAACAAAAGGCTGATATGGCATGAAGGCACTACCATTATTTGCGATCTGAGGAGTGTAATTCGGAGGCATGCCCCAAGGAAAACCAGCGGGCATCTGGTTCAAACTGGGTTGAACGGAAGGCTGATTCACAGGCTCAACTAGTACTTCAACTCTAGTAGGAGAAGGAACAACAACATCAGGAGTAGTTGTAACAACAAGAGGAACAGTCACAATAGGAGTAACAACAGTTGTATCAGTAGTAGTTGCAACAACAGTGGCAGCAGCAGCGGCGTCCCTCTGGGCATGAAGGAGCTCCATAATGGCATTCATGCTCGTCTGGAACTGATCCATCCAACCTTGGAATTGAGCCAAAGTTTCCTTGTACGCAGCATTCTCAGCTTCGAAGTCAGCCATGATTTGAGATTTGCTTGAGCAAGTAAAATACCGATGTTGAGTCATCGTCTTGCTACAAGGAAGGCGGACAAGGAAGAGCGACGGTTTCGGATGAAGGGACGTGCATATGTGTGCAGATGAATGTATGACATGCATGCAAAAATAAAGTTTTTAAATTCCAGGAATTCTTAAACTTATCTTTGTTGACAATAATCATAAAGTATACAAGTAAAGGCATAAGATAGAGTGAGCAAGAATCTTCATTCATTCAGCAATAAAGGAAAGAAGTACAAGTCGAATACAAGTCAAACATCTGCCTTTTGGGCTACAACAAAATCCGTACGAATCCTATCAAATACCACCCTACACACAGATAAAAAATGAAAAACAGCCCAAGGAAGCCGGTGCGGCAATGCATCAGCATATGCATCCCTCAACAACCCCGGTAGGTCCTCCAATGCATGCTCAGTAAATCTGGCTAGACGGCCGTGCCTCTCACTCTAGTACTTCGCATCCTTCATGAAGTTACGCAACAACGAATGATTAGGCCCCTTAAGCATGTCCTGAAGAAAGGCCTCTTTCTGATCTAGGAGGTTCTGTAGATGACGGCTTTGATGCTCCCAATGAGTGCTCTCTGTGTTGAGCTGGCTAATCTGCTCTTGGCTCTGATGTGCTTGATCTTGCAGCTTCTGAATCTCACTGAAGACTTTGTCCAGCTGGGGTTGACATTGAGAAAAGTCCTTTTCTAACTGATTAGCACGGTCTTGCTTAAGTTGCCACTTTGTCTTGAACTCGGATAACTTCCCTCGAAGCTCTTCAAGTTGATTGTTGTAGCTCAGCTCCTCTTTGTAGGCTTGATAATGAGCATCAGCGAGTTGTCTCTTCTTTGAAGCAAGTCCCTCATAGGTGCTCTTCGAAGGATCACCCACCTTCCGACGCTTGTTCTGTTCAACCTCCCCCTCTTTGAGCATGCGCTCGCGCTTCCGATGGAGCTCAATCTGTAGGCTATCCTTCTCGAAAGTGACTCTATCAAGGTTGAGATGAAGATCAGAATTCTCCTTCTTCAACTTTTCAACAATCAGCTTGAGTTGGTCGACCTCAGATGGAGGAACAATGGAAAGTTCAGGAAGCTTGGCATTCATGGAAGGCTCAGGAGAGAATGGCAACAAAATCTCTTTGATGCGCTCTTTGACCCAAAGTGTGTAAGCTTCCTTGGCTACACAATTCTTCTTACCCAAATCAGCTCTTCCTTCGAGATGAATCTGAGTCCAAGCGGCCCTAAACCTCTTCAGCAAACCCATGTCATCAACCCCTTCATGAAAGGTAAACTCTTCCACTACCTTAGGATCAGGTTTGTCAACCATAGGGTATCCCAACTGTCGAAAAGCCATTCTCGAATTGTAGTTAATTCCACCCTTTGTACCCAAGAGAGGCACATTGGCGAATTTCCCACAATGAAGAATGATCGGAATGTCGTCGAAGACTCGAGAATACCACAAAATATCATCAGCAGTAAGAGACATGATTCGTTGAGACCACTTGAGATTATCCTTATTCTCAACAAAGGGACCCTTCTGTGGAAGGTGAGACATGAACCATCGGTACAACAGAGGAGCACAACAGACAATGATACCCTTCTTCTTTTCATTCCTGGAATGAATAGAATGGTAGGTATCAGTAAGAAGTGTCAGAACAGGGTTCTTGGACAAGAAGATATTGATGGCAGCCTGATCTACGAAATCCTCCATGTTCGGAAACAAGACAATCCCATATATCAGCAAAGCAAGAATGGCATTGAAAGCCTTCCAATTTTCATCCTTAGCAAAAGAAGTGGCCTTGTCAACCAAGAACTTTGAAGCAAAACCTCGAATACTCTTCCCTTTAGTCTTGAGATTATCCTCCACATCTTTCTTACTAATGCAAAGCGCATCAGCAATCAGATGAAACTTCGGACAACCACTAGTGTAAACATAAGGAACATGCTTCTTGATCTCAACCCCCAGAATATAAGCATACTCCTCAAGTGTAGGGGCTAGCTGATAATCCTGAAATGTGAAGCACCTATATGGTGGGTCGTAGAACTGAACCAGAGTATGAATAGCAGTGATGTTGACTTCAGTGTTGAGGATGGTCAACAGATTACCATAAGCATCTATGAAAACCCCTCTATGATCTCCAACCAACAAAGATGCCAAACCCCTCAAAATACCCAGCTTAGGCTCCACAAACTTGTAACTGAAGATGCCACGACAACCAGTACTCATCTCTATGATAATGTCAACAAAAGATAAGCCTTCGAATACCTGGAAATGTGCATGCAAAAATTAATTTACATGATGAAATGTTATGCAACATAACAACAAGTAGCCAGCACAGCCCGAATAATCAAGTCTGAATAATCTGGATATCTGCATATAATTCTGTGTTGGTGCAACATAATCTGATGTGTCGGTGAAGAAATATGGCATGTGTGAGAACAAGGGTATGAAGTGGCTTATTTTCCTGCAAAAACCCATCCCCCTCACAGGTGTGATCTAGACATAACAAGGTGGTCCCTAGAAAAGGTCGCCCAAACTATAGGATTCAGGATGAAAATCCCCCTCCGTAGTGAATTCTCACAGGATGGAAGTATTCTCAAACGAATCACGATCTGGGATGTGGGTCTTGTGATATCCCAACGCACAAAACGCATGCCTCACGACTATCCACGTTCTAGCCTATGTGTATACTAGGCCCGGTGTTAGGACCTTTCTCTCCAATAATATCTACCCATCCCAACAACAGTAGAAAATAGCAGATATCTAGAATATGCAGCAAATGAATATTCAAAGCAGTAAAGAAATGCGATAAATAAACATAAAGCTAAAGCAAGTAATAAAGCGAGTAAAGCGCGAAAGATAAACACCCAAGCAAGCAAGAAAAAGTAAACAAAACTAGGCGAGACCCCTCAAGGGATGGACCAGCAATAGGTCAATCCATCCCCAGCAGAGTCGCCAGCTGAAGATGGCTGGTTTCTACATGAGTGAATCGCACACTCAAAGACACAACAGAGTCGCCACCGAACTTTATTTAGTCCCAAAGGACATGGAAAATATCGATAAAACCCAAGGGGAAGAGAAACAGGAACGGGGGGTCGGTTATGCGAAAGGAAGGTATTAGCACCTAACGCATCTGTCGTACTCGACGGGAACCATTTTGCTTGCTTTTAGGCTTGGATGGGTTATCTATCTAAAGGCTTCTAGCTAAAAGAAAGGAGAGAGAGAAGAAAGGGGAAAAAGAAAGAAAGGAAAGAAAGTGCTCACGGAGGATTGTGGCCCTCGTGCCTACGTAGCCTCATAGTGCAATGAGTAAATCAGAGCGTCGTAGTTCATGGAACCAGGGGACAAAGAAGAAAGAAAGGGAGAAGGAAAGAAGGGTGGAAGTGTGCTCGCCAAGACATTGCGTCTCGTGCCTACGTATCTGACATTCAGAAGAATGCAGAATCAGAGCTTAACTGAATGGAAAACAAAACAAGAAAGAAACAAGAAGATGAAAGAGGTGGTGTCAAAACCAAGAGCAAGAGTGAAAGAAAAACTCTACTGGGAAAGACCCCGCAGTAAGAGTGATTGCACAAGAGACTAGGAAAATAATGGTGTCTAGAATATTCCATATGCTGCTAGAATCCAAGACCAAAATGTGTACAAAGGTGCTGTCATGAAAAAGCAGCAAATTGTGTCTATTTTGCTTGTGTTAATCGATTAACAAAATTGCACTGCAAATGGTTAATCAATTAACCAGGCCAAAATATGCCCAATTTACCTAAAATAAGGTGTTGTGGTCCCGGCTTCGATTTTCCACTTCTTGTATTGATGAATAGGCATGGAAACTTTCATTTTGTGCTTGTTTTGATGAGGTGATGACCTTGTGAGGATATGATTAATCGGGCTTGGAAAACCTGAATATCCTGCAATCAAAATAGCAGAGAAAAAATGCGAATGCGAATGCGCATGCTTATGCAAAAGGCAAAAGAGGGAGGTCAAATTTTGGGTTACGACAATGTCAACATGACTTACTCGAATTCCAACATCATCCAGAATCACGACATCCGTGCGATTAATATCAACTTGGTGGCGTGCACTCAAGGCAAAGCCAACATCATAATCTGCCACGACACGATTACGATTCCTGTCCGGCCTGCTTAGTAAACAAACAGGGATGCTCTTTTGTACAAAAGGCCCTCCAGCGTCAGATGGATCTTGGATGGATCCAGGACTACTATGATAGGAATCCTTATCAGGTCAACATGATTCAAATCTTTGATGTTCGTTTGATGAATACCAGCTTGGTGGAGTTGCACGCTTCACAAGTCCAACTCGGTTTTTTGACTTCGCATAATTATCAGAACTGTGCAGTGTGCCGTGAGAGTAATCAAGGATGTGATCTCGTTCAAAGAATGCTTCAACACTTGTTAAACCACTGGTGGCTTCCGATCTATATGGATGAAGACACACCACAAGTCAGCATGACTAACGGGAACCCTGCTAGGCATCAAAGTCAGGATGTCCGATCAATGAAGACATACCTAGTGAGGTTACACTGCATACAAAGCGGACGTGGCCAGGTGCCACCACACAACTATGAACGCTGTAGAGTTTGCTCGGAAGATAATCAAGGATGTTACCTCGTGCGAGCAGCCCTTCAAAGTCAGTTGGATCACAAAGAGATTTGACCGTGTCCAAGTTCTGGTTCAATCAACTTGACGCCAGACTATTTTGCTGATCAAGTCAAGGACATTGTCGTAATCTCTGATCATAAGAGGACCAAAGATGTTTGTGCCATCATCCCTCTACTTGACGAATCGAAGGTTCTTAACCAGGAACTGATTGAAATTACTTACAATGGTCAGAAAAATCAGAAGGCTCTTGTAGTTATCTATCTGCCGGGACCACTACCTTATGAATCAACTAAGGCTATCCCTTACAAATACGGTGCAACAACAATTGAGAATGGAAAGGAAACTCCAGTACTCTCCGTCGTGAATATTGCAGACATCAGTCGAGTAACACGGAGCGGTCGGATCTTCAACAGAGGAGTTGGAGAACCCAGAGAAAAGGAACCTCAAACATAAGTTCCTAATCAACCAGTCAGTCAGTCCAATGGTCCCGACCTTTCAAGGAACAACGATGAGGTGCTGAGACTCATCCAAAACAGTGAATACAACATTGTTGATCAACTGTTGCAAACTCCTTCAAAAATCTTCGTGTTATCACTTTTACTCAGTTCCGAAGCTCACAGAGAAGCTCTACAGAAAGTCTTAGAGCAAGCCTTCGTGAAACAGGATGTAACAATACGACAGTTCGATAGCATCGTCTCCAACATCACTTCCTGCAATAACTTGGTATTCAGTGATGAGGAACTGTCGGAAGAGGGCCACCGTCACAACATGGCACTCAATATTACAGTCAACTGCCAGGACGATGCATTAGTCAGCGTACTGGTAGACGCCAGATCAGCTCTAAATGTGATGCCGAAGTCTACATTGATGCGATTATCATACCGAGGATCTTCGATGAGAGTCAGTGAGGTCATCATCAAGGCATTTGACGGATCCCGAAAAACAGTTATCGGCAAAGTCGACCTTCCCATAACTATCGTTCCTCATACCTTCCAAGTCACTTTCCAGGTCATGGACATCCGGGCAACATACAGTTGCTTGGTAGGAAGACCTTGGATACACGAGGTGGGGGCAGTCACTTCGACACTTCACCAAAGACTGAAGTTTGTCAAAAACAACCAACTCGTCATGGTCTGCAGAGAGCAAGCCTTGCTCGTGAGTGACTTATCATAATCCACTTGTGTAGAACTAGAGGAGGTTATCGGAACCCAGTTCTAAGCACTTTCGGTGAGCAATGACAATCAATCAGAGAGAGGAACCTCGATTTCCTCGTACAAAGATGCTCTCGAAGTAATCAAAAGCAACAATGCAAAAGGATGGGGAGAGCTTGTCATTCCTACTAATAACAAAGCGAAGAAAGGTCTTGGCTTTTCCTCAACCTGTACCCAGACTGCTGCTAACGATGAAAGCTTTCATCCCATTCAGGACTTCTTCCACGGTGGAGGTTTTCTTCACCCAGTGCCTCAAGAAGTGCATACTATCAACGAAGGTGATTCCTCCGATACAGAGGAAGAATGGAAGCCCTACCTTAACAAGGACGGTTATATGTCCCAGGATGAAACGTAGACTCCATTCTGCTTTCCCTCGCAGTGTCCGAGACTTATACCAAGGTCAGACGTCAAAATGATCTACGGAGATTGCGATCCGGAAGGATACCGTGCTCCACCAAACTCATTAGAGGAGGACACTCTGATGAAAGATAACTTTGACTACTATGGCCCGATGGATGGCCTGCCAATGTGGCAGCCGTACCCAGGAGACTTGAGCAAGAGATCATCCGAACGATGATTATCAGCTAAGCATCATCGAAAAAAAATACTTGCATACCCACAGAAGCATGTGATCATTATTCAGGGCATTCAGACAATATCCAGTACGACGATGAATTTGCAAAGATTGTAGGATAAGAGTTCCTTAACTATACTTATCCCGAGGTCAACGTCATCGAGAAGGATGACTCCTCCAGTTCCAAAGAAGTGTGGGATACCTTAGGACAACCGAGTGGTAAATTTGAATTCTTAGTCAAGTACACTGCTCTTGAAAGCTCTCGTATCAGGCTCAAAGATATCCAGCCAACTGGATGGGGAGATACACTTGAGAGTACAAATACTATGCAAGATGCAATTGAAGAATCCTCCTACGACAACTCTGCCTGGGAGACAGATTCCAACGATCCTACTCCATCGGAAATCAGCGTCATTTCTAAAGACAAGCCAAGAAAGAAGGTGCCAGACTTTGTGATTCACCGAGGAGTTCGCCGCCAATGGGTTGCTGTCAATGTCTCGAAGATCGTTCATAAGTCTAAGTAATTGTCGTCTTTAACCTTTCACCCTACCCAGGTGAAACGGATGTTTTGATAGGGCTCACTTTCTCTAAATGTCTCTCTTCGCTTCGTCCAAAGCAACCGAGTTTTGTTTTATAGGGCTGTAGTTTCAAGAATCGACAAAGTCATAAATAAAATAATGTCGTTCTGTAATTTTCGCATTTATTGTTGTTTTCTCTTTTGGCTTTTTCAGAAAATGGTAATCCTAAAAACAAAACAAATAATAAAAACGAGCATTTTTAAAAAAAAAATTACACTACACATACTCTTGCATTCTCTCTATCTCTTCTAAAAACAAATCATCAGGTCATGTAGATTGGTTGTTTTAAACCCCATTGAAACATACGATCCGATGCCTCCTCCCAACTTCGAATTCCCGGTATTCGAGGCTGAAGAAGAAAATGATGAAGAAATTCTAGAAGAGATCTCCCAATTACTCAGACAAGAAGAAAGGTCCATTGACCCTCACAAAGAGCCGTTGGAAACAGTCAACTTGGGTTCAGAGGAAGAGAGAAAGTAAGTCAAGATTGGGGCACTGCTCAGTCCAACTATCAAAGAAATTTTGATAAAGCTTCTCAAAGAGTTTCCCGATGTATTCGCTTGGTCCTATCAGGATATGCCAGGGTTGGATACCAGCATCGTTGAACATCAGCTACCGTTGAGATCAGAATGTCTGCCGGTAAAACAAAGGCTGAGACGGACTCATCTAAATATGGCCATCAAAATCAAAGAGGAAGTACAGAATCAGATTGATGAGGGTTTCCTTGCCACATCAGAATATCCTCAATGGTTAGCCAACATAGTACCAGTTCCGAAAAAGGACGGAAAAGTCAAAATGTGTGTAGACTACAGGGATCTAAACAAAGCAAGTCCGAAGGACGACTTTCCTTTACCACACATTGACATGCTGGTAGACAGTACAACAAAGTTCAAAGTTTTCTCCTTCTTGGATGGATTCTCGGGCTATAATTAGATAAAAATGGCGCCGAAAGATATGGAGAAAACTTCGTTCATCACCCTATGGGGCACCTTTTGTTACAAGGTAATGCCGTTCGGTTTGAAGAATGACAGGGCAGCCTATCAACGGGCCATGACTACTCTATTCCACGACATGATACACAAAGAAATAGAGGTATAAGTCGATGACATGATTACCAAATCTAAAATAGAGGAGGAGCATGTGACCCACCTGTCAAAGCTATTCGAGCGGTTGAGAAAGTACAAACTCCGTTTGAATCCTAACAAATGCACATTCGGTGTCTGTTCGGGGAAACTGCTAGGGTTCATCGTCAGCCAGAAAGGGATTGAGGTTGATTCTAACAAGGTCAAGGCCATTCAAGAAATGCCTTCTTCAAAAATTGAAAAACAAGTCTGGGGATTCCTGGGACGTCTGAACTATATTTCCCGATTTATATTCCTCATGACCGCGATATTTAAATTACTCAAAAAGAATCAGGACTGCGTTTGGACAGAGGACTGCCAAACCGCCTTCAACAGTATCAAAGAGTATTTGTTGAACCCACCGATTCTATCACCTTCAGTAGAGGGAAGACCGTTGATCATCTACCAAACAGTCTTGGAAGACTCAATGGGTTGTGTACTTGGCCAACAAGACGAAGCGAAAAGAAAAGAGTCTACCATTTACTATTTAAGCAAGAAGTTTACCGAATGTGAAACTCGGTACACTATGCTTGAGAAAACTTGGTGTGCTCTGGCTTGGGCAGCCAAACGTCTTCGCTAGTATATGATTCGTCACACTACTTGGTTAATCTCCGAAATGGATCCAATCAAGTATCTCTTTGAAAAGCCTTCTCTCACGGGAAGGATAGCCCGTTGGCAGATGTTGTTATCAGAATACGACATCGAGTACCATGCTTAGAAAGCCATCAAAGGAAGTGTTTTAGCTGATCATTTGGCACATCAACTGATTGGCAATCAAGAATCAGTCGGATTTGACTTCCCAGATAAAGATGTCATGTACTTGAAAATGAAAGATTGCGATGAACCGCTACCCTGTGAAGGGCCAGAACCAGGTTCCCAATGGGGACTTATCTTTGACAGAGTTGTCAATCATTATGGAAACGAAATTGGGGCAATCATCATAACACCTTAGGGTACCCACATTCCTTTCACTGCTAGATTAAAATTCAAGTGTACAAACAACGAGGCCGAATACGAAGCTTGTATCATGGGTCTCGAAGAAGCGATCGACTTATCGATCAAACACTTGGATATATATGGCAACTCAGCCCTAGTTATCAATCAAATCAAAGGAGATTGGAACACATACCAATCAGGACTAATTCCTTACAAAGATTACGCGAGAAGGTTGTTACCCTTCTTCAACAGAATCGAGTTTCACCATATCCCTCGTGAAGAGAATCACATGGCTGATGCATTAGCCACTCTCTCTTCCATGATTAGTGTAGGTCAATGGAATGACATACCTAAGATCGACATAATGCGCCTTGAACGGCCCGCTTACATCTTCATGATTGAAGCAGTCATTGAAGACAAACCTTGGTATCACGATATCAAATGCTTTCTTCAGAAACAAGAATATCCTCCTGGGGCATCCAGGAAGGATAGAAAGACCCTCAGAAGACTGGCAGGTAACTTTTTCCTGAGCGGTGATACACTCTATAAGAGGAATTTGACATGGTCTTGCTCCGATGCGTAGACAAACCAGAAGCAAACATGCTGATAAAAGAAATTCACGAAGGATCCTTTGGCACTCATGCCAACGGACACACAATGGCGAGAAAAATTCTTAGAGCCGAGTACTATTGGTTGACAATGGAATCCGATTGCTACAAGTACATGAGGAGGTGTCACAAGTGTCAGGTATACTCATACAAAATCCATATACCGCCAACGCATCTCAAAGTTCTCTCTTCCCCATGGCCTTTTTCCATATGGGGAATCGACATGATTGGCATGATCGAACCCAAGGCTTCAAACGGACATCGGTTCATCCTAGTAGCCATTGACTACTTCACCAAGTGGGTCGAAGCAGCATCATACGCCAATGTAACCCGACAAGGGTGGTCCGATTTATCAAAAACAATATCATCTGCCGTTATGGTGTTCCGAGCCAGATCATTACTGACAATGGATCTAACTTGAATAATAAGATAATGAAAGAGTTGTGCACTGAGTTCAAGATTGAACACCATAATTCATCTCCCTACCGACCTAAGATGAATGGAGCGGTAGAAGCGGCTAATAAGAACATCAAGAAGATCGTCCAAAAGATGGTTGTAACCTATAAAGACTGGCACGAGATGCTAACCTTTGCTCTTCACGGTTATCGTACATCTGTCCATACTTCAACAGGGGCAACCCCTTTCTCTCTAGTATATGGCATGGAAGCGATGCTTCCCATAGAAGTAGAGATCCCATCAATCTGGGTATTGATGGAAGCTAAGTTAACAGAGGCTGAATGGTGTCAAAGTCGGCACGACAAACTGAATCTGATCGAAGAGAAGCAAATAACGGCTCTATGCCAGAGTCAGTTGTATCAACAAAGAATGAAGAAGGCGTTTGACAAAAAGGTTTGACCCCGTGTCTTCAGAAAAGGAGACCTCGTGCTCAAGAAGATACAATCATTCCTCACTGATTCCCGAGGCAAGTTGACTCCGAATTATGACGGCCCATATGTGGTCAAGAAAGCCTTCTCAGGCGGCACTTTGAGACTCACAACCATGGACGGAGAGGAATTTGCCTACCCCACAAATGTTGACGTAGTCAAGAAATACTTCACCTAAAAAAAATGTCTCGGTGGATTGAAAACCCGAAAGGGCGGTCCAGGCAAAAATTAGAGACATAATCAAAAATCATCCCGGTGGATTGGAAACCTCAAAGTACAATCCAAGAAAAAGTTAGGGATAATGGCAAGTAACTACGTCCAGCAAAGGGGCAAATCCCTCAGCAGCAGTCACGCCATCCGTCAGGAAGATCTCGATCACGGTTATCTTCGACAGAAGCTCAGGATTCCCGGAATTCAAAGTTGGTAGAAAGATAACGGTCGTTATATTTCGATGTAGCCCTCTTCCCTTAAATTACCATTTTCTAACTTTGTAAATACGCCATGGAATCACGCGATTGGCTGATTTCCATCCTATCAATAAAATTTGAGCCTTAGGGCTTTTGTTTGTAATTCTTATTTGTTTTAGCTTTACAGAACGACATTTTAATATGATTAACGATTCTTGAAATAAAACAAAAATGAATTTACTTGTCAATTTTTTCTGCTTTTAAAATAAAGATGGCAATTCTTTTGACTGTTTAACATCGAAAGAACATCGATCGCTTCTCCAGAAGTAATCGAACCTCAAAGTGCAGAATCAAAGTACTCCTTCTAAAACCATTATACCTTAATGAAGGATCAGCTGTGTCAGATGCGAATGTTCCGTCCGACGCCCTCAGCAGAGTTCTTATCTCCGAAGCCCGATCAACGTTGTTCCCCACAGGGACTATCTCTCCTAAGCAAGGCAGAATTTTTATTTTGAACCTAAGGTACCTCTTCTTCCCCTGCAAGGCATAAACATACATACATCATGCATTATTAATTTACATTCATATTTATATTGCATCACTATCACTCTAGTCGGTCTTATCCCCTAGTGATAAAAGTCCTCTCAATCGAGTTGTCAGTTCTTTCCTCGTCAGGAAGTGAATCATCTAAGTAATCTCTCTCCAGTTTATCTCTGGATTAGAGACGGTCCTCGACCACTTTGATAACTTGAACCTCTGAAAAGGCAAGAAACCCTTCGACAAATATCACTCTTCGTCGTTGAAGATGATATCTTCGCTTTCCCGGATTAAGGAAAATCCCCAGAGAAAACCCTTCCAAATTGGATCACATCGTATGGCATTCCTCCGAGAAAATCTCGAGGAAAAGTATGATGTAATACCCCCAAATAAGAAACAGTCTCTCGAGAGACTCGTTTTCCCCGATAGAGTCCACAAATGGCATCTCTAATAGAGAAGTTTGTTCACCTCTACAACTCAGACGAGTGGGTTTCCCCAGAAAGTATGATATCAAAACTTTTTCCCATCAAATGGCATCTCCCTAGGAAAATTCGGTGAGAAGTTTGAGGAAAATCGCTACGAATAGCGTCCCTTGTAAAAGTTTATTGACAAAAGAAACTGAGACCACTTCCTTGGTAGGAAACCCGGATCGCAGGGAAGTTTATTTTAGAGACTGAGACCATATCCTTGGTAGGAAACCGGGATCAAGGGGAAGTTTATTTTAGAAACTGAGACCAGTTCCTTGGTAGGAAACCAGGATCGAGGGAAAGTTTACATCAGAAACTGAGACCAGTTCCTTGGTAGGAAACCAGGATCGAGGGGAAGTTTATTTCAAAAGAAAACTGAGACCAGTTCCTCGGATGAAGACCAGGATCGAGGGGAAGTTTTCCATTTCTAAGCATCATTGCTTAGCGAATGAAGATGGATGAGCAAGTTGCCGTTCATAACCACCATCAAAATTTCGGGTATTCCGATATTTAATCCTCTTGCACCCCGAATGCCTGAATACCTTCGCCATTTATAAATTCGGGTCCAATAAGATTAAATAGGGGCATCTGTCATACCCCAAATTTTGACCACTAAGATTTCCCATCATTGTGCAAACCATCATCACAATATGGATGTACCTGTGTCCCTCATCAATCTCCTCAAGGAATTATTGAGTATTCACTACAATCAGAGATTAGGGTTTAAACCTCTCTCAGGGTACTTAGACAAATGATCAATCAAGAAATGACATGATCTTCAACTTTTCTAACCTCTCAAACACCCATAAAGGAACAAGAGGACTCCCACATCAATAATCAAGCACAAGGCTACAACATTCCAAGTGGATTAAGCCTCAAGATCGCCAGTGTCACCAAATTAGGGTTTTGGTCGACCAAGGCCTCCCGATGGGAATTTTCCACCGGGCATGAGCTAATGCTTCAAAACATAACTCAAGATACTCCAAGGGACCTCATGGACCCAATCATCAAGTCAATTTAGCCTCAGGGGATGCATTCACCAAAAATCAGGAATTAGGGTTTCTTGACCTAATTCACCCCTAAGTTAACTTTTGGGACAAAACATGAGCCAAGACCTCAAGAGAAGATTTGAGGGTCTTTAATAAACCACATTGATCCATTTGCAACAATGGATTGATCCAAGAAGCTTGATGCACAAGTTTCAATTTCATCAGGACCACAATTAGGGTTTTGAAGAAAAAGTCAATTGTACCTTTGACTTTTGACTCAGACATGCTCCCAAAGCTTGGAACATGATTCAATACACCCCATAACACCTATGGAACATATCCATTAAGTTTGATTTAGGTCAAGGACTTGATTCCATAGAGGATCGGACAGTTGGGAATTCATCTGGTGAAAAGTCAATTGTGCATAAAAGTCAAAGTTTGATTTTTTGAGATTTTTCATAATTATGGTTCTTTAACCCTAAAATGATGTTAATGTGTGATTGGAATCATCATACCTCAAGAAAAATCAAAGAAAGTGGGATAACTTGTAAAAGGGGCAACCATAAAAACTTAGAATTTTTCGAAGTTATGAAATAAAGTGGCTAGGGTGCCAACTTCCAAGGATCATAACTTGAGATCCAAGCAACCATTTTGGCTGGTCCAAAGATGTATTTGTAGGTCTCATGGCATACTACAAAAGTGTCAACTACACCTCATTCCAATTCTTCATGGATTTTTAGTTATGGAGTGATCAAAATGGCTGAAAACATGAAATGTCACTTTTTCCAACACTTAGTGAAATTTTCACTAAGTCAGAATCTGTCTTGCTTTTTTTTCAAAATGTAGGGGGATTTGTCACTTTGATCCAAAAAGTTTCAAGACAAACTATGATCACACATGTGTTGTTCACATAAGGGCTTTCCAAAATGTCCAAGAGCTTCATCAAACTCCACCTGAGCTAGGAGTTATAACAGCTACAACATGCCTTGCTGCAAACTGTCTTGACAAGACAGATTTGTGCATAAAGGCTCAATTTGCTCAAATTGTGAAATTCCAAGCATGCTTATCCATCTGAACACCTCAAGGGGGAACAACCAAGGGACAAGCACTGATTCATCAGCCTCCCAAGTCCAAGATTCCCAAAGTAACATGCCAAACCCTAAAAAGCCTAAAAGAGGCCAAGACTCCAATTTTGTTTCCAAGCATTCAATGGATGCACCAAGGTGGCATGAACTGAGCCTATTCCAACTGAATTCAGTCCAAGTTTATCTCTGAACCAAAGACCATAGGCCTGTGCTCTAACCTCTAGTCAATGGCTAGAGGAGGCTTAAGATTCCAAAGTGATCCAATTGGCCAACAGCCTGCTGCAGCCACCATTCACCATTGCTTACAAAACAAACTTGCTCTACTATAAATAGAGCTCATTTGCGCTCAGTTTGAGTACACCAAAGCACTACAACACTTGCTTTCCTCAAAATCTATTTCTCTAGGCCAAAATGCATTCTTTTGCAAGGTAACTCTGAGTTTTTGAGTCAGAGAGCATTTCCATCACAGCTCATGATCCAAACACATCCAATATGTCATATCTAAGCTGTCCAAACTCTCATAAGTGACCTGTAACACCAAAATCACAAAGTCCCCTCTCAAAACCTCAAAATTGGACTTTTTTGTATTTTTCAAGCCAAGTCTTGATTCAGTCACTTTCAAAAGCAGATAAAGCCTCAAACACACTCCAAATATCATTCTTGAACTATCCCAAATGGTTCCCCACATATGGAACACCATTTGAGAGAGTTGCTATATTGGCCACTTTTACCCCTTTTGCAAGAAAGAGCTCAAACTTGTTCCTGAGGATTCCAGTTGATTCCAACCATTCTAAAAGCTTCTAAGGGATCATTTGAGGGTGTCCAAAGCATCAAATTGTTTCTGGAACAAAGCACTTGACAGATTGCCCAAAAAGCTCCTAAAGAGGTAAGCATCACAACTTGAACTCTTTGAAATATGCATTGCTTTGAGGTCCACTAATCATGCACATCTCATACATGTTATATATGTTGTGTTTGAACCAATTCATCATGTAATTCATGCCTGTAACAAGAGATAGCATAGAAAATGCAATTATAGGCCTATTTCAAGAACACTATCGAGTTTTGAAATAGGAGCCTCATCTGAAAAAACCACCACCACCATTGGATTCCTTGTGAAATTCTAGGTAGGATAGACTTAAATTTTGTCCCAATCCATGGAGAAATGAGAAAGTTACAAGCTTCACATTTTTGGCCAAAATCTTGCCTTGCCTTGCCTTGGCTAGGCCAAAAACAAGGCATGCCTCATATATCCATGGGGTGGTTTTGATACACGGATGTATCACCACCCTAGTGGTAGGAGGCGCGCACTGCACACAAGAGTTCTGAGGTTCAAATCCCCCTCGCCCCATATCCTCTTTTTTTTTTTTTTTTACCATTTTTCCACTTTTTATCATTTTTCATATCATTTTTAAATGATTTGAAAAATTAATAACTCTCTCAATTTTAATCATTTTTGGTTGATTCTTTTTCTAAAAAATCACAAAAATAGTAAAATATTTTATTCTACAAAAAAATCAAATTTATATCAGTTATTTAATATAATTGGTATTTTTGTAAATAAATTCCTTTTATTTGTTTTTAAACATTTTAAAAATGAATATTCATCTTGAAAATCAAAACCAAATGAGTTTTAAATCATCTTGTGATTAAAACCTCATTTTTCAAACCTTAACCAAAAATCACAAGTGGTTTATTTAAACCTATTTGGTATTTTTATCATTTTTTATTAATTTTCTTTGAAAAATTACTTTTAAAAAGTGGAAATTAGGGTTTCTTTGATTTTTAATCATACTCAAATATTTCAATACACTTTTGGGCCTCTTGGTAGAGTGTAAGTCCTATCCCTTTGTAAATAAACAATTTTGGGCCTCAGTGTATTGTATAAGTCCCGATACCGTCAGAAATTTCGACGCGATCGTCATTTTCAGACTATTGTCAACTGGGCTTCTCCTTGAGCTATAAGACCCATCTTTATTCATTTTCAAACTCTTTGGGCCTCTAATAGAGTGTAAGACCCAACCCCTTTTGAAAACCAAAATCATTTTTGGGCCTCAGTCATTGTATAAGTCCCACTGTATTTTCAAAAACCTCGGCGCGATTGCCATTTTCAAAAAAAAACTGGGCCTGCCCTCGTGTTGTAAGTCCCATTTCTTTTCTTTAAAGAAATTTTGGGCCTCTTGGTAGGGTGTAAGACCCATACCTTTGTACTGAAAACCTTTTTGGGCTTCAGTCACTTGTATAAGTCCCTGTACAAATTCAAAACAATAGTACAATCACTGTTAAAATTTGGGCCTCTCCTTGAGTTGTAAGCCCCAATCTCTGTTCAAAAATACTTTCTCCTTTGATTTTAAATCCAAATATATAGTTGTTATCAAAACTTTCTTTAATTTCTCTTTTGAACAACTAACAAAACAACATGGAAGCTCTACAACGGGTAAGTGTTTATCCGCTTTTTTTATCTGCTTTCATATAAATAACTGTATTGTGGGGCAGCTTCACTGTAAGTCTTCTTTCATACCTCCTATATACTCGTCATATATAAACTGTGTATATACTAGTATAGTTATTTAGATTTTTCCCTGGCAACTACGTCTAGAACTAGGTAAAGCTCGTTGGTCACTCTTGAATACAAACAAAACTAGATCCCCATAGGATTCCAGATACAGTCTTCCCTTCTCTTGGGGTTAAACAATATGGAACAAAGAGAAAGGCAGTATTCTCGGTGAACCTTTTCTCAGACTGTCACCCTTAGGAATTATCAAAGAAGCTCTACTCCCCAGAGATGATCTTTTCTCCATGAATGGCATCTCTTGATTTTCTTCCAAATCCTCGAACTTTCCTGGAATGATCTCTTCTCGGTGAATTGCATTTCTTGAACTTCTCTTGGTTTGGGGACCCACATGCTTCCTAAAAGCATCCCCGCCTCCTCTTGGGCATTGTACAAGGACCCTTCGGCTTCTTAGAAGTTCTCATGCCTTCTCTTGGGCTTAATACAAGGACCCTGATGACCTCTTAAAGGTATAATACAGAACTTAGTCATCCTTTGATAGAGCAGTCTTTCCAGTGTCAAAACTCCGGCCATTTTAGGGTTGATTCTCATCCCTTAACGTCCGTGCCTCCTCTTGGGCATCGTACAAAAGATAAAACTCGCTTATACTAATAGACTTGGCCAGTCTAAATCCTCTTGAGTCTCAAAGACAGTCTCAAGTTCCTTCTAAACATAGGAAGAAACCCCGATCATTCTAGATCAATCTCAAGCAGAATCCCAGTCTCTCTCATGAGAGTTCTCTACTTGGACCTGCCTAGGGATCTCAATAACCCTCGGCAGTAAGATAGCCTCTTCTTAGGCTTTGTATAATGATCCTTCCTCAGCGAAGTCAGCCTCCTCTTGGGCTTTATACAATGATTCTCCCCAACGGAGCTAACCTTTTCAGACTCTCTTGTTGAGTCACTCACTTTTCAAGTCTCTCTTGTTGAGTCAATCTCCTTTTAGCCTCAATCTCGGGCTTTGTACGAGACAGTAAATCACTCTCTTGTTGAGTATAAAATACTCTCTTGTTGAGTTAATCACCTTTTCAGACTCTCTTGTTGAGTCAACTATTTTAGCCTCCGTCTCGGGCTTCGTACAAGACAGATAAAAATACTCTCTTGTTGAGTCAGTCTTTATACAAAACCTGGTATAAAGATTCCCCCTAGTAGGAACTAGTCTCCTCTCAAGCTCTCCAGCTTGTTCAGCCACAATCCTAGGCTTTGTACAGGACAGATAAAAACACTCTCTTGTTGAGTCAAACCCCTTTAGCCTCCATCTTGGGCTTTGTACAAAACAGATAAAAATACTCTCTGGTTGAGTCAAACTCATTTCAGCCTCCATCCTGGGCTTGGTACAAGATACATATACGAACTCCCCCCCCCAACGGAGTCAAAAATCCCTTTTAGCCTCAATCTTGGGCTTTGTACAAGACAGAAAGAACATTTTCCCCAGAAAAGTCAAACTTTTAGCCTTCTTTTAGGCTTTGTATAAAGAAATCCCCAGTCAGGTCAATTAATCTTTTAGCGTCAATCTCGCGCTTTGATCAAGACACACAAAAATCAACAATCCCTATTTAGAGATGACAAATTCTCTCTAAAGGCCTTTTAGCTTCAATCTTGGGCTTTGAACAAGACACCAAAAATATTTTCCTCCCTTAGAATAGGAGGAACTACGATTGCTCTGATTTCCCTGTTTCGTTAAACGAGAATACGTAGGCATAAGATTGCGAAATCTTCGCGAGCATACTAATAAAAAACTTTAGGTCCAGTACCGTCA
Source organism: Lathyrus tuberosus (assembly GCA_022829125.1). NCBI lineage: Eukaryota > Viridiplantae > Streptophyta > Magnoliopsida > Fabales > Fabaceae > Lathyrus > Lathyrus tuberosus. The sequence continues at coordinate 1,825,321 of JALAZF010000309.1, read as the reverse complement.
TACATGAATCAAAAAACATCAGATCCAGTACCTTACCAAAATCCTCATGAACAGTCAAGACACTATATTCTTAAGCAAAATAACCTCAGAGAAACCCACTATTTTGATAGCATTTGTAAACCAACAGTCATCTGTTTAAACTCAGTATGCAAGCAGGGTTAATTGGAGACATCTATTTCCCTTCCTTAATCAGCTTTACAGGATAAAAAATGAATCGAACTGTAGTATCAAAGCGATAGTGATTCGAAACCACAAAAACCGTGCTACATTAATCATGATTTATCAAAACTTAATCAAAGTCTAATCAAAACTAAGATCAAACTTTAACCAAAATTTTATCAAAACTAGCATCGAAACTAACATCAACATTTAATAAAAAATTGGCATCAAAATTTAATCAAAACTAACATCAAAGTTAAGAACAAAATTTAATCAAAATTTTAAGATCAAAACTAAGATTAAAAGTTAATCAAAATTAACATCAAAGTTAAGAACAAAATTTAATCAAAATTTTAAGATCAAAACTAAGATTAAAAGCTAATAAAAAATTAAGACCTAATTAACAAAACAATGCTAAAACTAGGGGTGCAACAGTCATTAGGAAGTGTAACAGAAATCCACGGGGTCATAAGGCCCAATCTGATTGAAGAGGAAATATGAAGGGATCCTCAGCATAGAAACAAATCATAACTACAAGTCTTCCTCATAGAATTTGGTCTCTCCTCCTTCAAAGTCCTTCACCGGAACCATAGCGACCTTCGTCGCACCGTGGTTTGTTGCCGGCGGCGGCGGAGTGCGAACCTCCCTCATGTTAACATCTCAACGCAAAAAATCGCTCCGAAGACTCACCTTTCAACTCAAATCGGAGCTTAAAAGGAAACAACATCTAATCCACCATATACACTGCAGTACGAAGATAAAGAAAAACATAGTAGATTTGCGATACTTACTTATCGGAGTCGCTTCAATGGCGCTTTTAGTATGACGAAGATGAACCAAAGTCTCACGGCTAAGGTATGCGCATTTTCACCTTATCGTGTTTGCTCGATTCTGGTCCCTTCTTCTTCTTCTTGCCGCGAATCTGAAGTCGTTGTTGTGGTTCTTGTGTGACGTGAATTGTTGAACGTTGTTTGTTGATGTTCTGTGTTATGGCGTGTGAAAAGTTCTTGATTCAATTTGCAGGTTGTGTGGCAATATTTAAGAAGGTTGATGAAGCTTGTTAAATCGTTTGAGGAGTTTGTTATGAAGATGAAGAAAAATCTGGTGATTGAGATTGATACAGGAAAAATTCGTGAGGTGAAGATGAAGAATACGTGTGGAGTAGAGAGAAGAAGAGAACGTGAGTTGTGTAGAAGTGAAGAAGAAGAATGAATAAAACTCTCCCTCTCAGTTGCAGGAATTACTTTTATAGAGGCTTTTTGGTAGGGTAGTTTAGGATTCACAATGTAAATTCTGTTATGGTTTGTTAGGATTCAGTTAGATGAATTCAGTTGTGAACTTTGTGTAATCTTCGCACATGCGTTTTCGTTTCCTTCTGCTACGTAACCTTTTCTTTTTCTATTATGACTTAATTTGATAATTTGACAAACTTGCGTGAGGTATTTCCGGTTCAAAATATGTACTGCCATAAATATCCATGGCTCTGAGAATTTCACAAATAGATCTTATTCTTTTCCAAAATCAGCATTGTAGTGTGCACTAGATTCAAGTTTCTTTGCCTCATTCAATTTCCTTACGACCTTCATGAAATCTTTGTGGATAACATAGTCCCGCTCTGCATGAATTACTGACATTCCAGCTTTTGACCATCAGGGATGTGCAGTTTGAAAATAAACAGGCCTAAACAGGCCTTTATCTTCAGTACATTCTTATAATCCCCAAACATCTCTACTTTGGAGCAAATAACCTGGAATAAGACTTGTGGATGAATGCATCCACACAACTCAGCAGAAATTTTCCGAACCTCTTCAAACACAAACTCACAAAGTGCCCTGCTAAGAAGGAAAGAAGCAATACACTCATGATCGAGCTCTAGGCTCCTGCTGAGGTGCATTTATTTTGACTGAAATGTCCATACATAACAGATGAATTGAGATCATCAAAAAATTTCATGGGAAACATCTTAATAATGAGTAGCGGGAAAAGATGATCAAATAGAGTCTGTTGCATTGCATCATACTTGTCACTGGTGTGTGTTCTACACTCCCATTTTGATAAGAAACTTTCATCAATCCCCTTTTGTTCTCTAACATGCAACAAATCAGTGATCCAATTAAGTTGTTCCAGTCTTGAACACTTTTTTGAATTTAAGAGCCATTTGGTTTGGATATTGGTTTATGGTTTGGTTAAGAAATGGATACAGGGATACAATTTTGTCATGTAATTTTGGACTAATTTGGATATTTGAATGAGAATATGGATAACAATGGATATTGTTTTAGGAAATAGATTTTGGGGTTAATGGAAAATGGTTATGGATTAAACTAGATTTGAAAATGAACATGGATAAGGATATGGTTCTAAAAATGTGATCTTTGTAAATGGATAAGGATATGGTTTGTGAATTGGATACCCAAATGCATATGGATATGGATTGATAAATGTAATTAAGTAGATTTATTAAATGGAATGGTTTTTGAATTGAAACATGACTTAAATCCCAAGAAATCTTCCAATGCACCATTTGAATCATATCTTGAATAAACTTGAATGAACAGATAACCCAATATTATGCAAGGTGCCTAGGAAAGAACACAAAACTTGGCCATGAATGAAGCTTGTCTGATCATGAACTTGTAATGACACGTGGACCTTATTTGACTTCCACCTCTTGGAGATGCCTCGAATCCAAACCCTAATTGGATAAGTACATTAAGACTTCATTAATAACATGCATCTAAAACCTTGATGACGGACTAGAAGTACTAGCAAATAATCTTTATGAGTGAACTTCTTGAAGACAACTTAACCAAGGAGATAAAGTATAAACCCTAACCAAGTGGTGATGAAATAAGAAGATGATTCTCTTGATGGTTGTATAGCCAATGCCTTGAGTATTCACCAAAACCCTAATCATGAGGGATGAAACCCTAGCTCCATGATTTTTGTATCCACTTGAGCCATAGCTTGTATGAGGACGAAAACCTTGACTTACACCAATGAAAACCCTAATCCTCTTGCAGCTTGAGGAATCCTGAAGAAGATAAACTTAATACTTGATGAACTTTGATAAGAAGATACTCATGATGTTGGGAGCTCAACCTTTGTCTCAATCTTGAGTATAATAGCCAGATAAATCACCTTTGAATAAGGAAAACCCAAATCATAAGAAAATGCTTTGATCTATGTCTTAAAAACTCATGAAAATGTGTGATTGTGAATGTTATGACCTAATGGAAATGCATATGAATGTAAAACACAAGCCAGTTAAGGTTATAAAACAGAGGGCACATTTTGGGGTGCAACACATCAAAATAGGGAATCAATTTCGCGATGTGCCTTTGGTACGGGACCAACTTAGAATGCCTAGTCTCAAAATTCCCTTTGACTTGGCCAATCACCAGAGCGGAATCCCAATAGACCTCAAGAATCTTAATCCTCATGTCAATGGCCGCTTCAATTCTGTAGATACATGCTTCGTACTCAGCCATATTGTTGGTGCATTCAAAGCATAATCTGGCGCTGAAGGAAAGATGAAAACCTGTCGGAGAGATGAGGATAGTACCAATTCCACGAGCTTGAGCATTGGAGGCACCATCGAACACGAGCGTCCATTGTGCCCCTGGTTCGGATCCTATGTTAAGGTCTGGAGCTTCATAATCTCTGATAAAAAAAAGGTCATCATCCAGAAAGTCAAACTTCATTTGTTGATAAACCTCCATAGGTTGATGAGAAAGGTAGTCAGACAAAACACTCCCTTTTATAGCTTTCTGGGTAACATACTGGATATCATACTCAGTTAGCAGCATTTACCATCGAACAATTCTTCTAGAGACAGCAGGCTTTTCAAATATATACTTTATCGGATCCATCTTAGAAATCAATAAAGTGAGTATCTGGTCTCACAATCGGTGAACTTCTTGCTCGGATAGTAAATTACGTGTTCTTTTCTGCCCGTGTCGTCATGCTGACCCAATACACAACCCATAGATTCATCGAGAATAGTGAGATACATGATTAAAGGTCTACAAAGAACCGGTGGTACTCTGATTGGTAGTTCTTGCAATTATTTTTTTTATTTTGTCAAATACCTCTTGACAATCATTTTTCCATTCAACCGATTGATTTTTTCTTATCAATTTGAATATCGGTTCATAGGTAGCAGTCAAATGAGAAATGAATCTGGAGATGTAATTAAGTCGGCCCAGAAAGCCTCAGACTTCTTTTTCAGTTGTGGGAGGTGACAAGTCTTGAATTTCTCGAACTTTGTCGGGATCAACATCTATGCCTTTCTGACTCACCATAAAGCCCAATAGTTTACCAGATCGGACTCCATATGTGAATTTTGTAGGATTCGACCGCAGCTTGAACATTCAGAGCCTAGCAATCAGTTTTCTCAGATGGTCCAAGTGATCGTATTCGGTCTTGGACTTGGCAATCATATCGTCCACGTAAACCTCAATCTCTATATGGATCATATCGTAAAAGAGGGTTACCATGGCACGTTAGTATGTTTCCCCTGCGTTTTTCCAACCGAATGGCATGACTTTGTAGCTGTAAGTACCCTAATGCGTGATGAAGGTGGTTTTCTCCATATGAGCTAGGGACATCTTTATATGATTATATCTTGAAAAATCGTCCATGAATGAAAAGATGGAGAACTGCGTAGTGTTGTCCACCAAGACATCAATATGAGGCAGAGGGAAATCATCCTTCGAACTTGCCTTATTGAGATCTCGATAATCCACACACATTCTGACCTTCCCATCTTTCTTAGGAACCAGGATGATGTTAGCAACCCATTCAGGATATTCGGAAATGGCTAGAAACCCAACATCAAATTGTTTCTTAACCTCTTCTCTGATCTTAAGTGCTATGTCAGGTCTGGTCCTTCTGAGTTTCTGCTTGACACGAGAACATTCGGGCTTAAGTGGCAAGTGATGTTCAACGATGTTGGTATCCAACCCAGACATATTTTGATAAGACCAGGCAAAGATACCAACATACTCTTGCAATAACTTGACCAGCTCAGAGTGTACATGCTTGGCGAGAGATGCCCTAACCTTGACTTCTTTTCTGACATCATCAGTACCTAGGTTGACGACTTCCACTGGCTCTTTGTGCGGATGAATCTCTTTCTGCTCATACTCAAGGAGCCTTGCTAGTTCAGCCGATAATTCATAATCTTCCTCACCATCTTCTTCGGCTTGGTTAATTGGAATCCTAGAGTTACAATGGATGTTTGCCATGTTGTTATCAATGCATTTATTTTCTCTGCATGTTTATGAATTTTGCTTAGAATGAGCTATTTGAAAGGTGAAAATAAAAGAAACTTTTGCCATTTGTTATTAGTGAAAAAGTAAGATAAAGAAAGGAAAAGATCATGATTTGAATGCAAAATTTTTTATTTATTGATCACATAATATGTCTAAAACATGAGGCCCTTTACAAGTTATCCTCTCGTCTCGGGCGAGGACGAGGGAGCTGGAAAGCAAAATGCATTACATATTCGTAGGAAAGACCATGGGAACCACGATAGTCATCCAATTATTAAGCTTGAAACCGGGAGGACACTTGCGTACAAATCTTGCATTCTGGTTGCTAGGACCAACATCATCAACCACAACCACAATATCACCTTTCTGGAAACCAGCACTATTGAACTTGATCAAATTGAACTTCTTTTGACCACATGTGCTGACTTGGTGATTAGGATGATAACCTAGTCCGAAACGATCATGTTTCTCTACCACATCCAACACATGCCCTTAGCCAGGAAGGGAACCTCTCTCAAGAGTTTCTCTCGCACTCTTGGCAGATGACAAGGTCAACTCTGGTGATTTGCTTTGAATGATAGAAGCGGAACTGACATCTTTGAATTCAAGACATTGCAACTGTACCTCAACTATGCCCTCATCAATCTCGACATATCGAAAGGATGATAACTCCCTTACTAACAAATCCTTTTCACCACAGACAATAACCAATTGATTGTCATACATGAATTTGAGCTTCTGATGCAATGTGGAGGTAACTGCCCCAGCGACATGGATCCAGGGTCTACCCAATAAGCAACTATAGGTAGGGTTGATATCCATCACTTGGAAAGTAATGGTGAACAAATATGGTCCGATCTTGATTGGAAAATCTACCTCACCGATAACTTGCCTTCTTGAACCGTCGAAGGCTCTAACAATCAAGGCGCTAGCCCTCATCTCACTCCCTTCCACCAGTAATTGACTCAGTGTGCCCTTAGGCATCACGTTGAGGGAAGAACCGGTATCCACAAGGACACGAGATGGCAAGGAATTCATGCAAGTCACTAATATATATAAGGCTTTATTATGTGTGGTTCCTTCAGGAGGCAACTCTGATTCGTTGAAACCCAAATATCTACTTGTGGTTATATTGGAAACCATGCCATCAATCTAGTCAACAGAGACGTCATGCATTACATGGGGCAGCGTTCAGTACTTTTAATAAAGTCAATCTGCGAGCGAGCGAACTCATAAGCAAGGACAAGATTGAAATCTTTGAGGGTGTTTACCCCAGTTGAACCATGATCTTGAAATCGCTCTTCTTAATTAGCTTGAGAAATTCTTGGCTTTCGTCAGCGGTTACCTTTTTACTTTTCGCTACATCCACAGCCAGAGTGATTAGCACAGATGCAGAGGTAGATGCCCCTTGTTTCACAACAAGGGTTGTTGCAATATCCTTCTCCTTGGGAGAGACAATAGTTGGTACCTGAACTGGCTTAGAAGTGACCTTCAGAGCAAACACTCATCCACTACGAGTCATGCCTCCAGCAGCAGTTACATTCACAATCTCGGATTCTGAAAATTGTATTTCGCGATCCCCAGAATACACGGTGGAATCATATTTCCAAGGTACCTCTTCTAAACTCTGATAAGGGAATGGCTTGGGAACACAAACAGTGATAGGCTGAATTTTCTTCTTTGGAGCTTCCACGGGAACTTTTCTGTACACAATTGTGAATGGTTCAATAACAGCTACCTTCTCAAGAGATTTTGACCTAGCAAACTTGACCACACCCCTGTTTATGAGAATTTGTACACAACCTTTCAATCTTTGGTACTGATTAGGATTGTCTGCGCAGATAACACACTCTTCAGGGAGACCCTTCAGAATTCCCTGTTTTTTTAGTTTCTTTAACACAATAATCATTGGATTTTTTACTTCATCGACATCCATGATCATCTTAACCCCTTGATTGTCTTTAACTATGTTAACCCCAAGTCCACCATGAGTAGGCAAAGGATTAGCCTGTACATTGTGACGCTCTTCAGCGAAGGTCAGAATCTTTTGATCAATTAGTTCTTGAACTTTGGTCTTGAAAATAATGCAATCCTCAGTAGCATGTCATATGTACCCAGAGTGGTAAGCACGGGAGGCATTAGGGTTATGCTTCGGTCCATAAGGAGGAATTGCAGGTACGATCTCTTTTGGAACGATTGCCCCTTGATGAACAAGATAAGGAAACAACTCTGTGTACGACACGATAATTTTATCAAAGTTCGGATGCTTGCGATTACTCTGATTGTTATTATTCTGTCTATTTTGATTTTGTTGATTTCTGTTGTTTTGCTGAGATTGTTGATGTTGTGGCTGTTGATTTTGAGAATTCTGAGCCTATTATTGTGGATGATATTGACATGGCGGTTGTTGATACTGGGCAACAACAACATAAGGGTAAGGATACTATGGCATGGGAGCCATATGAACCTGATATTGAGGAGGGGCTTTTGCCTCTCATTCTTTCTTCTTCGAATGGCTGCTCTGAGGTTTCTTGTTGGTTGGCTATTGAGTAGCGGTACTAGAAATCTTGTCGATCTTCAGCCCATTTTCAATTCTTTCACCAATAGTCACAATATCAACAAAGTTCGAAGATGAACTTCTCACCATTTTCTCGTAATAAGAACCTTGTAATGTCCCCATGAAGATGTAGTGGGTGTGTCTTTTCTTCCACTCACTTTTCCAGTCCGTTGTCTCGTTGGGGCTGCTTTCTGCATATCATTCGGCATTTCGCATTTGTGTGTCTTACTTATTGGGTCCTTGTCTCCTGAAACCTCCTTTCGTTGGTTTGCAGACTTTTTGTCTATATCTTGTTGTGTCCAGTCTTTACCTGTGTGTGCTAGATTATTGACTCTTTGATCACTACTCCCCAGGAGGTTTAGCCTTCAAACCCCAGTATTGACTACCGGATATTCTAAAATCCAATTCATGTTGGTATCCAAAATCCAGTTCATGCTGGTATCTAAAATCTAATTCATGTTGGTATCTAAAATCCAGTTCATGCTGGTATCTAAAATCCAATTCATGTTGGTATCTAAAATCCAATTCATGTTGGTATCCAAAATCCAGTTCATGCTGGTATCTAAAATCCAATTCATGTTGGTATCTAAAATCCAATTCATGTTGGTATCTAAAATCCAATTCATGTTGGTATCTAAAATCCAGTTCATGTTGGTATCTAAAATCCAATTCATGTTGGTGTCCAAAATCCAATTCATGTTGGTGTCCAAAATCCAGTTCATGCTGGTATTCAAAATCCAGTTCATGCTGGTATCCAAAATCCAGTTCATGCTGGTATCCAAATCCAGTTCATGCTGGTATCCAAAATCCAGTTCATGTTGGTATCCCAATTTCAGCTCATACCGGTACTCTTCCTAAACCAGGTCCTATTGTCATCCCAACCAACTCATATTGGTACCTTAGACCCTATCACCTCGTTCACCTTTGGCCTCATAGTCGTAGGTAAGCTTTGACCTCATAGTCATAGCCTTCTTTAACCTTTGACCTCATAGTCATAGGATTCCTTCTTATCCAAAATCTGGCTCGTACTGATACCCAAAGTTTGTCTCTGTCTTTTACTGGTTTTTCTTGAAAATCCCGTTTGAACTCTTCAACATAAGAATCCCCAGAAAATTCTTGGTAGTTTGTCTATCCTTCTATTCCAAATTGATCCCCAGTGGAGATCACATCTTCTTTCTGGTATCAGGCCCAGTAAGGTTGGTTTTTATTTCCCCAGTATCGTCTGGTCATTTTTGCACTTGTCGACCATCTCCCTGGATCTTTCCCCAGTGGAGAACTCCTCTTTGGCTCCTATTTCCCATGAGGATCTGCGGGGTTTTCCCCCTTTATTTCTCTATCCCCAGTGTTTCCGTTGAGTCTCCCCAATGAGTCTCTTTCGTTGGTTAACTTGCATCCCCAGTGAGTCTTTCTGGTGGATACTTCCTTCATCCTTCCCCAGTAAAGCTCACCTGTGTTTGGTAGCTCTTTGGTGTCGTCTGCATTTTTGCACTATCATATCATCATACTAGAGTTCATGGCATGTCAGCATATGCATGTTTGTTGTTTGTCTTTAGCATCTGCATTCTGGGTCTGGAAGCTGCAATCGATCTTGGAATCTATTTTCTTGAAGTTATGGGTGACTCTGCTCTAGTAATTTATCAAATCAGAGGTAAATGGGAGACAAAAGACGAAAAGCTTATCCCTTATCAGGCATATGCTTTGGAGTTGATTAAGTGTTTTGATGAGATAACTTTTCGCCATGTGCCACGTACTGAGAATCATGTGGCTGATGCTCTAGCAACACTGCCTTCGATGTGGCAAGTTAGATTTATCAACGAAGATCCAGTAATCAGTATTGAAAGAAGGACTGAGCCTGCCTACTGCCAGTCCGTTGAAGAAGAATCAGACGGAAAACCTTGGTTCCATGACATCTTGAACTTCCTGAAAATCAAGAATATCCGGCCAACGCCTCCATTCTTGATAGGAAGACTCTGCAAAGATTGTCATCCAAATTCTTCATCAGCAACGGTGTACTGTACAAAAGGAATCATGACATGGTCTTGCTAAGATGTGTTGATAAGCGGGAAGCGGATTTGTTGATGTACGATATTCATGAAGGAGCTTTCGGTACTCACGCCAATGGATATACTATGGCTAAGAAGATCTTGAGAGCTGGGTATTACTGGTTGACCATGGAAGCTGACTGTATCCAATACGCCAGAAGGTGTCACAAGTGTCAGATCTACGCTGATAAGATGCATGTTCCTCCGACATTGCTAAATGTTCTGTCATCCCCGTGGCCTTTTTCCATGTGGGGCATCGACATGATTGGAGCTATTGAGCCTAAAGCCTCTAATGGTCATTGTTTCATCCTGGTGGCCATCGATTATTTTACCAAGTGGGTTGAAGCCGCTTCCTACGCCAATGTGACCAAGCAAGTGGTTGCCCATTTCATCAGAAATAATATCATCTGTCGTTATGGAATCCCCAACAAGATCATAACCGACAATGGGACAAATCTGAATAACAAAACAATGAGAGAATTATGTGACAATTTCAAGATTGAGCATCACAGTTCTTCACCCTATCGTCCCAAGATGAATGGAGCTGTCGAAGCTGCCAACATGAACATCAAAAAGATCCTGCAGAAAATGGTCAAGACGTATAAGGATTGGCGTGAAATGTTACCATTTGCCATGCACGGATACCAAACTTTGGTTCGAACTTCGACAGGGACAACACCCTTTTCTCTGGTAAATGGAATGGACGCTGTCCTCCCCATTGAAGTAGAAATACCATCTCTGAGAATCTTGATGGAAACCAAGCTTGATGAAGCAGAGTGGGTCAGAGAGAGATATGATCAATTGAACCTCATTGATGAAAAGAGACTGACTGCTATGTGTCATGGGTATTTGTATCAGAAAAGAATGAAGAAGGCATTCGACAAGAAGGTCCGTGTTCGAGAATTTCGAGAAGGAGAGCTTGTACTCAAGAAGATTCTGCCATCTCAAAGGGATGCTCGCGGAAAATGGGCACCTAACTATGAGGGTCCATTTGTGGTAAAAACTGTGTTCTCAGGAGGCTCCTTATTCCTCACAACGATGGATGGTGAACAACTCACACACCCTGTGAACGTTGACTCAGTACAAAAATATTACGCCGAAAAACCCGCTAAGTCGAAAACCAGAAATGGCGACTTAGGCAAGAAAAGGGTATCCCGGTGGGTCATAACCTATGAAGGAGACTCAGGCAAAAGTTAGGGATTAAATAAGGAAAAAGAAAGAGCTCGCTAGGTCGAAAACCCAAAAGGGAGGCCTAGGCAAAAAAGAGCGTCTCGGTGGACTGAAAACCCGAGAGGGCGGTCTAGGCAAAAGTTAGGGATAAAGGCGTTTCACTGTGTCCGACCAAGTTGTCACCTATTTCCAAGAATTCTCGGAGAAGTTCAGTTTTCATTAACCCTCATCAGCAGCAAAGATTTTAGGACTCTTAGTTTTTAGGAAGGATAGTGGTCACTGAATACGATGTAAACTTTTCCCAAATTGCCATTTTTCCAATTGTAATGTTCCATGGAACTTGGCTATTGGCAAGTTACCATTCTAATAAAATCAGATTTTCGATCCTTTCTTTGTTTACTGTTTATCATTGCTCTGTTATTTTCCTTGTTATCCAAAACTTCACTTATTCATTAATAATGGTTTTGAAAGCGGAAAATGTTTTTGAAAAAACCTTTTGAGAAAACATGATGAAATACAAATTTTTGCTTCGGAATTAAGAACTATTTAGTGAAATCAATGGCGTCCCTCAAAACTCAGGTCAGGACGAAAACACTGATAAATCATCCAAGCTTGTCATTGAAAAAAGACCGACAAATATTTCCCAGAATTGAAACATCTCAGTAGTGACCAAATTCACGACGCAAAGGGATTCTCCATTGTATCTTTTCAAATTTAGCTGAAAATGTGAAAATTGATTTCCCCAGTGAAGTAAGGACATTCCCAGAGTGATTACGGACAGATTTCAGTGTGACTCCTTGTAGTGGGTGTGTCTTTCCTTCCACTCACTTTTCCAGTCCGTTGTCTCGTTGGGGTTTCTTTCTGCATATCATTCGGCATTTCAAATTTGTGTGTCTTGCTTATTGGGTCCTTGTCTCCTGAAACCTCCTTTCGTTGGTTTGCAGACTTTTTGTCTATATCTTGTTGTGTCCAATCTTTACCTGTGTTTGCCAGATTGTTGACTCTTTGATCACTACTCCACAGGAGGTCTAGCCTTCAAACCCCAGTATTGACTACCGGATATTCTAAAATCCAATTCATGTTGGTATCCAAAATCTAGTTCATGCTGGTATCTAAAATCCAATTCATGTTGGTATCTAAAATCCAGTTCATGCTGGTATCTAAAATCCAATTCATGTTGGTATCTAAAATCCAATTCATGTTGGTATCTAAAATCCAATTCATGCTGGTATCTAAAATCCAATTCATGTTGGTATCTAAAATCCAATTCATGTTGGTATCTAAAATCCAGTTCATGCTGGTATCTAAAATCCAATTCATGTTGGTGTCCAAAATCCAGTTCATGCTGGTATTCAAAATCCAGTTCATGCTGGTATTCAAAATCCAAATCATGTTGGTATCCAAAATCCAGTTCATGCTGGTATCCAAATCCAGTTCATGTTGGTATCCAAAATCCAGTTCATGCTAGTATCCCAATTTCAGCTCATACCAGTACTCTTCCTAAACCAGGTCCTATTGTCATCCCAACCAACTTATATTGGTACCTTAGCTCTATCACCTCGTTCATCTTTGGCCTCATAGTTGTAGGTAAGCTTTGACCTCATAGTCATAGCCTTCTTTAACCTTGGACCTCATAGTCATAGGATTCCTTCTTATCCAAAATCTGGCTCATACAGATACCCAAAGTTTGTCTCTGTCTTTTACTGCTTTTTCTTGAAAATCCCGTTTGAACTCTACAACATAAGATTCCTCAGAAAATTCTTGGTAGTTTGTCTATCCTTCTATTCCAAATTGATCCCCAGTGGAGATCACGTCTTCTTTCTGGTTTCAGGCCCAGTAAGGTTGGTTTTTATTTCCCCAGTATCGTCCGGTCATTTTTGCACTTGTCGACCATCTCCCTGGATCTTTCCCCAGTGGAGAACTCCTCTTTGGCTCCTATTTCCCATGAGGATCTGCGGGGTTTTCCCCCTTTATTTCTCTATCCCCAGTGTTTCCGTTGAGTCTCCCCAATGAGTCTCTTTCGTTTGTTAGCTTACATCCCCAGTGAGTCTTTCTGGTGGATACTTCCTTCATCCTTCCCCAGTAAAGCTCACCTGTGTTTGGTAGCTCTTTGGTGTCGTCTGCATTTTTGCACTATCATATCATCATACTAGAGTTCATGGCATGTCAGCATATGCATGTTTGTTGTTTGTCTTTAGCATCTGCATTCCATCTAAGGGCAAAATTTTTGGTTTGCTATATTTAAATATCTTCCACCTCGATGTCCCTAGGATTTCCATTCCTCGTGCCATCAGGTGAAGCTATTTAAATAGGGGCAACTGTTGTACCCCAAATTTTACCCCTTAGATGTCATATTTTCTTGCACCTACATTTAGACCTCAAGCATGTATGCATTGTTAACTAACCATTTCTTGTTGCAAGTTATTTCTTTTCATTGTGAAAGATAAGATTTACACAAAGACGACATGGTCTCCCTAAGACATCTTTTTGGCCAAACGCAACCATTTGAATCTACATGCATCCGAGAAGACCTTTTCAACAAGAAATCAAATGTTTCACCAAGACAAGGCAACCATTGCCTTTCATGACATGACAAAGTGTGATACCAAATCTTGAGAAATTATGCCATGTGATAACAAACATCCTTAGAATCCATTTTTGGGCCTTAAAGATTTTTTTTCTCACAAGTGCAAGATTTTTTTCATGGAGATGAATATTTATCAAGTGTGACATATCAAAGTGGTGCCATGGGAGGATTTAATTTTGCAATGTCCTAAGTTTGTCCCGTAACATTTCTTTTTGAGGTCATGGACATATGGTTGTCTCAATTTATTTTTGGGCCCAAAATATATTATTTGGATCAAAGGCTCTAAGTTGTTGAAAAGTCCAAGTTGTGTTCCCGTATGATTTAAGAAGCAAGGCCTTGTATATATAATTAATCTATATGCATTTGTTAAGTGGAAAAAAAATTTGAAGATGCTTTGCTTCAAAAACAAGTCTTGTGAAGTCACTACTCACTGTTGAAATCAAAAGGACATTGAGATACCATATTGAATTAATGAAACAAAGAGGCTCAACACAGAAGACCTGCATGCAGGAGCAGAGAGTTTGTATTCAAATTCGAATTATTGCTCTTTTTTTACTTTCTCTCTCATGGCACATCAAAAAGGTGGTTTTGAAATAACACTCAAAGATGAAAGTCACAGACTGTACCACCACCTCCTCCGCTGCATATTTTTTGACCAAAATCAACGGCTAAGGATTGATATACAAACCCTAATTCTTTACTCAGCAGACCATACAAACCCTAATCCTTTATCCTGTGGACAAACCAGCTACCCAAGACCCGGATCCACTTTGCTTGGCCTATAAAAGGAGCTCATTTCCCCCTTGTTGGACACACCAGAAATTGCCAAGAATTTCTCTCTAACTTCTCCCTCCATAATCTTGCAAGTAACACTCCAAAACTTGCAAGAACTTCACTACTTTTCATTTCCTCTGTAACCCAGAAACACATCACAACAAACACCCGAGAGAAAACCAAGAAAATCATCAAAACCTTTTCATTTGTCCATTTTTTTTAAGTTCTGCAAGTAACCTTCAAGTTTTGCAAGAACTTACCCTTTTCATTTCCTTCCCGTAAACACTCCAAACTTCCATCACTTTAACCACCACAAGTTCTTGTTCGTGCTGAGAAATTGGTTCTGTAGCAGTCGAGGGAGGAAAGCATCCACTATCTCCAGAAACACTCGCCTGTGAAGAAGCAGTGGACGTTCTCTACTAGGTATTACCCTACCTCCTTCTGTTTCCATTCTATGTTTGCACCATGTTATTATCTGAATCCATGATCATTTTGTTCCATTCTGTTATCGTGCTTGTTGTTGTTTAGCGTTGTAGTTATTCTGCTCCATATATTATCATAATGTGATCTTGTTATCGTTGGATTATTGTTTTGTTTCTGTGGAAAATCATTAGCATGTTTAGTTCCATTTTATTTTTGGTAATCGTAACTGGTTCGTATGAAAGAAAACTAAAAATAAATAAGTAGTTTGTGGTGGCCCTCGCCACGTTAAATGTATGGCGTCCGCCACGTTGTTTTGAAAAGGAAAATATAATAAAATAAATAATGTGCATGCAAAAAGATATGTTAAAAAAAAGGAGACCCCACCATAAGAAATAAAAAGAATAAAAAGAAATAGTGGCGCAAGCCACTTGGACAGGGTGGCGCAAGCCACCTCTGTTACTAAGAAACCAAAGGGTGGCGCAAGCCATGGGCTTTAGGGGTGTATGAATGGCGCCTGCCATGCATTTTGTGTGGCGGGTGCCATGCTGTTTTGTTTGTTTTTTTTTTTTCCTTTCACTTAGTTTTTCTTTTACTATTTACTTATTCTAAAACAGGCAACAAAAAATATTTATATTTTCATTCTAATCCTTTTTTTAAATGAAAGCCACTGATTCTTTTAATTTTGTAAAACGAACAAAAAGAGATTTTCCTTTTAATTATTCAGTAACTTGTGAATTTTTGAAAGTTGCTTCCTAACCTTAACAAACCTTACCATGAGAATATCATTCGTAGTTTTGTTCTCTGTTGAAATAGCATGACCTAAATTCAATTGTTTCTTGTTTTCAAACCATGAAATTTCTCCCTTCTGCTATGCCTGATTTGTTTTGTGTGACCACCAATTTCAAAGTGATTTGTTTTGGAAATATTGTCGTGATTCCTGAAAGCACTGTTATTAAACCAAACCCTACCATGAGAATGTTGGTTGTTTTTGTTCTCTAATTAAAATCATATGACTTAATAATGTGACTACTGGTTTTGGCTTGAGTTTTTTTTATGAAATATGTATGATGTGTAAAGTTCCGTTCCTGACATTAGCAAAATCCTATTATGCAATGCTTTCTGTTGTGTTCTTTGATGATAAATTACATATGCATTTGGTTTGAATTGTGAATGTCCTCTTTGCCATGCTTGCCATGTTTATTTGACCACATATCACTACTGTTTACCGTGTTCATTTTGGAATTCCATTTCATATGTAAATTACTGCTTATTGCTTGGAATTATTGAACTTATGTTCCATCATATTTTCAATTGTTTGTAACTCTTATTTATAAGAAGTTATTCCCCCACTTCCTTCCAAAGGAAAAGTCTTTCTATTGATTTCAAGATCATAGAAAGCTCATTATTACCTTGGACCTCATAGTTTTAGGCAACCTCCCTCATTGACTTCATAGCCAATAGGACCCCTCTTGAACTCAAATTCATAGAACAATTTATGCAACATTGACCTCATAGTCGTAATCAAAACTTTGGCCTCATAGCCATTCTCCAATCTTGACCTCATAGTCAAAGTCTCTCTATTGACCTCATAGTCATAGAAAGCTCATTACCTTCCTTTGACCTCATAGTCATAGGACTTTCTCTCTTGACCTCATAGTCATAAAGCCATCTCTAATTTTCGACCTCATAGTCATAAAACTTTGACCTCATAGTCATAAAGCCATCTCTAATCTTCGACCTCATAGTCATAAAACTTTGACCTCATAGTCATAGCCCTCTCCCTTGGCCTCACAGCCATCTTCCAACATTGACCTCATAGTCATACAAAGTCTCTCTATTGACCTCATAGTCATAGATAGCTCATTATCGCCTTGGCCTCATAGCCACCTAGCCTTTGACCTCATAGTCATTAACAATATCTTTACCTTACCCTTAGCAAGTAAACATAATATAACACAAGCTTAAACAAGAGGTTCCCGTAGAGTACTACGGATATTAAGGGTGCTAATACCTTCCCTTAGTATAACCAACCCCCGAACCTTAGATCTCCCCCTTTAGGTTTTTTTAACGATCTTGAACCTTTTCTTTGGATAAATCAAAGTCGGTTGTAAAAGAAATGTGATGCAAATTAATTAATAATTTGTTATCCAATTTTCACCGCAACAGAAATGGCGACTTCACTGGGGAGAAATAATTTTGAGGGTTAAACCCACCTTGCTTTTGTTTGTGCTATTCATGCTTGTTTGCTATATTTGTACGTATCACTTGTATATATGCTTTGTTTGAGATCTTTTGTGGGCCTGGAACTATTGAGTGGTGAGATAAGTCCTAACCCGGACTTAAGTGCACAAATATGATAAGACCGTGGTGTAATCAATAGTCGGTTGTTGGCAGTAGTACCAACAATCTATGGCATATGACGGCCACACTCAGATGAGGCCCTTTGGGATTGTTGATGTCTGATGTGAGAAGTCGCATTGATATTACTTTTTCAATTGGGAGCCAGGGATTCTGAGGACCGTAGTTACCTTTACCCCACTTGGCCTTTTAAGATGTAGTGCGGTGGCTATGAGGGAGCCAGTCCCGAGTAGTTGTCACGCGATACTACACTCAGACGAGTTTATCTTGAGAATATTATTAACCCGTGTAAGTAGTTACATGGGCCAATAATATCCGAAGGATTTATGTAGACTCTGGGAACTTTTAGAACCTTGTTCCACAATTGATGAACCTATAGTCCACACCTTGTTGGGATGGGTAGACCATGACTCCATTCAAGAAACCTCAAAACCTAAGGCTTGTGTGCTATGATTGTGTACATATGTTTGTATGTTTGCCCATGTTTGCGCATTGCATACATCCCATTCCATCCATCTCATTGGTTTTTAAGGAACTCAGACATTTTTTTTTCCTTTGAAAATCATAGGCATCATGGATATTGAGAAGAGGAACACTAAGAAGTTCAATTTCCAAAAGCCCAAATTGGCAAAGCTGAAGAAGTTAGCAACCTTGGTGACTGGACATGAAAGTTTCCGAAAGCAGTATGGAAGATTGGTTAGCCTTCTCAACACTAAAATGGAGGAAGGAATCCTTGACACCTTGGTCCAATTTTATGATCCTCTCTATCATTGTTTCACCTTCCCGGATTACCAACTGGTTCCAACCTTGGAAGAGTACTCTCATTGGATTGGCTTACCTGTGAAGAAACAGAGACCTTTCAGCGGTCAAGAGAAAATTCCTACCCCAAAAGAGATTGGCGAGTGTATTCACTTGGATGCGTCAGAGGTCAAGCCCCCACATTACCACCAAGGATGGCATCAAAGGACTCCCATCTAAGTTCTTGTATGAAAAAGCTTGTCAATTTTTCAATGCAAATAGTATTGCTTCCTTTGAAGCAACCTTTGCTCTGCTGGTCTACGGTCTGTTCTTGTTCGCTAATGTGGAAGATTTTGTCGATGTCAATGCTATCCGGATCTTCATTAGCAAAAACCCCGTGCCTACATTACTTGGTGATGCTCTCCATTCCATTCACCATAGGACTCTTCGAGGAAAAGGAACTATTTTGTGTTGTGCACCGTTGCTTTACTAATGGTATATCACTCATTTGCCTCGAACGCCTGAATTCCGAGACAACCCTGACAAACTTCGTTGGTCTCAGAGGATCATCTCTCTTACTCACCACGACATCTTTTGGTACGACCCGATTTATGACAAGAATGTATACATTAATAATTGTGGGCCATTTCCTAATGTGCCACTCCTCGGTATTCATGGTGGGATTAACTACAGTCCTGTTCTGGCCAGACGCCAATTTGGATTTGCGATGAAAGAAAAGCCTAAGAGTATCCATGTGTCCGGTTTCTTTTATTTTAACAAAGAGGCCAATGATGAGACTAAAAGTGGAGTATGGTGTGCGTGGGATAAATTCCACGAAAGTACCAAGGACGAATTGGGGAAGAGAAACTGTGTGTCTTTGGAGCCATACCTTCAGTGGGTCCGATCTCGAGCCCGTGACCTCAAGATGCCCTATATTCCCAAGATACTTCAGCAGCCAACTATTGCATCTCCGTCTATTATTCCTATTGAGCACATGGAAGAATATCAAGAAAATCTAGCCAGGATGAAGCTTGAGAGGGACACATGGGAGTGGAAATATCATACCGTCTGCATCAAGCAAGAAGAAATAAAGGAGAAGATGAAAGAGAAAGATGACTTGATCGAGTGGCTGGAAAAACGCGTAATTGGTGAACCTTTGGCGCAGGAGAATTTATTTTTCTCTAGTACAAAGCCTACTACTAGCACTCATGAGTATGTCAGTATTCCCACGACGTCTGGTGCTTGGAAAGGGATTGTTGATAAGCTGATCTTCGAGAATCAAGAGCTGAAGAGACAGAAGAGAAGGCGTGAAGCAGGACACTCCTAGATAGGGTTTCTTTTTCTTCTAGGACTAGTTGTTATTCTCGTCTTATTGTATTTTGAGCCTTTTTGAGATGTACTATCCAAGTTGTAAACTCTTCTCAATATTTAATGAAATGAGGCTTGTTTTGAAAATTGTCTTTCTTGAGTTCCTTAAAACCAATCGCATTTGCATCTTCACATTTCTTGCTAAACTGTCAAGGTACTAATTTTATTTTGCAGATTTTGTAGACATGGACGCCTCAGGAAAGAATGTTTGGCTTTACTCCTTTGAGCTTCCTGAGCTCGAGCAGTTGTTGTGGTTGGTTGACAGAGTTGCAGACCCGTCTCATTTTGCTGATAAGTATGGGTGCCTTCTTCCACTAATGAGAATGCCAGTAACCAAAGGGCCCCTTGAAGTGTTAGTTCAGCTATACCATCTGGCCTACCGTTTCTTCCTATTCCCCGAGTTCCAGTTGGTTCCAACCTTGGAAAAGTTCTCTGCTATGATTGGAATTCCCATCAGGAATGCCCCAATTTTGTCTGGGATTGAGGTAATGCCTTCCGTTAAAGAAATTGCCATGGCTACAAAGATTAGAGCATCGGACATTCAAGCTAATTTGACCGTCAAAGGAGGGCGACACGGACTCCCTGCTTTGTTCTTGCTAGCAAAAGCTCTTTATTTCAAGAACCGAGGAAATGAAGCCTTGTTTGAATCAACTTTAGCTCTGATGATCTACGGCTTGTTTCTATTCCCAAATGCCAAACATTTTGTGGATGTCCAAGCCATCCAAATATTCGCCATCAACAATCCAGTTCCTACTTTGCTTGCGGATGTCTATCACTCGATCCAGACCAGATACTCAAGAGGCTGTAGGCCAATCGTTTGCTGTGTGGCCCTCTTCTACAAATGGTTCGTCTCTTACCTTCCGAAGACTCCGGCTTTTTGGGATGTTGAGGACTGTAAAATATGGTCTAAGAGGCTGATGGAGTTGAAGCACACGGATATCGAATGGTATGACCCAACGGATGAAGGAATTACCATGATTGTTAGTTGTGGGGATTGCCCCAACGTACCCTTAATGGGAAGGAATGGTTGTATCAACTACAACCCTATCCTCGCTCGCCGCCAGCTAGGTCACATGAAGGAAGGACCTCCAGCCAATGAGGAGATGCACATGATGTACTACGAAGAAAGGGAAGTGTTCGAAATGAAAATGCGACTGGGACGCGCTTGGCGCCAGATTAATAGGCATTTATGGAGGGCTGAATGTTCCGTCATCGAGACTCACTTGCAATGGTCTCGTGACATAGCACGAGTAATGAGGAAACCATATCCTCGTCATGAAGCACCACCAGAGATCAAAAAGAGGATGGTGGATGCTCTGACCGATTTGTTTCTTGAAAGAGAAAGGATCAAGGGCCGCATTGAGGAGCTTATGAAGAAGATCAATGAAGAGGAAGAATCAGCCACCAGTGGATCCAACTTCTAGTCCTTTAAAGTTGATGTTATTGTTTCTTTCTTTATTTCCTTTCAATGATGTTGTTATTTCCTTTCTGTTTTGGGCATGTCCCTACTTTTTTGTATTCAGAGCATGAAGATACTCTGCTCTCGATGTAACAACTGCCAGATTTTCTTAATGAAGAAGATGTTTTGACAAAATGTTCCATTGCCTATATTATTTGCAAAATTTCTTTGGTCTCTTGATAGTTTAGCTTGCATTTTCATGCGCATTCTCATATGCCTCATCTCATATCATGTGCATTTTCCTCTTGGGTTTTGTCTGATGTCGCCTTGTTATCTCAGAACCGTCACACTGAATCCTAAGCACGGATACAATACTCGAGCCCAAGCTCGATTGATTATGTCAGAAGTTTATGGGGAAATGGATCGAGTCAACAATGAATTGACAGAAATACGAGGTGGAATGGTGCAACTTTTGGAAGCTGTCAACATTTTGAGAGCAAAGATGGATACCCAGGCCACTGTGGTCTCTGAGATCATCACTCCTGCAGTAGAACCTCCCGTCATTCCTGTTGTGAACCCTACTTTGGGTATACCATTCGAATTCATCCAAGCCACAACTCCTCAATCTACTCAGTAGACAGTACCTCTGATTAATGAGGCTCAGCAGGTTATTCCTACCTTCGCTCCGCCGGTGGTGCAGACACAAGCTCGTCCTGTTTTCCATAATCACCATCCTTATGATTATGTCGATGTATCTAAAGATGGGGACGACCAAAATGAAAGGTTAAGAGAGAGTGTCGAGACCATGCAGAGGAAGATAAATGCTATGGAAGGAAGTAACACCTTCAGTACTGATGTCAAGGACATGTGCCTAGTCTCAGACTTAGTAATCCCTCCTAAATTCAAGCTGCCAAACTTCGAGCTGTACTCGGGCGCTACTTGTCCCAGATCACACTTGGTCATGTATTTCCGAAGAATGGTCGCCCATGTGCGTAATGACAAGCTGATGATACACTGTTTTCAAGATAGTCTGAAGGGCGCTGCTGCTAAGTGGTACTTAAGTCTGGATCAGTCTCAGGTCCACTGTTTCCAAGATGTAATGGATGCTTTCGTGAAACATTACAAGTACAATCTGGATCTGGCCCCTGACCGAAGTCAATTGCTAAGCATGACCCAAAGGAGCACTGAATCCTTTAAATAGTATGCACAACGGTGGAGGGAAACTGCTTCTCAAGTTGAACCACCTTTGACTGAGAAAGAACTGGCAGACTGGTTTGTAGATACTGCGAAACCAGAATTTTACGAAAGGATGATCAACAGCGTCAATGCCAATTTCGCTGACATCGTTGCAATTGGTGTAAAAGTAGAGGCTAGATTGAAAAGTGGGAAAGTGATAAGTTCTGCAAGCAGTTCGACCGACAACAATGTTAACAAGGCTCCCAATAACTTCCACAAGAAGAAAGAAGGAGTGACCAACGCCGTCATGGCAGGAAGAGAGAAAAATCCCAAATGGAAACAACCAACCTACCAACAGCAGGCAGGTCCTAACTTCTGTCAGCAACCGATCTACCCGATTCATTATCCTCAGCAACCTTACATAGCGGCTGTAACACCGACCTTTAATCACCAAGCAGTGCAACAGGCACCAGTCTACCAACAGCCAGCCATCAGCATGTGCCAAATACCCAACAATATCAACAACCGAGACCGCAAATTCCTCAGTAAAACACTTCTTATAAAGGACAAGGAGGTAAGCCTTCATTCCCACCCATACCCATGACTTACACCGAGTTGTATCCTTCCCTGGTTCAACAAGGTTTGATTGTCACTAGACCTATGGGTCCACCCTCAGAGAAATCTATGAGGTTCCATAATCTGAATGTTACGTGTGCCTTTCATCAAGGGGCAGCGGGTCATGATCTGGAGGGTTGCCTTGCTTTAAAGTGTGTGGTAAAGGGTTTGGTGGAGAAGAAGATCTTATCTTTTGTGGATAATCCGTCAAATGTGAAGAGCAATCCATTGCCCACACATGGAGCCACCAATGCTGTTGAGAATGAGAATAATGAGGTGTTATTAAGAGATGCTTCAAAGATAAGAACTCCTATGAAGGTCTTCCATGCTAAGTTCTTCGAAGCTGGGTTGGTTAGAGCTTGTCATAGTAATTGCGAGGGTTGTAATGCTAGCATCAAAGGTTGTCAGTTGGTCCAAAATGACATTCAGAGTCTGATTGATGAAGGATTTCTACAAGTGTTCAGTAAAGAAAAGAGGGATGAAGTTGCAGTAATTGAGCCAGTATTTAACTTGCCAAAGCCAAGAGAGCAGATGCCTGTGTTCAATATGTCTGGGTCAAATTCTCCTGTGTTCAACAAACCTGTACCCATTTTCAACAATCTGGAGACCGTTATTGCTATTGCTGCCAATCACACCAAGCAATACGATACTCGACAACCTATTCCATTTAGGTTCAGAGGAACTAAAGCTGTGCCATGGATCTATGAGAACATTATGGGAAACAAAGCCTGCGAAGAAGTGGTTCCAAGGAATGAGGTGGGAACCGCTGTTGAAGAAGTAGTTCCAAGGAATGAGGTGGGAACTACCGAAGAGGTGACAAACATAGTCAGAACGGGAAAGATGACCCGAAGTGGCAGAGTGTACACTCCTTTATTCAAAGAAACTGTGCCCAAATAAACCATTGTTCCTGTACCCCCTACAGACAGAGGAAAAGAGGTAATTAATAAAGAAGAAGATGAGGAGTTCCTAAGAATCATCAAGAGGAGTGACTATAAGGTGGTGGACCAACTTCATCAGACCCCATCCAAGATTTCAATCTTGTCTCTACTAATGAATTCACCTGTCCACTGAGCAGCCCTACAAAAGGTCCTGGCCCAGGCACACGTGGTCCAAAATATAACCGCAGGACAATTCGACCATGTCATCGCCAACATCACAGCCTGTAACACTCTCAGTTTCAGTGATGAGGAGTTACCTCGGGCAGGAAAGAATCATAACCTGGCTTTACATGTGTCAGTGAAATGTCAAGAAGATACTTTGGCCAGAGTTCTAGTGGATACTGGTTCATCCCTGAATGTGTTACCAAAAAGAGCCCTTGAGAAGCTGACCTACCAAGGGGCTGTAATGAGGCCCACTTCGCTTGTTGTTAAAGCTTTCGATGGCTCGAGGAGATCAGTGATGGGAGAGATTGAGTTGCCTATTTTGATTGGTCCTCAAGTGTTCAACATCCTTTTTCAGGTCTTGGACATCAACCCTGCCTATAGTTGTCTGTTGGGTAGGCCTTGGATCCATGAAGCCGGCGTCGTAAGATCAACTCTGCATCAAAAAATGAAATTTGTAGCTGAAGAGAAATTGGTTATCATTCATGGAGAGGAAGACTTAATGGTCAGCAACTTGTCCTCCTTCCGGTACATTGAGGCCGATGAAGATGCTTTAGAAACTTCTTTCCAAGCACTTGAGATAGCAAACGCTGTTATGATTGATGATAACAAGCTAGTGGCCTCCAATGATCCATCTTTCGCTTCCTTCAAGAGCATTCAATCCGCCCTACAGAACGGAATACCAAAAGGCTGGGGTAAAGTCGTAGAGATCCAAGAGAGAGAAAAATACCAAGGGTTGGGTTACAAACCAACTTTTGAGGAAAAAGCTGCTCCGACCACCGAAAGACTGAAGACTATTCAAGAGATGTTCGTCAGTGGAGGACAACAGGTCCACGCCGTCATTGAAGATGCTGAAGACGAAGATATCGATAATTTGGTTTTTCAGTGTGACGCTGCCCTGAGTAATTGGGAAGCTATTGAGATCCCTACTTTGTACCCTATGCCAGAGTAATTTGCTTGTTTTATTTGATGTTTTCAAATTCCGTAGCTTTGCCCGAGGCTATCGGATTATTTTGTATGGGCCACCGCTTTTAACTCTTATTAATTAATGAAAGTGATTGTTTTGTTAAAATTCCCTGTCTTTATTTTACTGTTCTTTTACTTCTTAAGAAAAATGGCAATCCTTTTAAAACTACAAAAACATTTTCTGTTTGCATTTGAGTTTTGTGCATTTTAATAAAATAAATCCCTCCATCATGAAGAATAAATCCCAAACCCGTCGTATTCAGTGACCCTAATCCCACTATTGACTTTGACTCACCTATTTATCAAGCTGAGGATGAGGAGGACTATGAGGTCCCTGATGACTTGGCAGAAATGTGTGAATATCAGTATACGGATCTTCAGCCACATGAGGAACAAGTCGACATCATCAATCTTGGTACTGAAGATGAAAAGAAAGAGGTCAAGGTTGGAGCAACCCTTGGGGTAGAAGTCAGACAACGGCTAATACTGCTTTTGAAAGAATATGTGGATGTGTTCGCTTGGTCTTATCAGGATATGCCTGGTTTGGATACGGATATAGTAGTGCATAAACTACCTCTCAAGCCCGATTGTCCTCCGGTAAAGCAGAAACTTCGCAGAAGTAGACCCGACATGGCTCTCAAGATCAGAGATGAGGTTAAAAGGCAACTGGATGCAGGTTTCTTGGCAGTTTCGAAGTATCCCGGATAGGTAGCTAACATTGTGCCAGTGATGATGAAAAACGGTAAAGTGCGAATGTGTGTAGACTACAGGGATCTCAACAAAGCCAGTCCTAAGGACGATTTCCCTCTTCCGCATATTGACACTCTTGTGGATAATACAACCCGATTTACAATCTTCTCATTTATGGATGGCTTCTCAGGTTATAATCAGATCAGAATGGATCTGGCCGATATGGATAAAACTACGTTCATCACTCCATGGGGAACCTATTGCTACAAAGTCATGCCCTTCGGTTTGAAAAACGCAGGGGCAACTTATCAAAGAGCCATGGTGACTTTATTCCACGATATGATACATAAAGAAATTGAAGTATAAGTGGATGATATGATTGCTAAGTCTCAAAGTGAGGAGGAACATCTGGACCATCTTCTGAAATTGTTCAAGAGACTTCGGAAATACCAGCTGAAATTGAATCCTGTCAAATGTACTTTCGGTGTCAGATCAGGGAAGTTACTTGGATTTATCGTCAGTCAATGAGGGATTGAAGTCGACCCTGATAAGGTGCGAGCTATTCAAGAAATGCCAGCTCCACATACTGAGTCTCAAGTCAGAGGATTTTTGGGCCGTTTGAACTATATCTCCAGATTTATCTCCAACATGACTCCTACTTGTGAACCAAATTTCAAGTTGCTCCGTAAGAATCAGCCAGTAGAGTAGAATGCCGACTGTCAATAGGCTTTTGAGAAACTCAAAAGTTATCTCTAAGAACCCCTGCTCTGGTTCCCCCGGTTCCCGGAAGACCTCTCTTTATGTATTTAACTGTCCTGGAAGAATCTATGGGCTGTGTTCTGGGACAGCATGACGAGACTGGCCGGAAAGAACATGCAATTTATTATCTGAGTAAAAAGTTCGCTGATAGCGAGAGTCGATACTCACTGATTAAAAAGACCTATTGTGCTTTAGCGTGGGCCGCCAAACGTTTGAGGCAATATCTGATATGTCATACTACTTTGTTGATCTCGAAAATGGATCCAATAAAGTACATCTTTGAGAAGCCTGCTCAAACAGGAAGATTGGCTCGTGGGCATATGTTGTTGTCAGAATATGACATTCAGTACGTCACTCAAAAGGCCATTAAAGGAAGTGTTCTCGCAGAATATCTTGCCGATCAACCAGTTAAAGACTATGAACCACTCAAGTTTGATTTCCCCGATGAGGACATTATGGAGGTGAAAGATTGTGAAGAGTCAAGCTCTGAAGAAGATCCCAGGGCTGAGTACAGGTGGAAGATGATGTTCGACGGTTCGTCCAATTACAAGGGGCATGGGGTAGGTGTTGTTATGATTAATCCTGAAGGTGGCTACACCCCTTTTACAGCTAGATTTGATTTTGGGTGTACGAATAATATTACTGAGTATGAAGCGTGCATTCTGGGTCTGGAAGCTGCAATCGATCTTGGAATCTGTTTTCTTGAAGTTATGGGTGACTCTGCTCTAGTCATTTATCAAATCAGAGGCGAATGGGAGACAAAAGACGAAAAGCTTATCCCTTATCAGGCATATGCTTTGGAGTTGATTAAGTGTTTTGATGAGATAACTTTTCGCCATGTGCCACGTACTGAGAATCATGTGGCTGATGCTCTAGAAACACTAGCTTCGATGTGGCAAGTTAGATTTATCAACGAAGATCCAGTAATCAGTATTGAAAGGAGGACTGAGCCTGCCTACTTCCAGTCCATTGAAGAAGACTCAGACGACAAACCTTGGTTCCATGACATCTTGAACTTCCTGAAGAATCAAGAATATCCGGCCAACGCCTCCATTCTTGATAGGAAGACTCTGCGAAGATTGTCAGCCAAATTCTTCATCAGCAACGGTGTACTGTACAAAAGGAATCATGACATGGTCTTGCTAAGATGTGTTGATAAGCGGGAAGCGGATTTGTTGATGCACGATATTCATGAAGGAGCTTTTGGTACTCACGCCAATGGATATACTATGGCTAAGAAGATCTTGAGAGCTAGGTATTACTAGTTGACCATGGAAGCCGACTGTATCCAATACGCCAGAAGGTGTCACAAGTGTCAGATCTACGCTGATAAGATGCATGTTCCTCCGACATTGCTAAATGTTCTGTCATCCCCGTGGCCTTTTCCATGTGGGGCATCGACATGATTGGAGCTATTGAGCCTAAAGCCTCTAATGGTCATCGTTTCATCCTGGTGGCCATCGATTATTTTACCAAGTGGGTTAAAGCCGCTTCCTACGCCAATGTGACCAAGCAAGTGGTTGCCCGTTTCATCAGAAATAATATCATCTGTCGTTATGGAATCCCCAACAAGTTCATAACCGACAATGGGACAAATCTGAATAACAAAACAATGAGAGAATTATGTGACAATTTCAAGATTGAGCATCACAGTTCTTCACCCTATCGTCCCAAGATGAATGGAGCTGTCGAAGCTACCAACAAGAACATCAAAAAGATCCTGCAGAAAATGGTCAAGACGTATAAGGATTGGCGTGAAATGTTACCATTTGCCCTGCACGGATACCGAACTTTGGTTCAAACTTTGACAGGGGCAACACCCTTTTCTCTGGTATATGGAATGGACGCTGTCCTTCCCATTGAAGTAGAAATACCATCTCTGAGAATCCTGATGGAAACCAAGCTTGATGAAGCAGAGTGGGTCAGAGAGAGATATGATCAATTGAACCTAATTGATGAAAAGCGACTGACTGCTATGTGTCATGGGTATTTGTATCAGAAAAGAATGAAGAGGGCATTCGACAAGAAGGTCCGTGTTCGAGAATTTCGAGAAGGAGAGCTTGTACTAAAGAAGATTCTGCCATCTCAAAGGGATGCTCGCGGAAAATGGGCACCTAACTATGAGGGTCCATTTGTGGTAAAAACTGTGTTCTCAGGAGGCTCCTTATTCCTCACAATGATGGATGGTGAACAACTCACACACCCTATGAACGCTGACTCAATACGAAAATATTACGCCTAAAAACCCGCTAAGTCGAAAACCAGAAATGGCGACTTAGGCAAGAAAAGGGTATCCCGGTGGGTCATAACCTATGAAGGAGACTCAGGCAAAAGTTAGGGATTAAATAAGGAAAAAGAAAGAGCTCGCTAGGTCAAAAACTCGAAAGGACGACCTAGGCAAAAAAGAGCGTCCCGGTGGACTGAAAACCCGAGAGGGCGGTCTAGGCAAAAGTTAGGGACAAAGGCGTTTCACTGTGTCAGACCAAGTTGTCACCTATTTCCAAGAATTCTCGGAGAAGTTCAGTTTTCATTAACCCTCATCAGCAACAAAGATTTTAGGACTCTTAGTCTTTAGGAAGGATAGTGGTCACTAAATACGATGTAAACTTTTCCCAAATTGCCATTTTTCCAATTGTAATGTTCCATGGAACTTCGCTATTGGCAAGTTACCATTCTAATAAAATTATATTTTCGAGCCTTTCTTTGTTTACTGTTTATCATTGCTCTGTTATTTTCCTTGTTATGCAAAACTTCACTTATTCATTAATAATGGTTTTGAAAGCGGAAAATGTTTTTGAAAAAACCTTTTGAGAAAACATGATGAAATACAAATTTTTGCTTCGGCATTAAGAACTATTTAGTGAAATCAACGGCGTCCCTCAAAACTCTGGTCAGGATGAAAACACTGATAAATCATCCAAGCTTGTCATTGAAAAAAGACCGACAAATATTTCCCAGAATTGAAACATCTCAGTAGTGACCAAATGTCACGACGCAAAGGGATTCTCCCTTGTATCTTTTCAAATTTAGCTGAAAATGTGAAAATTGATTTCCCCAGTGAAGTAAGGACATTCCCAGAGTGATTACGGTCAGATTTCAGTGTGACTCCTTGTAGTGGGTGTGTCTTTGCTTCCACTCACTTTTCCAGTCCGTTGTCTCGTTGGGGCTGCTTTCTACATATCATTCGGCATTTCGCATTTGTGTGTCTTGCTTATTGGGTCCTTGTCTCCTGAAACCTCCTTTTGTTAGTTTGCAGACTTTTTGTCTATATCTTGTTGTGTCCAGTCTTTACCTGTGTGTGCCAGATTGTTGACTCTTTGATCACTACTCCCCAGGAGGTCTAGCCTTCAAACCCCAGTATTGACTACCGGATATTCTAAAATCCAATTCATGTTGGTATCCAAAATCCAGTTCATGCTGGTATCTAAAATCCAATTCATGTTGGTATCTAAAATCCAGTTCATGCTGGTATCTAAAAACCAATTCATGTTGGTATCTAAAATCCAATTCATGTTGGTATCCAAAATCCAGTTCATGCTGGTATCTAAAATCAAATTCATGTTGGTATCTAAAATCCAATTCATGTTGGTATCTAAAATCCAATTCATGTTGGTATCTAAAATCCAGTTCATGCTGGTATCTAAAATCCAATTCATGTTGGTGTCCAAAATCCAATTCATGTTGGTGTCCAAAATCCAGTTCATGCTGGTATTCAAAATCCAGATCATGCTGGTATCCAAAATCCAGTTCATACTGGTATCCAAATCCAGTTCATGCTGGTATCCAAAATCCAGTTCATGCTGGTATCCCAATTTCAGCTCATACCGGTACTCTTCCTAAACCAGGTCCTATTGTCATCCCAACCAACTCATATTGGTACCTTAGACCCTATCACCTCGTTCACCTTTGGCCTCATAGTCGTAGGTAAGCTTTGACCTCATAGTCATAGCCTTCTTTAACCTTTGACCTCATAGTCATAGGATTCCTTCTTATCCAAAATCTGGCTCGTACTGATACCCAAAGTTTGTCTCTGTCTTTTACTGGTTTTTCTTGAAAATCCCGTTTGAACTCTTCAACATAAGAATCCCCAGAAAATTCTTGGTAGTTTGTCTATCCTTCTATTCCAAATTGATCCCCAGTGGAGATCACATCTTCTTTCTGGTTTCAGGCCCAGTAAGGTTGGTTTTTATTTCCCTAGTATCGTCCGGTCATTTTTGCACTTGTCGACCATCTCCCTGGATCTTTCCCCAGTGGAGAACTCCTCTTTGGCTCCTATTTCCCATGAGGATCTGCGGGGTTTTCCCCCTTTATTTCTCTATCCCCAGTATTTTCGTTGAGTCTCCCCAATGAGTCTCTTTCGTTGGTTAGCTTGCATCCCCAGTGAGTCTTTCTGGTGGATACTTCCTTCATCCTTCCCTAGTAAAGCTCACCTGTGTTTGGTAGCTCTTTGGTGTCGTCTGTATTTTTGCACTATCATATCATCATACTAGAGTTCATGGAATGTCAGCATATGCATGTTTGTTGTTTGTCTTTAGCATCTGCATTCCATCTAAGGGCAAAATTTTCGGTTTGCTATATTTAAATATCTTCCACCTCGACGTCCCGAGGATTTCCATTCCTCGTGCCATCCGGTGAAGCTATTTAAATAGGGGCAACTGTTGTACCCCAAATTTTACCCCTTAGATGTCATATTTTCTTACACCTACATTTAGACCTCAAACATGTATGCATTGTTAACTAACCATTTCTTGTTGCAAGTTATTTCTTTTCATTGTGAAAGATAGGATTTACACAAAGACGACATGGTCTCCCTAAGACATTTTTTTGGCCAAACGCAACCATTTGAATCTACATGCATCCGAGAAGAACTTTTCAACAAGAAATAAAATGTTTCACCAAGACAAGGCAACCATTGCCTTTCATGACATGACAAAGTGTGATACCAAATCTTGATAAATTATGCCATGTGATAACAAACATCCTTAGAATCCATTTTTGGGCCTTAAAGATTTTTTTTCTCACAAGTGCAAGATTTTTTTCATGGAGATGAATATTTATCAAGTGTGACATATCAAAGTGGTGCCATGGGAGGATTTAATTTTGCAATGTCCTAAGTTTGTCCCGTAACATTTCTTTTTGAGGTCATGGACATATGGTTGTCTCAATTTCTTTTTGGGCCCAAAATATATTATTTGGATCAAAGGCTCTAAGTTATTGAAAAGTCCAAGTTGTGTTCCCGTATGATTTAAGAAGCAAGGCCTTGTATATATAATTAATCTATATGCATTTGTTAAGTGGAAAAAAAATCTGAAGATGCTTTGCTTAAAAAACAAGTCTTGTGAAGTCACTACGTATTACTCTTCTAAGCTCACCTATCACTGTTGAAATCAAAAGGACATTGAGATACCATATTGAATTAATGAAACAAAGAGGCTCAGCACAGAAGACCTGCATGCAGGAGTAGAGAGTTCGTATTCAAATTCGAATTATTACTCTTTTTTACTTTCTCTCTCATGGCACATCAAAAAGGTGGTTTTGAAATAACACTCAAAGATGAAAGTCACAGACTGTACCACCACCTCCTCCGCTGCATATTTTTTGACCAAAATCAACAGCTAAGGATTGATATACAAACCCTAATTCTTTACTCAGCAGACCATACAAACCCTAATCCTTTATCCTGTGGACAAACCAGCTACCCAAGACCCGGATCCACTTTGCTTGGCCTATAAAAGGAGCTCATTTCCCCCTTGTTGGACACACCAGAAATTGCCAAGAATTTCTCTCTAACTTCTCCCTCCATAATCTTGCAAGTAACACTCCAAAACTTGCAAGAACTTCACTACTTTTCATTTCCTCTGTAACCTAGAAACACATCACAACAAACACCCGAGAGAAAACCAAGAAACTCATCAAAACCTTTTCATTTGTCCATTTTTTCTAAGTTCTGCAAGTCACCTTCAAGTCTTGCAAGAACTTACCCTTTTCATTTCCTTCCCGTAAACACTCCAAACTTCCATCACTTTAACCACCACAAGTTCTTGTTCGTGCTGAGAAACTGGTTCTGTAGCAGTCGAGGGAGGAAAGCATCCACTATCTCCAGAAACACTCGCCTGTGAAGAAGCAGTGGACGTTCTCCACTAGGTATTACCCTACCTCCTTCTGTTTCCATTCTATGTTTGCACCATGTTATTATCTGAATCCATGATCATTTTGTTCCATTCTGTTATTGTGCTTGTTGTTGTTGTTTAGCGTTGTAGTTATTCTGCTCCATACATTATCATAATGTGATCTTGTTATCGTTGGATTATTGTTTTGTTTCTGTGGAAAATCATTAGCATGTTTAGTTCCATTTTATTTTTGGTAATTGTAACTGGTTCGTATGAAAGAAAACTAAAAATAAATAAGTAGTTTGTGGTGGCCCTCGCCACGTTAAATGTATGGCGTCCGCCACGTTGTTTTGAAAAGGAAAATATAATAAAATAAATAATGTGCATGCAAAAAGATATGTTAAAAAAAAAGGAGACCCCACCATAAGAAATAAAAAGAATAAAAAGAAATAGTGGTGCAAGCCACTTGGACAGGGTGGCACAAGCCACCTCTGTTACTAAGAAACCAAAGGGTGGCACAAGCCATGGGCTTTAGTGGTGTATGCATGGCGCCTGCCATGCATTTTGTGTGGCGGGTGCCATGCTGTTTTGTTTGTTTTTTTTTTTCCTTTAACTTAGTTTTTCTTTTACTAATTACTTATTCTAAAACATGCAACAAAAAATATTTATATTTTCATTCTAATCCTTTTTTTAAATGAAAGCCACTGATTCTTTTAATTTTGTAAAACGAACAAAAAGAGATTTTCCTTTTAATTATTCAGTAACTTGTGAATTTTTGAAAGTTGCTTCCTAACCTTAACAAACCTTACCATGAGAATATCATTCGTAGTTTTGTTCTCTGTTGAAATAGCATGACCTAAATTCAATTGTTTCTTGTTTTCAAACCATGAAATTTCTCCCTTCTGCTATGCCTGATTTGTTTTGTGTGACCACCAATTTCAAAGTGATTTGTTTTGGAAATATTGCCGTGATTCCTGAAAGCACTGTTATTAAACCAAACCCTACCATGAGAATGTTGGTTGTTTTTGTTCTCTGTTTAAAATCATATGACTTAATAATGTGACTACTGGTTCTGGCTTGAGTTTTTTTTATGAAATATGTGTGATGTGTAAAGTTCCGTTCCTGACTTTAGCAAAATCCTATTATGCAATGCTTTCTGTTGTGTTCTTTGATGATAAATTGCATATGCATTTGGTTTGAATTGTGAATGTCCTCTTTGCCATGCTTGCCATGTTTATTTGACCACATATCATTATTGTTTACCGTGTTCATTTTGGAATTCCATTTCGTATGTAAATTACTGCTTACTGCTTGGAATTATTGAACTTATGTTCCATCATATTTTCAACTGTTTATAACTCTTATTTATAAGAAGTTATTCCCCCACTTCCTTCCAAAGGAAAAGTCTTTCTATTGATTTCAAGATCATAGAAAGCTCATTATTACCTTGGACCTCATAGTTTTAGGCAACCTCCCTCATTGACCTCATAGCCAATAGGACCCCTCTTGAACTCAAATTCATAGAACAATTTATGCAACATTGACCTCATAGTCGTAATCAAAACTATGGCCTCATAGCCATTCTCCAATCTTGACCTCATAGTCAAAGTCTCTCTATTGACCTCATAGTCATAGAAAGCTCATTACCTTCCTTTGACCTCATAGTCATAGGACTTTCTCTCTTGACCTCATAGTCATAAAGCCATCTCTAATCTTCGACCTCATAGTCATAAAACTTTGACCTCATAGTCATAGCCCTCTCCCTTGGCCTCACAACCATCTTCCAACATTGACCTCATAGTCATACAAAGTCTCTCTATTGACCTCATAGTCATAGATAGCTCATAATCGCCTTGGCCTCATAGCCACCTAGCCTTTGACCTCATAGTCATTAACAATATCTTTACCTTACCCTTAGCAAGTAAACATAATATAACACAAGCTTAAACAAGAGGTTCCTGTAGAGTACTACAGATATTAAGGTTGCTAATACCTTCCCTTAGTATAACCAACCCCCGAACCTTAGATCTCCCCCTTTATGTTTTTTTAACGATCTTGAACCTTTTCTTTGGATAAATCAAAGTCGGTTGTAAAAGAAATGTGATGCAAATTAATTAATAATTTGTTATCCGATTTTCACCGCAACAGTTTCACTTGTACGTTGAGACTGATTCTACAATTGCAATCTGATAGGAGTCAAATCGAGATTATACTTGTATTTTTTCAAGAAAGCTTCGGACAAGTCTCTCCAGGAATGGATCTTGTTGTGCTCTAAACCCATATACCAGTCCAATGAAGCCCCAGACAAGCTATCTTGGAAAGAATGAACTAGAAATTCATCATTGTCAATATAGGATGCCATCTTTCTACAGTATATAGTCACATGACTTCGAGGACAACTCACCCCTTTGTACTTTGGCAACTCAGGAATCTTGAACTTCTGTGGCAATACAACATTCGAAACTAAACACAAGTCTTGGGCATCCATGCCAAAAGTAGAAAATCCTTAAATAACTCTGATTCTCTCCTCTAATAGCTTGTAGTCTGTAGGTTTGTTCTGATCAGCAGGTCTGACAAGAATCTGAGGATTCAGGAGCTGAGCTGCGGCTGAAGCAAGTACTCGAGGAGAAGCAAACTGATACTGATATACCAACCCAAAGTTAACCATCTGACCAGAAGTCTGACCCATCTAAACACCATACAGATAACTAGGAAGAGGCACCACAGCAGCGTAAGATGCCACAGGGTAGAACATTCAAGAATTGACATTCTGAACATCAGTTTGAGAATATTGAGATGAAACCGGAACACGAATAGGAGGGCCTCTGTACACATGCTCATCCTTATCAGGAGTCTCAACATCAGTTGACACAGGATTCTGGCGAGTCTGTACTTGAGGAATCTCATGATCGTCATTGTTTGTCACAGGAGGTGGAAGCGGAGTAGGCATGTCCCATGGGTAAGCAGCAAAATTCCCATTAGGCACAGGCATAGAAAAAGGTTGATAAGGCACAAAAGCACCACCTTTGGCAATTTGAGGAGTGAAATTCGGAGGCATTCCCTATGGATAGGCAGTAGGAAGCCTATTCAGACCAGGATGAGAGCTTGGTGGATTGACAATATGTTGAATCACAGTTTCGATTAGCGCTTCAACAACAACAAGAGAAGAAGTAACAACAGGAGTGATAATAGTTACATCAGTGGCGATTGCAACAATAAAAGTGGCAGCAACAGCATCCTTCTGAGCTCGAAAAAACTCCAAGATAACATCCATGTTAGTATAGAACTGATCCATCCTACCTTGAAACTGAGCCAATGTATCCTTATAAGCGGCATTCTCGAGTTCATAGTCACCCATGATCTTAGACTTGTTTGATCGAGTGAAATAGAGATGTCGAGTCATCGTCTTGCTACAAGGCGAAGATGGACAGTGTAAGCATTTTGTTTTTCTGGATGAGGGATGTGCATATGTATGCATGAATGAATGTAATGCATGCAAAAATAAAGTTTCAATTCCAGGAATTCTAGAACTTTTGTTTTTGTCAATAGTAATCGTAAAGCATACAAGTAAAGGCACAAAGATAAAATGGAAAGAAAACTTCTCATTTCATTCAATAGGGGAAAAAGTACAAGTCAATACAACTGAAAGATCTGCCTTTTGGGCTACAACAAGATCAGCCTGGATCCTTTCAAAAACCACCTTACAAATAGATAAGAAATGAAAAATAGCCCATGGGGTCTTGTGCGGCAGCACATTAGCATATGCATCCTTCAACAATCCTGGCAAGTCTTCAAGTGTGTGCTCAACAAATTTGGCTAGGCGAGCATGCCTCTCACTCCAATATTTCGCATCCTTCATGAGATTATGCAAAAAAGAATGATTAGGTCCTTGAAGGAGATCTTGTAGAAAGGCCTCTTTCTGATCCAAGAGGACTTGCAAATGGCAGCTTTGGCATTCCCACTGAGTAATCTCTAAGTTGAGTTGACTGATTTCCTCTCGGTTCTAATGCACTTGATCTTACAGCTTCTGGATCTCAATGAAGGTTTTGTCGAGTTCGGCTTAATGTTGAGAGAGGTCCTTCAACATCTGGGTAGCACGGTCTTGTTCACTCTGCAGCTTTGTCTTGTATTCTGATAGCTTTCCTCGGAGTTCTCCAAGTTGCTTATTGTAGCTCAATTCATCTTTGTAGGCTTGATACTGAGTGTTGGAAATTTGTCTCTTCTTTGAGGTGAGTCCATCATAAGTACCCTTCAGAGCATCACCCGCTTTCCTCCGCTTGTTCTGTTCAATTTCCACCTCTTTGAGAATGCGCTCCCTCTTCTGGCGAAGATCAATCCGTAAGCTTTCCTTCTCGGATGTGACTTTATCAAGGTTGAGCCGAAGATCAGCATTCTCCTTCTTTAACATCTCATTAGTCCGCGTGAGTTGATCAACTTCAGATGGAGGAGCAATTGCAATTTCGGGAAGCTTGACATTCATGGAAGGCTCATAAGGAAACGACAACAATATCTCTTTAACTCTTTCCTTAACCCATTGTGTGTAGGATTCTTTTGCTAAGCAGTTCTTCTTACCCAACTCAGCTCTTCCTTTATGGTGAATCTGTGTCTAAGCTGCACTAAACCTCTTCAGTAATCCCAGGTCATCAACCCCTTCATGAAAAATGAACTCTTCCACTTTCTCAGGATCTGGGTTGTCAAGCATAGGATACCCCAATTAGCGGAATACTAGTCTCGAATTATAGTTAATTCATCCCTTTGTATTGAGGAGTGGTACATTAGAGAATTTATTCTTTGAGACCACTTGAGAATACCAATACTTGAGAATACCAAGAAATATCATCGACAGTTAGAGACATGATCCTTTGAGACCACTTGAGATTTCCTTTGTTCTCAATGAAGGGACCCTTCTGCGGTAGGTGAGACATGAACCAACGATATAGCATAGGAGCACAACAGACGATAGGTCCTTTCTTCTTTTCATTCCTCGAATGAATAAAATAATAGGTATCAGCCAGGAGCTAGGAACATGATTCTTAGTCAAGAAGACATAGATGGCAGCTTGATCCACAAAATCTTCCATGTTCAGAAACAACACGATCCCATATACTAGCAAAGCAAGCACAACATTGAAGGCGTTCCAACTTCCAGCCTCAGCAAAAGAAATGGCCTTGTCTACCAGAAACTTTAAAGTGAGCCCTCGAGTACCATCCTTAGTCTTGAGATTAGTTTCCACATCCTTCTTATCAATGCAGAGAGCTTCAGCAGTGAGGTGAGGCTTTGGAATTCCGTTGGTGTAGATGAAGGGAACTTTATTCTTGATCTCAACCCCTAAGATATGAGAATACTTCTCAAGTGTAGGCGCTAACTGATAATCTTGAAATGCGAAACACCTTAGCGGCGGGTCATAGAACTGAACAAATGTATGGATGATAGTGACATTGACTTCAGTGTTGAGGATGGTCAGAAGATTACCATAGTCATCCTTGAACACAACGCTGGTATCCTCAGTCAGGCGGGATGCTAAACCTCTTAAAGTCTTCAACTTAGGCTCCACAAAATTGTAGCTAAAGATACCCCTGGAACAAGTACTCATCTTCTATGATTATGTCAACAAAGATCAAGCTCTCGAATACCCTGGAAATGCACATGCAAAAATTAATTGATATGATGAAATGATATGCAACACAATAATCAAGAAGCCAATCACAGTCTAAATAATTTGGATAATCTGCATATATCATTCTGTGTAGGTGCAAAGGTCTGACGTGTATGAGAGAACAAAAGGTATGAAGTGTCTTGGTTTCCTGCAAAAACCCAATATCCCTTCACAAGTGTGTTCTAGTTTTCCAAATGTGGTCCCTAGAAGGTCTCCCAGAGTCATGGAATCAAGTGAAAATACCCGCTGTAACAAATTCTCGTGGGACAAAAGTATTCTCAAGTGAAACTAGTTTGGGTGTGGCTCTCATGACAACCCAATGCACGAAATGCAGGCGACACGACTATCCACGATTCTATCCTGTGTATATGCTCAAGCCCAAGTATAGAGTTTATCTCTCAAGTAACATCAACCCATCCCAACAACAACATAAAATAGAGCAGATATCCAGAGTATGCAGCATATGAATATTTAAAGTAGTAAAGAATGCAGTAAATAACATTAAGACAAAGCAAGTAAATCATAAAGATAAACACTCAAACAAACAAAAAGCAAACAAAACTAGGCAAGACCCCAACTTGTGAGAGCAAGGACTCCCCAGCAGAGTCGCCAGCTGAAGCTAGCAGGATTATACTGTGAGTGCTACTTCACCATGAGATGTTTTGCATGATGTCAAAACATTGCAACTACTTCATAGTTTAGTATATTGGACAGCAGCTCTGAGTTTGTGTGTAGCACCCTTGCATTAGAGGTCTTTGGAATCATTAAAAACAACTTCAAAATTGTCCAAAATCATGAAAATCAGTTTCTGCACAAAAATGCACTGCATGTGCCGGCACATTCGCATTTCAGGCCGACACATGTAACTCATTATTTAAGCCAGTAGGTTCTATTTGGTTTTGGTCGACACATAACTTCTTCAGGTCGGCACATACTGGAAGTTTCAACAGTATGTGTCGGCACATACGTGTTTCAAGCTGACACATTCACTGCCCTAAATAAGGTTGTAGGTTCTATTTCTCTTGGGTCGGAACATATGCCCTTTCAGGTCGGCACATGCTGGTATTTTTGACAGTATGTGCCGGCACATCCATCGTTCAGGTCGGCACATGCTGTTAAGTTGGTCAATTCTGTCAATTTTTTTTCTCCAAAAATTACCTCTTTGCCACCAATCTTCCAAAACTATAAATACATCTTTCATGCTTCATTCCAAATTGGCGATACAATAAAATTAGCCTGCATTTGCTTATCATCTTCAACATCCGTCCTATGTCTACACACTGACAAATAACACATAATAATATTTTGTTCGGGTGTCAGCTAGGCGAAGGCCTGATAACGTCCGATTAGGTTCTTGAGTAGCCGAGAATATCAGGTTGAGATTTGTAGGGGTCTTCATCCAGAAAAATCGTGGGTTTGTCGTCTAAGATCGTATGAAGATTTGGGGGTTTACGTGCAAGACGTTCAAGAGAGGATTGCGACGTTGTGAAAGCCTTTGGAGGTAAAGTACGCAAAGGACCATTTTGAGATAAAGAACGCAAACAAAGTAGCGGAGAACGACGAATTAAATTGAAGTCTTGTGGAATAATCGGTGCAATTGATCGTGCGCAAAAGCTTTGGAGATAAAGAATGCAAAGGAGTAGTAATATCGACAAGTAAATTATCTTCCATTGTTATCTTGGTCTTACTCAAGATCAAAAGAAGAAAAAGGGTTGAGATCAACATCAGAACCAGTAGTGTTTGTATGGTTGCTCTGAACACTTTTCTTGTATATATACTTTTTACATAGTAAGAAAGTATCCTAATTTCACATTGGAAATTATGTGCAGACGTACCCACACGCGAGAACGGAAGTGGGGAAATGCATGAACAAATCCTTGTGTCGATCTCTCTATTATCTCTTTACTCACTTTATTTTTCATTACGCAATTTGTCAAATAACATTGATTAATCGATCGACTTGTAAGAATTTTCCTGTGATCTTTCTGTTTTAAACTTGATTGTTGATTAGCTTATAATCAATTGTGATTATAAGTGGTTTTCGTATCAACAACAATACAAAGGAAATTCTGAAAAATTCGTTCGCACACCAAGTGTTCGATAAATTGCATAGTTCATTATTTTTGCTTATTATCATTGGAAATAGCATTACTAAGTTCATTATTTTAAACGAGTAATAACATGATATTTGATTAAAGGTTAATTTTGATTGTTTTGTTTGTCATTCCATATTTGGATTTGCATATCCGTGTTCCAATAACTAGGTTCGTATAGATGACTTTTATCGAGCCATACCAAAACCTTATCTGCGCTCTCTTTTTCTAACAACTTTAAAAACCCAAATTTTATTTGGTGATTTTGGCTTGGTGTCTATTCACCCCCTCTCTAGACAAGACGTCGTCGTCTAACAAGTGGCATCAAGAGCCTGGTTCATTCCGTGCTTCGAAACACTTATTAGAAAATGGTTTACAAACCTAAAGGGGACTATAAGAGAGCTCCAATTTTCACGGGAGAAAACTATATTTATTGGAAAGCTTGTATGAAAATTCATGTGAGGTCTTATGATAAGGGTGTTTGGGAGGCCATTCAAAATGGTCCTACACCGATAACACATCACGTTGATGGTGTTGATGTTCCTAAGCCCGAAGCACTATGGAATGAGGAAGATAATAAGAAGTGGGCATACGATTGGAAAGCGAAAAACATTATCGTATTGCTCTTGGTGTTGATGAGTTTTATCGCATTTCTCATTGTGTGACTGCTAAGGACATGTGGGAACTAATGAGGTCAAACAAGCCCAGATTAACACACTTAATCAAGAATTCAAACTTTTTTGCATGAAGCATGGTGAAACCATTGCTCAAATGCAAAAGCGGTTCTCATATCTTATTAATCGTTTAAACTTGTTGGGTAATCCTATTTCCAATGATATTGCTACTAAAAAGATTTTGAGATGTCTTACTAGGAATTGGCAACCGAAGTTTACGACCATCAAAGAAGCCAACGATCTTACAACACTTGATCTCACCACCTTGTTCGGTAAATTAGAAGAATACGAGCAAGAACTAAATTGCTTAGATGAACATGAAAAGAAGCTTTAGAAATAGAAGAAAAAGGAGAAGGAAGCCAATAAGGAGGAAGTAATGATGTCTAAAGCTCTTAGGACTTCAAATTCTAGATCCTCAAAGGAAGAGCACGATAATGATAGTGACTCGTGTGATGAAGAAAACTCGGATGATGAGAAAATGATACTTTTTGTTAGGAGATACAATCAATACATTCGAAAGAATGGTGTCAAACACTCTGACAAAAATCTTGTGAGATTCAAACAAAAATCTACATCCTCCAAAGATAAAGACAACAAAAAGGACAAGGGAAAAGGTATATGCTATGAATGCAGAAATCTGGGTCATTTTAGACCGGGTTGTCCATCTCTTGTTAGTAAGAAAGGAAAAAGCCAATAAGACAATACTAGGAAGCCTAGAAAGGCTTATGTTGCTTGGGATAGTGAAAGTGATGCCTCAAGCAAGAAAAGCTCAAGTGAGAGTGATGAAGAAGCTAATTATTGTTTCATGGATAATCAACGACAAGGGAAGAAAAATAATGTTGAGTGTCTTAACTCTATGATTGGAAAATGGATTCTCGATAGTGGATACTCAAGACACATGACGGGAGACATCTCTTTATTCTCCGACTTTGTGGCGAAGAAGAAAGGGTATGTGTCTTACGGTGATAACAACAAAGGTGCCATACTTGGAAGAGGTAGTATAGGTAATCCCTCAACTATTACTATCTCAAATGTTATGTTAGTAGAAGGCCTTAAACACGACCTTCTTAGCATTAGTCAATTATGTAACAATGGTTAAAAGGTAACTTTTACCAAAATCGTTGTATAATTGCACATAATGAAAAGAAGGATTGTATGTTTAATAGTGTAAGGGTGTCATACCCCAAATTTTGACCACTAAGATTTCCCATCATTGTGCAAATCATCATCACAATATGGATGAACCATCATGCCTCATCAATCTCCTCAGAGATGTTTGAGCATTCACTACAATCAAGGACTAGGGTTTCAAGCCCTCTCAGAGCATTTAGACAAAGGATCAATCAAGAAATGACATGATTTTCAACTTGTCTAACCTCTCAAACATCCACAATGGATCAAGAGGACTCCCACATCAAGGATCAAGTACAAGGCTGCAACATTCCAAGTGGATTAAGCCTCAAGATCGCCAGTGTCACCAAATTAGGGTTTTGGTTGACCAGGGCCTCCAGATGGAATTTTTCCTCCGGGCATGAGCCAATGCTTCAGGGCATAACCCAAGATACTCCAACGGTCCTCATGGACCCCATCATCAAGTCAATTTAGCCTTAGGGGATGCATTCACCAAAAAAATAGGAATTAGGGTTTCTTGACCTAATTCACCCCTAAGTTGACTTTTGGGACAAAGCATGAGCCAAAACCTCAAGACATGATTTGAGGGTCCCTAATACACTACATTGATCCATTTGGAACAATGGATTGATCCAAGAAGCTTGATTCACAAGTTTCAAGTTCATCAGAACCACAGTTAGGGTTTTGCGGAAAAAAGTCAACTGTGCCTTTGACTTTTGACCAGGACATGCTCCCAAACCTTGGGACAAGATTCAATACACCCTATAACACCTATGAAATCAATCCATCAAGTTTGATTTAGGTCAAGGACTTGATTTCATAGAGGATCGCACAGTTTAGAATTCATCTGATAAAAAGTCAACTGTGCCCAAAAGTCAAAGTTTGACTTTTTGATTTTTTGATCAATTATGGTTCCCTAACCCTAAAATGATGTTAATGTGTGATTGGAATCATCATTCATCAAGAAAAATCAAGAAAAGTGGGATAACTTGTAAAAGGGGTAACCATAAAAAAACTTAGAAATTTTCTAAGTTATGGAACAAAGTGGCTAGGGTACCAACTTCCAAGGATCATAACTTGTGATCCAAGCAACAATTTTGGCTGATCCAAAGATGGATTTGTAGCTCTCATGGCATACTTTAAAAGTGTAAACTACACCTCATTCCAATTCTTCATGGATTTTTAGTTATGGAGTGACCAAAATGACGAAAACATGAAATGTCACTTTTTCCAACACTTAGTGAAATTTTCACTAAGTCAGAATCTGTTTCACTTTTTTCAAAATGTAGGCGAATTTTTCACTTGGATCCAAAAAGTGTCAAGACAAACTATGATCACACATATGTTGTATCATATGAGAGCTTTCCAAAATGGCCAAGAACTCCATCAAATTCCATTTGAGCTAAGAGTTATGACAATGGCAATATGCCTTGCTGCAACTGTCATGGCAAGGCAGATTTGTGCATTTTGCTCGATTTGATCAAATTGTGCAAATGACAAATAAGTTTATCCATCTGAACACCTCAGGGGGAGACCAAGGAGGAACAAACACTGATTCATAAGCCTCCCAAGTCTTTGGAACTAAAAGTAGCATGTCAAACCTAAAAATGCCTAAAAGGGGGACAAGACTCCAATTTTGTTTTGGAGCATCAATGGATGCACCAAGGTGGCATGAACTGAGCCTTTTCCAACTGAATGAGTCAAGGATGATCTCTGAACTAGGGGATCGAAGGCCTATGATCTAACCTCTAGTCAATGGCTAGAGGAGACTTAAGATTCCAAAGTGATGCAATTGGACAATGAGTTTCTGCAGTTGCCATTCACTATTGCTTGCAAAAAAAACTTGCTCTACTCTAAATAGAGCTCATTTGTGCTCAATTTAAGTACACCAAAGGCCTACAACACTTGCCTTTCTCAAAATCATCTTCTCACTCTAAAAAATGCCTTTCTTAGCAAGTCACTATCGAATTTTTCAGTAGAGAGCAATTCCACTCAAGCCAATTGCTCTAACACCTCATAAACATCATATGTGAGCTGTTCAACACTAAACACACAACTGTAACACTGATTTCTCAGAATCACCAGCCAGTTGCTCAAGTTTTCAACCAAGTTGCAGTTGAGATACCATGAAGTGATCCAACCATTTCCAATCAAGTCCAAGCATTCAAACACACTCCATATGGTGTAGGGAAGCTGTCCAGATCATCACAACTCATCTGTAACACCTCTAACTCAAAAATCAAATTGCTCTTGCTGTCACGACCTTCAAGTAAGCCTAAACTTAGTCATCTCTTAATCTATGCATATTTCCTCGCACAATACTTTTACCAAATGTTCATAATCATGCATAGAATGTTTCCCCTCAATTAATTGCTTTGTTTGAATCGTGTATCAAAATTCACAACCTTCATGCAAATTTTAGGGTTCTTGAGGTTTTGTCTTGATTTCTTATTCCATGCTTAAAATAAATGAAATTAAAGACCATAGACATGATCGTGAGGTGACAACGAGTAGATTGATATGTGGATTCTGTGATTTCATCAAGTATTCAGTGAGATTGGATAGAAAATGCAAATCTGAGCAAAACTCCCTTCGCGCGTGTTCTTGGCCCATGTTCTTGGCGCCTTTTTCACAAATTTGAATTTTTGAATTTTGTGAATTTATTTAATTGATTCAAAAATTAATTTCTCTCTGAGTTTTAATGATTTTGAGTTGATTCTTTTTTTAATAATTCACAAAAATGTTAAAGTATTTTATTTTACCAAAAATTACCAAAAAATTATTTATTTCATATACTTGATATTTTAGCAAAGAATTAATCTTTTATTTTATTTTTAACATTTAAAATAT
This sequence comes from Lathyrus tuberosus, assembly GCA_022829125.1. Classification (NCBI taxonomy): domain Eukaryota; kingdom Viridiplantae; phylum Streptophyta; class Magnoliopsida; order Fabales; family Fabaceae; genus Lathyrus; species Lathyrus tuberosus. The sequence continues at coordinate 1,780,650 of JALAZF010000309.1, read as the reverse complement.
TTTTTCCTCCTTGATTTTCCAAACTTAATTGGTTTCCAATTATTTTGTGGATATAAACATGATTTTTAAAACATTGATCCAAGATCATCACTCATTTTTCACATGTTTCAATACTTTTTATTAATTTTTTTAACAAAATTAATTCCATTTTTAACAAAATTAGGGTTTTGATTAATTCCACCCTCACAAATCTTTTTAAAACACTTTGGGCCTCTATTAGAGTGTAAGACTCATCCCCTTTGTAAATGCACCACTTTTTGGGCCTCAGTCATTGTATAAGTCCCACTGTATTTTCAAAAAACAACGGCGTGATCGTCGCCTTTTTAACAAAACCAATTGGGCCTCTCCTCGAGCTATAAGTCTCATTCCTTTTCAAAAACAAAAACTTTGGGCCTCTAATAGAGTGAAAGACCCAACCCCTTTTTGAAACCAAAGTGATTTGGGCCTCAGAGGTTGTATAAGACCCACTGTGTTTTCAAAGACCTCGACGCGGTCGCCGTTTTCAAACAAATAACCCTGGGCATCTCCTTGAGTTGTAAGTCCCATCTCTTGTACAAAAATAAACTTTGGACCTCTAATAGAGTGTAAGACCCATCCCCTTGTACATAAAAACTTTTTGGGCCTCACTTATTGTATAAGTCCCTCTGTACAGGTTTCAAGACAACGATGCGATCATCATTAAAACTTAGGCCTCTCCTTGAACTGTAAGCCCCAACAATCTTTTCAAAGCACTTTCTCCTTTGATTTTGAATTCAAATATATGTTGTTATCAAAACTTTCTTTAATTTCTTTGTTTAATAACTAACAAAACAGCATGGAAGCTCTACAACGGGTAAGTGTTTATCCGCTTTCATTTACCGCTTTCATATGTATATAACTGTATTGTGGGGCTGTTTCACTGTAAGTCTTCTTTCACATCCTTTTATATACTTGCCATATATCCACGATGTAATACTAGTATAGTTATTTAGAGTTTTCCCCGACAACTACGTCTAGAACTAGGTAAAGCCCTGTTGGTCACTCTCGAATACAAACAAAACTAGATCCCCCATAGGATTCCAGATACAGTCTTCCCTTTTCTTGGGGTTAAACAATATTGAACAAAGAGAAAGGCAGTATTCTCGGTGAACCTTTTCTCAGACTGTCACCTTTAGTGTTGGTTCTTGGATTGGCTAGAATTTTGGTGAAACAAAGTTGTTCAATGTTGATGTCACATGGGTGATGTCTTAACATTGAGTCTTAACATTGGATAATAATAAGTGTTTAAGTTGGATGTCTGATGTCACATGCGATGTTGTGACATCAGGTCTACAGAAGATTAATAACATCAGGTTTAGTGATGTTGTTAGGGTTTGCATTTTAGCTGGATATTGGGAGAGCTGTCAGTCTCATTGGATGCGAATATCTTGGAGGAGATATTTTCTGTTACAAACAGATTTGATGCAGATTTGTGGGAGTGTTTAAAGGCTGAAGATTTAAGAAGATTTTGAGAGAGAAAATCTGTTTTGAAGATTCAGTTTTAAATAACAAATCAGGTCAGATATTGTAGGAGGTCCAAGCCCAATTCAAATAGCTATATAAAGCGCATTAATCCTGAAGGAAAAGGAACGAAGAAAGAGAGCTAAAGACTGAGAGTCGTTTAAGTCTTCGTGTTTGTAAACCATTCGAGTGTGAATTGGTGTTGTTGTTTTGAGTTGTTCTTGATCAAAGCTGTGAAGCAGAATCAAGTTGTGTTTTTCAAAGTGTGTGATCTTTGAATTATATCACTGAAGTGATTTAGGGATTGAGTAGTGTTCTCATACCTAAGTGGTCTCTTAGGTAGAAGGTTCATTAAGTAGAGATTAAGTTTAGAAGATGTCAACTGGGTTGTTGAGTCTGTAAGTTAATTCTACTGATAGTGAAATTCATCCCTGGCTTGGTAGCCCCCAGACGTAGGTCGTTAAACCGAACTGGGTGAACAATTCATTGTGTTGTACTCTTCTGTTGTTTTACTTTGTCCATTGTAGAGTGTGTTGTTGTGACATCACACGTAACATCACATATCTGGTACCAGAATTTCAATTGGTATCAGAGCAGGCATCCTGCTCTGAATCTGGGTGAGATCTAGGGCTGATACTTTATGGTAAAGATGGACAAGGAAGTGGGTGGATTTGTGAATAGACCCCCTATTTTGGATGGCTCTAATTATGATTATTGGAAGCCAAGGATGATTACCTTTTTGAAATCCTTGGACAACAGGGCTTGGAAGGCTATCATAAAAGAATGGAAAGCTCATGTTGTTGTTGAGAAAGATGATGCTGGGAAAGAAAAAGAAGGCAGCTCAAAACCGAAACCTGAAGAAGAATGGTCCAAGGAAGAAGATGAGCTTTCCCTTGGTAATTCCAAAGCTTTAAATTCTATTTTCAATGGAGTTGACAAGAAAATATTCAGGTTGATTAATACCTATGAAGTTGCCAAGGAAGCTTGGGACATCTTGAAGACTACTCATGAAGGAACTTCAAAGGTTAAGATGTCAAGACTTCAACTTCTGACATCAAAGTTTGAAAGTCTAAAGATGAAGGAAGATGAAACTCTTCATGACTTTTATATGAGTATTCTTGGGCTGTCCAATGCCTCTAGTGCTCTTGGAGAAAAGATGACTAAAGAAAAGCTGGTGAGGAAAATCCTTAGGTCCCTTCCTAAGAGATATAAGATGAAGGTGACTGCTATTGAGGAAGCTCAAGACATCAGCAAAATGAGAGTTGATGAGCTAATTGGATCTCTTCAAACCTTTGAGTTAGGGTTGAATGAAGAGGAACCTGAGAAGAAGTCCAAGAGTATAGCTTTGGTCTCCAGTTCTGAAGAAGCCAAGAAAGGGAATGGTGTTGAATCTCAGGAGGAGCTGTCTCAGGCCATTGCTATGCTGGGAAGACAGTTTAACAAGGTTTTCAAGAGGATGAATAAGAACTACAAACCTAATGTCAAGAACATCTCCTCTGACATCAGCAAGTCAAAGGAGAAGGATGAAGAGAAGACTGCTCAAGACAAAGGGATTCAATGTTTTGAGTGTGAAGGATATGGACATGTCAAGAAAGAATGTCCTACATTCCTTAAGAAACAGAAAAAGGGCATGACAGTTTCCTGGTCTGATACTGACAGTGAAAGTGAAAAAGAGTCAGCCAAGCATGTCAAAGCCTTGACTGGGACATGTGTGACTGATGGTGAATCAAGTGATGAGGAACTGACTTTTGAGGAGTTAGCAGCCTCCTATCATGAGTTATGTCTGAAGAGTGCAGAAGTATGTCAAGAAAGTGAGAAACAAAAGAAACAAATTGTTCAGCTTGAGACTGTCAAAGCTGATCTTGAAAATGAAGTCTTGTTGGTTAAATCTCAACTTGATCAAATGACAAAATCTGTTAGAATGTTGAACAGTGGATCTGATACTCTTGATAAGATCCTTCAAGCTGAAAAAGTAGCAGGAGACAAATCTGGCTTAGGATTCGTTGAGGAGAAAGTTTCTACTGAAGCTAGTACTTCAGGAACCAAAAAGGACATGTTTCAACCAATATCTCAACATAACAAAAAGAGACATATTCCTAAATCCAAGCAGGTTTCTCACCAACAACATCAGAATGTTGGGAGAAGGGATGCTCATGGTTCTCATCAAGGGAAGGTACACACTTATGGAGCCAGGCAATATATGCCTCCTCAATACCATAGGAGTATGCAGGCTCCTAGGTTCTACATGTTCCATCAGATGTCTCAACATCAGGGGAATAAGTATAGCTTTGAATATAATAATGATGTGCCTCATTATTATGGAAGAAGGAAGCCACATCACCATAGAAGACAGCCTAAGAGACACAATCCTCACTACAAGAGACATGCAAACTATGGAAGAAAACAACACCAGAACTATGGATGGCAGCCACGACAGTTTCATCATCAAGGTGGCAGGAAATTTAACAACTTCAGAAAAGAAAGAGTAAGGTGCTTCTACTGTGGAAGATTTAGCCATATACAATTTTCTTGCTTCAAGCTTCATGGTTATCCAAAGTCTATCCCTCAACCTAGACAGAAGGATAACAGGCCCAAGGTTGTTAAGCAGTGGGTTCCTAAAGAAGAGGTTAAATGTCTATTGGCTCACTTTTCAGATAGACACTCTGCTAAGGATGGATGGTATTTTGACAGTGGTTGTTCAAAGCACATGACTGGATTCAAAAACCAATTGGTGGAAGTCAATTCTTGCGCCTCAATTGATGTTACCTTTGGAAATGGAGAGAAAGAGGTGGTGAAAGGTGTTGGAAAAGTGAAGTGTCATGATGGACCTGATCTTGACAATGTGCTTCTTGTCAAAGGATTGAGTGCTAATTTAATAAGCATAAGTCAGCTGTGTGATGAAAGGTGTAAGGTCAGCTACACCAAAGATGAGTGTGTGGTGACAAATGAGCAGAATGAGGTAGTGATGAAGGGAATAAGATCCAGAGATAATTACTATCAATGGGTACCTCAAGTGGACAGCTTATCTGGTGATGTTAAGGTTGATGTTGTAACATCAGATTGTGACAACAAGTGTGAAAGTCTGCTAAAAGGTCAATTAGGGTTAATTACTCTTAATGAGAATCCTTTTAAATTTTTAAAATGAAAGTTTATTTGGAGGGAGAAACTCATTGATTGGTCTTTAAGGGATACACAAAATCAGGCGCCTTACCTTAGACCATCATTCCCTATTGTAGCAATATCACATTTCATCAAAGCTCATATCTCCCTACTGTTCATCTCCTTCAACAAGAAGAATCATCTGTCTCTGAACCTATACTGCTTCAAGGGAACCATGTCAAAACAGATGTCTTCTCCATCAAAGAAAACTATTTCTTAAAGCTCGTCGCGGGAAAAAGTTAGGGTTTCTTCAGACGAAGGTTCTGCAGATGATACTATGAACATAGAGCCTATTTCCATGATGCTCCCAGAGTCAGTTAAATCTAGACCTTCTAAATTTGTTTCAAAAAGGGCTGCGACTACCTTTAGAGATAATGAAACAAAGAAGCTTATTACTAGTGTTCTATTTAGTGATAAAACAACACCTAGGTCATCCACTTTTCAAACTGTTGAAGAAAAGTTTGATGTTGACAAGGAAATGGGTAATCTAGCTACCAAAATCCTGGACAAAGGTATACCTGTGAAAGGAATTTCTGTACCCTTGAATCAGATGCCTGTAGAAAAGGTTGACATGCAAGGAGTTGATTCAGATCTTTATAGACTTGTTATGTCTGTTATTGAAGATTCTGAAGTGGGAGTGGAAAAAGATGATGTGCATGAGGAAGCTAATGTTAAGGCAGATGTTAGAACATCACCTATTGAAACTACTCCTGGTGAAGAAAAGAATAAGGATGTGATCAATGTGGTTCAGTTATCTGGTGATGAAGTCATTGGAAATGGTGTTACAAGTATTGCTAAGAGACTGAAGACAAGGAAAGGAAAGACTGTTGAATCCTCTCCAAAGAAGTCTTCTGAAGGCAAGAAGAAAACTGTTGTTGGTCCTACAAAACCTTGGAGCAAGGTTGCTACATCCTCCAAAAAGAGGAAGATAAGGGAAGATTCTGATTCTGACTTTGATGATGTTCAAGACATCACACCTGTCAGAAAAACAATTTTGAAGAGAATCTCGGACAAAGTTCCTGAAGTGCCAGTTGACAACATTTCCTTTCATTATGCCAGCAGTGCATCAATGTGGAAATTTGTATGTCAAAGAAGACTAGCCCTAGAGAGGGAGCTTGGGAAAGAAGCTTTAGAGATGAAGGATATTATGGAGCTGATTAAGGCTGCTGGATTGGTGAAGACTGTTTGTAGGTTCTCCAAGTGTTATGACAGTCTAGTTAAGGAATTTATGGTCAATATTCCTATGAATATTTCTGAAAAAAAAGTATGGATTTCATGAAAGTGTTTGTGAGAGGCAAATGTATTGAATTCTCTCCCGAGGTTATCAACAATTACCTAGGAAGAAAAGAAGAAGAGTTTGTAGAGCTAGAAGTCACCGATAATGATGTCTGCAAGGAAATAACTGCTAGTCAAGTTAAAGTGTGGCCCTTGAAAGGAAAACTGCCAACTAGCAAACTTAGTGTTAAGTATGCTATCTTGCACAGAATTGGAGCTGTAAATTGGGTGCCAACTAATCATAAAACCACAACAGTTGTGGGATTAGGTAGGTTTATCTATGCTGTTGGGAAGAAGATCAAGTTTGACTTTGGAAGCTACATCTTTGAGCAAGTGGTGAAACATGCTGAAACAAATGCTATCAAGTTACCTATAGCATTCTTATCCCTTGTTTGTGGAATCATCTTGGAGAAACATCCGGAAACTTTAACAAGTTCAGATATAGCTTGTAAGAGGGAGTCAGCCTTGTCCTTGCATCCTAAGTTGTTTGCTGGACATCATGTTCCAGACATTGTTGTAACATCAGATGCTGGTGGCAAAAAGAGTACCAAGGCTGAATTACTTGAAGAACTGAAGGACACATGCAAAGATCTTGATGAGGTCATTAGAACTAGCACAACAAGAAAGATGAAGATAGAACTGCTGATAAAATCCTTGGAACAAGGTGATGGTGATAAAGGTGCTAATGTCAATACTGAAAATTCAGAATCTGAAGATGATGAAGATGGGGCCAGCTCTGATGAAGACTGGTTTCCTTGCTTCTTTTTCTAGATAGTAGTTTAGTTTTATTTTTTTGCTGTGCCTAATATGTAATTTGAATATTGTGCCTGTTTATGCACTATTTATGTTTTTATGTTCTATGATTTATCTTGTCTTGCATGCTGACTGTAGACTGACAATGAGAGCTAGCTTAGGACTAACTGGTAGTTAGTAGATGGTTTTCCAATTATGGCTAAAAAGGGGGAGAGTTAGCCAAGCCCAGATGTGCTGCAGAAGTTGAGGGGGAGTTTGTGCAGCTGTGTGCAGCTGGAAGATGATTCTGGTTTCGAGGGGGAGCTGGACCCTTTGCTGAGCTGATGAAGTATGTGCAGCATTTTGAGGTAGGAGCTGTTTTGTAGGAGAATTGCTAACTGCTAGGAGTTTTTAACTGTTTTAAAATAATTGTATCCGCTACTGAAGTCTCTGATGCAGAGATTGAGACTCAAGGCATGACTCAATGTATGAAGAGCTGGAGCAATGCAGAGATTATTTTAGCCAAAATTAGCCAAAGGGGGAGATTGTTGGTTTTTGGATTGACTAGAATTTTGGTAAAACAAAGTTGTTTAATGTTGATGTCACATGGGTGATGTCTTAACATTGAGTCTTAACATTGGATAATAATAAGTGTTTAAGTTGGATGTATGATGTCACATGCGATGTTGTGACATCAGGTCTGCAGAAGATTAATAACATCAGGTTTAGTGATGTTGTTAGGGTTTGCGTTTTAGCTGGATATTGGGAGAGCTGTCAGTCTCATTGGATGCAAATATCTTGGAGGAGATATTTTCTGTTACAAACAGATTTGATGCAGATTTGTAGGAGTGTTTAAAGGCTGAAGATTTAAGAAGATTTTGAGAGAGAAAATTTGTTTTGAAGATTCAGTTTTAAATAGCAAATCAGGTCAGATATTGTAGGAGGTCCAAGCCTAATTCAAATAGCTATATAAAGCCCATCAATCCTGAAGGAAAAGGAACGAAGAAAGAGAGCTAAAGACTGAGAGTCATTTGAGTCTTCGTGTTTGTAAACCATTAGAGTGTGAATTGGTGTTGTTGTTTTGAGTTGTTCTTGATCAAAGCTGTGAAGCCGAATCAAGTTGTGTTTTTCAAAGTGTGTGATCTTTGAATTATATCACTGAAGTGATTTAGGGATTGAGTAGTGTTCTCATACCTAAGTGGTCTCTTAGGTAGAAGGTTCATTAAGTAGAGATTAAGTTTAGGAGATGTCAACTGTGTTGTTGAGTCTGTAAGTTAATTCTACTGATAGTGAAATTCATCCCTGGCTTGGTAGCCCCCAGACGTAGGTAGTTAAACCGAACTGGGTGAACAATTCATTGTGTTGTACTCTTCTGTTGTTTTACTTTGTCCATTGCAGAGTGTGTTGTTGTGACATCACACGTAACATCACATATCTGGTACCAGAATTTCATTTAGAAATTGCCAAAGAAACTCTCCTCCCCAGAGTTGATCTATTCTCCATGAATGGCATCTCTTGAGTTTCTTCCAAATTCTCGAACTTTCCTGGAATGATCTCTTCTCTGTGAATTGCATTTCTTGAACTTCTCTTGGTTTGGGGACCCACAGGCTTCCTAAAAGCATCCTCGCCTCCTCTTGGGCGTTGTACAAGGACCCTTTGGCTTCATAAAAGTTCTCATGCCTTCTCTTGGGCTTCGTACAAGGACCTTCACGACCTCCTAAAGGTATAGGACAGAACTTAGTCATCCTTCATTAGAGCTGCCTTTCTAAAAGGAGTCAAAACCTTCAGACCAATTTTAGGGTTGATACTCATCCCTTAAACGAGTCGGCCTCCTCTTGGGCATCGTTCAAAAGATAAAACTCTACCAGTAGACTTGGACAATCTAATTCCCTTGAGTCTCGAAGACATTCTCAAGTACCTTTCAAACATAGGAGAAACCCCAGGTTCTGGATTAATATCCAGCCGAGTTAGAACTTTGCGGGTTATAAAACCCCGTCTTTCTCCCAAAATTCCCCAACCCAGGTCAGATAACACTATCTCAAACCAGAGCCTCAAGGTTTATGGTCTATCAATTCCTTTTGCATTCCCCTGCAAGGATTGTTTCCCTTCCTGGACCTGCCTCGGGATCTCAAGAATCCCCGGCAGAAGTATAGCCTCCTCTTAGGCTTTGTATAATGATCCTTCCTCAGTAAAGTCAGCCTCCTCTTGGGCTTTGTACAATGATTCCCCCTAGCGGAGTTAACCTTTTCAGACTCTCTTGTTGAGTCCATCACTTTTCAAGACTCTCTTGTTGAGTCACTTTCCTTTTAGCCTCTATCTCGGGCTTCGTATGAGATAGCAAATCACTCTCTTGTTAAGTATAAAAGACTTTGTTGTTGAGTCAATCAACTTGTCGGACTCTCTTGTTGAGTCAACCTTTTTTTAGCCTCTGTCTTAGGCTTCGTATAAGATAGATAAAGGTAATCTCTTGTTGAGTCAAACCTTTTTAGCCTCCGTCTTGGGCTTCGTACAAGACATATAAAAGAATCTCTTATTGAGTCAATCAACTTGTCCGACTCTCTTGTTGAGTCAACCTTTTTATCCTTCGTCTTGGGCTTCGTACAAGACATATAAAAGCACTCTCTTGTTGAGTCAGTACACTCTTGTTGAGTCAACCCTTTTAGCCTCTATCTCGGGCTTCATACGAGACAAATAATAAGCACCCTCTTGTTGGGTCAATAGCCTCTTCTTAGGCTTCGTATATAGAAATCCCTGGTTAAGTCAATCAACCTTTTAGCATCAAACTTGTGCTTTAGTCAATGCATACGGACATCAACCGTTCCTTTTTAGAGATGACAAGTTCTCTCTCAGTCAAACCTTTTAGCTTCAATCTTGGGCTTTGAACAAGACACAAAAAACCCTTCGGCTTCATATCTTGGGCTTTGAACAAAATAAAAATACCATTTTAGCTTCAATCTTGGGCTTTGAACAAGACACCAAAACGTCTTTTTCCTCCCTAAAAATAGGAGGGAACTACGATCGCTCTGATTTCCCTGTTTCGTTAAACGGGAATATGTAGGCATAAGATTGCGAAATCTTAGTGAGCATACTAATCAAAAACTCAAAGTCTAGTACATCCATACATCAATAAAAAAAACACCAGATCTAACACCTCACCAAAAGCCTCGCAAATAGTCCAGACACTGTATTCTTAAGCAAAATAACCTAAGACAGACCCCCCTATTTTGATAGCATCTGTAAACCAACAGTCATCTATTTACTCTCAGTATGCAAGCAAGGTTAATTAGAGACATCTATTTCCCTTCCTTAATCAGCTTTACAGGATAAAAAATTAATTGAACTGTAGTACCAAAGCGATAGTGAGTCGAAACCACAAAAACTGCGCTACAGAGGGTATACAATATTTATATGCTAGACTTAAGAAGCGTATCCATGAATAATGCCAAATGTCTTGTTACCGTAAGTGAAGATTCATGGTTATGGCATCGACGTTTGGCACACGTTAACTTTGATCTACTTAAAAAAATAGTCATAAAATATTTAGTAATTGGTCTACCAAAGATAAAGTTTTCAAAGATCACCTATGTGATCCATGTCAAAAGGGCAAATAATCAAGGATTTCGTTCAAATCTAAAAACATTGTTTCAACATCGAGACCCCTTGAGCTTCTTCACATGGATTTATTTGGCCCTTCACAGACCAAAAGCCTAGGTGGGAATTATCACAATTTGGTAATTGTAGACAATTACTCAAGATTTTGCTGGACCTTTTTCTTATGTAGCAAAGATGAAATGTTCTCAGCTTTCGTACGTTTTGCCAAGTTATCTCAAAATAAATTGAACTCCAAAATAGTTTCCATCCGAAGTGATCATTGAGGAGAGTTTGAAAATCATCTTTTTGAAAATTATTGTGATAAACTTGGTATTGAACATAACTTTTCAGCTCCCCGAACTCCATAACAAAATGGGGTTGTGGAGCGCAAAAATCGCGTTTTAGGGGAGTTGGCAAGAACAATGCTCAATGATTGTGGTCTACCAAAATACTTTTAGGCTGATGCCGTGAGCACGACATGTAACATTTTGAATAGGATACTTATTCGTCCTATTCTTGACAAAACCCCATATGAATTATTAAAGGGTAGAAAACCAAATTTATCACACCTTCATGTATTTGGATGTAAGTGTTTTGTTTTGAATAATAGAAAAGATAATCTGGGAAAATTTGACGCGAAAGCTGATGAAGGTATCTTCCTTGGATACTCATAATCATGTAAAGCATATATAGTCTATAATAAGAGATTACTTAGTGTTGAGGAGTCAGTTCATGTTACCTTTGACGAGACTTTCCCAAATAGTGTTGGGAAAGGTATTTCTTTTCTTGATGTAGGTGCATCTACGGAAGACATGCTCAATGAAACCGAAAAAGGGAATGATCAACCTAAAGCGGTGGACATTGAGAAGGAGGAAGATGAAAACCATAAAAAAGAAGATGATGAAAATCAACAAGAGAAAGATGGTCTTCCATTGGAGTGGAGAACCTCCAAGGATCATCCAATTGACAACATTATCGGTGACATCACAAAAGGGGTAACAACGCGCTCTAAGATAAGTAATTTATGTTGTCACCATGCTTTTGTTTCAGAAGTTGAACCTAAAAATGTTAAGTATGCCTTACTTGATGAGCACTGGCTTTTGAAAATGCAAGAAGAATTGAATCAATTTGAAAGAAATGATGTTTGGGACCTTGTCCCACGTCCACAACATCATCAAGTCATTGGCACACGATGGGTTTTTAGGAATAAACATGACGAGCATGGTGTGATAACACAAAATAAAGCCCGACTAGTAGCTCAAGGGTACAACCAAGAGGAAGGTATTGACTACGGGGAGACTTATGCTCCTGTAGCCCGACTCGAGGCTATCCGGCTGCTACTTGCTTATGCTTATGCTAAGAACTTCAAATTAATGGATGTAAAAAGTGTGTTCCTTAACGGCCACATAAATGAAGAGGAATATGTTTCACAACCTTCCGATTTTGAAAACTTTGAAAATCCTAATAATTTCCTTAAGCTAAAATGTGTGTTGTATGGTCTTAAACAAGCCCCTTGGGCTTGGTATGACCGTCTTAGCAAGTTCTTGCTTGAGCAAGGATATTCAAGAGGAAAGGTGGAAACCACTCTCTTTATTAAACGTCAAAGAAAGCATACTTTACTTGTTCAAATATATGTTAATGATATCATTTTTGGATCAACTAACATGAATCTTGTCAAGGAGTTCTCAAAGCTTATGCAGGGAGAGTTTGAAATGAGTCTTATGGGGGAGCTAAACTATTTCCTTGGACTTCAAATTAAACAACTCTCGAATGGAACATTCACTTGTCAAACCAAGTATTGTCTTGAGCTACTAAAAAGATTCAGAATGGACAGTGCAAAGGATATTGACACACCTATGGCAACAAACAGAAACCTGGATAAAGATGAAATGGGTAAGGATGTTAATGTGAAGAAGTATTAAGGTATGATCGGATCACTTCTCTATCTTACGGCGTCTAGGCTCGATATTATGTTTAGCGTTTGCATGTGTGCTCGATATCAGTCGGCTACCAAGGAATCACACTTTAAAGCAGTTAAGCGCATTCTTAGATACCTTATTGGTACCTCTAAGTTTGGGCTATGGTATTCCAAGGGAAGCTAACATAGCTTGGTTGGTTATTCCGATTCCGACTTTTTCGGTTGCAAGTTAGATAGGAAAAGCACTAGTGGCACTTGTCACATGTTTTCAAAACCTTTGGTTAGTTGGAATAGTAAAAAGCAAGTATATGTAGCTTTGTCATCTGCTGAAGTAGAATATGTGGCCGCCGGTAGTTTTTGCGCCCAAATTTTGTGGTTTAAGCAACAATTGCTAGATTTTGACATCAAGCTTTCACATATTCCTATCATGTGCGACAACACTAGTGCAATCAATATAACCAAGAATCCAGTACTACATTCTTGCACTAAACATATCGAGATTTGTCATCACTTTATTCGCGATCATGTTGAAAAATGGGATGCTGTTTTTGAGCATGTTGATAGAAAAAATAAACTTGCTGATATTTTCACAAAACCTCTTGCAACGGAATCGTTTTTCAACATCCATGGAGAATTGGGGATCATTGGTATCTCCAATGTTGCTTGATATTCTATCTCGTGGCTTGCACTTTATACTACTGCTCTAACGCTTCGTTTTGAGTTTTTTAACATCATGTGAGTGCATCCTTCATCCCATCAAGAATGAGGTAGTATTGTTTCAATTTCTCCTTGAAAGTAATACTTTTCTTAAAAGCATGTTCTTTGTTGGTTAAAAATGCTTGATATTCTCTCAAATGATGAAGACCATGAATGTTCATTTCCAAAAAATTTAATTGATAATCATTGTGTGTTCTCAATGTATATACTTATAGTGACTTCATGTATTAACTCCTTCACATTTGTATAAATTTGTTCTTAAGTGTATAAGAATGTGGCTTGTTTTTTGTTTATTGTATTTAAGCTTGCTAATTGCATAAATTGTTCTTGTTGTTGAGTGTCTCGTGTTTTGATAACATTTTTTATCTTGGATTGAGTAGTGACATGTTCTTATTGCTATGATAGGCACATGCGTGTGCAGCATCAGGAGTTCCTTTATGATATGTTTGATATCCGTGATGCAATTGTAGCAACTTGAATAGTTTGCTCTTGCATTTCCTTATTTACTTCTACTTGGTGTTACTTGATTTGTAATGCTGGTTATTTATCAATTCTGCATCCTTACATATATATGGGGATATGTGATCTTGCTCTTCTATGCAAAATTTCCTTTGAAGGATATATTTGAATTTGTATTTGGAATATGATACTTCTCACGATTAGCTATCTTTATTTTTGATTTTGTTGAAGGGGGAGAAGCATATACGAGATGAAGTTGGGAAGCACAATGTCTGGGGGGAGCCTTCAATAACAACATGAAATTAATCGTCACAAGTTTTTCCATCATAAAAAAGGGAGAGTATGTGAATGCAACTTCACAATGAGATGTTTTTTTACTCCGAAAAGGGAGAGTATGTGAATGCAACTACATAAGAAGTTTTTCCAATCATTCCAAACTGGTGATACCATAAAATTAGCCTGCATTTGCTCATCATCTTCAACCTCCGTCCTATGTCTACACACTGACAAATCACACATAATAATCTTTTGTTGGGGTTCCATCTAGGCGAAGGCCTGATAACATCCGATTAGGTTCTTGTGTAGCCGAGAATATCAGGTTGAGATTTGTAGGGGTCTTCATCCAGAAAAACCATGGGTTTGTCCTCCAAGATCATGTGAAGATTTGCGTGTTTTCGTGCAAGATGTTCAAGAGAGGACCGCGACGTTGTGAAAGCCTTTGGATATAAATTACGCAAAGGACCCTTGGGAGATAAAGAACGCAAAGGAAGTAGCGGAGAACGAAGAATCGAATTAAAGTCTTGTGGAACAATTGGTACAATTGATTGTGCGTGAAAGCGTTGGAGATAAAGAACGCAAATGAGTAGCAATATTGACAATTCAATTTGAATCCATTGTTGTCTTGGTCTTATTCAAAATCAAAAGAAGAAAAGGGGTTGAAATCAACATCAGAACCAGTAGTGTTTGTACGGTTGCTCTGAACACTTTTCTTGTATATCGACTTTTTGCATAGTAAGAAAGTATCCTAATTCCACATTTGAAATTAGGCGCATACGTACCCACACGCGAGGATGAAAGTGGGGAACTGCATGAACAAATCCTCATGTCGATCTCTCTATTATCTCTTTACTCGTTTTATTTTTCATTACGCAATTTGTTGAATAGCATTGATTAATCGATCGACTTGTAAGAATTTTCTTGTGATCTCTCTGTTTTAAACTTGATTGTTGATTAGCATATAATCAATTGTGATTATAAGTGGTTTTCATATCAATAACAATACAAAGGAAATTATGAAAATTCGTTCGCACACCAAGTGTTCGATAAATTGCTTAGTTCAATATTTTTGCTTATTATCATTGGAAATAGCATTACTAAGTTCATTAGTTTAAATGAGTAATAACGTGATATTTGATTAAAGGTTAATTTCGATTGTTGTGTTTGTCATTCCATATTTGGGTTTACATATCCGAGTTCCAATACCTAGGTTCGTATAGATGACTTTTGTCGATCTATACCAAAACCTTCTGAGTGCTCTCTTTTTCTAACAACTTTAAAAACCCAAATTTTATTTGGTGATTTTGGCTTGGGTGTCTATCCACCCCCTCTAGACAAGTCTCCATCGTCTACATAAACCTGAGTGAATCACACACTCAAAGATCCAACAAAGTCGCCACCAAACTTTATTTAGTCCCAAAGGACAGGAAAAATATCGATAAAACCCAAGGGGAAGAGAGATGGGTAAGGGAGTCGGTTATGCGAGAGGAAGGTATTAGCACCCCATGCATCCGCCGTACTCGACGGGAACCATTATGCTTGCTTCTAGGTTGGATGAGTTGTCTATCTAAAGGCTACTAACTAAAGAGGGAAGGAAAAGGGACAAAAAAAGAGTGTTCGTGGAGGATTGGGGCCCTCGTGCCTACGTATCCTCATAGTGCAATAAGGAATTCAGAGCTCTGTAGTTCCTGGAATCAGGGAAGAAAAGGAGAAAAAAGAAAGAAGATTATGGAAGAAGGGTGTTGTAGCGCGCGATTTATGTCGGTGACGCGACCACCTTATCGCGGAATTTAGGTTTTTCCTCAATGAAGAGGAGGGGGTGCTACTTTCAAATTTCTTATTTATCCCGTGAAGCTGGAAGGGAAAGGGAAGCTATCTAAAACTAACCTTGGACGCGAATGTTTAACTGAACAAACGCTTAAAGAGATTCGGGGAGTTCGGTGTCAGGTTATATAATGGGGAGTTGTCAATTACCCATCCTATATGTGGTTATCCACAGGTTGTTAGCTTTAGGTTCTGCTTTGTACTTGATGGTGTTTATCCGTTAATGGGTTGGAAAAGTTTCTTGGGAAATATGACAGGGAGAGTGAGTTTTTGTTGATGTGAAGGTACTGGACCTAATGTTTTTTATTAGTATGCTCGCTAAGATTTCGCAATCTTATGCCTACGTATTCCTGTTTAAACGAAACAGGGAAATCAGAACAATCGTAATTCCTCCTATTCTAAGGGAGGAAAAAAGATATTTTGGTGTCTTGTTTAAAGCCCAAGATTAAAGCTAAATGGAGTATTTGTGTCTTGTTCAAAGTCCAAGATTGAAGCTAAAAGGTTTGACTGAGAGAGAATTTGTCATCTCTAAAGGGAGATATTTCGTCTGTTTATCACAACTGTTGGGTGACTGATTATAAAAGAGGATTACTTTAACTGGGATATGCGAATCCAACAATGCCATAATTTCCTTTATAGGGGATTTATCCTGAAGGGGAAAACTTTAACTCAGTGTAGAGCAATGCCATTTTTCCTTAGGAATTTCTCATCCTAAGAGAGGGACAGTGGCGTGGATGTAAATAATCTAGAGGCCTGGCTCTTACAGCAATTAGATAAAAGATAGGAATTTACTAGGATAAGAGATGGACGACAACTTAGATATTTGAATCAACAAGTGTGCCACTTATAGCAGTTATCTGGGATTAGGGTTTGTTTTGAATGTCTGTTTTGATAAGTGATAAACAGAGAAGTGCCTTTCTATAGAGAGCTTTTGATTTCCTCTGAGGGGATGTTGATTTTTGTGTGCCTTGATCAAAGCCCAAGGTTGAAGCTAAGAGGTTGATTGACTCCACTAGGGAAGTCCTTATACAAAGCCTAAGAGGAGGCTGGGAATGACTGACTCAACAA
This sequence comes from Lathyrus tuberosus, assembly GCA_022829125.1. Classification (NCBI taxonomy): domain Eukaryota; kingdom Viridiplantae; phylum Streptophyta; class Magnoliopsida; order Fabales; family Fabaceae; genus Lathyrus; species Lathyrus tuberosus. The sequence continues at coordinate 1,764,152 of JALAZF010000309.1, read as the reverse complement.
GAAAGTGTTTATATATGTCTTGTACAAAGCCCAAGATTGAGGCTAAAAGAGACTGACTCTTGTGGGGATATCATTATACAAAGCCTAAGAGGAGGCTAAAAGTTTGACTTTTCTTGGGGAAAATGTTTTGTCTGTCTTGTACAAAGCCCAAGATTGAGGCTAAAAAGGGTATTTTGACTCCGTTGGGGAGGTTTTGTATGTGTCTTGTACAAAGCCCAAGATTTGAGGCTAAAAAGAAGACTGACTCGGTGGAAAAGAAATCTTTATCTGTCTTGTACAAAGCCTAAGATTGAGGCTGAAAAAAGTTTGACTCTACTGGAGAGTATTATCTGTCTTGTACAAAGCCCAAGATTCAGGCGGAGATAAGTTTGGCTCTGCTTAGGAAATTATTTCTCAAAGCCTAAAAGTGGGCATAGAGGAATTGACTCCGCTGGGGAAGATATTTGTCCCAAGCTTAAGAGAAGGTTATGAAGATTTATGTCTTGTACAAAGCCCAAGATTGAGGCTAACAGGGTTTGACTCAACAAGATAGTGCTTTTATCTGTCCTGTACGAAGCCCAGGATTGTGGCTGAACAAACTGGAGAAATCATTATACAAAGCCTAAGAGGAGGCTAAAAGTTTGCTTGGGGAAATATTTATACCAAGCCTAAAAGGAGGCTGGAAGATTGACTCAACAAGAGAGTGTTTTTATCTGTCTCGTACAAAGCCCAAGATTGAGGCTAAAAGGGTTGACTCAACAAGAGAGTGCTGAAAGGTGATTGACTCAACAAGAGAGTCTGAAAAGTTTATTGACTAAACAAGAGAGTCTGAAAAGGTTAGCTCCGCTGGGGAGAATCATTGTACAAAGCCCAAGAGGAGGCCGGCTATGCTGAGGAAAGATGATTATACAAAGCCTAAGAGGAGGCTATCTTCTACTGGGAATTATTGAGATCCCGAGGCAGGTCCAAATGGGGAATCAACTCTTGCTAAGGGTTATAGAAGAGTTGAGATATCAGATTCCTTGAGGTTCTGATAGTGTTATACTGATGATAAACTGACCCTGGCTTGGGGATTTTTGGAGAGAGACTGGATTTTAGGACCCATGGGTTTTAACTCTACTGGAGATTGATCCAGAATGGTCGGGGTTTCTCCTTTGTTTGTAGGGAACTTGAGAATGTCTTTGAGACTCAGGAGGAGATTTAGACTGTCCAAGTCTACTGGTATGGAAGATTTTATCTTTGTATGATGCCCAAGAGGAGGCAAGTGTTTTAAGGGATGAGGATCAACCCTAAATGGTTTGATGTGTTGACACTAGAAAGACTGCTCTATGAAAGGATGACTAAGTTCTGTCTTATACCTTTAAGAGGTCTGTAGGGTCCTTGTATTAAGCCCAAGAGAAGGCATGAGAACTTCTATGAAGCCGGAGGGTCCTTGTACAAAGCCCAAGAGGAGGCGAGGATGCTTTTAGGAACCTGTGGGTCCAAACTTAAGAAGAGTTCAAGAAAAGTTTCACCGAGAATAATCTTTTCTTTAGTGAACAAATCTAGGGTTTGAAGAAATTCAAGAGAGGTTTCACCGAGAATTAATCCTCTCTGGGAAAACTGAATTTCTTTGACAAGTTCTAATAGTGACAGTGTGAGAAACGGTTCACCAAGAATATTGCCTTTCTCTTTGTTCCATATTGTTTAAGCCCAAGAGAAGGCAAGACTGTATCTGGAAATCTTATGGGGATCTAGTTTACTATATCAAAGAGTGACCAACTGGCTTTACCTAGTTCTAGACCTAGTTGCTGAGGAAAACTCTAAATAGATATACTAGGATATATACAGTTGATATATGACAAGTATTTAAAAGGGTATGAAAGAAGGACTTACAAGGGAGCAGCTTCCCACAATACAGTTATATATAGGAAAGTAAGTAAATGAAAGCTGATAAAAACTTACAGGTGAGCAAGCTTCCATGCTGTATTGTTATTTGTTCAAAGAAATTAAAGAAAGTTTTGATAACAACTGTACATTTGAACCTAAATCAAAAGAGAAGTTGTTTTTTGAAAAGATTGTTGGGGCTTATACTCAAGGAGAGGCCCAAGGTTTAATAGTGATCGCACCGTTGTTTTGAAAATCGTATCGGGACTTATACAACGACTGAGGCCCAAAAAGGTTTATTTACAAAAGGGTTGGGTCTTACAACTCAAGGAGAAGCCCAAAAGTTTGAAAAAAGAAAAGAAATGGGACTTACAACACAAGAGGAGGCCCAGTTGATTTTGTTTTGAAATGGCGATCGCGCCGAGATTTTTTTTAAAAACACAGTGGGACTTATACAATGACTGAGGCCCAAAAAGGTTTTGATTAAGAAAAGGATTGGGCCTTACACTCTATTAGAGGACCAAAAGTGTTTTGAAATATTTGATGAGGATCAAAAGTCAAAGAAACCCTAATTTCATTTTTTAAAAGTATTTCTTTAAAGAAAATCAATAAAAATGATAAAAATACCAAATAAGTTTAAATAAACTACTTGTGATTTTTGGTTAAGGTTTGAAAAATGAGGTTTTAATCACAAGATGATTTAAAACTTATTTGATTTTGATTTTCAAGATAAAAGTTCACTTTTAAAATGTTTAAAAACAATAAAAATGAATTTATTCACAAAAATACCAACTACATTAAATAAATAATATAAATCTTATTTTTTTGCAGAATAAAATACTTTAATATTTTTGTGATTTTTCAGAAAAAGAACCAATAAAAAATGATTAAAATTGAAAGAGAAATTAATTTTTCAAATCATTAAAAATAATATGAAAAATAAAATAAAATTGGAACAAATGATAAAAAAGAGGTATGGGGCGAGGGGGATTCGAACCCCAGACCTCTCGCTTGCTAATACACACAAACCAGTTGATCAACCACTAGGGCGCAATGCCAATTCATTTAATATATGGCAAACAGTAAATATATAACAAGCTTGGTTGGATTTCTGAAGTATGGCGCCATGCCCATCTTCAACCTCAAGCTCAGATACGTGAAGGCTCCTATCTCCCTCATCTCTCAACCATTTCACATGATCCAAATATGAAAATCGTGTATTTTCAGATGAGGAACACAATGGCAATACCCAATTTTACTGAAATTAATTGAATCAGAACATATCATGATAAAACCTGAAGAACCCTAAAATTGGCATGAACTCAATGAAATCCTATACACGAATTGTAAACAACAATTGATTGAGGGTAAATGATCTACAAACATCCAGAAACACAATGGTAACAAGAAAACATGTTTATGATGCATGATTCATTGAGTTTAAGAGTTCAAGTTTTACCTCTGCAAGTGAGAATCGAATTCTGGTTTGGAGGTATTACAAATGAGTTCTAATGATTTGGACAACTTCCTTGTACCTCAAAGGATGTGTTTGAATGCTTGGATTGATCTGAAATGAGCTGGAACTGGTTATAGCACCCTAACTACAACTCTGCTAAAAGCTTGAGCAAATGGATGGTGATTTTGTGAATTTGGTGTTCCAGATGTTGTTTTAGTGTTTGATCAGCGCACATATGATGTTTGTGAGGTGTGTGTGTGTGTGATTGGTTTGGTTGGAAACACACTCTAACTCAAAACCCGATAGTAACTTGCATTAGAAGGTATTTTTGGAGTGAAAGTTGTTATTCTGAGAAAGGATTTGTTTAGGACCTTTGGTGTACTTAATTTGAGCACAAATAAGCTCTATTTATAGTAGAGAAATTTTGTTTTGGCATCAATAGTGTTTGGCAGCTTGGATCAGATTGTATTGAATGACTTGGTTCTTTGGTCAAGGGTCTCCTCTAGCCATTGACTTGTGCCAAACTTTGCAGGTTTAGGTCCTCTGTTGTATGAGCTTATCTTGACTCATTTTGCTGATCATGGACTGATACATACCATCTCTATGCATCCATTGAATGTATCAACACAAAATTGGAGTCTTGAGGCATCTTTAGCTTTTAGGGGTGGCACACCTATATGTAGTTCCAAAGACTTGGGAGGTTTATGGATCAGTGCTTGTCCCTTCGTTGTTCCCCCTTGAGGTGTGCAGATGGATAACCATGTTTGAATTTTCCTAAATTGATCAAGTCGAGCACTAAGGCACAAATCTGTCTTGCAAAACAGTTTGCAGCAAGGCATGTTGCAGTTGTCATAACCTCTAACTCAGGTGCAGTTTGATGGAGTTCTTAGATATTTTGGAAAGCTGACATATCCTATTGCAACATGATGTCCAACTTTGGTTTTGAATCAACTTGAATTACAATGAAAAATGCCTCTACATTTTTGAAAAAATAAGGCAGATTCTGACTTAGTGAAAATTTCACTAAGTGTTGGAAAAATGTCATTTTCATGTTTTTTGTGATTTTGCCCAAATAATAACTCAAAATCCATGATGATTTGGAATGAGGTCTAGTTGACATATTTGAAATATGTAACCTGAACTTCAATCTGAGCTTTGAATGGGAGAAAAAGGCCTTAGGGTTTGGGAGATATGGCCTTGCAAAGTTGGTACCCTAGCCACTTTGTTCCATAACTTAGAAAAATTCTAAGTATTTTTATGGTTACCCCTTTAACAAGTTAACTCATTTTCTTTGATTTTTCTTGATGAATGATGATTCAAATCACATATTAACATTGTTTTAGGGTTAAGGAACCTTGGTTGACTAAAAATCCAAAAAGTCAAACTTGGATTTTTGTACAGTTGACTTTTTCATCAAATGAGATTTTGACTTTGTGATCCTTTTTGTGAAATTAACCCTTGAGCTCAATTAAACTTCATGGATGGCCTCCAATGGTATTTAGGAATGTCTTGGACCCCTCCCCAAGGTTTTAGATCAAGGGTAGGTCAACAGTCAAGGATAGGGTTTGACTTTTTCCATAAAAAACCCTAATTTGTGATCAGATGGTTTTGAGTTCTTGTGGCTTATGATTTGAGCTCTTTGAGTCAATCAAATCTTGTAAACATGTCAACATGATGTATTTGAGGCCTTTGAAGTTTACTTTTAAGCTTCAAGCCATGCCTCACTTCACAAGTTAACTCAAGGGTTGAATTAGGTCAAAACCCTAATTCCTGATTTTTTTTATAGGTGGACCTTCAAGGTGATTTTGCCATTGTGGATCGGCTCTTGAGATCCTTTTGAGATTATTGAACTATACATTGAGGCATTGGCTCATGCCTAGAAGAAAATTTTCATCTGGAGGCCTCAGTCGACCAAAACCCTAATTTGGTGACACAGGCGATCTTGAGGCTTGATTCACTTGGAATGCTGCAACCTTATGCTTGATTCTTGAGGTGAGAGTCCTCTTGATCCTTTGTGGGTGTTTAAGAGGCTAGACAAGTTGAAGATCATGTCATTTCTTGATTGATCCTTTGTCTAAGTGCTCTGAGAGGGCTTGATACCCTAATTATTTGATTGTAAAGAATGCTAAACAATCCTTGAGGAGATTATTGAGGCATGCAGGTTCCTTCATATTGTGATGATGATTTGTACAATGATGGGAAATCTTGGTGGTCAAAATTTGGGGTATGACAGATTCCCTTATTTAATCTTCTTGGACCCGAAGGTGGGAATGGCGAAGGTATTCGGGCATTCGGGGTGCAAGAGGGTTAAATATCGGAATACCCAAAATTTTGATGGTGGTTATGAATGGTTGCTTGCTCATCCATCTTATTTTCCTAAGCAATGATGCTTAAAAAAGGGTAAAAAAATTCCCCTCGATCCTGGTCTTTAGCCAAGGAACTGGTCTCAGTTTCTTTTGTCAATAAACTTCCCCCGATCCTGGTCTTCTACCAAGGAACTGGTCTTAGTTTCTGATATAAACTTCCCCTCGATCCTGGTCTTCAGCCAAGGAACTGGTCTCAGTTTCTTTTGTCAATAAGCTTTCTTGACAAGGGACGCTATTTGTAGCGGTTTTCCTCAAACTTCTCGCCGAATTTTCCTGGGGAGATGCCATTTGATGGGAAAAAGTTTTGACGTCAGACTTGCTGGGGGAACCCATCCGTCTGAGCTGTAGAGTTGTACAAACTTCTCTGTTGGAGATGCCATTTGTTGACTCTACTGGGGTAAACGAGTCTCTTGAGAAACTGCTTCCTTCTGGGGGATATTACATCATACTTTTCTTCGAGATCTTCTCGGAGAAATGCCATGTGATGTGATCCAATTTTGAGGTGCTGATGACTTCATTATCATTGACTCTCTTGGGGAAAAAATTAATGTGTTGCTTAGAGTCTTTAGTTGTGAGGATTTCTCTGGGGATTTTCCTTAATCCGGGAAATCAAAAATATCATCTTCAGTGGCGCAGAGTGATGTTTGTCGAATGCCTTCTTACTTTTCAGAGGTTCAAGTTATCAAAGTGGTCAAGGACCGTCTCCAATCCAGAAGTAAACTGGGGGAGAGATTGTTTAGATGATTCGCTTCCTAAAGAGGAAAGAACGGACAACTCGATTGATATGACTTTTATCACTTGGGGATAAGACTGACCAGAGTGATAGTGATGCAATATTAATATGAATGCAAATCAATAATGCATGATGTGTGTATGTTTATGCTGACAAAACTGACACGACATACAGACTAGTGGATGGACATGACTAGATACTCAGCCACTACTGGGGATAAAGAAATACCATTCGGTCCAAGATAGCAATTCTGCCTTGCTTAGGAGAGATAGTCCCTGTGGGGAAAACGTTGATCGGGCTTAGGAGATAAGAACTCTGTCAGGGATGTCAGATGAAACATGGTCTCTGACACATTTGATCCTTCATTCAAGCGTACTGGTTTAGAAGGAGTACTTTGATTCTGCACTTTGAAACTTAGTCGCCTTTGGAGAAGCAATCGATGTTCTTTCGATGTTCAACAGTCAAAAGAATTGCCATCTTTATTTTAAAAGCAGAAAAAGTTTGACAAGTAAATTCATTTTTGTTTTATTTCAAGAATCATTGATCATATTAATAACACTATTCTTTAAAGCTAAAACAACTAAGAATTGCAAACAAAAGCACTAGGGCTCAAATTTTATTGATAGGATGGAAATCGGCCAAGCACGTGATTCCATAGAGTATTTACAAAGTTAGAAAAGGGTAATTAAAGGGAAAAGGGCTACATTGAAACATAACGACTTTATTCCTTCTAGCAACTTTGAATTCTGGATATCCTGAGATTCCGTCGAAGATGACCTTGACTTGAGTTTTCCTGCTGGAGGGCATGACTGCTGAGGATTTAACCTTGTAAGACGTAGTTACTTGCCATTAATCCCTAACTTTTGCCTGTATTGTACTTTGAGATTTCCAATCCACTGGGATGATTTTTTGCTTATGTCTCTAATTTTTGCCTGGACCACCCTTTCGGGTTTTCAATCCACCGAGACGTTTTTTTTCTCTTTTTTTTTTTGTTTTTTTTTTGTTTAGGCGAAGTATTTCTTGACTATGTCAACATTTGTGGGATAGGTGAATTCTTCTCCATCCATGGTTGCGAGTCTCGAGGCGCCGCCTGAGAAAGCTTTCTTGACCACATAGGGGCCATCATAATTCGGAGTCCATTTGCCCCGGGAATCAGTGGGAAATGATTGTATCTTCTTGAGCACAAGGTCTCCTTTTCTGAAGACGCGAGGTCAGACCTTTTTGTCAAACGCCTTCTTCATTCTTTGCTGATACAACTGATCGTGGCACATAACCATTATTCGCTTTTCTTCTATCAGATTCAGTTTGTCGTGTCGACTTTGACACCATTCAGCTTCTGTTAGCTTAGCTTCCATCAATACCTGGATCGATGGGATCTCTACTTCTATGGGGAGCACTGCCTCCATGCCATATACTAGAGAGAAAGGGGTTACCCCTGTTGAAGTGCGGATAGATGTACGATAACCGTGAAGAGCAAAAGGTAGCATTTCATGCCAGTCTTTGTAGGTTACAACCATCTTTTGAACAATCTTCTTGATGTTCTTATTAGCTGCTTCTACCGCCCCGTTCATCTTAGGTCGGTAGGGAGATGAATTATGGTGTTCGATTTTGAACTCAGCACACAACTCTTTCATCATCTTATTGTTCAAGTTAGATCCATTATCAGTAATGATCTGGCTTGGAACACCATAACGGTAAATGAGATTGTTTTTTATGAAACAGACTACCACCTATCGGGTTACATTGGTGTATGACGCTGCTTCGACCCACTTGGTGAATTAGTCAATGGCTACTAGGATGAACCGATGTCCATTTGAAGCTTTGGGTTCGATCATGCCAATCATGTCAATTCCCCATTTGGAAAAAAGCCATGGGGAAGAAAGAACTTTAAGATGTGTAGGCGGTACATGGATTTTGTCTGAGTATATCTGACACTTGTGACACCTCCTCATGTACTTGTAGCAATCGAATTCCATGGTTAACCAATAGTATCCTGCTCTAAGAATTTTTCTCGCCATTGTGTGTCCGTTGGCATGTGTGCCAAAGGACCCCTCGTGAATTTCTTTTATCAGCATGTTTGCTTCTGGTCTGTCAACACATCGAAGCAAGACCATGTCAAAGTTTCTCTTATAGAGAGTATCACCGCTTAGGAAGAAGCTGCCTGCTAGCCTTTTGAGGGTCTTCCTGTCTTTTCTTGCTTCCCCAGGTGGGTACTCTTGTTTCTGAAGGAAGCATTTGATATCGTGATACCAAGGTTTGTCATCTGTGACTGCTTCAATTGCGAAGCTGTAAGCAGGCCACTCAAGGCGGATTATGTCAATATTAGGTATGTCATTCCATTGACCTACACTAATCATGGAAGAGAGAGTGGCTAATGCATCAGCCATGTGATTTCCTTCATGAGGGATATTATGAAACTCGATTCTGTTGATGGTAACAACCTTCTCGCATAATCTTTGTAAGGAATCAGTCCTGATTGGTATGTGTTCCAATCTCCTTTAATCTGATTGATAACCAGGGCAAAGTCTCCATACACATCCAAGTTTTTAATTCTCAAGTCAATCGCTTCTTCGATACCCATGATACAAGCTTCGTATTCAGCCTCGTTGTTGCGCACTTGAATGTTAGTCAGGCGGTGAAAGGAATATGGGTACCCTGAGGTGTTATGATGATTGCCCCAATTCCGTTTCTGTAATGGTTAACAGCTCCGTCAAAAATAAGTCCCCATTAGGAACCTGGTTCTGGCCCTTCACTGGGTAGCGGTTCATCACAATCTTTCATTTTCAAGTACATGAAATCTTCATCTGGGGAGTCAAACCCGACTGATTCTTGATTGTCAATCAGTTGATGAGCCAAATGATCGGCTAAAATACTTCCTTTGACGGCTTTCTGAGCATGGTACTCGAGGTCGTATTCTGATAACAACATCTACCAATGGGCAATCCTTCCCGTGAAAGCAGGCTTTTCAAAGACATACTTGATTGGATCCATTTCGGAGATTAACAAAGTAGTGAGACAAATCATATATTGGCGAAGACGTTTGGCTGCCCAAGCCAGAGCACAACAAGTTTTCTCAAGCATAGTGTACCGAGTCTTGCAGTTGGTGAATTTCTTGCTCAAATAATAGATGGCAGACTCTTTCCTTTTGGTTTTGTCTTGTTGGCCAAGTCACTACGTCAAAAATGATTAATCGTAGCACAACAAAGACAGTGCTTTTTGGCAGAAGCGCTGCTATATGTTTCGCTAAATACAAAAATAAAAAACGAAAGAAAAAAGTGCTGCTATATGGGGGACATAAGACAGCGCTTTTGAAAAGCGCTGCTAAATCGCTAAGGCAGGTGAACTATAGAAAGCGTTTTATGAAAAGCGCTGCTAAAGGGTTACCATAAGGCAGCGCTTTTGAAAAGCGCTGCTAAAGGCCTTTCGTACAACACGCTTTAGCCAACTAAAGGCCTTTCATTTTTCCCACATTAGAAAGTGCTTTTACCTCCAAAGTGCTGCTAAAGGCCTAACATAAGAAAGCGCTTTCTAAAAGCGCTGCTAAAGGTCTTTTAAAATATTAAAATTAAAACAGATTTTGATATCCCTCTATTTTCATTTCGACCATTTCTATTTCGCTGTAACTCTCGCGACTGTTTATCATCGTCTTCATCTTCTGCAAACGAAACTCCCTCCGTCCTCCGTCGTTTCTGCAAACGAAACTCCCTCCGTTCATGGCTTCAATCCGTTCGTGGTTTCCCTCCGTCCTTTCTGCTACCGTCGTACCGCCGTTTGAGGTTTTTACTCTCCTTTTTTCTGGTTTTCTCTCCAATAATGGAAATGTCTAATATTCTCCATTGTTGATTGTTTCTCTGCTGTTTCTGTGAGATAAAGAAGTTCTATTATTAGTTGTTGATGTTAGGTTTTCATTTTTTGATTTATAGAAGTTAGTTAGTGATTAATTAGAAAAGTGATTAAATAGAAAAGTGATTAATTAGTAGAAGTTAGTATAGTGATTATTGTGTAAAATGTGATTAGTTTGTAGAAGTTAGTTTAATAATTAACTTGTAGAATAGTAGAAGTTAATTAGTATAGAGCATAATTTGTAAAATAGTGATTAATGTGTAAAATTTGTAGAATAGTGATTAATTAGAAAAGTCAAGGTAGTTAAGAGTGTTGTAGAAGTTAGATTGTTGAGGTTGTTATAGGGCTCTTTGTAAAGTTAATAGGAATATTTATCGGAAAATTTTAGTCATGTAAGAATTTGGTTGTTGATTGAAAATGATAATGAAATTAGTTGTTAATTGAACTAGTGATTGAATTTATTTTGAGAGTTGATTGAAAATAATTATAAAATTAATTGTTATTTTGATAGTTGATTGAAAATGATAAATAGTGATTGAATTTTTAATTGAATTTGAATTGATGATAGAACTTTGAAGTTAATTGAACTTAAGCGTTGAAGTTGTTTTTATTGACAATGTTGAGTTGAAACATTAAGTGTTAATGTGTCATTTGTGACGAATCAAATTATATCATGCTATTTGATTTAATGATGATGTTTACTAAATTTGTTTCTTGAAACTTTGACTTGTTCCTCCGATATTTCTTGTTTGTCATATTACATACTAAATTTGTCTTGGTATATGTGGTATACACCATCAGTTACTAACTTACGTTCATTTGCTATAGGGGTTACTTGTGAAGAGTGAATTCGGATCATTTTCAAGAATCTTACACTTTGTGGTTCAGTCCAGAAGTTGCTGAATTCTATATATACAGGCACATAGTTATTCTTTTGTTTTTGTTTTGGTTACTTAGTAAAATCATGGATAAAAAATGGATGTCGTCCAATCGATTATCGAAAGAGTACGAGAATGGGGTATCAAAATTCGTTAAGTTTGCTGTTGAACACGCTAAAGACCCTAGTCGAATCACATGTCCTTGCTTGGGTTGCTGTTTTGGGTGTCGGATTGACGCAGGTCAGATGGAGTCACATTTAAAGAGGCATGGAATTAATCGAAGTTATACAAGTTGGGCACTTCATGGTGAGAAAAGTAACGGGAATGTTGAACCGGGGGATAATAATACCTATGCTTCAAACGACAATGCCACAGATACATTTGATTGTGATCGAGTCGAAGAGATTGCAGAAACACTTGAAGAAGATCTTCAGGATTGTCCTAAAATGTTTGAGAGGTTGGTAAGCGATGCAGAGAAACCGTTGTATAAGGGTTGCACTAAATTCACAAGATTATCTGCGGTATTAAAGTTGTACAACTTAAAGGCATGTAATGGATGGTCGGATAAAAGTTTTATAGAGTTATTAGCCCTTATGAAAGATATGCTTTCGGAGGATAATGTTCTTCCCAATCGAACATATGAGGCCAAAAAGATGTTGTGCTATATTAGCATGAGCTATGATAAGATACATGTCTGCCCAAACGATTGCGTTTTGTTTCGAAATGAGTATGCATCGTTAAACAAGTGTCCTAAATGCGGTGTCTCTCAATATAAGAAAAAGTTGTCTCCAGCAAAAGTCTTGTGGTATTTTCCTATAATTCCGAGATTCTGACGCATGTTTCGTAGTGAAACCGATGCAAGAAACTTGACTTGGCATGCAGATGAAAGAATTATAGATGGAAAGTTTCGACATCCAGAAGATTCACCACAGTGGACGAAAATTGATAATGATTATCCTGAATTTGGAGAAGAAGCAAGAATCCTTCGCTTGGCATTATCTACTGATGGAATGAACCCACACGGTCTTCAAAGTATCTCACATACCACATGGCCTGTGATTATTATGATTTATAACCTACCTCCATGGCTATGTATGAAGTGTAAGTACATGATGTTATCCATGTTAATTTCTGGGCCTAAACAACCAGGGAATGATATAGATGTATACTTGACACCCTTAATCGAAGATTTAAAGATTTTGTGGGAGAACGGTGTGGAGGTTTATGATGGATATAGGAAAGAAAATTTCAACTTGAGGGCGATGTTGTTTGGCACAATTAATGATTTTCCAGCATACGGAAATCTATCTGGGTATAGCATAAAAGGTCAATGTGCGTGTCCTATTTGTGAAGGTAAAACAGATTGGACGCAATTGGAGTTTGATCAAAAGAATGTATTTCTCGGTCATCGTAAATTCTTAAATTCTAATCATCACTATCGTGGGTGGAGAAAAGCCTTTAATGGAGAGGCAGAACAAGGTAGAGCTCCACCTATATTGACAGGTGATCAAGTTTTTTAAAAGGTGAAAGATGTGAGTACTCAGTTTGGCAATCCTTTTGCATATACCCTTGTCAAGAGTGGGTGGAAGAAGAGGTCAATTTTTTTTGAATTCGCATATTGGAAGTCGTTGTATGTAAGACATTTTCTTGATGTTATGCATATTGAAAAAAATGTATTTGACAGTGTTATTGGTACGTTGCTCAATATACAAGGAAAGTCTAAGTATGGCCTTAAAGCAAGAAAGGACTTGATAGCGATGGGGATAAGAACTGAATTAGGACCCTTGAAGAAAGGAAAATGAACATATCTACCACATGCTGCCTATACTCTATCTAGAAAGGAGAAAAAAATATTGTGTAAGTTTCTAAGTGAAGTTAAAGTTCCAGAAGGATACTCTTCAGATATTAGAAGACTTGTGTCTATGAAAGACCTTAAATTAAAGATTTTAAAGACGCATGATTTCCATGTTATAATGGAACATTTTCTACCAATAGGTATACGTTCTATTTTGCCTGAAAAAGTAAGACGCACAATAACTAAATTGTGTTTCTTCTTCATGTCAATTTGTAGTAAGGTGATCGATCCTGCGATCTTACCAACATTGCAAAAAGAAATAGTCATTACATTGTGTGAGGTTGAATGTTTTTTCCTCCTTCGTTTTTTGACATAATGGTACATCTAGTTGTTCGTCTTGTAAAGGAGACACAATTGTGTGGACCAACTTATATGAGATGGATGTACCCTACTGAACGGTATATGAAAATATTAAAAGGGTATGTGAAAAATCAAAGTCGACCAGAGGGTTGTATTGTTGAACGATACATTGTTGAAAAAGCGATTGAGTTTTGTACTGAATATCTTTCCAACGTTCAATCCATTGGACTTCCCAAATCTCACGTCGTTGAAAAAAAACAAGGAAAATAGTTAATTGGAAATAAAATTGTGACTGTATCAAGGGCTGAACGGGAGTAAGTGCATTTGTATGTTCTGCACAATGACAATGAGGTTGATCCGTATGTTGAAATGCACAAGGATTTTCTTCGAGGTTTAAATCCGAATAGAAATGAAAATTGGATAGTACGAGAGCACAATCGAAGTTTCATACCATGGTTTAAGCATCATATTTGTTCAAAGTTTTGTGTAGATCCCGCTTCAATATCAGAAAGGTTAAGATGTTTAGCATATGGTCCAAGTTTGCATGTGTTTTCTTATAGCACATACACAATTAATGGATACACATTTTACACCAAAGAACAAGATGACAAAAGTACAATGCAAAATAGTGGTGTCACCTTGGTAGCTGAATCAATGCACATTTCAAGTGTGAAGGACTTAAACCCCAAATATTCAAATATGTCATATTTTGGGGTTATCGAGCGCATTTGGGTTTTTGATTATGAGAAGTTTCAGATTCCTATCTTTGGTTGCAAGTGGGTTGAAAATAATAGTGGCATACGAATGGATAAGTCAGGATTTTTGCAAGTGGATCTTAATCGGGTGGGGTACAAAGATGAGCCTTTTATTCTAGCCTCTCAAGCTAGACAAGTGTTCTATGTCACTGCCCCGACAAGTACGAAATGGTCTATAGTGCTTTTATCTAACAAAGTAATTGATGATAACATTGGAGATCAAGGTGATATTGTTGGAGCGAATGCATCATATATTATAAGTGATCAAGATGAGACTGTGGGAGCAAGTGAATCATATATTAGAAATGATCATAATGAGGGAATTTGGATCAATCCATCTATCCGTGTTGTTAAGAGACAAGTAGATCATCTTTCTACCCGGAAAAGAAAGAGACGTTAATAAAGAGGTGATAGTAAAATTATATATTCTGTCATGTATTGTTCATATTTGAGAATGATTATGGATTATGGATTATAGATTATAGATTTATATGTTTGTCATGTGTTTGTCATTTCATATTTGATTATGGATCATGGATTTATATGTTTGTTGTGTGTTTGTCATTTCATATTTGATTATGGATTATATTATGTTCAACTGATTATGGATTTATATGTGTTTTTCTTTATTATAGGTAAAATGGCTACTAATGAGGAGAACTCGCACGATACTTCCAAGAATGATCCAAAAGAATCAGTTCAAGATGCGGATGGAGATATTTCAAGAGGAATAACAATCATGAAAGGAGTTATTCGTGCTAGAGACAAGGGAATAAAATACGACGTTCATTGGAATGAAACAGGTCAACTAATTGAGCCTAATGGCGCAATGTTGACTAGTTACATTGGTGCACTTGTCCGTTCACTAGTTCCTATTACTTGTGACAATTAGCGAAATCCACAGTTGAAACCCGCCAAAGATAAAATATGGAGTCAGATACAGGTACTATATGTGATGTTATTTGTTATTTTTGACGATTATATTTTTAAATTAATTATACTAACACACTTTATTTGTTATTGTAGGGATCTTTTAACATTGGTGATGAGAAGCAAAAATATTGTCTTTAATTAGCCGAAAAAAGACTTAGAGGGTTCCGAGCATTTTTATCCAACAAGTTTCAGAGGGATGCCCAAGGAAAGTTTGTTGAAGCGGAATGCCCGAAGAAGTATGCGGACTTGATTGCACCCGAAGAATGGGACACTTTTGTCGCCAAACGAAGAACTGAAGAATTCCACGTAATCTTAATTTAATTTATCATGACCATTGTATTATATTCATGTAGTTATTACATGTGTTCTAATATGACTTATAATTGTTTATGCAGGTTGTGAGTGACGTAAATCGTCAAAGAGCCTCGAAACCCGCCTATCCATACAAGAAATGACGTTTGGGATATGCACGCTTAGAACAAAAAATCGTAAGTATATATAATTGCTATGGTCTTTTTTTATTATTATTCATCCTAATTCTTGACTTAATGTGTAGCTTGCAGAGGAGAAAAGTGAAGAAACATCTCTTCCGGAGCATGTTTTGTGGAAGGTTGCCCGTGTGGCAAAGGATGGAGTTGTCACTGAAAGTGTTCAACAAGTTTTTGAACAATGTGTAAGTATAACATTATTTGTTTAATTAGATAGAAAGTTCTTGTTTATCTAATATATTTATGCGTTGCTCTGATATTGAATTCCAGGAGACTCTATCTCAGTCTTTAACTCTCACGAAAGACCAGGATTACAGGAGCATACTGAGTCGAGTATTAAATGTTCCTGAGTATTTTGATTGCGTGAGGGGTAAGGGATTTGGAGTCACTCCATCTGCCTTGTATAAGCGTTCAAATACAAAAAATCCTAGCAATAGAGAGGTGATGGAAACGTTGGAAGAATTGAGAGCTCAAGTTCGTGAACTGCAACAAGATAAAGAAAGATATATGTCGGAAAAGCGCGGTTCAGAATTTAAAGATACTAGTGACAAGGCCAGTATCAATTGTCAACACAAAATTTTGGAGGTAATTATATTTATTAAATTAGTACAGTTTTTTATATTGACATCATTTCCTAATAACAATTTCGTATTATTTTTGTTTTGTTTAGGGCATTTCACCTTGTCAGCTATATTTATCGGCACCGACATATCGCATGGTTGGCAAGGGAAAAGTGCATAACACTCCGGGAGACGTCCTTCACACTAGACTGCTCCCTGCTGGATTTTTGAAGGTTTTGATTGATATTGCTTTAGAGTGGGATGCATTACTACCTATACCTGATGACGTTTCAGATGCAACATTGGTGGGGGACATAATAGGGTCGTATGTTGCATGACCGTCAAACCTCATCGTAATAGATGACTCGGTATGTTGAAAACCATTATTAACCTTTTAGTTTTCAAATGTTTTACTTGCATATAAGTTATGTTATGCTTACTTTTATCTACATTTTATTTACATGACATTGTTAGACTCCTACAAAATCCAAATCAAGAGAAAAAGGGATTGTACGGCAAACCGAGTCAGTTGCATCACAAAAAGAGGTACATTGATATATATGCATCGAAAATGTTAATTCTATGATCCGAATTCAAAAGCTTCATGATTACTAACTTTATGACTTATATGATTTTCAGATTCCTACAAAAGAGGTGCAAGAACAAGAAGCCAGTAGTAGCCACGATGAAAAAAGCATCTATTTCTCGATTTCGGTTGTACCTTGAAATAATTGTAGGCACAACGGATTTGATGGAAGGTGGTATCCATGAAATACCTATGGAAGCAGGTATTTTTGGGTTTCCCTATTCAGAAACAATTGCTAAAGAAGACTTTGATGAGATATTTACGCATTCTGAATTAGGCGTCGGTGTTATGAATTCATACATCAGGTATTCCATCAATTTTAATTATTTAATTGATCAATTTATTTACTCATTTCAATGAATATTTGAATGTTAGTTATAATAACATATTTATTATAATCTGTTTTTATTTCAGATTCTTGTATGAAAAATTGATGCTCCCGCGTCAGTTGACTGAAAGATACTCCTTCTTGTCTCCCAACTGTGTCAATGCAAATTTAATCAATCGAACTACAGATGAGGTCAAACATCACTTAGTAGGTGCATTTATGACCAACATTGATACAGAGAAGTTGTATCTTTTACCATATAATACTGGCCATGGGTAATATTTTCATCCTAACTTCCTTTATTATAATCTTTCGCTTTTTTACTTTGTGTATAATATTTCCATCTATACTTTTGTTTTATTTTACAGTGGTTACTGGATGTTGATTACGATTAATCCGATAAAAGAAATAGTCTATTATCTGGATTCGCTAGAGGTTGATCAAATGAAATACCCGGAGATGAAGAAGATGATTGATACGTAAGTGATGCAATTGTTCTAAATATTCGCGTGTGTATTTCTTTATTTATGTGAGATTGTTCTAAATATTCATTTATATTATGATAGATCCATACAAATATTCCGATCACAACGAAAAGCTCGGGTACCAAAGAGCAAAGCAAACAATATTACATGGATAAGAGTGGAGGTATAATTTTTTATTATAATAGTAATGCTACTTGATAACAAAAGTCATCTATGATACATATTAATACTTTTTTTTCTATGTGTAGTGTCCTCGGCAGCGTAATGGTATCGATTGTGGTTATTTTGTCTTGAGATTCATGAAAGAAATTATTCATTTGGAACAAATAGAGATTCCAAACATGGTATGGATTTATATATAAGTTATGATTTATTTTAAGATTTATTATCGGATATTTCATCTAATTAATTACTTTTAACTAAATCATGCATATTATGTTATATGTAGTATTTTGATGAATTCAAGTGTGCCACCTACACGAAAGACAAATTGGAAGAAATAAAGGAGGATTGGTGTCAATATATGGTTGAAATGAGAATTTGTTGAATAGTTTTAGAAATTGTATTAGGTTTATGGAAGGTGTTGTATATATAGGTGATGGAAATGGTGTATAAGGTTTCGAATTGGTGCATGGAATTGGTGTTGTATAGTTTGTATTGAGTTATATATATGTAATGGTTATTTTGGTGTTGTATATATAATGGTTTTTACGGTTTATGTGTTGAATTTTAATCGTATAAAGGCCTATTGTTGATTATAATGGTATAAGGCCTATGTGTTGAATTATAATGGTATCAAAGGCCACGTGTTGAAGGATTATGGATTCTGTTTAATTATACAGGTTAAATTATATAGGTTTAATAATTGATTTTTAAAAAAAATCTTTTAAAAAGCACTTTTATAAAAGACAACGCTTTCTAAAAAAAGAACTGCCTAAAGGGGTGTCATGGCGTATACATAAGACAACGCTTTTAAAAGTGCAGCTAAAGGAGAGATACGAAAGAGGTTTTATTTGAAAAAGCGCTGCCTAAAAGGGGACCTTTAGCAGCGCTTTTAAAAGCGCTACTAAAGGGGGTCCTACGAAAGCGCTTTTCTTTGGAAAAGCGCTGCTATATGGGGTCATACGAAAGCGCTTTTAAAAGCGCTGCTAAAGGGGGTCCTTAGGGGGACCTAAGAAAGCGCTTTTAAAAGGAAAAAAACGATGTCTTTACCTTTAGCAGTGCCACCTTTGGAAAGTGCTGCTAAAGGAAAAAAAACGCTGCTAAAGGTCTTCTTTGACGTAGTGAGTACACAACCCATTGAGTCTTCCAAGACTGTTAGGTAGATAATGAACGGTCATCCCTCTACTGGAGGTGATAGAATCGGTGGGTTCAACAGGTATTCCTTGATACTGTCGAAGGAAGTTTGGCAGTCTTCTGTCCATACGCAGTCCTGATTCTTTTTAAGTAATTTGAAGATTGGCGCACATGTCGCGGTCATAAGGAATATAAATCTGGAAATGTAATTCAAACGTCCCAGGAATTCCCTGACTTATTTTTCAGTCTTTGGAGAAGGCATTTCTTGAATGGCCTTGACCTTGTCAGGATCAACCTTAATTCCTTTCTGGCTGACGATGAACCCTAAAATTTTCCCTGAACAGACACCGAATGTGCACTTGTTGGGATTCAAGCGGAGTTTGTACTTCCTCAGATGCTCGAATAACTTTGACAGGTAGGTCACATGCTCCTCTTCTGTCTTAGATTTAGCAATCATATCATCGACATACACTTCGATATCTTTGTGTATCATGTCATGAAACAGTGTAGTCATGGCCCTTTGATAGGTTTCCCCAGCGTTCTTCAAACAGAACGACGTTTCCTTGTAACAAAAAGTGCCCCATCGGGTGATGAATGAAGTTTTCTCCATATCTTTCAACGCCATTTCGATCTGATTATAGCTCAAGAATCCATCCATGAAGGAGAATACTTTGAACTTTGTTGTACTGTCTACCAGCATGTCTATGTGCGGCAAGGGAAAGTCATCCTTTGGACTGGCCTTGTTCAGATCCCTGTAGTCTACACACGTTCTGACCTTTTCGTCCTTTTTTGGAACTGGTACTATTTTGGCTAGCCATTGAGGATATTCTGATTTGGCGAGGAAACCCGCGTCAATCTATTTTTGTACTTCCTCTTTGATTTTGAGGATAGTCTTTGTTTTACTGGTGGACATTCTGATCTTAATGGTAGATGATGTTCCAAGATGCTGGTACCCAACCCTGGCATGTCCTGGTAGGACCAAGCAAACACATCGGGAAACTTTTTGAGAAGCTTTATCAATCCTTCTTTGACAGTTGGACTAAGCAGTGCCCCAATCTTGACTTCTTTTCTTTCTTCTTCTGAACCCAAGTTGACCGTTTCCAACGGCTCTTTGTGAGGTTAAATGGACCTTTCCTCTTGTCTGAGTAATCGGGTGATCTCTTCTGGAATTTCTTCGTCATTTTCTTCTTCAGCCTCAAATATCGAAAATTCAAAGTTGGGAGAAGGCATTGGATCGTGTGTTTCAACGGGGTTTAAAACAAGCAATCTGCACGACGTGATGATTGTTTTTAGAAGAGATAGAGAGAATGCAAGAGTGTGTGTAGTGTATTTTCTAAAAAATGCTTGTTTTTATTATTTGAGTTGTTTTTAGGATTACCATTTTCTGAAAAAGAGAAAAGAGAAAATAACAATAAATGCGGAAATTACAGAATGACGATATTTTATTTATGATCTTGTCGATTCTTGAAACTACAGCCCTATAAAACAAAACTATGTCGCTTTGGGAAAAGCGAAGAGAGATATTTACAGAAAGTGAGCCCTATCAAAACATCCGTTTCACCTGGGCAGGGTGAAAGTTTAAAACAAAGATGGCAATTACTTAGACTTATGAACAACTTTCGGAACATTGATAGTAACTCATTGGCGGCGAACTCCTCGGTGAATCACAAAGTTTGGTACCTTCCTTCTTGGTTTGTCTTCAGAAATGACGTTGATTTCTAGTGGAGCAGGATCGTTGGAATCTATCTCCCAGGCAGAGTTGTCATAAGAGGATTTTTCTGTTGTATCTTGTACAATATTTACACTCTCAGGTGGATCTCCCCATCCATTTGGCTGGATGTCTTCGAGCCTGATACGAGAGCTTTCAGGAGCAGTGTACTTGACCAAGAAGTCATACTTTCCACTTGGTTGTCCTAAGGTGCCCCACACTTCTTTGGAACTTGAGGAGTCATCCCTTTCGATGACGTTGACCTCGGGAAAAGCATAGTTAAGGAACTCTTGTCATGCGTTCTTTGCAAATTCATCATTGTACGGGATATCTTCAGAATGCCCTGAGTAATGATCCCATGATTCGGTGGGGATGCATGTATTCTTTTCAATGATGCTCAGTTGATATGCATCGTTGGGCTGACTCTTTTGCCCCTAGTCTCATGGGTACGGCTTCCAGATAGGCAGGCCATCCATTGGGCCATAATAGTTGTAGTCAAAGTTGTCTTTCATCAGAGTGCCCTCCTCTAATGAGTTTGGTGGAGCACGGCATCCTTCCGGATCACAATCTCCGTATATCATTTTGACATCTGATCTTGGAATATATCTTGGACTCTGTGCGGGATAGCAAAATGGCGCAGGCACCTCTCCTTGAGACATATAACCTTCCTCGTTAAGGTAGGACTTCTACTCTTCATCTGTATCGGAGGAATCACCCTCGTTGATGGTATGGACTTCTTGAGACACTGGGTGAAGAAAACCTCCACTGTGGAAGAAGTTTTGAATGGGATGAAAACTTTCATCGTTAGTAGCAGTCTGGGTACAGGTTGAGAAAAAATCAAGACCTTTCTTTGTCTTATTGTCAGTAGGAATAACAAGCTATCCCCATCCTTTTTCATTGTTACTTTTGATCACTTCGAGAGCATTTTTGTATGAGGAAATCGATGTTCCTTTTTCTGATTGATTGTTATTTCTCACCGAAAGTGCTTGGAACTAGGTTCCTATAACCTCCTCTGGTTCTACACAAGTGGACGATGATAAGTTGCTCACGATCAAGGCTTGCTCTCCGCAGACTGTGACTAGTTGGTCATTCTTGACGAACTTCAGCTTCTGGTGAAGTGTCGAAGTGACTGCCCCAGTGTAACGCCCCAGTTTTTGTTAGTTTTATTTAATCGAGTCAATTTAATTATTTTTGGTCTTTATATTATTTTATTCTTGGTTATTATGTTTTATCGCGTTTTGGGAACGTTTGCGAGAAAATTGAGCGTAAGGGTATTTTGGTCTTTTTGGCTTGGGTAAATATTGTTTTTCCTTTAAAATAGAAACATAGAAAGAAAAGAGAGAAAATAGAAAGAAAAATAAGAGAAGAGAAAAGGAGAGTGAGAAGAAGAAAAAGAGGAAAAACTTGGAGTTTAAGTAATCGATTCAACCGAGACTTCGAAGCGCGATTAATCGGGTAAGTGTGCGAAACTTGGTTATGCTATGTTTGTGTATGATCATGTATGTGATTGTTGGTTTTTTTCCTAGCTTTTCAGTTCTAGGTCGATTGAGAGAAAACGAGAGAAATCGAGGTTTTAGCGGTTGAAAATCGGTATAAATGCGGTAGAATACTTGTGGTTATGATTGTAATATGTTTTGGTTGTTATGATATGGTTTGGTTGGGTTTTGATGGGGAAAATGGTGATTTAGGATGAGTAACAGCGCTGCAGTGAATCCTAGAATTCGCAGGCTCACAGTGCGAACAAGTAGCGAAGAGGAAAGCGAAGGCTCGCCAGGGCTTCGCAGTGCGAATGGGTGGGCGAATGTTCGCCAGCAGTTCGCAAAGTGAACTTTATGCTATTTTTTTCTCTGCCACGGTTTGCTGGAGCTTCGCACGGCGAATGAGGAAATCGAATGCTCGCTAGGAGATTCGCATAGCGAACATGACAGATTGTTCCATTTTGTTTTCTTCATAACTTTTGATCCGTAAGTCGGATTGAGGCGCGGTTAGGTGCGTTAGAAAGCTAATGAGATGTTCTTTCTTATAGGAATGGTTTTGAGATTGATGGCCGATTTAATTATGTCAGGAATTTGGGAATGTGTCGTTTTGTCAACTTTTACCATCTTAACTGTGTGTATTTGATGTGTTATCATGCAATATGCTTTCGTTAGAGATTGTATGACTTGTATGCTTTTATATGATGTGAATGCATGTGATGAAGTGTTGTGATGATGGTTTATGGCCTAAGGGTAAGAAAATACATTGTGTTGTGTTTGATTGTATATGCATGATTATGGATGTGTATATGTGTGCATTGGAATGTCATGAGTCATTGCATGCCAAGCATCATGATATGCATTCTTGTGATGTCGTGTGCCCTAGTGGGTGTGAGCTACGAAACGATTCCATATGGAATCCGCTATAACATCGTGTACCTTATACAAAGAGGTGTGAGCGATGATTATAGATGATCGTGTGCCTTATACAAAGAGGTGTGAGCGATCGGGTCGCGTGCCTTATACAAAGAGGTGTGAGTGATCCATAAACGTCGTGTGCCTTATACAAAGAGGTGTGAGCGATGGGGAACATCGTTTTCTCGACGGGGAGTTACACTAAGTAACAAGCGATGAATTCAATAGTTCCTGAGTGAACTAATGATGAGAATGATGGATGGAACGGTACCGCATTGCATTGCATAGAGTCGTTGTGTCGGTCTCTGTGCATTTGCATAAATCATGAATGGATTGATTTTGTGTGGAATTGTGAATGGAATTGATGAGTTGAGATATATATATATATATATGTTGGTGATAAATGTGTTGTGCATGATTGATATGCCTTGTGATGGATGCATGAGATATGATTTGTGTTGGTTTGTATTCGAATTATGGTGTTAATTGTGGTGAGAATGTTTTATATATGTATTTTTGTGTTATTATATAATTGTATGTAATTATATTATAATTGTGTTTCTCACCCTTCTGCTGTTTTAAATGCTCTATGAGGCATTGCAGATTAGATGTTGGAGGTCTTTTTGTGAAGCTTAGGTCTTCATTCTTTTGTCGGTCGGCTCTAATATGTAGCACCGGGTAGTCGGGGAGATCGTTTGTAATTATGTGTATATGTATATGTTCTTTTTGGGATTGTACATGTATGACTCTGTGTATGACAGACAAACCTTTATGTTATATATATATATGAGATTCAGTTGCAGATTTTCCGCTTTTATTCTGTATCTGAATTGTGGGTGTTAGGAACTGAGTTCCTCTGTTATGTGCTACCTGATTGTTGCATATCTATATGAGCAGGTTGTTGTATTTTGTTTCAATTGATGTGACGCGTTCGTCTATGCCATGAATGTTTTAATTATACTCTAATTATTTGTTATCGCTTTATTTACTCGGGTTATAGATTAGGGGTGTTACACCCAGCCTCATGTATCCAAGGTCTTCCTAACAAACAGCTGTATGCTGCCCGGATGTCCATGACCTGGAAAGTGGCATGGAAAGTGTGAGGACCGATAGTTATGGGAGTGTGAGGACCGATAGTTATGGGAAGGTCGACTTTGCCGATAACTATTTTTCGAGATCCTTCAAATGCTTTGACGATGACCTCACTGCACTCATCGGATATCCTTGAAATGATAGCCGCATTAGAGTAGATTTTGGCATAACATTCAGAGTTGATCCAGTGTCTACCAGTACGCTAGCTAAAGCATCGTCTTGGCAGTTGACTGTAATATTTAGTGCCATGTTGTGATTTTGGCCCTCTTTCGGCAGTTCCTCATCATTAAATCCTAAGTTGTTGTAGGAAGTGATGTTGGAGATGATGCTGTCGAATTGTCTTATTGTCACATCTTGTTCCATAAAGGCTCGCTCTGAGACTTTCTGTAGAGCTTCCCTGTGAGCTTCGGAACTGAGTAAAAGAGATAGCACAGAGATCTTTGAAGAAGTTTGCAACATTTGATAAAAAATGTTGTACTCACTATTTTGGATGAGCTTCAGCATCTCATCGTTGTTCTTTGAAAGGTCGGGATCACTGAATTGACCGACTGGTTGCTCGGGAACTTCTGTTTGAGGTTCTTTTTCTTTGCTGGGTTCTCCAACTCATCGGTTGAAAATTCGACCGCTCCGTGTTACTCGACTAATGTCTGCAATATTCACGACGGAGGATAATGGAGTTTCCTTTCCATTCTCAAATGTTGTTGCACCATACTTGTAAGGGATACCCTTATCGGATTTGTACGGTACTGGTCCTGGTAGATAGATAACTACATGAGCCTTTTGATTTTTCTGACCATCGTAGCCAGCCTCAATTGGTTCGAGGTTGAGAATCTTTCCACTATCAAGAGGAACTCTTGATTCATGGAGTAAAAGGATTATGGCGCATACATCTTTGGCCACCTCTCATTTAGGGATCAAGACAACTTCTTTGCCTCGATTGGGAAGATAGTCTGACATTATGTTGATTGGACCAGAGCTTGAACATGGTTGTACCTCTTTGTGGTCCAACTGACTTTGATGGGCTGCTCGCATGAGGTAGCATCCTTGGTTATTCTCTGAGCAAACTCTACAGCTCTCATAGTTGTGTGGTGGCACTCTGTAGCGAGCAATTTTGGACGCGGTTCTTAAGCGCAGTCGCTCTCTGCGGTTGAGTTTACTACAGGTCGAGTCATTTTTTATCCTATTAAAGCTTATGAAGGAAGGGAAATAGATGTCTCCAATTAACCCTGCTTTGCATACTGAGTTTAAACAACGGTCTGTTAGGTTACGGATGCTATCAATGTGGGGGGGGGGGGGCTTTGTACTGGTTATTTGTATATTCGCCAATACTGATTTCTCTCTTTTTTGTTAGGATACTGCTTCAGATTAGGATATATGGGATTATGGGACTTTGGGTTTTTTTGGTTTATTGTGCTCGCTAAGATTTTTTCTTTCAATCTTATGCCTACGTATTCCCGTTTACCGAAATAGGGAAATCAGAGCGTTCGTAGTTCCTCCTATTCTATGGGAGGAAATGGGTGTTTTTGGTGTCTTGTTCAAAGCCCAATACGTGAAGCGAAAGGTAGTTTGTATCTTGATCAAAGCCCAAGACGTGAAGCTGAAAAGTCTATTTGTATATTGTTCAAAGCCCAAGATGTGAAGCTGAAGGTCCTGACTTTAGAGAGAATTTGTCGTCTCTAAAGAAGGGTTTGTTTGTCACAACTGTTGGGTGACTGATGATAAAGGAGGATTACTTTAACCGGGATATGTGAATTCGGCAATGCCATAATTTCCTTTATAGGGGTTTTCCAGCCTGAAGGAGAAGACTTTAACTCAGTGTAGAGCAATGTTATCTTTCCTTAGGAATTTCTCATGCTAAAAGAGGGACAGTGGCATGGATGTAGATGATCCAGAGGCTTGCCGCTTACAGCAATTAGATGAAGGGGAAGGAGTTGTTGATGTTTGTGTACTATGAACGAGGCACAACTTTGATGCTAAAAGGTTGATTGGATCAACCAGTGGTTTCCTTATACAAAGCCAAAGAGGAGGCTGATATGTGTCTCGTACAAAGGCCGAGGGAGAGGCTAAAAGGTTTTGACTCGACGATGGAGTCTTTTGGTATCTCGTATAAAGCCCGAGATGAAGGCTATTTGACTCAATAAGAGAGTTTTTTTTGTATCTTGTACGAAGCCCGAGATGGAGGCTATTGTTTGTTTGGCTCAATAAGAACCTTTTTGTATCTTGTACAAAGCCCGAAATGGAGGCGAAAGGGGTGATTGACTCTGCTGGGGAGAATCTTATGTGTCTCGTACAAAGCCCGAGAGAGAGGCTAAATGTTTTTCCAGTTAAGTGACAGGTCCAGTATACTGATTTTGAAAGAGAAAATCAGTTCTTATATGAGCAACACTGTACTCAAGGATTTGTTTCAAGGTTCTGGGTTATTCCTGTTCTTTAAGGAAGTGGGAAATCCGAAGGGTATTGAGACTGTCCGAGTCTATGGGTTTTCTTCCTATTTTTGAAGAGGTGCTTGAGAATGCCTTTGAGACTCAAGGAGATTAGACTGTCCAAGTCTAGAGTTTCATCTTTTGTACTATGCTTTGAGAAACAGTAGTAGACTCTTTGAAAGGACTGTTCTATGCAGATGACTAAGTTCTGTTCCTATACCTCTAGGAGGTCGTCGGGACAATTTGTACGAAGCCCAAGAGGAGGCTGGAAACTTTTAAGAAGCCGATCGGTCCTTGTATGAAGCCCAAGAGAAGGCTATCATTCCCGGAGGAAGAGATCATTATACGATGCCTAAGAGGAGGCTGTGAATACTTCTAAGAAGCCGTAGGGTCCTTGTACTAAGCCCAAGAGGAGGCGGGGTTGCTTTTAGGAAGCCTGTGGGTCCTTGTACGATGCCCAAGAGGAGGCCGATGCTTTTAAGAAGACTGTATCTGGTGATTCTATTGGGGATCTAGTTGTCTATTTCTACGAATAAACGAAACGGCGTCACCTAGTTCTAGACGTAGTTTTTGGGGAAACTCTAAATATCTATACTATTATTACACAGTTGATATGAGTTTATGAAAGAAGACTTACAGTGAAACAACCCCACAATACAATTATATGTATATGAAAGCGGTAAATGAAAGCAATAACCACTTACTCGGTTGTAGAGCTTCCATGTTGTTTGGTTAGTTGTTCAACAAAGAAAGATTGAAAACAACAGTATATTCAAAATTAAAGGAGAAAGTGCTTTGAAAAAGGAAGATTTAGGGCTTACAGCTCAAGGAGAAGCCCAGGGTTTTATCAGTGAGCGCACTGTTGAATTTGTACAGAGGGACTTATACAAGTGACTGTGGCCCAAAATGGTTTTCTGTACAAAGGGATGGGTCTTACACTCTCTTAAGAGGCCCAAAAGGTTTAAAGAAAAAGAGTGGGGCTTATAACACGAGGGTAGGCCCAAATGATTTTTTTTGTTTAAAATGGCGATCGCGCTGAGGTTTTCTTTTAACGCAGAGGGACTTATATAATAAGTGAGGCCCAAAATGTTTTGGTTAAAAGGGGGTTGGGTCTTACACTCTAATAGAGGCCCAAAAATTTTAAAGAAAAGAAATGGGTCTTACTACTCGAGGGTAGGCCCAGGTTTGTTTTGAAAAGGCGACGTTCGCGCCGTTTGTTTTTGACGATATCGGGACTTATACAATATACTGAGGCCCAAAAATGATTTGGTCAAAAAAAGGATTGGGTCTTACACTCTATTAGAGGCCCATGGGTGTTTGAAAAAAATTTGATGAGGGTTGAATTGATTCAAAACCCTAATTTGTTTTCAAAATGTATTTTTAATTGAATAAAAATTCAATTAAAAGGATCAATGTTTGTTAAATATGTGAAAACAAATTATGATCTTGGATCAATGTTCCAAAAAATCAGGTTTCTTCCTACCAAATGATTGAAATCAAATTAGGGTTAGAAAACAAAGGGAGAAAAAATATTTTAAATGCTAAAAACACATAAAACATTAATTCTTTGCAAAAATATCAAATATATGAAATAAATAATATTTTTGGTAATTTTTGGTAAAATCAAATATTTAAACATTTTTGTGAATTATTGCAAAAAGAACCAATAAAAAATGATAAAAATTGAAGGAGTTATTAATTTCTCAAATCATTAAAAATAATAATATGAAAAATAACAAAATAAACAAGTGATAAAAAGAAGTCTGGGGCGAGGGGGATTCGAACCCCAGACCTCTCGCTTGCCAATACACACAAAACCAGCTGATGAACCGCTGGGGCACAATGCCAATTCAAATATAACATGGCAAGGGAAAAATATATAGAGAACTTGTTGGATTTTCTGAAAATGGCGCCATGGCCATCTTCCTCCTCAAGCTCTGATGCGTGAAGCCCTCGATCTCACTCATCTCTCAACCATTTGACATGATTCAAACACCAAACTCATGCGTTTTTTCACAAGGAAGAAGATGGCAATACCCAATTTCATTCATTTTTAGTGTATAACAAATTATATCATTGTGGTCGTATGAACCCTAATTTTGCAAAAGCAATCATGCAGACATGATTATGAGTCCTATGATCAAATTTTCTGAGGGAAAACAATAAACATATGATGGAAAACAATTGGCAAAAATATCATGCGAGGAAATATGCATGGATCATGGAGTTTGAGTTTTGAGGTTTACCTTGATGCAAGCTGAAATGGAACTCTGCACAAACTTTATTCCAGTTGTGAATTAATGATCCCTACAGCTTCAATGGATGTTATGGAGTGTGTTGCAAGCTTTGGAACACTTTGAAACTCTTTGGATCAAGCTGGAGACCTCCACCTACATAATTGAGGCATAATGGCTTGGTTGAAGGGTGATTTTGAGCCTGAGGTGTTACTGTCAGTGTTTAAGTGTTTGGACACCTCAAATACATCATATGTGATGTGTTTGAGTAATTGGAATTGATTGCTTAAGGCTGCAACTCAAAACCCGATAGTGGTTACTCAAAAACCAAGAAACTTGAGGTTTAAGGAAGAATGAGAGAAAGCAGTGCTGTAACTGGCTTTGGTGTGAGTTGAATGATCTATTGGAACCTCTATTTATAATTAATCAACTTTTGTCTTGGAGGAATAGTGAATGGCTGCTGGATCAGATCACATTTGCATGGATTGGCTTGGAGGATTTCTTCCCAAGCAAGGCAAACTAGCCATTCCCAAGAGCAGGGCTATGCCTTGACCAAAATCACATTCCTCAGATGTTTTTATTGTTGTTTAATCAGAGAACTTGACTGAGTAGAGTGGCTTTGTTGAAAATGCACTATTCCACATTAATGCCCCATTGAATTCAAGGCAAAATGTGCCAAAGTGGATGAATTTCAAGTTGGAAGATTCCTTGGCTTTTTGACTCAACCCTATCAGTTGGATCAGTTGGTTCATGATCAGATTGAAGGCACGTGGCATAGTGATCACTCTTTTTGACTCAGAAATCGTGGATGGTACAAAACTCCCAAACTGATTTTTCATGGCAGCCTTGACATGGCATGTTGTGGCAGCCATAATTCTTGGCACAAGTGGATTGGTTTCATGCTATTGAGTTGCTTGGATTCTTGGCAACATTTGCAACAACATTGATGTTTATCTTTGGAACTGATTCAGCTTGTAACTGTGTGAAAAAACCCCACAAGTTTTGGTGTTTCCAACAAAATCTGTCTTGGACAGAAATTTTTCTAAGTGTTGGAAAAGTGGCACTTTCATGTTTTCAGCCATTTTGGCTCACTCATAGCTCAAAATCCACATTGAATTGGAGTTAGGTCTAGTTGAAGTTTTTGTAGAGGAAAATGAGATCTACAAATCAAGCCTTGGATGGGGAAAAATGGCTTTGTGGTTTAGGAGTTATGACCCTCCAAAGTTGGTACCCTAGCCACTTTATTTTTTAACTTAGAAAATTTTCTAAGTTTTTATGGTTACCCCTTTTACAAGTTATCCAACTTTTCTTGATTTTTCTTGATGAATGATGATTCAAATCATACATTAACATCATTTTAGGGTTAAAAATCCATTTTTGTGAAAAATCTCAAAAAGTCAAAGTTGACTTTTGTGCACAGTTGACTTTTTATCAGATGAATTCCAAACTGTGCAATTCTTCAGGAAATCATGTCCTTGACCTAAATCAAACTTGATGGACATGTTCCATGGGTGTTATAGCGTATATTGATTCATTTCCTAGGGCTTGGGAGCATGTCCTGGTCAAAAGTCAAAGTTACAGTTGACTTTTCCCTTAAAACCCTAATTGTGGTGCAGATGAAATTCAGACTTGTTGCTCAAGCTTCTTGGATTAATCCATTGTTCCAAATGGATCAATATAGTTCATTAGAGACCCTCAAAACCTCTCTTGAGGTCTTGGCTCATGATTTGCCCTAAAAGTCAACTTAGGGGTGAATTAGGTCAAGAAACCCTAATTCCTAATTTTTTATGTATGCATCCCCTGAGGCAAAATTGACTTGATGGTTGGGTCCATGAGGTTCCATGGAGTATATTAGGTTGTGTTTTGTCCACCTGGAGGCCCTGGTCGAACAAAACCCTAATTTGGTGACACTGGCGATCTCGAGGCTTGATCCACCCAGAAGGGAGCAACTTTGTACTTAATCCTTGGGGTGGGAGTCCTTTTTGATCCTTTGTAGATGTATGAGAGGTTAGACAAGTTGAAGATCATGTCATTCTTTGATTGATCCTTTGTCTAAAGCTCTGAGAGGGCTTGAAACCCTAATTTTGATAGTAGTGAATGCTCAACAATTCCTTGAGGAGATTGATGAAATATAATGGTTCCCCCATATTGTAATGATGATTTTCACAGTGATGGGAAATCTTAGTGGTCAAAATTTGGGGTATGACAGATGCCCCTATTTAATCTTCTTGGACCCGAAGGTGTGAATGACGAAGGTATTCGGGCATTCGGGGTACAAGAGGATTAAATATCAGAATACCCGAAACTTTGATGGTGGCTATGAATGGTAGCGCACGCATTCATCTTCTTTTACTAAGCAATGATGCTTAGAAGAGGTAAAACTTCCCCTCGATCCTAATATTCAGCCAAGGAACTGGTCTCAGTTTTCTTTTGAAATGAACTTCCCCTCGATCCTAGTTTCCTACCAAGGAACTGGTCTAAGTTTCTGATTTAAACTTCCCCTCGATCCTGGTTTCCTACCAAGGAACTGGTCTAAGTTTCTGATTTAAACTTCCCCTCGATCCTGGTTTCTTACCAAGGAACTGGTCTAAGTTTCTGATTTAAACTTCCCCTCGATCCTGGTTTCTTACCAAGGAACTGGTCTAAGTTTCTGGTCTATATTTCATCAATCTCCTCAAGGAATTGGTGAGCATCCACTACGATCAAGATTAGGGTTTTAAGCCCTCTCAAAGCCTTAGACAAAGGATCAATCAAGGATTGACTTGATCTTCAACTTGTCTAACCTCTCAAAGTAGCTACAAAGGATCAAAAGGACTCCCACTCCAAGGATTAAGCACAAAGTTGCTCCCTTCTAAGTGGATCAAGTCTCAAGATCGACAGTGTCACCAAATTAGGGTTTTGGTCGATCAGGGCCTCCAGAGGGAAATTTTCCTCTGGGCATGAGCCAAGGATCCTAAACATAACCTAATATACTCCATGGAACCTCATGGACCCCATCATCAAGTCAATTTTTCCTTAGGGGATGCATACATCAAAAGTCAGGAATTAGGGTTTCTTGACCTAATTCACCCCTAAGTTGACTTTTAGGGCAAATCATGAGCCAATACCTCAAG
Organism: Lathyrus tuberosus; assembly: GCA_022829125.1. Taxonomy (NCBI): domain Eukaryota; kingdom Viridiplantae; phylum Streptophyta; class Magnoliopsida; order Fabales; family Fabaceae; genus Lathyrus; species Lathyrus tuberosus. Next base: position 1,732,485 of record JALAZF010000309.1, on the reverse strand, counting down.
AGAGGGTTTGAGGGTCTCTAATGAAATATATTGATCCAAGAAGTTTGAGCAACAAGTCTCAATTTCATCTGCACCACAATTAGGGTTTTAAGGAAAAAGTCACTGTAACTTTGACTTTTGACCAGGACATGCTCCCAAACCCTAGGACATACCTCAATATACCCCATGACACCCATGGAACATGTCCATCAAGTTTGATTTAGGTCAAGGACATGATTTCCTAAGGAATTGCACAGTTTGGAATTCATCTGAAAAAAAGTCAACAGTGCACAAAAGTCAACTTTGACTTTTTGAGATTTTTCACCAAAATGGATTTTCAACCCTAAAATGATGGTAATGTATGATTTGAATCATCATTCATCAAGAAAAATCAAGAAAAGTTGGATAACTTGTAAAAGGGGTAACCATAAAAACTTAGAAAATTTTCTAAGTTAAAAATAAAGTGGCAAGGGTACCAACTTTGAAGGATCATAACTCCTAAATCACAAAGCCATTTTTCCTCATCCAAATATGGATTTGTAGCCCTCATTACCCTCTACAAAAACTTCAACTAGACCTAAGTCCAATTCATTAAGGATTTTGAGTTATGGAGTGATCAAAATGGCTGAAAAATGAAAATGTCATTTTTTCCAACACTTAGTGAAATTTTCACTAAGTCCAAATCTGTCTTCATTTTTTTCCAAATGTAGGGGGATTTTTCACTTGTATTCAAAAGAGATCAAAACCAAACATGTTCAAACAGTTGTTGTATCATGTAAGGGCTTTCCAAAATGGCCAAGAACATTGCCAAATTCCATTTAGGCTATGAGTTATGACATTGGCAAGTTGCCTTGCTGAAATCTGCCAAGGCAATGCAGAATTTGCATTTTTGGTCGATTTTCCAAAATCAGCCAAATCCAAATGCTCCTGTCCACTTGGACACCTCAGGGGATTGAATCTAAAGGGGACAATCACTGAGCCAAGCCTCCAAAGTCTTTGGAACAAGAAATAGCATGTTGAACCTAGAATGGCCAAAATAGGGACAAGACTTCAATTTTGGAATGAGGCATTCAATGGAAGCATCAAGGTGGCATGGACTGAGCCATTCTCAACTGAATTCAGTCAAGACTTATCCAAGACCAAGGGAACCACAACCCTGTGCCCTAACCTCTAGTCAATGGCTAGAGAAGACATGGATTTCCATTGGACAACATTGGCCAAACCTCTGCTGCAGTTGCCATTCACTGTGGATCCCAAAACAAACTTGCTCTACTATAAATAGAGGTCATTTGTGTTCAGTTTGAGTACACCAAAGCCATCAAACTGATGCTTTCCTCAAAATCTCTTCTTTCACCTCAAATTTGCCTTCCAAAGCAAGTAATTCTGAGTTTTTGAGTTAGAGAGCAATTCCATCACAATCAATCACACACACACCTCATATATATCATATGTAAGCTGTGCAAACTATCACAAGTGACCTGTAATCACAAAATCACAAAGTGACCTCTCAAAACCTCAAAATAGGCCTTTTGGTGCATTTTTCAAGCCATGTCTTGATTCAGTCACTTTCCAAACCAGTTAAAACCTCAAACACACTCCAAATATCATCCTTGAACTGTCCCAAATGGTTCCCAACATCTGGAACACCATTTGAGGAAGTTTCTATTTTGGTCACTTTTAACCCCTTTTGTAAGAAAGGGACTGTTTGTGTTTTTGCAGGTACCAGTCAATTCCAATCATCCTAAAAGCATCCTAGGGATCATTTGAGGTTGTTCAAAGCATAAAACCATATCTGGAGGAAGAGGTTTGGCAGATTGCAGAGAAAACTCCAAAATCCCAAAGAAGGGTAAGCCTCTCAACTTGCCCTCACCAAAACATGTGTACATTTGAAGTCCACTGAGTATGCATCTCTTATACATGTCATATGTGTTGTGTTTGTGCCAATTGATCATGTAATTCATGCATGTATCAAAGTGTAGCATAGAAAAATGCAATTATAGGCCATTTTCAAAACCACTATCGGGTTTTGAGGAGGGAGTGTGATCTGAAAAAACCACCACCACCATTAGATTCCTTGTGAAATTATGGCCCATATACATATAAATTTTGTCTCCAACCATTAAGAATTGAGAAAGTTATGACCTTCACGTTTTTGAGCCAAAACTTGCCTCGGGAAAGCCAAAACCAAGGCATGACTTGTATATTTGTTGTTTTGTTTCAAGCAATGGATGTATCACCACCCCAGTGGTAAGGCGCACGCCTTGTATGCTTGAGGTCATGGGTTCAAACCCCACCCATGCCATTTTGTATTTTTCACATTTTTTGCTATTTTTCCAACTATTTTCATGTTTTGTTAATTATTTGGGAAATTAATAACTCATTCAATTTTAATTATTTTTTATTGGTTCTTTTTGTAAAAAATCACAAAAATATTGAAATATTTTATTCCACAAAAAAATTAAGTTTATATTATTTATTTAATATAATTAGTATTTTTGTGAATAAATTCATTTTTATTTGTTTTTTAAAACATTTTGAAATGAATATTCATCTTGAAAAATCAAGACCAAATGAGTTTTAATATCTCTTGTGATTTATACCTCATTTTTAAAACCTTAAACAAAAATCACAAGTGGTTTATTCAAACCTATTTGGTATTTTTCATTGATTTTCTTTAAATATTTACTTTTAAAGAATAAAATTAGGGTTTCCTTATTTTCACTCCAGCGAATCATTGTCAAACACTCATGGGCCTCTAATAGAGTGTAAGACCCAATCCTTTTTTTTGACCAAATCATTTTTGGGCCTCAGTATTGTATAAGTCCCGATACCGTCAAAAACAAACGGCGCGATCGTCGCCTTTTGAAAAATAACCATCTGGGCCTCTCCTTGAGCTATAAGACCCATTCAAAACACTTTGGGCCTCTAATAGAGTGTAAGACCCAACCCCCTTTTAACCAAAACCATTTGGGCTTCACTTATTGTATAAGTCCCTTCGCGTTAAAAGAAAATCTCGGCGCGATCGCCATTTTTAAACGAAAAATCAATTGGGCCTACCCTCGTGTTATAAGCCCCACTCTTTTTTCTTTAAAACTTTTGGGCCTCTTGAGAGAGTGTAAGACCCATCCCTTTGTACAGAAAATAATTTGGGCCTCAGTCACTTGTATAAGACCCTCTGTACAAATTCAACAGTGCAAGCACTAATAAAACCCTGGGCCTTTCCTTGAGCTGTAAGCCCCAAATCTTTCTTTTTCAAAGCACTTTCTCCTTTGATTTTGAATATAGTGTTGTTTTCAATCTTTCTTTGTTGAACAACTAACCAAACAGCATGGAAGCTCTACAACCGAGTAAGTGGTTATTGCTTTCATTTACCGCTTTCATATACATATAACTGTATTGTGGGGCTGTTTCACTGTAAGTCTTCTTTCATAAACTCATATCAACTGTGTAATAATAGTATAGATATTTAGAGTTTCCCCGGCAACTACGTCTAGCACTATGTAAAGCCTTTTTGATCACTCTTAGAAATAGTCTAAACTAGATCCCCATAGGATTACAAGAAACAATCTTCCCTCCTCTTGGGGTTAAACAATATGGAGATATGAAAGGCAGCATTCCCTGTGAACCCTTTCATAGACTGTCGCTCGTAGAAGTTGTCAAAGAAACTCTACTCCCCAGAGATGATCTCTTCTCCGTGAATTGCATTTCTTGAGTTTCTTCCAAATTCTCGGACTTTCCTGACTTTGATCTATTCTTGGTGAATAGCATTGCCTTGAATTTCTTGGGGTTTGGGGACCCGCAGGCTTCTTAAAAGCACTTGTCAAGAAACTCTACTCCCCAGAGATGATCTCTTCTCTGTGAATTGCATCTCTTGAGTTTCTTCCAAATTCTCGAACTTTCCTGACTTGATCTATTCCTTGTGAATAGCATGCCTTGAATTTCTCGGGGTTTGGGGACCCATCGGCTTCCTAAAAGTAATCAGTCTCCTCTTGGGCATCGTACAAGGACCCACAGGCTTCCTAAAAGCAACCCCGCCTCCTATTGGGCTTAGTAAAAGGACCCGCGGCTTCTTAGAAGTATTCACAGCCTCCTCTTAGGCTTCGTATAATGATCTCTTCCTCCGGGAATGATAGCCTCCTCTTGGGCTTAGTACAAGGACCCGTCGGCTTCTTAAAAGTTTCCAGCCTCCTCTTGGGCTTCGTACAAATTGTCCCGACGACCTCCTAAAGGTATAGGAACAGAACTTAATCATCTTCATAGAACCGTCCTTTCATAGAGTCTACTACTGTTTCTCAAAGCATAGTACAAAAGATAAAACTCTAGACTCGGACAGTCTAATCTCCTTGAGTCTCAAAGACATTCTCAAGTGACCCCTTAGTTAAATAGGAAGGAAACCCGCAGACTCGGACAGTCTCAATACCCTTCGGATTTCTCGCTTCCTCAAAGAACGGGAACAACCCGGATCCTTGAATCAAATCCCTGAGTACAGTGTTACTCATATAAGAACTGATTTTCTCTTTCAAAATCAGTATACTGGACCTGTCACTTAACTGAACAGTCACCATAGCCTCCTCTTGGGCTTTGTACAATGATTCTCCCCAGCGGAGTCAAACAACGTTTAGCCTCTCTCTCGGGCTTTGTACGAGACACATTAGAGACTTCCTCGTTGAGTCAATCACCCCTTTCGCCTCCATCTCGGGCTTTATACGAGATACAAAAAGGTTCTTATTGAGCCAAACAAATTTTAGCCTCCATCTCGGGCTTCGTACGAGATACAAAAACTCTCTTGTTGAGTCAAATAGCCTCCATCTCGGGCTTTATACGAGATACCAAAAGATTCCCTCGTTGAGTCAAAACCTTTTAGCCTCTCTCTCGGGCTTTATACGAGACACAGATTAGCCTCCTTTTAGGCTTTGTATAAGAAAACCACTGGTTAATCCAATTAACCTTTTAGCATCAAAGTTGTGCCTCATTCACAGTACCCAAACATCAACAACTCCTTCCCCTTCATCTAATCGCTGTAAGCGGCAAGCCTCTGGATCCTCTATATCCACGCCACTGTCCCTCTTTTAGTATGAGAAATTCCTAAGGAAAGATGGCATTGCTCTAAACTGAGTTAAAGTCTTCTCCTTCAGGTTAAAATCCCCTATAAAGAAAATTATGGCATTACTAGGATCCGCGTATCCCGGTTAAAGTAATCCTCCTTTACAGTCAGTCACCCAACAGTTGTGATAAACAAACCCCTCTTTAGAGATGACAAATTCTCTCTAAAGTTGAGACCTTTTAGCTTCACATCTTGGGCTTTGATCAAGATACAAACAACCTTTCGCTTCACGTCTTGGGCTTTGAACAAGACACCAAAACAACCATTTCCTCCCATATAATAGGAGGAACTACGAACGCTCTGATTTCCCTATTTCGGTAAACGGGAATACGTAGGCATAAGATTGAAAGAAAGATCTTAGCGAGCACACTAAACAAAAAACCCAAATCCCATATCTCCATCTATCAAAAGCAGTAATTCAAAAAACATCAGTCCTAACATCCTAATCCTTGATCCCTGCCAGAAACCTTCTGTCAAGGTAAAAGGAGAGAAACCATATTGGCGAAAATACAAATAACCAGTAGAAAGGCCCCTCACATTCATAGCATCCGTAACCTAACAGACCGTTGTTTAAACTCAGTATGCAAAGCAGGGTTAATTGGAGACATCTATTTTCCTTCCTTCATCAGCTTTAATAGGATAAAAAATGAATCGACCTGTAGTAAGCTCAAACCGCAGAGAGCGACCAGCGCTTATGAACCGCGTCCAAAATTGCTCGCTACAGAAAAATGGCGCCCACCGTGGGGCCGATTTCTTTTTTCTCTTCACTTGTGTGAAAACCACAGATTGGGGCTTCCGCCGGGGAACCCATTTCTGTCAGGAACTTAGGATTCATAGCTTTAAAGGTCTAGGATGTTTAGGACAAATATATATACTACTTTTCCTAATTGCTATACGTGTTTATTTTTCTGCTAATGGGAATGCGTGTGATGCCGCATGTGGAAAGATTGAGTATACACTTAAGATAAGTGATGGCGACGAGGTCGACCATCAACCTCAGTGGAGGCTGACCAATGCAACCCATTCTCTCACCTAGACAATAGGCCGATTGTTAAGTCTGAGAAGCTGAGGAGCCAAACCCTTTCGTAGTGCGGAAACTATCGGGAATAGTTGTTACGCGATACTACCCTCATTTGAGGCTGGTGATCTATTCTCGATGAATGGCACTTACTCTAAGATTGCTCTACAACTCGCTGGCGATCCGCTTGTTGTTTTGCTTTCCTGGGAGGAGCTGATGATAATGAGTACAGGTACAAAAATCACCCTAGTATAAACCTTTGGGGATGGGTAGAGCCTTGACTTCATGACAACGGCCTTTTGGCCCCATGTTTTTTCTATGTTTTTGTGTGCTGCATTCATGCATTCATTTAAAAAACATTAAAACATTAAAAAAAAACTTCTCTTCTAGTCTCTATTTTTCAAATTAAACTAAGACTGTGATTGCAAATATCAGAGAAAAGGATTACGCTAATGGATTTTGGTAGAAGGAGAACTCATACGTATACCTTCAAGGTTCCAAAACTAGAGGATTTGAGAAGGTTAGCAAGGATGATCACTAACCCTGAGGCTTTCAGAGCCAAGCACGGAGGTCTGCTACCACTGTTAAGAGTCCATGTGATTGAGGGAATCATGGATGCGCTGATTCAATTCTACGATCTGGTTTATCACTGTTTCACATTCCCAGATTACCAGCTAGCACCAACGCTGGAGGAGTATTCTCACCTGATCGATCTACCCATTACAGATCGAGCTCCATTTTCTGGACTGGAAGAAATTCCAAATAATCAGACCATTGCAAGAGCAATTCATTTGGACGAGTCTGAGGTCAGGACTCACATGACTACTAAGGGTGGCATCTAAGGTTTGCCAGCCCAGTTCTTGACAAAGAAGGCCCTGTATTTTGCCAGTATAGGAAACGTGACTGCTTTTGAAAGCATCTTTGTCTTGCTCACCTACGGGTTATTTTTGTTTCCCAACATCAATAACTTTGTCGATATCAACGCTATTAAGGTTTTTATCATTGGAAACCCTGTGCCGACTTTGCTCGCAGATGCGTATCATTCTGTACACTTGGGGAATTTGTACAGCGGAGGGGAGATCACATGCTGGGTACCCCTGCTTTATAAATGGTTTATCTCCCACTTGCCCAAGTCTGCTGCTTTGTGGGATTGTAAGAGTGTCTTACGTTGGTCGCAGAAGATCATGTCTCTTACCAACTCTGATATAGATTGGTGTAATAGGATTTATGATGGGATCAGAATCATCGATCGTTGTGGGAACTTCCCCAACATACCCCTCATAGGAACTAAAGGAGGAATCAATTACTATCCAGTTCTCGTTCGTCGTCAATTTGGATACCCGATGAGACACATCCCACGGGGTGTTCATCTGGAAGGTCTTTTCTTCAAGGAAGGAGAAAACGACAGAGCACTAAAGATAGAAATAGTGCATGCTTGGAAATAGGTTCATAAGAAAGGACGAGAGTCTCTAGGAAAACCGGACTGTGTCTCGGTGGAGCCTTATCTCCATTAGGTACAAACTAGAGCTCTCAAGCTAAAGATGCCTTATCCTCGTTACGGAGTTCTTCCGCCGAGGGAATCTGTCATGTACTTCATGACGGAAACTGAAAAGCTTCAGGTTACTCTCAACAAGGTTCAACGGGAGAGAAGGTCTTGGAAGAACAAGTACCGCACCCTCGACATAGAGTGCATCAAAATACAGCAATTACTGAAAGAAAAAGATGCTCTGATTGAGATTTTAGAGCAACATACTGTAGAGAATCAAGATGATCAAAGGAATTTGCTCACTCCTTTCACCTGGCAAAGGAATGACAACCCGACAACGGCCCAAGAGCCCCGATCAAAGAAAAGGAAGATACCAGAATCAGCACCCAATTTCTCCTCAGAGAGGACTCGGGACCCATTAGCTTAGGTTTCTGTTTCTGCACTTTCTAATTTACTGTATTTCCATTTCTGTAATCGTTTGAATTTCAATAAAAAGGGGTTTTCCCACTGTTTGATATTTTCAATCTAATTGTCGAAGTTTATTTTGATTAAACCAAAAAACAATTAATGTAATCATTGTATTCATCATTCTCACATCGCGTATTCTTCTTACTTACGAATCTCACGTTTGTGTCTCGGTTCTAGAGTCAAACTGTCTCATTCGTACAATACTCGGGCTAATCTTCAGAAAAAGATGGATGATCTTGAGGAAGAAAACAGAGAGTTAAAAGAAGAGATCGACGCTCTGAGAGAGGATATGAGAAAGCTTCGTAACGACATGCAAGCCATGAAAAAAGCTCAGCTACAAAGGACTGTGATCTCAGAGATCACCTCAACGCCCATAGTGGAGAAGTATGATCCTAGGTATCAGATACCGAAAGATCGCCCTTGGGGCTTGCCTGTTAACTATATCCCGGAAGGATATGTTCCACCGATCACTGAAGATTAGGGAATCTCAACAGAAGCCGCTAGGCCTGAAGGTTACAAACTTCGGGAAAGCGAAGATGCCAGGGGCATACTGAAGACTCCTAAAGGTTACAAACTTTGGGAGATGCCAAGATTTACTGCCGTAGTCACGGTACCACCCCCTGTGGTGCACACTGTCCCGGAAGGACAGATTCTGCAGACACCTGCTGGTAAAAAGGAAACTATGTTTGATAGAATGGATGAATTCCAGGAACAGTTCTTGGAAATGCAGAAGGAGCTGCAAGCCATTCGCGGTCAGGATTTATTTGGAAAGGACACCGCAGACCTCTGCTTGGTCCCCAATGTGAAAGTCCCGCACAAATTCCAAGTGCCTGACTTTGAAAAATACAAGGGTAATTCTTGCCCTCAGAGTCATCTGGTGATGTACGCTCGGCGGATGTCAGCTCAGACGGAGAATCAGGACCTACTGATTCACTACTTACAGGATATTTTAACCGATGCCGCATTAAAATGGTACATGGGTTTAAACCGTACTACGATCAGTACATTCAGAGATCTTGGTACTGCCTTTGTCCAACAATACAAATACAATTTGGACATGGCACCCGACAGAGATCAACTCAGATCAATGTAGCAAAAGGACAAGGAAACCTTTAAGGAGTATGCTCAAAGGTGGCATGAAATTGCCGCTCAAATTTGTCCACCTCTTGAGGAAAAAGAGATGACAAAGATCTTCTTAAAGACCTTAAGCTCATTTTACTATGACCGAATGGTTGCCAGTGCACCCAGTGATTTCACCGAGATGGTCGGCATGGGCGTACATCTTAAGGAAGCCGTCTAAGAAGGACGTTTCGTAAAAGACACTGGATCGACGAGCGGTACTAAAAAATACGGTAGTGCTCTCCCTAAGAAAAAAGAGCAAGATATTGGGAATATCTCTCTCGGAAAGCAAAGGCGTCGATATCAACCAGTAGCAACTGTAACTCCTGCTATCAGCCCTGCGCCTATTCCTACATATCAACCTCAGGTTACGCAGAGCCAACCTGATCAGTAAAGGACACAACAGCCTCTTCAGCACGCTCGTCCTCCATATAACAACAACCGTACAACACGGCCACCAGGGTTTGATCCTATACCCGTGACGTACGCAGAGCTGTTTCCGTTACTACTGGCTAAGGGGCACATCCAGACTAAGTCTCCTCTTATAGTACCGGAAAATCCGCCTTTTTGGTTTAAGGTGGATCAGACATGCCCTTATCATCAAGGAGGTTCAGGGCATAACATTGAGACTTGTCTAAATTTCAAGTCTGACGTGCAAAAGCTTGTTAGGAGCAGGCCCTTATCTTTCAAGGATACAAATCCTAATGTTCTTACGAACCCGCTGCCTCAACATGAGAAGGCTGCAGTCAATCTAATTGAGAAAGATACTAACGATGTCTATCAAATTCACGATGTACTCTTGTTGAAAACCAATCTGGTCATGATGCATTGTAGACAAAGTGGATATGGCCATGTGCCACCTCATACCTATCACCAGTGTGATATCTGCTCTAAAGACAACCAAGGATGTTCTGTAGTGCAAGCGGCTCTACAGGAACAAATGGATCTCTGATGGATCCAAGAGCACCGAGTTCGTGGAGTTAACATGGTTTACACGAATTCCAACATCATTCAGAATCACGACATCCGTGCGATGAATGTCAACTTGGTGGCAATGCACTCAAGGCAAAGCCAGTATCATAATCTGCTACGGCATAATTACAATTCTTGCCTGACTTGCTCGGTAAACAAACAGGGATGCTCTTTCATACAAGAGGCCCTCCAGCGTCAGATGGATCTTGGATGGATCCAAGACTACCATGATAGGAATCCCTATCAGATCAACATGGTTCAGATCTTTGACATTCGCGTGATGAATACCAATCTGGTAGAGTTAAATGCTGAGCAGGTCCGACTCGGATTCTTAATATCACATGACTATCAAAGCTGTAAAGCGGGTTGCGAAAACGATCGAGGTTGTACCCTTGTCCAGGAGGCACTTCAGTACTTTTAAAATCATTGGGGGATGCCAATCTATATGGATGAATATACTCAGCAGATTAGTATCAGTAACAGGAATCCTACTCGACGTCAAAGTCAGGATGTCCGATCAGTGGAAGCTAACCTAGTGAGGTTACATTGTATTCAAAGTGGGCGTGGCCAGGTGCCACTACATAATTATGACCGTTGTAGCGTCTGTTCAGAAAGTAACCAAGGGTGTTACCTTGTGAGAGCAGCTCTTCAGGGTCAGGTGGATTGTGGAGAAATTCGTCCATATCCGGGTTCAGGACCCATCAACTGGACGCCGAACTACCTTGCCGATCAAGTTGAGGATGTTGTCCCTATCTCTGGTCATCATAGGACCAGGGATGTTTTTGCCATTATCCCTCTACTTGACGAATCTAAGGTTCCTAACCGGGAACGAATCGAGATAACTTACGATGGTCAGAAAAACTAGAAGGTTCCCATAGTCATCTATCTACCGGGACCACTACCGTATGAATCAGCTAAGGTTATCCCTTACAAATACGGTGCAACAACAATTGAGAATGGAAAGGAAATTCCATTACCCTCCATCGTAAACATTGCAGACATCAGTCGAGTAACACGGAGTGGTAGAATCTTCAACCGAGGGGTTGGCGAAGTTAACAAGGAAAAGGAACTTCAGACAGAAGCTCCCGATCTATCAGTCGGTCAATCCAGTAATCCCGGCCTTTCAAAAAATAATGATGAGATGCTGAAGCTCATCCAAAGGAGTGAATATAACATTGTTGATCAGCTGTTACAGACTCCTTCGAAGATCTCGATATTATCACTGTTACTCAGTTCAGAAGCCCATAGGGAGGCTCTACAGAAAGTCTTGGAGCAAGCCTTTGTGGAACATGATGTAACAATCAGACAGTTCGATAACATTGTCTCTAACATCACTTTCTGCAACAATTTGGGATTTAGTGATGAGGAATTACCTGAAGAGGGTCGCCGTCATAACATGGCACTCAATATCACAGTTAACTGCCAGGACGATGCTTTAGCCAGCGTACTAGTAGACACAGGGTCAGCCCTGAATGTTATGCCGAAGTCCACTTTGATGAAATTATCATTCAAGGGCCCTCCGATGAGAATCAGCGAGGTCGTCGTCAAAGCATTTGACGGATCCAGAAAAACGGTTATCGGCGAAGTTGACCTTCCCATAACTATTGGTCCTCGCACTTTCCAAGTCACTTTCCAGGTCATGGACATCCGGGCAACATACAGTTGTTTATTAGGAAGACTTTGGATACATCAGGATGGAGTGGTCACTTCGACCCTCCACCAAAAGCTAAAGTTCGTTCAGAACGATCAACTTGTCACAATCTATGGAGAACAGGCCTTGCTCGTGAGTAACTTATCATCGTCTACTTATGTAGAACCCGAGGAGGTTATTGGGACGCAGTTCCAAGCACTGTCGGTGAACAAGGACAATCAATCCCAAGGAGGAACCTCGATTTCCTCATACAAAGATGCTATCAAAGCGGTCGAGAGTACCGATACAAATGGATGGAGACAACTTGTCATTCCTACTGACAATAAAACAAATAAGGGTCTTGGTTTTTCTGCAACCTGTACCCGGACAGCTGCTAACGATGAAAGTCTTCATCCCATTCAGAACTTCTTCCACAGTGGAGGTTTTCTTCACCCAGTGTCTCAAATAGTTCATGCTATCAATGAGGAAGATCCCTCTGACACAGATGAAGAATGGAAGTCCTACCTTAACAAGGATGGTTATATGTCTTAGGAAGAGGTGCCTACTCCTTTTTACTTTCCTACAGAAAGTCCGAGATTTATACCAAGGTCAGATGTCGAAATGATGTACGGAGGTTGTGATCCGGAAGGATGCCGTGCTCCGCCAAATTCATTAGAGGAAGACACTCCGATGAAAGACAATTTTGACTACACCTACTATGGCCCAATGGATGGTTTGCCAATGTGGCAACCTTATCCAGGAAACTTGGGGCAAGAAAGTCAGCCGAGTAATGAAACTCAGCTGAGCATCATTGAACAGAATACCTGTGTCCCCACCATGTCATGGGATCAACACTCAGGTCATTCAGAAACTGCTCAACATGAAGATGAATTCACAATGTTCGCAGGACTTGAATTCATCAACTGTGATTTTCCCGAGGTCAACGTCATCGAGAGGGATGACTCCTCCAGTTTGAAAGAAGTGTGGGACACCCTGGGACAATCGAGTGGAAAATACGACTATATGGTCAAGTACACCGCTTCCGAAAGCTCTCGTATCAGGCTCGAAGATATCCAGCCAACTGGATGGGGAGATACAACTGAGAGCACAAATGCTATGCAAAATACAACAGAGGAATCCTCCTACGACAACTCTTCCTGGGAGACAGATTCCAATGATCCTGCTCCACCAGAAATCAGCGTCATTTCTGAAGACAAGTCAAGGAAGGTACCAAACTTTGTGATTCACCGAGGAGTTCGCCGCCAATGGGTTGCTGTCGAGGTTCCGAAGGTCGTTCATCAGTCAAAGTAATTGTCGTCTTTTAACCTTTCACCCTGCCCAGGTGAAACGGATGTTTTGATAGGGCTCACTTTCTATAAATTTCCCTCTTCGCTTTGCCCGAAGCGACAGAGTTTTGTTTTATAGGGCTGTAGTTTCAAGTATCGACTTGTTAATTAATAAAATAACGTCGTTCTGTAATTTCCGCATTAATTGCTGTCTTCTCTTTTCGTTTTTTCAGAAAATGGTAATCCTAAAAAACAATTCAATAATAAAAACAAGCAGTAAAATAAATACACTGCACACACTCACATTTTCTCTATCTCTTCTAAACACGAATCATCACGTCATGCAGATTGCTTGTTTTAAACCCCGTTAAAACATATGATCCAATGCCTTCTCCCAACTTTGAGTTCCCGGTATTCGAGGCTGAAGAAGAAAATGACAACGAAATTCCAGAAGAGATCTCCCGACTACTCAGACAAGAGGAAAGGTCCATTGAACCTCACAAAGAACCGTTGGAAACGGTAAACTTGGGTTCAGAGCAAGAGAGAAAAGAAATCAGGATAGGGGCACTGCTCATTCCACCTGCCAGAGAGTTTGATAAAGCTTCTCAAAGAATTTCCCGATGTATTCGCTTGGTCCTATCAGGACATGCCAGGGTTAGATGCCAACATCGTGGAACATCACTTACCGTTAAGATCGAAATGTCCGCCAGTAAAGCAAAGGTTGAGACGGACTCACCCGGACATGGCCATCAAAATCAAAGAGGAAGTACAAAAACAGATTGACGCGGGTTTCCTCGCTACATCTAAATATCCTCAATGGTTAGCCAACATCGTACCCGTTCCCAAAAAGGACGGAAAGGTCAGAATGTGTGTTGATTACAGGGATCTGAACAAGGCAAGTCCAAAGGATGACTTTCCTTTACCACACATTGACATGCTGGTAGACAATACATCAAAGTTCAAAGTATTCTCCTTCATGGATGGATTCTCGGGCTATAATCAAATCAAAATGGCGCCGAAAGACATGGAGAAAACTTCGTTCATTACCCCAGGGGTACCTTTTGTTACAAGGTAATGTCGTTCGGTTTGAAGAACGCCGGGGCAACCTATCAAAGGGCCATGACTACTCTGTTTCATGACATGATACATAAGGAAATTGAGGTATATGTCGATGATATGATTGCAAAATCAAAAATAGAGAATGAGCACATTGAACATCTGTCAAAATTGTTCGAACGTTTAAGAAAGTTCAAGCTCCGCTTGAATCCTAACAAGTGCACCTTCGGTGTCCATTCAGGGAAACTATTAGGGTTCATCGTCAGCCAGAAAGGAATTGAGGTTGATCCTAACAAGGTCAAGGCCATTCAAGAAATGCCTTCTCCGAAAACTGAAAAACAAGTCAGAGGATTCCTGGGACGTTTGAACTACATCTCCAAATTCATATTCCTTATGACTGCCACTTGTGCGCCGATTTTCAAATTACTTAAAAAGAACCAGGAATGCGTTTGGACAGAAGATTTCCAAACTGCCTTCAATAGTATTAAGGAATACCTGTTGAACCCACCGATTCTATCACCTCCAGTGGAAGGAAGACCACTGATCATCTACCTCACAGTTCTAGAGGACTCAATGGGATGTGTACTTGGCCAACAAGACGAAACCAAAAGGAAAGAGTCTCCCATTTACTATTTGAGCAAGAAATTCACCGAATGCGAAACTCGGTACACGATGCTTGAAAAAACTTGCTGTGCTTTGGCTTGGGCAGCCAAACGTCTTTTCCAGTACATGATTCGTCATACTACTTGGTTGGTCTCCAAAATGGATCCAATCAAGTAGGTTTTCGAAAAACCTGCTCTCACGGGAAGAATTGCCCGTTGGCAGATGTTATTATTAGAATATGACATAGAGTACCACGCTCAGAAAGCCGTTAAATGAAGTATTTTAGCATATCATTTGGCTCATCAACCGATTGACGATCAAGAATCAATCGGGTTTGACTTCCCAGACGAAGATGTCATGTATCTAAAAATGAAAGACTGCGATGAACCGCTACCCAGTGAAGGGCCAAAACCAGGTTTCCAATGGGGACTTATCTTTGACGGAGCAGTTAATCACTACGGAAATGGAATTGGGGCAATCATTGTTACCCCTCAGGGTACCCACATTCCTTTCACTGCTAGACTTACGTTCAAATATACGAACAACGAGGCCGAATACGAAGCTTGTATTATGGGTCTCGAAGAAGCGATTGATTTAAGGATCAAAAACTTGGATGTATATGGAGATTCAATCTTGGTTATCAATCAGATAAAAGGAGATTGGGACACATACCAATCAGGATTGATTCCTTACAGGGACTACACAAGAAGGTTGCTACCTTTCTTTAACATAGTTGAGTTTCATCACATCCCTCGTGAGGAGAATCACATGGTTGATGCATTAGCCACTATCTCTTCCATGATTAGTGTAGGTCAATGGAATGACCTACCTAAGATCGACATAATGCGCCTTGAACGGCCCGCCTACATCTTCACGATTGAAGCAGTCATTGACGACAAACCTTGGTATCACGATATCAAATGCTTCCTTCAGAAACAAGAGTACCCATCTGGGGCACTCAGAAAAGACAGGAAGACCCTCAGAAGATTGGCTGGAAACTTCTTCCTGAGCGGTGACACTCTCTTTAAGAGGAATTTTGACATGGTCTTGCTCCGATGCATAGACAGACCAGAAGCAGACATGCTGATAAAAGAAATTCATGAAGGATCCTTTGGCACTCATGCCAACGGACACACAATGGCGAGAAAAATTCTCAGAGCAGGGTACTACTGGTTGACCATGGAATCCGACTGCTACAAGTACATGAGGAGGTGTCACAAGTGTCAGATATACTCCGACAAAATTCATGTACCGCCATCACATCTCAAAGTTCTTTCTTCCCCGTGGCCTTTTTACATATGGGGAATCGACATGATTGGCTTGATCGAACCTAAGGCTTCAAACGGACATCGGTTCATACTAATAGCCATTGACTATTTCACCAAGTGGGTCGAAGCAGCGTCATTCGCTAATGTAACCCGACAAGTGGTGGTCTGATTTATCAAAAACAATATCATCTGCCGTTATGGTGTTCCAAGCGAGATCATTACTGATAATGGATCTAACTTGAACAATAAGATGATGAAAGAGTTGTGTGCAGAGTTCAAGATCGAACACCATAACTCATCTCCCTACCGACCCAAGATGAACGGAGCGGTAGAAGCGGCTAACAAGAACATCAAGAGGATTGTTCAAAAGATGGTCGTAACCTACAAAGACTGGCACGAGATGCTACCCTTTGCTCTTCACGGTTATCGCACATCTGTCCGCACTTCAACAGGGGCAACACCTTTCTCTCTAGTATATGGCATGGAAGCAGTGCTCCCCATAGAAATAGAGATCCCATCAATCCGGGTATTGATGGAAGCTAAGCTCACCGAAGCTGAATGGTGTCAAAGCCGACACGACGAACTGAATCTGATCGAAGAAAAGAGAATAACGCACTATGCCACGGTTAGTTGTATCAGTAGAGGATGAAGAAGGCGTTCGACAAAAAGGTCCGACCTCGTGTCTTCAGAAAAGGAGACCTCGTGCTCAAGAAGATACAATCATTTCTCACTGACTCTCGGGGCAAATGGACCCCGAATTATGATGGCCCCTATGTGGTCACGAAAGCTTTCTCAGGCGGGGCCTTGAGACTTGCAACCATGGACGGAGAGGAATTTGCCTACCCCACAAATGTTGATGTAGTCAAGAAATACTTCGCCTAAACTTAAAAAAAAAAATGTCTCGGTGGATTGAAAACCCGAAAGGGCGGTCCAGGCAAAAGTTAGAGGCATGAAAAAAAATCATCCCGATGGATTGGAAACATCAAAGTACAATCCAGGCAAAAATTAGGGATAATGGAAAGTAACTATGTTCAATAGAGGCGAGTCCCTCAGCAGCAGCAGTTACATCATCCGTCAGGAAAACTCCAGTCAAGGTCATCTTCGACAGAAGCTCAGGATGCCCCGAATTCAAAGTTGGTAGAAGGATAATGGTCGTTATGTTTCAACATAGCCCTTTTCCCTGTAAATTACCATTTTCAAACTTTGTATATACTCTTTGGAATCACGCGTTTGGCTGATCTCCATCTTATTAATAAAATTTGAGCCCTTGTGCTTTTGTTTGTAGTTCTTATTTGTTTTAGCTTTACAGAACGACGTTGTTAACATGATTAACAATTCTTGAAATAAAACAAAAATGAATTTACTTGTTAAAACTTTTTCTGCTTTTAAAATAAAGTCGGCAATTTCTTTTGACTGTTGAACATCAAAGGAACATCGGTCGCTTCTCCAAAAGTAAGCGAACTTCAAAGTGCAGAATCAAAGTACTCCTTCTACGCCAGTGCGACTGAATGAAGGATCAACAGTGTCGGATGCGACTATTCCATCTGACATCATCGGTCAAGTTCTTACCTCCTAAGCCCGATCAACGGTATTCCCTGCAGGGATTATCTCTCCTAAGCAAGGTAGAATTGCTACTTTTTTGACCAACGGTACTTCTTCGCCCCGCGATGGCCGAGTATCCAGTCATGTTCATCCGTCAAGTTGTATGTCGTGTTAGTTTTGTCAGCATAAACATACATACATCATGCATTATTGATTTGCATTCACATTTTATATTGCATCACTATCACTTTAGTCGGTCTTGTCCCTTAGATATAGGAGTTCTCTCAATCGAGTCGTCAGTTCTTGCCTCGTCAGGAAACGCTGTGTTTGAATAATCTCCCTCCAGTTTATTTCTGGACTGAAGTCGGTCCTTGACCACTTTGATAACTTGAACCTCTGAAAAGCCAAAGAAACTTTCAACAGATGTCATTCTTCGCCATTGAAGATGATATCCTTGCTTTCCCGGATTAAGGAAAATCCACAGAGAAAGCCTCTTAATCAGAGATTCGGCAGCAAGCCAGTTTCGCTCCGAAAAGATCGCTGATGAAAAGGTCATCGACACCTCAAAATTGGACCCCATCATATGGCATTTCTCCGGGAAGATCCCGAGAAAAGTATGATGTAAGATCCCAAGCGACAGCAGTCTCCCAAGAGACCTGCTTTCCCCCAGTAGGAACAAATGGCATCTCCAACAGAGAAGTTTGTGCAACTCTACAACTCAGACGACTAGGTTCCCCAGCAAGTCTAACATCAGATATTTTTCCGTCAAATGGCATCTCCCCAAGAAAATAGCGTCCCGTGTCAATTAAGTTTATTGACAAAAGAAACTTAGACCAGTTCCTTGGTAGGAAACCAGGATCGAGGGGAAGTTTATTTCAGCAACTGAGACCAGTTCCTTGGTAGGAAACCAGGACCGAGGGGAAGTTTACATGAGAGACTTAGACCAGTTCCTTGGTAGGAAACCAGGATCGAGGGGAAGTTTAAATCAGAAACTGAGACCAGTTCCTTGGTAGGAATCTAGGATCGAGGGGAAGTTTATATCAGAAACTAAGACCAGTTCTTGGGTAGGAAACTAGGATTGAGGGAAAGTTTGTTTCCGCAATTGAGACCAGTTCCTTGGTAGAAAACCAGGATCGAGGGGAAGTTGACTAAAAGAAAACTAAGACCAGTTCCTTGGCTGAAGACCAGGATCGAGGGGAAGTTTTACCTTTTTTAAGCATCATTGCTTAGCAAAAGAAGATGAATGCGTAATCTACCATTCATAACCACCATGAAAATTTCGGGTATTCCGATATTTAATCCTCTTGCACCCCGAATGCCCTAATACCTTCGTCATTCACACCTTCGGGTCCAAGAAGATTAAATAGGGGCATCTGTCATACCCTAAATTTTGACCACTAAGATTTCCCATCATTGTGAAAATCATCATCACAATATGGAGGAACCATCATGCCTCATCAAATGCTTCAAAGATGGGTGAGCATCCACTACGATCAAGATTAGGGTTTTAAGCCCTCTCAAAGCCTTAGAAAAAGGATCAATCAAGGATTGACTTGATCTTCAACTTGTCTAACCTCTCAAAGTAGCTACAAAGGATCAAAAGGACTCCCACTCCAAGGATTAAGCACAAAGCTGCTCCCTTCTAAGTAGATCAAGTCTCAAGATCGACAGTGTCACCAAATTAGGGTTTTGGTCGATCAGGGCCTCCAAAGGGAAATTTTCCTCTGGGCATAAGCCGAGGATCCAAAACATAACCTAATGTACTCCATGGAACCTCATGGACCCCATCATCAAGTCAATTTTTCCTTAGGGGATGCATACATAAAAAATTAGGAATTAGGGTTTCTTGACCTAATTCACCCCTAAGTTGACTTTTAGGGCAAATCACGAGCCAATACCTCAAGAGAGGGTTTGAGTGTCTCTAATGAACTATATTGATCCATTTGGAACAATGGATTAATCCAAGAAGTTTGAGCAACAAAACTCAATTTCATCTGCACCACAATTAGGGTTTTAAGGAAAAAATCAACTGTAACTTTGACTTTTGACCAGGACATGCTCCCAAACCCTAGGACACGCCTCAATATACATGCCACCCATGGAACATGTCCATCAAGTTTGATTTAGGTCAAGGACATGATTTCCTAAGGAATTGGACAGTTTGGAATTCATCTGATAAAAAGTCAACTGTGCACAAAAGTCAACTTTGACTTTTTGAGATTTTCACCAAAATGGATTTTCAACCCTAAAATGATGGTAATGTATGATTTGAATCATCATTCATCAAGAAAAATCAAGAAAAGTTGGATAACTTGTAAAAGGGGTAACCACAAAAACTTAGAAAATTTTCTAAGTTAAAAATAAAGTGGCAAGGGTACCAACTTTGAAGGATCATAACTCCTAAACCACAAAGCCATTTTTCCTCATCCAAATATGGATTTGTAGCCCTCAT
This sequence comes from Lathyrus tuberosus, assembly GCA_022829125.1. Taxonomy (NCBI): domain Eukaryota; kingdom Viridiplantae; phylum Streptophyta; class Magnoliopsida; order Fabales; family Fabaceae; genus Lathyrus; species Lathyrus tuberosus. The sequence continues at coordinate 1,712,502 of JALAZF010000309.1, read as the reverse complement.
TACCCTCTACAAAAACTTCAACTAGACCTAAGTCCAAATCTGTCTTCATTTTTTTCAAATGTAGGGGGATTTTTCACTTGGATTCAAAAGAGATCAAAACCAAACATGTTCAAACAGTTGTTGTATCATGTAAGGGCTTTCCAAAATGGCTAAGAACATTGCCAAATTCCATTTAGGCTATGAGTTATGACATTGGCAAGTTGCCTTGCTAAAATCTGCCAAGGCAATGCAGAATTTGCATTTTTGGTCGATTTGCCAAAATCAGCCAAATCCAAATGCTCATATCCACTTGGACACCTTAGGGGATTAAATCTAAAGGGGAAAATCACTGAGCCAAGCCTCCAAAGTCTTTGGAACAAGAAATAGCATGTTGAACCTAGAATAGCCGAAATAGGGACAAGACTTCAATTTTGGAATGAGGCATTCAATGGAAGCATCAAGGTGGCATGGACTGAGCCATTCTCAACTGAATTCAGTCAAGACTTATCGAAGACCAAGGGAACCATAACCCTGTGCCCTAACCTCTAGTCAATGGCTAGAGAAGACTTGGATTTCCATTGGACAACATTGGCCAAACCTCTGCTGCAGTTGCCATTCACTGTGGATCCCAAAAAAAACTTGCTCTACTATAAATAGAGCTCATTTGTGTTCAGTTTGAGTACACCAAAGCCATCAAACAAATGCTTTCCTCAAAATCTCTTCTTTCACCTCAAATTTGCCTTCCAAAGCAAGTAATTCTGAGTTTTTGAGTTAGAGAGCAATTCCATCACAATCAATCACACACACACCTCATATATATCATATGTAAGCTGTGCAAACTATCACAAGTGACCTGTAATCACAAAATCACAAAGTCACCTCTCAAAACCTCAAAATAGGCCTTTTGGTGCATTTTTCAAGCCATGTCTTGATTCAGTCACTTTCCAAACCAGATAAAACCTCAAACACACTCCAAATATCATCCTTGAACTGTCCCAAATGGTTCCCAACATCTGGAACACCATTTGAGGAAGTTGCTATTTTGGTCACTTTTAACCCCTTTTGCAAGAAAGGGACTGTTTGTGTTTTTGCAGGTACCATTCAATTCCAATCATCCTAAAAGCATCCTAGGGATCATTTGAGGTGGCTCAAAGCATAAAACCATATATGGAGCAAGAGGTTTGGCAGATTGCAGAGAAAACTCCAAAATCCCAAAGAAGGGTAAGCCTCTCAACTTGCCCTCACCAAAACATGTGTGCATTTAAAGTCCACTGAGTATGCATCTCTTATACATGTCATATGTGTTGTGTTTGTGCCAATTGATCATGTAATTCATGCCTGTATCAAAGTGTAGCATAGAAAATGCAATTATAGGCCATTTTCAAAACCACTATCGGGTTTTGAGGAGGGAGTGTGATCTGAAAAAACCACCACCACCATTGGATTCCTTGTGAAATTATGGCCCAGATACATATAAATTTTGTCTCCAACCATTAAGAATTGAGAAAGTTATGACCTTCACGTTTTTTAGCCAAAACTTGCCTTGGGCAAGCCAAAACCAAGGCATGACTTGTATATTTGTTGTTTTGTTTCAAGCAATGGATGTATCACCACCCCAGTGGTAAGGCGCGCACCTTGTATGCTTGAGGTCATGGGTTCAAACCCCACCCATGCCATTTTGTGATTTTTCACATTTTTTGCTATTTTTCCAACTATTTTCATGTTTTGTTAATTATTTGGGAAATTAATAACTCTTTCAATTTTAATTATTTTTTATTGGTTCTTTTTGCAAAAAATCACAAAAATGTTGAAATATTTTATTCCACAAAAAAATTAAGTTTATATTATTTATTTAATATAATTAGTATTTTTGTGAATAAATTCATTTTTATTTGTTTTTTAAAACATTTTGAAATGAATATTTATCTTGAAAACTCAAGACCAAATGAGTTTTAATGTCTCTTGTGATTTATACCTCATTTTTAAAACCTTAAACAAAAATTACAAGTGGTTTCTTTAAACCTATTTGGTATTTTTCATTGATTTTCTTTAAATATTTACTTTTAAAGAATAAAATTAGGGTTTCCTTGATTTTCACTCCAACGAATCATTGTCAAACACTCATGGGCCTCTAATAGAGTGTAAGACCCAATCCTTTTTTTTGACCAAATCATTTTTGGGCCTCAGTATTGTATAAGTCCCGATACCGTAAAAAACAAACGGTACGATCGTCGCCTTTTGAAAAATAACCATCTGGGTCTCTCCTTGAGCTATAAGACCCATTAAAAACACTTTGGGCCTCTAATAGAGTGTAAGACCCAACCCCCTTTTAACCAAAACCATAACCATCTTGGTGAATAGCATTGCCTTGAATTTCTTGGGGTTTGGGGACCCGCAGGCTTCTTAAAAGCACTTGTCAAGAAACTCTACTCCCCAGAGATGATCTCTTCTCCATGAATTGCATCTCTTGAGTTTCTTCCAAATTCTCAAACTTTCCTGACTTGATCTATTCCTTGTGAATAGCTTGCCTTGAATTTCTCGGGGTTTGGGGACCCATCGGCTTCCTAAAAGCAACCGGCCTCCTCTTGGGTATCGTATAAGGACCCACAGGCTTCCTAAAAGCAACCCCGCCTCCGCTTGGGCTTAGTACAAGGACCCGTGGCTTCTTAGAAGTATTCACAGCCTCCTCTTAGGCTTCGTATAATGATCTCTTCCTCCAGGAATGATAACCTCCTCTTGGGCTTAGTACAAGGACCCGTCGGCTTCTTAAAAGTTTCCAGCCTCCTCTTGGGCTTCGTACAAATTGTCCCGACGACCTCCTAAAGGTATAGGAACAAAACTTAATCATCTTCATAGAACCGTCCTTTCATAGAGTCTACTACTGTTTCTCAAAGCATAGTACAAAAGATAAAACTCTAGACTCGGACAGTCTAATCTCCTTGAGTCTCAAAGACATTCTCAAGTGACCCCTTCGTTAAATAGGAAGGAAACCCGCAGACTCGGACAGTCTCAATACCCTTCGGATTTCCCGCTTCCTCAAAGAACGGGAACAACCCGGATCCTTGAATCAAATCCCTGAGTATAATGTTACTCATATAAGAACTGATTTTCTCTTTCAAAATCAGTATAATGGACCTGTCACTTAACTGAACAGTCACCATAGCCTCCTCTTAGGCTTTGTACAATGATTCTCCCTAGCGGAGTCAAACAACATTTAGCCTCTCTCTCGGGCTTTGTACGAGACACATTAGAGACTTCCTCGTTGAGTCAATCACCCATTTTGCCTCCATCTCGGGCTTTATACGAGATACAAAAAGGTTCTTATTGAGCCAAACAAATTTTAGCCTCCATCTCGGGCTTCGTACGAGATACAAAAACTCTCTTGTTGAGTCAAATAGCCTCCATCACGGGCTTTATACGAGATACCAAAAGATTCCCTTGTTGAGTCAAAACCTTTTAGCCTCTCTCTCGGGCTTTGTACGAGACACAGATTAGCCTCCTCTTAGGCTTTGTATAAGAAAACCACTAGTTAATCCAATTAACCATTTAGCATCAAAGCTGTGCCTCGTTCACAGTACCCAAACATCAACAACTCCTTCCCCTTCATCTAATCGCTGTAAGCGGCAAGCCTCTGGATCCTCTATATCCATGCCACTGTCCCTCCTTTAGTATGAGAAATTCCTAAGGAAAGATGGCATTGCTCTAAACTGAGTTAAATTCTTCTCCTTCAGGTTAAAATCCCCTATAAAGGAAATTATGGCATTACTAGGATCCGCGTATCCCGGTTAAAGTAATCCTCCTTTACAGTCAGTCACCCAACAGTTGTGACAAATAAACCCCTCTTTAGAGATGACAAATTCTCTCTAAAGTTGAGACCTTTTAGCTTCACATCTTGGGCTTTGATCAAGATACAAACAACCTTTCGCTTCACGTCTTGGGCTTTGAACAAGACACCAAAACAACCATTTCATCCCATAGAATAGGAGGAACTACGAACGCTCTGATTTCCCTGTTTCGGTAAACGGGAATACGTAGGCATAAGATTGAAAGAAAGATCTTAGCGAGCACACTAAACAAAAAACCCAAATCCCATATCTCCATCAATCAAAAGCAGTAATTCAAAAAACATCAGTCCTAACATCCTAATCCTTGTTCCCCGCTAGAAACCTTCTGTCAAGGTAAAAAGAGAGAAACCGTATTGGCGAAAATACAAATAACCAGTACAAAGGCCCCCCACATTGATAGCATCCGTAACCTAACAGACCGCTGTTTAAAATCAGTATGCAAAGCAGGGTTAATTGGAGACATCTATTTCCCTTCCTTCATCAGTTTTAATAGGATAAAAAATGAATCGACCTGTAGTAAGCTCAAACCGCAGAGAGCGACCAGCGCTTAAGAACCGCATCCAAAATCGCTCGCTACACTGGGGAACCCAGTCGTCTGAGTTGTAGAGTTGCACAAACTTCTCTGTCGGAGACGCCATTTGCCGACTCTATCTAGAGAAAGCGAGTCTCTTGAGAGGCTGCTTCTGCGTGGGATCTTACATCATACTTTTCTCGGGATCTTCCCGGAGAAATGCCATATGGTGGGGTCCAATTTTGAGGTGCCGATGACCTTTTCATCAGCAGTCTTTTCGGAGCGAAACTGGCATGCTGCCGAATCTCTGATCACGAGGCTCTCTCTGTGGATTTTCCTTAATCAGGGAAAGCAAGAATATCATCTTCAATGGCGAAGAGTGGTGCTGACTGACAGTTCCTCTGGTTTTTCAGAGGTTCAAGTTATCAAAGGGGTCAAGGACCAACTTTATTCCAGACATGAACTGGAGGTGAGATTGTTCAGATGATTCACTTCCTGACGAAGAAAAGAACTGACAACTCGATCGAAAGAACTGTTATCACTAAGGGATAGGACCGACTAGAGTAACAGTGATGCAATATGAAATGTGAATGCAAATTGAATGTATGTTGTATGTATGTTTATGCTGACAAAACTGACGTGACATACAAACTGACAGGTGAACACAACTGAATACTCGTCCATCGCGGGGCGAAGAAGTACCGTTGGTTCAGAATATTAATTCCACCTTGCTTAGGAGAGATAATCCCTGTTGGGAGCTATGTTGGTCGAGCTTAGGAGATAAGAACTCTGCCGAGGGTATCAGACGAGAAAGCCGCATCTCATACAGTTGATCCTTTGTTCAGGTGTACTAGCCTAGAAGGAGTACTTTGATTCTGCACTTTGAAATTCAAACGCCTTTGGAGACGCAATTGACGTTCTTTCGATGTTCAACAGTAAAAACCAATTGCCATCTTTAATTTAAAAGCAGAAAAAGTTTTAACAAGTAAATTCATTTTTGTTTCATTTCAAGAATCGCTAACCATGTTAAAACGCCGTTCTGTAAAGCTAAAACAAATAAGAATTACAAACAAAAGCACAAGGGCTCAAATTTTATTGATAAGATGGAGATCAGCCAAACACGTGATTCCAAAGAGTATATACAAAGTTTGAAAATGGTAATTTACAGGGAAAACGGCTACGTTGAAACATAACGACCACTATCCTTCTACCAACTTTGAATTCAGGACATCCTGAGCTTCTATCGAAAATGACCTTGATTGGAGTTTTCCTCCGATGGATGGTGTAATTGCTACTACTGCTGAGGGACTTGCCTCTGTTGAACATAGTTACTTGCCATTATCCCTAATTTTTGCCTGGACTGTACTATGATGTTTCTAATCCATCGGGATGATTTTTTTCATGTCTCTAACTTTTGCCTGGACGGCCCTTTCGGATTTTCAATCCACCGAGACTTTTTTTTTTTAGGCGAAGTATTTCTTGACTACATCAACGTTTGTGGGGTAGGCAAATTCCTCTCCGTCCATGGTTGCAAGTCTCAAGGCACCGCCTGAGAAAGCTTTTGTGACCACATAGGGGCCATCATAATTTGGGGTCCATTTGTCCCGAGAGTCAGTGAGAAACGATTGTATCTTCTTGAGCATGAGGTCTCCTTTTTTGAAGACACGAGGTCAGACCTATTTCTCAAACATCCTCTTCATTCTTTGTTGATACAACTGACCGTGGCATAGTGCCGTTATTCTCTTTTCTTCGATCAGATTCAGTTCATCGTGTCGGCTTTGACACCATTCAACTTCGGTGAGCTTAGCTTCCATCAATACTCAGATTGACGGGATCTCTACTTCTATGGGGAGCACTGCCTCCATGCCATATACTAGAGAGAAAGGGGTTGCCCCCGTTGAAGTGCGGACAGATGTGCGATAACCGTGAAGAGCAAAGGGTAACATGTCGTGCCAGTTTTTGTAGGTTACAACCATCTTTTGAACGATCTTCTTGATGTTCTTATTGGCTGCTTCTATCGCTCCGTTCATCTTGGGTCGGTAGGGAGATGAGTTACGGTGTTCAATCTTGAACTCTACGCACAACTCTTTCATCATCTTGTTGTTCAAGTTAGATCCATTATCAGTAATCATCTGGCTCGGAACACTATAACGGCAGATGATATTGTTTTTGATAAATTGGACCACCACTTGTCGGGTCACATTGGTGTATGACGCTGCTTCGAAGACCTACACTAATCATGGAAGAGAGAGTGGCTAAGGCGTCAGCCATGTGATTCTCATCACGAGGGATGTGATGAAACTCAACTCTGTTGAAGAAGGGTAGCAACCTTCTCGCGTAGTCTTTGTAAGGAATCAATCCTGATTGGTATGTGTTCCAATCTCCTTTTATCTGATTGATAACCAGGGCTGAGTCGCCGTATAAGTCCAAGTTTTTGATCCTTAAATCAATCGCTTCTTCGAGACCCATGATACATGCTTCGTATTCGGCCTCATTGTTGGTACACTTGAACGTAAGTCGAGCGGTGAAAGGAATTTGGGTACCCTGAGGGGTAACAATGATTGCCCCAATTCCATTTCCGTAATGATTGACTGCTCCGTCAAAGATAAGTCCCCATGGGGAACCTGGTTCTGGCCCTTCACTGGGTAGCGGTTCATCACAGTCTTTCATTTTTAGATACATGACATCTTCGTCTGGGAAGTCAAACCCGACTGATTCCTGATCGTCAATCGGTTGATGAGCCAAATGATCGGCTAAAATACTTCCCTTAACGGCTTTCTAAGCGTGGTACTCTATGTCATATTCTGATAACAGCATCGGCCAACGGGCAATTTTTCCCGTAAGAGCAGGTTTTTCGAAAACGTACTTGATTGGATCCATTTCGGAGACCAACCAAGTAGTATGACGAATCATGTACTGGTGAAGACGTTTGGCTGCCCAAGCCAAAGCACAACAAGTTTTCTCGAGCATCGTGTACCGAGTTTCACAGTCGGTGAATTTCTTGCTTAAATAGTATATGGCAGACTCTTTCCTTTTGGTTTCATCTTGTTGGCCAAGTACACATCCCATTGAGTCCTTTAGGACTGTGAGGTAAATGATCAGTGGTCTTCCTTCCACTGGAGGTGATAGAATTGGAGGATTCAACAGGTATTCCTTAATACTATCGAAGGCAGTTTGGCAGTCCTCTGACCAAACACAATCCTGGTTCTTTTTGAGTAACTTGAAAATCGGCGCACAGGTCGCGATCATAAGGAATATGAATCTGGAGATGTAGTTCAAACGTCCCAGGAATCCTCTGACTTGTTTTTCAGTTTTCGGAGAAGGCATTTCTTGAATGGCCTTGACCTTGTCAGGATCAACCTCAATTCCTTTCTGGCTGATGATGAACCCTAGGAGTTTCCCTGAACGGACACCGAAGGTGCACTTGTTAGGATTCAAGCGGAGCTTGAATTTTCTTAGACGTTCGAACAATTTTGACAGATGTTCAACGTGCTCGCTCTCTATTTTTGATTTTGCAATCATATCATCAACATATACCTCGATTTCCTTGTGTATCATGTCATGAAACAGAGTAGTCATGGCCCTTTGATAGGTTGCCCTGGCGTTCTTCAAACCGAACGACATCACCTTGTAACAAAAGATACCCCATGGGGTAATGAATGAAGTTTTCTCCATGTCTTTCGATGCCATTTTGATCTGGTTATAGCCCGAGAATCCATCCATGAAGGAGAAAATTTTGAACTTTGTTGTGCTGTCTACCAGCATGTCAATGTGTGGTAAAGGAAAGTCGTCCTTTGGACTTGCCTTGTTCAAATCCCTGTAGTCGACACACATTCTGACTTTTTCGTCCTTTTTGGGAACGGGTACGATGTTGGCTACCCATTGGGGATATTCAGATGTAGCGAGGAAACCTGCATCGATCTGTTTCTGTACCTCCTCTTTGATTTTGATGGCCATGTCTGGGTGAGTCCGTCTCAACCTTTGCTTTACGGGCGGACATTCTGATCTTAACGGTAAGTGATGTTCCACGATGCTAGTATCCAACCCTGGCATATCCTGATAGGACCAAGCGAATACATCGGGGAATTCTTTGAGAAGCTTTATCAAACTATCTTGGCAGTTGGACCGAGCAGTGCCCTAATCCTGACTTCTTTTCTCTCTTGCTCTGAACCCAAGTTTACCGTTTCCAACGGTTCTTTGTGAGGTTTAATGGACCTTTCCTCTTGTCTGAGTAGTCGGGAGATCTCTTCTGGAATTTCATTGTCATTTTCTTCTTCAGCCTCGAATACTGGGAACTCAAAGTTGGGAGAAGGCATCGGATCGTATGTTTCAACGGGGTTTAAAACAAGCAATCTGCATGACGTGAGGATTCGTGTTTAGAAGAGATAGAGAAAATGCAACTGTGTGCAGTGTTTTATTTTACTGCTTGTTTTTATTATTGTTTTTTAGGATTACCATTTTCTGAAAAACGAAAAGAGAAAACAGCAATTAATGCGGAAATTATAGAACAATGTTATTTTATTAATGAACAAGTCGAATCTTGAAACTACAGCCCTATAAAACAAAACTCTATCGCTTTGGGCAAAGCGAAGAGGGAAATTTATAGAAAGTAAGCCCTATCAAAACATCCGTTTCACCTGGGCAGGGTGAAAGGGTTAAAAGATGGCAATTACTTTGACTGATGAATGACCTTCGGAACCTCAACGACAACCCATTGGCGGCGAACTCCTCGGTGAATCACAAAGTCTGGCACCTTCCTTGATTTATCTTCAAAAATGACGCTGATTTTTGGTGGAGTAGGATCATTGGAATCTGTCTCCCAGGCAGAGTTGTCATAGGAGAATTCATCAGTTGCATTTTGCATTGTATTTATGCTCTCAGCTGTATCTCCCCATCCAGTAGGCTGGATATCTTCTAGCCTGATACGAGAGCTTTCGGGAGCGGTGTACTTGACCATATAGTTGTAGTTTCCACTTGGTTCTCCCAGAGTGTCCCAAAATTTTTTGGAACCGGAGGAGTCATCCCTCTCGATGACGTTGACCTCAGGAAAAGCATAGTTGATGAATTCAAGTCCTGCAAACGTTGCGAATTCATCTTCATGTTGAGTAGTTTCTGAATGACCTGAGTGTTGATCCCATGACATGGTGGGGACACAGGTATTCTGTTCAATGATGCTCAGCTGAGTTTCATTACTCGGCTGACTTTCTGGCCCCAAGTCTCCTGGGTAAGGCTACCACATTGGCAAACCGTCCATCGGGTCAAAGTAGCTGTGGTCGAAGTTGTCTTTCATCAGAGTGTCCTCCTCTAATGAATTTGGCGGAGCACGACATCCTTTCGGATCACAATCTCCATATATCATTTCGACATCTGACCATGGTATAAATCTCGGACTCTGTGCGGGATATCAAAATGGTGTAGGCACCTCTTCCTGAGACATATAACCGTCCTCGTTAAGGTAGGACTTCCATTCTTCATCTGTGTCAAAGGGATCTTCCTCATTGATAGCATGTACTGCTTGAGACACTGGGTGAAGGAAACCTCCACTATGGAAGAAGTTTTGAAGGGGATGAAGACTTTCATCGTTGGCAGCTGTCCGGGTACAGGTTGCAGAAAAACCAAGACCCTTCTTTGTTTTATTGTCAATAAGAATGATAAGCTGTCTCCATCCGTTTGTATCGGTACCCTCGACCGCTTTGATAGCATCTTTGTATGAAGAAATCGAAGTTCCTTCTTTAAACTGATTATCCTTGCTTACCGACAGCGCTTGGAACTGCGTTCCAATAACCTCCTCGGGTTCTATACCAGTAGACGATGACAAGTTGCTTACAAGCAAGGCTTATTCCCCATAAACCGTGACAAGTTGATCGTTCTTGACGAACTTTAGCTTTTGGTGGAGGGTTGACGTAACCGCTCCAGCCTGATGTATCCATGGTCTTCCTAATAAACAACTGTATGTTGCCCGGATGTCCATGACCTGGAAAGTGACTTGGAAAGTGTGAGGACCGATAGTTATGGGAAGATCAACTTCGCCGATAATCGTTTTTTTGGATCCATCGAATGCCTTGACGACGACCTCGCTGATTCTCATCGGAGGGCCTTTGAATGATAATTGCATCAAAGTGGACTTCGACATAACATTCAGGGCTGACCCTGTGTCTACCAGTATGCTGGATAAAGCATCATCTTGGCAGTTAACTATGATATTGAGCGCCATGTTATGACGGCGACCCTCTTCGGGTAATTCCTCATCACTAAATCCCAAATTATTGCAGGAAGTGATGTTAGAGACAATGCTATCGAACTGTCTGATTGTTACATCCTGTTCCACAAAGGCTTACTCCAAGACTTTCTGTAGAGCCTCCCTGTGGGCTTCTGAACTGAGTAAAAGTGATAGCACTGAGATCTTTAAGAGAGTCTGTAACAGTTGATCGACAATGTAGTATTCACTCCTTTGGATGAGCTTTCGCATCTCATCATTATTTTTCGAAAGGTCGAGATTACTGGATTGACCGACTGATGGATCGGGAGCTTCTGTCTGAAGTTCCTTTTCCTTGTTAGGTTCTCCAACTCCTCGGTTGAAGATTCGACCGCTCCGTGTTACACGACTGATGTCTGCAATATTCACGACAGAGGGTAATGGAATTTCCTTTCCATTTTCAACTATCGTTGCACCGTATTTGTAAGGGATAGCCTTAGTTGATTCATATGGCAGGGGTCCCGGTAGATAGATGACTATGGGAACCTTCTGATTTTTCTGACCATCATAAGTAATCTCTATCCGTTCCCGGTTGGGAACTTTAGATTCGTCAAGTAGAGGGATAATGGCAAAAACATCCCTGGTCCTATGATGACCAGAGATTGTGACAACATCCTCGACTTGATTGGCAAGGTAGTTCGTTGTCCAGTTGATGGGTCCAGAACCCGGATATGGACGAATTTCTCCACGGTCCACCTGCCCCTGGAGAGCTGCTCGCACAAGGTAGCACCCTTGGTTACTTTCCGAACAGACGCTACAACGGTCGTAGTTGTGTGGTGGCACCTGGCCACGCCCACTTTGAATACAATGTAACCTCACTAGGTTAGCTTCCACTGATCGGACATCCTGACTCTGACGCCGAGTAGGATTCCTGTTACTGATACTAATTTGCTGAGTATCTTCATCCATATAAATTGGCATCCACCAATGATTTAACAAGTGCTGAAGTGCCTCCTGGACAAGGGTACAACCCTGATCGTTTTCGCAACCCGCTTTACAGCTTTGATAGTCATGTGATATTAGGAATCCGAGTCGAACCTGTTAAGCATGTAACTCTACTAAGTTGGTATTCATCACGCGAATGTTAAAGATTTGAACCATATTGATCTGATAGGAATTCCTATCATGGTAGTCTTGGATCCATCCAAGACCCATCTGACGCTGGAGGGCCTCTTGTATGAAAGACCATCCCTGTTTGTTTACCGAGCAAGTTAGACAAGAACTATAATCATGCCGCGGCAGATTATGATACTGGCTTTGCCTTGAGTGCATTGCCACCAAGTTGACATTCATCGCATGGATATCGTGGTTCTGAATGATGTTAGAATTCATGTAAACCATGTTAACTCCACGAACTCGGTGCTCTTGGATCCATCCGAGATCCATTTGCTCATGTAGAGCTGCTTGCACCACAGAACATCCTTGGTTGTCTTTAGAGCAGATATCACACTGGTGATAGTTATGAGGTGGCACATGGCCATATCCACTCTGTCTACAATGCATCTTGACCAGATTGTTCTTCAACAAGAGTACATCGTGAATTTGATAGACATTGTCAGATTCTCCTTCTATCAAATTGACTGCAGCCTTCTCATGTTGAGGCAGCGGGTTTGTAAGAACATTAGGATTTGTATCCTTGAAGGATAAGACCCCGCTCCTAACAAGTTTTTGCACGTCGGACTTGAAATTGAGGCAAGTCTCTATGTTATACCCTGGACCTCCTTGATGATAAGGGCAAGTTTGATCCACCTTAAACCAAAAAGGCAGATTTTCCAGTACTGTAAGAGGAGACTTAGTCTGAATGTGCCCCTTGGCCAGTAGTAATGGAAATAGCTCTGTGTATGATACGGGTATAGGATTAAATCTTGGTGGCCGTGTTGTACGGATGTTGTTATATGGAGGACGAGCCTGCTGAAGAGGCTGTTGTGTCCTTTGCTGATCAGGTTGGCTCAGCGCAACCTGAGGTTGATACGTAGGAATAGGCGCAGGGTTGATAGCAGGAGTCACAACTGCTACCGGTTGATAACGTCGCCTTTGCTTTCCGAGTGAGATATTCCCAATATCCTGCTCTTTTTTCTTAGGGAGAGCACTACCGTATTTTTTAGTATCGCTCGTCGATCCAGTGTCTTTTACCAAACGTCCTTCTCGGAGGGCTTCCTCAAGACGTACGCCCATGCCCACCATTTCGGTGAAATCACTGGGTGCACTGGCAATCATTCGGTCATATTAAAATGAGCTTAAGGTCTTTAAGAAGATCTTTGTCATCTCTTTTTCCTCAAGAGGCGGACAAATTTGAGCGGCAATTTCACGCCACCTTTGAGCATACTCCTTAAAGGTTTCCTTGTCTTTTTGCGACATCGACCTGAGTTGATCTCTGTCCGGTGCCATGTCCAAATTGTATTTTTATTGTTGGACGAAGGTAGTACCAAGATCTCTGAATGTACTGATCGTAGTACGGTTTAAACCCATGTACCATTTTAATGCAGCACCGGTTAAACTATCCTGGAAGTAGTGAATCAGTAGGTCCTGATTCTCCGTCTGAGCTGACATCCGCCGAGCGTACATCACTAGATGGCTTTGAGGGCAAGAGTTACCCTTGTATTTTTCAAAGTCGGGCACTTGAAATTTTTGCGAAACTTTCACATTGGGGACCAAGCAGAGGTCTGTGCCGTCCTTTCCAAATAGATCCTGACCGCGAATGGCTTGCAGCTCCTTCTGCGTTTCCAGGAACTGTTCCTGGAATTCATCCATTCTACCGAACATAGTTTCCTTTTTACCAGTAGGTATTGGTGGAATCTGTCCTTCTGGGACAGTGTGCATCACAGGGGGTGGTACCGTGACTACGGCAGTGAATCTTGGCATTTCCCGAAGTTTGTAACCTTCAGGAGTCTTCAGTATACCCCTGGCATCTTCGCTTTCCCGAAGTTTGTAACCTTCAGGCCCAACGGCTTTTGTTGTGATTCCCTGATCTTCAGTGATCGACGGAACATATCCTTCCAGGATATAGTTAACAGGCATGCCCCAAGGGCGATCTTTTGGTATCTGATACCTAGGATCATACTTCTCCACTATGGGCGTTGAGGTGATCTCTGAGATCACAGTTCTTTGTAGCTGAGCTTCTGCCATGGCTTGCATGTCGTTCCGAAGCTTTCTCATATCCTCTCTCAGAGCGTCGATCTCTTCTTTCAACTCTCTGTTTTCTTCCTCAAGATCATCCATCTTTTTCTGATGATTGGCTCGAGTATTGTACGAATGAGACAGTTTGACTCTAGAATCGAGACCCAAACGTGAGATTCGTAGGGAAGAAGAATACGCGATGTGAGAATGATGAATGCAATGATTATATTAATTGTATTTTTGGTTTAATCAAAATAAACTTCGACAATTAGATTGCAAATATCAAACGGTGGGGAAACCCCTTTTTATTGAAATTCAAAGGATTACAGAAATGGAAATACAGTAGATTACAAGGTGCAGAAACAGAAACCTAAGCTAATGGGTCCCGAGTCCTCTCTGAAGAGAAATCGGGTGCTGACTCTGGTACTTTCCTTTTCTTTGACCGGGGCTCTTGGGCCGTTGTCGAGTTGTCATTCCTTTGCCAGGTGAAAGGAGTGAGCAAATTCCTTTGGTCATCTTGATTCTCTACAGCATGTTGCTCCAAAATTTCAATTAGAGCATCTTTTTCTTTTAGTAATTGCTGTATTTTGATGCACTCTACGTCGAGGGTGCGGTACTTGTTCTTCCAAGACCTCCTCTCCTTTTGAACTTTGTTGAGAGTAACCTGAAGCTTTTCAGTCTCAGTCATGAAGTACATGACAGACTCCTTTGGCGGAAGAATTCCGTAATGAGGATAAGGCATTTTTAGCTTGAGAGCTCTAGTTTGTACCCAATGGAGATAAGGCTCCACTGAGACACAGTCTGGTTTTCCCAGAGACTCTCGTCCTTTCTTATGAACGTGCTTCCAGGCCTGCACTATTTCCATCTTTAGTGCTCTGTCGTTTTCTCCTTCCTTGGAGAAAAGACCTTCCAGATGAACACCCCGTGGGATGTGTCTCATTGGGTATCCAAATTGACGATGAACGAAAACTGGATGGTAGTTGATTCCTCCCTTAGTTCCTATAAGGGGTAAGTTGGGGAAGTTTCCATAACGATCAATGATTCTGATTCCATCAAAGATCCTATTACACCAATCTATGTCAGAGTTGGTGAGGGACATGATCTTCTGCGACCAACGTAAGGCACTCTTGCAATCCCAAAAAGCAGCAGACTTGGGCAAGTGGGAGATAAACTATTTATAAAGCAGAGGTACACAGCATGTGATCTCCCAAGTGTACAGAATGATACGCATCTGCGAGCAAAGTCGGCACAGGGTTTCCAATGAGAAAAACCTTAATGGAGTTAATATCGACGAAGTTATTTATGTTGGGGAACAAAAATAACCCTTAGATGAGCAAGACAAAGACGCTTTCAAAAGCAGTCACGTTTCCTATACTGGCAAAATACAGGGCTTTCTTCGTCAAGAACTGGGCTGGCAAGCCTTGGATGCCACCCTTAGCGGTCATGTGAGTCCTGACCTCAGACTCGTCCAAATGAATGACTCTTACAATGGTCTGATTCTTTGGAATTTCTTCCAGTCCAGAAAATGGAGCTCGATCTGTAATGTGTAGATCAATCAGATGAGAATACTCCTCCAGCGTTGGTGCAAGCTGGTAATCCGGGAATGTGAAACAGTGATAAACTGGAACGTAAAACTGAATGAGCACATCCATGATTCCGTCAATCACATGGACTCTTAACAGTGGTAGCAGACCTCCGTGTTTGGCTCTGAAAGCCTCAGGGTTAGTGATCATCCTTGCTAACCTTCTTAAATCCTCTAGCTTTGCAACCTTGAAGGTATACCTATGGGGTCTCCTTTTACCGAAATCCATTAGCGCAATCCTTTTCTCTGATATTTGCAATCACAGTCTTAGTTTAATTTGAAAAACAGAGAGACTAGAAGAGAAATTTTTTTTGAATGTTTTAATGTTTTATTAAATGAATGCATGAATGCAGCACACAAAAACATAGAAAAAACTTGGGGTCAAAGGGTCGTTGTCATGAAGTCAAGGCTCTACCCATCCCCAAATGTTTATACTAGGGTGATTTTTGTACCTGTACTCATTATCATCAGCTCCTCCCAGGAAAGCAAAACAACAAGCGGATCGCCAGCGAGTTGTAGAGCAATCTTAGAGTAAGTGCCATTCACCGATAATAGATCACCAGCCTCAAATGAGGGTAGTGTCGCGTAACAACTATTCCCGATAGTTTCCGCACTATAAAAAGGGTTTGGCTCCTCAGCTTCTCAGACATCACAATCGGCCCATTGTCTAGGTGAGAGAATGGGTTGCATTGGTCAGCCTCCACTGAGGTTGATGGTCGACCTCGTCGCCATCACTTATCTTAAGTGTATACTCAGTCTTTCCACATGCGGTATCACACGCATTCCCATTAGCAGAAAAATAAACATGTATAGCAATTAGGAAAAACAGTATATATACTTGTCCTAAACATCCTAGACCTTTAAAGCTATGAATCATAAGTTCCTGACAGAAAATGGATTTCCCGACGGAAGCCCCAATCTGTGGTATTCACACAAGAGGTGAAAAGGAAAAAAAGGTTTGACATGCCCCACGGTGGGCGCCATTTTTCTGTGGCGGCCACCTCCAAGAAAAGGACTTGTCACCCTAGATTGTAATGAAGAAAGAGATTGGCCCCACGGTGGGTGCCATTTTTCTGTAGCGAGGGAGTTTGGACGCGGTTCTTAAGCGTGGTCGCTCTTTGCGGTTGAGTTTACTACAGGTCGATTCATTTTTTATCCTATTAAAGCTGATGAAGGAAGGGAAATAGATGTCTCCAATTAACCCTGCTTTGCATACTGAGTTTAAACAGCGGTCTGTTAGGTTACGGATGCTATCAATCTGGGGGGGCCTTTGTACTGGTTATTTGTATTTTCACCAATACTGATTTCTCTCTTTTTTGGTTAGGATACTGCTTCAGATTAGGATATATGGGATTATGGGACTTTGGGTTTTTTGGTTTATTGTGCTCGCTAAGATTTTTTCTTTCAATCTTATGCCTACGTATTCCCGTTTATCGAAACAGGGAAATCAGAGCGTTCGTAGTTCCTCCTATTCTATGGGAGGAAATGGGTGTTTTTGGTGTCTTATTCAAAGCCCAATACGTGAAGCGAAAGGTAGTTTGTATCTTGATCAAAGCCCAAGATGTGAAGCTGAAAAGTCTATTTGTATCTTGTTCAAAGCCCAAGATGTGAAGCTGAAGGTCCTGACTTTAGAGAGAATTTTTCATCTCTAAAGAAGGGTTTGTTTGTCACAATTGTTGGGTGACTGATTATAAAGGAGGATTACTTTAACCGGGATATGTGAATCCGGCAATGCCATAATTTCCTTTATAGTTGTTTTCCAGCCTGAAGGAGAAGACTTTAACTCAGTGTAGAGCAATGCTATCTTTCCTTAGGAATTTCTCATGCTAAAAGAGGGACAGTGGCATGGATGTAGATGATCCAGAGGCTTACCGCTTACAGCAATTAGATGAAGGGGAAGGAGTTGTTGATGTTTGTGTACTGTGAACGAGGCACAACTTTGATGCTAAAAGGTTGATTGGATCAACCAGTGGTTTCCTTATACAAAGCCTAAGAGGAGGCTGATATGTGTCTCGTACAAAGCCCGAGGGAGAGGCTAAAAGGTTTTGACTCGACGATGGAGTCTTTTGGTATCTCGTATAAAGCCCGAGATGAAGGCTATTTGACTCAACAAGAGAGGTTTTTTGGTATCTCGTACGAAGCTCGAGATGGAGGTTATTATTTGTTTGGCTCAATAAGAACCTTTTTGTATCTCGTACAAAGCCCAAAATGGAGGCGAAAGGGGTGATTGACTCCGCTGGGGAGAATCTTATGTGTCTCGTACAAAGCCCGAGAGAGAGGCTAAATGTTTTTCCAGTTAAGTGATAGGTCCAGTATACTGATTTTGAAAGAGAAAATCAGTTCTTATATGAGCAACACTGTACTCAAGGATTTGTTTCAAGGTTCCGGGTTATTCCTGTTCTTTAAGGAAGTGGGAAATCTGAAGGGTATTGAGACTGTCCGAGTCTACGGGTTTTCTTCCTATTTTTGAAGAGGTGCTTGAGAATGCCTTTGAGACTCAAGGAGATTAGACTGTCCAAGTCTAGAGTTTCATCTTTTGTACTATGCTTTGAGAAATAGTAGTAGACTCTTTGAAAGGACTGTTCTATGCAGATGACTAAGTTCTGTTCCTATACCTTTAGGAGGTCGTCGGGACAATTTGTACGAAGCCCAAGAGGAGGCTGGAAACTTTTAAGAAGCTGATCGGTCCTTGTATGAAGCCCAAGAGAAGGCTATCATTCCCGGAGGAAGAGATCATTATATGAAGCCTAAAAGGAGGCTGTGAATACTTCTAAGAAGCCGTAGGGACCTTGTACTAAGCCCAAGAGGAGGCGGGGTTGCTTTTAGGAAGCCTGTGGGTCCTTGTACGATGCCCAAGAGGAGGCCGATGCATTTAAGAAGCCCGTGGGTCCCCAAACCCCGAAAAATTCAAGGCAAGCTATTCACAAGGAATAGATAAAGTCAGGAAAGTTCGAGAATTTGGAAGAAACTCAACGATTCCATTCAAGGAGAATACATTCATCTCTGGGAGTAGAGTTTCTTGACAATTCCTAATGAGGACAGCCGAAGAGAAGACTGTATCTGGTGATCCTATTGGGGATCTAGTTGTCTATTTCTACGAATAAACGAAACGGCGTCACCTAGTTCTAGACGTAGTTGCCGGGGAAACTCTAAATATCTATACTATTATTACACAGTTGATATGAGTTTATGAAAGAAGACTTACAGTGAAACAGCCCCACAATACAATTATATGTATATGAAAGCGGTAAATGAAAGCAATAACCACTTACTCGGTTGTAGAGCTTCCATGCTGTTTGGTTAGTTGTTCAACAAAGAAAGATTGAAAACAACAGTATATTCAAAATCAAAGGAGAAAGTGCTTTGAAAAAGGAAGATTTGGGGCTTACAACTCAAGGAGAGGCCCAGGGTTTTATTAGTGAGCGCACTGTTGAATTTGTATAGAGGGACTTATACAAGTGACTGTGGCCCAAAATGGTTTTCTGTACAAAGGGATGGGTCTTACACTCTCTCAAGAGGCCCAAAAGGTTTAAACAAAAAGAGTGGGGCTTATAACACGAGGGTAGGCCCAAATGATTTTTTTTATTTAAAATGGCGATCGCGCCGAGGTTTTCTTTCAATGCAGAGGGACTTATACAATAAGTGAGGCCCAAAATGTTTTGGTTAAAAGGGGGTTGGGTCTTACACTCTAATAGAGGCCCAAAAAGTTTAAAGAAAAGAAATGGGTCTTACTACTCGAGGGTAGGCCCAGGTTTGTTTTGATAAGGCGACGTTCGCGCCGTTTGTTTTTGACGGTATCGGGACTTATACAATATACTGAGGCCCAAAAATGATTTGGTCAAAAAAAGGATTGGGTCTTACACTCTATTAGAGGCCCATGAGTGTTTGAAAAAAATTTGATGAGGGTTGAATTGATTCAAAACCCTAATTTGTTTTCAAAATGTATTTTTAATTGAATAAAAATTCAATTAAAAGGATCAATGTTTGTTAAATATGTGAAAACAAATTATGATCGTGGATTAATGTTCCAAAAAATCAGGTTTCTTCCTACAAAATGATTGAAATCAAATTAGGGTTAGAAAACAAAGGGAGAAAAAATATTTTAAATGCTAAAAACACATAAAACATTAATTCTTTGTAAAAATATCAAATATATGAAATAAATAATATTTTTGGGATTTTTTGGTAACATCATATATTTAAACATTTTTGTGAATTATTGCAAAAAGAACCAATAAAAAATGATAAAAACTGAAGGAGTTATTAATTTCTCAAATCATTAAAAATAATAATATGAAAAATAACAAAATAAACAATTGATAAAAAGAAGTCTGGGGCGAGGGGGATTCGAATCTCAGACCTCTCGCTTGCCAATACACACAAAACCAGCTGATGAACCACTGGGGCGCAATGCCAATTCAAATATAACATGGCAAGGGAAAAATATATAGAGAACTTGTTAGATTTTCTGAAAATGGCGCCACGGCCATCTTCCTCCTCAAGCTCTGATGCGTGAAGCCCTCTATCTCACTCATCTCTCAACCATTTGATATGATTCAAACACCAAACTCATGCATTTTTTCACAAGGAAGAAGATTGCAATACCCAATTTCATTCATTTTTAGTGTATAACAAATTATATCATTGTGGTCGTATGAACCCTAATTTTGCAAAAGCAATCGTGCAGACATGATTATGAGTCCTATGATCAAATTTTCTGAGGGAAAACAATCAACATATGATGGCAAGCAATTGGCAAAAATATCATGCGAGGAAATATGCATGGATCATGGAGTTTGAGTTTTGAGGTTTACCTTGATGGAAGCTGAAATGGAACTCTGCACAAACTTTATTCCAGTTGAGAATTAATGATCCCTACAGCTTCAATGGATGTTATGGAGTGTGTTGCAAGCTTTGGAACACTTTGAAACTCTTTGGATCAAGCTGGAGACCTCCACCTACATAATTGAGGCATAATGGCTTGGTTGAAGGGTGATTTTGAGCCTGAGGTGTTACAGTCAGTGTTTAAGTATTTAGACACCTCAAATACATCATATGTGATGTGTTTGAGCAATTGGAATTGATTGCTTAAGGCTACAACTCAAAACCCGATAGTGGTTACTCAAAAACCAAGAAACTTGAGGTTTAAGGAAGAATGAGAGAAAGCAGTGATGTAACTGGCTTTGGTGTGAGTTGAATGATCTATTGGAACCTCTATTTATAGGTGATCAACTTTTGTCTTGGAGGAATAGTGAATGGCTGCTGGATCAGATCACATTTGCATGGATTGGCTTGGAGGATTTCTTCCCAAGCAAGGCAAACTAGCCATTCCCAAGAGCAGGGCTATGCCTTGACCAAAATCACATTCCTCAGATGTTTTTATTGTTGTTTAATCAGAGAACTTGACTGAGTAGAGTGGCTTTGTTGAAAATGCACTATTCCACATTAATGCCCCTTTGAATTCAAGGCAAAATGTGCCAAAGTGGATGAATTTAAAGTTGGAAGATTCCTTGGCTTTTTTACTCAACCCTATCAGTTGGATCAGTTGATTCATGATCAGATTGAAGGCATGTGGCATAGTGATCACTCTTTTTGACTCAGAAATCGTGGATGGCACAAAACTCCCAAACTGATTTTTCATGGCAGCCTTGACATGGCATGTTGTGGCAGCCATAATTCTTGGCACAAGTGGATTGGTTTCATGCTATTGAGTTGCTTGGATTCTTGGCAACATTTGCAACAACATTGATGTTTATCTTTGGAACTGATTCAGCTTGTAACTATGTGAAAAAACCCCACAAGTTTTGGTGTTTCCAACAAAATCTGTCTTGGACATAATTTTTTCTAAGTGTTGGAAAAGTGGTACTTTCATGTTTTCAGCCATTTTGGCTCACTCATAGCTCAAAATCCACAATGAATTGGAGTTAGGTCTAGTTGAAGTTTTTGTAGAGGGCAATGAGATATACAAATCAAACCTTGGATGGGGAAAAATGGCTTTGTGGTTT
Source organism: Lathyrus tuberosus (assembly GCA_022829125.1). Lineage (NCBI taxonomy): Eukaryota > Viridiplantae > Streptophyta > Magnoliopsida > Fabales > Fabaceae > Lathyrus > Lathyrus tuberosus. The sequence goes on along the minus strand of JALAZF010000309.1, from coordinate 1,691,207 downwards.
AGGAGTTATGATCCTCCAAAGTTGGTACCCTAGCCACTTTATTTTTTAACTTAGAAAATTTTCTAAGTTTTTATGGTTACCCCTTTTACAAGTTATCCAACTTTTCTTGATTTTTCTTGATGAATGATGATTCAAATCATACATTAACATCATTTTAAGGTTAAAAATCCATTTTTGTGAAAAATCTCAAAAAGTCAAAGTTGACTTTTGTGCACAGTTGACTTTTTATCAGATGAATTCCAAACTGTGCAATTCTTCAGGAAATCATGTCCTTGACCTAAATCAAACTTGATGGACATGTTCCATGGGTGTCATAGGTTATATTGATTCATCTCCTAGGGCTTGGGAGCATGTCCTGGTCAAAAGTCAAAGTTACAGTTGACTTTTCCCTTAAAACCCTAATTGTGGTGCAGATGAAATTGAGACTTGTTGCTCAAGCTTCTTGGATTAATCCATTGTTCCAAATGGATCAATATAGTTCATTAGAGACCCTCAAACCCTCTCTTGAGGTCTTGGCTCATGATTTACCCTAAAAGTCAACTTAGGGGTGAATTAGGTCAAGAAACCCTAATTCCTGATTTTTGATGTATGCATCCCCTGAGGCAAAATTGACTTGATGGTTGGGTCCATGAGGTTCCATGGAGTATATTAGGTTGTGTTTTGGATCATTAGCTCATGCCCAGAGGAAAATTTCCACCTGGAGGCCTTGGTCGACCAAAACACTAATTTGGTGACACTGGCGATCTCGAGGCTTGATCCACCCAAAAGGGAGCAGCTTTGTACTTAATCCTTGGGGGTGGGAGACATTTTTTATCCTTTGTAGATGTTTGAGAGGTTATACAAGTTGAAGATCATGTCATTCTTTGATTGATCCTTTGTCTAAAGCTCTGAGAGGGCTTGAAACCCTAATTTTGATAGTAGTGAATGCTCAACAATTCCTTGAGGAGATTGATGAAATATAATGGTTCCCCCATATTATAATGATGATTTTCACAGTGATGGGAAATCTTAGTGGTCAAAATTTGGGGTATGACACACTCGGCCACGTCCACTTCGTATGCAGTGTAACCTTACTAGATCTGTTTCCATTGATCGAACATCCTGACTTTGATGCCTAGTAGGGTTCCCGTTAATCATACTGACTTGTTGTGTGTCTTCATCTAGATAGATCGGAAGCCACCAGTGATTCAACAAGTGTTGTATTGTTCTTTGAACAAGTGCACATCCTTGGTCACTCTCACGACATACTTTACAGTTCTGATAATCATGTGAAGTCAGAAAACCGAGCTGGACTTGCTTAGCATGTAATTTCACCAAACTGGTATTCATTAAATGAATATCAAAGATTTGGATCATGTTAACTTGATAGTGAATTCTATCATGGTAATCCTAGATCCATCAAAGATCCATCTGACGCTGGAGGGCCTCTTGTACAAAAGAGCATCCCTGATTATTTACCGAGCAGATCAGACAGGAATTGTAATCGTGTCGTGGAAAATCATGATACTGGCTTTGCCTTGAGTGCCTTTCCACCAAGTTGACATTCATCACACGAATTTCGTGGTTTTGAATGATGTTGGAATTTATATAAGTCATGTTGACCTCACGGATTCAAAGGTCTTAGATCCATCCGAGATCCATCTGTTCCTGTAGAGCTGATTGCACCACAGAAAATCCTTGATTGTCTTTAGAGCAGATATCACACCGGTGATAGTTATGAGACAGTACATGATCGTACCCGCTCTGTCTGCAATACGTCTTGACCATGTTGGTTCCCAATAGGAGTACATCGTGAATTTGATAGATGTGGTTAGACTCTTCCTCTATCAAATTTACTGCAGCTTTCTCGTGTTGAGGCAACGGGTTTGTATGAACATTTGGATTTGTATCCTTGAAGGATAACACCCCGTTTCTGACAAGTTTCTGCACATTGGATTTGAAGCTGAGACAGTTTTCTATGTTATGCCCTGGTCCTCCTTGATGGTAAGGGCAAGTCTGATCCGCTTTGAACCAAAAAGGCAGATTTTCTGGCACTGTAAGAGGAGTCCTAGTTTGGACGTGCCCCTTGACCAGTAGTAGTGGAAATAGTTCTGCGTACAACATTGGTATAAGGTCAAACCCTGGTGGTCGCATTGTACGGTTGTTATTATACTGAGTACGAGCCTGCTGAAGAGGCTGTTGTGTCCTTTGCTGATATTATTGTTGATTTAGTTGGCTCTGAGCAACCTGAGGTTGATACGTTGGAACAGGCGCAGGGTTGATAGCAGGAGTTACAGCTGCTACTGGTTGATACCTTCGCCTTTGCTTTCCGAGAGAGATATTACCAATATCTTGCTCTTTTTTCTTAGGGAAAGCACTACCGTATCTTTTGGCACTGCTTGATGGTCCGACGTCTTTGACCCGATGTCATTCTCGGACTGCTTCTTCAAGACGTACTCCCATGCTCACCATCTCAGTGAAGTCGCTGGGTGCACTGGCGACCATTCGGTCGTAGTAGAATGAGCTCAAGTTTTCAAAAAGATCTTTGTCATCTCTTTTTCCTCAAGAAGGGGACAAATCTGGGTGGCAATTTCACGCCATCTCTGAGCATACTCCTTAAAGGTTTCCTTGTCCTTCTGCGACATTGCTTTAAGTTGATCTTTGTCCGGTGCCATGTCCAGGTTATACTTATACTACTAAACGAAGGCAGCGCCAAGATCTCTGAAAGTGACGATCTTAGTGCGGTTTAAATCCATGTACCATTTGAGTGCGGCACAGGTTAAACTATCTTGGAAGTAGTGGATCAGTTGCTCTTGGTTCTCTGTCTGATTTGACATCTTTCGAGCGTACATCACTAAGTGACTTTGAGGGCAAGAGTTGCCCTTGTATTTCTCAAATTTGGGCACCTTAAATTTTTGCGGAATTTTCACATTGGGGAATAAACAGAGGTGTGCAACGTCCTTTCCGAATAGATCCTGACCGCGAATGGCATACAGTTCCTTCTGCATCTCCAGGAACTGTTCCTAGAACTCATTCAATATGTCGTACATACTTTCATTTACGCCAGAAGGTATCTATGGAATCTGTCCTTCCGGGACAGTGTGTACCACGGGTGGTGGTATTGTCATTACGACAGTGACTCTTGGTGCTTCCATATCCCAAAGTTTGTAACCTTCAGGAGTTGTTGTCATGTCCCTTGCATCTTCGCTTTCCCGAAGTTTGTAAGCTTTAGTCCCAGCGGTTCCTGCTGCAGTTTCCGGATCTTCCGTGATCCGCGGAATATACCCTTCTGGGATATAGTTGAGTGGCATGCCCCTTGGACGATCTTTAGGCATGTTGTACCAATGATCATACTTTTCCACTATGGGCGTAGATGTGATCTCTGAGATCACAGTCCTTTGTTGTTGTATCTGGGCTGCTGCCAGAGATTGCATGTCACTGTGAAGTTTCCTCAGATCTTCTTTCAGAGTGTCGATTTCTTCTCTCAACTCTCTGTTCTCTTCCTCGAGATCATCCATTTTCTTTTGTCGATTGGCCCGAGTATTGTATGAATGAGACAGTTTGACTCTAGAATCGAGACACAAATGTGTCATTTGTAGGGAAGAAGAATGCGTTATGTGAGAATAATGAATGATGTGCAATGATATATTAAAATTTTTTTTAATCAAAAGAAACTTCAACAATTGAATTGTAAATATCATAAAGTGGGGGAGACCCCGTTTTATTGAATTCAAAGATTGCGGAAATGGAAATACAGTAATTTACAAAGTGCTGTAAAAGGAAAAATCTAAACTTATGGATCCTGAGTCCTCTCTGAAGAGAGCTCAGGTGCTGGTTCTGGTATTTTTATTTTCTTTGACCGAGGCTCTTGAGTCGTTTTCGGGTTGTCATCCTTCTGCCAAGTGAAAGGAGCGGGCAAATTCCTTCGGTCTTCTTGATTCTCTATAGCATGTTGCTCTAAAATCTCGATCAGAGCGTCCCTTTCTTTTAATAGTTGCTGTATTTTGGTACACTCCACATTGAGAATGCGGTACTTGTTCTTCCAAGATTTCTTTTCCCGTTGAACTTTGTTGAGAGTGACCTGGAGTTTTTCCATTTCAGACATAAAATAATGGATGGATTCCTTTAATGGAAGAACCTCTTGACGAGGGTATGGCATCCTCAGCTTGAGAGCTCTAGCTTGTACCCAGTAGATATAAGGTTCCACAGAGACACAGTCTGGTTTTCCTAGAGACTCTCTTCCTTTCCTATAAACATGTTTCCAAAAATGCACTATTTCTGTCTTTAGTGCCGTATCATTTTCTCCTTCCTTGAAGAAAAGACCTTCCAGATGAACATTACGCGGGATATGTCTCATCGGGTATCCGAATTGACGACGAACTAAAACTGGATGATAGTTAATTCCCGCCTTAGTTCCTATGAGGGGTACATTAGGGAAGTTTCCACAACGGTCAATAATTCTTATCATGTCATAGATCTGATTGTACCAATCTATGTCAGAGTTGGTAAGAGACATGATTCTCTGTGATAAACGTAGAGTACTCTTATGATCCCAAAAAGCAGCAGACTTGGGAAAATGGGAAGTGAACCATTTGTATAGTAAGGGTACACATCATGTGATCATTCCTCTATTGTACAAATTCCTTAAGTGTACAGAATGATAAGCATCTGTGAGCAAGGTTGGTATGGGGTTTCCGATCAGAAAGATCTTAATGGCATTGATATCAACGAAGTTATCAATGTTGGGAAACAGAAATAACTCGTAGGTGAGCAGAACAAAGACGTTCTCAAAAGTAGTTACGTTCCCTACACTAGCAAAGTATAGAGCTTTCTTTACCAAAAACTTGGCTGGTAAACCTTGGATTCCACCCTTAATGGTCATGTGAGTCCTAACTTCTGACTCATCCAAATAGATTGCTCTTGCAATGGTTTGATCCTTTGGAATTTCTTCCAGTCCAGAAAAGGGAGCTTGGTCAGTGATGGGTAAATCATTCAGGTGAGAATACTCCTCCAGTGTTGGTGCCAGCTGATAATCCGGGAATGTGAAACAGTGATAGACCGGATCGTAGAACTGAATCAGCGTAGACAGGATTCCTTCCATTACATGGACCCTTAACAGAGACAGCAATCCTTCGTACTTAGCTCTGAAAGCATCAGGGTTGGTGATCATCCTTGCCAACCCTCTTAAATCCTCTAGGTTTGGAACCTTGAAGGTGTGCTTGTGAGTCTTCCTTCTACCGAAATCCATAACGTAATCTTTCTCTCTGATATTTGCAATCATTGTCTTAGTTTAATTTGAAAAAAAAAGAGACTAGAAGAGAAGATTTTTCTTTGTTTAAAGTTTTTTAATGAATTGAATGCATGAATGCTGTCATACCCCAAATTTTGACCACTAAGATTTCCCATCATTGTGCAAATTATTGCCACAATATGGATGAACCATTATGCCTCATTAGTCTCCACAAAGATGGGTGAGCATTCACCACAAACAAGGATTAGGGTTTCAGGGCCTCTCAGAGCTCTTAGACAAAGGATCAATCAAGGAATGACATGATATTCAACTTGTCTAACCTCTCAAGCATCCACAAAGGATCAAGAGGACTCCCACTTCAAGGATTAAGCATAAGGCTGCTTCTTCTAGGTGGATCAAGCCTCAAGATCGCCAGTGTCACCAAATTAGGGTTTTGGTCGACCAGGGCCTCCAGATGCAAATTTTCCTCTGGGCATGAGCCAATGCTTCAAAGCATAATTTGAATAACTCCATGGGATCTCATAAACCCCATCATCAAGTTAATTTAGCCTCAGGGGATGCATTCATTAAAAATCAGGAATTAGGGTTTCTTGACCTAATTCACCCCTAAGTTGACTTTTGGGACAAATCATGAGCCAAGACATCAAGAGATGATTTGAGGGTCCCTAACACACCACATTGATCCATTTTAAACAAAGGATGGATCCAAGAAGCTTGATCACCAAGTTTCAGTTTCATCTGAACCACAATTAGGGTTTCGCGAGAAAAGTCAATTGTGCCTTTGACTTTTGACCAAGACATGCTCCCAAACCCTAGGACATGATTCAATATACCCTATAACACCTATGAAATCAATCCATCAAGTTTGATTTAGGTCAAGGACTTGATTTCCTAGAGGATCGCACAGTTTGGAATTCATCTGATAAAAAGTCAACTGTGCACAAAAGTCAACTTTGACTTTTTGAGATTTTTCACAATTATGGTTCTTTGACCCTAAAATGGTGTTAATGTGTGATTGGAATCATCATTCATCAAGAAAAATCAAGAAAAGTGGGATAACTTGTAAAAGGGGTAACCATAAAAACTTAGAGATTTTTCTAAGTTATGGAACAAAGTGGCAAGGGTACCAACTTTGGAGGATCATAACTCCTAAACCACAAGGCCGTTTTCCCCATTCTAAGCTGGATTTGTAGCCCTCATGGCCCTCTACAAAAGCTTCAACTACACCTCATTCCAATTCATAATGGATTTTGAGTTATGGAATGATCAAAATGGCTGAAAACATGAAATGCCACTTTTTCCAACACTTAGTGAAATTTTCACTAAGTCAGAATCTGCCTTCACTTTTTTTCCAAATATAGGGCCATTTTTCACTTGGATCCAAAACGTATCAAAACCAATTATGATCAAACAGTTGTTGTATCATATGAGGGCTTTCCAAAATGGCCAAGAACTCCATCAAAGTCCACTTGAGCCATGAGATATGACAATGCCAATATGCCTTGCTGCAAACTGTCATGGCAAGGTAGATTTGGGTGTTTTCCTCGATTTGCTCAAATTTTGCAAAGGGGAAGCAACTCTATCCATCAGAACAACTCAAGGGGGGACCAAGGAGGAACCAACTCTGATCCCAAGCCTCCCAAGTCTTTGGAACCAAAAATAGCATGCCAAACCTAGAAATGCCTAAAAGAGGGACAAGACTCCAATTTTAGATTGGAGCATTTAATGGATGCACCAAGGTGGAATGGACTGAGCCATTTCCAACTGAATTCAGTCAAGACTTATCCAAGAACAAGGGAACCAGCAGCCTGTGCCCTAACCTCTAGTCAATGGTTAGAGGAGACTTGGATTCTCATTGCTCAACATTGGCCAAACACTCTGCTGCAGTTGCCATTCACTATTGCAGCCAAAAAAAAATTGCTCTACTATAAATAGAGCTCAATTGTGTTCAGTTTGAGTACACCAAAGCACTACAACACTTGCTTTCCTCAAAATCTCTTTCTCTAGGCAAAAATACCTTCTTTAGTAAGGTAACTCTAAGTTTTTGAGTTAGAGAGCAATTCCACCACAACTTATGATCCAAACACATCCATTATATCATAACTAAGTTGTCCAAACCCTCAAAAGTGACTTGTAACACCAAAATCACAAAGTCACCTCTCAAAACCTCAAAATAGGACTTTTGTGCATTTTTCAAGCCATGTCTTGATTCAGTCACTTTCCAAACCAGATAAAACCTCAAACACACTCCAAATATCATCCTTGAACTGTCTCAAATGGTTCCACACATCTGGAACACCATTTGAGGGAGTGGCTATTTTGGTCACTTTTGCCCCTTTTGCAAGAAAGAGCTCAAACTTGCTCCTGAGGTTTCCATCTGATTCCAACTATCCTAAAAGCTTCTAAGAGATCATTTGAGGGTTTCCAAAGCATCAAATCATTTCTAAAACAAGTGGCTTGGCAGATTGCACAAAAGCTCCAAAAAGAGGTAAGCATCACAACTTGGATTCTTTGAATCATGCTTTCTTTTGATGTCCACTGATCATGCATCTCTTATACATGTTATATGTGTTGTGTTTGCACCAATTTATCATGTAATTCATGCTTGTACCAATAGATGGCATAGAAAATGCAAATCATGGCCTATTTCAAAACCACTATCGAGTTTTTCAATAGGAGCATGATCTGAAAAAAATACCACCACCATTGGATTCCTTGTGAAATTCTAGGAAGGATAGACCTAAATTTTGTTCCAATCCATGGAGAAATGAGAAAGTTATGGCCTTCACGTTTTCAACCAAAATCTTGCCTTGCCTTGCCTTGGGCCAGGCCAAAAACAAGGCAAGCATTGTATATTTGTGGTTGTGTTTCAATCAACGGATGTATCACCACCCCAGTGGTAAGGTGCGCGCCCAATACACAAGAGGTCTGGGTTTCGAATCCCTCTCGCCCCAGATCCTCTTTTTGCTATTTTTTTCACTTTTTCATTGTTTTTCTTATTATTTTTAATGATTTGAAAAATTAATAACTCCCTCAATATTAATTATTTTTTATTGGTTCTTTTTGCATAAAATCACAAAAATGTTGAAATATTTTATTCCACAAAAAAATCAACTTTATATTATTTATTTAATATAATTAGCATTTTTGTGAATAAATTCCTTTTTAATTGTTTTTTAAAACATTTAAAAGTGAATATTTACTTTGAAAATCAAAACCAAATGAGTTTTAATTCATCTTGTGATTAAAACCTCATTTTTCAAACCTTAAACAAAAATCACAAGTGGTTTATTCAAACTTATTTGGTATTTTTATCATTTTTATTTGATTTTCTTTAAATATTTACTTTTAAAAGAAAACAAATTTAGGCTTTCCTTGATTTTCACTCAAACAAAACTTTTAAACACTTTGGGCCTCTAATAGAGTGTAAGACCCAATCCCCTTTTAACCAAAACAGTTTTGGGCCTTAGATATTGTATAAGTCCCTCTGCATTAAAAAAATGCGGTTGCCAATTCAAAAATCAAACCCTTTGGGCCTACCCTCGTGTTGTAAGCCCCATTCTTTTTCTTTAAAAATCATTGGGCCTCTTGAGAGAGTGTAAGACCCATCCCTTTGTACAAAAAACCTTTTTGGGCCTCAGTCACTTGTATAAGTCCCTGTACAATGTACAAAACAACAGTGCAATCACTGATAAAACCTTGGGCCTCTCCTTGAGCTGTAAGCCCCAACAATCTTTTCAAAGCACTTTCTCCTTTGATTTTTAATATAATATTATTATCAAAGCTTTCTTTGTTGAACAACTAACCAAACAGCATGGAAGCTCTACAACCGAGTAAATGTTTACCCGCTTTCTTTATCCGCTTTCATATATATAATTGTATTGTGGGGCTGCTCACTGTAAGTCTTCTTTCACAAACTTTTATATACTTGTCAAATATCAACTGTGTAATACTAGTATAGTTATTTAGAGTTTTCCCCGCCAACTACGTCTAGCACTAGGTAAAGCCCTGTTGGTCACTCTTAAATACAAACAAAACTAGATCCCCATAGGATTACCAGACACAGTCTTCCCTCCTCTTGGGGTTAAACAATATGGAGACGTAAAAGGCAGCATTCTCAGTGAACCCTTTCTCAGACTGTCACCCTTAGACATCTTCAAAGATACTCTACTCCCCAGAGATGATCTTTTCTTCGTGAATGTCATCTCTTGATCTATTCTCGGTGAATGGCATGTCTTGAACATCTCGGGGTTTGGGGACCCACAGGCTTCTTAAAAGCATCCCCGCCTCCTCTTGGGCGTTGTACAAGGACCCTTCGGCTTCTCAAAAGCTCTCATGCCTTTTCTTGGGCTTATTACAAGGACCCAGAGACCTCTACATGTATAGGAACATAACCTAGTCATCAATTTGCTAGAGCTGTCTTTCTGAGTCAAGTGTCAGACCAGTTAATGGGTTGACCTTCATCCATTAACAAACCAGCCTTCTCTTGGGCATCATACAAAGATCATTCACTACCTGAGAATCGATTTCTCAAAACACCCGAAGACTTGGACAATCTCAATACCCTTTGGATTTCCCATATCCTTAAAGAACAGGAAATAACCCTGATCCTCTAATCAATCCCTAAGCCCACATTACCCATATAAGAACAGATTTTCTCTTTATCCAATATACTGGACCTGTCACTAAACTGAAATAGTTACAATAGCCTCATCTTGGGCTTCGTACAACGATTCTCCCCAGCGGAGCTAACCTATTCACACTCTCTTGTTGAGTATAAAATACTCTCTTGTTGAGTCAACCTCCCTTCAGCCTCCATGTCGGGCTTCGTACGAGATACTAAAACACTCTCTTGTTGAGTATAAAAGACTCTCTTGTTGAGTCAACCTCCTTTTAGCCTCAATCTCGAGCTTCTTATGAGATACAAAAACACTCTCTTGTTGAGTATAACAGACTCTCTTGTTGAGTCAATCCCTTTCAGCCTCCATCTCGGGCTTCGTACGAGATACCAAAAGCACTCTCTTGTGGAGTCAACCCTTTTAGCCTCTATCTTGGGCTTCGTACAAGACACATATAAAAGCACCCTCTTGTTGGGTCAATACCCTCCTCTTAGGCTTTGTAAAAGGAAACCCCCAGTTGAGTCAATCAACCTTTTAGCATCAAAAGTTGTGCCTTGCTCATAGTATACAAACATCAACAACTCCTTTTCCCCCATCTAATTGCTATAAGCGGCAAGCCTCTGGATTATTTACATCCATGCCACTGTCCCTCTTTTAGCATGAGAAATTCCTAAGCAAAGATGGCATTGCTCTACACTGAGTTAAAGTCTTCTCCTTCAGGTTAAAAATCCCCTATAAAGGAAATTATGGCATTGCTGGATTCACATATCCCGGTTAAAGTAATTCTCCTTTATAACCAGTCACCCAACAGTTGTGGCAAACAGATCCTCTTTAGAGATGACAAATTCTCTCTAAAGTCAAAACCCTTTAGCTTCATATCTTGGGCATCGAACAAGATACAGATAAACCTTTCAGCTTCACATCTAGGGCTTTGAACAAGATACAAACCACCTTTAGCTTCCCGTCTTGGGCTTTGAACAAGACACCAAAACAACCTTTTTCCTCCCATAGAATAGGAGGAACTACGATCACTCTGATTTCCCTGTTTTGTTAAACGAGAATACGTAGGCATAAGATTGAAAAATCTTAGCGAGCACACTAATCAAAAAACCAAAAATCCCATACCTTCATACATCAATCAAAAAGCATCAGTCTTAAACCTCCCACCAATCGCCCGGGCACTATTTTAACAAAATAACCTAAGAGAGACCCACAATCTTTGTAGCATCTGTAAACCAACAGTCATCTGTTTAAACTCAGTATGCAAGCAGGGTTAATTGGAGACATCTATTTCCCTTCCTTCATCAGCTTCAATAGGATAAAAAATGAATCGAGCTGTAGTACCCCAAAGCGATAGTGCTTCGCAACCACACATAAAACTCGCGCTACAAATGCAGCACACAAAAACATAGAAAAAACATGGGTTTAAATGTTCAGTGTCACGAGCATGGAGTCATGGCTCTTCCCATTCCCAAAGGTTATAGTATGGTGAATTTTGTACCTGTCCTCAAAATCATTGACCCCCCTTGGGATAACAACAGCAGGCTGGTTCACCCGAGCGAGCTGTAGTATCTTAGGATAATCTCAAATGAGGGTAGTATCGTGTGACAACTATTTCAGATAGCTTCTGCACTAAAAAATATTCACACGGTCTCAGTATACTAAATCCTTAGTTTCATGGATACCACAATCGAACAATCTGCTTTTGCAACCGAAGTCACTAGACATTGAATCCGCAAAGGGTATCTCCACTGATTTGATGGTCTACCAGGATCGCTTATTCGAGAATCACTCCCTATAAGACCACCCGTCTATGCCATCACTTATCTTAGGTATCACTCAAACTTTCCACATGCGGCATCACCCGCAGTCCCATTAGCAGAAAAATAAACACGGATATCAAGTAGGAAAAGCGATATATATATTTATTCCTAAAGCTAACATCCTAGACCTCTTAAGAGCTATAATCCTAAACAAGACAAAATGAGTCCGCACCAGAGTCGCCATTTTACTGTGGAAAATGGTGAAGATGATAACTAGATCTTACTTTGAATCCCCAACAGAGTCACCATTTTACTGTGGAAAATGGTGACGATGATGACTAAGGTAAAACAAATCCTCATGGTCCTCCCCAGCAAAGTCGCCATTTTACTGTAGCGCGCGATTTTTGTCGGTGACGCGACCACCTTATCGCTGAATTTGGGTTTTCTCCTCAATGAAGAGGAGGGGGGGGTGCTACTTTCTGATTTCTTATTTATCCCGTGAAGCTGGAAGGGAAAGGGAAGCTATCTAAAACTAAACTTGCACGCGAATGTTTAACTGAACAAATGCTTAAAGAGATTCAGGGAGTTCAGGGTTAGGTTATACAATGGGGAGTTGTCAATTACCCATCCTATATGTGGTTATACACAGGTTATTAGCTTTAGGTTCTGCTTTGTACTTGATGGTGTTTATCCGTTAATGGGTTGGGAAAGTTTCTTGGGAAATATGAGAGGGAGAGTGAGTTTTTGTTGATGTTCGGGTTTTGTGATGTTTTTGGTAAGGTACTGGACCTAAATTTTGATTGATATGAAGGTACTGGACCTAGCGTTTTTGATTAGTATGCTCGCTAAGATTTCACAATCTTATGCCTACGTATTCCCATTTAAACGAAACAGGGAAATCAGAGCAATCGTAGTTCCTCCTATTCTAAGGGAGGAAAAAGGATATTTTGGTGTCTTGTTTAAAGCCCGAGATTGAAGCTAAATGGATTATTTGTGTCTTGTTCAAAGCCTAAGATTGAAGCTAAAAGGTTTGACTGAGAGAGAATAAGTCATCTCTAAAGGGAGACATTTCGTCTATTTATCACAACTGTTGGGTGACTGATTATAAAGGAGGATTACTTTAACTGGGATATACGAATCCAGCAATGCCACAATTTCATTTATAGGGGATTTGTCCTAAAGGGGAAAACTTTAACTCAGTTTAGAGCAATGCCATTTTTCCTTAGGAACTTCTCATGCTAGGAGAGGGACAGTGGCGTGGATGTAAATAATCCAGAGGCTTGCCGCTTACAGCAATTAGATGAAAGATAGGAATTTACCAAGATAAGAGATGGACGACAGCTTAGATATTTGAATCAACAAGTGTGCCACTTATAGCAGTTATCTGGGATTAGGGTTTGTTTTGAATGTTTGTTTTGATAAGTGATTAACAGAGAAGTGACTTTCTATAGAGAGCTTTTGATTTCCTCTGAGGGGATGTTGATTTTTGTATGCCTTGATCAAAGCCCAATGTTGAAGCTAAGAGGTTGATTGACTACACTAGGGAAGTCCTTATACAAAGCCTAAGAGGAGGTTGGGAATGACTGACTCAACAAGAAAGTGTTTATATATGTCTTGTATAAAGCCCAAGATTGAGGCTAAAAGAGACTGACTCTTGTGGGGATATCATTATACAAAGCCTAAGAGGAGGCTAAAAGTTTGACTTTTCCTGGGGAAAATGTTTTGTCTGTCTTGTACAAAGCCCAAGATTGAGGCTAAAAAGGGTATTTTGACTCCGTTGGGGAGGGTTTGTTTGTGTCTTGTACAAAGCCCAATATTTGAGGCTGAAAAGAAGACTGACTCGGTGGGAAAGAAATCTTTATCTGTCTTGTACAAAGCCCAAGATTGAGGCTAAAATGAGATTTTCCTGACTCGGCTGAGGATATTTTAAGTGTCTTGTACAAAGCCCAAGATTGAGGCTGAAAAGAGTTTGACTCTGCTGGAGAGTATTATCTGTCTTGTACAAAGCCCAAGATTGAGGCGGAGATAAGTTTGACTCTGCTTAGGAAATTATTTCTCAAAGCCTAAAAGTGGGCAGAGAGGAATTGACTCCGCTGGGGAAGATATTTGTCCCAAGCTTAAGAGAAGGTTATGAAGATTTATGTCTTGTACAAAGCCCAAGATTGAGGCTAACAGGGTTTGACTCAACAAGAGAGTGCTTTTATCTGTCCTGTACGAAGCCCAGGATTGTGGTTGAACAAGCTGGAGAAATCATTATACAAAGCCTAAGAGGAGGCTAAAAGTTTGCTAGGGGAAATCTTTATACCAAGCCTAAAAGGAGGCTGGAAGATTGACTCAACAAGAGAGTGTTTTTATCTGTCTCGTACAAAGCCCGAGATTGAGGCTAAAAGGGTTGACTCAACAAGAGAGTGGTGAAAGGTGATTGACTTAACAAGAGAGTATGAAAAGTTGATTGACTCAATAAGAGAGTCTGAAAAGGTTAGCTCTGCTGGGGAGAATCATTGTACAAAGCCCAAGAGGAGGCCGGCTATGCTGAGGAAAGATCATTATACAATGCCTAAGAGGAGGCTATCTTCTGTTGGGAATAATTGAGATCTCGAGCAGGTCCAAATGGGGAATCAACTCTTGCTAAGGGTTACAGAAGAGTTGAGATATCAGATGCCTTGAGGTTTTGATAGTGTTATACTGATGATAAACTGACCCTGGCTTGGGGATTGATCCAGAATGGTCGGGGTTTCTCCTCTGTTTGTAGGGAACTTGAGAATGTCTTTGAGACTCAAGAGGAGATTTTGATTGTCCAAGTCTACTGGTATGGAAGAGTTTATCTTTGTATGATGCCCAAGAGCAGGCAAGTGTTTTAAGGGATGAGAATCAACCCTAAATGGTTTGATGTGTTGACACTGGGAAGACTGCTCTAGCAAAGGATGACTAAGTTCTATCTTATACCTTTAGGAGGTCTGCAGGGTCCTTGTATTAAGCCCAAGAGAATGCATGAGAACTTCTAAGAAGTCGGAGGGTCCTTGTACAAAGCCCAAGAGGAGGCGGGGATGCTTTTAGGAAGCCTGTGGGTCCAAACTTAAGAAGAGTTCAAGAAAATTTTCACCGAGAATAATCTTTTCTTTAGTGAACAGTTCTAGGGTTTGAAGAAATTCAAGGGAGGTTTCACCGGGAATTAATCCTCTATGGGGAAACTGAATTTCTTTGACAAGTTATAATAGTGACAGTCTGAGAAAAGGTTCACCGAGAATACTTCCTTTCTCTTTGTTTCATATTGTTTAAGCCCAAGAGAAGGCAAGAGTGTATCTTGAAATCTTTTGGGGATCTAGTTTACTGTTTCAAAGAGTGACTAACTGGCTTTACCTAGTTCTAGACCTAGTTGCCGGGGAAAATCTAAATAGATATACTAGTATATATACAGTTGATATATGACAAGTATTTAAAAGGGTATAAAAGAAGGACTTATAGGGGAGCGGCTTCCCATGTAACACCCCAATTCCCATCGTGCTAAATAATACATAAATAAATTAGAGTAAATAAAAATTTATTTCTTAGATAGAAACAAGGATGCCACATTTAAAGAAAGAAAACACAATCCCTGCTTAAAAATTTGATACATAACACAAAATGGAATAAACATAAAGGGGAAACTTTTTCCAACAAAAGGAACGTTCAATTATGGAATAAAGCGGAAAGATCCATAACTGACTTGTTTTACAAAATAAATTGTTTTATAACATCAAAATATTCATACAAAAGTAATACAAACTAGATCCAACAAATGTATGCATATATAACAAAAGCGTTCCCCGACTCCCGTGTTACGTATCAGAGCAGACAGACCGACAAAAGGATGGAGAACTAATCTTCACAAAAGCCTCCAAGATACTAATCTGCAATTGCCTCATAGAGCAACAAACCACAACAGAAGGGTGAGAAATAACAACTAAATCAAAATTGCATAATAATATGGAAACGCATATAAATTCACATGCACAATTATTCTCACCACAAGCATCTTATACTAATACATATAGCATATATCAATTATACCAACATAATCACATATTCACACATAAGGCATACCAAAGTTATAACATATGGAAACACACCACCACATCATATAACATATGTCTATACATAAAACATATTATCCATAACCAATGCATTTATCTCAAATGCATATCAATTCACCAATCCAATCATAAATCTCAACACAAAATCATTCAATTCACAATTTCCCACACATAATGCATCCATTCACAATTTCCCACACATAATCAATCCATTCATGATTTATGCAAATGCACAGAGACCGACACAACAACTCTATACAATGCAATGCGGTACCATCCATCCATCATTCTCATCATTATTTCACTCAGGAATTATTAGAATCATTGCTTGTTACTTAGTATAACTCCCCGTCGGGCAAATGATGTTCCCCGTCGCTTTAGGTCCTCTTTGTATAAGGCACACGACGTTAATGGATCGCTTTAGGTCCTCTTTGTATAAGGCACACGATCCGATCGCCTTAGGTCCTCTTTGTATAAGGCACACGACCGTTATAGGAGATTCCCTCTGGAATCGTTTTGTCGCTCACACCCACTAGGGCACACGACATCACAAGAATGCATATCATGATGCTTGGCATACAATGACTCATGACAATCAAATGCATCTTCACAATCAACAATATGGATTATCTCATCGTCATTATTCATGCATTGGAAATCAATTCAAACAATGCATTTATTTGCCATAAGGCCACCAAATAACACACATTGAATTTCACATAAACAATGCATTTCATCATAATCCACAAACCACAACAATTAGCATTTTAGCATATACACTCATATCAATTCACATCAAGAATTACTCAACATCAACCACAACAATCTCACAAAACATCATAACAACATACATTGATATTCAATCAAACAATGTATTTTACCACACAACAACCTCATTATCACATGCATCAACATCATATAAATATCACATAAAAGCTCCACGTCATATAACAATAGCACAACATACTGTAAAACACCGACCGCACACATTTAACGCGATAAAAACCCGATAACCCAACACTTTTACAAAACCACGACTTAAATAATTCATCTACTTCCCTCCAAACCATTTTTAATAGAAAAAATATTTCATTAGCTTTCCAACGCTTCGAACGGCGGCCAAAACGGACTTACGGTTCGAAAGTTATGGGTTTTCAAAGTTTTTCACAATTTTTACATTGGTTAATCGATTAACCTTATATTAACTATATTTGGTTAATCGATTAACGCTGTAACAGAAGCTGAAAAACCTGCGTTTTTTGACACAAAAACTCTCCAAAATCATCCAAAAACATCCCAATCATACCAACAAGTAATCCCGACTAAATCCTATCATTTCCCGACTATTCTACGCGAACTATTTCGTATTCTAACCGTTAAAAGATCGATTTCTATCTAATTGAGCACAAATTATCAATAAGAAAAAGTTGTGAAACAACCAAAACAAATACAACCAACAACACATATACATACACAAGCAAGATATAATCGAAACTTCTCACCCTTACCCGATTAATCGCGCTTGAAATGGAGTATTGAAGATTTCCTCTTCTCCTCACTTTCTCTCCTCTTCTTTCCCTTCCTCTTCCTTTCTTTCCTTTCTCTTTCTTTTTCTCTCTTTTTCTCTCAAATCTCTATTTATAAAAATATCTAATTTTTCTAAAATATCTAACTCCTCAACTCAAATATATCGCAAACGCTTTCAAAACGCGATAAAATATAATAACGATGAAAAATAATATATTGTCAAATAAAAGTCAAGAATAAAATAATATAAAAACAAAAATAATTAAATTGACTCGATTAAATAAATCAGACAAAACGGGGCGTTACAACTCTCCCCCACTTAGAAATTTTCGTCCTCGAAAATATTACCTGAGACGAACAACTTCGGATACGACTCTCGCATCCGACTAACAAACTATTATGCCAACAAAAGGCACACCACGAATAACACAAACTGACAAACCACCCTACTAACAGCAGCTACAACAACGACATGACAACGACGACAACTACAATGACAAGATGCAAAGCCCATACAATGCACTTGACGACTAACTCACTACTCAAAGAAAACCATGTTACCAACACCCAGGTAACACTCCCCTAATCCCCCACACAGGAATTAGCTACTCGCACTCGAACTAGCACCATGGAAACGAGGTAACAACAAAGACAAGAACCTAAAGTCCCATGACACAACATCGTCTCAACAACATCAACAAAACCAGAATACCAAACATAACATCAATACAACGACGTTGTGATTTACCCATCAAATATGTAACTAATACATCCATTTACATATTAGTACATGATTAATATTGAAACCTTCCACCTATCACTTCCATTATAGAACATCCCACGGTCTCATCATTCCTACCGTTTTCCACTGTTCAACCTTTGAACTCCGTCAAGTCACACACGCTTATACGAATTGTGCCACATCACCCTTCCGATACGCACTCTAATTACCCAAAACTATCAAATCCATCCATTTCCTATCCAACTTCTGACTCTCTCTAATATTTACCAGAAAAATCATAGTTCACTTCTAACATACCCAACCTCACACTCTACTGTGTTATCTCACACACCAGACACAAGTCTCTGAACTGCTCAAATAATTCTAACTCCCTGACCATCAAAATAGACATGTATAATAACTTTCAACTTAACTAATCACACACAACATTAACTTTACCAATAGGATAATTCCAGCTAAAGTCATAACTCATCACAAATTCCAACCATCCTCGCTGTCTCATACTATATTCCTTCCGACCAAACAGGTACTCAATATTCTTGTGATTACTAAACACTTCGAACTTAGAACCATAAAGATAATACCTCCAAATTTTCCAACACAATACAACCGCAACCAATTCCAAATCCTGAATAGTATAGATTCTTTTATGAATCCTCAATTGTCGTAAAGCATAAGCTATGACTTTACCCTCTTGCATTAACACACTGACTAAACTCATCAAAGACACATCACAATACCTCACAAACGGTTTATTAGGATCACACAGAATCAAAACTGGAGTTGTAGACAACTTCTACTTCAACTCTCTGAAACTTTTCTTACAACGAACATCCCACAAACGAATTACTTTTTGCAAGTCGACCGAAATAACGAAAATGCTAACTTGGAAAAACCTTCCATAACCTCCGGTAATAACCAACTAAAGTCCAAAAAGATTGTAATCTCCTTAACCAACTTTGGAGCCTCTCATTGTAGAACTGCATCCACTTCCGATGGATCCATAACAATACTATCATCAGAAATCACATATCCAAGAAAACTAACCTTTTTCAACCAAAATTCTCACTTGAATAACTTAGCATAAAACTTCGTCTTTTTTCAACACTTGTAATTCAATTCTCAAACACTCTACATGTTCTTCCTCTGAGTTTATAACAGATCCGAATATCCTCAATCAAAGACATTACGAACTTATCCAAATAAATATGGAAGATACGATTCCTCTACTCCACAAACATTACAGACGCATCACTAACACCAAATAACATCATTGTACGTTGTAATGCCCAACCAAATTCCAAAAGATATAAATTCTTAAAGCCTTTGCAAAATTTTTCACTGGGTAACTGGTTACTCACATACAAGCTTAACCGAGTAAATAACAGCCTATCCCGATGATAACAAACATAACCAGTCACATGAAATCGATCAAAGCCTCAACTCACACCATTCACCACTCTTATCAAACATTCCAAACAATTGCAATTTCACTCAAACTCAACCAAACCATTCCAGTCATCTATTCATGAAAGTGGACACTTATTTTCAATCGTTACCTTATTCAACTATTAGTAATCCATACACAATTTCTTCTCTTAACAGTCGAAATTCCATAAATCCCAACATGTCGCAACAACCAACCAAAAAGAACTCTCAAATATTACATCCACACCTTGGGTTTTCTCAAGATTTCTATTAATGCCCTAAAACTTTAAAAACTCCAAAACTCACCAAAACTCTAAGTTTTACTTTCCATAGTCTCAATACCCTTACACACATCATGCTTGTTATTCCGTTCAATCATCCTTCCTTGTTGTTACTAACAATATTGAATCTCTCTAAGATGACACACTTGGTCTCACAAATCCCTTTTCCAGTAAATCTTCCAACCGCTCTTTCAATCTGAGTAATTCTAATGCTAACATCCAATATTCCATCCGGAAACACATCTGGAAATCATGCACAAGTGGCAGCCCTTCACTGTGGCTTTCCTGTCAATTCCAGAACACTATTATCACAAACAAGACGAACATCTGAGTTTCACTTCCTAAAAGTTCTTCTACTTACTTAGCAGATCCAAACCTCAAATCTTCACCTTCGTCAAATTTTGAGTTCACTCTCTACTCTCTGAGAAGCAGCCATTAATAATACCCAAGCATTCTCTCTCAATGACTTCCCAACTGGACCAACATACAAAAACTTTTAATCCGTCTCATCTTCCGATATAAGAATCTTCATCGACTCATCAAAACAATCCGTAATCATTTTCTTAATTCCAAACAATTCTTTGCACACACTATCAAAGCCGGAAAGACACGTCTATTCCATCCAACATAATTCCATCTACTATCAACAAGAGATTAAGGGTGATCAGTTCTTCAATTTGTCAATAGACAGCCGACAATCATGATGGGGCATAAACCATCTTTACCAAACTATAATAGAATTTCTTACATCTTGTGTACAAAACTACCTAAGGCACAAATCCTTAGTTGACATAAACCTTACCTCCGTATTCCCTCCAGAATCGGGAACAACACTGTCCAAACAACACTTACAATCTTGCAACCAACGCTCCACAACTGAAGAAACTTGGAGAAGTACCAGATTCTCCCTCACTTATCTCATTCTAAATCCTGAAGACAAAGGACTAGAAAACCAGAAAGCACTGACAGTGTTTCACACACATATCACATACTAAGGGACAAACAACATCGGCAGTATTCAACTATCACACCAACTGACTCAACAACTTGGCCGGACAGACCGACCTGCTCTGATACCACTAACATAACACCCCAATTCCCATCGCGCTAAATAATACATAAATAAATCAGAGTAAATAAAAATTTATTTCTTAGACAGAAACAAGGATGCCACATTTAAAGAAATAAAACACAATCCCTGCTCATAAATTTGATACATAACACAAAATGGAATAAACATAAAAGGGAAACTTTTTCCAACAAAAGGAATGTTCAATTATGGAATAAAGTGGAAAGATCCATAACTGACTTGTTTTACAAAATAAATTGTTTTATAACATCAAAATATTCATACAAAGGTAATACAAAATAGATCCAACAAATGTATACATATATAACAAAAGCGTTCTCCAACTCCTGTCTTACGTATCAGAGCAGACGGACCGACAAAAGGATGGAGAACTAATCTTCACAAAAGCCTCCAAGATACCAATCTGCAATTGCCTCATAGAGCAACAAACCACAGCAAAAGGGTGAGAAATAACAACTAAATCAAGATTTCATAATAATATGCAAACGCATATAAATTCACATGCATAGTTATTCTCACCTCAAGCATCTCATACTAATACATATAGCATATATCAATTATACCAACATAATCACATATTCACACATAAGGCATACCAAAGTTATAACATATGGAAACACACCACCACATCACATAAATATGTCTATACATAAAACATATTATCCATAACCAATGCATTTATCTCAAATGCATATCAATTCACCAATCCAATCATAAATCTCAACACAAAATCATTCAATTTACAATTTTCCACACATAATGCATCCATTCACAATTTCCCACACATCATGATTTATGCAAATGCACAGAGACCGACACAACGACTCTATGCAATGCAATGCGGTACCATCCATCCATCATTCTCATCATTAATTCACTCAGGAATTATTGGAATCATCGCTTGTTACTTAGTGTAACTCCCCTTCGGGAAAACGATGTTCCCCGTCGCTTTAGGTCCTCTTTGTATAAGGCACACGACGTTTATGGATCGCATTAGGCCCTCTTTGTCTAAGGCATACGATCCGATCGTTTTAGGTCCTCTTTGTATAAGGTACACGATCATCTATAACGTCGCTTTAGGTCCTCTTTGTATAAGGCACACGACCATTACAACAGATTCACTCTAGAATCGTTTTGTCGCTCACACCCACTAGGGCACACGAAATCACAAGAAAACATATCATGATGCTAGGCATACAATGACTCATGACAATCAAATGCATCTTTACAATCAACAATATGGATTATTTCATCGTCATTATTCATGCATTGGAAATCAATTCAAACAATGCATTTACTTGCCATAAGGCCACCAAATAACACACATTGAATTTCACATAAACAATGCATTTCATCATAATCCACAAACCACAACAATTAGCATTTTAGCATATACACTCATATCAATTCACATCAAGAATTACTCACCATCAACCACAACAATCCCACAAAACATCATAACAACATACATTAATATTCAATCAAACAATGTATTTTACCACACAACAACCTCATTATCACATCACCAACATCATATAAATAGCACATAAAAGCTCCACGTCATATAACAATAGCACAACCCACTGTAAAACACCGACCGCACGCATTTAACCCGATAAAAACCCGACAACCCAACACTTTTACAAAACCACGACTTAAATAATTCATCTACTGCCCTCCAAACCATTTTTAATAGAAAGAATATTTCATTAGCTTTCCAACGCTTCGAACGGCGGCCAAAACGGACTTACGGTTCGAAAGTTATGGGTTTTCAAAGTTTTTCACAATTTTTACATTGGTTAATCGATTAACCTTATATTAACTATATTTGGTTAATCGATTAACGTTGTAATAGAAGCTGAAAAACCTGCGTTTTTTGACACAAAAACTCTCCAAAATCATCCAAAAACATCCCAATCATACCAACAAGTAATTCCGACTAAATCCTATCATTTCCCGACTATTCTACGCGAACTTTTCCGCATTCTAACCGTTAAAAGATCGATTTCTATCTAAAATAAGAAAATGTTGTGAAACAACCAAAACAATTACAACCAACAACACATATACATACACAAGCAAGATATAATCGAAACTTCTCACCTTTACCCGATTAATCGCGCTTGAAACGGAGTATTGAAGATTTCCTCTTCTCCTCTCTTTCTCTTCTCTTCTTTCCCTTCCTCTTCCTTTCTTTCCTTTCTCTTTCTTTTTCTCTCTTTTTCTCTGAAATCTCTATTTATAAAAATATCTAACCCCTCAACTCAAATATATCGCAAACGCTCTCAAAACGCGATAAAATATAATAACGATGAAAAATAATATATTGTCAAATAAAAGTCAAGAATAAAATAATATAAAAATGAAAATAATTAAATCGACTCGATTAAATAAATCAGACAAAACGGGGCGTTACAACTCTCCCCCACTTAGAAATTTTCGTCCTCGAAAATATTACCAGAGATGAACAACTCCGGATATGACTCTCGCATCCGACTAACAAACTATCATGCCAACAAAAGGCACACCACGAATAACACAAACTGACAAACCACCCTGCTAACAGCAGCTACAACAACGACACGACAACGACGACAACTACAACGACAAGATGCAAAGCCCATACAATGCACTTGACGACTAACTCACTACTCAAAGAAAACCATGTTACCAACACCCAGGTAACACTCCCCTAATCCCCCACACAGGAATTAGATACTCGCACTCGAACCAGCACCATGGAAACGAGGTAACAACAAAGACAAGAACCTAAAGTCCCATGACACAACATCGTCTCAACAACATCAACAAAACTAGAATACCAAACATAACACCAATACAACAACGTTGTGATTTACCCATCAAACATGTAACTAATACATCCATTTACATATTAGTACATGATTAATATTGAAACCTTCCACCTATCACTTCCATTATAGAACATCCCATGGTCTCATCATTCCTACCGTTTTCCACTGTTCAACCTTTGAACTCCATCAAGTCACACACGCATATACGAACTATGCCACATCACGCTTCCGATACGCACTCTAATTACCCAAAACTATCAAATCCATCCATTTCATATCCAACTTCTGACTCTCT
Organism: Lathyrus tuberosus; assembly: GCA_022829125.1. Taxonomy (NCBI): domain Eukaryota; kingdom Viridiplantae; phylum Streptophyta; class Magnoliopsida; order Fabales; family Fabaceae; genus Lathyrus; species Lathyrus tuberosus. Next base: position 1,667,346 of record JALAZF010000309.1, on the reverse strand, counting down.
CTAATATTCACCAGAAAAATCATAGTTCACTTCTAACATACCCAACCTCACACTCTACTGTGTTATCTCACACACCAGACACAAGTCTCTGAACTGCTCAAATAATTCTAACTCCTTGACCATCAAAATAGACATGTATAAAAACTTTCGACTTAACTAATCACACACAACATTAACTTTACCAATAGGATAATTCCAGCTAAAGTCATAACTCATCACAAATTCCAACCATCCTCGCTGTCTCATACTATATTCCTTCCGACCAAACAGGTACTCAATATTCTTGTGATTACTAAACACTTCGAACTTAGAACCATAAAGATAATACTTCCAAATTTTCCAACACAATATAACCGCAACCAATTCCAAATCCTGAATAGTATAGATTCTTTTATGAATCCTCAATTGTCGTAAAGCATAAGCTACGAATTTACCCTCTTGCATTAACACACTGACTAAACTCATCAAAGACACATCATAATACCTCACAAACGGTTTATTAGGATCACATAGAATCAAAACTGGAGCCGTAGACAACTTCTACTTCAGCTTTCTGAAACTTTCCTTACAACGAACATCCCACAAACGAATTACTTTTTGCTAGTCAACCGAAGTAACGAAAATGCTAACTTGGAAAAACCTTCCATAACCTCCGGTAATAACCAACTAAAGTCCAAAAAGATTCTAATCTCCTTAACCAACTTTGGAGCCTCTCATTATAGAACTACATCCACTTCCGATGGATCCATAACAATACTATCATCAGAAATCACATATCCATGAAAACTAACCTTTTTCAACCAAAATTCTCACTTGAATAACTTAGCATAAAACTTCGTCTTTTTTCAACACTTGTAATTCAATTCTCAAACACTCTACCTGTTCTTCCTCTGAGTTTATAACAGATCCGAATATCCTCAATCAAAGCCATTACAAACTTATCCAAATAAATATGGAAGATACGATTCCTCTACTCCACAAACATTACAGATGCATCACTAACACCAAATAACATCATTGTACGTTGTAATGCCCAACCAAATTCCAAAAGATATAAATTCTTAAAGCCTTTGCAAAAATTTTCACTGGGTAACTGGTTACTCACATACAAGCTTAACCGAGTAAATAACAGCCTATCCCGATGATAACAAACATAACCAGTCACATGAAATCGATCAAAGCCTCAACTCACACCATTGACCACTCTTATCAAGCATTCCAAATAATTGCAATTTCACTCAAACTCAACCAAACCATTCCAGTCATCTATTCATGAAAGTGGACACTTATTCTCAATCATTACCTTATTCAACTATTAGTAATCCATACACAATTTCTTCTCTTAACAGTCCAAATTCCAAAAATCCCAACATGTCGCAACAACCAACCAAAAAGAACTCTCAAATATTACATACACACCTTGGGTTTTCTCAAGATTTCTATTAATGCCCTAAAACTTTAAAAACTCCAAAACTCCCCAAAACTCTAAGTTTTCCTTTCCATAGTCTCAATACCCTTACACACTTTATGCTTGTTATTCCGTTCAATCATCCTTCCTTGTTGTTACTAACAATACTGGAGCTCTCTAAGACGACACACTTGGTCTCACAAATCCCTTTTCCAGTAAATCTTCCAACCGCTCTTTCAATCTGAGTAATTCTAACGCTAACATCCAATATTCCATCCGGAAACACATCTGGAAATCATGCATAATTGGCAGCCCTTCACTGTGGCTTTCCTGTCAATTCCATAACACTATTATCACAAACAAGACGAACATCTAAGTTTCACTTCCTAAAAGTTCTTCTACTTACTTAGCAGATCCAAACCTCAAATCTTCACCTTCGTCAAATTTTGAGTTCACTCTCTACTCTCTGAGAAGCAGCCATTAATAATACCCAAGCATTCTCTCTCAATGACTTCCCAACTGGACCAACATACCAAAACCTCTAATCCGTCTCATCTTCCAATATAATAATCTTCATCGACTAATCAAAACAATCCGTAATCATTTTCTTAATTCCAAACAATTCTTTGCACACACTATCAAAGCCGAAAAGACACGTCTATTCCATCCAACATAATTCTGTCTACTATCAACAAGAGATTAAGGGTGATCAGTTCCTCAATTTGCCAATAGACAGCCGACAATCATGATGGGGCATAAACCATCTTTACCAAACTATAATAGCATTTCTTACATCTTGTGTAAAAAACTACCTAAGGCACAAATCCTTAGTTGACATAAACCTTACCTCCGCATTCCCTCCAGAATCGGGAACAACACTGTCCAAACAACATTTACAATCTTGAAACCAACGCTCCACAACTGAAGAAACTTGGAGAAGTACCAGCTTCTCCCTCACTTATCTCATTCTAAATCCTAAAGACAAAGGACTAGAAAACCAAAAAGCAGTGACAGTGTTTCACACACATATCACCTACTAAGGGACAAACAACATCGACAATATTCAACTGTCACACCAACTGACTCAACAACTTGGCCGGACGGACTGACCTGCTCTGATACCACTAACGTAACACCCCAATACCCATCGCGCTAAATAATACATAAATAAATCAGAGTAAATAAAAATTTATTTCTTAGACAGAAACAAGGATGCCACATTTAAAGAAAGAAAACACAATCCCTGCTCATAAATTTTATACATAACACAAAATGGAATAAACATAAAAGGGAAACTTTTTCCAACAAAAGGAACGTTCAATTATGGAATAAAGAGGAAAGATCCATAACTGACTTGTTTTACAAAATAAATTGTTTTATAACATCAAAATATTCATACAAAGGTAATACAAAATATATCCAACAAATGTATACATATATAACAAAAGAGTTCCCTGACTCCCGTGTTACGTATCAGAGCAGACAGACCGACAAAAGGATGGAGAACTAATCTTCACAAAAGCCTCCAAGATACTAATCTGCAATTGCCTCATAGAGCAACAAACCACAGCAGAAGGGTGAGAAATAACAACTAAGTCAAGATTGCATAATAATATGCAAACGCATATAAATTCACATGCATAGTTATTCTTACCACAAGCATCTCATACTAATACATATAGCATATATCAATTATACCAACATAATCACATATTCACACATAAGGCATACCAAAGTTATAACATATGGAAACACACCACCACATCACATAACATATGTCTATACATAAAACATATTATCCATAACCAATGCATTTATCTCAAATGCATATCAATTCACCAATCCAATCATAAATCTCAACACAAAATCATTCAATTCACAATTTCCCTCACATAATGCATCCATTCACAATTTCCCACACATAATCAATCCATTCATGATTTAGGTAAATGCACAGAGACCGACACAACGACTATATGCAATGCAATGCGGTACCATCCATCCATCCATCATTCTCATCATTAATTCACTAAGGAATTATTGGAATCATCGCTTGTTGATTAGTGTGACTCCCCGTCAGGAAAACGATGTTCCCCGTCGCTTTAGGTCCTCTTTGTATAAGGCACACGACGTTTATGGATCGCTTTAGGTCCTCTTTGTATAAGGCACACGATCTGATCGCTTTAGGTCCTCTTTGTATAAGGTACACGATCGTCTATAATGTCGCTTTAGGTCCTCTTTGTATAAGGCACACGACCATTACAACAGATTCCCTCTAGAATCATTTTGTCGCTCACACCCACTAGGGCACACGACATCACAAGAATGCATATCATGATGCTTGGCATACAATGACTCATGACAATCAAATGCATCTTCACAATCAACAATATGGATTATTTCATCGTCATTATTCATGCATTGGAAATCAATTCAAACAATGCATTTACTTTCCATAAGGCCACCAAATAACACACATTGAATTTCACATAAACAATGCATTTCATCATAATCCACAAACCACAACAATTAACATTTTAGCATATACACTCATATCAATTCACATCAAGAATTACTCACCATCAACCACAACAATCCCACAAAACATCATAACAACATACATTGATATTCAATTAAACAATGTATTTTACCACACAACAACCTCATTATCACATGCACCAACATCATATAAATAGCACATAAAAGCTCCACGTCATATAACAATAGCACAACACACTGTAAAACACCGACCGCACGCATTTAACGCGATAAATACCCGACAACCCAACACTTTTAAAAAACCACGACTTAAATAATTCATTTACTGCCCTCCAAACCATTTTTAATAGAAATAATATTTCATTAGCTTTCCAACGCTTCGAACGGCGGCCAAAACGGACTTACGGTTTGAAAGTTATGGGTTTTCAAAGTTTTTCACAATTTTTACATTGGTTAATCGATTAACCTTATATTAACTATATTTGGTTAATCGATTAACGCTGTAACAGAAGCTGAAAAACCTACGTTTTTTGACACAAAAACTCTCCAAAATCATCCAAAAACATCCCAATCATACCAACAAGTAATCCTGAGTAAATCCTATCATTTCCCGACTATTCTACGTGAACTATTCCGCATTCTAACCGTTAAAAGATCGATTTCTATCTAATTGATCACAAATTATCAATAAGAAAAAGTTGTGAAACAACCAAAACAATTACAACCAACAACACATATACATACACAAACAAGATATAATCGAAACTTCTCACCCTTACCCGATTAATCGCGCTTGAAACGGAGTATTGAAGATTTCCTCTTCTCCTCTCTTTCTCTCCTCTTCTTTCCCTTCCTCTTCCTTTCTTTCCTTTCTCTTTCTTTTTCTCTCTTTTTCTCTCAAATCTCTATTTATAAAAATATCTAATTTTTCTAAAATATCTAACCCCTCAACTCAAATATCTCGCAAACGCTCTCAAAACGCGATAAAACATAATAATGATGAAAAATAATATATTGTCAAATAAAAGTCAAGAATAAAATAATATAAAAACGAAAATAATTAAATCGACTCGATTAAATAAATCGGACAAAACGGGGCGTTACTTCCCACAATACAGTTATATATAGGAAAGCAAGTAAATGAAAGCTGATAAAAACTTACAGGCGAGCAAGCTTCCATGTTGTATTGTTAGTTGTTCAAAGAAATTAAAGAAAGTTTTGATAACAACTGTACATTTGAACCTAAATCAAAAGAGAAGTTATTTTTTGAAAAGATTGTTGGGGCTTATACTCAAGGAGAGGCCCAAGGTTTAATAGTGATCACACCGTTGTTTTGAAGATCGTATCGGGACTTATACAATGACTGAGGCCCAAAAAGGTTTATTTACAAAAGGGTTGGGTCTTACAACTCAAGGAGAGGCTCAAAAGTTTGAAAAAAGAAAAGAAATGAGACTTACAACACAAGAGAAGGCCCAGTTGATTTTGTTTTGAAATGGCGTTCGCGCCGAGATTTTTTTTAAAAACACAGTGGGACTTATACAATGACTGAGGTCCAAAAAGGTTTTGGTTAAGAAAACGATTGGGCCTTATACTCTATTAGAAGCCCAAAAGTGTTTTGAAATATTTGATGAGGATCAAAAATCAAAGAAACCCTAATTTCATTTTTTTTAAAGTAATTCTTTAAAGAAAATCAATAAAAATGATAAAAATACCAAATAAGTTTAAATAAACTACTTGTGATTTTTGGTTAAGGTTTGAAAAATGAAGTTTTAATCACAAGATAAAAGTTCACTTTTAAAATGTTTTAAAATAATAAAAATGAATTTATTCACAAAAATACCAACTACATTAAATAAATAATATAAATCAATTTTTTTTGTAGAATAAAATACTTTAATATTTTTGTGATTTTTCAGCAAAAGAACCAATAAAAATTGATTAAAATTGAAAGAGAAATTAATTTTTCAAATCATTAAAAATAATATGAAAAATAAAATAAAAATGGAACAAGTGATAAAAAAGAGTTCTGGGGCGAGGGGGATTCGAACCCCAGACCTCTCGTCGCTAATACACACAAACCAGTTGATCAACCACTGGGGCGCAATGCCAATTCATTTAATATATGGCAAACAATAAATATATAACAAACTTGGTTGGACTTCTGAAGCATGGCGCCATGGCCATCTTCAACCTCAAGCTCAGATACGTGAAGGCTCATATCTCCCGCATCTCTCAACCATTTCACATGATCCAAATATGAAAATCGTGCGTTTTCAGATAAGGAACACAATGGCAATACCCAATTTTATTGAAATTAATTGAATCAGAATATATCATGATAAAACCTGAAGAACCCTAAAATTGGCATGAACTCAATGAAATCCTATACACGAATTGTAAACAACAATTGATTGAGGGTAAATGATCTACAAACATCCAGAAACACAATGGTAACAAGAAAACATGTTTATGATGCATGATTCATTGAGTTTAAGAGTTCAAGTTTTACCTCTACAAGTGAGAATCGAATTCTGGTTTGGATATGTTACAGATGAGTTCCAATGATTTGGATAACTTCCTTGTTCCTCAAAGGATGTGTTTGAATGCTTGGATTAATCTGAAATGAGCTGGAACTGGTTATGGCACCCTAACTGCAACTCTGCTAAAAGCTTGAGCAAATGGATGGTGATTTTGTGAATTTGGTGTTCCAGATGTTGTTTTAGTGTTTGATCAGCTCACATATGATGTTTGTGAGGTGTGTGTGTAACACCCTTCTACCCCACATACAATTTCTAGTAAAACATTTCACATTATCAGAGTAAAAACAACATAAAGGGTGTCACACATATTCAAAGACATCATGTAAATATCATTGTGCTGTCCCGTAACACGGGTTACTCGTTCATCAATATCAAAATTAACAACTACGCAGCGGAAATTAACTTTTATTTTCAATTCCATAAGATACTTCATAATAAATATGTCCAAATCAAACACCATCATCAACATTATAAAAATTCAGTCATAACTAAAAGAAAACGAGGTTCACAACAATTTTCACAACCCGATGTTACATGACATAGAGCAGGACACCTCTAACTAGACAGTAACAACGAAACACTCCAAAGCTACTTCTTTCGTCACCTCGTAGTTATTCTTGGTTATCTGCAAGTTACCCATATAAGAGGCAAAATTTCCAAGCAGGGAGGGTGAGAAAACATAATTCATTATAGTAATACAAAGACATGGAAAATAATTAATTAAGCAACAACAACATCGGAATCATCATCAACAATTATTCACAACACAATCCCAACTACTTCATAAAATGCGATGTCAAACATAATGGTATGCAAAGGATGCATGTGGTACCGATTTTCCTCCATGTGATGGACACTGGCCATCAACCCTCCACAAGGGAGCACAACATAACAACATATCACTTCAATCCGCACTATGGGATTGAAGCTACCAATAGGCCGAAGCCTCAACATAAAAATTCCATGAAACGCAATGATCCTAAACTCCTCATTTCATCCAAATATTAACATGTGCATCATTCATTTCATTTTCAACAATATTCATCATAAAATCATGTTTTATCATCCATACAGCGACAAAGCAGTGAGACAGCAAAGATCAGCACGAAAAACGTCAAAACAACAAAAATGGAAAATACTCAGTGGCCTGACACGGCCGCCCGTGTCCAGTTACACGGCCCGTGTCCAGTGACACGGCCCGTGTCAGGGGCCTACACGAAAAACCCAAAACAGAAAAGTTTTCAACAGGAACAGAGGCCTGACACGGCCGCCCGTGTCCTGTGACACGGGCCGTGTCAGAAACTCTGTAACAAAATTATTTATTTTCCCCAACCAGTAGGCTGACACGGGTGCCCGTGTTGTGTGACACGGCCCGTGTCAGGATGCGACAAAACCCAACTTTTCCCAAAAAGTACTTTTCTGCGTTTTTGACTTCGATTACCCCAAAAATCAGTTTTTCCCACGAAATTAGATCAAAAATACTCACAAAACACACATATAGCAATACATATCAATCAAATTCATCATACTTTCATCAAATTACTCATTCTACATCAACAATCATCAAAATCAACACAATTCATACAATTCTTAATCTATTCATCTCCAATTCCTATAAAACTATAAGAAATTATGAACTCTCCCCATACCTTAGAGTAATCTGAAGCTTTTTCCTTCTTTCTTCAAGATTCCTCTAGTAATCCTCAAGCCCTAGTTCTCCTTCTTCTTTCTTCTTCAGTGTTCTTCACAAAAGATACGAAAAAATGAGAAAATGATCGTTCCCTTTCTTTGGCTAACAAATCCCAACTTATGAACTTCCCATCCTATCCTCACTTACTTTCCAATAAGACCACCTTGCCCTTTTCTCATTTTATTTTTTTATAATAATAATAATATAAATAACACATGCTCATTTACTTTATTAAAATTATTCAAAAACACTCTTTTACTCCAAAATTCTCCAAAATTATCAAAAACCTCTTAATTCCTTCTAAATTAATTAAATAAATAATTAAATAATTGATTTAGATTTTTCGGGTCGTTACAGTGTGTGTGATTGGTTTGGTTGGAAACACACTCTAACTCTAAACCCGATAGTAACTTGCATTAGAAGGTATTTTTGGAGTGAAAGTTGTGATTCTGAGAAAGGCATTTGTTTAGGACCTTTGGTGTACTTAATTTGACCACAAATGAGCTCTATTTATAGTAGAGCAAATTTATTTTGGCATCAATAGTGTTTGGCAGCTTGGATCAGATTGTATTGAATGCCTTGGTTCTTTGGTCAAGGGTCTCCTCTAGCCATTGACTTGTGCCAAACTTTGTAGATTTAGGTCCTCTGTTGTATGAGCTTATTTTGACTCATTTGGCTAATCATGGACTGATACATGCCAGCTCTATGCATCCATTGAATGTCTCAAAACAAAATTGGAGTCTTGAGGCATCTTTAGCTTTTAGGGGTGGCACACCTATATGTAGTTCCAAAGACTTGGGAGGCTTATGGATTAGTGTTTGTCCCTTGGTTGTTCCCCCTTGAGGTGTGCAGATGGATAACCATGTTTGAATTTACCCAAATTGATCAATTCGAGCACTAAGGCACAAATCTGTCTTGCAAAACAGTTTGCAGCAAGGCATGTTGCGGCTGTCATAACCTCTAGCTCATGTGGAGTTTGATGGAGTTATTGGACATTTTGGAAAGCTGACATATCCTATTTCAACATGATGTCCAACTTTGGTTTTGAATCAACTTGAATTACAATGAAAAATGCCTCTACATTTTGGAAAAAATAAGGCAGATTCTGACTTAGTTAAAATTTCACTAAGTGTTGGAAAAATGTCATTTTCATGTTTTTTGTGATTTTGTCCAAATAATAAATCAAACTCCATGATGATTTGGAATAAGGTCTAGTTAACATATTTGAAGTATGTAACCTGAACATCAATCTGAGCTTTGAATGGGAGAAAAATGCCTTAGGGTTTGGGAGATATGGCCTTGCAAAGTTGGTACCCTAGCCATTTTGTTCCATAACTTAGAAAAATTATAAGTTTTTTTATGATGACCCCTTTAACAAGTTAACTCATTTCTTTGATTTTTATTGATGAATGATGATTCAAATCACATATTAACATTGTTTTAGGGTTAAGGAACCTTGGTTGACCAAAAATCCAAAAAGTCAAACTTGGATTTTTGTACAGTTGACTTTTTCATCAGATGAGATTTTGACTTTGTGATCCTTTTGTGAAATCATCCCTTGAGCTCAATTAAACTTCATGGATCCAAGGGTATTTAGGAATGTCTTGGACCCCTCCCCAAGGTTTGAGATCAAGGGTAGGTCAACAGTCAAGGATAGGGTTTGACTTTTTCCATCAGAAACCCTAATTTGTGATCTGATGGTTTTGAGTTCTTGTGGCTTATGATTTGAGCTCTTTGAGTCAATCAAATCTTGTAAACATGTCAACATGATGTATTTGAGGCCTTTGAAGTTTATTTTGAAGCTTCAATCCATGCCTCACTTCACAAGTTAACTCAAGGGTTGAATTAGATCAAAACCCTAATTCTTGATTTTTTTTATAGGTGGACCTTCAAGGTGATTTTGCCATTGTGGATGGGCTCTTGAGATACTTTTGAGCTTATAGGACCATAGATTTAGGCATTGGCTCATGCCTAGAATAAAATTTTCATCTGGAGGCGTCAGTCGACTAAAACCCTAATTTGGTGACACAGGTGATCTTGAGGCTTGATTCACTTGGAATGTTGCAACCTTATGCTTGATTCTTGAGGTGGGAGTTATCTTGATCCTTTGTGGGTGTTTAAGAGGCTAGACAAGTTGAAGATCATGTCATTTCTTGATTGATCCTTTGTCTAAGTGCCCTGAGAGGGCTTGAAACCCTAATTATTTGATTGTAAAGAATGCTCAACAATCCTTGAGGAGATTGATGTGGCATGCAGGTTCCTTCATATTGTGAAGATGATTTGCACAATGATGGGAAATCTTGGTGGTCAAAATTTGGGTTATGACAGGTGCTCACCTAGATCTCGCGATCTCGTGCCTACGTATCCTCACAGTGCAATGAAGAAGTCAGAGCTTCGTACTTCGGGGAACCAAGACGGAGAAAGAAAGGGAAATGGTGTCAAAACCTAGAACAAAAAACAAAGGAATGAAGGTGACTCCACTGGGGAGAAAGCAAAGGAATGGTGTCGAAACCAAGAGATAGAGATAAGGAAGTGAGGTGTAAGAGCAAGGATGTTGAATCGAGACAAGGTGTTGGGCCCACTGGGGATTCAGTATGTTAAATGATAAATAGTGGTTAACCGAAGAAAGAGAAGATTACGACTCTGAGGGGGAAAAAAGGAAATTGGTTTTAATAGACGGATTGTGATTAACCAAAAGGAGAGGGTGTTGAACCAAGAGGTGATTAACCCAAATAAGGAGAGGAGGTTGGTTTTAACAGACGGACTGTGATCAACCAAAAGAAAGGGTGTTCAACCAAGAAAAGGTTGATAACCCAAATAGAAACTCAGTATGTCAACAGACGGACTGTGTCTAATCGAGGAAAGGAAGATATTGGTTTTTAACCGACGGACGATGATTGACCAAAAGAATGGGTGTTTAACCAAAAGGTGATTAACCCAAATAAGGAGAGGAAAAGTTGCTTTTAACGGATGGACTGCAATCAACCAAAAGAACGGTTGATGAACCAAGAGGTGATTAACCCAAAGAAAATGGGATCAAGAATGAGTGATCAAGGATCGACTCCGATGAAGATCGGGAGACACTAGAGTCTGGAGATAGAGATGATTATTCTAGGTACAAGGTCATTTATCCCTTCTCTAGCACCCAAAGCAAAGTGCAGAAATTAAAATCGACAGAGTAACAGTGCAATTTGTACAGTGCTCCAATTCATAGTGCAGACGTCTAACTCAGCAGGGGATCAAGAAAGAGATTCTCTAAAGAGATCCTAAAGAAGAGAGCATGTAGCTATTAACTAATCGAAACTAGGTTTCGATCAATCAATCAAAGGGGAAGAAAATGCCAACAATCTTTCAAGTGAATCGAAAGATTATCAAAGTAAGTGTGTGAGATAAAGTTGAACAAAATTAAATTTGCTCAATGAAGAACAAATCTAATGCATCAAGTTGAAATTCCAAAGCATTAATAGGACATATTAGCATGCATTTGTTCATATCAACACATAAGCAACAATGAGCAAAAATGCCTCAAACATGTGATGAAATTGCGAAATAATCAAAATAAATCATGCAATTAATTGAGAAAAAAGTATTGCTAGCATGTGATGAGCTAAAACAGTAGTATGTACATTAATATAAGCAAGCATGGGAAAGTAGATAGGAGCAACATGCAAAACAGTCTCAAACAGCAGGAAATGGGCAAAAAATCGAAGGTGTAACCGGTTATGGGAGAAGTGGTAATCGGTTACCAGTGCGTGAAAAAGCCTCACAGGGGCGTAGGTGTAATACCCTAATTTTTACCCCAAGATCCCACACATCATTTGAATTGCATACCACAAACATGATCATAAGCTTTGGTTCTCTTGCCCTCATTTGAAGGTTTGTTCTTGAGTAAGATCGTCAAGCACTCCTGATTTCTTGTTTGTTTGATTTTTGTACTTGTTTATGTTTACTAACCATTAATTGAAAATCCAAAAAAAAATATGTTTATTTTTTCCTTTACTAACTTTTTCAGGAAGAGTTTGGATCAAGGATATCAAATACCAGTTCCTCAGCACGAATGAATTTCATCTGAACAAAGTCTAAGTTGATCTGCAAACAATTCAAAATTCATCTAATCAAGAGTTTCCAAGATTTAATTGATTATTATTCAAGAGACTCCAAGGTTCATGTGTTTATTTCCATGCCTTCTTTGACAAGCAAGAAAAATCGTGCCAGAGCCAAGACAACACATCAAAAAGGTAATTTTTCACATTTTTCACTGTGGTAATAAATTACCAGCATTAGGGTAATCGATTACTCGATGTGTTTTTTGTGAAAATGTGCCAAATTCAAATTCTGCAGCATTTTAGCACTAATTTTCAAATTTTCCATCATGAGAATATTCTAGATCACCTCATTATAATTCCCCTACCTCATCATAATTAATTCCCACCATACACCCTCATTAATTACCACTTGATTTTGATTTTGCCTCCAAAATTCAAATTCCAATCCTAATTTTGATTCCAAACCAAATTCAAAACCACCAAGACTTCCAAGCCTAAATCCTATAAATAGAGGCCTCATTTCATTCATTCTTCAAGCTTTTGATAGCCAAGAAACCTCTTGCAAATTCTCTCCCCAACCACAAAATTCACTCAAAACTCACTTTCTGTTGAAAGTTAACAATTTCTCACATTGAATCTTGTTCAAATTTGAGCTAAACCTTCATCCAAACTTGTTTTCTTCATCAATTTTTGTAGATCAAGGCTTTGAAGTGTGGTTCTTGGAATTGATTTGAAGAATTTTCAGATTTGGAGTGGTAATCTCATTTTCCACCATTTTGTTTTTTATTCATCCCACAATGTGATCCTTTAATAATTCTTGTTACTTAATCCTTTGGATCTTGTAATTGTGTTTGATTACTGGTTTTTACTGCTGTTTTACTTAAAATTTCGTGCAATATTGGTTCTATGATCATAAGGTGATTGAAGAAAGTTTTGAAACATGATCATGCTGATTTTTGCACATTTTTTTTGAATCTGCGTGCAGAGTAATCGATTACTTGATTCCTTAAGGAATCAGGGTAATCGATTACCCTGGGAAAGAATGGTGTTTTTGGCTTGTTTTGGGACTGTTTTGGTTACTTTGCCATTTTCTTCCCATTCCCTTTGTTCTTAGCCTTAGATCACATAATTTTGTGGTTTAATTTGACTTTCTCTTCATCTATTTCTCCTTTATTTGGATCGATAAAAGTTTTATGGGTCTTAGAATTTCTTTGTTAAATTCTTGATCAAGACTAGATCATTACCTTTTTTTCTTTTCGTACGGTATTGCTTTCGGATGACGATTTACATATCGCTCATCTAGCATGCATTAGCACAAAGATCATTTTGACCGACCTCGAGTAGGGTGACTTCTATATAAGTCACTTGGCGATTGCTTAACATAGCACTACATTTTTGCCTCTCCGAATTGGAACATGAACTTTGGTGGCCCAAACATATGATTGTAATCCCAAGGATGGTTGATCTTTTGTATTAGGTTCAAAATCTATGAAGCTTGTTGTGTAGAGGCTTTGATTCTATTAATCTTCTAACAATTCCTCATTAAACGTGTCCTAAGTACATTGTATATTCATTATAGTTCATTACACGAGACAGAAAACCGAGTATTTTTGTAAGCGAGATTGTTAGTCTCCTACTTTCCATGGCGTGGTTTGATATAGATTAACCTTTGGGTTCTTCATGAGACTAAGTCGGATATCCGTCGATTTCATCCGGATTGAAGCTTTTCTTATGATTGATGTATAGGGTTATGTTTTCATTCTCAAGGGAACTAGTGAGTGGCTCCGAAAAATACTCAAATCAGTGTTACCTTTTGAAGGTTTATATCATTGGTGCCTTTGTGATGTTATTGTGATATTTTGTTTATGTTTCCTTCTTGCTCCTGTATGTCATACCCCAAATTTTGACCACTAAGATTTCCCATCATTGTGCAAATCATCATCACAATATGGATGGACCATCATACGTCATTAGTCTACCCAAAGATGGATGAGCATCCACTACAATCAATAATTAGGGTTTCAAGCCCTCTCTAAGCTTAGACAAAGGATCAATCAAGGTATGTCATGATCTTCAACTTGTCTAGCCTCTCAAATATCCCTAATGGATCAAGAGGACTCCCACCTCAAGGATTAAGCACAAGGCTGTAACATTCTGAGTGGATTAATCCCCAAGATCGCCAGTGTCACCAAATTAGGGTTTTGGTCGACCAGGTCCTCTAGATGGAAATTTTCCTCTAGGCATGAGCCAATGCTTCAAAGCATAACCTAAGATGCTCAGAGGGACATCATGAACCCAATCATCAAGTCAAATTTGCCTCAGGGGAAACATTCATAAAAAAATCAGGAATTAGGGTTTCTTGACCTAATTCACCCCTAAGTTGACTTTTGGGACAAAACATGAGCCAAGACCTCAAGAGAGGATTTGAGGGTCTCTAACACACCACATTGATCCATTTGCAATAATGGGTTGATCCAAGAAGCTTGAGCAACAAGTTTCAAATTCATCAGAACCACAATTAGGGTTTCGCGGGAAAAGTCAACTGTGCCTTTGACTTTTGACCCAGGCATGCTCCCAAAACTTGGGACATGATTCAATACACCCTATAACACCTATGAAATCAATCCATCAAGTTTTATTTAGGTCAAGGACTTGATTTCATAGAGGATCGCACAGTTTGGAGTTCATCTGACAAAAAGTCAACTGTGCACAAAAGTCAACTTTGACTTTTTGAGATTTTTCACAATTATAGTTCTTTGACCCTAAAATGATGTTAATGTGTGATTGGAATCATCATTCATCAAGAAAAATCAAGAAAAGTGGGATAACTTGTAAAAGGGGTAACCATAAAAACTTAAAAAAATTTTTAAGTTATGGAACAAAGTGGCTAGGGTACCAACTTTGGAGGATCATATCTCCTAAACCACAAGGCCATTTTCCCCCATTCAAAGTTGGATTTGTAGCTCTCATGGCCCTCTACAAAAGCTTCAAACACAACTCATTCCAATTCCTCGTGGATTTTAAGTTATGGAATGATCAAAATCACAAAAAGTGAAAATGTCAGGGCACTAAAGACAGAAATAGTGCATGTCTAGAAACACGTTCACGGGAAAGGACGAGAGTCTCTAGGAAAACCAAACTGTGTCTCGGGGGAGCCTTATCTCCACTGGGTACAAACTAGAGCTCTCAAGCTGAGGATGCCTTACCCTCGTCAGGAAGTTCTTCCATTCAGGGACTCTGCCCTTTACTTTATGTCTGAGACGAAAAAGCTTCAGGTTACTCTCAGCAAAGTTCAGCAGGAGAAAAGGTCTTGGAGGAACAAGTATTGTATTCTCAATGTGGAGTGTAAGAAAATACAGGAGCTATTAAGAGAAAAAGATGCTGTGATTGAGATTTTAGAGCAACATGCTGTGGAAAATCAAGATGACCAAAGGAATTTGCTCGCCCCTTTCACTTGGCGAAGGAATGACAACCCGACAACGACCCAAGAGCCCCGGTCAAAGAAAAGGAAAATACCAGAACCAGCACCTGAGCTCTCCTTAGAGAGGACTCAGGATCCATTAGTTTAGATTTCCTTTTACAGCACTATGTAAATTACTGTATTTCCGTTTCCGCAATCCTTTGAATTCAATAAAATGGGGTTTCCCCACTGTTTGATATTTGCAATCCAATTGTCAAAGTTTACTTTGAATAAACAAAAACATACAATTAATATAATCATTGCATATCATTCATCATTCTCGTGTAAACGCATTTTTCTTACCTACGAATCTCATGTTTGTGTCTCGATTCTAGAGTCAAACTGTCTCATTCGTACAATACTCAGGCCAATCGTCAGAAAAAGATGGATGATCTCGAGGAAGAGAATAGTGAGTTGAGAGAAGAGATTGACGCTCTGAGAGAGGATATGAGAAAGCTTCATAACGACATGCAAGCCATGGCAGAAGCTCAGCTACAAAGGACTGTGATCTCAGAGATCACCTCAACGTCCATAGTGGAAAAGTATGATCCTTGGTACAAAATGCCGAAAGATCATCCCTGGGGCATGCCACTTAACTATATCCCGGAAGGATATGTTCTGCCAATCGTTGAGGAACAGGGAACCGCAGCAGGAACCGTTGGGCCTGAAGGTTACAAACTTCGGGAAAGCGAAGATGCCAGGGGCATGACAGCAACTCCTGAAGGTTACAAACTTCGGGAGGCACCGAGAGTCTCGGCCATAATGAATATACCACCACCCGTGGTACACACTGTCCCAAAAGGACATATTCCACAGATACCTTCTGGTGGAAAAGACAGCATGTTCGATAGAATGAATGAGTTCCAGGAACAGTTCCTGGAAATGCAGAAAGGGCTGGAAGCCCTTCGCGGTCAGGATTTATTTGGAAAGGACGCCACGGACCTCTGCTTGGTCCCCAATGTGAAAGTTCCGCACAAGTTCCAGGTACCAGACTTTGAAAAGTACAAGGGTAACTCTTGCCCTCAGAGCCATTTGGTGATGTATGCTCGGAAAATGTCAGCTCAGACAAAGAACCAGGAGCTACTAATTCACTACTTTCAAGATAGTTTAATTAGTGCCACATTAAAATGGTACATGGGTTTTAACCGCGCTACGATCGGCACATTTAGAGATTTTGGTGCTCCCTTCGTTCAACAATATAAATACAATCTGGACATGGCACTGGACAGAGATCAACTCAGATCGATGTCACAAAAGGACAAGGAAACATTTAAAGAATACTCTCAGAGATGGCGTGAAATTGCCGCTCAGATTTCTCCACCTTTGGAGGAAAAAGAGATGACAAAGATCTTCTTAAGAACCTTGAGATCATTTTACTACGATAGAATGGTTGCCAGTGCGCTCAGCGACTTCACTGAGATGGTCGGCATGGGAGTTCGTCTTGAGGAAGCAGTCCGAGAAGGACGGCTGGTTAAAGATGCTGGACCATCAAGTAGTACAAAATGATACGGTAGTGCTCTCCCTAAGAAAAAAGAGTAGGATATTTGGAATATCTCTCTCGGAAAGCAAAGGCGACGTTACCAACCAGTAGCAGCTGTAACTCCTGCTATTAACTCTGCGCTTGTTCCTACGTATCAACCTCAGGTTGCGCAGAGCCAACCTAATCAACAACAATATCAGCAACGGACACATCAGCCTCTTCAACAGGCTCGTCCTCCATATAACAACAATCGTACAACACGACCACCAGGGTTTGATCCTATACCCATGTTGTACGCAGAACTGTTTCCATTACTACTGGTCAAGGGGCATATCCAAACCAAGTCTCCTCTTACTGTACCGGAAAATCCTCCTTTTTAGTTCAAAGCGGATTAGACTTGTCCTTACCATCAAGGAGGACCAGGGCATAACATAGAAAATTGTCTCAGTTTCAAATCCGACGTGCAAAAGCTTGTTAGGAGTAGGGTCTTATCTTTCAAATATACGAATCCAAATGTTCTCACGAACCCGTTGCCTCAACACGAGAAAACTGCATTCAATCTGATAGAGGGAGAGTCCAATGACAGCTATCAAATTCACGATGTACTCTTATTAAGGTCCAATCTGGTCAAGATGCATTGTAGACCGAGTGGATATGGCCATGTACCACCTCATAATTATAACTAGTGTGATATCTGCTCTAAAAACAATCAAGGATTTTCCGTGGTGCAATCAGCTCTACAGGAACAATTGGATCTCGGGTGGATCCAAGAGCATCGAGTTCATGGAGTCAACATGACCTATACGAATTCCAACATCATTCAGAACCACGACATCCGTGCAATGAATGTCAACTTGGTGGCGATGCACTCAAGGCAAAGCTAGTACCATAATCTGCCGCGGCATGATTACAATTCCTGTTTGACTTGCTCGGTAAACAAACAGGGATGCTCTTTTGTACAAGAGGCCCTCCAACGTCATATAGATCTTGGGTGGATCCAAGACTACCATGATAACAATCCTTATCAGATCAACATGATCCAAATCTTTGATATCCGTTTGATGAATACCAGCTTGGTGGAGTTACACGCCAAGCAGGTTCAACTTGGTTTTCTTACTTCTCACGATTATCTGAACTGTAAAGTATGCAGTGAGAGTAACCAAGGGTGTGCTCTTGTTCAAAGAACTTTACAACACTTGTTAAACCACTGGTGGCTTCCGATCTATCTTGATGAAGACACGCAACAAATCAGTGTGCTTAATGGAAACCCTACTAGACGACAAAGTCAGGATGTTCGATCTATGGAAACTGACCTAGTGAGGTTACACTGTATTCAAAGCAGGCGTGGCCAGGTGCCACCACACAACTATGAACGCTGTAGAGTCTGCTCAGAGAATAACCAAGGATGCTACCTTGTGTGGGCAGCTCTTCAAGGTCAGTTGGATCGTAAAGAGATTCACCCATGTCCAGGTTCCGAGCCAATCAACTGGACGCCGGACTACTTCGCTGATCAAATCAGAGATGTTGTCATAATCTTTGATCATCAACAGAACAAAGATGTTTGTGCCATTATCCATCTACTGGACGAATCAAAGGTTCCTAGCCAGGAACTGATTAAAGTTACCTACGACAGTCAGAAAAATCAGAAGGCTCTTGTAGTTATCTATTTGTCGGGACCATTACCGTATGAATCAACTAAGGCAATCCCTTACAAATATGGTGCAACAATAATTGAGAATGGAAAGGAAATTCCATTACCCCCCGTCGTGAATATTGCAGACATCAGTCGAGTAACACGGAGTGGTCGAATCTTCAACCGGGGAGTTGGAGAACCTAACAAAGAAAAGGAACTTCAGACAGAAGCTCCCAATCCACCGGTCGGTCAGTCCAGTGATCCCGACCTTTCAAACAACAACGATGAGATGCTGAAGCTCATCCAAAGGAGTGAATACAACATTGTTGATTAGCTATTACAAACTTCTTCAAAGATCTCTGTGCTATCACTTTTACTCAGTTCCGAAGCCCACAGAGAGACTCTACAGAAAGTCTTAGAGCAGGCCTTTGTGGAACAGGATGTGTCAATACGACAGTTCAATAGAATCATCTCTAACATCACTTCCTGTAACAACTTAGGATTCAGTGATGAGGAATTGCCAAAGGAGGGTAAAATTCACAACATGGCGCTCAATATCACAGTTAACTGCCAGGACGATGGTTTAGCCAGCGTACTGGTAGACACAAGATCGGCCATCAATGTTATGCTGAAGTCCACTTTAATGTAACTATCATTCAAAGGATCCCCGATGAGGGGCAGTGAGGTCATCGTAAAAGCCTTTGACGGATCTCAGAAAGCAGTTATCGGCGAAGTCGACCTTCCCATAACCATCGGTCCTCACACTTTCCTAATCACTTTCCAGGTCATGGACGTTCGGGCAGCGTACAATTGTTTATTAGGAAGACCTTGGATACACCAGGCTGGGGCAGTCACTTCAACGCTGCACCAGAAACTTAAGTTCGTTAAGAACGATCAACTCATCACGGTTTGTGGAGAACAAGCCTTGATCGTGAGTAACCTGTCATTATCTACTTGTATAGAACCCGAGAAGGTTGTTGGAACTCAGTTCCAAGCACTTTCGGTGAGCAAAGAGAATCAATCAGAGAAAGGAACCGCGATTTCCTCGTACAAAGATGCTCTCGAGGCAATTGAAAGTAACAATACGAAAGGATGGGGGCAGCTTGTCATTCCTACCGATAACAAAAAAAAGAAGGGTCTTGGTTTTTCCTCAACCTGTACCCAGACAGCTGCTAACGATGAAGGTTTTCATCCCATTCAAGATTTCTTGCACAGTGGAGGTTTCCTTCACCCAGTGTCTCAAGCAGTCCATACCATCAACGAGGGAGATCCCTCCGATACAGAGGAAGAGTGGAAGTCCTATCTTAAAAAGGACGGTTATATGTCTCAGGAAGAAGTGCCTACACCATTTTGCTATCCCGCACATAGTCTGAGATTTATACCTAGGTTAGATGTCAGAATGATATACGGAGATTGTGATCCGTAAGGATGCCGTGCTCCACCGAACTCATTAGAGGAGGACACTCTGATGAAAGACAACTTTGACCACAACTATTACGGCCCAATGGATGGTCTGCCTATCTGGCAGCCGTACCCAGGAGACTAGATGCAAGAAAACCATCCGAACAATGAAAATCAGCTGAGCATCATTGAACAGAATACATGCGTCCCCACCACGTCATGGGATCAACACTCAGGTCATTCAGAAAATATCCAACACGACGATGAATTCGCAAAGCTTGCCGGACTAGAATTCATCAATTATGCTTTTCCTGAGGTCAACGTCATCGAGAGAGATGACTCCTCCAGTTCCAAAGAAGTGTGGGACACCTTAGGACAACCAAGTGGAAAATACGACTATATAGTCAAGTACACCGCTCCTAAAAGCTCTCGTATCAGGCTCGAAGACATCCAGCTGACTGGATGGGGAGATCCACCTGAGAGCACAAATACTATGCAAAATACAACTGAGGAATCCTCCTACGACAACTCTGCCTGGGAGACAGAGTCCAATGATTCTGCTCCACTAGAAATCATCGTTATTTCTGAAGACAAATCAATGA
This sequence comes from Lathyrus tuberosus, assembly GCA_022829125.1. Lineage (NCBI taxonomy): Eukaryota > Viridiplantae > Streptophyta > Magnoliopsida > Fabales > Fabaceae > Lathyrus > Lathyrus tuberosus. The sequence continues at coordinate 1,646,587 of JALAZF010000309.1, read as the reverse complement.
AGGTACCGGATTTTGTGATTCACCGAGGAGTTCGCCGCTAATGGGTCGCTGTAGATGTTTCGAAGATCGTTCATAAGTCAAAGTAATTGCCGTCTTTAATTTAACCTTTCACCCTGCCCAGGTGAAACAGATGTTTTGATAGGGCTCACTTTCTGTAAATATCCCTTTCCGCTTTGCCCAAAGTGACAGAGTTTTGTTTTATAGGGTAGTAGTTTCAAGAATCGACTTGTTCATGAATAAATTAACGTCGTTCTGTAATCTCCGCATTAATTGCTGTTTTCTCTTTTTGCTTTTCTTATAAAATGGTAATCCTAAAAAACAACTCAATAATAAAAACAAGTAGTTTTTTCAAAAAAAATACGCTGCACGCACTCTTGCATTTCTCTCTATCTCTTCTAAAACACGAATCTTCACGTCATGCAGATTGCTTGTTTTAAACCCCGTTGAGACATACAATCCAATGCTTTCTCCCGACTTTGAATTCCCGGTATTTGAGGCTGAAGAAGAAGAGGACAAAGAAATTCCAGAAGAGATCTCCCGACTACTCAGACAAGAGGAAAGGTCTACTGAACCTCACAAAGAGCCGTTGGAAACGATAAACTTGGGTTCAGAAAAAGAGAGAAAAGAAGTCAAAATTAGGGCACTGCTCAGTCCAACTGCCAAAGAAAGTTTGATAAAGCTTCTCAAACAGTTTCCCGATGTATTCGCTTGGTCCTACCAGGACATGCCATGGTTGGATACCAGCATCGTGGAACATCATCTACCGTTAAGATAAAAATGTCCGCCAGTGAAACAGAGGTTGAGACGGACTTATCCGGACATGGTCACCAAAATCAAAGAGGAGGTACAAAAAGAGATTGATGCGGGTTTCCTCGCCATGTCAGAATATCCTCAATGGTTAGCCAACATCGTACCTGTTCTGAAAAAGGACGAAAAAGTCAGAATGTGTGTCGATTACAGAGATCTAAACATGGCTAGTCCAAAGGACGACTTTCCTTTACCACGCATTGACATGCTGGTAGACAGTACATCAAAGTTCAAAGTATTCTCCTTCATGGAGGGATTCTCGGGCTATAATCAGATAAAAATGGTGCCGAAAGACATGGAGAAAACTTCGTTCATCACCCCATCGGGTACTTTTTGTTACAAGGTAATGTTGTTCGGTTTGAAGAACGCCGGGGCAACCTATCAAAGGGCCATGACTACTCTCTTTCATGACATGATACATAAGGAAATCGAAGTATATGTCGATGATATGATTGCCAAATCTAGGACAGAAGAAGAGCATGTGACCCACCTGTCAAAACTATTCGAGCCGCTGAGAATGTACAAACTCTGCTTGAATCCCAATAAGTACACATTCGGTGTCCGTTCAGGGAAACTCTTAGGGTTCATCGTCATTCAGAAAGGAATTGAGGTTGATCCTGACAAGGTCAAGGCCATTCAAGAAATGCCTTCTCCAAAAATTGAAAAACAAGTTAGTGGATTCCTGGGACGTTTGAGCTACATTTCCAGATTCATATTCCTCATGACGGCGACGTGTGCGCCAATTTTCAAATTACTCAAAAAGGACCAGGACTGCATTTGGACAGAAGACTGTCAAACCGCCTTCAACAGTATTAAGGAATACCTGTTGAACCCACCGATTATGTCACCTCCAGTGGAAGGAAGACCTCTGATCATCTACCTAACAGTCTTGGAAGACTCCATGGGCTGTGTACTTGGCCAACAAGACGAAACGAAAAGGAAAGAGTCCCCCATCTATTATCTGAGCAAGAAGTTCACCGACTACGAGACTTGGTACACTATGCTCAAGAAATCTTGCTGTGCTCTGGCTTGGGCAGCCAAACGTCTTCGCCAGTACATGATTCGTCACACTACTTGGTTAATCTCCGAAATGGATCCAATCAAGTACGTTTTTGAAAAACCTGCTCTCACGGGAAGGATTGCCCGTTGGTAAATGTTGTTATCAGAATATGACATCGAGTACCATGCACAGAAAGCCGTTAAAGGGAGTATTTTAGCCGATCATTTAGCTCATCAACCGATTGACGATCAAGAATCAGTCGGGTTTGACTTCCCAGATGAAGATGTCATGTATCTAAAAATGAAATACCGTGATGAACCGCTACCCAGTGAAGGGCCAGAACCAGGTTCCCAGTGGGGACTTATCTTTGATGGAGCAGTCAATCATTATGGAAATGGAATTGGGACAATCATTGTTACCCCTTAGAGTACCCACATTCCTTTCACCGCCAGACTTACGTTCAAGTGCACAAACAACGAGGCCGAATACGAAGCTTGTATTATGGGTCTCGAAGAAGCGATCGACTTAAGGATCAAAAACTTGGACGTATATGGTGACTCAATCCTGGTTATCAATCAGATCAAAGGAGATTGGAACATACACCAATCAGGACTGATTCCTTACAAAGACTACGCGAGAAGGTTGTTACCCTTCTTCAACAGAATTGAGTTTCACCATATCCCTCGTTAAGAGAATCACATGGCTGATGCATTAGCCACTCTCTCTTCCATGATTAGTGTAGGTCAATGGAACAACGTACCTAAGATTGACATAATGCGCCTCAAAAGTTCCGCTTACATCTTCACGATTGAAGCAGTCATAGACGATAAACCTTGGTATCACAATATCAAATGCTTCCTTCAGAAACAAGAGTACCCACCTGGGGTACTAAGGAAGGACAAAAAGACCCTCAGAAGACTGGATGGCAGCTTCTTCCCGAGCGGTGACACACTCTATAAGAGAAATTTTGACATGGTCTTGCTCCGATGTGTAAACAGACCAGAAGCAAACATGCTGATAAAGTAAATTCACGAAGGATCCTTTAGCACTCATGCCAACGGACACACGATGGCGAGAAAAATTCTATGAGCAGGGTACTACTGGTTGACCATGGAATCCGACTACTACAAGTACATGAGGAAGTGTCACAAGTGTCAGATACACTCCGACAAAATCCATGTACCGCCAACGCATCTCAAAGTTCTCTCTTCCCCATGGCCTTTTTCCATATGGGGAATCGACATGATTGGCATGGTCAAACCTAAGGCTTCGAACGGACATCGGTTCATTCTGGTAGCCATTGACTATTTCACCAAGTGGGTCAAAGCAGCGTCATACACTAAGGTAACCCGACAAGTGGTAGTCCGATTTATCAAAAACAATCTCATCTGCCGTTATGGTGTTCCAAGCCAGATCATTACTAATAATGGATCCAACTTGAACAATAAGATGATGAAAGAGTTGTACGCAGAGTTCAAGATCGAACACCATAATCATCTCCCTACCGACCTAAGATGAACGGAGCGGTAGAAGCGGCTAACAAGAACATCAAGAAGATTGTTCAAAAGATGGTCGTAACCTACAAAGATAGGCACGAGATGCTACCCTTTTCCCTTCACGGTTATCGCACATATGTCCGCACTTCAACAGGGGCAACCCCTTTCTCTCTAGTATATGGCATAGAAGCAGTGCTTCCCATAGAAGTAGAGATCCTATCAATCCAGGGATTGATGGAAGCTAAGTTAACAGAAGCTGAATGGTGTCAAAGTCGACACGACGAACTCAATCTGATTGAAGAAAAATGAATAATGGTACTATGCCATGGTCAGTTGTATCAGCAAATAAGGAAGAGGGCGTTTGACAAAAAGGTCCGACCTCGCGTCTTCAGGAAAGGAGACCTTGTGCTAAAAAAGATACAATCATTTCTCACTGACTCTCGGGGCAAGTGGACTCCGAACTATGACGGCCCCTATGTGGTCAAGAAAGCTTTCTCAGGCGGCGCCTTGAGACCTGCAACCATGGATGGAGAAGAATTTGCCTACCCCACAAATGTTGATGTAGTCAAGAAATACTTCACCTAAAAAAAAAGTCTCGGTGGATTGACAACCCGAAAGGGCGGTCCAGGCAAAAATTAGAGACAGAATCAAAAATCATCCCGGTGGATTGGAAATCTCAAAGTACAATCCAGGCAAAAGTTAGGGATAATGGGAAGTAACTACGTCCAACAGTGGCAAGTCCCTCCGCAACAGTCATGCCATCTATCAGAAAACTCCAGTCAGGGTCATCTTCGACAGAAGCTCAGGATGCCCAGAATTCAAAGTTGGTAGAAGGATAGTGGTCGTTATGTTTTAATGTAGCCCTTTCCCCTTAAATTACCATTTTCTAACTTTGTAAATACTCTATGGAATCACGCGTTTGGCTGATTTCCATCCTATCAATAAAATTTGAGCCTTTGTGCTTTTGTTTGCAATTCTTATTTGTTTTAGCTTTACAGAACGACATTTTAATATGATCAACGATTCTTGAAACGAAACAAAAATGAATTTACTTGTCAAACTTTTTCTACTTTTAAATAAAGATGGCAATTTCTTTTGACTGTTGAACATCTAAAGAACATCGATCGCTTCTCCAGAAGTAATCGAACCTCAAAGTGTAGAATCAAAGTAATCCTTCTAAACCAGTACGCATGAATGAGGGATCAACTATATCAGATGTGATTTTCCCATCTGATATCCCCGGACGAGTTCTTACCTCCTAAGCCCGACCAACGTAGCTCCCCGCATGGACTATTTCTCTTAAGAAAGGCAGAATTGCTATTTTCTGAACCAGCGATACTTTTCATCTCCCACTGTGGTCGAGTATCCAGTCATGTTCATCTACTAGTCTGTATGTCGCATCAGTTTTGTCAGCATATACATACATACATCATGCATTATTGATTTACATTCGCATTCATATTGCATCACTATCACTTTGGTCGGTCTTATCCCCTAGTGATAAAAGTCCTCTCAATCGAGTTGTCAGTTCTTTCCTCGTCAGGAAATGTTGCGTCTAAACTACCTCTCTCCTCCAATTTATTTCTGGATTAGAATTGGCCCTTGACCACTTTGATAACTTGAACCTCTGAAAAACCAGAGAATCCTCGATAAACGTCACTCTTTGCCATTGAAGATGATATTTTTGCTTTCCCGAATTAAGAAAAATCCCCAGAGAAAGCCTCGTAATCAGAAATTCGACAATACAACAGTTTTTCTCTGAAAAATCCCCTGACGAAAAGGTCATCAGCACCTCAAAATTGGATCACACCATATGGCATTTCTCTGAGAAGATCTCAAGAAAAGTATGATGTAATACCCCAAGCAGAAACAGCCTCTCAAGAGACTCGTTTTCTCCAGTAGAGTTGACAAATCGCGTCTCAAACAGAGAAGTTTGTACACCTCTACAACTCAGACGACTGGGTTCCCCAACAAGTCTGACATCAGATCGTTTTCCATCTAACGGCATCTCCCTAGGAAAATTCGGCGAGAAGTTTAAGGAAAATCGCTATGAACAGCGTCCCTTGTCAAGAAGTTTATTGACAAAAGAAACTGAGACCAGTTCCTTGGTAGGAAACCAGGATCGAGGGGATGTTTATATCAGAAACTTAGACCAGTTCCTTGGTAGGAAACCAAGATCGAGGGGAAGTTTATTACAGGAACTTAGACCATTTCCTTGGTAGGAAACCAGGATCGAGGAGAAGTTTATATCAGAAACTTAGACCAGTTCCTTGGTAGGAAACCAGGATCGAGGGGAAGTTTAATACAGAAACTGAGACCAATTCCTTGGTAAGAAGCCAAGATCGAGGGGAAGTTTTTACCTTTTCTAAGCATCATTTCTTAGCAAAAGAAGATGAATGCGTAAGCTACCATTCATAACCGCCATCAAAATATCGGGTATTCCGATATTTAATCCTCTTGCACCCCGAATGCCCGAATACCTTCGCCATTCACATCTTCGGGTCCAAGAAGATTAAATAGGGGCACCTGTCATACCCCAAATTTTGACCACTAAGATTTCCCATCATTGTGCAAATCATCATCACAATATGGATAGACCATCATACCTCATTAGTATCCCCAAAGATGGGTGAGCATCCACTACAATCAATAATTAGGGTTTCAAGCCCTCTCTGAGCTGTAGATAAAGGATCAATCAAGGAAAGACATGATCTTAAACTTTTCTAGCCTCTCAAATATCCCCAATGGATCAAGAGGACTCCCACCTCAAGGATTAAGCACAAGGCTGCAACATTCTGAGTGGATTAAGCCCCAAGATCGCCAGTGTCACCAAATTAGGGTTTTGGTCGACCAGGGCCTCCAGATGAAAATTTTCCTTTGGGCATGAGCCAATACTTCAAAGCATAAACTAAGATTCTCCAAGGGACATCATGAACCCAATCATCAAGTCAATTTTACCTCAGGGGAGACATTCATAAAAAAAATCAGGAATTAGGGTTTCTTGACCTAATTCACCCCTAAGTTGACTTTTGGGACAAAACATGAGCCAAGACCTCAAGGGAGGATTTGAGGGTCTCTAACAAACCACATTTATCCATTTGCAACAATGGGTTGATCCAAGAAGCTTGAGCAACAAGTTTCAAATTCATCAGAACCACAATTAGGGTTTCGCGGGAAAAGTCAACTGTGCCTTTGACTTTTGACCCAGGCATGCTCCCAAACCTTGGGACATGATTCAATACACCCTATAACACCTATGAAGTCAATCCATCAAGTTTGATTTAGGTCAAGGAGTTGATTTCATAGAGGATCACACAGTTTGGAGTTCATCTGACAAAAAGTCAACTGTGCACAAAAGTCAACTTTGACTTTTTGAGATTTTTCACAATTATGGTTCTTTGACCCTAAAATGATGTTAATGTGTGATTGAAACATCATTCATCAAGAAAAATCAAGAAAAGTGAGATAACTTGTAAAAGGGGTAACCATAAAAACTTAGAAATTTTTCTAAGTTATGGAACAAAGTGGCTAGGGTACTAACTTTGGAGGATCATAACTCCTAAACCACAAGGCCATTTTCCCCATTCAAAGCTGGATTTGTAGCTCTCATGGCCCTCTAAAAAAGATTCAAACACAACTCTTTCCAATTCCTCATGGATTTTAAGTTATGGAATAATCAAAATCACAAAAAGTGAAAATGTCACTTTTTTCCAACACTTAGTGAAATTTTCACTAAGTCAGAATCTGCCTTCACTTTTTTCCAAATGTAGGGGCATTTTTCACTTGGATCCAAAAAGTATCAAAACCAACTATGATCAAACAGTTGTTGTATCATATAAGGGCTTTCCAAAATGGCCAAGAACTCCATCAAATTCCACTTGAGCCATGAGATATGACAATGGCAATATGCCTTGCTGAAAACTGTCAAAGCAAGGCAGATTTGTGCATTTTGCTCGATTTTCCAAATTTGTGCAAATGACAAACACACTTATCCTTCTGAACACCTCAAGGGGAGACCAAGGAGGGACAAACACTGATCCATAAGCCTCCCAAGTCTTTGGAACCAAAAGTAGCATGCCAAACCTAGAGATACCAAAAAGAGGGACAAGACTCCAATTTTAGTTTTAAGCATTTAATGGATGCACCAAGGTGGCATGGACTGAGCCACTTCCAACTAAATTCAGTCAAGATATATCCAAGACCAAGGGAACCAGCAGCCTGTGCCCTAACCCCTAGTCAATGGCTAGAGAAGACTTGGATTCTCATTGATCAACATTGGCCAAACCTCTGCAGCAGTTGCCATTCACTATTACTTGTAAAACAAACTTGCTCCATTATAAATAGAGCTCATTTGTGATCAGTTTGAGTACACCAAAGCCATCAAACAGATGCTTTCCTCAAAATCACCTTCTCACTTACATATTTGCCTTCCAAAGCAAGTTACTATCGGGTTTTGAGTTTGAGAGCAATTCCAATCAAACTAATCACACACACACACACACACACACACACCTCATAAACATCATATAGAGGTAATCCAAACACTCACAAGTGACCTGTAACACCAAAATCTCAAAGTCACCTCTCAAAGCCTCAAAATTGGACTTTTGTGCATTTTTCAAGCCATGTCTTGATTCAGTCACTTTCCAAACCAGATAAAACCTCAAACACACTCCAAATATCATCCTTTAACTATCCCAAATGGTTCCACACATCTGGAACACCATTTAAGAGAGTTGTTATTTTGGCCACTTTTGCCCCTTTTGCAAGAAAGAGCTCAAACTTGTTCCTGAGGTTTCCAGCTAACTCCAACCATCCTAAAAGCTTCTAAGAGATCATTTGAGGGTGTCCAAAGCATCAAATCATTTCTGGAACAAAGCACTTGGAAGATTGCACAAAAGCTCCAAAAAGAGGTAAGCATCACAACTTGAATTCTTTGAATCATGCTTTCCTTTGATGTCCACTGATCATGCATCTTTTATACATGTTATATGTGTTGTGTTTGCACCAATTTATCATGTAATTCATATGTGTACCAAAAGATAGCACAGAAAATGCAAATCATGGCCTTTTTCAAAACCACTATCGAGTTTTTCAATAGGAGCATGATCTGAAAAAAACGCCACCACCATTGGATTCCTTGTGAAATTCTAGGCAGGATAGACCTAAATTTTGTCCCAATCCATGGAGAAATGAGAAAGTTACAAGCTTCACGTTTCTGGCAAAAACCTTGCCTTGCCTTGCCTTGGTCAAGTCTAAAATCAAGGCATGCCTTGTATATTTTAGGTTGAGCTTAGTACACAGATTTATCACCACCCCAGTGGTAAGGCGCGCATGCTGTACACAACAGGTCTGGGGTTCGAATCCCCCTCGCCCCAGACCCTCTTTTTTCTATTTTTTTCACTTTTTACTATATTTCATATTATTTTTAATGATTTGAAAAATTAATAACTTCCTTACTTTTATTTATTTTTGATTGGTTCTTTTTTCAAAAAATCACAAAAATGTTGAAATATTTTATTACACAAAAAAATCAAATTTATATTATTTATTTAATATAATTAGTATTCTTGTGAATAAATTCATTTTTAATTGTTTTTAAACATTTAAAAGTGAATATTTACCTTGAAAATCAAAACCAAATGAGTTTTAATTCATCTTGTGATTAAAACCTCATTTTTCAAACCTTAAACAAAAATCACAAGTGGTTTATTCAAACTCATTTGGTATTTTTATCATTTTTTATTGATTTTCTTTAAAAATTTACTTTTAAAGAAAAACAAAATTAGGATTTCTTTTATTTTCACCTTTACAAATCTTTTTTAAACACTCTGGGCCTCTAGTAGAGTGTAAGACCCAACCCTTTTTTGAAAACCAAAATGATTTGGGCCTCAGTGTATTGTATAAGTCCCGATCTCATCAAAATGTGCGGCGCGATAGTCGCCTTTTTAACAAAAACTTTTTGGGCCTCTCCTTGAGCTATAAGCCCCACCACTTGTACAAAAATAAACCTTTGGGCCTCTAATAGAGTGTAAGACCCATCCCTTGTAGATAAAACCTTTTTGGGCCTCAATACATTGTATAAGACCCAGTACATTAAAGAAATCTCGGCACGATCGTCCTTTTTCAAACAAAACCCTTTGGGCCTACCGTCGTGTTATAAGCCCCATTCCTTTTCTTTAAACACCTTTGGGCCTCTTGAGAGAGTGTAAGACCCATCCCTTTGTACAGAAAACCTTTTTGGGCCTCAGTCACTTGTATAAGTCCCTGTACAATTTCAAAACAATAGTGCAATCACTGATAAAACCTTGGGCCTCTCCTTGAGCTGTAAGCCCCAACAATATTTTCAAAGCACTTTCTCCTTTGATTTAGAATATAATATTGTTATCAAAGATTTCTTTGTTGAACAACTAACAGAACAACATGGAAGCTCTACAACCGAGTAAGTGTTTACCCGCTTTCTTTATCCGCTTTCATATATATATAACTGTATTATGGGGCTACTCACTGTAAGTCTTCTTTCATAAACTTTTATATACTTGTCAAATATCCACTGTGTAATACTAGTATAGTTATTTAGAGTTTTCCCCGGCAGCTACGTCTAGCACTAGGTAAAGCCTGTTGGTCACTCTTAAATACAAACAAAACTAGATCCCCATAGGATTACCAGATACAGTCTTCCCTCCTCTTGGAGTTAAACAATATGGAAACGTGAAAGGCAACATTCTCGGTGAACCTTTTCTCAGACTGTCACCCTTAGACATTGTCAAAGAAACTCTACTCCCCATAGTTGATCTATTCTCCGTGAATAACATCTCTTGAGTTTCTTCCAAATTCTCGGACTTTCCTGGCTTGATCTATTCTCGGTGAATGGCATGTCTTGAACTTCTTAGGGTTTGGGGACCTACAGGCTTCTTAAAAGCATCCCCGTCTCCTCTTGGGTATTGTACAAGGACCCTTCGGCTTCTTAAATGTTCTCATGCCTTCTCTTGTGCTTAGTACAAGGAACCAGAGACCTCTACAGGTATAGGAACAGAACCTAGTCATCAATTTGCTAGAGCCATCTTTCTGAGTCAAGTGTCAGACCAGTTAATGAGTTTACCTTCATCCCTTAACATACTGGCCTCCTCTTGGGCTTTGTATAATGATTCTCCCCACACTCTCTTGTTGAGTATAAAAGACTCTCTTGTTGAGTCAAACCCCTTTTTTAGCCTCCGTCTTAAGCTTCGTATAAGATAGATAAAATCACTCTCTTGTTGAGTATAAAAGACTCTCTTGTTGATTCAACCACTTTAGACTCCATCTCAGGCTTCGTACAAGATAGAAAAACACTCTCTTGTTGAGTATAAAAGACTCTCTTGTTGAGTCAAACACCTTTAGCCTCCGTCTTGGGCTTCATACAAGACAAATATAAATCACTCTTTTGTTGAGTATAAAAGACTCTCTTGTTGAGTCAATCTCCTTTCAGCCTCTATCTTGGGCTTCGTACGAGACAACAAAACACTCTCTTGTTGAGTATAAAAGACTCTCTTGTTGAGTCAATCACCTGTCAAACAGACTCTCTTGTTGAGTCACTTCCTTTTTAGCCTCCATCTCGGGCTTCATACGAGACACTAAAGCACCCTCTTGTTGGGTCACTAGCCTCTTCTTAGGCTTTGTATAAAGAAAACCCCGGTTGAGTCAATCAACCTTTTAGCATCAAAGTCAGTCCTTGCTCACAGCATACAAACATCAACAACTCCTCCTTAGAGATGACAAATTCTCTCTAATCCTAAACCTTTTAGCTTCATATCTTGGGCTTTGAACAAGATACAAACCACTTTTCAGCTTCACATCTTGGGCTTTGAACAAGATACAAACCACCTTTAGCTTCATGTCTTGGGCTTTGAACGAGACACCAAAACATCTCTTTCCTCCCATAGAATAGGAGGAACTACGATTGCTCTGATTTCCCTGTTTCATCAAACGGGAATACGTAGGCATACGATTGAAAAAATCTTAGCGAGCATACTAATCAAAAACCCAAAATCCAGTATCTCCACCAAATCAACCCAAAGGCATCAAAGTTAAACACATTACCAAAAACCTCACAAATAATCCATACACTGTGTTCTTAACAAAATAAGCTGAGGATTGGGCCCCACTTTCACATAGCATCTGTAACCTAACAGACCGCTGTTCAAACTCAGTATGCAAGCAGGGTTAATTGGAGACATCTATTTCCCTTCCTTAATCAGCTCAATAGGATAAAAATGAATCGAACTGTAGTACCCCAAGCGATCGTGACTCAGGAGCACAAAAATCGCGCTACACTGTAGCGTGCGATTTTTATCGGTGACGCGACCACCTTATCGCCATTGGTTGGAATTGGGTGCTACTTTCTGATTTCTTATTTATCCTATGAAGCTGGAAAGGAAAGGGAAGCTATCTAAAACTAACCTTGCACGCAAATGTTTTCTTTAACAAATGCTAAGAGATTTGGGGGTCCGGCGTCAGGTTATACAATGGGGAGTTGTCAATTACCCATCCTATATATGGTTATCCATAGATTGTTTGACATTTTCTTCTGTTATCTACTTACTGGTGTTTATTTGTCATGGGTTCGGGAAAGTTTCTCCTTTGGGAGTGTTGAGAGAGAGAGTTTTTGTTGATTTTCGGGTTTTTCGATGTTTTTGTTAAGGTACTGGACCTAAGGTTTTTGATTTGTGTGCTCGCTAAGATTTCGCAATCTTATGCCTACGTATTCCTATTAAATAAAATAGGGAAATCAGATCAATCGTAGTTCCTCCTATTCTATGGGAGGAAAATATGTGGTGTCTTGTTTAAAGCCCAAGATTGAAGCTAAAGGTTATTTGTGTCTTGTTCAAAGCCCAATATTGAAGCTAAAGGTTTGACTGAGAGAGAATTTGTCATCTCTAAAGGGGGATTCCTCATCAGTTTATCACAACTGTTGGGTAACTGGTTTATAAAGGGTAATTACTTTAACTGGAATATTTGGAATCCAGCAATGCCGTAATTTCCTTTATAAGGGATTCATCCTAGTGGAGAAAACTTTAACTCAGTGTAGAGCAATGCCATTTTTCCTTAGGAGTTTTTCATACTAAGAGAGGGACATTGGCTTGGATGTAAATAATCCAGAGGCTAGCCACTTACAGCAATTAGATGAAAGAAGGGTTTTTACCAAGATAAAGAGGGACCACAACTTGGATTTTTGAATCAACAAGTGTGCCACTTACAGTAGTTATCTGGGATTAGGGTTTGTTTATTTGTTTGTTTTGATGTGTGATTGTACAGAGAAGTCTCTTTCTGCAGAGAGATTTTTTATTTCCTCTAAGGGGATGTTGGTCTTTTGAGTGCCTTGATCAAAGCCCAAGGTTGAAGCTAAAAGGTTTACTCTGTTTAGGGAGTTTTATATCTGTCTTGTACAAAGCCCAAGATTGAGGCTGAAAAGGAGATTGACTCTTTTGGGGAATATTTTTGTCTGTCTTGTACAAAGCACAAGATTGAGGCTAAAAGAATTGACTCCACTGGGAAAGTTTTATATGTATCTTGTACAAAGCCCAAGATTAAGGCTAAAAGAATTGACTGACTCAGCTGGAGAGTATTTATAGGTGTCTTGTACATAGCCCAGGATTGAGGCTAAAAAGAAATTAACTCTACTGGGGAGAGGTTTTATCTGTCTTGTACAAAGCCCAAGATTGAGGCTAAAAAAGGAGATGATCATTATATAATGCCTAAGAGGAGGCTGATTGGGAAATTTCTTATATGAAGCCTAAGAGGAGGATAACTTCTTCTGAGGATTATTGAGATCCAGAGAGTGGTCCAAATTGGGGAATCAACTCTTGCTGGGGATTGCAGAGGAGTTGAAATATCAGAGACCATGAGGTTCTAAGTTTTCTGAGAGTTTACTGGTAGTAATTTGACCCTAGCTGGGGAAATTTAAAGTGAGAGCTTAAAGATTGGGTTTTGAAACTTGTGGAAGTCTTAACTCTGTTGGTGATTGATCAGGGGTTTTCCTGTGTTTTTTAGGATTTCCTTTTGAGATCCAAAAAGAGGTGAGACTGTCCAAGTCTACTGGTATGAGAAGGTTAATCTTTGTATGATGCCCAAGAGGAGGATGATATTTTAAGGGATGAGAATCAACCCTAATTTGGTATGATATTTTGACTCTTACTCTCTGAAGGATTGAACTATCAAAGAATGATTAAGTTCTGTCCTATACCTGAAGGAGGTCTTTGGGTTCTTGTACTAAGCCCAAGAGGAGGCTGAGAACTTCTAAGAAGCCTGAGGGTCCTTGTACAAAGCCTAAGAGGAGGCTGGGGACGCTTTTAGGAAGCCTGTGGGTCCAAACCTAAGAAAAGTTCAAGAATGGTTTCACCGGGAATAATCCTTTCTTTAGTGAACAGTTCTAGAGTTTGAAGAAATTCAAGAGAGGTTTCACCGGGAATTAATCCTCTCCGGGGAAATGAATTTCTTGACAAATTTCTAATAGTGACAGTCTTGAGAAAAGTTTCACCGGGAATAATGCCTTTCCCTGTTCCATATTGTATAAGCCCAAGAGGAGGCAAGACTGTATCTGGAAATTCCTATGGGGCACTAGTTTTGACTGTGTTGAAAGAGTAACCACTGGCTTTAACTAAGCCTAGACCTAGTTGCTGGGGAAACCACTAAGCATATATACAGGCATATATATACAGATGAAATATATATAAGCAAATATGTAAAAGAAATCTGGTAGAACTTACAGGCGAGCAAACTTCCAGTATTATAAAGACAGCTGTATGGTTAGTTATTCAAGAAAATGAAGAAAGTTTTGATAACAACTATGAATTTGAATCTCAAGCAAAAGGAAAGTTGGGGCTTATACTTGAGGAGGGGTCTAGGTGGATTCTTTTTGAAAAGGCGATGATCGCGTCGTAGTTTTGGAAACAACAGAGGGACTTATACAATGACCGAGGCCCAAATTTATTGTATTTACAAAAGAGATGGTTCTTACACACTATTAGAGGCCCAAAGTTTATTTTTGTACAAGAGATGGGGCTTACAACTCAAGGAGAGGCCCAGATGCAAAACAGTGATCGCACCGTTATTTTGAAAATAATACTGGGACTTATACAATGATTGAGGCCCAAATTTATTTATGTACAAAGGGGTTGGGTCTTGCACTCTATTAGAGGCCCAAAAATGTTTGAAAAAGAAGAAAAATGGGATTTACAACACAAGGGGAGGCCAAGTTGATAATTGTCTTGAAAATGGCGATCGCGCCGAGATTTTTTAAAACGAATTGGGACTTATACAACGACTGAGGCCCAAAAATGGTTTATCTACAATGGGATGGGACTTACACTCTATCAAGAGGCCCAAAGTGTTTTGAAAAATGATTTGTGAGGGTAACAATGATCAAAACCCTAATTTGATTGAAAAATACATTTTAATTTGAGTAAAAATCATTTAAAATGATCAAACATGTGTAAAAACAAGTTGTGATTTTATATAAATGTTTGGAAAAACATATTTCATTCCTAGAATGATTTGGAAATTAATTGAATTTGAAAAAAACAAGAGAAAGAACATATTTAAAATGTTTAGAAAATAATTAAAAGGAATTCTTTTCAAAAAATTCAAAATATATTAAATAAATAATATCTTTTTTATTTTTTGTGGAATAAAATACTTTAACATATTTGTGAATTTTGAAAAAAAAATAATCATTTAAAAATGATTGAAATTGAAAGAGAAATTAATTTTTGAAGTTATTAAGAAATTGTGAAGAAAAGTGAAAAGAATAAGTGGTAAAAAATATGGGCTGGTCATCCCAAGGTTTGAACTAACGCCCTTGGGGTGGAGAGTTTAAAACTTTACCATTTGAGCCATGTGCGTGGGCTGATAGAGAATGGAAAGGGTTGATAATATATGAAAGCAACCTTTGGAAATGGTTCAAAAAATAAAACCGAAAGGTCTGGGGCGAGGGGGGTTCGAACCCTATACCCTTTGCTCGCTACACACACAAAACCAGTTGATCAACCCCTGGGGCGCAATACCAATTCAAATATATAGTGGCAAAGAAATAATATAAACTAAAACTGTGTTTGATTATGAAGAAAGGCGTCAGACCATCTTCTTCCTTGGGCCAACATCAAACTTGCGTGAAGCAAGCTATCTATCTCGTTTCTCAACCATTTTGGAAGATGTAAAAATGAAACTTGACCATTTTTGGATGAGGAATAGAATGTCATTACTCAATTTTATTTAAATTAAGTGAATCAAAAGATAACATGTTATAATCAGATGAACCCTAAAAGATGCAAGAGTTATATGAAATCTTATACACACAAGATAAATAGTAATTGATTGAGGGAAAATGATCTATGAACATCTAGAAACACATTGGTAACTTGAAAACATGTTTATGATGCATGCATTAATGAGTTTGAAAGTTTAAGGCTTACCTCTACAAGAAGGAATTAATTTCAGTGGTAGAGGTGTTACAGAAGTGAAACAATGATCTGGATAGCTTCCTTAGGCCTCAAGGATTGTGTTGCAACCTTCAGGATATTTTGGAACTCTTTGGATAGGTTGGCTCAACTCTGGCTGCAATTGGTCCAAGTGAGAAATGGAGATGACGATCCTGATGTTTCAGAAGTGTGAGGAGTGTTTGATCAGCTCATATATGATGTATGGAATGTGTTAGAACAATTGGTGGTGATGGAATGGCTCTCTAATAAAAAATTCTATAGTGACTTGCAAATGAAGGTATTTTTGGAGTGAAAGAGAGATTTTGAGTAAAACATTAGTTTGGGTGCTTTGGTGTACTCAAACTGATCACAATTGATGTCTATTTATAGTGCAATAAGTTTGTTTTGACATCAACAGTGAATGGAGGCTTGGACGGTCCCTTGGCCAATTTTGATCAAATGGAATCTTTGGTCTTCTCTAACCATTGACTTGGGTCAGTGCAGCAGGTTATGAGTCCTTTGGTTCAAAGATTAATCTTGACTCAATTCAGTCGGCAATGTCTTGATGCATGCCACCTTGTGAACCCATTGAATGCATTGAAACAAAATTGGAGTCTTTGAGAATCCTTAGCCTTTTTAGGTGACACATAGCTACATGTAGATCCTTGGACTTGGGAGGCTTGTGGATCAGATCTTTTCCCTTTGATGTTATCCCCTGAGGTGTCCAAATGGATGACAAGGCTTGTAATTGCCTAACTTAACCAATTCGAGCAAAAATGCACAAATCTGTCTTGTACAAGACAGTTTGAAAGTGTCATTTTGGGAGGATCATATCTCCTTGCTCAAATGGAGTTATGGAATGCTCATGTACTTTTTAAAAAGCCCTTATATATTACAATTCATGTGTGGTCATAGTTTGTTTTGAAACTATCTAGACTTAGTTGAAAAATCCCCATGAACATTGATGTTCAAGGCTGAAACTTAGACAGTTTTGTACTAAGTGTTAAATCCTTATTTTTCACCACTTTGATCCATCCATAACTAAAAATCCATGAAGAATTAGAGTTTCATGTAGTTGAAGATTTTGTAGAATGTAAGAAGACCTACAAATCAGGCATTGGATCACTCAAAATGGCTGCTTTGATCAAAATTTATGGCCCTTGGAAGTTGGCACCAAAACCATCCAAATTTAGTAACTTAGAAAATTTTTCAAATTTCCAAGGTTACCCCTTTTACAAGTTATCATGATTTCTTGATCAATTCTTGTTCAAATGACATTATAAATCATATTTTATGAAAATATGAGTCATAAGGACCATTTTTGCCAAAAAAAGTCATGTTTTGACTTTTGGCTCCAGAGCGATTCGGCGCGGAGAAACCCTAATTCCCTACTTTTGAGGAATGCATTCTCTGAGGGTAATTTAACTTTGCAAAGGGACTCCTAGGGTTATGTTTAGCATATTGAGTGATATTTTGAAGCCTTGGCTCAATCCCCTATGAAATTGTCACTCTGGAGGCCTTAGTCGACAAAAACCCTAATTGGGTGACATTGGGTATTTCGAGGCTCATTCTACTTAGAATGTTGCAATTTTGTGCTTGATTCTTGATGTGGGAGTCCTCTTGATCCTTCATGTATGTTTTAGAGGTTAGACAAGTTGAATATCATGTCATTTCTTGATTGATCTTTTGTCTAAATGTTTTGAGAGGGCTCAAAACCCTAATTCTTATTTGAGGTGAAGGCTCAACAATCCTTGAGGAGATTGATGAGGCCTGATGGTACATCCATATTGTGGTGATGATTTACACAATGATGGAAAATATTGTGGTCAAAATTTAGGGTATGACAGATGGCCCTATTTAATCTTCTTGGAGTCGAAGGTGCGAATGGCGAATATATTCAGACATTCAGGGTGCAAGAGGATTAAATATCGGAATACCCGAAATTTTGACGGTGGTTATGAATAGCAGTTTGCTCATCCATCTTCTTTTGCTAAGCAATGTTACTTAGAAAAAGGGTAAAACTTCCCCTCGATCCTGGTTTTCAACAACAGAACTGGTCTCAGTTTCTTTTGAAATAAACTTCCCCTCGATCCTGGTCGTCAGCCACAGAACTGGTCTCAGTTTCTTCTTGTCGACATAAACTTCCCCTCGATCCTGGTCTTCAGCCACAAAACTGGTCTAAGTTTCTTTTTGACATAAACTTCCCCTCGATCTTGGTTTTCAGCCACGAAACTGGTCTCAGTTTCTTCCTGTCGAGTTTCTTTACTTGACAAGGAACGTTATTTGTAGCAGTCTTCATCAACCTTCTCGCCGAGTTTTACTGGGGAGACGCCATTTGATGGAAAAAGTTTGAGGTCAGTGTCATACCCCAAATTTTGACCACCAAGATTTCCCATCATTGTGCAAATCAGCACCACAATATGGATTTATTTCCATGCCTCATCAATCTCCTCAAATATGATTGAGCATTCACCACAATCAAAAATTAGGGTTTTGAGCCCTCCCATAACACTTAGACAAAGGATCAATCAAGAAATGACATAATCTTCAACTTGTCTAATCTCTTAAACACCCATAAAGGATCAATAGGACTCCCACGTCAAGAATCAGGCACAAAGTTGCAACATTCCAAGTGGATCAAGCCTCATGATCGCCAGTGTCACCATATTAGGGTTTTGGTCGACCAAGGCCTCCAGATGGAAATTTTCCTCTGGGCATGAGCCAATACTTCAAAACCTGATCCAAAGTACTCCAAGGGACCTCATGGACCCAGTTATCAAGTCAATTTAGCCTCAGGGGATGTATTCATAAAAAATCAGGAATTATGGTTTCTTGACCTAATTCACCCATAAGTTGACTTTTGAGGCAAGATAGGAGCCAAGACCTCAAGACATGATTTGAGGGCCTCAAATACACCACATTGATCCATTTTCAACAATGGATTGATCTAAGAAGCTTGATTCACAAGTTTCAATTTCATCTGGACCACAATTAGGGGTTTGAAGAAAAAGTCAACTGTACTTTGACTTTTGACAAAGACATGCTCCCAAACCTTGGGACATAATTCAATACACCCTATAACACCTATGTAACCCATCCATTAGTTTTGAATTAGGTCAAGAACTTGATTGCTGTTAGTTCTGTATTGGCAGCAATTTTGCTAAAACAAAGTGGTTCATCAAGATGTCTTACTTGATGTCTTGACATGTTGTTTCTAACATTCTGCAGATGGTGTTTCTTAGTATTGCAGGACTTTGTGCATGATGTCAAACACGATGTCCTAACATATGTTAACAGAACATTCTGTTGAGAATGTTATGATTTATTTGATGCGCTCTTTTTTTGCAATCTGTTGTGCTTTTATTCAGTAATTGCATGCGAAAATCCTGGAGTATCTTTAAATTGAAGCAAGCAATTTCTGTGATATTTTAAAGAATAGGTTGTTGCTATTTTCTTGCAAAAAGATATGAAGAATAATTATCTTTAATTATTAATTGAAAAAAAGATCTGTTAATGCCCAAGCCCAAGGAGTTTATTACTATTTAAAGATGTTCAACCCTAATTGCTGTGCAGAGAGAATAAGTATTTGGAAGCTGCGTTCGAGTTTTAGGGTTTAAGCATCGTATTGTTTTTGTGAGCCATTCAGTCATCTATTAGATGCTTGAATTGGACTGGTTAGTTGAGTTGTAATTTGTCCACTCTAAGCTTTTAAGTACGAGTGCTTTGTTCTTGATTGAAGCTTTTAAGCAAGATCAAGCTTTGTATTGGAATTGTGTTCTTCTCTTTATTATTGTTCTGTAGTTATCACTACATGTGATTGAGGGGGAGTGAGAGGTGTCTCTTGTCTAAGTGTCTTAGATAGAAATCTCACAGGTAGAGATTAGGTGAGAAGATTGTAAACTGGAGTGTGTTTACTGAGAGTGTTCAAACTAATTCTGTTTAGAGGATTTCCTTCCTGGCTTGGTAGCCCCCAGACGTAGGTGTGATTGCACCGAACTGGGTTAACAATTGCTTGTGTCTCTTTGCTATTGTTTACTATTTTGATATCATTCTTATATTGATCATTGTTCAGATATTAGTGTCGTGACATCTATTTCGACATCTCATATCTGATACCAGAATTTCAATTGGCATCAGAGCAGGCACCCTATTCTGTTTCTGGGTGAGATCTAGAGACGACATTTTCTGGTACTATGGATAAGGAAGGAGGATTTATGAATTGACCACCCATCTTTGATGGATCTAACTATGATTATTGGAAACCACGCATGGTGGCCTTCTTGAAATCATTGGATAGTAAGGCCTGGAAAGGTGTCTTAAAAGGATGGAAACATCCTGTCATTATTGGGAAAGATGGAAAAGAAACATCTGATTTGAAACCTGAGGAAGAATGGACTAAGGAGGAGGATGAACTGGCTCTTGGAAACTCTAAAGCATTGAATTCTTTGTTCAATGGAATTGATAGAACATATTCAGATTAGTGAACACTTGTGAGATAGCTAAAGATGCTTGGGACATACTTAAAACTACTCATGAAGGTACTTCAAAAGTAAAGATGTCAAGAATTCAACTGCTGACTACCAAGTTTGAAAACTTAAAGATGAAGGAAGATGAGAGCATACATGACTTCCACATGAATATTCTTGAAATAGCCAATGCTTCAAGTGCCCTAGGTGAAAGGATGTCTGATTAAAAGCTGGTAAGAAAAATTCTCAGATCTCTTTCAAAGAGATTTGACATGAAAGTGACTGCCATAGAAGAAGTTCAAGATATCAGCAAGATGAGGGTTGATGAACTTGTTGGATCTCTTCAAACATTTGAACTAGGAATAAGTGACAGATCTGAAAAGAAAGCCAAGAGCATAGCATTTGTTTCCAATACTGAAGATGAAGAGGAGGAGAGTACCCTGGATGGTGATGAAAGCCTATCTAATGCTATAGTTATGCTAGGAAGACAATTTAACAAGGTGATAAAGAGAATAGACATAAAGTCAAGATCAAATGTCAAGAACAACTCATCTGACATCAGCAGGTCCAATGATGGTGGAAGGAGAACAAGGTCTGAAGAAAAATCCACTCAAGGAAAAGGAATTCAGTGTCATGGCTGTGAGGGATTTGGTCACATTAGAGCTGAATGTCCTACTTACCTCAAGAAACAAAAGAAAAGCCTAGCTCTCTCCTGGTCTGATGAGGACTCTGAAAGTGAAATTGAAGAAGAATCTGCTAAACATGTAACTGCATTGACTAGAAGATGTGTCTCTGATGAAGATTCTAGTGATGATGAATTAACCTTTGAAGAACTTGCAGCTTCCTACAAAAAGATGTGTCTCAGAATTGAAGAAGTATTTCTTGAAGGGGAGAGACAGAAGAAACTTATCATTCAACTAAAGGCTGAAAAAGTTGAGCTAGAGAATGAAGTTATGTTGTTGAACTCCAAACTTGATCAAATGACCAAGTTTGTCAGAATGCTGAACAGTGGAACTGACACATTGGATGAAATCCTTTAGAGTGGAAAAATGGCAGGTGATCTTACTGGGTTGGGATTTAAGGGAGAGAAGGAATCATCTTCTGATGATAGTCCTTCTGGACCTAAACGTAACATGTCACATCAGATGTCTCAACATCATGGGAGAAAACATGTATCTGAACCTAAGCATAAGTTGCCTCAACATCATAGGAGTGGTCATTCCAACCACTTAAGAGGAAGATTCCAAAGATGGAGATGCCACTACTGTGGGCGTTTTGGTCACATAAAACCTTTTTTCTTCAGACTCTATGGATATCCTAAACCTGCTCCTCAACCTAGGTCAAATACAAACATTTCTACTAATGGAAGGCAATGGGTTCCCAAGACTGCTGCTACCAGCCTGATAGCTCACATGCCTCTCAGAGTCTCAGCTAAGGAGGATTGGTATTTTGATAGTGGTTGTTCTAGACACATGACAGGGATTAAGAATTTGTTGGTTGACATCAAATCTCACTCCACAAGCTATGTGACTTTTGGTGATGGAGCCAAGGGTAAAATCAAGGGAGTTGGAAAGTTGAACTACTCAGGAGTTCCAGACCTTGATAATGTGCTGCTGGTAAAAGGGTTAACTGCGAATTTGATCAGCATCAGTCAACTGTGTGATCAAGGATTCGATGTTAACTTCACCAAATCTGAATGTTTGGTTACAAATGAAAAGAATGAAGTGATCATGAAGGGAGTCAGATCTAAGGATAACTGCTACTTATGGGTTTCTCTAGATTCTAGTTACTCATCCATTTGTGCCCTTGCTACAGATGATGAAGTGAAGTTGTGGCACCAAAAACTTGGTCATCTACATCTAAAAGGTAAGAAAAGAATCATCTCCATGGAAGCTGTCAGAGGAATACCTAAGCTAAAGAT
This sequence comes from Lathyrus tuberosus, assembly GCA_022829125.1. Lineage (NCBI taxonomy): Eukaryota > Viridiplantae > Streptophyta > Magnoliopsida > Fabales > Fabaceae > Lathyrus > Lathyrus tuberosus. The sequence continues at coordinate 1,624,442 of JALAZF010000309.1, read as the reverse complement.
TGAAGAAGGAAGGGTATGTGGTGAATGTCAAATTGGAAAGCAAACCAAGATGACACATCAGAAGATTAAACATCTCACTACTTCAAAAGTGTTGGAACTATTTCACATGGATTTGATGGGGCCTATGCAAGTGGAAAGTCTTGGTGGGAAGAAGTATGCCTATGTGGTTGTTGATGATTTCTCCAGATATACTTGGGTATTTTTATTCGAGAAAAATCTGAAGTGTTTGACGTGTTCAGAGAGCTTTGCCAAAGACTCCAAAGAGAAAAGGAGAGTAATATTGTTAGAATCAGAAGTGATCATGGGAAGGAATTTGAAAATCACAAATTTGCTGAATTCTGTTCCTCTATAGGGATTGGCCATGAATTCTTTTCTCCCATTACTCCACAATAAAATGGAGTTATGGAAAGAAAGAATAGAATTATCCAGGAATCAGCTAGAGCTATGATTCATGCCAAGAAACTGCCTTACCATTTCTGGGCTGAAGCTATGAACACTGCCTGTTATGTTCATAACAGAGTGACCCTAAGAACAGGAACCACTACTACCCTGTATGAGATATGGAAGGGAAGAAAACCTAATGTTAAATACTTCCATGTGTTTGGTAGGAAATGCTATATCTTGGCAGATCGTGAACAAAGAAGAAAGATGGATCCAAAAAGTGATGAAGGAATATTCTTGGGCTACTCTACTAACAACAGAGCCTACAGAGTGTTCAACTCCTGAACTAAGGTCATGATGGAGTCCATAAATGTTGTTGTTGATGATTTGCATAAGGAGGCTGATGTTCTAGAGGATGTTGGAACATTCCTTGATACATCTGCAGAAATTTCAGACAAAAATGTTGATCCTAGTCCTACTGTTGCAGAATCTGATTCTGAGTCAGTAAACAAAGGACCTTCCATCAGAATTCAGAAGGATCATCCTAGAGACCTTATCATAGGTGATCCAAATAAGGGAGTCACTACCAGATCAAGAGAAGTCATCACAAGCTCTTATTTTGTGTCAAAAATTGAACCAAAAAATATCAAGGAAGCTTTAACTGATGAATTCTGGATTAATGCCATGCAAGAAGAGCTAGGGCAATTCAAAAGAAATGAAGTATGGGAGCTGGTTCCAAGACCTGAAGGAACAAATGTGATTGGAACAAAATGGGTTTACAAGAACAAGTCAGATGAAAAAGGTGTGGTCACAAGAAATAAAGCTAGACTGGTTGCTCAGGGATATGCTCAAATTGAAGGGGTTGACTTTGATGAAACTTTTGCTCCTGTTGCTCTTCTTGAATCTATCAAGTTGCTATTAGGAGTTGCTTGCATCTTGAGGTTCAAACTGTTTCAGATGGATGTCAAGAGTGCCTTTTTGAATGGTTATCTGAGTGAGGAAGTTTATGTGGAACAACCTAAGGGATTCATTGATCCAACCTATCCTGCACATGTTTATAAGTTGAACAAAGCTCTATATGGTTTGAAACAAGCTCCAAGAGCGTGGTATGAGAGACTTACTGAATTTCTTGTTGAGCATGGATACAAAAAAGGTGGCATAGATAAGACTCTTTTTGTCAAAGATGAAGGAGGGAAACTCATGGTTGCTCAAATTTATGTTGATGATATTGTGTTTGGTGGGATGTCAGATAAGATGGTTAAACATTTTGTTCAACAAATTCAGTCTGAATTTGAGATGAGTCTTGTTGGTGAGTTAACTTATTTTCTTGGGTTGCAAGTCAGGCAGATGGAAGACTCTATATTTCCATCTCAGAGTAAATATGCCAAGAACATAGTTAAGAAGTTTGGGATAGAGAATGCCAGTCACAAAAGAACACCTGCTCCTACTCATCTGAAGTTGTCTAAAGATGAAAATGGTGTTAATGTGGACCAAAGTTTATATAGGAGTATGATATGAAGTCTACTTTATCTTACAGCTAGCAGGCCTGACATTGCTTTTGCTGTAGGTATTTGTGCTAGATATCAAGCTGAACCCAAAGTGAGTCATATCAATCAAGTCAAGAGAATTCTGAAATATGTAAATGGAACATGTGATTATGGTATGCTATACACACATGGATCTGGCTACACTTCATTTGGATATTGTGATGCTGATTGGGCTGGAAGTGCTGATGATAGGAAAAGCACTTCAGGAGGTTGCTTCTTCTTGGGGAATAATCTTATATCATGGTTTAGCAAGAAGCAAAATTGTGTCTATCTATCTACTGTTGAAGCAAAGTATATAGCAGCTGGAAGTAGTTGTTCTCAACTAGTGTGGATGAAACAAATGCTCACTGAATATAATGTCACACAGGATGTCATGACATTGTATTGTGACAATTTGAGTGCTATAAACATATCCAAGAACCCTATTCAACATAGATGGACCAAACACATTGATATTCGTCATCATTTCATAAGGGAACATGTAGAAGACAAGGTTATTACTCTAGAACATGTTGCCACAGAGAAGCAGTTAGCTGACATTTTCACTAAGGCTTTGGATGCAAGTCAATTTGAAATCTTAAGAGAAAAATTAGGCATTTGTATTTATGAAGATCTGTAGCAATTAATGGCGTGTGGGAAACTTTCATTGAAATTTAAAAATTTAAACAACCATTTACTATTTTGTTGAAATATCATTTACTTCCTTTTAAGTTTCCAACAAAAGCAGCCCCCTACCATAGGCAATCATTTTATCACATAGTTCCCACGTGCTACATCCATCTTACTCCTTACGTGCTCAGTCCTTTCACCTTCCCTCTCAGAAAAAGAAGTTTTTCTACTCCAAGTTCAAGCATTTACAAGAATTTTATGATGTCTCAACAATATTCTTCTCCGTCCAAGAACTCTCCTGCTAAAAATCCTACCCCTTCGAAATCTAGGGTTTCTTCAGAAGGTATCTCTCCTAAAGCTGTTCTTGACATTGCTCCATTATCCATGATTCCCCATTCTGAAACTGAAAAGACAAGGCCCAGCAAACTGCATGTAAGAAGTTCCAAACGTACACCTACAGGTAACTCCTCTAAAACCACTGTTGAGTCTTCTTATGATCATAGGGAAGGTAGTAAGTATATGGATAGATCCATTAAAAGTATTGTCGTTGGACTGTTGTATGGTGATCGTAAGGTTCCTGGGATTTCGATCCCACTTGCTCAAATTAATGTTGTCCCCACTTTAAATGAGAATCAAAGTGAGGAAAGGGATGATGATGCTTCAAATTCTGAGAAAGATAACACTGAAGAAAATCTTCACACACTGGCTAGCTCAGTGTTGGTAAATGCTGGAACTGTGGTTGAACAAGATGTTAAAACATCTTCAGCAAAGAAAAGCTCTCCTACCAAGAGTAGTGATCCTGACTCTAAGGAAAAGGAGCATGCAAAGGCTGACAATATTATGAATCTTGATGACCTGTCAGACAATGACCTGATTGCTTTTGTGAACCCTGGGATGGTCAAAAGATTGAGGACCAGAAGAGGAATAACTACTGTTGAGAAAACTCCTGCTAGGAGTACTAAGAAGAAACCTGCTGTTGGCCCTTCAAAATTATAGAGCAAGGTGGCTACCAGCTCCAAGAAAAGGAAGGCTAGGTCTGACACTGATTCAGACTTTGATGTTGAAGAAGATGTCCAAGATATCACTCCTGTGAAAAAGACTGTGTTAAAAAGGATTTCTAGAATAGTCCCTGATGTTCCTTTGGATAACATCTCCTTCCACTATGCTGACATTGTTCAAAGGTGGAAGTATGTTTATCAAAGAAGGATAGCACTGGAGAGAGAGAGAGTTAGGGAAAGACGCTTTGGAGTGTAAAGAGGTAATGGCTTTGATTGAGCATGCTGGATTAATGAAGACAGTGACCAAGTTTTCAAAATGCTATGATGTTCTAGTGAAGGAGTTTATAGTCAACATTCCTGTTGATTGTAATGATAAGAATAGTAAGGATTTCAGAAAGGTGTATGTTAGAGGAAAGTGTGTGGAATTCTCTCCTACCATAATCAACAAGTACCTTGGCAGAAATGAAGATGATCAATGTGAGCTGGAAGATACTGATAATCAGGTGTGCAAAACTATCACAGCTAATCAGGTTGAAGGTTGGCCTATGAAACACAAGTTATCTGCTGGCCAGCTAAGTGTTAAATATGATATTTTGCATAGGATATGTGCCGCTAACTGGGTCCTCACAAATCACACTTCCACTATTTCTGTTGGTTTGGGAAGGTTTATATATGATGTTGGGACTAAGAATAGTTTTGATTATGGTTCCTTTATATTTAATCAGACTATGAAGCAAGCTGGCACTTTTGCTGTGAAGATGCCCATTGCCTTCCCCTCCCTTATCTGTGGAATTATTTTAAATTAGCACCCTGGTATACTATCTCATTCTGCTTCTACTTCACACCAACCCACAAACAAGTTTGGGGTAATTTCTGAGTTGGTAGAAGCCTGCAAGGAACTGGCTGAGGTTATTAGAGTCAGTACTGAAAGAAAACTGAAGTTTGAAAGAATGATCATTACTCTTAGAATGGATGAAGGTGATACTGTTGAGGATGCAAATGAGAAGGAAGGTTCTGAGGAGGGTGGTTCTGGTGAGTCTGATGGCAATGCAGAGGGTGATGAAGACAATTCTGAGAGTGAGGACTCTGCTGGTTCTGGAGATGCTTTAGTGATCTGTTCATGAAGTTTTTTTGTTGTTATTTTGGTTCTTTTTTTGGATTTCTTTTGGCACCCTTGTGTGCTTGAATTCTGTTCTGGTTTTCGGGTGGCACTCTTATGCGCATAGTCTTAATTTTGCAGATGTGTGTACTGCTCTTTTGATGACAGCTTCTATATGATAATTTTAGCGATGTTTATTATGGAATTTTCTGTCTGATGTTTGTCTAATTATGGCTAAAAAGGGGGAGAGTAGCTTAGTAGTTGGTTTTCTTGGTTTTCTTTGCTGGTTTTCTCTGCTCCTTGGCTTGAGGGGGAGTTTCTGGTTATCTTGGAATGTTAGATGTGTTTGTGTGTTGCTTTTCCTGCAGGGATCTCTGTTCATTGTTGGTGCTATAGTGTTTTAGCCAAAATTTGCCAAAGGGGGAGTTTGTTAGTTCTGTATTGGCAGCAATTTTGCTAAAACAAAGTGGTTTATCAAGATGTCTTACTTGATGTCTTGACATGTTGTTTCTAACATTCTGCAGATGGTGTTTCTTAGTATTGCAAGACTTTGTGCGTGATGTCAAACACGATGTCCTAACATCTGTTAACAAAACATTCTGTTGAGAATGTTATGATTTATTTGCTGCACTCTTTTTTGCAATCTGTTGTGCTTTTATTCAGTAATTGCTTGCGAAAATCTTGGAGTATCTTTAAATTGAAGCAAGCAATTTCTATGATATTTTGAAGAATAGGTTGTTGCTATTTTCTTGCAAAAAGATATGGAGAATAATTAGCTTTAATTATTAATTGCATCAAAGATCTGCTAATGCCCAAGCCCAATGAGTTTATTACTATTTATAGATGTTCAACCCTAATTGCTGTGCAGAGAGAATAAGTATTTGAAAGCTGCGTTCGAGTTTTAGGGTTTAAGCATCGTATTGTTTTTGTGAGCCATTCAGTCATCTATTAGATGCTTGAATTGGACTGGTTAGTTGAGTTGTAATTTGTCCACTCTAAGCTTTTAAGTACGAGTGCTTTGTTCTTGATTGAAGCTTTTAAGCAAGATCAAGCTTTGTATTGGAATTGTGTTCTTCTCTTTATTATTGTTCTGTAGTTATCACTGCATGTGATTGAGGGGGAGTGAGAGGTGTCTCTTGTCTAAGTGTCTTAGATAGAAATCTCACAGGTAGAGATTAGGTGAGAAGATTGTAAATTGGAGTGTGTTTACTGAGAGTCTTCAAACTAATTCTGTTTAGAGGATTTCCTTCCTGGCTTGGTAGTCCCCCAGACGTAGGTGTGATTGCACCGAACTGGGTTAACAATTGCTTGTGTCTCTTTGCTATTGTTTACTATTTTTATATCATTCTTATATTGATCATTGTTCAGATATCGACATCTCATATCTGATACCAGAATTTCAATTGCACAAAGGATCGCACACTTTGGATTTCATCTGAAAAAAAGTCAACTGTGCACAAAATCAAGTTTGACTTATTGGAATTTCTCACAAATATGGTTCCCCTAGGTCAAAAATAATGTTAATGTATGGTATTGATCATCATTCATTAAGAAAAATCAAGAAAAGTGAGGTTTCTTGCAAAAGGGGCAACCTTGAGAAACCAAGCCAGAATTTTGCACTTTTGCTCGATTTGGAAGAATCAGATAAGTGGAAGCCTTGTCATCCATTTGGACACATCAGAAGATAACATCCAAGATAAAAGATCTGATCCATAAGCCTCCCAAGTCCAAGGAACTACATGTAGCCATGAGTGCCCTAAAAAGCCTAAAAAGGTGCCAAGACTCCAATTTTGCTTCCAAGCATTCAATGGATGCATCAAGGTGGCATGGACTGAGACATTACTAACTGAATGAGTCAAGCCTTATCCCTGCAACAGGAGACCATAGGCCTATGCTTTAATCTCAAGTCAATGATCATGGAAGACTAGAATTTCTTTATGCAACCATTGGCCACAAACCTGTACCAACTGCCATTCACTATTTATGCCAAAACAAACTTGCTTTACTATAAATAGAGCTCATTTGTGCTCAATTTGAGTACACAAAGCACTACAACACTTGCTTTCCTCAAAATCTCTCTCATTAGGCAAAAATGCCTTATTTTGCAAGTCATCTCTGAGTTTTTGAGTTAGAGAGCAATTCCACCACAGCTCATGATCCAAACACATCCAATGTATCATATATAAGTTGTTCAAACACTCACCCTTGATCTGAAACACCAAAATCAGAAAGTCAACCTCCAAAACCTCAAATTTTGACTTTTCTGCATTTTTCAAGCCATGTCTTGGTTCAGTCACTTCCAAAACCAAACCAGGCCTCAAACACACTCCAAATATCATCCTCAAACTATCCCAATTGGTTTCCCTCATCTGGAACACCATTTGAGAGAGTTACCATCTTGGTCACTTTTGCCACTTTTGCAAAAAAGAGCCAGTACTTGCTCCTGAGGATTCCAGCTGGTTTTGATCATCCTAAAAGCTTCTACAGGATCAAGCAAGAGTGTCTAAAGCATTGGATCACTTCTGGCACATGGAACTTGACAGTTAGCACAAGGAGCTTCAAGAGGTAAGTGCATCACAACTTGAACTCTTTAAATCATGCATTGCTTTTAGGTCCTTTGATCATGGACCTCTCATACATATCATATGTGTTGTGTTTGAACCAATTTGCCCTGCTATTGCTGCTTGTATGATGAGATAGCCTAGAACATGCAAATATAGGCCTATTTTGAAACCACTATCAGGTTTTAAAATAGGGACATTTTCTAAAAATTCTAAAGGCACAATTGGATTCCTCATGAAATTCTAGGTAGGATACACCTAAATTTTGTCCCAATCCATGGAGAAATGAGGAAGTTAGAGCCTTCACGCAAGAGGCCTAAAATCAGGCCTTGCCTTGGGCAAGGGCCAGACATGGCGCCTTGGCCAAGCCTAAAACAAGGCACCCCTTATGTATTAATGGGGTGGTTTTGATACACGGATGAATAAACATGAATTTTCAAATATTAATCCAAGATCACAACTTATTTTTCACACATGTTTGATAATTTTGATCATTTTAATTGAATTTTATTCAATTAAAATACATTTTAAAATCAAATTAGGGTTTTGATTATTTTCACCTTCACAAATCTTTTTAAAAATAGTTTGGGCCTCTAATAGAGTGTAAGACCCAACCCCTTTATATAGGAAACCAATTTGGGCCTCAGTCATTGTATAAGTCCCGATACGATTTTAAAAATCCTGGCGCGATTGTCGCCTTTTAAACAAAAATCATCTGGGCCTACCCTTGTGTTGTGAGTCCTATTTCTTTTCTTCTTTTCAAACATTTCGGGCCTCTTAATAGAGTGTAAGACCCATCTCTTTGTACCTAAACCTTTTTGGGCCTCAGTCATTGTATAAGTCCCGATACGATCTTTAAAATAACTGTGCGGTCGTTGTTCTTTTCATCTAGGCCTCCCCTTGTGTTGTAAGTCTCATCTTTCTTTTTTAAAATATACTTTGGGCCTCTAATAGAGTGTAAAACCCAACTCTCTTTTGTACATAAATAATTTTGGGCCTCATTCATTGTATAAGCCCCAATCTTCTTTTCAAAAACAACTTTACCTTTTGATTTAGGTTCAAATTCATAGTTGTAATCAAAACTATCATTAATTTCTTGAACAACTAACCATACAACTGTTACAATGGAAGCTTGCTCGCCTGTAAGTTTTATTATCTTTGTTTTACATACTTGCCCATATATATATATATATATATATATATATATATATATATATATATATATATATATATACATATTTGTTTGTGCTGGAAGCTTGCTCACCTGTAAGTCCTCCTACCCTCCTTTTACATACAGTATATATTTCATCTGTATATATGCCTGTATATTATCTGCTTAGAGTTTTCCCCGATAATTAGGTCTAGGATTAGATAAAGCCAGTGGTCACTCTTTCAACACAGTCAAAACAAGATCCCCTTAGGAATTCCAGATACAGTCTTTCCTTCTCTTGGGCTTATACAATATGGAACAAAGAGAAAGGCATTATTCCCGGTGAAACTTTTCTCAGACTGTCAGCATTAGAAAATTGTCAAAGAAATTCATTTCCCCTAGAGATGATTAATTCCCAGTGAAACCTCTCTTGAATTTCTTCAAACCCTAGAACTGTTCACTAAAGAAAAGATTATTCCCGGTGAAACTTTTCTTGAACTCTTCTTAAGTTTGGACCCACAGACTTCCTAAAAGCATCCCTGCCTCCTCTTGGGCTTTGTTTCGGCTTCTTAGAAGTTCTCATGCCTCCTCTTGGGCTTAATACAAGGACCCTGAAGACCTCTTAAAGGTATAGGACATAACTTAGTCATCCTTTGTTAGAGCAGTCTTTCCGAAAATCCCCAGTGGAATCAAAAAATCCATTTTAGCCACAATCTTGGGCTTTGTACAAGACAGACAAAATATTTCCCCGGTAAAGTCAACTTTCAGCCTCCTCTTAGGCTTTGTATAATGATATCCCCAAAAGAGTCAGTCTTATTTTTTGCCTCAATCTTGGGCTTTGTACAAGACAGATAATAAACTCCCCAGTGGAGTCAATCAATCTCTTAGCTTCAACCTTGGGCTTTGATCAAGGCACACAAAAATCAAAATCCCCTCAAAGGAAATCAAAAACCTCTTTGTAGGAAGACATTTCTTTGTATATCACACATCAAACACAAAATTAAAACAAACCTTAATCCCAGATAGCTGTTGTAAGTTGCACACTTGTTGATTCAAATATCCAAGCTGCGGTCCATCTTTTATCCTGGTAAATCCCTTCTTTCATCTAAATTGCTGTAAGTGGCAAGCCTCTGGATTATTTACATCCAAGCCAATGTCCCTCTCTTAACATGAAAGATTCCAAAGGAAAAATGGCATTGCTCTACACTGAGTTAAAGTTTTCTCCTTCAAGAAAAATCCCTCATAATGGAAATTACGGCATTACTGGATTCTCATATCCCAGTTAAAGTAATTCTCCTTTATAATCAGTCACCAACAGTTGTGATAAACAAATGAGATGTCTCCCTTTAGAGATGACAAATTCTCTCAATCAAACCTTTTAGCTTCAATCTTGGGCTTTGAACAAGACACAAATATTCAACCTTTTAGCTTCAATCTTGGGCTTTGAACAAGACACCAAAACATCTATTTCTTCCCATAGAATAGGAGGAACTACGATAACTCTGATATCCCTGTTTATATTTAATGGGAATACGTAGGCATAAGATTGCGAAATCTTAGCGAGCATACCAATCAAAAACTTTAGGTCAAGTACCTTCATACCAATCAAAAACTTTAGGTCCAGTACCTTCATACCAATAAAAAACTTTAGGTCCAGTACCTCACCAAAAACATTAGAAAACCCGAACATCAACAAAAACTCTCTTTCTCAGCACTCCCAAAGAAGAAACTTTCCCATTTACAGATAAATACCATTAAGTATAAAGCAGAACCTATTGCTAATCAACCCATGGATAACCATGTATAGGATGGGTAATTGACAACTCCCCATTGTATAACCTGACCCCGAACTCCCCAATCTCTTAAGCATTTGTTCAGTTAAACATTTGCGTGCAAGGTTAGTTTTAGATAGCTTCCCTTTCCCTTTTAGCTTCACGGGATAAATAAGAAATCAAAAAGTAGCACCCACGTTCCTCCTATTGAGGTGAGGAAATCCCCATGGTGATAAGGTGGTCGCGTCACCGACAAAAATCGCACGCTACAGTCAGAGTTGCTGGGGGAACCCATTTGTTTGAGCTGTAGAGGTGTGCAAACTTCTCTGTTGGAGATGCCGTTTATTGACTCTACTGGGGAAAATGAGTCTCTTGAGAGATTTCTTTTCGCTTGGGGATATTACATCATACTTTTCTTCGAGATATTTTCGGAGAAATGCCATGTGATGTGATCCAATTTTTTTTGAGGTGCTGATGACTTCATTAACATCGAATCTTTTGGGAGAAAAATTGATACATCGCCGAGAGTCTTTTGTTGCGAGGCTTTCACTGGGTATTTTCTTTAATCCGAGAAAGTAAAAAAATCATCTTTAATGGTGAAGAGTGATGTTCCAGAGGTATCTGTCACACGTCTTCTTGCCTTTCAGAGGTTCAAGTTATCAAAGTGGTCGAGGATAGTCTCCAATCCAGAAATAATCTGGGGAGAAATTGCGTAGACGATACATTTCCTGACGAGGACATGACTCAAACCAGGATTTTGTCTTATCCGACGTGGAAAGGAAAACTGACAACTTGAATTACAAGAGGGCTTTATCACTCGGAAATGAGTATGACCAGAGCGATAGCAATGCAATATGAATATGAATATGAATCAATTATGCATGATGTATGTATGTGTATGCTGACAAAACAGACGCAAGATAGTAATCTTGTCTTGCTTAGGAGAGGTAGTCCATGTGTGGGAAAAGGAATCATTGATCGATCTTAAGAGGCAAGAACTCTGTCGGGGATGTCAGATGGGACATTACATCTGAAACAGTTGATCCCTCATTCAAGTGTACTGGTTTAGAAGGAGTACTTTGATACTGCATTTTGAAGTTTAATTACTTCCAGAGAAGCCATTGATGTTCCTTTCAATGTTCAAAGTCAAAAAGGAAATGCCATCTTTATTTTAAAAGCAGAAGAAATTTTTTATAAATAAATTCATTTTTGTTTTGTTTCAAGAATCGTTGATCATGTTAAAATGTCATTCTATAAAGCAAAAATAAATGAGAGTTGCAAACAAAAGCACTAGGGCTCAAATTTTATTGATAGGATGGAAATCAGCCAAGCGCGTAATCCCATAGAGCATTACAGTGTTTAGAAGAATGGTAAGTTAAGGGAAAAGGGCTACATTGAAACATAACGACCGTTATCCTTCTACCAACTTTGAATTCTGGACATTCTGGGCTTCTGTTGAAGGTGACCTTGACTGAAGTCTTTCGACGGATGGTGTTACCGCTGGGGATTTGACCTTGTCAGACGTAGTTACTTGCCATGAATCCCTAACTTTTTCCTGGATTGTTTTTTGAGGTTTTCAATCCATCGGGATGATTTTTGCTTGTGTCTCTAATTTTTTCCTGGACCGCCCTTTCGGGTTTTCAATCCACCGAGACGTTTTTTTTTATTTAGGCAAAGTATTTCTTGACTACATCAACATTCGTGGGGTATGCAAACTCTTCTCCATCCATGGTTGTGAGTCTCAAGGCACCGCCTGAGAAGGCTTTCTTGACCACATAAGAGCCGTCATAATTCGGAGTCCATTTGCCCCGAGAATCAGTGAGAAACAATTATATCTTCTTGAGCACGAGGTTTCCTTTCCTGAAGATATGGGGTCTGACCTTTTTTTCAAACGCTCTCTTCATCCTTTGCTGATATAACTGACTATGGCATAGAGTTGTCATTCTCTTTTCTTCGATTAGGTTCAGTTCATCGTGCCTGCTTTGGCACCATTCAGCTTCTGTTAACTTGGCTTCCATTAATACCCTGATTGATGGTATCTCTACTTCTATGGTGAGAACTACCTCCATGCCATATACTAGAGAGAAAGGGGTTGCCCTTGTTGAAGTGCGGCAGATGTGCGATAACCGTGAAGAGCAAAGGGATGTATTTCATGCCAGTCTTTGTAAGTTACAACCATCTTTTGAACAATCTTCTTGATGTTCTTGTTATCCACTTCTACCGTTCCGTTCATCTTAGGTCGGTAAGGAGATGAGTTATGGTGTTCGATCTTGAACTCAGGGCACAACTCTTTCATCATCTTGTTGTTCAAGTTAGATCCATTATCAGTAATGATCTGGCTTGGAACACCATAACAGCATATGAGATTGTTTTTGATAAATCAGACCACCACTTGTCTGGTTACATTAGTGTATGATGTTGCTTCGACCCACTTGGTGAAGTAGTCAATGGCTACCAGGATAAACCGATGTCTGCTTGAAGCCTTGGGTTCAATCATGCCAATCATGTCGATTCCCCATATAGAAAAATGCCATGGAGAAGAAAGAACTTTGAAATGAATTGGTGGTACATGGATTTTGTCAGCGTATTTTTGGCACTTGTGACATTTCCTCGTGTACTTGTAGCAATCGGATTCCTTTGTCAGTCAATAGTACCCTGCTCTCAGAATTTTTCTTGCCATCGTGTGTCTGTTGGCATGAGTGCCAAAGGATCCTTTGTGAATCTCTTTAATCAACATGTTTGCTTCTGGTGTGTCTACGCCTCTGAGAAAAACCGTGTCGAAGTTTCTCTTATAGAGTGTATCACCGTTCAGGAAGAAGTTACCAGCCAGTCTTCTGAGAGTCTTTCTATCTTTTCTCGATGCCCCGGGTGGGTACTCCTTTCGTTGAAGGAAGTACTTGATATCATGATACCAGGGTCTGTCATCGATGACTGCTTCAATTGTGAAAACGTAGGTGGGCCTTTCAAGGCGCATTATGTTAATCTTAAGTACGTCGTTCCATTGACCTACACTAATCATGGAAGAGAGAGTGGCTAGTGCATCAGCCATGTGATTTTCTTCACGAGGAATGTGATGAAACTCAATTCTGTTGAAGAATGGTAACAACCTTCTTGCGTAATCTTTGTAAGGAATCAATCCTGATTGGTATGTATTCCACTCTCCTTTGATCTGATTGATAACCAGGGTTGAGTCTCCATACATATCGAAGTTCGTAATCCTTAAGTCAATTGCTTCTTCGAGACCCATGATACAAGTTTCGTATTCGGCCTTGTTGTTTGTGCACTTGAATGTCAATCTGGTGGTGAAAGGAATATGGGTACCCTGAGGTGTTATGATGATTGCCCCAATTCCGTTTCCATAAGTGTTGATAGCTCCGTCAAATATTAGTCCCCATTGGGAACCTAGTTCTGGCCCTTCACTGGGTAGCGGTTCATCGCAGTCTTTCATTTTCAAGTACATGACATCTTCGTCTGGGAAGTCAAATACGATTGATTCCTGATCGTCAATCAGTTGATGAGCCAAATGATCGGCTAAAATACTCCCTTTGACGGCTTTCTGAGCGTGGTATTCGATGTCGTATTCTGATAACAACATCTGCCAACGGGCAATCCTTCCCGTGAGATCAGGTTTTTCAAAAACGTACTTGATAGGATCCATTTCTGAGATTAACAAAGTAGTGTGACAAATCATGTACTGGCGAAGACATTTGGCTGCCCAAGCCAGAGCACAACAAGTTTTCTCGAGCATAGTGTACCGAGTTTCACAGTCTGTAAATTTATTGCTTATGTAGTAAATGGCATACTCTTTTCTTTTTGTTTCGTCTTATTTGCCATATACACAAATCATTGAGTACTCCAAGACTGTTAGGTAAATGATCAATGGTCTCCCTTCCACTAGAGGAGATAGGATAGGCGGATTCAACAGATATTATTTGATACTATCGAAAGCTTCTTAGCAGTCTTCTGTCCACAAACAACTTTGATTCTTTTTTAGTAGTTTCAAGATCGGCGCATATGTTGCGGTCATGAGGGATTTGAATCTTGAGATGTAATTCAGACATCCCAAAAATCCTCTGACCTATTTTTCAGTCTTTGGTGAAGGTATTTCTTGAATGGCCTTGACCTTGTCAAGATCAACCCCAATTCTTTTCTGGCTGACGATGAATCCTAAAAGTTTTCCTGAGCGAACACCGAATGTGCATTTGTTGGGATTCAAGCGGAGTTTGTACTTTCTCAGACGCTCCAATAACTTCGGCAGGTGTGTCACATGCTCTTCTTCTGTTTTAGATTTGGCAATCATGCCATTGACATACACTTCGATTTCTTTGTGCATCATGTTGTGAAACAGTATAGTCATGGACCTTTGATAGGTTGCCCTCGCGTTCTTTAAACCGAACGACATTACCTTGTAATAAAAGGTGCCCCATGGGGTGATGAATGAAGTTTTCTCCATATCTTCCGTTGCCATTTTGATTTGATTATAGCCCGAGAATCCATCCATGAAGGAGAAGACTTTGAATTTTGTTGTACTATCTACCAGCATGTCAATGTGTGGTAAGGGGAAGTCATCTTTTGGACTTGCTTTGTTCAAATCCTTGTAGTCTACACACATTCTGACTTTTCCGTCCTTTTTCGGAACTGGCACTATGTTAGCTAGCCATTGAGGATATTCTGAGGTGGCGAGGAAACCTGCGTCGATCTGTTTCTGCACTTCCTCTTTAATTTTGATGGCCATGTCCGAATGAGTCCTTCTCAGCCTTTGTTTTACCGACGAACATTCTGATTTCAATGGAAAATGATGTTCCACGATGCTGGTATCCAACCCTGTCATGTCCTAATAGGACCAAGCAAAAACATCTAGAAACTCTTTGAGAAGTTTTATCAAGCTTTCTTTGATAGTTGGACTGAGCAGTGCTCCAATCTTAACTTCTTTCTTTTCTTCCTCTGACCCCAAATTGACCGTTTCCAACGGCTCTTTGTGAGGCTCAATAGACCTTTCCTCTTGTCTAAGTAGTCAGGAGATCTCTTCTGGAATTTCTTCGTCCTCTTCTTCTTTAGCTTCAAATACCGGTAATTCAAAGTTGGGAGAAGGCATTGGATCGTATGTTTCAATGGGGTTTAAAACAAGCAATCTGCATGACGTGATGATTCGTTTTTAGCAAAGACAGAGAGAATGCAAGAGTGTGTGTAGTGTATTTTTTTTCTAAAAAAATGCTTGTTTTTATTTTGGGTTGTTTTAGGATTACCATTTTCTGAAGAAAAAAACGAAAAGTAAAAATAACAATAAATGCAGGAATGACAGAATGACATTGTTTATTTATGATTTGTCGATTCTTGAAATACAGCCCTATAAAACAAAACTCCATCGCTTTGGGCTAAGGGAAGAGGGACATTTAAAGAAAAGTGAGCCCTATAAAAACATATGTTTCACCTGGGCAGGGTGAAAGGTTAAAACAAAGATGGCAATTACTTAGACTTATGGACGACTTTCGGGACATCGTCAGCAACCCATTGGCGACGAACTCCTGGGTGAATCACAAAGTCTGGTACCTTCTTCCTTTGTTTGTCCTCAGAAATAACGCTAATTTTTGGCGGAGCAGGATCGTTGGAGTCTTCCTCCCAAGCAGAGTTATCATAAACAAATTCTTCTGTTGTATCCTCCTTAGTGTTTTCACTCTCAAGAGGATCTCCCCATCCAGTTGGCTGGATGTCCTCGTATCTGATGTGAGAGATTTCAGGAGCGGTGTACTTGACTAAGAAGTCGTACTTGCCACTCGGCTGTCCTAAAGTGTACCATACTTCTGTGGGGATAGAGGAGTCATCTTCCTCGATGACGTTGACCTCAGGAAAAGCATAGTTGATGAACTCTTGTCCTGTAGTCTTTGCAAATTCATCATTGTGATGGATATCTTTGGAATGTCCTGAGTAATGATCCCATGACTCGATGGGGATGTGGGTATTCCTTTCAATATTACTCAACTGATAGGCAAGTCATCTGTGTACGGCTTCCAGATAGGCAAGTCATCCAGGGGATCATAATAATCTTGGTCGAAGTTATCTTTCATTGGATCATCTTCTAATGAGTTAGGTGGAGCACGACATCCCTCAGGATCACAATCTCCGTAGATCATCTGGACTTCTGACCTCGGTATATATCTCGGGCTCTGCTTTGGAAAACAAAATGGCATGTGCGCTTCTTCTTGAGACTTATAATTGTTATCGTCAATATAAGATTTCCATTCCTCATCTATGTCGGAGGAGTCGCTCTCATTGATGGTGTGTACTTCTTGAGATACTGGGTGGTGGAAGCCTCCATTGTGGAAGAAGTTCTGAATGGGATGAAAACTTTCATCTTTCTTGGAAGTCTAGGTACAGGTTGAAGAGAAACCAAGACCTTTCTTTGGCTTATTATCCGTAGGAATTACAAGTTGTCCCCATCCCTTTATGTTATCACTCTTGATCACTTCGAGAGTGTCCTCGTATGAGGAAATCGACGTCCCTCTTTCTAATTGATTCTCATTGCTCACCGAGAGTGCTTGGAACTGAGTTCCAACAACCTCTTCTGGTTCTACACAGGAGAATGATGATAAGTTGCTTACGATTAAAGCATACTCTCCATAGACTGTGACTAACTTGTCATTCTTGATGAACTTCAGCTTTTGGTGAAGTGTCGAAGTGACTGCCTCAGCTTCGTGTATCCAAGGTCTTCCTAATAAACAGCTGTATGCTACCCGGATGTCCATGACCTAGAAAGTGACTTCGAAAGTGTGAGGACCGATGGTTATGGGAAGATCAACTTTGCCGATAACTATTTTTCGGCATCCGTCAAAGGCTTTGACGATGATCTCACTACCCCTCATCGGAGCTCCTTGAAATGATAGTCATATCAGAGTTGATTTTGGAATAACATTCAAAGATGATCCCGTGTCTACCAGTTCGCTGGCTAAAGCATTGTCTTGGTAGTTGACTGTAATGTTAAGCGCCATGTTATGATTCTTGCCTTTTTCTGGCAGTTCTTCATCACTAAATCCTAAATTGTTGTAGGAAGTGATGTTGGAAATGATGCTGTCAAATTGTCCTACTGTTACATCTTGTTCCACGAAGGCTAGCTCTAAGACTTTATACAGAGCTTCCCTGTGAGCTTCGAAACTAAGTAGGAGAGATAACACAGAGATTCGAGACGGAGTTTGCAACAATTGGTCCACAATGTTGTACTCGCTTTTCTGGATGAGCTTCAGCATCTCATCGTTGTTCTTTACTAGCTCTGGATTACTGGATTGACCGATTTGTTGATTTGGAACTTCTGTTTGATGTTCCTTTTCTTTAGCAGGTTCTCCAACTCCTCTGTTGAAGATCCGACCACTCTGAGTGACTCGACTGATGTCAGCAATGTTAACAACGGAGGGTAATGGAGTTTCCTTTCCATTTTCGATGGTCGTTGCACCGTACTTGTAAGGGATAACCTTTTTCGATTTGTATAGTATTGGTTTTGGCAGGTAGATAACCACTGGAGCTTTTTGATTTCTCTGACCGTTATAGGCAACCTCAATCAATTCCTGGTTGGGAACCTTTCTACTATCAAGAGGGATTCTTGATTCATTAAGTAGAGGGATTATGGAACAAACATCTTTGGTTTTCTTATGATCGGAGATTACGACAATGTCTTTGCTTTAACCAGGGAGGTAATCTTGTATCATGTTGATCGACCCAGAACTTGAACATAGTCGAATTTCTTTCTGGTCCAACTAATTTTGAAGAGCCACTCGTACGAGATAACATCCTTGGTTATTTTTTGAGCAAACTCTACAAAGCTCATAATTGTGGGGTGGCACCTGGCCACACCCGCTTTGTATGCAGTGTATTTTTATTAGACCTATTTCCATTGAGCGAACATCCCGACTTTGGCGTCTACCAGGATTCCCGTTAGTCATCCTGATCTATTGTGTAGCTTCATCCAGGTAGATTGGAAGCCACCAGTGGCCCAACAAGTGTTGAAGTGTTCTTTGGACAAGTACACATCCTTGGTCGTCTTCACGACATTCCTTATAGTCTTGATAATCGTGTGAAGCCAGAAAATCGAGCCTGACTTGCTTAGCATGTAGTTCTACTAGACTGGTATTCATCAAGCGTATGTCAAAGATCTGAACCATATTGACTTGATGGTTATTTCTCTCACTGTAGTCTTGGATCCATCTGAGATCCATCTGACGTTGGAGGGCCTCTTGTACAAAAGAGCATCCCTGATCACTTGTTGAGCAGATCGGACAAGTGTTGTAATCGTGTCATGGAAGATTATGATACTGACTTTGTCTCGAATGTATCGCCACTAAATTGACGTTCATTGCGAGAATGTTGTGGTTCTGAACACTGTTGGGATGTGTATGGGCCATGTTGACTTAGATCCATTTGTTCTTGTAATGCTGATTGTACTATGGAACACCCCTGATTATTCTTTGAACAGATATCACACTGGTGATAATTGTGAGACGGTACATTACTGTACCCGCTCTGTCTGCAATGCATCTTTACCAGATTTGTTCCTAGTGAGAGTACATCGTGAATTTGATAATTGCGGCCAAATTCTTCCTCTATTAAAATTACTGCAGTCTTTTCATTTTGTGGCAACGGGTTTGTCTGAACATTCAGATTAGTATCTTTGAAAGATAGGAGCCCATTCCTGGCAAGCTTCTGTACGTCAGACTTGAAGCTGAGACAGTTCTCAATGTTGTGCCCCGATCCTCCTTGATGGTAAGGGCAAGTTTGATCCGCTTTGAACCAAAAAGGTGGATTTTCTGGTACTGTAAGAGGAGACATGATTTGGACGTGCCCCTTGGCTAGTAGAAGTGGAAATAACTGTGTATAACATCGGTATAGGGTCAAACCCTGATGGTCGTGTAGTACGGTTGTTGTTGTTGTTGTACTGGGGACGAGCCTGCTGAAGAGGTTGTTGTGTCCTTTGCTAATACTACTGTGGATTTGGTTGGTTCTGAGCAACCTGAGGTTGATAAGTTAGAGCCGACGCAGGGGTGATAGCGGGAGTTACTGCCGCTATCGGTTGATACCTTCGCCTTTGCTTTCTCGGTGAGATATTACTGATCTCCTGTTCTTTCTTCTTTTGGAAAGTACTATTGTATCTTTTGGTACTGTTTGATGGCTCTGTGTCTTTGACCAATCGTCCTTCTCGGACGGCTTCTTCAAGGCGTACTCCCATATTCACCATCTCAGTGAAGTCACTAGGCGCACTAGCAACCATTCAATCATAGTAGAATGAGCTTAAGGTTTTCAAGAAAATCTTGATCATCTCTTTTTCCTCGAGAGGGGGACAGATCTAGGCAGAAATCTCACGCCATCTCTGAGCATATTCTTTAAAAGTTTTTTGTCCTTTTGTGACATTGCTCTGAGCTGATCCCTATCTGGTGCCATGTCCAGGTTGTATTTATACTGCTGAATGAAGGCTGCGCCAAGATCTCTGAAAGTACTGATCTTGGTACGGTTTAAACCCATGTACCATTTGAGTGCGGCACCGGTTAAACTGTCTTAGAAGTAATGGATCAGTAGTTGTTGATTTTCTGTCTGAGTAGACATTTTTCGAGCGTACATCACCAAATGACTTTAAGGGCAAAAGTTGCCTTTGTATTTTCAAAGTCAGACACCTTGAATTTGTTCGGTATCTTTACATTGGGGACCAAACAGAGGTCTGTGGTGTCCTTTTCGAATAAGTCTTTACCGCGAATGGCATGCAGTTCCTTCTGCATTTCCAAAAAAATTTCTTGGAACTCATTCATCCTTCCGTACATGTCTTCGTTTCTACCAGAAATCACTTGTGGAATCTGTCCTTCTGGGACAGTGTGTACAACCGATTGTGGTATAGACATTGAAATTCTGGCCTATGCAGTCAGCGGATGTCCTAGCACATGTCAAGATATAGTGCTACATAATCATTTAAACTAGAAGGCGCAACAGCGGACTGATACCTTGAATATCAGATATGCACACTCACAGATGTCACGACATCTAATCCGACATGTTAGTCAAGAACAATAACAAGACTTTAAATTGCAGAATGATAAATAAGACAGTATGTGTTAACCCAGTTCGGAGCAATTCACCTACATTTGGGGGATACCAATCCAGGATGAAGACTTCACGATCTGATGAACTGTTACAAAGTTAAACTCCCTCGTTTACAACTTTATACCTAACATCTACCCAATGAACATCTTTACTAAGGCTAAACTCAAATGTTTACAACCCTGGTATGAGATACCCAACTCACATCCTAATCACAACCTGTGATACCTCTGTCTTCTGCCAATACAGAACTAGTCCCGGTTTCTTGACCTCCAAGTTATCTTGGACTTGCTTCAAAGCTTCGTCCAAGAATAATACAACAATCATTACCTACAGGCTTCTGGTTGTGTCCCTGTACCTACGCCTTCCACCCTGCATCCCATAATACAGTGTGGAGACTTACAAATCCTAAGAGAGCTAACGACTCTCAAACCCTAAACCCTTATTCATCACAAGATAACTGGGTTACAAAGTTATAAGTGATACAAAAGTTACAGTCACTGTAAACCCTAGGTCTAATTCTCCTTATATAGTCTTTTGTTGACTTGGGCTTTCAATCTTTTCTCCTGTGTTTCCTTGATCCGCTCCTTAATTCTTGCAACAGATTAAAACCTGCTAACATACCAAGTCAGTCAAGATGTCGAGATATTTCCTTTGACATCTTTTTCTTCTGCTGATTCTTCAAGTTTATCATCATAATGTTTTAGCAAAATTTAGTCAAACACCAGGTGCTTTCAATCTCCCCCTTTTGACAAATTTTGGCTAAAACAAACTTTTTCTTCTGCATTCTGCAAACAGCAAGGCTCATTCATCAAGACTCCTTTATCTTGAGAATAGATTGGAGCTAAGGTCTGAGACAGTCTCCCCCTCAACACATTCTCCCTTCTTTCAAGAGAGGTCTTGAGAACCAGAAGACTCCTCCAGAAAAGAAACAGCAGTTTTAGGTCGCGTAACACTGAGAGCATAGATTGCGTAACTCAGGTCACAAGACACAACCTACTTCATAACTCAGATCACAAGACACGAGGAAAAATAAGATTTTTAAAATATCAGAACATCTTAACCAACATTCTTGCAAAACAACTGCAGGAATGCACCCAATCTCAAGCAACAGCAGAAAACCATTCTCCCTATTTTTAGCCAAAACTTGGCAAAAGCGACCAAGACAGCTCCAAACCCAGACACAACATACCCAGATCTTGAAGAACCCCATCTGTCACCAACCCAAAGAGAGTATTGAGACAAAAGACCATCAAAGAAATCCTATTTATAGTCGATCCCTTTCCTCAGGAAGTAACGAACCTAGGAAAAATAACGCTGGTCAATTCAAAGGACCATTAATCGAAGGTAATAACTCCACTAATAGCGCTTTGACCAAGACTGCTTTGACAATTTCTTCTTTTGAGAACGCCGACCAAAGAGCCTATTACATGCAAACATGTTTTATAACAATGTCCTGACATCATGTCAGACATTGTCTATTCTTCCCAGACTCTTCTTCTGATTTGACACTACAGAGACTTCTTCACAAGATTATGACTCCAGTTTGCAAAGAAAATAAATTCTTCCAGACTCAATTAATGATTCTTAAGCATCCAATAAGAACCATTCAACATGCACTGTTAAGTTTCCCACAACTTGCAACAATAAAAAATGTCAAGACATCCTCCTTGACATCTCAGTTTGTTTGACGCACAAATGCAAACTAGAACTACAATAATAATGTCAATCCATCCTCCTTGACATATCAGTTTGCTTGACGCACAAATGCAAACTGGATCTTCAACAATAATGTCAAGCCATCATCCTTGACATCTCAGTTTGCTTGACGCACAAATGCAAACTGGAACTTCATCTCAGATCAAGAGGCCTCTCCCCCTGACTAAGGTACCTGGTTCTCCTCCACATAACACCCAAGCTAATGACTGGAAAACATAAGATGCATCTTCATGTCTTCAAGAGCGGACCCTCTGTTCAACACACCTGCTGAACGCAATCATCAACTCTCTTATTGTTCCCTCTGACAAGAAACAAAAATCACTCACACATGATCACCATCATGCTACCCGTGAGGAAGTGTATACCAACCATAACAAACTCTTGGCTTGAGATCAAAGTCCCATTGATCCCCCTCATTCTACAACCATCTATACACCACACAAACTCCTCTTGAATTCTCATGTATAGACCTCCAGCTGCTTGAGGCACAAATTAATTGAATCAGAAAGCTTCACATTCCTCAAAGAGACGCACAGGGCCCCTTAATTTGTTATAATGATGTCAGCTATCGTATGCATGCTCCAGAACTTCACAGCTGCTAAACTGATCCATTACTAGCATGACTTGCTCCCAGAGGAACCATCCTCTTATGCAAGATTTTCCACTGACCTTATCCGGCCAGCAATAGAGATAGACACCCCGCAATCCAAGACAGTCATTCCTTATCATTCTCCCATATGATAACCTGGAATACTTCTGATTTTTGGTGAATCTCCACTTCTGAATGCATTCAGGAAACATACTTCCAAGCAATCAACTCGTGATCCACTTCAGTCTTCACAAACACTTACATCCACCTTCCAAGGCAATCCTTCTACTCCGTCATTCTCCTGGATGATAATGTAGATACTTCTTGGACACGATGCAAGTAACCAGTTCCTCACAGAACCTGAAATCCTTCACTAAGGATATCCAACCCAAAGATGTTCTAACATCAGTTTGGACATCTTCCACACATCACAGACAGCACACACCATGGTTCTTGATATGCTACACCACTAGACTTACTATCAGCATAGTAATCCACACTGAAGATCTTCAAACAACACGGCGCCACCAGCTTGAACAAAGAAAACTTCAGAAACCCAGAGAGAAATAAACTCTCATCCACCAAAGAAGGTATGCTTCCATCCTCAACCCAGATCTTCTGCCACAAGCTCCCAGAGAACCAGTACCTTCAACAATTTCAACCAACTACTCTTCTACAAAAGAGCAATCAGTTTCAAGCATCTTTCTTGAACGCACATTGTGAAACCAATCAAATGCCACCTTTTGATTGACCTCACTCATCTTCATAACTCCCACAAGATACACTGATCCACTAATGAAATTAGATCTTCAAGTCACATGAACTACTTGCCCTATAGCAAGACATCTTGGATCCACCAAGCCTCTTAGTCATGTAACATCTTCCCATCCACAGCTCCCACAAACTGCACGAGATAGAGCTTTTTGAAGCATCCATAACTTCCATTCTCCTGCAGATCACCTTATCTTAAGCTGATGTGCCACAACACCAGCTGAGACTTTTCATGTTAAGCTAGATGTCAGAACATTTTGATATGACATCAAACTGTTGAATTCAGCTCCTCCTTTTGCCACTTAGAAGAACCTCCTCCCTTTGCAGAACAAGAGTTCCATGCTCTCATAGACTTGATTCAACAACCAAGTTTGAGTAGACAACCTCCATCCTGCATTGAAACTCCAAAGACTTCAAACCTGCCACGTCTAAATCTTCAGAAAGTAAGTAGTCCAAGACTACCCCATAGCCATACCAAAGAATTCCACTTCCCTTAGTAGAGCCATCAATAGAAAGCCAGAGATAACTGCCACTTATCCTAGACCTTCTCAACCAGATCATACCATGCTCCAAAACACCTAAATCAGAAATAAACTGATCCAAGCTGTAATCATCAAGATTATGATGTCTTCATCTTCATCTTCAACAACATCAAAGTCCAGACTAGTTTCTTGCCAGGAAACTCTCCAGAGAACACATGCTTCTGTCACACCCAACTGAAGCCACTTCTTAGGTCAACACCCAAGATTAGAACAGATGCTAAAGCGTATGCAGTACCCCTCCCATGATTCTGCATAAACTATGTTGATGAGATGTTCCAACATCTTGTTGAACATCAAAAATCTTGAATCTCAAGGATAATCAATTAAATACTTATGGATTCCACAAATAGCAATTGATCTTAAATCCTTGTCCAATAACCCTTCTTCACTGCTGCAGCTGAGCTCCACCAGATCATGTCATGAACACTTATAAAGTATTCAATCCTTTTTACAAGTATATTCTTCAAGGACAATGTTGAGATACCAAGGCTGCCACCCTTGACTCAAGTAAATAAGATTTTCTCTGAACAAATCTTACTTACCTCAACAACTCTTCAATCATATTGGATCCACTCTTAGGGTCAAGAGAGATGAATCCTTCCTTGCTGTTTTTGGATGGTGAAAATAAATCACCTCCACTTTCTTCAGATCGTGTTTCAAAGAAACACTTTCTAGTCAGAAGAGTAACTAGAAGACTCCAGATACACGAAATAGATGCCTTTATGAGTGGACTTGAGAGAATTCTCAAGTATCTTTGACAACCTAGCCGACCAAACATTTATCAAACTCCTAGAGCAAAAACCTGATAAACTTTAACTCAACTCCACTCCTCTTCAACTGACTCCAAACTGCACTAAGAAACCAAGCTTCCAAGTACAAAGTCACCATACCAGATATCTAACCACAACTCCCTTTACTCCATCGCTCCCGACTTTGGAATAAAAGAATGCAGATATCTTCAGATATAAAGAGGCCGACGATTGAGACCTTCCACTAACTGTCTTCAATAACAACTCCAGAATCCCATAATTCTAGAGCTCTTCCATCAGAAACACATGCAGCGAAACCACCAAGGAACAGATCCTGCTTGCCCTAATAAGATATCACAACATCTTATAAGACACACTAACAAGAGAACTAGCCATTTCTCCTGTAGTTATTGTAGAATCTCCTCAGCAACATGAACAACCTCCGGGTTGCTCCCTTCGATCCAGAACATCCATCTCATCCATTAATACTCTTGAGTATGTCTGAGTTGATTGATCTGATCTTCAAAATTCCTCCTTGTTTAAACGCCAGAAAGTATCTCCCAAAGATCTCATCCAGAACCAGACAAGATGCTTGCTCTGATGCCAATTGAAATTCTGGCCTATACAGTCAACAGAAGTCCTAGCACATGTCAAGACATAGTGCTGCATAATCATTTAAACTAGGAGGTGCAACAGCAGACTAATACCTTGAATATCAGATCTGCACACTCACAGATGTCACGACATTTGATCCGACATGTTAGTCAAGAACAACAACAAGACTGTGAATTGTACAATGATAAATAAGACAGTATGTGTTAACCTAGTTCGGTGCAATTCACCTACATCTGGGGGATACCAATCCAGGATGAAGACTTCACTATCTGTAGAACTGTTACAAAGCTAAACTCCCCCGTTTACAACTTTATACCTAACATCTACCCAATGAACATCTTTGCCAAGGCTAAACTCAAACATTTACAACCCTGGTATGAGATACCCCACTCACATCCTAATCACAACTTGTGATACCTCTGTCTTCTACCAATACAGAACCAATCGCGGTTTCTTGACCTCCAAGTTTTCTTGGACTTGCTTCAAAACTTCATCCAAGAACAATACAATAACCATTACCTACAGGCTTCTGGTTGTGTCCCTGTACCTATTCCTTCCACCCTGCATCCCATAATACAGAGTGGAGACTTACAACTCCTAAGAGAGCTAACGACTCTTAAACCCTAAACCCTTATTCAACACAAGAGAACTAGGTTACAAAGTTATAAGTGATACAAAAGTTACAGTCACTGTAAACCCTAGGTCTAAGTCTCCTTATATAATCTTCTGTTGTCTTGGGCTTTCAATCTTTTCTCCTATGTTTCCTTGATCTGCTCCTTAATTCTTGCAACAGATTAAAACCTGTTAACATATCAAGTCAGTCAGGATGTCGAGACATTTCCTTCGACGTCTTTTTCTTCTGCAGATTCTTCAAGTTTATCATCAAAATGTTTTAGCAAAATTTAGTCAAACACCAGGTGCTTTCAGACATTATAACGGTGACCCTTGGCGCTTCCATGCCCTGAAGTTTGTAACCTTCAGGGGTTGCTGTTGTAACCCTTACATCTTCACTTTCCCCAAGTTTGTAACCTTCAAGACCAGTTGTTCCTGCTACGGCTTCTGGGTCTTCAGTGACCGGTGGGATATATTCTCCAGGTATAAAGTTGAGAGGCATGCCTCAGGGGCGGCCCTTAGGCATGTTGTACCGAGGATGACTCTTATGTGCCTCTATAATGGGCGTAGATGTGATCTCTGATATTACAGTGTTTTGATGCCGCTGCTCCTGAGCAGCTTCCAGAGATTGCATGTCACTGTGAAGTTTTTCCAAACTTTCCTTCAGAGCATCGATTTCTTCTCTCAACTCTCTGTTCTCTTCCTCGAGATCGTCCATTTTCTTTTGTCGATTGGCCCGAGTATTGTATGAGTGAGACAGTTTGACTCTAGAATTGTGACACATACGTGAGACTCAAAGATAAGAAAAATGTGTTATGATGAATGATATGCAATGACATATTTTTAGTTTTTGTTTTAATAAAAAAGAAACTTCAAAAAATAGATTGCAAATATCATACAGTAGGGGACACCCATTTTATTGAATTTGAAAGATTGCAATATGTTACAAGGAAAAGTATGGTATTTTACAAAGTGCTGTAAGGAAAATGTCTAAGCTTATGGATCCTAAGTCCTCTCTGAAGAGATCTCAGATGCTGGTTCCAGTAGTTTCCTTTTTTTGACCGGGGTTTTTAAGCCATTGTCGGGTTGTCAGTTCTTTGTCAAGTGAAAGGAGCAGGCAAATTCCTTCGGTCTTGCTAACTTTCTATAGCATGTTATTCTAATATCTCAATCAGAGCATCTTTTTCCTTTAATAGTTCCTGAATCTTGGTACACTCCAAATTAAGGATTCGGTATTTATTTTTCCAAGAGCTCTTTTCACGTTGAACTTTATTGAGAGCGGCCTGGAGTTTTTCCGCATCAGACATGAAGTAAAGGATAGATTTCTTTAATGGAAAAACTTCTTGGCGAGGGTACGTCATCCTTAGCTTGAGGGCTCTAGTTTACACCTAGTGGAGATAAGGTTCCATGGAGGTACAGTTTGGTCTTCCTAGAGACTCTCTTCCTTTCTTGTGAATATGTTTCCAGGCATGTACTATTTCTTTCTTTAGTGCCCTATCATTTTCCCCTTCCTTGAAGAAAAGACCTTCTTGATGAACATTATGTGGAATATTCTTCATCGGGTATCCGAGTTGACGGCGAGTTAAAACTGGATGATAACTGATTCCTCCTTTAGTTCCAATGAGGGGTATGTTAGGGAAGTTCCCACATCTGTCGATGATCTCTATCCCCTCATAAATCCTATTGTACCAATCTATATCAAAGTTGGTAAGGGACATAATCCTTTGTGACCAACGTGGAGTACTCTTGTGATCCCAAAAAGAAGCAGACTTGGGCAAGTGGGAAATGAACCATTTGTAGAGTAAGGGTACAAAGCATGTGATCATTCCTCCACTGTACAAATTCCTTAATTGTACAAAATGATAAGCATCTACGAGCAAAGTTGGCATGGGGTTCCCAATAAGAAATATCTTAACAGCACTGGTATCGATGAAGTTGTCAATGTTGGGAAAAAGGAATAACCCGTATATGAGTAGGACAAAGATATCTTCGAAAGCAGTTATGTTTCCTATACTGGCAAAGTATAGAGCTTTCTCCATCAGGAATTTAACTGGTAAACCCTGGATTCCTCCTTTAGTGGTTATGTGAGTCCTAACTTCTGACTCGTCCAAAGAGATCGCTCTTGCAATGGTTTGTTCCTTTAGAATTTCTTCCAGTCCAGAAAATGGAGCTCGCTCAGTGATAGGTAAGTCAATCAGATGAGAGTACTCTTCTAGTGTCGTGCCAGTTGGTAATCCAGAAAAGTGAAGCAGTGATAAATCGGATCGTAGAACTGAATCAGCATAGACAAGACTCCTTCAACTGTGTGGACCCTTAATAGAGACAGCAGTCCTCCGTGCTTAACTCTGAAAGCCTTAGGGTTGGTAATCATTCTTGCTAACCTCCTTAAGTCCTCTAGTTTTGGAGCTTTGAAGGTTTACTTGTGCGTCTTTCTTCTACCGAAATCCATAACGCAATCTCTCTAATATTTGCAATTATTGTTTTAGTTTATTTTAAAAAAACCTTTTTTTTTTCTTGTTTGAAAAGAGTTTTTTAGATGAATGCATGAATGCAGCACACAAAAACATTTGAAAACATGTGTTCAAAGGTTTAACGTCACGAGCATGGAGTCATGGCTCTACCCATCCACAAAGGTTGTACTATTTTGGTCAATTTTTGTACCTGTAGAACGGGTTCTAAGGTTCCCAAAATTATGACCCCCCTAAGGATATCAACAACAAGCTGATTCACTCGAGCGAGTTATAATATCCTAGGATGAATCTCATTTGAGTGTAGTATCACGTATCAACTATTCCCGATAGTCACCGCACTACCAAATGGCCATATGGTTAATGTCTACTAAATCCTCAGGGTCATGGGTACCACACTAGGAAAGACAATGCTTTCACGACAATCGGTCGTTCAACATTGATACTTCCGTACGGGTACCTCGACTGATTTGGTGGGCTACCAAGATAGCTTGTTCGGGATTCACTCCCTATAAGTTTCTCCTGTCTATGTCGCCCTTAACTTAATGTTCTCTCAAACTTTCCACATGCGTATTATTCACATTCCCATTTGATAGAAAAAATAAACACGGATATCAAGTAGGAATAATAGTAAATATATATATATATATATATATAGTATATATTACAGAAAATCCTAAACAACCTAGACCTCTTAGGAACTCTAATCCTAAATATTCCCCAGCAGAGTCGCCATTTTTCTGTAGCATGCGATTTTTGTCGGTGACACTACCACCTTATCGCCATTGGTTGGAATTGGGTGCTACTTTCTGATTTCTTATTTATCCTATGAATCTGGAAAGGAAAGGGAAGCTATCTAAAACTAACCTTGCACGTAAATGTTTTCTTTAACAAATGCTAAGAGATTGGGGGGTCCGGGGTTAGGTTATACAATGGGTAGTTGTCAATTACCCATCCTATATATGGTTATCCATAGATTGTTTACTATTTTCTTCTGTTATCTAATTACTGGTGTTTATCTGTCATGGGTTCGGCAAAGTTTCTCCTTTGGGAGTCTTGAGAGAGAGAGAGTTTTTGTTGATTTTTGGGTTTTTTGATGTTTTTTGTAAGGTACTGGACCTAAGGTTTTTGATTTGTGTGCTCTCTAAGATTTCGCAATCTTATGCCTACGTATTCCCGTTAAATAAAATAGGGAAATCAGAGCAATAGTAGTTCCTCCTATTCTATGGGAGGAAAATATGTGGTGTCTTGTATAAAGCCTAAGATTGAAGCTAAAGGTTATTTGTGTCTTGTTCAAAGCCCAAGATTGAAGCTAAAGGTTTGAATGAGAGAGAATTTGTCATCTCTAAATGGAAATTCCTCATCTGTTTATCACAGTTGTTGGGTAACTGGTTTATAAAGGGTAATTACTTTAATTGGAATATATGGAATCCAACAATGCCATAATTTCCTTTATAAGGGATTCGTCCTAGAGGAGAAAACTTTAACTCAGTGTAGAGCAATGCCATTTTTCCTTAGGAGTTTTTCATACTAAGAGAGGGACATTGGCTTAGATGTAAATAATCCAGAGGCTTGCCACTTACAGCAATTGGATGAAAGAAGGATTTTTACCAGGATAAAGAGGGACCGCAGCTTGGATATTTGAATCAACAAATGTGCCACTTACAGCAGTTATCTGGGATTATGGTTTATTTGTTTGTTTGTTTTGATGTGTGATTGTACTGAGAAGTGTCTTCCTGCAGAGAGATTTTTTATTTCCTCTGAGGGGATGTTGGTCTTTTGAGTGCCTTGATCAAAGACCAAGGTTGAAGCTAAAAGGTTGACTCTGTCTAGGGAGTTTTATATCTGTCTTGTACAAAGCCTAAGATTGAGGCTGAAAAAGGAGATTGACTCTTTTGGGGAATATTTTTGTCTGTCTTGTACAAAGCCCAAGATTGAGGCTAAAAGAATTGACTCCACTGGGGAAGTTTTATATGTATCTTGTACAAAGCCCAAGATTGAGGCTAAAATAATTGACTGACTCAGCTGGAGAATATTTATAGGTGTCTTGTACAAAGCCCAAGATTGAGGCTAAAAAGAAATTAACTCTACTAGGGAGAGGTTTTATCTGTCTTGTACAAAGCCCAAGATTAAGGCTAAAAAAGGAGATGATCATTATATAATTCCTAAGAGGAGGCTGGTTGGGTAATTTCTTATATGAAGCCTAAGAGGAGGCTAACTTCTGCTGAGGATTATTGAGATCCAGAGACATATACAAATTGGGGAATCAACTCTTGTTGGGGATTGCAGAGGAGTTGAAATATCAGAGACCATGAGGTTCTGAGTTTTCTGAGGGCTTACTGGTAGTAATTTGACCCTATCTGGGGAAATTTAAAGTGAGAGCTTAAAGATTGAGTTTTGAAACTTGTGGAGGTCTGAACTCTGTTGGTGATTGATCAGGGTTTTTCCTGTGTTTTTTAGGATTTCTTTGAGATCCAAAAAGAGGTGAGACTGTCCAAGTCTACTGGTATAAGAAGGTTAATCTTTGTATGATGCCCAAGAGGAGGCTGATATTTTATGGGATGAGAATCAACCCTAAGTTGGTCTGATGTTTTGACTCTTACTCTCTGAAGGATTGAACTATCAAAGGATGACTAATTTTTGTCCTATACCTGTAAGAGGTCTTTGGGTCCTTGTACTAAGCCCTAGAGGAGGCTGGGAACTTCTAAGAAGCCCGAGGGTCCTTGTACAAAGCCCAAGAGGAGGTCGGGGATGCTTTTAGGAAGCCTGAGGGTCCAAACCTAAGAAATGTTCAAGAAAGGTTTCACCGGGAATAATCCTTTTTTTAGTGAACAGTTCTAGAGTTTGAAGAAATTCAAGAGAGGTTTCACCGACAATTAATCCTCTCTGGGGAAATGAATTTCTTGACAAATTTCTAATAGTGATAGTCTTGAGAAAAGTTTCACCGGGAATAATGCCTTTCTCTGTTCCATATTGTATAAGCCCAAGAGGGGGCAAGACTGTATCTAGAATTTTCTATGGGGCACTAGTTTTGATTGTGTTGAAAGAGTAACCACTGGCTTTATCTAAGCCTAGACCTAGTTGCTGGGGAAAACTCTAAGCAAATATACAGGCATATATATACAGATGAAATATATATAATCAAATATGTAAAAGAAAGCTGGTAGAACTTACAGGCGGGCAAGCTTCCAATATTATAAACACAGTTGTATGGTTAGTTATTCAAGAAATTGAAGAAAGTTTTGATAACAACTATGAATTTGAATCTAAACCAAAAGGAAAGTTGGGGCTTATACTTGAGGAGAGGCCCAGGTGGATTCTTTTTTAAAAGGCGACGGTCGCGTCGTAGTTTTGGAAACAACAGAGGGACTTATACAATGACCGAGGTCCAAAATTATTGTATTTACAAAAGAGATGGGTCTTACACTCTATTAGAGGCCCAAAGTTTATTTTTGTACAAGAGATGGGGCTTACAACTCAAGGAGAGGCCCAGATGTAAAACAGTGATCGCACAGTTATTTTGAAAATAGTACTGGGACTTATACAATGACTGATACCCAAATTTATCTATGTACAAAGGGGGTTGGGTCTTACACTCTATTAGAGGCCAAAAAATGTTTGAAAAAGAATAAAAATGGGACTTACAACACAAGGGGAGGCCCAGTTGAAAATTGTCTTTAAAATGGCGATCGCGCCGAGATTTTTTAAAGCGTATTGGGACTTATACAATGAATGAGGCCCAAAAATGGTTTATCTACAAAGGGATGGGACTTACACTCTATCAAGAGGCCCAAAGTGTTTTGAAAAATGATTTGTGAGGGTAAAAATGATCAAAACCCTAATTTGATTGAAAAATACATTTTAATTTGAACAAAAATCATTTAAAATGATCGAACATGTGTAAAAACAAGTTGTGATTTTAGATAAATGTTTGGAAAAACATATTTCATTCATAGAATGATTTGGAAATTAATTGAATTTGAAAAAACAAGAGAAAGAACCTATTTAAAATGTTTAGAAAACAATTAAAAGGAATTTTTTCAAAAAATTCAAAATATATTAAATAAATAATATCTTTTTGATTTTTTTGTGTGGAATAAAATACTTTAACATATTTGTGAATTTTGAAAAAAAAAATCATTTAAAAATGATTGAAATTGAAAGATATATTAATTTTTGAAGTTATTAAGAAATTGTGAAGAAAAGTGAAAAGAATAAGTGGAAAAAAATATGGGATGGTCCTCCCAAGGTTTGAACTCATGCCCTTGGGGTGGAGAGTTTAAAACTTGACCATCTGAGCCATGTGCGTGGGCTGATAGAGAACGGAAAGGGTTGAAACTTTATGAAAGCAACCTTTGAAAATGGTTCAAAAAATAAAACCAAAAGGTCTGGGGCGAGGGGGATTCGAACCCCGACCCTTTGCTGGCTACACACACAAAACCAGCTGATCAACCACTGGGGTGCAATGCCAATTCAAATATATAGTGGCAAATAAATAATATATACTAAATATGTGTTTGATTCTGAAGAATGGCGCCATGGCCATCTTCTTCCTTAGGCCAACATCAGACTTGCGTAAAGCAAGCTATCTCTCTCGTTTCTCAAC
Source organism: Lathyrus tuberosus (assembly GCA_022829125.1). NCBI lineage: Eukaryota > Viridiplantae > Streptophyta > Magnoliopsida > Fabales > Fabaceae > Lathyrus > Lathyrus tuberosus. The sequence goes on along the minus strand of JALAZF010000309.1, from coordinate 1,591,583 downwards.
CATTTTGGAAGATGTAAAAATGAAACTTGACCATTTTTGGACGAGGAATAGAATGACATTACTCAATTTTATTTATATTAAGTGAATCAAAAGATAACATGTTAATCAGATGAACCCTAAAAGATGCAAGAGCTATATGAAATCTTATACATGCAAGATAAATAGAAATTGATTGAGGGAAAATGATATATGAACATCCAGAAACACATTGGTAACTTGAAAACATGTCTATGATGCATGCATTAATGAGTTTGAAAGTTTAAGGCTTACCTCTGCAAGAAGGAATCGATTTCACTGGTAGAGGTGTTACAGAAGTGAAATAATGATCTGGATAGCTTCCTTAGGCCTCAAGGATTGTGTTGCAACCTTCGGGATGTTTTGGAACTCTTTGTATAGGCTAGATCAACTCTGACTGCAATTGGTCCAAGTGAGAAATGGAGATGATGATCCTGATGTTTTAGAAGTGTGAGGAGTGTTTGATCAGCTCATATATGATGTATGGAATGTGTTAGAACAATTGGTGGTGATGGAATGGATCTCTAATGAAAAATTCGATAGTGACTTGCAAATGAAGTTATTTTTGGAGTGAATGAGAGATTTTGAGTAAAGCATCAGTTTGGGTGCTTTGGTGTACTCAAAGTGATCACAATTGATATCTATTTATAGTGCAACAAGTTTGTTTTGGCATCGATAGTGAATGAAGGCTTGGACAGTTCCTTGCCCAATGTTGATCAAATGGAATATTTGGTCTTCTCAAACCATTGAATTGGGTTAGTGCAGCAGGTTATGAGTCCTTAGGTTCAGATACGAATCTTGACTCAATTCAGTCAGCAATGTCTTGATGCTTGCCACCTTGTGAACCCATTGAATGCATTGAAACAAAATTAGAGTCTTTGAGAATATTTAGCCTTTTTAGGTGACACATAGCTACATGTAGATCCTTGGACTTGGGAGGCTTGTGGATCAGATCTTTCTTAACTTAACCAATTCGAGCAAAAATGCACAAATCTGTCTTGTACAAGATAGTTTGAAAATGTCATTTTGGGAGGATCATATCTCCTTGCTTAAATGGAGTTATAGAATGCTCATGTACTTTTTAAAAAGCCCTTACATGGTACAATTCATGTGTGGTCATCGTTTGTCTTGAAAATATCTAGACTTAGTTGAAAAATCCCCATGAACATTGATGTTCAAGGCTAAAACTTAGACAGTTTTGTACTAAGTGTTAAATCCTTGATTTTTCACCACTTTGATCCATCCATAACTAAAAGTCCAAGAAGAATTAGAGTTTCATGTAGTTGAAGCTTTTGTAGAATGTAGGAAGACCTGCAAATCAGGCTTTGGATCACTTAAAATGGCAGCTTGGATCAAAAGTTATGGCCCTTGGAAGTTGGCACCAAAACCATCCAAATTTAGTAACTTAGAAATTTTTTCAAATTTCCAAGGTTACCCCTTTTACAAATTATCGTGATTTCTTGATCAATTCTTGTTCAAATGACATTATAAATCATATTTTATGAAAATATGAGTCATAAGGACCATTTTGCCAAAAAGTCATGTTTTGACTTTTGGCTCTAGAGTGGTTCGGCGTGGAGAAACCCTAATTCCTGACTTTTGAGGAATGCATTCTCTGAGGGTGATTTAACTTTGCAAAGGGACTCCTAGGGTTATATTGAGCATATTGAGTCATATTTTGAAGCCTTGGCTCAATCCCCTATGAAAATTTCACTCTGGAGGCCTCAGTCGACAAAAACCCTAATTGGGTGACACTGGGTATTTCGAGGCTCACTCCACTTGGAATATTGCAACTTTGTGCTTTATTCTTGATGTGGGAGTCCTCTTGATCCTTCATGGATGTTTGAGAAATTAGACAAGTTGAAGATCATGTCATTTCTTGATTGATCTTTTGTCTAAATGTTCTGAGAGGGGTCAAAACCCTAATTCTTGATTGAGGTGAAGGCTCAACAATCCTTGAGGAGATTGATGAGGCCTGATTGTACATCCTTATTGTGGTGATGATTTGCACAATGATGGGAAATATTGTGGTCAAAATTTTGGGTATGACAGCTCCCTATCTCTCTCTTTATTTCTTATGCTTTACATTATCATATATCATATCATGTTTATGTTTATGTCATTTTTCTTTTGTCCACTTGGACCATATTATCTGGTGCTTTTGTTTTTATTTTGGCCATTTGGACTCACAAACATTAATAAAGGCTTAAACCCCTAAAAAACTTGTTCTCATAATGTTGGACTATGGTTACTATCCTTTGCATTTGGACATGTAACTTTGGACTAAGAATTAGGATCCTAACCTATGCTTGGAAGTTTGTGATGGAAAACCTTGGATTTTGGATACTTGAAGTTCTCCTTTGAAGACATATTTTTATCAAGACCAAATCAAAGAGGGAAGAATGCTTATGCTATGGAGCTTTCTTGTGTGGTTAGACCGTTCTTATCCTTAGCTTTTATCTTTATGCAATAGGGTAGTCCCTTCTTCTCCACCCCTTCTTAATTTTTCAAAACCTTCTCCTTTTTTCAAAACCTTCTTGTTTTCAAAAACAAAACCGCTTTCATAAAAAAACCTTGACTTTGGTCAAGTGATTTTTCAAACTTTGTTTTCTTTAATAAATGTCAATCAATGTTAATCATATCTTGACCATTTCAAAAAGACATAAAAAATACAAAACTCATTCAAACTTTTTGTGTTTATGCACTTTTTCCTTTAAAAATTTTCAAAAGATTAGTTATGAGTCATTTTATTTGATAAAATGTAAAGCTCTTAACCATGGTATTTTGTGTAAAGTATGGTCATTTTCCACTATGATGTTGAAGTGATAGTCTTGTTGATTTTAATCCAAGCAAATCCTTCATCTTAATGTGATGCAAATGCCTCTTTCCAATACCTTTGGGTAATTAGTTGAGTATTCTCTCTTGAGAATGACGGGTTGTCTTTTCAGGATAAAATGAATCATAACCAATAATTTTTGTCATTTGTACCACGAACTACGAGGTTTTGATCCTATATTGCACTTTGTGGGGTACTTAGGCATGAGGCGATAAGTCTATCCAAACACAAAAATCTTAAAAAATACTTCTCTTCTCTTCTCCCCAGGCTTTTTTCAAACAAACCTTTTCAAACCAAAAGAGTAGATATTTCAAAGGGTTCCTATAGAGTACTATAGACGTTTTGGGTGCTAACACCTTCCCATCGCATAACCAACCCCCTTACCCATTCTCTATTTGTTCTTGTTTTAGAACTCTTTAGGTTTTATTTGCTCTTTTTCCTTTCCTTATGGATAAAATAAAAGTGCGGTGGCGACTCTTGCTTTATGAGTTAAGTTAATCAATAGCTTACACTCACAATTTTTACCGCTACAAAAAAGTGGAGACTCTGCTAGGGACTCTGGTTCCTAGTGGGTTCAACCTACTTTGATTTATTTATCACTTTTTATTTGATTTATTTGTTATTGCTTGTTCTGTTTGGGTGCTTGGTGATCTCTGTGTTGTGAGATAAGTCCTATACCCGGACTTGAGTGCACTTATAATAGGAGGGTGGTATAGTCTTGTTCGGCTTACGTGGAGTAGTCCTTACTAAGCTTACTTGAGATCCCCCGCTCAGTGGAGGCCCCTTTGGGATTACTGATGTTATATGAGTAGTCGTATTTGACATTACTTTTTCCGACCTGGGAGCCCGAGAAGCTGAGGACCGTAGAACCCTTTAACCAATCTTGGCCTTATTAGGACGTGGTGTGGTGGCTATTCAGGTGTAGACTTGAATTAGTTGTTACGTGATACCACACTCAGACAAGTTTCTCTTGAGAATATTATTGGCTAACGAGAGATGGATCTATGTCTCTGGGAACTTTTTAGAACCTTGTTCTACAGGTGTGATATAACCCAAGCACATACCATTGTGGGAGGTTCTTAACCCTAGCTCCATGCTCGCGCCGAACCTTTGAACCAGTGTGCTTTGTGTGATCTTGTTTGTGGTTGCTGCATCATGCATTCATGCATTCATGGACATTTTGTTTCAATCAATTTTCAAGGATCTTAGAGATTTTCCTTTGCAAACATTGCATATATTGTGATCATGGACATTGGAAGGAGAAACACTCAGAAGTACTGTTTCCGAGCTCCCGATCTTAAATATTTGAAAAAGCTAGTGCCCTTGGTAGTTGATCGTGCAGACTTCAAATATTGTCGTGGGAGACTTCTATCTATTCTTTCTACCAAAATTGAAGACGAAATTTTGAACACCCTAGTGCAATTCTACGATCCTGTCTACCGATGCTTTACTTTTCTTGATTATCAGCTCATGTCGACTTTGGAAAAGTATGTTTATTTGTTGGGTATACCAGTTTTTTATAAGGTTCCTTATACTGGTTTGGAGGAAGCTCTTAAGCCCCAAGATATTGTTGCAGCCACCCATTTGACGAAATTTGAGATAGATGCTAACCTTATGGTTAAGGGAGGCATCAAGGGTTTGACTTCTAAGTTCTTGATTGGGAAACCCACTTTATTTGCTAATGTTGGTAGCACATTGGTGTTTGAGGCTATATTTTCTTTGCTTATCTACGGACTAGTCTTATTCCCTAATGTTGACAACTTTGTGGATGTTAACGCTATTAGGATATTCTTGATTGGGAACCCTATTTCGACTTTACTTGGTTATACTTACTTCTCCATCCATCATATGACTTCTAAGGGAAATGGTACCATTGTTTGTTGCACACCTCTGTTGTACAAGTGGTTTATTTCACACTTGCCACAGTCATCTGCTTTCAAAAAGAACAAGAGTTGTTTAAGGTGGTCTCAGAGGATCATGTCCCTTACTCATGCTGACATTACTTGGTCTTCTTTCGTTTATGATAATGTCCAGATTATTAATAGTTGTGGGGAATTCTCCAATGTGCCTCTTCTTGGCACACAAGGTGGAATTAACTACAACCCGAGTTTAGCTCGCCGTCAGCTTGGTTATATGTTGAAGGATAAGCCTAAAAATATTAATTTAGAGGGTATTTTTCCAATGAGGGAATGACTCTCTTGGTTTAAGAAGAAGAATGGCTCATGCTTGGACTATGATTCATAGGATCGGTAGAGGACAACTTGGGAGACAAGTTTGCATTGCCTTGGAACCTTATACGCTTTGGGTGAAGGAGATAGCTAAGGAGCTCAAAATGCCTTATTCTTCTGAGAAACCCATGACTACAATGGTCACTACACCCTCCTAATTCCTTCTGATGATTGTCGCTCCCGAAAGATTCGCATCCAATGGTACAAACGCGAGAGTGGCGCAGAAAACACAGAGTCGCCAGCAATGTGTATTTATCCCGAGTTAGGGAAAGGAAACATTGCATAAACCTGAAGAGAAAGAGGGAAAGACATGGTCATCGGAACCATAGTCCGGGTTCGGAAGTCGGTTATGTGAGGGGAAGGTGTTAGCATCCCACGCATCCATCGTACTCGATGGGATCCACGCTTGTTGTCTAAATGGAGGGTGAGTTGTCCTACTATCTATGGTTGAACAAAAGAAAACGGGGATGAGGGTGACTAAGACGGACTCGATAGGACATATTCGATGCACTAGGCCTACGTACTCCCTCAGTGCAATGGGAAAGTCAGAGTTAACGTAGTTTGGACGGGAACTGTGGGGGAAGGTTGCTCGCCAAGACAATCGTTGTCTTGTGCCTACATATCCTCAATCGGACGAGAGAGAGGAATCAGAGCTAATGTAGTTCGTGGGTACGACCACGAATGGGTAAGTGTTTTTTATGAGCGATGTTAGATTCGCATCCGGAAGTTAGGGTCGATGCCTGTTTGCGACTTAGACGGAAGGTAATTTGCTCTTTTCTGAAAATGATCTGGAACCAAACAATTCTGAAGGATAAAAAGATTTGAATTTGTTTTTGTGTTTTTTAGACAGAAGTGTTTTAAGTTAGTTCATAACTTGCATTGTACCAAAGTCTAGGGCACATGGACGAATACTTAACGAATCATCCCAAGACAGGACGCCCGCTAAGCACTCTAGAAAGATGAGAGAAAGCCCCTCATTTCTCATTCCCCACACTTAAGGCTCGTGCGCAATACACTTTATCTTTATTAAGTGTTTTCAAGAAGTTTTGAGATGAGAAGAGAGAAGACACAAAGGAAACTCTAAAGAGAAACTAAGAATCCTAATGTTATCATGCATGGGTAACCTAGGGTTAGTGAGGTTTAGGAGGGACAACTACCTAAAACCTAATGCTAATCCTACTCCAAGCTTAATCAAAAATTAAGTTGGACTAGGTAGCTCTAAAGGGAGAGAATCCAAGACTTAAACAAGTCTTGAGATTCATGGGAGGAAGAGAGTGAAAGAGAAGAAAAATGAGAAAGAGAAGGATGAGATAAGAAACAAGATAGGGCAGCAAGCACATAATATCAAGTACATCCAACTCACATCACTAAACAAGTCTCAAAGATCATGCAAAACATCTCAAGTAAGCATGCAAAGGTAATCATGAAAGAATGCAAGCATACTTATATGAAATGTACAATTAAACACCAATGAACTTCATATCAAGAAGAAATGAGAAAAATAAGATGAAAATGAAAGCAAGTTAGAACCAGGATCATACCATCATCAACAACTCTCATGTGCAAAAGAAGATCAAAACATGAAACAATATGCACCAAAGAAAATCCACAATAGGAAACTCAAAGTCCAAACACTTAGCACATGCCAAACATGATTCATAAATTGCAAAAATAAGTCTCAAAGGACCTTAACCAGGGGTAAACATCATATCAAATGCACATACAAAGAATCAAGAAGAAACTCAAGCAAATAGGCATGGCAAGTCAACTTGTGTAAAGAGATGTCAAGATATAATCATGCATAAGTCATTTAAGCACAAATAAACAAACATACACCAAATGATGCTCAAAAATTGTGAGATTAAAACTCAAATGACCTAAGTCAGAAGTCAATTACATGTCAAAAGATCTCACAAAAATTCACAAGTTAAGCATCTCAAACAAATGAGCAAAGATCACATAAGAAACATGACTCGATATGCAAAAGAGAGGGACTAAAATGCAATATGAAATGATTTTAAAAATATGAGAAAAATGTTTTTAAGGACCTCAAGTTGTCCTCTGAAAAATACAAAAAGAATGAGATGCAAATCATGTACCAATGATGAGAACAAAAATCCACAGGGCAATGTGTGCACAATTGAAGTAATTCACAAAAATAATCAACAAACAATTAATTCAGAGACACAAAATAAAATAAATATGGAAAGTAAAATTTGTCAAAATTTTATTAAATGCCAAAGATGATCCATGATATTTTTTGGTAATTTTTTATGCATAAAACTATTTTTAAAAATTAAAAAGCAAAATGAAACAATTAAATGAAAATAAAAAGAAAATAATACAGCCAGGGGGTGCAACAAGCAACAATTCACGTTTAAAAAATGGAATGGGCTCAAGGAGGGGGTGCAGATAGCCAGACCAACCCATTTAAATAATCAGTGCATACCAAACAAAAAACAGAGACCCAGTCAACTCACACCAGCCACAAGATTAATCCAACGCATGATATCAAGTCAACAAACCACACAGTAATCAAGATGAAAGGCCAGGATTAAGGGACACATGATATCAACATACACGCGCGCATATCAAATCATCAGAAATTGAAATAAGAACACGTGAAGGGCACATGATATTTTTAATCTGTTGGCACATCACAAACCATCAGATTAATCCAACGTACACAAATACATCATCAAATCAAAGATTAAGCAAAGTGTGTGGCACATGATAGCTATGATATAGTAGCACACACACACATTAAATAAAACACAAGAAAATTAAATGAAGTGGCAAGATCTGAACCATCAGATCAACACCACGAACGACCAGGATTACGTCTTCTTCCTTCAAACCTCAGACGACCTGCAAAGCAAACCAGGTGCCGGAACCCTAGCTCCGGTCACCTTCTCCGGCTAGCACAACCTCAAAATTTTCCAGAAATCAAACATGAGTACACTATCTTGACCAGAATTTAACAAGGATTCCATATATCATATTCATTTCATCAAATAGTCAACACACATGCCAAATCGAAGAGAATAAGTTTAGATCCAAAACTTTCAAACTCAAAATACACACATGTTACACGTCCAAACCCAAAACAAAATATATCAGCATGCTCAGTACACATCACAGATCATTATGCACACAATAAAATCAAGTTCTATAATAGTGAAAAGTAAGTTTACCTGAAAGTTGCAGAGCTCGAATTACACCAAGAACTCCTTCCAAAAGCTGCAGATCTTCCTCTTTTGAGCTCTATTTGCAAAATAAATGCAAATAGAGGCTTGAAATGGACTGGATCTAGGATTTTGAAAGTGAACGAACTTGAGATGCACTTGCTGAAAACCTTGCTCTCAGCTCAAAACAATGGTAGATTCTTACTCTACCAAGTGTGTAGGTCACAAATATGAAAAAAAATTCTTCAGAAACCCTTGTAATGAATGAGTTTCGAAGAGAGAAAGTTTGGGTGAAAAAAATGAGATTCTGGGCAAGAATGAGTGCATGAGGGTGAAATGAGAGTGTGATCCTCTTTATATAGACTTGGTTAACATTCTGAGCATGATTAGGGTTTTGTTAATCCCTTGATTAAAGCCATCCAAGGTGATTTACAAAAATGGAAGTTGTCATGCACGTCTTAATCCACATGCGCATGGGTCATGAAATCAACATGATTCACTCACATTTCACTTGCTGGTCACAATGGAATTGAAATTGGGCCTTGTGGTGACTTGATTCATGAGATTTGATCCATCTTGTAAAAATGCATTTTGTGAAATAAGTGAGAAACATGGCACATATCCACTTGATTCAAGCGTCAAAAATGATCCTCATGGAGTGTACTTGGATGTTGTAATGTGACTTGAAGCTATAGAATCAATTACAAGTCATTTTGAACCAAAATGCAAAAGGTGGAAAAATGGAACCATGAGAAAACCTCTAAAAACACCTTGCCTTCTTTTGATCATAACTTGAGAACCACAAATGGTATGGAGACAATCTAGTACTTTTTGGAAATGGGAGAGAAAGATCTTCAACTTTCATGTTTGAGGAAAATTCATTTAAATCTTATTTGATGATGAAAAGTCAAGTTGAATGTGGTGGAAAAACTGCCAAAAATGGAAAGTTTCAAATTATAGGTCATTTCCATATTTAGTAACTTTTGTACAAACTCTTGATTCTTGATGAATGGTAGGAATCCTAGCCTTTGAGGACCATATGAGGACATAAGACCTTAAAAATCATGAAGAGGACCTCAAAATTCCATGGTTGACTTTCCTCCTTACAGTTGACTTTTGCTTACTTCACAAGTAACTGATCCACTGAACATCTTCCACAATGAACCACTAGCCAAGCCTTCCTCTATGAGCACTTGTGAACATATGAAACCCATGAGAGCATGCTTGAATCCACAAAGTTCAACAAGAAGCCCTTTTGAAACCAAAACCCTAATTTGGTCCCTCTGGTTAGGAGGGAAAGATTCACTTGAAATCCTTTGCCATTCTTGACCTTATGAAGATATGATGAACTCCTCAAACCACCTTGAGGCTTGACACTCCTTTGAGATGAACCAAGTACCTTGATCCCATGCTAAGAACCAATGCTATGCACAAATTCTAATGCATGAAATGCAAAGAAACATAAGCCAATTAGCTAAAAGTAAGAGGGCAAATTTTGGGGTGTTACAGCTGCCCCTATTCAAACTCCTTGGATCCGAGGATGTGGAAGCAACGACTTTCAGACAACCGGGATACAAGGGGATTGAATACCAAAAAAAACCCGGAAATTTGCAACCTAGGGGGGTAGTGAAAATAGAATGAAAACGAGAACGGCCGAAGGCGAACTCGGAAGGATAAACGAGTACTGCCGAAAGCGGACTCAAAAAGGATAAATGAGTACGACCGAAAGCGGACTCGAAAAGGATAAACGAGTACGACCAAAAGCGGACTCGAAAAGGATAAACGAGTACGACCGAAAGCAAACTTGAAAAGAAATACCGGCCAAAAATGCTCTTCCAACAACAAACGAGTACGACCGAAAGCAGACTCAAGAAGAATAAACGAGTACGACCGAAAGCGGACTTGAAAAGGATAAACGAGTAAGAACGAAAGCAGACTCGAAAAGAAAGACCGGCCGAAAACGCTCTTCCAATAACAAACGAGTACGACCGAAAGCAGACTCAAGAAGAATAAACGAGTACGACCGAAAGCGGACTCGAAAAGGATAAACGAGTACGACCGAAAGCGGACTTGAAAAGAATAAACGAGTACGACCAAAAGTAGATTCGAAAAGGATAAACGAGTACGACCGAAAGCGAACTCAAAAAGAAAGACCGGCCGAAAATGCTCTTCCAACAACAAACGAGTACGACCGAAAGCGGACTCGAGAAGAATAAACGAGTATGACCGAAAACGGACTCGAGAAGAAAGACAGGCCAAAAACGCCCTTTCAACAACGGTTATACCATATAGGATAACTCTACTGGGGATAACGAAATAACAAAGAGTGCGAGGACGACCGAAAGCGAACTCGAAAAGAAAGACCCAGCTGAAGATGAACTTTCTAACCCAAGATAAGTTGAATCAAAGGATCTACAAAGATAACTCACTGGCGAATAGAGAAATATAAATAGACAACTCTGTGGGGGAGTGTTGGATGGACCAACAAGAAGGACGAATCCATTGGTTGCGGTGCGATGCTTGAACAAAATCTCCTGACCCATGTCACTTTCTGCTAGGGAAAGGAACTCGTAAGGTAATCAAACCTGGCTTATGCTTCGAATGCATATATTTGAATTTTTCTATGGCATAATGCTCCATACGAAATGGAAATGCTACGCGTTTGGGAGGATTCCATGCAAGAATGCTTATGCAATGCAAAAGAGGTGCCTCAGCAAAATAAATGTTGAAGGCGAAGGCAAACTCCACTGGGGACGACAACATAAATTGTCCTCCGAAATAAGAGACCCTGCTGAGAAAGACTTCACTCTGCTGAGGAAGACATTGATCACAAATTCTGCTGGAGATGAAAGCTCCGAGAGAAAACCCACTCTGTTGGGGCTGGCTATGAACGAATATTGAAAATGGAACCCAAAGAGAGATTCTCTCCGCTGAGAATTACCAACTGACTTCTACCTGGATCTGAAAGGATGCTAATAAAAATTAGACTTAAGACCTGCTGGGGATAACTGTTTGAATAAACCACTGCGAGGATCACCGCCAAACTCTTCCTGGGGAGACAAGTCAATAATTTTGAACCTGCTCTTACCTTTACCCTGTCGGGGAATATTAGTACTTTTACCCTGTTGGGGAATACTGGCCATGATCAGCAAACCTGCTTGGGGAACAGTAGATGCTGACATCCACCCTGCTAGCGGATAACATCGAGCTTACCCATCCGGAGGGGATTAACTCATGCCGTGGCTAGTCAGAAAAACATTTGTTGACTAGCCGAGTGCTTAGATCCTGTGGGGAAAATAACTCCTTTGTCCCAAGAAGATATTCTGTAAGTCTCTTGCTTGGGAAACAACAACCTACTGAGGAGGATGGACTTTCCAATGTCAAGGAGAGTAGCTCTACTGGGGAAGGACAAACCCGTTACCCTGCAAACAAAATCCACAGAAAGTTCTATGCAAAATAGATACTTCAATTACCATTACAATGACCGTCGCCCTAGCAATTTCCCCTGTTTTCCAATATGCTTCGCAAAGCTCAACATTTTAACATGTAATGTTTATCAAAGATATCGGACATTTTCACAAACAAAACAGGTAAAACAATAAACAAAAGCTCTTTGACTGAAATGCACACTTTATTCAATGATCAGCCTGTAAATAGGCATTTACATTTAGAAGCAATTCCTGGAAAGAGGTAATTGCGCAAAAAGCAAAAGAAAATACACATGTCGGCAATGTGGGAATAGACATCCACCATGACTCGACTCAGCTATAACCCATATGACTTGTTTATCCGCAGATACTTTGGCTTTTGAAGATGACTGACTGGACTGATTCCTTTCCTTCGAATTTTCCAAGTGTGAATAGCAATCATAGATCGAACGCGGATCGTAGTCTTTGCTTTTAAATCCCTAACTTTTGCCTGGATCGCCCTTTTCGAGTTTTCAATCCACCGGGATACCCATTTTTGCCAAAGTTGCCTTTTCAGGTTTTCAACCTTGCGGGTTTATTTCTTTTTTCCTTTTATCCCTAATTTTTTCCCGAACCTTTTCTTTTTATGGTTCACCAGGATGCCCCATTTTTTCCTGAACCTTCTTTTTGTGTTCAGCGGGTCTTTTTTATGAAAAGTATTTTTTGACCACGTCCGCGTTCACAGGGGACGTAAAATCTTTGCCGTCCATAGTTGAGAGTAATAAGGCTCCACCAGAGAAAACTTGTCTTACTGCATATGGCCCTTCGTAATTCGGAGTCCACTTGCCCCTGTGATCTGTTTGAGGAGGAGTGATCCTTTTCAGAACTAATTCACCAGTTTGGAAACACTGAGGACGCACTTTCTGATCAAATTCTTTTTTCATCCTGCTCTGATACAACCGTCCATGCGTAATGGCTTTCAATCTCTTCTCTTCAATGAGGTTCAGTTCATTCAGCCGGGAACGCACCCACTCAACTTCATCAAGCTTCACGTCTGTCAGAATTCTCAAAGAAGGAATCTCAACTTCTAATGGCAGAACTGCTTCCATACCATACACCAGTGAGAAAGGGGTTGCCCCTGTTGATGTGCGTACCAAAGTACGATATACGTGCAAAGCGTAAGGCAACATCTCATTCCAGTTTTTGTATGTCACTACTATCTTCTGCACAATCTTCTTAATATTCTTATTTGCCGCTTCAACAGCCCCATTCATCTTCGGACGATAGGGAGAAGAATTGTGATGTTCGATTTTAAAGCTCTAACATAGCTCCTTCATCATCTTGTTATTTAGATTTGAACCATTATCAGTAATGATTCTCTCCGGGACTCCATATCGGCAGATGATGTCCTTCTTAATAAACCGGGCTACCACTTGTCTGGTGACGTTGGCATACGATGCTGTTTCTACCCACTTCGTGAAATAATCAATAGCCACCAGGATAAAACGATGTCCATTCAACGCAGTCGGCTCGATCTTCCCAATCATGTCAATGCCCCACATGGTAAAAGGCCAAGGTGACGACAAAACATTCAGAGGAGTAGGCGGTACGTGCACCTTATCAGCATAAATCTGGCATTTATGACATTTCCGGGCGTATTTAAAACAATCAGACTCCATAGTCATCCAATAATACCCCGCTCTCAACAATTTTCTTGCCATAGCATGCCCATTGGCATGAGTACCAAAGGAAGCTTCGTGAACTTCTTCCATTAACAGGCCTGCCTCGTGTTCATCAACACAACATAGCAAGACCATGTCAAAGTTTCTCTTGTATAACACATCGTCTTTGTTCAAAAAGAAGTTTCCTGATAACCTCCTCAATGTCTTCTTATCCTTGGAAGATGCCCCAGCTGGGTATTCCTGACTCTTCAAAAAGACTTTGATATCATGATACCAAGGCTTGCCATCTGATACACCTTCAACCGCAAATACAAAAGCAGGTCTGTCCAAGCGCATGATTTTGATTGAAGGAGTTTCATTCCAACGATTCACTTGATACATTGATGACAACGTTGCCAACGCATCAGCCATCTGATTCTCTATTCGGGGAATGTGATGGAAGTTCACTCTGTCAAAGAAAGGTAACAACCTTCAGGCATAGTTGTTATATGGAACAAGATTCGCTTGACGAGTCTCCCATTCACCTGTAATCTGATTAACCACCAACGCAGAATCACCATAAACATCGAGGTTCTTGATTCTTAAATCAATTGCTTCTTCTAACCCCATGATGCATGCTTCATACTCTGCCTCATTGTTGGTGCATACGAATGCCAATCGGGCAGTGAAGGGTATATGAGAACCCTTTGGAGTCGTAATGACTGCCCCGATTCCGTTACCATATGAATTTACAGCCCTATCAAAGACCAACTTCCATTGAGATCCAATCTCAGGCCCTTCATCAGGCAAAGGCTCTTCACAATCCTTCATCTTCAGATACATGATATGCTCATCCGGAAATTCAAACTTCATCGGTTGATAATCCTCAATTGGCTGTTCGGCAAGATATTCTGACAAAACACTTCCCTTAATGGCCTTTTGGGAAACATACTGAATATCATATTCTGTCAGAACCATCTGCCAACGGGCTATTCTACCAGAAAGTGCTTGCTTTTCAAACACATACTTGATTGGATCCATCTTTGAAATCAAAAGGGTTGTTTGGTTTAACATATACTGCCTCAAACGCTTAGCTGCCCAAGCGAGTGCACAACATGTTTTCTCCAGCATCGAGTACCTCGACTCACAATCAGTAAACTTTTTACTCAAGTAGTAGATGGCGTGCTCCTTTCTACCTGACTCATCTTGTTGACCGAGCACACAACACATTGAATTCTCAAGAACCATGAGATACATAATCAAAGGCCTTCCTGGCACTGGCGGTATAAGGACCGGAGGTTCCTGCAAGTATTCTTTTATCTTTTCAAACGCCTTTTGACAATTTTCATTCCACCTGACCGCTTGATCTTTTCTTAGCAACTTGAAGATTGGTTCACACGTGGCTGTGAGATGAGAGATGAACCTGGCAATGTAGTTTAATCTCCCCAAGAAACCACAAACCTCTTTTTCTGTTTTCGGCACAGGAATTTCTTGTATGGCTTTTACCTTTGCAGGATCAACCTCGATACCTTTTTCACTAACAATAAACCCCAGCAATTTTCCTGATCTCACCCCGAAGGTGCATTTGTTTGGATTCAACCTCAGTCTGAATTTTCTCAATCTTTCAAATAGCTTCTGAAGATTCACCAGATGTTCTTCCTCCGTCTGTGACTTCGTAATCATGTCATCAACATAGACCTCGATTTCTTTATGAACCATATCATGAAAGAGAGTCACCATCGTCCGCTGATAGGTTGCCCCTGCAATTTTTCAATCCAAAGGGCATCACTTTGTAGCAAAAAGTTCCCCACGGTGTTATGAATGTTGTTTTCTCCATGTCCTCTAGGGCCATTTTGATTTGGTTATACCCAGAGATGCCATCCATGAAGGAGAACACCGAATACTGAGCAGTATTGTCAACTAACACGTCAATGTGAGGGAGCAGGAAATCGTCCTGATAGTTCCTGGATTGGCTGGAATTTTGGTAAAACAAAGTTTATTCAATGTTGATGTCAAGGTGCTGATGTTGTAACATTGAAGTCTTAACACTGGGCTGTGTTAAGTTGTTAAATGCTGAAGATGGATGTCTGATGTCACACAGGTGATGTTGTAACATCAGACCTGCAAAATTAATAACAGCAGGATATGTTATTAGGGCACGCGTATTAGCTGGAATTGTGGAGAGTGGTTAACTCATTGGATGAGAATATCTTGGGATAGATATTTTCTGTTACATAGGAGATTTGATTGCAGATCAGTTGGAGAATTAAAAGGTTGAAGATTTAAAAAGATTTTGGGGATAAAATCTGTTTTGAAGATTCAGTTTTAATTAACAAATCTGATCAAATATTGTGACAAGTCCAAGCCCAATTCAGGAGCTATATAAAGCGCACAAGACCAAAGGAAAGAGTACAGAAAACATTCAGAAGATCAAGAGCAGAAGGCTTAGTGTCTAGAGTTTGTTTAAAGTGCTTGTATTTACACTATTCTAGGGTTTGAATAGGTGTTAAGTTTCTGTCCTCTCTAAAGCTGTGAAGCAAAGAGAGTTGTTTGAATTGATCGAAACTGTGAAGTAAGATCAAGGGTGCTCAAAGTGGGTTCTTTGAGTGTTTGTAAGGGATTGAGTGGTGTTCTCATACCTAAGTGGTTTCTTAGGTAGGAAGTCATTAGTAGAGTATAAGTTTAGGAGATTGTCAACGGGTCGTTGAGTCTGTAAATTATATCTACAAGTAGTGAATTCCATCCCTGGCTTGGTATCCCCCAGAGTAGGTTGGTTGTAACCGAACTGGGTCAACAATTCTTGGTGTTATTTTACTGTTATTGCTGTCCATTGTGCAGAGTGTGTTGTTGTGACATCACACCTTAACATCACACGTCTGATACCAGAATTTCAATTGGTATCAGAGCAGGCATCCTGCCTATCTCTGGGTGAGATCTAGGGAAGTTACTTTCTGGTGTAAAGATGGACAAAGAAGTTGGAGGATTCGTCAACAGACCCCCCTATTTTGGATGGATCCAATTATGACTATTGGAAGCCAAGGATGACCACCTTCTTAAAATCCTTGGACAGTAGGGCTTGGAAGGCTGTTATTAAAGAATGGAAAGCTCCTGTCATGTGTGAGAAGGATGGTGCTGGCAAAGATAAAGAAGGCACCTCTAAGCCAAAGCCTGAAGAAGAGTGGACCAAGGAGGAAGATGAGCTTGCCCTTGGAAATTCCAAAGCTCTGAATGCCATCTTCAATGGAGTGGATAAGAACATCTTCAGGTTAATCAATACCTGTGAAGTTGCTAAAGAAGCATGGGATATCTTGCAGGCTACTCATGAAGGAACATCTAGAGTCAAGATGTCAAGACTTTAGATTTTAACATCAAAATTTGAAAGCCTGAAGATGAAGGAAGATGAGACTATTCATGATTTCCACATGAGTGTTCTTGAGCTGGCCAATGCATCTAGTGCTCTTGGAGAGAAGATGTCAGATGAAAAGCTTGTGAGGAAGATTCTTAGGTCCCTACCTAAGAAGTATAAGATGAAGGTTACTGCCATTGAAGAATCACAAGACATCAGCAAGATGAGAGTAGATGAGCTCATTGGATCTCTTCAGACTTTTGAACTTGGTTTAAATGAAGAAGAACTAGAAAAGAAGCCCAAGGGTATTGCTTTGGTCTTCACTCCTGCAGAAGATAAGGTTTTCAAAGATTCTCAGGAAGATTTGTCACAAGCCATTGCAATGTTGGGAAGGCAGTTCAACAAAGTGTTAAAAATATGGAACAATAACTACAAGCCAAGTGTCAAGAACAGTTCCTCTGACATCACTAATGCAAAAGAGAAAGATGAAGAAAAGACTGCTTAGGATAAAGGTGTTCTGTGCTGTGAATGTGAAGGGTATGGACATGTCAAGAAAGAATGTCCCACATTCTTGAAGAAGCAGAAGAGGGGCATGTCAGTTTCCTGGTCTGAATCTGATAGTGAAAGTGATGGTGAGTCAGCAAAGCATGCTAGAGCCTTAACAGGAACTGTTGTGTCTGATGATGGTAGTGATGAAGAAATAACTTATGAAGAGCTAGCTTCTACTTATCGAGAGCTGTGTTTGAAAAGTGCTGAGATTTGTCAAGAAAACAAGTATCATAAGCAACAGATTGCTCAGCTTGAAAATGAAAAAGCTGATCGGGAAAACGAAGTTATGCTAGTTAAGTCCCAACTGGATCAGATGACTAAATTCATTAGGATGATGAACAGTGGTACTGCTGATCTTGATAAAATTCTTCAGTTAGAGAAATCTGCTGGAGATAAATCAGGCATAGGATATGTGGCTAGCACTTCAGGAACAAAAAGGGAGATGTCTCAACCGTTGTCTCAACATCAACCTATGAAACAGGGACCTTTCCCAAAGAAGATTGTTTAGCCCCAAAATGCTGAGAAAAAGAATGGCCCTCATCAGAGGAAGATACAGCCCCAAGGAGCTAGTCAGTATATGCCTCCCCAATTTCACCAGAATATGCAAGCTGTCAAGTTCAAGCAGAACATATCTCAGCAGAGACATCAACATTAGGAAATATGGTATGGTTATGCTGTGACTTGTGGAAGAAGGAAATCTCATCACCATAGAAGACAGCCTAAGAGACAGCATCATCAACACAGCAGAAGACAATTCAACTATGGAATAAGGAGACAACAGTATGGGTGGCAGCCACTGAATGATCAAAGTGGGAGAATATTTAACCACTTTAGAAACGGCAGAGTCAGATGCTTCTACAGTGGCAGGATGGGTCATATGCAGTCCTCGTGCTTCAAGCTTCACGGATATCCCAAACAGCAAGAGGTTAGGCCTAAGGTGATGAAGAAATGGATACCCAAAGTTACCAGCTTGATAGCTCACACGTCCTTGAGGGTTTCTACCAAAGATGACTGGTATTTTGACAGTGGGTGTTCAAGACACATGACTGGAGTAAAGAATCTGCTTGTTGATGTGAAACCTCAGTCTTCTGGCTATGTTACATTTGGTGATGGGATCAAAGGAGAGATAAAGGGAATTGGAAGACTAAACTGTGACAGTACTCCCAAGCTGGAGAATGTTCTTCTTGTTAAAGGACTAGCAGCTAATTTGATTAGTATTAGTCAACTTTGTGATCAAGGATTCAAAGTAGACTTCACAAAGTCCGAATGTAATGTGAAAGATGACAAAGGAGAAGTCATTATGAAGGGAGCCAGATCTAAGGACAACTGTTATCTTTGGGTGCCGCAAAATTCAAATTCCTCCACGTGTATGCTTGCTAAAGAAGATGATGTCAAAATATGGCATCAGAAGTTGGGACATCTTCACCTTAAGGGAATGAAGAGAATTATCTCCTCAGAAGCAGTCAGAGGGATTCCCAAGCTTAGTATTGAGGAAGGAAAGGTGTGTGGAGACTGTCAAAAAGGAAAGCAGACAAAGATGTCTCATCCGAAGCTTCAACATGACACCACCTCCAAAGTATTGGAACTCCTTCATATGGATTTAATGGGACCTATGCAGGTTGAAAGTCTGGGTGGAAAGAAATATGCTTATGTAGTTGTGGATGACTACTCAAGATACACCTGGGTGAATTTCATCAAAGACAAATCTGAGGTGTTTGATGTCTTTAAAGAGCTCTGTCTTAAACTTCAAAGAGAAAAGGAGAGTAAGGTCATCAGAATTAGAAGTGATCATGGAAGAGAGTTTGAAAATAGTAAGTTTGAAGAATTTTGCTCGTCTGAAGGTATAAGTCATGAGTTTTCATCTCCTATCACCCCTCAGCAAAATGGAGTTGTTGAGAGGAAGAACAGAACTATACAAGAGTCGGCTAGAGCAATGATTCATGCCAAGAAACTACCTTATCACTTCTGGGCTGAAGCCATGAACACTGCCTGCTACATTCACAATAGAGTCACCCTAAGAAGAGGCACTTCATCCACTTTATATGAGCTATGGAAGGGAAGAAAACCTAATGTTAAGTACTTCCATGTGTTTGGTAGTAAATCTTACATTCTGACAGATAGAGAGCAGAGAAGGAAATTAGATTCCAAAAGCGATGAAGGGATATTTTTGGGGTACTCCATCAACAGCAGAGCTTATCGGGTCTTCAACTCCAGGACCAAAGTGATGATGGAGTCAATCAATGTTGTGATTGATGATGAAGAAAAGCACGAAGTTGAGGATGTCATAGAAGATGTTGGAACATTAACTGATGAGGTAGCTGTTGAAGTTGAAAGAAATCCCTCCCCAAGTACTGAGCCTGAGCAACCTCAGAAGGATCCTTCTATCAGGATTTAGAAGGATCATCCTAAGGAGCTGATCATAGGTGATCCAAATTCTGGAGTAAGAACTAGGTCCAGAGAAATCATAGCCAGCTCATGCTTCGTATCCAAAATTGAGCCAAAAAATGTCAAGGAAGCTCTGACAGATGAATTTTGGATAAATGTTATGCAAGAGGAACTGGAGTAGTTCAAGAGAAATGAAGTCTGGGAGCTTGTGCCCAGACCAGAAGGGGTGAATGTTATTGGAACAAAGTGGAACTACAAGAACAAGTCAGACGAGCTTGGAGTGGTTACAAGAAACAAAGCTAGACTTGTTGCACAAGGTTATACTCAAGTGGAGGGAATCGACTTTGATGAGACGTTTGCTCCAGTGGCAAGACTAGAATCCATCAGACTACTTTTGGGTATGGCTTGTAACCTAAGATTCAAGCTGTTCCAAATGGATGTGAAGAGTGCCTTTCTAAATGGCTATCTGAATGAAGAAGTATATGTGGATCAACCTAAAGGATTCACTGATCCAAACTTCCCCAATCATGTGTTCAAACTGAGGAAGGCACTGTATGGCTTAAAACAAGCTCCAAGGGCCTGGTATGAGCGGTTGACAGAATTCTTAGTAGCAAATGGGCATAGGAAAGGAGGCATTGACAAAACCTTGTTTGTCAAGGAAGAAGGAGGAAAATTAATGGTAGCTCAAATTTATGTGGATGACATTGTATTTGGGGGGATGTCAGATGCTATGGTAAAACAGTTTGTCCAACAGATGCAATCAGAATTTGAAATGAGTTTGGTTGGAGAACTTAGCTACTTCCTTGGGTTGCAAGTCAGACAAATGGAGGATTCTATCTTTATTTCTCAAAGCAAATATTCCAAGAGCATAGTAAAGAAGTTTGGCCTAGATAAAGCCAATCACAAAAGGACACCTGCTCCCACCCATTTGAAGCTATCCAAGGATGAGAATGGAGTGAGTGTGGATCATAGCTTGTACAGAAGTATGATTGGGAGTTTACTATATCTCACAGCAAGCAGACCTGATATTTCCTTTGTTGTTGGAGTGTGTGCTAGATATCAGTCTGATCCTAAGGTAAGTCACTTGAATCAGGTGAAGAGGATTCTGAAATATGTTAATGGCACAATTGACTATGGAATGTTATATAGCCGTGATTCTGGGACAGTCTTAAAAGGATACTGTGATGCTGATTGGGCTGGAAGTGCAGATGATAGAAAAATCACTTCAGGAGGATGTTTCTTTCTAGGGAACAATCTGATTTCCTGGTTCAGCAAGAAGCAGAATTGTGTATCTCTCTCAACTGCTGAAGCAGAGTATATAGCAGCAGGAAGTAGTTGCTCTCAGCTGGTATGGATGAAGCAGATGTTGAGTGAATACAATGTTAAACAAGATGTTATGACTTTGTACTGCGATAATCTGAGTGCAATTAATATATCTAAAAATCCTATACAGCACAGTAGGACAAAACACATAGACATAAGGCATCATTTCATAAGGGATCTGGTAGAAGAAAAAGTTGTTACCTTGGAACATGTAGCCACAGAGAACCAGCTGGCTGACATATTTACTAAAGCCTTGGATGCAAACCAATTTGAAAGGTTAAGAAGCAAATTGGGAATCTGCATTTATGAAGACTGAATCTGCTAGAGGGGTTGTGGGCAGTTGGGGTGATTCTGAAAATGTGTAGTAAACTGCCAGGAGAAGTTTGCCTAATTGTGGCTAAAAAGGGGGAGAAAATAGCCAAAATAGTCAAGAGTTTTATTGCCATATGCTGCTGATGTGATGCAGAGATTAAGGGGGAGATAGATGCTGCTAAAAGGTGTTTAGTTGAAAAGTGGTGATGCAGTTATTGAGGGGGAGTATTGAAGATATCATGACTTGTGAAGAGTGCAACCAAGCCGACATCTAGGGGGAGTAAATTGCTGCACATAATGAGCTACTGAACAGCTGTGATGCTGGTTCATGTTTTAGAGAGGGAGCACCAATTGGCTGCTGTCAATAATGAAGATGGTGCTGCAGCAGATCAAGTGATGAAGACTATGCAAAGTGTCAATCTGCTGCTAATAAGTTTCAAATTTCTGAATATTATTCCGCTGCTGAAAGCTCTGAAGGTGCAGAGTGCAGAAGTTGTTTGCAGAGTGCAGAGAGTGTTTTAGCCAAAATTAGCCAAAGGGGGAGATTGATAGTTCCTGGATTGGCTGGAATTTTGGTAAAACAAAGTTTATTCAATGTTGATGTCAAGGTGCTGATGTTGTAACATTGAAGTCTTAACACTGGGCTGTGTTAAGTTGTTAAATGCTGAAGATGGATGTCTGATGAGACACAGGTGATGTTGTAACATCAGACCTGCAGAATTAATAGCAGCAGGATATGTTATTAGGGCACGCGTATTAGCTGGAATTGTGGAGAGTGGTTAACTCATTGGATGAGAATATCTTGGGATAAATATTTTCTGTTACATGGGAGATTTGATTGCAGATCAGTTGGAGAATTAAAAGGTTGAAGATTTAAAAAGATTTTGGGGATAAAATCTGTTTTGAAGATTCAGTTTTAATTAACAAATCTGATCAAATATTGTGACAAGTCTAAGCCCAATTCAGGAGCTATATAAAGCGCATAAGACCAAAGGAAAAAGTACAGAAAACATTCAGAAGATCAAGAGCAGAAGGCTTAGTGTCTAGAGTTTGTTTAAAGTTCTTGTATTTACACTATTCTAGGGTTTGAATAGGTGTTAAGTTTCTGTCCTCTCTAAA
This sequence comes from Lathyrus tuberosus, assembly GCA_022829125.1. Classification (NCBI taxonomy): domain Eukaryota; kingdom Viridiplantae; phylum Streptophyta; class Magnoliopsida; order Fabales; family Fabaceae; genus Lathyrus; species Lathyrus tuberosus. Next base: position 1,569,217 of record JALAZF010000309.1, on the reverse strand, counting down.
GCTGTGAAGCAAAGAGAGTTGTTTGAATTGATCGAAACTGTGAAGTAAGATCAAGGGTGCTCAAAGTGGGTTCTTTGAGTGTTTGTAAGGGATTGAGTGGTGTTCTCATACCTAAGTGGTTTCTTAGGTAGGAAGTCATTAGTAGAGTATAAGTTTAGGAGATTGTCAATGGGTCGTTGAGTCTGTAAATTATATCTACAAGTAGTGAATTCCATCCCTGGCTTGGTATCCCCCAGAGTAGGTTGGTTGTAACCGAACTGGGTCAACAATTCTTGGTGTTATTTTACTGTTATTGCTGTCCATTGTGCAGAGTGTGTTGTTGTGACATCACACCTTAATATCACACGTCTGATACCAAAATTTCACGTCCTTTGGGCTTGCTCTGTTCAAATCCCTGTAATCAACACACATCTTGACCTTCCCATCCTTCTTAGGTACAGGCACGATGTTAGCAACCCATGGAGGATAATTCGTCCGGCAAGAAATCCGGCGTCCAACTGTTTCTGAACCTCTTCTTTGATTTTGACAGACATCTCCGGTTTAGTTCTTCTCAACTTTTGTTTGACCAGAGCACAACCTTCTTTAAGTGGTAGTCGGTGTACAACAATATCAGTATCGAGCCCAAGCATGTGTTGGTAAGACCAGGCGAAGATGTCCACATACTCTCGGAGCATTTCAATCAATCTTCCCTTGACACTGTCTTCCAATGCATCCCCTATCCTTACTTCCTTTCTGGCATCCTCGGTTCCCAGATTCACAATCTCAATTTCCTCCTGATGAGGTAGTATGACTTTCTCCTCTTGCTTTAACAATTTGGCCAACTCTTCAAGCAGTTCACAATCTTCGTCAGTCTCTTCTTCAGCCTGATAGATTGGATTGTCAAAGTCATGCCGAGCTATAGCTGAGTCATGATCGGTGTCATCTGAACAAAAAGACCTGCATGATTGATGAGGTATGTTTTATTATGTATGCAACAAAAGAAAAACATTGCCATTTTGATGTGGGTTTTTAATGCATAAAAATAAAACAGAAAGATAGAGATCAAAATATTTGAGTGTGAAAAGTCCTTTATTGATGATAAAGCAAAACATGCAACAGTTAAAAGCCCTACAAATAAAATCACTACGTCTTGGGCAGAACGCAGGATTAACATAATAGGAAAACAAAGCAATTACTTGAAGCTAGTCACTTGAATGACTTTTTCAGAAGATCAGTTGCACAGAATTTCTCCCGGGACGCAAGGGCGGATCTAGCTATCCATGTCACAATCACTATCCCCTTCTTCCTCAATGGAATTAAATCTGTCGAAGAAAACACCGGCACTGGTGAAACAGACTAGGCCATAGCACTTCGGAGGCTCTTCTTGACGCCTAGGTGGTTTGTACCCTAATCCATAAGTATCCCTCTTCTCCTGAACTTCAACCACTTGGCCCCACCTCTGTGAGCTACCAGCTTCAACCACAGCTTTGGCGTCTTTAAACGAAGACATAAAGATCTCAGGCTGATTTGCCCTTGCAGGCTGCTCTATAGCTTCAGACTGGACAACCTCTTCAGAAACCTTCACCTTCTAAAACCCCTGACGTAAAGTCTCATGGATTTCACCATCCACTTCTACGTACTTAAAAGTTGACAGCTGACTAATCATGATGTATTCTTCTCCGCACACTATCACTACGTGACCATCAACCATGTATTTTAGCTTTTGATGCAAAGTGGAGGTTACAACGCCTGCACCATGGATCCAAGGACGACCCAACAAACAGTTGTATGTTGGCTGAATATCCATTATATAAAATGTTGCATCAAATATTTCCGGCCCAACCTTGATCGGAAGCACAATCTCACCAAAAACAGATCTCTTCGAGCCATCAAAAGCTCGCACCACCAAGTCACTTGGTGTGCAAATTAATCCCCTGGTATCTAACTTCATTAATACTTTCTTTGGAAATACATTCAATGATGATCCAGTATCAACCAACACATGTGACATCAGTGAACCACGACACTCAATCGAAATATGAAGGGCATTGTTATGATTCCTCCCAGCGGGAGTCAAATCAAGATCTGTAAAGCCCAAACCATTGCCAGCGTTCACATGTGCTACAACCCATTCTAGCTGATTGACAGATATTTCTTGAGGAACATAAGCAGCGTTCAAAACTTTCAAAAGTGCATTTCTATGAGCTTCTGAACATAACAACAGAGATAGCATCATAATTCCAAGGGACGACTTGGGTACTTTCATACGGAATGGGTTTAGGACCTGAAATAACAACAGGCGCTGGTCTCGTTGGCCCTGATATTACAACTGTCTTAAAAGGAATAACAATAGTATCAACATCATCATTAACAACCTCTTTTTGCTGATCACAACGGTCGAATTACAGACATCATTCATCAATCAAACCCTGAATCCCAAACTTCAATAAACCACGACCATTAATCTGTACCATGCACTCTGGACAATTTTCATCATAGTCGGGATATACCCCACCTTTTAGCAGCCTGTCCTTTACCAACTTCAACGGTGTCTTCAACTCATCCACATTGATAACCAGGTTCAGAGACTCACACTCTTCTATCACAACATTAACCCCTGACCCACCATGGTCAGGCATCGGGTTCTTCACAACATTAGGTCCATAATTAGCAAAGCTGATAGCCTTTGAATCTACCAAGTCCTGGACTTTATGCTTAAAAGCTTTACAGTCCTCGAGATGATGCCCAGGTGCCCCAGAATGAAAATCACAATGGACGTTAGGATTGTACCCGGTAGGCGGATTACCAACAGGAGGAGCCAAAGTCCTCTTTTCAACTAACTTCAACTGAAGCAAATACTGAAACAATTGTGAATATGGTAGAGGTGGAGTATCAAAGTGTCTGTTCTGCTTAGGTGTGAATTGTTGTTGGCGTGGAGCGCGATTCTGTCGTTGAGGTGCTGCCAAAGGTGGGAGCGCTGCAGGAATAACCACTGAAGCGACCTGCTGGTTATGGTTTTGTTATTGTTTCCCCTTTCCCCTATAGGATGATACAACATTGGCCTCTCCTTTCTTCTTATAACCATCAAATGGCTTCTTTCCATGCCCGGAAGACGATCCATCACCACTAGAAACTTTTCCAGCCTTAATTCTAACCTCTACCTTCTGTCTGATCGCAATCACATCTGCAAACTTGCCTAGCGAACAAGGCAATAGCTTTTCATAATAGTGCTTAGGTAGTGTGTCCATAAACATATCCAACATCTCTTTTCCAGCATTGGTGGTTGTACCCTAGCCGCCAATTCATGCCACCTTTGCGCGTATTCTTTGAAACTTTCATCATTTTTCTGGGACATGCTCAACAGCTGAGTTCTGTTGGGAGCCATGTCTGTGTTGTACTGGTAATGCTTGATAAAAACTGCAGCTAGCTCTCTCCAAGTATGAACGTCTCTACTTTCCAGTGCCATGTACCACTCCAAAGACGCGCCGGACAGTCTGTCTTGGAAAAAGTGCATCATTAGCTTTTCGTCCTTGGCATGGGCAGCCATCTTCCTGGTATACGCCTTTACATCAGTTCTCGGGCAGGTATAACCATTATACTTCTCCAGTGTAGGAATCTGAATCTTGTGTGGAATGACAATATCAGGGACCAACCCTAGGTCATCCAAATCTATTCCCAGATCATCCTGCTTCACAACCCCTTTCAGTTGTGCCTCGATTAAACAGATCCTCTCATCACTGACCACAGGAAGACCAGCGTCCAAGCTTCTGACTAAAAAACATCATCCTATTGATCATCAAAACGATGACCATGGATAGCTCGAACAATGCTTCGTTCTCCAACCACTGAAGGAATCCCACCCTATCCACCAGCGCCAGGAATAGGAATGTTGATACCAGCACAACCTCCGCCCGGAGGAATAACACGATTAAGAAAACCACCATGTAAGATACCATTTTCATCAACCTACGACACCAAAGGCTGAACTAGAGTTCTGAACTCATTCTGACTCTACACCACGCCTTGCATCATCTCCATGAATTGATCGATGCGAGCTTGCATAGCTTTCATGTCTGCCTGAACTTTGTCCATCACTCTTCTTTGATTAAGCCTGGTAGAATACCGATGAGTTGGTTGATCAATCCTGACTGTCAAAAAGAGAGAGCATAAGAAAACCAAAGAATCCAAGACAACCTGCAATGTAAAATGAGATGATTATGCAAATGCAAACATGTATGAACATTATGAAGTCGATTTATCCCTTGATTCCAGTTTTAACAACAAAAGAGAACTGAATTCCTGATCATATAAAGAGAATAAGCATCTGTTACAACACAAGTCTGAATAAGCATAAACAAAGACCCCGACCAACAAGCCTGGCGGTGATCCCGGAAATACAAAGAAAATAACAACAAGGAAACTAAGGCATATCATCAAGACTCAGCCGCGCTAAAATTCCCCATTCGTCATTCTTTTTGCACCAATTCTGCACTTCCTTGAGAAGCTTCTTGGTATTAGGATGCTCTGGTCTCTGAATCAACTCCTGAATCAAAAGATCCCTCCTGTGCAAGATCCCTGTTAAATAACAACTATGCAATTCCCAATCATTTTCTCCAGAAGCTCCAACTGAACTTGGACCTTCGCTCCTGGCTCTTTTCACTTCGGCTTGGATCTTCATCTGTTCCATATCTGCCATGGTTTCCTTGAGCTTTTCCTCAACTGCTCTCCTTTCAAAGATCCCTGATAAAATCTCCTTATCCTTTTTCCAAAGCTCTGTCTTCAAACCTTCAATCTGTTGCAGATACTTGTCCTCTTTCAACCTATTGGCGGTAATTGCTGTATTCCGACGGTCACTGAACCTGTGAATTCTTGACATAGAATAAGCTAACTCTTTCTTTTTGGACGAAAGGACCTTGCTAACACTTTTCAACGCTTGAGCCACTTTCTCTCTGGTTGTGGCTTCTTTGGACAATTCTTTCTCCTTCACAGCCAAAAGTTCTGATTTCAACCTGGCAGCATGGATAGCTTCACCTTTTTCGTGCTTTAACTGACCAACCTCTTTGCCCAGCTCACGATTCTCCTCTCGGAGTTTCTCCTTCTCGGCCCATAATTTATCATACTTCTCTGCATCAACAGTCGTGGGAGCCTCGATCATCAAAGAATACAAAGGTGGTTCCACCGGGAAAGGAAGAAGCTCCTCTTCTACTCTTTTCTTAATCCACTCTTCATAGGAAGGAAAAGCCCGGTTATTACATTTCCCGAATGAAGTTTTTCCCTTCTTGGTCACCTGCTTCCAAGCATTCACAATATTCCTTACCATCTCTTGATCTCCAGTACCGTTGAAGAATAAGGACTCTGTGATATCTCGCTCTTCAGGTGGACCTCTCAAAGGATAACCAAACTGCCTGATAACAAGGGAAGGATTATAGTTAATTCCACCTTTTCTCCCTATCAAGGGTACATTAGGGAATTCTCCGCACTTGCAAATAATCTCCATCCCTAGCAAGTCATGGTTGAACTAAACAATGTTGTCAGGGGTCAAGCCCATTAACCTCTTTGACCATTTCAGAGAATCTCTCGTATCAACGAAAGCGCCAGCTTCGGGGAGATGACTCAAAAACCAAGTAGATAAGAGTGGTGCACAACAACTCACAGTCTTTCCACGCCTATATTTCATTCTTGTAGTGTGTCATACCCCAAATTTTGACCACTAAGATTTCCTATCATTGTGTAAATCATCATCACAATGTGGATGAACCATAATGCCTCATCAAATGCCTCAAGGGTTGTTGAGCATTCACTACAATCAAAATTAGGGTTTTAAGCCATCTCAGAGCCTTAAACAAAGGATCAATCAAGGAATGACATGATCTTCAACTTGTCTAGCCTCTCAAACATCCACAATGGATCAAAAGGACTCCCACTTCAAGGATTAAGCACAAGGTTGCTCCCTTCTAGGTGGATCAAGTCTCAAGATCGCCGGTATCACCAAATTAGGGTTTTGGTCGACCAGGGCCTCCAGATAAAAAATTTCATCTGGACACAAGCCAAAGATCCAAAACACAACCTAATGTACTCCATGGAACCTCATGGACCCATTCATCAAGTCAATTTTGCCTCAGGGGATGCATACATAAAAAATCAGGAATTAGGGTTTCTTGACCTAATTCACCCCTAAGTTGACTTTTGGGACAAATCATGAACCAAGACCTCAAGAGAGGGTTTGAGGGTCTCATGAGCTATATTGATCCATTTGTAACAATGGATTAATCCACGAAGCTTGAGCAACAAGTCTCAATTTCATCTGCACCACAATTAGGGTTTCGCGAGGAAAGTCAACTGTAACTTTGACTTTTGACCAGGACATGCTCCCAAACCCTAGGACATGCCTCAATATACCCTATGACACCCATGGAACATGTCCATCAAGTTTGATTTAGGTAAAGGACATGATTTCCTGAAGAATTGCACAGTTTGGAATTCATCTGATAAAAAGTCAACTGTGCACAAAAGTCAACTTTGACTTTTTGAGATTTTTCACCAAAATGGATTTTTAACCCTAAAATGATGTTAATGTATGATTTGAATCATCATTCATCAAGAAAAATCAAGAAAAGTGGGATAACTTGTAAAAGGGGTAACCATAAAAACTTAGAAAATTTTCTAAGTTAAAAATAAAGTGACAAGGGTACCAACTTTGAAGGATCATAACTCCTAAACCACAAAGCCATTTTTTCTCATCCAAAGATGGATTTGTAGCCCTCATTACCCTCTAAAAAAACTTCAACTAGACCTAAGTCCAATTCATTAATGATTTTGAGTTATGGAGTGGTCAAAATGGCTGAAAAGTGAAAATGTCACTTTTTCCAACACTTAGTGAAATTTTCACTAAGTCCAAATCTGTCTTCATTTTTTGCCAAATGTAGGGGGATGTTTCACTTGGATTCAAAAGAGATCAAAACCAAATATGTTCAAACAGTTGTTATATCATGTAAGGGCTTTCCAAAATGGCCAAGAACATTGCCAAATTCCATTTGAGTCATGAGATATGACATTGGAAAGTTGCCTTGCTGAAATCTGTCAAAGGCAAGGCAGAATTTGCAACTTTGCTCAATTTGCCAAAATCAGCCAAATTTAAATGCTCCTATCCACTTGGACACATCTGAGGATTGAATCTAAAGGGGACAATCACTGAGCCAAGCCTCAAAAGTCCATGGAACAAGAAATATCATGTTGAACCTAGAATGGCCAAAATAGGGACAAGACTCCAAATTTGGATTGAAGCATTCAATGGAAGCATCAAGGTGGCATGGACTGAGCCATTCTCATCTGAAATCAGTCAAGACTTATCCAAGACCAAGGGAACCACAGCTCTGTGCCCTAACCTCTAGTCAATGGCTAGAGGAGACTTGGATTTCCATTGGACAACATTGGCCAAACCTACTTAACAGCTGCCATTCACTATTCCTTGCAAAACAAACTTGCTCTACTATAAATAGAGCTCAATTGTGATCATTTTGAGTACACCAAAGCCATCTAACAGATGCTTTCCTCAAAATCTCTTTCTCTTGGCAAAAATGCCTTTCTTAGCAAGGTAGCTATCGGGTTTTGAGTTTGAGAGCTTTTCCAATCAAACCAATCACTCACACACCTCACATACATCATATAGAAGTGATCCAAACACTCACATAACATCTAGAACACTGATTTCACAAAATCACCAGCCAATTGCTCAAGTTCTTGACAGTTTTGCAGTTGAGGTGCCATCTTCAACTCCAAACCATTTCAATCCATTCCAAGCACTCAGACACATCACTTGGTACCTAGGGAAGCTATCCACATCATTGGAACCTAGTTGTAACACCTCCAACACAAATCACGATCACCAGCTGCAAGTGGTAAGCATGAGCTCTTCTAACTCTATGATCCATGCAATTTTGGCTGCACAATAATTTGGCCGTATGTTCATAATCATGCATTGAATGTTTTCCCTCAATTAATTGCATTGTTTGAATCGTGTATCAAAAATCCTAGCCTTCATGCAGAAATTAGGGTTCTTGAGGATTTTTCATGATTTCTTGTTATATGTTTAATTTAAATGAAATTAATGGACATAGACATGATCGTGAGGTTGAGACGAGCATAATGATATGTGGATTGCATGTTATAATCAAGTATTCAGGGAGATTGGATAGAAAATGCAAATCAGCCAAACCCAGAACACGCGCCTGTTCTTCAGCTGTTCTTGGCGCCATTTCTTTCAAATTCAAATATTTGAATTTTGTGATTTTATTTAATTGATTCAAAAATTAATTTCTCTCTGAGTTTTAATGATTTTGAGTTGATTCTTTTTTTAATAATTCACAAAAATGTTAAAATATTTTATTTTATCAAAAAATCCTAAAAATATTATTTATTTCATATAATTGATATTTTTGCAAAGAATTAATATTTTAATTGTTTCTAACATTTTAAGTATTTTTTCTACATTGATTTTGCAATTTTTAATGCTTTCTAATTATTTTATAGGTCAATACTTAATTTTTGAAGCATTAATCCAAAATCACAATTTATTTTTCATTTGTTAAACAATTTTGATCATTTTTAATTGAATTTTTATTCAATTAAATACATTTTTGAAAACAAATTAGGGTTTTTGGATTAATTCAACCCTCATAAATCATTTTCAAATCACTTTGGGCCTCTATTAGAGTGTAAGACCCAACCCACTTGTACAGAAATATTTTGGGCCTCATTCGTTGTATAAGTCCCTCTGTACATTTTCAAATAAACGGCACAATCATCGCCTTTTGAAAAATAACCTTGGGCCTCTCCTTGAGCTATAAGACCCATTCAAAAACACTTTGGGCCTCTAATAGAGTGTAAGACCCAATCCCCTTTTAACCAAAACATTTTGGGCCTCACTTATTGTATAAGTCCCTCCGCGTTAAAAGAAAACCTCGCGCGATCGTCGCCTTTTCAAAACAAACCTGGGCCTACCCTCGTGTTATAAGCCCCACTCTTTTTTTAAAACGTTTGGGCCTCTTGAGAGAGTGTAAGACCCAACCCCCTTGTACAGAAAACATCTTGGGCCTCAGCCACTTGTATAAGTCCCTCTGTACAAATTCAAACAGTGCGCTCACTGATAAAACCCTGGGCCTCTCCTTGAGCTGTAAGCCCCAAATCTTTCTTTTTCAAAGCACTTTCTCCTTTAATTTTGAATATATTGTTGTTCTTAATCTTTCTTTGTTGAACAACTAACCAAACAGCATGGAAGCTCTACAACCGAGTATGTTGTTATTGCTTTCATTTACCGCTTTCATATACATATAACTGTATTGTGGGGTTGTTTCACTGTAAGTCTTCTTTCATAAACTCATATCGATTGTGTAATAATAGTATAGATATTTAGATTTTCCCCGGCAACTACGTCTAGCACTAGGTAAAGCCGTTTCAATCACTCTTAAAAATAGTCTAAACTAGATCCCCATAGGATTACCAGACACAGTTTTCCCTCCTCTTGGGGTTAAACAATATGGAGATATGAAAGGCAGCATTCTCTGTGAACCCTTTCATAGACTGTCACTCATAGAAGTTGTCAAGAAACTCTATTCCCTAGAGATGATCTCTTCTCCGTGAATTGCATCTCTTGAGTTTCTTCCAAATTCTCGAACTTTCCTGAGTTTGATCTATTTTTGGTGAATAGCATTGCCTGGAATTTCTCGGGGTTTGGGGACCCACGGGCTTCTTAAAAGCACTTGTCAAGAGACTCTACTCCCCAGAGATGATCTTTTCTCCCGGAATGGCATCTCTTGAGTTTCTTCCAAATTCTCGAACTTTCCTGACTTGATCTATTCCTTGTGAATAGCTTGCCTTGAATTTCTCGGGGTTTGGGGACCCATCGGCTTCTTAAAAGCAACCGGCCTCCTCTTGGGCATCGTACAAGGACCCACCGGCTTCCTAAAAGCAACCTAGCATCCTCTTGGGCTTAGTACAAGGACCCTACGGCTTCTTAGAAGTATTCACAGCCTCCTCTTAGGCTTCGTATAATGATCTCTTCCTCCGGGAATGATAGCCTTCTCTTGGGCTTAGTACAAGGACCCGTCGGCTTCTTAAAAGTTTCCAGCCTCCTCTTGGGCTTCATACAAATTGTCCCGACGACCTCCTAGAGGTATAGGAACAGAACTTAGTCATCTGCATAGAACAGTACTTTCAAAGAGTCTACTACTGTTTCTCAAAGCATAATACAAAAGATGAAACTCTAGACTTGGACAGTCTAAACTTCCTTGAGTCTCAAAGACATTCTCAAGTGACCCCTTCGTTAAATAGGAAGGAAACCCGCAGACTCAGACAGTCTCAATACCCTTCGAATTTCTCGCTTCCTTAAAGGACAGGAATAACCCGGATCCTTGAATCAAATCCCTGAGTACAGTATTGCTCATATAAGAACTGATTTTCTCGTTAAAATCAGTGTACTGGACCTATCGCTTGACTGAAATAGTTACCATAGCCTCCTCTTAGGCTTTGTATAATGATCCTTCTCCAGTGAAGTTAGCCTCCTCTTGGGCTTTATACAATGATTCTCCCCCAGCGGAGTCAGACAACATTTAACCTCTCTCTCGGGCTTTGTACGAGACACATAAGAGACTCCCTCGTTGAGTCAATCACCCCTTTCGCCTCTATCTCGGGCTTTATACGAGATACAAAAAGGTTCTTATTGAGCCAAACAAACAACAACCTCCATCTCGGGCTTCATACGAGATACAAAAAAAACTCCCTTGTTGAGTCAAATAGCCTCCATCTCGGGCTTTATACGAGATACCCAAAAGATTCCATCGTTGAGTCAAAACCTTTTAGCCTCTCTCTCGGGCTTTGTACGAGACACATAATAGCCTCCTCTTAGGCTTTGTATAAGAAAACCACTGGTTAATCCAATTAACCTTTTAGCATCAAAGTTGTGCCTCGTTCACAGTACACGAACATCAACAACTCCTTCCTCTTCATCTAATCGCTGTAAGCGGCAAGCCTCTGGATCATCTACATCCATGCCACTGTCCCTCTTTTAACATGAGAAATTCCTAAGGAAAGATAGCATTGCTCTATACTGAGTTAAAGCCTTCTCCTTCAGGTTAAAACCCCCTATAAAGGAAATTATGGCATTACCGGATTCACAAATCCTGGTTAAAGTAATTCTCCTTTATAAAACAGTTGTGACATACAACCCCCTCTTTAGAGATGACAAATTCTCTCTAAAGTCGAGATCCTTCAACTTCACGTCTTGGGCTTTGAACAAGACACAAATAGACCTTTCAGCTTCACATCTTGGGCTTTGAACAAGATACAAATCACCTTTCGCTTCACGTCTTGGGCTTTGAACAAGACACCAAATACCATTTCCTTCCATAGAATAGGAGGAACTACGAACGCTCTGATTTCCCTGTTTCGGTAAACGGGAATACGTAGGCATAAGATCGAAAGAAAAGATCTTAGTGAGCACACTAAACAAAAAACCCAAATCCCATATCTCCATCAATCAAAAACAGTAATTCAAAAACATCCGTCCTAACATCCTAATCCTTGTTCCCCGCCAGAAACCTTCTGTCAAGATAAAAAGAAAGAAAACCGTATTGGCGAAAATACAAATAACCAGTACAAAGGCCCCCCCACATTGATAGCATCCGTAACCTAACAGACCGCTGTTTAAACTCAGTATGCAAAGCAGGGTTAATTGGAGACATCTATTTCCCTTCCTTCATCAGCTCACAATAGGATAAAAAATGAATCGACCTGTAGTTAAAGCTCAACCGTAGAGAGCGACCAGCGCTTAAGAACCGCGTCCAAAATCGCTCGCTACAGAAAAATGGTACCCACCGTGGGGCTTTCGTCTCTGTTTTTTCTTCCTTTTTACTTCTTGTGTGAAAACCACAGATTGGGGCTTCCGCCGGGGAACCCATTTTCTGTCAGGAACTTAGGATTCATAGCTTTAAAGGTCTAGGATGTTTAGGACAAATATATATACTGTTTTTCCTAATTGCTATACATGTTTATTTTTCTGCTAATGGGAATGCGGGTGATGTGACGCCCTCAAACTATACCCCCAATTAACATGCAATTAAAGCACTAAAAGAAACTTCAAAATTTCGTCAGAGTACATTTGAATTCGCGGCATAGAAAGGGAGGAATCACATCAACTGTAACAAAACATAGCATACAACACCTGCCCATAAAGATATGCAACTGTGGGGTAGCAATCAACAGAGGAAACTTAGTTCCTTACACCCACTTTTCAGAAATTAGAATTAAAGCGGAAAATCTAAAATCTGAACAACATATATACATATATACATATAAACATATAAACATGTCTATCATACATCCAGTTATACATATACAACCACAATATATCATCAGATATACAAAATAATCGCAAACGGCCACCCTAGCTACCCGGAGTCACATATCAGAGCCGACCGACAAAAGAATGAAGACGCAAAGCTTCACAAAAAGAATACCTCCAGCAACTCTAATCTGCAACGCCTCATAGAGTGTTATAAAACAGCAGAAGGGTGAGAAAAACAACCATAATATAATTGCATAAAATTATATATTAACACCAGGGATGCACAAATAACATCTTCTCACCGCAAATGCACCACAAGCAGATATAACACAATACAATACAATTCTCACGTATGAAATACCACTGCACATCAATCATTCACAATATAATTACACATATTCCATCACATTATTCACACACACAATTAACATGCACAGTTAATCCATGATTATGCAAATGCACAGAGACCGACACAACGACTCTATGCACATGCCATGCGGTACCGACTTCCATTGTTTCTCATGTCTCATCGTCAGTTCACTCAGGAACTATTGGAACCATCGCTCGTTACTGAGAATCTCAAGTAACTCCCCGTCGGGCCTACGATGTTCACCCGTCGCTTTAAGTCCTCAGGCAACGCCTCATATTTTCGAGGCACACGACGTTAAGGATTGCTTTAAGTCTCCAAAGGAGCCCACAATCGTCTATACTTATCGCTTTAAGTCCTCAGGCAACGCCTCGTATTTTTGAGGCACACGATGGTATAGTGGATTCCCTCAAGAATCAAATCGTCACTCAGGACGTTCAATGTAACGCCCCGTTTTGCCAATTTTGTTTATTGAGTCGTTTTGATTATTTTATTATTATTTTATTGTATTTTCGACTTTTATGTGAAAATATGTTATTTTTCGGCGGGAATATATTTTATCGCGTTTTGGGATCGTTTGCGAGAAATTTGAGTGTAGGGGTATTTTGGGCATTTGGGTGTATTTTGATTAAGTTAGAATAAATAGAAAGTATAGAAAGAAAAAGAAAGAAAAACCAGAAAAATAGAGAAGAAGAAAAGAGAAGAGAAAGAAGAAAAGAGGGAAAAAACTTGTGAAGGAAGAAATCAATCTCCCGACTTTCTAGAACGCGAATTTATCGGGTAAGGGTGCGAAACTCGATTATACTATGATTGTGTATGATTATGTATGTTTTGTATGGATGTTTTGGTTGGTTTTTCCATATGTTTCCGTTTATGCCGTATTTGACGAAATCGATAGAAACCAATGTTTTTACGGTCGAAAAGTCATATAAATACATGTGTTGGTTGGTTATATGTATGTGAGCTGCTGTTTAAAGTTTCATGAAGTTCAGTTATGTTTTGGTTAGTTTTCGTTATGTTTCCGTTGTTTTGTCCGTTTAGGTCGAATTGTAAGAAATCGATAGAAACCGATGTTTTCACGGTTAGAATTCAAAATAAATTACGTAGTTGTATCGAGCAAGGTTAGGTCGTCGTATAGCGTGCTTTTTATTCGATTTGGTGATGTTTGAAAAATCTGGTTTTTGAAAGGTTGAAATTTAATCGAAAAATCGAACGTCGTAGAAATTTCGTTTATGTGTTCTAAATTGTTCTTATGCATTTGGTGGTTGGGCGTATATGTTTGTTTCGGTGAAAATGTTCGATTTAGTCGAGTTTCCGGGCATTTTGGAAAAGGGACAGCAATGGTGTATTTTGAGAAATTCTGGTTTTTAAGGAAAAACAGAGCATGAATCGATGCATAACAGCTATGTATCGATACGAAATGGTTTATGTATCGATACATAACCCCTATGCATCGATACATACTGTGAAAATTGGGAAAAACAGCATTTTCACTACAGCATGTGTCGACACATGCGTGCTATGTATCGATACATGAGGTCTTTTTGTATCGATACATAAAGCCTATGTATCGATACATACTGTGCTGAACCATAAAATTCTGGTTTGTCGGGAAACTTCGGAAATTCATATCTCTTGAACCGTAAGTCGGTTTTGGTCCCCGTTCGAAGCGTTGGGAAGCTAACGAGATGTTCTTTCTAGGAAAAATAGTTTTGAGGTCTGAATCTAGTCCAATTGGTACAGTATTTTCGAATCGTATCAGTGTCGGGCGTACGGTTTATGTTTTTGCGTTATTTTGAAATATTCATATCTTCTTCGTTGTTTATCCGATTTAAGTGTTCTTTATATGCATGTGAAGCTAAAAATACGTTCTATGATTTGGTGAAGAAATATATTATTTTTAGCCGACTTTTGGCCGACTTTACCGATTAATCGTGAATAGTTGTTTTTGATGAGATGTTGTGATGATGATTTGTGGCCGAAAGGCAAGAAAATGCTATGTGGGATATTTGATGATATATGCATGATTGTTGATGTGTGTGAGCATGCAATGTGAAAGTCATGAGTCGTTGTATGCCAAGCATCATATTGTGCATTGTTGAAACGTCCTGAGTGACGATTTGATTCTTGAGGGAATCCACTATACCATCGTGTGCCTCAAAAATACGAGGCGTTGCCTGAGGACTTAAAGCGATAAGTATAGACGATTGTGGGCTCCTTTGGAGACTTAAAGCAATCCTTAACGTCGTGTGCCTCGAAAATATGAGGCGTTGCCTGAGGACTTAAAGCGACGGGTGAACATCGTAGGCCCGACGGGGAGTTACTTGAGATTCTCAGTAACGAGCGATGGTTCCAATAGTTCCTGAGTGAACTGATGATGAGACAAGAGACATTGGAAGTTGGTACCCGCATGGCATGTGCATAGAGTCGTTGTGTCGGTCTATGTGCATTGCATAAAGCATGAATTAATTGCGTGTGAAATTGTGAGTGTGATTGATGATTGTATGGTATATGTGTGGTGTGTAATGGTATTCGATGCTTGAGAATTGTGCGGTATTATGTTATATGTGGTTGTGGTGAGAATGTGTTACTTGTACACTTTTGTGTTTATATATAATTTTATTCAATTATATTATGGTTGTTTTTCTCACCCTTCTGCTGTTTTATAACGCTCTATGAGGCGTTGCAGATTAGAGCTGCTGGAGGTATTTCTTTTGTGAAGCGTTGCGTCTTCATTATTTTGGTCGGTCGGCTCTGATATGTGACTCTGGGTAGTTAGGGTGGCCGCGTGCTATTATTTTGTATATCTGATGTTATATTTTGGTTGTACATATGCTACCTGATGTATGACAAACTGTTTATATGTATATATGTATATGTGTTATTCAGATTTTAGATCTTTCCGCTTTAATTCTAATTTCTGAAAAGTGGGTATTAGGAACGAAGTTTCCTCAGTATGATTGCTACCCCACAGTTGCATATCATTATGGGTAGGTGTTGCATGTTATGTGTATGATTTGGTTACTTTGATGTGATTCTCCCTTTCTATGCCATGATAATTCAATTATACTCTGATCAATTTTCGAATTTTCTTTTACCGCCTTAATTGCGTGTTTTGGGGTATAGATCGGGGGCGTCACATTAAGTGGTATCAGAGCCAGTCCGTGTCAGTTGTGTTTGTTGTGTCAGTTGGGTCTGTTGAGTCTGGCATATTGGGCGAGTTGTGTTGAGCAAGTGGTTGTTTAACCATAGTTTCTGTATTTGGACGAACAGAATATGGCTGGTCGTAATGATGCTGCTTTGGCTGCTGCGATGGAGGCAATGGCACGAGCTGTGCAGGGTGCACCGAATGCGGCAGGAAATGATGAGTTTAGAAAGAATAAGCCGCCGGTCTTTAAAGGGAAACATGATCCGGATGGTGCGCAGTTGTGGTTGAAAGAGATTGAGAGGATTTTCAGGGTAATGGATTGTGACGAGGAGGATAAGGTGAGGTTGGGCACTCATATGTTACATGAAGAGGCTGACGACTGGTGGATCAGTACTCGTCAAGTGTTGGAAGCTGAGGAGGAGGAAGAAGAGATTACTTGGGAAGTGTTTAGCCGAGAGTTTCTAAGGAAGTATTTTCCGGAGGATGTCCGAGGAAAGAAGGAGATTGAGTTTTTGGAACTAAAACAAGGTAATTTATCTGTTGTTGAGTATACTGCTAAGTTTGTGGAACTTGTCCAGTTTTATCCTCACTATGTGGAAGCGACTGCTGAATTTTCTAAGTGTGTAAAGTATGAAAGTGGGTTGCGTCCTGAGATAAAGCAGGCGATTGGTTATCAGAGGATTCGCAGGTTTGCTGATTTGGTTGAATGCTGTAGGATTTATGATGAGGACAGTAAGGCTCGTTCTGCTCATTATAAAAGCGTGAGTGACAGAAAAGGGAAACAAAAGTTCCGTGGTGGACCGTATGTGTCACCGGCTGATAAAGGTAAACAAAGGGGTTCTTTTGATCGTAGGTCAGGTGGAGGAGGAATGTCTAATTCTCCTAGGTGTTTTAAATGTGGTGAATTGGGTCATCGCCAGCATGAGTGTAGGAGGAATGTGATTAAGTGTTCTAATTGTGGTGGTATCGGACATGTCTTAGCTGATTGTAAAAGGAAGAATGTCGTGAAGTGTTACAATTATGGAGAACCTGGTCACATTAGTTCGAAGTGTCCTAATCCGAAGAAGGCTCAGACTAGTGGGAAAGTGTTTTCGTTGGCGGGAACTCAGACTTCAAAGGCAGATCGTCTGATAAGAGGTACTTGCTTTATTAATAATATGCCTTTAATTGCTATTATTGATACTGGAGCGACTCATTCGTTTGTTTCGTCTGAGTGCGCGAAGAGTTTGAATCTTGTGTTGTCCGTAATGGATTTTGAGATGGTTATCGATACTCCAGCGATGGGGTCAGTAACTACTTCTTTGGTGTGTCTAAGTTGTCCTTTGGCCATTTATGGCAAAGACTTTGTGATGGATTTAGTGTGTTTACCGTTGGAAGGATTAGATGTGGTGTTGGGAATGAACTGGTTGCAATTTAATCGGGTGCACATTGATTGTTATCATAAGCTTGTAAGGTTTCCTTCTCTTGAGGAAGATGAAGACTCGAGTTTCTTGTCTACTAAAGAGTTGAAGAAACTTTTAGCGGATGAAGCTCAGTTGTTTGGAGTGTTTACATCGTTATCGGTGGATAGTCAAGTTTCACTTGATGTGTTTCCTGTTGTGTGCGAATTTCCTGAGGTGTTTCCTGAGGATATTTCAGATGTACCGCCAGAGAGAGAGGTGGAATTTTCGATAGATCTAGTTCCTGGTACTAGACCTGTTTCTATGGCACCTTATAGAATGTCGGCATCTGAATTGGTGGAGTTGAAAAAGCAGTTAAATGAGTTGTTGGAAAAGAGGTTTGTGAGACCAAGTGTTTCTCCTTGGGGTGCTCCAGTTTTGTTAGTGAAAAAGAAAGATGGGAGTATGCGGTTATGTATTGATTATCGCCAGTTGAACAAAGTGACGATTAAGAACAAGTATCCGCTTCCAAGGATTGATGATCTGATGGACCAGTTGGTTGGTGCTTGTGTATTTAGTAAGATTGATTTGAGATCGGGATATCATCAGATAAGGGTGAAAGATGAGGATATTCAGAAGACGGCCTTTAGAACACGTTACGGTCATTATGAATATTCGGTGATACCGTTCGGGGTTTCTAATGCGCCTGGTGTGTTTATGGAATACATGAATCGAATTTTCCACGAGCATTTGGATCGTTTTGTGGTGGTGTTTATTGATGATATTTTAATCTATTCTAAGTCTCGTGAGGAACATGCAGAGCATTTGCGTATTGTTTTGCAGGTTTTGAAGGAAAGGAAGCTTTTCGCCAAATTGTCCAAGTGTGAATTCTGGTTGTCTGAGGTGAGTTTTCTTGGGCACGTAATTTCAGGTAACGGTATTGCTGTGGATCCATCTAAAGTAGAAGCAGTTCTACAATGGGAGGCTCCTAGATCCGTTACTGAAATTCGAAGTTTTCTAGGTTTGGCTGGTTATTATCGGAGGTTCATTGAAGGTTTTTCTAAGCTAGCTCTTCCTTTGACGCAGTTGACTTGTAAGGGCAAAGCGTTCATTTGGGATATTCAATGTGAAGAGAGTTTTTGTGAGCTGAAGAGAAGATTGACGACAGCTCCGATTCTTATTTTACCTAATCCTAATGAGCAATTTGTGGTGTATTGCGATGCTTCTTTAATTGGTTTGGGTGGAGTTCTGATGCAGGAAGGTAAAGTTGTAGCTTATGCTTCAAGGCAATTAAGAGTTCATGAGAAAAACTATCCTACTCATGATCTTGAATTAGCGGCTGTGGTTTTTGTGTTGAAGATTTGGAGGCACTATCTCTATGGTGCGAGGTTCGAAGTATTCAGTGATCATAAAAGCTTGAAATATTTATTTGATCAGAAAGAGTTGAACATGAGGCAGCGGAGATGGTTGGAATTCTTGAAAGATTACGACTTTGGCTTGAATTACCATCCTGGTAAAGCTAATGTGGTAGCCGATGCATTGAGCCGGAAATCGTTGCATATGTCCGCATTGATGGTGAAAGAGTTGGAACTTTTGGAATCGTTTAGAGATTTGAGTTTGGTATGTGAAGTGACATCGGTTAGTGTGAGGCTTGGAATGTTGAAAGTTACGAATGAATTTTTGAAGTCGGTTAGTGAGAAACAAAAGTTGGATTTGAAATTTGTTGATTTGATGATGAATGAGAATGTGGATTTCAAGGTTGATAATTTCGTGGTCGTATTTGTATTCCTGATGATGCGGAGTTGAAAAGAATGATTTTGGAGGAAGGACACCGAAGTAATTTAAGTATTCATCCGGGAGCGAATAAGATGTACCAAGATTTGAAGAAGATTTTCTGGTGGTCTGGTTTAAAAAGAGATGTGACTCAGTTTGTGTATGCATGTTTGACTTGTCAGAAATCGAAAGTGGAACATTTGAGACCTAGTGGTTTGTTGCAACCGTTGGATATTCCTGAGTGGAAATGGGATAGCATTTCGATGGATTTTGTAACGGGGTTACCGAATACTCAGCGAGGGGATAATGCTATTTGGGTGATTGTGGACAGGCTGACTAAATCGGCGCATTTTATTCCGATTGACATCAGTTTTTCTTTGGAACGGTTAGCTGAGATTTATGTCAGTGTGGTGGTGAAATTGCATGGGGTTCCTTTGAGTATTGTTTCTGATCGAGATCCTAGGTTTACATCGAGATTTTGGGAAAGTTTACAGAAGGCTTTGGGTTCTAAATTGAGGTTGAGTTCGGCTTATCATCCGCAGACAGATGGTCAGACCGAAAGAACGATTCAGTCGTTGGAGGATTTGTTGAGGTCGTGTGTTTTGGAACAAGGTGGTGCGTGGGACAGTTATCTTGCTTTGGTTGAGTTCACGTATAATAACAGTTTCCATTCTAGTATCGGAATGGCACCTTTTGAGGCTTTATATGGGCGAAGATGTAGAACGCCGTTGTGTTGGCACGAAACTGGTGAGAGTTCTGTGGTTGGACCAGAATTGGTGCAACTGACGACGGAAAAGGTAAAGTTTATTCGTGAGAAAATGAAGGCTTCTCAGAATAGACAAAAGAGTTATCATGATCGGAGACGGAAGGATCTTGAGTTTCAAGAGGGTGATCACGTATTTCTGAGGGTTACGCCGGTAACGGGTGTTGGTCGTGCTTTGAAATCTAAGAAGCTTACTTCTCGATTTATTGGTCCTTACCAGATATCTGCGAGAGTGGGTGCTGTAGCGTATCGTGTGGCGTTACCGCCGAATCTGTCGAACTTGCATGATGTGTTTCATGTTTCACAGCTTCGGAAGTATGTTCCGGACCCTTCGCATGTGATTCTGATGGACGAGGTTGAGGTAAGGGATAACCTTACGATCGAGGCATTACCAGTTAGTATTTTGGATCGCGAGGTGAAGCGGTTGAGGGGTAAAGAGATTGCACTTGTGAAAGTGGCGTGGGGAGGCGCTGCTGATGGTAACTTGACGTGGGAATTGGAGAGTAGGATGCGGGAGTCGTATCCGGAGTTGTTTGTATCAGGTAAGATTTTCGAGGACGAAAATTTCTAAGTGGGGGAGAATTGTAACGCCCCGTTTTGCCAATTTTGTTTATTGAGTCGTTTTGATTATTTTATTATTATTTTATTGTATTTTCGACTTTTATGTGAAAATATGTTATTTTTCGGCGGGAATATATTTTATCGCGTTTTGGGATCGTTTGCGAGAAATTTGAGTGTAGGGGTATTTTGGGCATTTGGGTGTATTTTGATTAAGTTAGAATAAATAGAAAGTATAGAAAGAAAAAGAAAGAAAAACCAGAAAAATAGAGAAGAAGAAAAGAGAAGAGAAAGAAGAAAAGAGAGAAAAAACTTGTGAAGGAAGAAATCAATCTCCCGACTTTCTAGAACGCGAATTTATCGGGTAAGGGTGCGAAACTCGATTATACTATGATTATGTATGATTATGTATGTTTTGTATGGATGTTTTGGTTGGTTTTTCCATATGTTTTCGTTTATGCCGTATTTGACGAAATCGATAGAAACCAATGTTTTTACGGTCGAAAAGTCGTATAAATACATGTGTTGGTTGGTTATATGTATGTGAGCTGCTGTTTAAAGTTTCATGAAGTTCGGTTATGTTTTGGTTAGTTTTCGTTATGTTTCCGTTGTTTTGTCCGTTTAGGTCGAATTGTAAGAAATCGATAGAAACCGATGTTTTCACGGTTAGAATTCAAAATAAATTACGTAGTTGTATCGAGCAAGGTTAGGTCGTCGTATAGCGTGCTTTTTATTCGATTTGGTGATGTTTGAAAAATCTGGTTTTTGAAAGGTTGAAATTTAATCGAAAAATCGAACGTTGTAGAAATTTCGTTTATGTGTTCTAAATTGTTCTTATGCATTTGGTGGTTGGGCGTATATGTTTGTTTCGGTGAAAATGTTCGATTTAGTCGAGTTTCCGGGCATTTTGGAAAAGGGACAGCAATGGTGTATTTTGAGAAATTCTGGTTTTTAAGGAAAAACAGAGCATGAATCGATGCATAACAGCTATGTATCGATACGAAATGGTTTATGTATCGATACATAACCCCTATGCATCGATACATACTGTGAAAATTGGGAAAAACAGCATTTTCACTACAGCATGTGTCGACACATGCGTGCTATGTATCGATACATGAGGTCTTTTTGTATCGATACATAAAGCCTATGTATCGATACATACTGTGCTGAACCATAAAATTCTGGTTTGTCGGGAAACTTCGGAAATTCATATCTCTTGAACCGTAAGTTGGTTTTGGTCCCCGTTCGAAGCGTTGGGAAGCTAACGAGATGTTCTTTCTAGGAAAAATAGTTTTGAGGTCTGAATCTAGTCCAATTGGTACAGTATTTTCGAATCGTATCGTAGTGTCGGGCGTACGGTTTATGTTTTTGCGTTATTTTGAAATATTCATATCTTCTTCGTTGTTTATCCGATTTAAGTGTTCTTTATATGGATGTGAAGCTAAAAATACGTTCTATGATTTGGTGAAGAAATATATTATTTTTAGCCGACTTTTGGCCGACTTTACTGATTAATCGTGAATAGTTGTTTTTGATGAGATGTTGTGATGATGATTTGTGGCCGAAAGGCAAGAAAATGCTATGTGGGATATTTGATGATATATGCATGATTGTTGATGTGTGTGAGCATGCAATGTGAAAGTCATGAGTCGTTGTATGCCAAGCATCATATTGTGCATTGTTGAAACGTCCTGAGTGACGATTTGATTCTTGAGGGAATCCACTATACCATCGTGTGCCTCAAAAATACGAGGCATTGCCTGAGGACTTAAAGCGATAAGTATAGACGATTGTGGGCTCCTTTGGAGACTTAAAGCAATCCTTAACGTCGTGTGCCTCGAAAATATGAGGCGTTGCCTGAGGACTTAAAGCGACGGGTGAACATCGTAGGCCCGACGGGGAGTTACTTGAGATTCTCAGTAATGAGCGATGGTTCCAATAGTTCCTGAGTGAACTGATGATGAGACAAGAGACATTGGAAGTTGGTACCGCATGACATGTGCATAGAGTCGTTGTGTCGGTCTATGTGCATTGCATAAAGCATGAATTAATTGCTTGTGAAATTGTGAGTGTGATTGATGATTGTATGGTATATGTGTGGTGTGTAATGGTATTCGATGCTTGAGAATTATGCGGTATTATGTTATATGTGGTTGTGGTGAGAATGTGTTACTTGTACACTTTTGTGTTTATATATAATTTTATTCAATTATATTATGGTTGTTTTTCTCACCCTTATGCTGTTTTATAACGCTCTATGAGGCGTTGCAGATTAGAGCTGCTGGAGGTATTTCTTTTGTGAAGCGTTGCGTCTTCATTATTTTGGTCGGTCGGCTCTGATATGTGACTCCGGGTAGTTAGGGTGGCCGCGTGCTATTATTTTGTATATCTGATGTTATATTTTGGTTGTACATATGCTACCTGATGTATGACAAACTGTTTATATGTATATATATGTATATGTGTTATTCAGATTTTAGATCTTTCCGCTTTAATTCTAATTTCTGAAAAGTGGGTATTAGGAACGAAGTTTCCTCAGTATGATTGCTACCCCACAATTGCATATCATTATGGGCAGGTGTTGCATGTTATGTGTATGTTTTGGTTACTTTGATGTGATTCTCCCTTTCTATGCCATGATAATTCAATTATACTCTGATCAATTTTCGAATTTTCTTTTACCGCCTTAATTGCATGTTTTGGGGTATAGATCGGGGGCGTCACATTCAACAATGCACACTATGATGCTTGGCATACAATGACTCATGACATTCACATTGCATCCATACACACATTCATAATCATGCACATTTATCAAATACCACACTTAGCATTTTCTTGCCTTTCGGCCACAAAGCATCATCACAACAACACATAAGTCATCTCACGTACAAAACAACAACATACGGCATAATACACGTCAATTCCACACCATTAAAATGACAAAAATCGATAACCGACACTATTCACATTTCCCGACATAATTTAATCGGCTAACAATTCTCAAAACATCATAATCATAAAGTACAACTCGATACCTTTCCAACGACACCAAGAATTCAAAAATCGGATAATCGGAACCAAAGTTACGGACAAAACCGAAAACAACATTTTGTAAAATCACATTTTTGCAATTCTCCTGTCCATACGCGTAACACCTATTCCCATACACGTATTGACAGAACAATTTCTCTTCACAAAATCACGTTTCAAAAATCCATACGCGTACGCCCATAGCCCTTACGCGTATCACTAGAGGGCCGGTAAAACATGCATTTCATACGCGTATTGGCCCAAAACCACGCCATTGTTACGCGTAACGCCTAGACTCATACACGTATTGGCAAGTCCCTTACGCGTATGGCCAGGACAGATCCAGAAAAATTCCGCAGAACATTTTCTGCATTTTTTCAAACCCCAATCAACCAAATCTTCACCTAAAACTCAGAAAAACACCAAATAGAAGTGTAATAATACATCACAAACATGTATAGACAATCAAGAACATAGTCCACAAGAATTTAGACACATTCCAATCAATTTCTAACAAATTTTACCAAAAATGAGTTTTACCACTTTTCTCAAAATTAATCCCACACCAACAACAAACATACATACATAATCGTATACAATCATAGAATAATCGAGTTTCGCACCCTTACCCGATTTAATCGACTCTACAACTTGCTCTTGATGATTTTTGCACACTTTCTTCAATTTTCTCTCTTCTCCTCTTTTCTTCTCTTTTTCCTTCTTTCTTCTTTCTTTCTCTCTATTTTTCTTTCTTTCCCTTTTCTATTCTATTTCTTTTCTTTCTTACTAACTTAGTAAAAATATCTATGAAATGTCCAAAATACCCCCACACTCAAATATCTCGCAAATGTTCCCGAAACGCGATAAAATATAATCACGACGAAAAATAACATATTTTCACATAAAAGTCGAAAATAAAATAAAATAATAATAAAATAATCCAAAAAGACTCAATAAAATAAAATTGGCAAAACGGGGCGTTACAATTCTCCCCCACTTAGAAATTTTCGTCCTCGAAAATATTACCTGATACAAACAACTCTGGATACGACTCCCGCATCCTACTCTCCAACTCCCACGTCAAATTTCCCTCAGCAGCGCCTCCCCACGCCACTTTCACAAGTGCAATCTCTTCGCCCCTCAACCGCTTCACCTCGTGATCCAAAATCCTAACTGGTAAAGTCTCGACCGTAAGGTTATCTCTTACCTCAACCTCGTCCATTGGAATAACATGTGAAGGGTCCGGAACATACTTCCGAAGCTGTGAAACATGAAAAACGTCATGCAAATTCGACAGATTCGGCGGCAACGCTACACGATACGCCACATCACCAACTCTCGCAGATATCTGGTAAGGACCAATAAATTGAGAAGTAAGCTTCTTAGATTTCAGAGCACGACCAACGCCCGTTACCGGCGTAACTCTCAGAAATACGTGATCACCCTCTTGAAACTCAAGATCCTTCCATCTCCGATCATGATAACTCTTTTGTCTATCCTGAGAAGCCTTCATTTTCTCACGAATAAACTTTACCTTTTCCGTCATTTGTTGCACCAAATCCGGTCCAACCACCGAACTTTCACCTGTTTCGTGCCAACACAACGACGTTCTACATCTTCGTCCATATAAAGCCTCAAATGGTGCCATTCCAATATTAGAATGGAAACTGTTATTATACGTGAACTCAACCAAAGCAAGATAACCGTCCCACACACCACCTTGTTCCAAAACACACGCTCTCAACAAATCCTCCAACGACTAAATAGTTCTTTCGGTCTGACCATCCGTCTGCGGATGATAAGCCGAACTCAACCTCAATCTAGAACCCAAAGCCTTATGTAAACTTTCCCAAAATCTAGATGTAAACCTAGGATCTCGATTCGAAACAATACTCAATGGAATCCCATGCAATTTCACAACCACACTGATATAGATCTCAGCTAACCGTTCCAAAGAAAAACTGATGTCAATCGGAATAAAATGCGCCGATTTAGTCAGCCTGTCCACAATCACCCAAATAGCATTATGACCTCTTTGCGTATTCGACAATCCCGTTACAAAATCCATCGAAATGCTATCCCACTTCCACTCAGGAATATCCAACGGTTGCAACAAACCACTAGGCCTCAAATGTTCCACTTTCGATTTCTGACAAGTCAAACATGCATACACAAACTGAGCCACATCTCTTTTCAAACCAGACCACCAGAAAATCTTCTTCAAATCTTGGTACATCTTATTCGCACCCGGATGAATACTTAAATTACTCCGGTGTTCTTCCTCCAAAATCATTCTTTTCAACTCCGCATTATCAGGAATACAAATACGACCACGGAATCTCAAAACACTAAAATTATCCACCTTGAAATCCACATTCTCATTCCTCATCAAATCAACGAATTTCAAATCCAGCTTTTGTTTCTCACTAACCGACAACAAAAATTCATTAGCAACCTTCAACATTCCAAGCCTTACACTAACCGAAGTCACTTCACATACCAAACTCAAGTCTCTAAACGACTCCAAAAGTTCCCACTCTTTCACCATCAATGCGGACATATGCAACGATTTCTGGCTCAATTCATCAGCTACCACATTAGCTTTACCAGGATGGTAATTCAAGCCAAAGTCGTAGTCTTTCAAGAATTCCAACCATCTCCGCTGCCTCATGTTCAACTCTTTCTGATCAAATAAATATTTCAAGCTTTTATGATCACTAAAGACTTCGAACCTTGCACCATAGAGATAGTGCCTCCAAATCTTCAACACAAAAACTACAGCCGCTAACTCAAGATCATGAGTAGGATAGTTTTTCTCATGAACTCTTAACTGTCTTGAAGCATAAGCTATAACTTTACCTTCCTGCATCAGAACACCACCCAAACCAATTAAAGAAGCATCGCAGTACACAACAAACAGTTCATTAGGATCAGGTAAAATCAGAATAGGAGCTGTCGTCAATCTTCTCTTCAGCTCACAAAAACTCTCTTCACATTGAATATCCCAAATGAATGCTTTGCCCATACAAGTCAACTGCGTCAAAGGAAGAGCTAGCTTAGAAAAACCTTCAATGAACCTCCGGTAATAACCAGCCAAACCCAAAAAGCTTCGAATTTCAGTAACTGATCTAGGAGCCTCCCATTGTAGAACTGCTTCTACTTTAGATGGATCCACAGCAATACCATTACCTGAAATTACGTGCCCAAGAAAACTCACCTCAGACAACCAGAATTCACACTTGGACAATTTGGCAAAAAGCTTCCTTTCCTTCAAAACCTGCCAAACACTACGCAAATGCTCTGCATGTTCTTCCCGAGACTTAGAATAGATTAAAATATCATCAATAAACACCACCACAAAACGATCCAAATGCTCGTGGAAAATACGATTCATGTATTCCATAAACACACCAGGCGCATTAGAAACCCCGAACGACATCACTGAATATTCATAATGACCGTAACGTGTTCTAAAGGCCGTCTTCTGAATGTCCTCTTCTTTCACCCGTATCTGATGATACCCCGATCTCAAATCGATCTTACTAAATACACAAGCACCAACCAACTGATCCATCAGATCATCAATCCTTGGAAGCGGATATTTATTCTTAATCGTCACTTTGTTCAACTGGCGATAATCAATACACAATCGCATACTCCCATCTTTCGTTTTCACTAACAAAACTGGAGCACCCCAAGGAGAAACACTTGGCCTCACAAACCTCTTTTCCAACAACTCATTTAACTGCTTTTTCAACTCCACCAATTCAGATGCCGACATTCTATAAGGTGCCATAGAAACAGGTCTAGTACCAGGAACTAGATCTATCGAAAATTCAACTTCTCTCTCTGGCGGTACATCTGAAATATCATCAGGAAACACCTCAGGAAATTCGCACACAACAGGAAACACCTCCAATGAAACTTGACTATCCACAGTCAAAGATGCAAATAGTCCAAACAACTGAGCTTCATCCGCCAAAAGTTTCTTCAACTCTTTGGTAGATAAGAAACTCGAGTCTTCGTCTTCCTCAAGAGAAGGAAACCTTACAAGCTTATGATAACAATCAATGTGCACCCGATTGAATTGCAACCAATTCATTCCCAACACCACATCTAAACCTTCCAACGGTAAACACACCAAATCCATCGCAAAGTCTTTACCATAAATGGTCAAAGGACAACTCAAACTCACCAAAGAAGTAGTTACTGACCCCATCGCTGGAGTATCAATAACCATCTCACCATCCATCGAGGACAACCCAAGATTCAAACGTTCCGCGCACTCAGACGAAATAAACGAATGAGTCGCTCCAGTATCAATAATAGCAATTAAAGGCGTATTATTAATAAAGCAAGTACCTCTTATCAGACGATCAGCACTTGAAGTCTGAGTTCCCGCCAATGAAAACACTTTCCCACTAGTCGGAGCTTTCTTCTGATTCGGACACTTCGAGCTAATGTGACCAGGTTCCCCACAGTTATAACACTTCACTACATTCTTCCTTTTACAATCAGCTAAAACATGTCCGATACCACCACAATTAGAACACTTATCCACTTTCTTCCTACATTCCATCTGGCGATGATCCAATTCACCACATTTAAAACACCTAGGAGCATTAGACATACCTCCTCCACTTGACCTTCGATCAAAATTACCCCTTTGTTTACCTTTATCAGCCGGTGACACATACGGACCACCACGGAACTGTTGTTTCCCTTTTCTGTCACTTACACTTTTATAGTGAGCAGAACGAGCCTTACTATCTTCATCATAAATCCTACAGCATTCCACCAAATCAGCAAACCTTCGAATCCTCTGATAACCAATAGCCTGTTTTATCTCAGGACGCAAGCCACTTTCATACTTCACACACTTTGAAAATTCAGCAGTCGCTTCCACATAATGAGGATAAAACTGCACAAGTTCCACAAACTTAGCTGTATAGTCAATAACCGACATATTACCTTGTTTTAGCTCTAAAAACTCAATCTCCTTCTTTCCTCGGACATCCTCGGGAAAATACTTCCTTAGAAACTCTCGGCTAAACACCTCCCAAGTGATCTCTTCTTCCTCCTCCTCAGCTTCTAACACCTGACGAGTACTGACCCACTAGTCATCAGCCTCTTCGTGTAACATATGAGTGCCCAGCCTCACCTTAACATCATCGTCATCACAATCCATTACCCTGAAAATCCTCTCAATCTCTTTCAACCACAACTGCGCACCATCCGGATCATGCTTCCCTTTAAAGACCGGCGGCTTATTCTATCTAAACGCATCATTTCCTGCAGCATTCGGTGCCCCCTGCACAGCTCGTGCCATCGCTTCCATCGCCGCAGCCAAAGCAGCATCATTACGACCATCCATGTTCTGTTCGGCTAAACACAGAAACTATGGTTAAACAACAACTCGTCCAACACAACTCGCCCAATATGCCAGACGCAACAGACACAACTGACACGGACTGGCTCTGATACCACTTAATGTGACGCCCCCAAACTATACCCCCAATTAACATGAAATTAAAGCACTAAAAGAAACTTCGAAATTTCGTCAGAGTACATTTGAATTCGCGGCATAGAAAGGGAGGAATCACATCAACTGTAACAAAACATAGCATACAACACCTGCCCATAAAGATATGCAACTGTGGGGTAGCAATCAACAGAGGAAACTTAGTTCCTTACACCCACTTTTCAGAAATTAGAATAAAAGCGGAAAATCTAAAATCTGAACAACATATATACATATATACATATAAACATATAAACATGTCTATCATACATCCAGTTATACATATACAACCACAATATATCATCAGATATACAAAATAATCGCAAACGGCCACCCTAGCTACCCGGAGTCACATATCAGAGCCGACCGACAAAAGAATGAAGACGCAAAGCTTCACAAAAAGAATACCTCCAGCAACTCTAATCTGCAACGCCTCATAGAGCGTTATAAAACAGCAGAAGGGTGAGAAAAACAACCATAATATAATTGCATAAAATTATATATTAACACCAGGGATGCACAAATAACATCTTCTCACCGCAAATGCACCACAAGCAGATATAACACAATATAATACAATTCTCACGTATCAAATACCACTGCACATCAATCATTCACAATACAATTACACATATTCCATCACATTATTCACACACACAATTAACATGCACAGTTAATCCATGATTATGCAAATGCACAGAGACCGACACAACGACTCTATGCACATGCCATGCGGGTACCGACTTCCATTGTTTCTCATGTCTCATCATCAGTTCACTCAGGAACTATTGGAACCATCGCTCGTTACTGAGAATCTCAAGTAACTCCCCGTCGGGCCTACGATGTTCACCCGTCGCTTTAGGTCCTCAGGCATCGCCTCATATTTTCGAGGCACACGACGTTATAGATTGCTTTAAGTCTCCAAAGGAGCCCACAATCGTCTATAACCACCGCTTTAGGTCCTCAGGCATCGCCTCATATTTTCGAGGCACACGATGTTATAGCAATTTCCCTCAGGAATTAAACCGTCACTCAGGACGTTCAACAATGCACACTATGATGCTTGGCATACAATGACTCATGACATTCACATTGCATCCATACACACATTCATAATCATGCACATTTATCAAATACCACACTTAACATTTTCTTGCCTTTCAGCCACAAAGCATCATCACAACAGCACATAAGTCATCTCACGTACAAAACAATAACATACGGCATAATACACGTCAATTCCACACCATTAAAATGACAAAATTCGATAACCGACACTATTCACATTTCCTAACATAATTTAATCGGCTAACAATTCTCAAAACATCATAATCATAAAGTACAACTCGATACCTTTCCAACGACACCAAGAATTCAAAAATCGGATAATCGGAACCAAAGTTACGGACAAAACCGAAAACAACATTTTGAAAAATCACATTTTTGCAGTTCTCCTGTCCATACGCGTAACACCTATTCCCATACGCGTATTGACAAAACAATTTCTCTTCACAAAATCACGTTTCAAAAATCCATACGCGTACGCCCATAGCCCTTACGCGTATCACCAGAGGGCTGGTAAAACATGCATTTCATACGCGTATTGGCCCAAAACCACGCCATTGTTACGCGTAATGCCTAGACTCATACGCGTATTGGCAAGTCCCTTACGCGTATGGCCAGGACAGATCCAGAAAAATTCTGCAGAACATTTTCTGCATTTTTTCAAACCCCAATCAACCAAATCTTCACCTAAAACTCAGAAAAACACCAAATAGAAGTGTAATAATACATCACAAACATGTATAGACAATCAAGAACATAGTCCACAAGAATTTAGACACATTCCAATCAATTTCTAACCAATTTTACCAAAAATGAGTTTTACCAATTTTCTCCAAATTAATCCCACACCAACAACAAACATACATACATAATCGTATACAATCATAGAATAATCGAGTTTCGCACCCTTACCCGATTTAATCGACTCTACAACTTGCTCTTGATGATTTTTCCACACTTTCTTCAATTTTCTCTCTTCTCCTCTTTTCTTCTCTTTTTCCTTCTTTCTTCTTTCTTTCTCTCTATTTTTCTTTCTTTCCCTTTTCTATTCTATTTTCTTTTCTTTCTTACTAACTTAGTAAAGATATCTATGAAATGTCCAAAATACCCCCACACTCAAATATCTCGCAAATGTTCCCGAAACGCGATAAAATATAATCACGATGAAAAATAACATATTTTCACATAAAAGTCAAAAATAAAATAAAATAATAATAAAATAATCCAAAAAGACTCAATAAAATAAAATTGGCAAAACGGGGCGTTACAGGTGATGCCGTATGTGGAAAGATCGAGTATACAGTTAAGATAAGTGATGGCGACGAGGTCGACCATCAACCTCAGTGGAGGCTGACCAATGCAACCCATTCTCTCACCTAGACAATGGGCCGATTGTGATGTCTGAGAAGCTGAGGAGCCAAACCCTTTTGTAGTGCGGAAACTATCGGAAATAGTTGTCACGCAATACTACCCTCATTTGAGGCTGGTGATCTATTCTTGGTGAATGGAACTTACTCTAAGATTGATCTACAACTCGCTGGCGACCCGCTTGTTGTTTTGCTTTCCTGGGAGGAGCTGATGATAATGAGTACAGGTACAAAAATCACCCTAGTATAAACCTTTGGGGATGGGTAGAGCCTTGACTTCATGACAACGACCCTTTGACCCCATGTTTTTTCTATGTTTTTGTGCGCTGCATTCATGCATTCATTTAAAAAACATTAACAAAAAATCTTCTCTTCTAGTCTCTCTGTTTTTCAAATTAAACTAAGACTGTGATTGCAAATATCAGAGAAAAGGATTGCACTAATGGATTTCGATAGAAGGAGAACTCACCAGTATACCTTCAAGGTTCCAAAGCTAGAGGATTTGAGAAGGTTAGCGAGGATGATCAATAACCCAGAGGCTTTCAGAGTCAAGCACGGAGGTTTACTACCACTGTTAAGAGTCCATGTGATTGAGGAAATCATGGATGCGCTCATTCAGTTTTATGATCCGGTTTATCACTGTTTCACATTCCCGGATTACCAGCTAGCACCAATGCTGGAGGAGTATTCTTATCTGATTGATTTACACATTACAGATCGAGCTCCATTTTCTGGAATGGAAGAAATTTCAAAGAATCAGACCATTGCGAGAGTAATTCATTTGGACGAGTCTGAGGTCAGGACTCACCTAACTACTAAGGGTGGCATCCAAGGTTTTCCAGCCCAGTTCTTGACGAAGAAAGCCCTATATTTTGCCAGTATAGGAAACATGACTGCTTTTGAAAGCATCTTTGTCTTGCTCACCAACGGGTTATTTTTGTTTCCCAACATCAATAACTTCGTCGATATTAACTCTATTAAGGTTTTTCTCATTGGAAATCCTGTGCCGACTTTGCTCGCAGATGCGTATCATTCTGTACACTTGGGAAATTTGTACAGCGAAGGGGAGATCACATGTTGTGTACCTCTGCTTTACAAATGGTTTATCTCTCACTTGCCCAAGTCTGCTGCTTTTTGGGATTGTAAGAGTGTCCTACGCTGGTCGCAGAAGATCATGTCTCTTACCAACTCTGATATAGATTGGTGTAATAGGATTTATGATGGAATCAGGATCATTGATCATTGTGGAAACTTCCCCAACGTACCCCTTATTGGAACTAAGGGAGGAATCGACTACCATCCGGTATTGGTTCTTCGTCAATTTGGATACCCGATGAGACACATCCCACTGGGTGTTCATCTGGAAGGTCTTTTCTTCAAGGAAGGAGAAAGTGACAGAGCACTAAAGACGGAAATAGTGCAAGCTTGGAAACAGGTTCATAAGAAAAGACGAGAGTCTCTAGGAAAACCGGATTGTGTCTCGGTGGAGCCTTATCTCCATTGGGTACAAACTAGAGCTCTCAAGCTAAAAATGCCTTATCCTCGTTACGAAATTCTTCCGCCGAGGGAATCTGTCATGTACTTCATGACGGAAACTGAAAAGCTTCAGGTTACTCTCAACAAAGTTCAACGGGAGAGAAGGTCTTGGAAGAACAAGTACCGCACCCTCGACGTTGAGTGCATCAAAATACAACAATTACTAAAAGAAAAAGATGCTCTGATTGAAATTTTGGAGCAACATGCTGTGGATAATCAGGATGACCAAAGGAATTTGCTCGCTCCTTTCACTTGGCAAAGGAATGACAACCCAACAACGGCCCAAGAGCCCCGGTCAAAGAAAAGGAAGATACCAGAATCAGCACCTGATTTCTCTTCAGAGAGGACTCGGGACCCATTAGCTTAGGTTTCTGTTTCTGCACCTTGTAATCTACTGTATTTCCATTTCTGTAATCCTTTGAATTCAATAAAAAGGGGTTTCCCCACTGTTTGATATTTGCAATCTAATTGTCAAAATAATTAATATAATCATTGCATTCATCATTCTCACATCGCGTATTCTTCTTACCTACGAATCTCACGTTTGTGTCTCGATTCTAGAGTCAATCTGTCTCATTCGTATAATACTCGGGCCAATCGTCAGAAAAAGATGGATGATCTTGAAGAAGAAAACAGAGAGTTGAAAGAAGAGATCGACGCTCTAAGAGAGGATATGAGAAAGCTTCGTAACGACATGCAAGCCATGGCAGAAGCTCAGCTACAAAGAACTATGATCTCAGAGATCACCTCAACGCCCATAGTGGAGAAGTATGATCCTAGGTATCAAATACCGAAAGATCGTCCTTGGGGCATGCCTGTTAACTATATCCCAGAAGGATATGTTCCGTCGATCACTGAAGATCAGGGAATCACCACAGAAGCCGCTGGGCCTGAAGGTTACAAACTTCGGGAAAACGAAGATGCCAGGGGCATACTGAAGACTCCTGAAGGTTACAAACTTCGGGAGACGCCAAGACTCACTGTCGTAGTCACGGTACCACCCCCTGTGGTGCACACTGTCCCGGAAGGACAGATTCCACAGACACCTTCTGGTAAGAAGGAAACTATGTTTGACAGAATGGAGGAATTCCAGGAACAGTTCTTGGAAATGCAGAAGGAACTGCAACCCATTCGCGGTCAGGATCTATTTGGAAAGGACGCTGCAGATCTCTGCTTGGTCCCAAATGTGAAAGTCCCGCACAAATTTCAAGTGCCCGAATTTGAAAAGTACAAGGGTAACTCTTGCCCTAAAAGCCATCTGGTGATGTACGCTCGGTGAATGTCAGCTCAGACGGAGAATCAGGACCGACTGATTCACTACTTTCAGGATAGTTTAACCGGTGCCGCGTTAAAATGGTACATGGGTTTAAACCGTACTATGATCAACACATTCAGAGATCTTGGTACTGCCTTCGTCCAACAATATAAATACAATTTGGACATGGCACCCGACAGAGATCAACTCAGATCAATGTCGCAAAAGGACAAGGAAACCTTTAAGGAGTATGCTCAAAGGTGGCGTGAAATTACCGCTCAAATTTGTCCACCTCTTGAGGAAAAAGAGATGACAAAGATCTTCTTAAAGACCTTAAGCTCATTTTACTATGACCGAATGGTTGCCAGTGCGCCCAGTGATTTCACCGAAATGGTCGGCATGGGCGTACGTCTTGAGGAAGCCGTCCGAGAAGGACGTTTGGTAAAAGACACTGGATCGACGAGCGGTACTAAAAAATACGGTAGTGCTCTCCCTAAGAAAAAAGAGCAAGATATTGGGAATATCTCCCTCGGAAAGCAAAGACGACGTT
Source organism: Lathyrus tuberosus (assembly GCA_022829125.1). Classification (NCBI taxonomy): domain Eukaryota; kingdom Viridiplantae; phylum Streptophyta; class Magnoliopsida; order Fabales; family Fabaceae; genus Lathyrus; species Lathyrus tuberosus. The sequence continues at coordinate 1,534,580 of JALAZF010000309.1, read as the reverse complement.
ATCAACCTGTAGCAGCAGTGACTCCTGCTATCAACCCTGCGTCTATTCCTACGTATCAACCTCAGGTTGCGCAGAGCCAGCCTGATCAGGAAAGGACACAACAGCCTCTTCAGCAGACTCGTCCTCCATATAACAACAACCGTACAACACGACCACTAGGATTTGATCCTATACCCGTGACGTATGCAGAACTGTTTCCATTACTTCTAGCTAAGGGGCACATTCAGACTAAGTCTCCTCTTACAGTACCGAAAAATCCGCCTTTTTGGTTTAAGGTGGATCAGACATGCCCTTATCATCAAGGAGGTTCAGGGCATAACATAGAGACTTGTCTCAATTTCAAGTCTGACGTACAAAAGCTTGTTAGGAGCGGGGTCTTATCCTTCAAGGATACGAATCCTAATGTTCTCACGAACCCGCTGCCTCAACATGAGAAGGCTGCAGTCAATTTGATAGAAGGAGAGACTAACAATGTCTATCAAATTCATGATGTACTCTTGTTGAAAACCAATTTCGTCAAGATGCATTATAGACAGAGTGGATATGGCCATGTGCCACCTCATAACTATCATCAGTGTGATATATGCTCTAAAGACAATCAAGGATGTTCTGTAGTGCAAGCAGCTCTGCAGGAACAGATGGATCTCGGATGGATCCAAGAGCACCGAGTTCGTGGAGTTAACATGGTCTACACGAATTCTAACGTCATTCAGAACCACGACATCCGTGCAATGAATGTCAACTTGGTGGCGATGCACTCAAGGCAAATCCAGTATCATAATCTGCCGTGGCACGATTACAGTTCCTGTCTGACTTGCTCAGTAAACAAACAGGGATGCTCTTTCATACAAGAGGCCCTCCAGCGTCAGATGGATCTTGGATGGATCCAAGACTACCATGATAGGAACTCCTATCAAATCAACATGGTTCAGATCTTCGATATTCGCGTGATGAATACCAACCTGGTAGAGTTACATGCTGAGCAGGTCCGACTCGGATTCTTAATATCACATGACTATCAAAGCTGTAAAGCGGATTGCGAAAATGATCGAGGTTGTACCCTTGTCCAGGAGGCACTTCAGCACTTGTTAAATCATTGGTGGATGCCAATTTATATGGATGAAGATACTCAGCAGATTAGTATCAGTAACAGGAATCCTACTCGGCGTCAGAGTCAAGACGTTCGATCAGTGGAAGCTAACCTAGTGAGGTCACATTGTATTCAAAGTGGGCGTGGCCAGGTGCCACCACACAACTATGACAGTTGTAGCGTCTGTTCGAAAAGCAACCAAGGGTGTTACCTTGTGAGAGCAGCTCTTTAGGGTCAGGCGGATCGTGGAGAAATTCGTCCATATCCGGGTTCTGGACCCATCAACTGGACGCCGAACTACCTTGCCAATCAAGTCGAGGATGTTGTCCCAATCTCGGGTCATCATAGGACCATGGATGTTTTTTCCATCATCCCTCTACTTGACGAGTCTAAGGTTCCCAACCGGGAACGAATTGAGATTGCTTACGATGGTCAGAAAAATCAGAAGGCTCCTGTAGTCATCTATCTACCAGGACCACTACCGTATGAATCAGCTAAGGCGATACTATACAAATACAGTGCAACAATAATTGAAAATGGAAAGGAAATTCCATTACCCTCCGTTATGAACATTGCAGACATCAGTCGAGTAACACGGAGTGGTAGAATCTTCAACCGAGGGGTTTGGGAACCTAACAAGGAAAAGGAACTTCAGATAGAAGCTCCCGATCTATCAGTCGGTCAATCCAGTAATCCCGACTTTTAGAAAAATGATGATGAGATGCTGAAGCTCATCCAAAAGAGTGAATATAACATTGTTGATCAGCTGTTACAGACTCCTTCAAAGATATCGGTATTATCACTGTTACACAGTTCAGAAGCGCACAGGGAGGCTCTACAGAAAGTCTTGGAGCAGGCCTTTGTGGAACAGGATGTAACAATCTGACAGTTCGATAGCATTGTCTCTAACATCACTTCCTGCAACAACTTGGGATTTAGTGATGAGGAGTTACCCGAAGGGGGTCGCCGTCATAACATGGTGCTCAACATTACAGTCAACTGCTAGGACGATGCTTTAGCCAGCGTACTGGTAGACACAGGGTCAGCCCTGAATGTTATGCCGAAGTCCACTTTGATGCAATTATCATTCCAAGAGCCTCCGATGAGAGTTAGCGAGGTTGTCGTCAAAGCATTCGACGGATCCAGAAAAACAATTATCGGCAAAGTTGATCTTCCCATAACTATCGGTCCTCACACTTTTCAAGTCACTTTCTAGGTCATGGACATCCGGGCAACATACAGTTATTTATTAGGAAGACCTTGGATTCATCAGGCTGGAGCGGTCACTTCGACCCTCCACCAAAAGCTAAAGTTCGTCAAGAACGATCAACTTGTCACGGTTTGTGGGGAACAAGCCTTGCTTGTAAGCAAATTGTCATCATCTACTGGTATAAAACCCGAGGAGGTTATTGGAACTCAGTTCCAAGCCTTGTCGGTGAGCAAGGACAATCAATCCCGAGGAGGAACCTCGATTTCCTCATACAAAGATACTATCAAAGCGGTCGAGAGTACCGACACAACTGGATGGGGACAGCTTGTCATTCCTACTGACAATAAAACAAAGAAGGGTCTTGGTTTTTCTATAACCTGTACCCAGATAGCTGCTAAAGATGAAAGTCTTCATCCCCTTCAAAACTTCTTCCACAGTGGAGGTTTCCTTCACCCAGTGTCTCAAGCAGTCCATGCTATCAATGAGGAAGATCCCTCTGACACGGATGAAGAATGGAAGTCCTATTTGAATGAGGACGGTTATATGTCTCAGGAAGAGGTGCCTATGCCTTTTTGCTTTCCTACAGAAAGTCCAAGATTTATACCAAGGTCAGATGTCAAAATGATATACGAAGATTGTGATCCGGAAGGATGCCGTGCTCCGCCAAATTCATTAGAGGAGGACACTCTGATGAAAGACAACTTTGACTACAATTACTATGGCCCAATGGATGGTCTGCCAATGTGGCAGCCTTACCCAGGAAACTTGGGGCAAGAGGGTCAGCCGAACAATGAAAATCAGCTGACCGTCATTGAACAGAATACCTGTGTCCTCACCATGTCATGGGAGCAACACTCAGGTCATTCAGAAACTACTCAACATGAAGATGAATTTGCAACGTTTGCAGGACTTGAATTCATCAACTATGCTTTTCCTTAGGTCAACGTCATCGAGAGAAATGACTCCTCCAGTTCGAAAGAAGTGTGGGACACCTTGGGACAACCGAGTGGAAAATACGACTATATGGTCAAGTACACCGCTCCCGGAAGCTCTCATATCAGGCTCGAAGACATCCAGCCAACTAGATGGGGAGATACAGCTGAGAGCACAAATGCTATGCAAAATGCAACTGAGGAATCCTCCTACGACAATTCTGCCTGGGAAACAGATTCCAATGATCCTGCTCCACCAGAAATCAGCGTCATTTCTGAAGACAAATCAAGGAAGGTGCCAGACTTTGTGATTCACCGAGGAGTTTGCCGCCAATGGGTTGCCGTCGAGGTTCCGAAGGTCGTTCATCAGTCAAAGTAATTTCCATCTTTAACCTTTCACCCTGCCCAGGTGAAACGGATGTTTTGATAGGGCTCGCTTTCTGTAAATTTTCCCTCTTCGCTTTGCCCGAAGCGACAGAATTTTGTTTTATAGGGCTGTAGTTTCAAGGATCGACTTGTTCATTAATAAAATAACGTCGTTCTGTAATTTCCGCATTAATTGTTGTTTTCTCTTTTTGCTTTTTCAGAAAATGGTAATCCTAAAAAATAATTCAAATAAAAACAAGCAGTAAAATAAATGCACTGCACACACTTGTATTTTCTCTATCTCTTCTAAACACGAATCATACCGTCATGCAGATTGCTTGTTTTAAACCCAGTTGAAACATACGATCCGATGCCTTCTCCCAACTTTGAGTTCCCGGTATTTGAGGCTGAAGAAGAAAATGACAACGAAATTCCAGAAGAGATCTCCCGATTACTCAGACAAGAGGAAAGGTCCATTGAACCTCTTAAAGAGCCGTTGGAAATGGTAAACTTGGGTTCAGAGCAAGAGAGAAAAGAAATCAGGATTGGGGCACTGCTCAGTCCAACTGCCAGAGAGGGTTTGATAAAGCTTCTCAAAGAATTTCCCGATGTATTCGCTTGATCCTATCAGGATATGCCAGGGTTGGATACCAGCATCGTGGAACATCACTTACCGTTGAGATCGGAATGTCCTCCAGTAAAGCAAAGGTTGAGACGCACTCACCCGGACATGGCCATCAAAATCAAAGAGGAGGTACAGAAGCAAATTGATGCGGGTTTCCTCGCTACGTCTGAATATCCTCAATGGTTAGCCAACATCGTACCTGTTCCGAAAAAGGACGGAAAGGTCAGAATATGTGTCGACCACCGAGATCTGAACAAGACAAGTCCAAAGGACGACTTTCCTTTACCACACATTGACATGCTGGTAGACAGCACAACAAAGTTCAAAATTTTCTCCTTCATGGATGGATTCTCGGGCTATAACCAGATCAAAATGGCGTCGAAAGACATGGATAAAACTTCGTTCATTACCCCATGGGGTACCTTTTGTTACAAGGTAATGTCGTTCGGTTTGAAGAACGCTGGGGCGACCTATCAAAGGGCCATGACTACTCTGTTTCATGACATGATACATAAGGAAATCGAGGTATATGTCGATGATATGATTGCAAAATCAAAAACAGAGAGTGAGCACGTTGAACATCTGTCAAAATTGTTCGAACGTTTAAGAAAATTCAAGCTCCGCTTGAATCCCAACAAGTGCACCTTCGGTGTCCGTTCAGGGAAACTACTAGGGTTCATCGTCAGTAAGAAAGGAATTGAGGTTGATCCTGACAAGGTCAAGGCCATTCAAGAAATGCTTTCGCCGAAAACTGAAAAACAAGTCAGAGGATTCTTGGGACGTTTGAACTACATCTCCAGATTCATATTCCTTATGACCACCACATGTGCGCGGATTTTCAAGTTACTCAAAAAGAACCAGGATTGCGTTTGGTCAGAAGATTGCCAAACCGCCTTCGACAGTATTAAGGAATACCTGTTGAATCCGCCAATTCTATCACCTCCAGTGGAAGAAAGACCACTGATCATTTACCTCACAGTCCTAGAGGACTCAATGGTATGTGTACTTAGCCAACAAGACGAAACTAAACGGAAAGAGTCTGCCATTTACAATTTGAGCAAGAAATTCACCGACTGCGAGACTCGGTACACGATGCTTGAGAAAACTTGCTGCGCTTTGGCTTGGGCAGCCAAACGTCTTCGCCAGTACATGATTCGTCACACTACTTGGTTGATCTCAGAAATGGATCCAATCAAGTATGTCTTCAAAAAACCTGCTCTTACGGGAAGAATTGCCCGTTGGCAGATGTTGTTATCAGAATATGACATAGAGTACCACGCTCAAAAAGCCGTTAAGGGAAGTATTTTAGCCGATCATTTGGCTCATCAACCGATTGACGATCAAGAATCAATCGGGTTTGACTTCCCAGGCGAAGATGTCATGTATCTAAAGATGAAAGACTGCGATGAACCGCTACCCAGTGAAGGGCCAGAACCAGGTTCCCAATGGGGACTTATCTTTGATGGAGCAGTTAATCATTATGGAAACGGAATTAGGGCAATCATTGTTACCCCTCAGGGTACCCACATTCCTTTCGCCGCTCGACTTACGTTCAAGTGTACGAACAACGAGGCCGAATACGAAGCTTGTATTATGGGTCTCGAGGAAGCGATTGATTTAAGGATCAAAAACTTAGACATATATGGCGACTCAGCCTTGGTCATTAATCAGATAAAAGGAGATTGGAACACATACCAATCAGGATTAATTCCTTACAAAGACTATGCAAGAAGGTTGTTACCCTTCTTCAACAGAATCGAGTTTCATCACATCCCTCGTGATGAGAATCACATGGCTGATGCATTAAGCCACTCTCTCTTCTATGATTAGTGTAGGTCAATGGAATGACATACCTAAGATCGACATAATGCGCCTTGAACGGCCCGCTTACGTCTTCACGATTGAAGCAGTCATAGATGACAGACCTTGGTATCACGATATCAAATGCTTCCTTCAGAAAAAAGAGTACCCATTTGGGGCACTCAGAAAAGACAGGAAAACCCTCAGAAGATTGGATGGAAACTTCTTCCTGAGCGGTGACACTCTCTATAAGAGAAATTTTGACATGGTCTTGCTCCGATGCGTCGACAGACCAGAAGCAGACATGCTTATGAAAGAAATTCATGAAGGATCCTTTGGCACTCATGCCAACGGACACACAATGGCGAGAAAAATTCTGAGAGCAGGGTATTATTGGTTGACCATGGAATTCGACTGCTACAAGTACATGAGGAGGTGTCACAAGTGTCAGATATACTCTGACAAAATTCATGTACCGCCATCACATCTCAAAGTTCTCTCTTCCCCGTGGCCTTTTTCCATATGGGGAATCGACATGATCGGCTTGATCGAGCCTAAGGCTTCAAACGGACATCGGTTCATCCTGGTAGCCATTGATTACTTCACCAAGTGGGTCAAAGCAGCATCATACGCTAATGTAACCCGATAAGTGGTGGTCCGATTTATCAAAAACAATATCATCTGCCGTTATGGTGTTCCAAGCGAGATCATTACTGATAATGGATCTAACTTGAACAATAAGATGATGAAGGAGTCGTGCGCAGAGTTCAAGATTGAACATCATAACTCATCTCCCTACTGACCAAAGATGAACAGAGCAGTAGAAGCGGCTAACAAGAACATCAAGAAGATCGTTCAAAAGATGGTTGTAACCTACAAAGATTGGCACGAGATGCTACCCTTTGCTCTTCACGGTTATCGCACATCTGTTCGCACTTCAACAGGGGCTACCCCTTTCTCTCTAGTGTATGGCATGGAAGCAGTGCTCCCCATAAAGTAGAGATCTCATCAATCCAGGTATTGATGGAAGCTAAGCTCACCGAAGCTGAATGGTGTCAAAGCCGACACGACGAACTGAATCTGATAGAAGAAAAGCGAATCACGACACTATGCCACAGTTAGTTGTATCAGCAGAGAATGAAGAAGGCGTTCGACAAAAAGGTCCGACCTCGTGTCTTCAGAAAAGGAGACCTCGTGCTCAAGAAGATACAATCATTTCTCACTGATTCTCGGGGCAAGTGGACCCCAAATTATGATGGCCCCTATGTGGTCACGAAAGCTTTCTTAGGCGGCGCCTTGAGACTTGCAACCATGGACGGAGTGGAATTTTCCTACCCCACGAATGTTGATGTAGTCAAGAAATACTTCGCCTAAACTTAAAAAAACGTCTCGGTGGATTGAAAACCCGAAAGGGCGGTCCAGGCAAAAGTCAGAGACATATAAAAAAAATCATCCCGATGGATTGGAAACATCATAGTACAATCCAGGAAAAAATTAGGGATAATGGCAAGTAACTATGTTCAACAGAGGCAAGTCCCTCAGCAGCAGCAGTTATATCATCCATCAGAGGAAAACTCCAGTCAAGGTCATCTTCGACAGAAGCTCAGGATGCCCCCGAATTCAAAGTTGGTAGAAGGATAGTGGTCGTTATGTTTCAACGTAGTCCTTTTCCCTGTAAATTACCATTTTCAAACTTTGTATATACTCTTTGGAATCACGCGTTTGGCTGATTTCCATCCTATCAATAAAATTTGAGCCCTTGTGCTTTTGTTTGCAGTTCTTATTTGTTTTAGCTTTACAGAACGACGTTGTTAACATGACTAACGACTCTTGAAATAAAACAAAAATGAATTTACTTGGTAAAACTTTTTCTGCTTTTAAAATAAAGATGGCAATTTCTTTTGACTATTGAACATCAAAAGAACATCAATCGCTTTTCCAGAAGTAGGAAAACTTCAAAGTGCAGAATCAAAGTGCTCCTTCTAACCCAGTACGCCTGAATGAAGGGACCAACTGTGTCAGAGACCTTGTTTCGTCTAACACCCCTCGGCCGAGTTCTTATCTCCTAAGCCCGATCAACGGTATTCCCCGCGGGGACTATCTCTCCTAAGCAAGGTGGAATTGCTATCTTGAACCAGCGATATCTCTACACGCCCTGCGATGGCCGAGTATCCAGTCATGTTCATCTTTTAGTTTGTGTGTCGTGTCAGTTTTGTCAGCATAGACATACATGCATTGTTGATTTGCATTCGCATTCATATTGCATCAATATCACTCTAATCGGTATTGTCCCCTGGTGATAAAAAGTCCTCTCAATCAAGTTGTCAAGTTTTTTCCTCGTCAGGAAGTGCGGTGTCTGAACAATCTCTCTCCTCCAGTTTATTTCTGGAATGAAGTTGGCTCCTCGGCCACTTTGATAACTTGAACCTCTGAAAGACCAGAGGAACCTTCAGTCAGCATCACTCTTCACCATTGAAGATGATATCCTTGCTTTCCCGGATTAAAGAAAAATCCCCCAGAGAAAGCCTCCTAAGTAGAGATTTAGCAGCACAGCTGCCATTCTCCGAAAAAACCCACCGATGAAAAGGTCATCGACACCTCAAAATTGGACCCCGCATATGGCATTTCACCGGGAAGATCCCGAGAAAAGTATGATGTAAGATCCCAAGTGGAAACAGTCTCTCAAGAGACTCGTTTTCCCCCAGTAGAATTGACAAATGGCATCTCCAAACAGAGAAGTTTGTGTACCTCTACAACTCAGACGACTGGGTTCCCCAGCAAGTCTGACATCGAAACTTTTTCCACTCAAATGGCATCTCCCCAGGAAAATTCGGCGAGAAGTTTGAAGGAAAACCGCTACGAATAGCGTCCCTTGTCAATGAAGTTTATTGACAAAAGAAACTAAGACCAATTCTTTGGTAGGAAACCAGGATCGAGGGGAAGTTTAAATCAGAAACTAAGACCAGTTCCTTGGTAGGAAACCAGGATCGAGGGGAAGTTTATTTCAGCAACTAAGACCAGTTCCTTGGCTGAAGACCAGGATCGAGGGGAAGTTTACCTTTTCTAAGCATCATTGTTTAGCAAAAGAAGATGAATGCGCAAGCTACCATTCATAACCACCATCAAAATTTCGGGTATTTCGATATTTAATCCTCTTGCGCCCCGAATGCCCGAATACCTTCGTCATTCACACCTTCGGGTCCAAGAAGATTAAATAGGGGCATCTGTCATACCCCAAATTTTGACCACTAAGATTTCCCATCATTGTGCAAATCATCATCACAATGTGGATGAACCATCATGTCTCATCAAATGCCTCAAGGGTTGTTGAGCATTCACTACAATCAAAATTAGGGTTTTAAGCCCTCTCAGAGCCTTAGACAAAGGATCAATCAAGGAATTACATGATCTTCAACTTGTCTAACCTCTCAAACATCCACAATGGATCAAAATGACTCCCACTTCAAGGATTAAGCACAAGGTTGCTCCCTTCTAGGTGGATCAAGTCTCAAGATCGCCGGTATCACCAAATTAGGGTTTTGGTCGACCAGGGCCTCCAGATAAAAAATTTCATCTGGACACAAGCCAAAGATCCAAAACACAACCTAATGTACTCCATGGAACCTCATGGACCCATTCATCAAGTCAATTTTTCCTCAGGGGATGCATACATCAAAAATCTGGAATTAGGGTTTCTTGACCTAATTCACCCCTAAGTTGACTTTTGGGACAAATCATGAACCAAGACCTCAAGAGAGGGTTTGAGGGTCTCATGAGCTATATTGATCCATTTGTAACAATAGATTAATCCAAGAAGCTTGAGCAACAAGTCTCAATTTCATCTGCACCACAATTAGGGTTTCGCGAGGAAAGTCAACTGTAACTTTGTCTTTTGACCAGGACATGCTCCCAAACCCTAGGACATGCCTCAATATACCCTATGACACCCATGGAACATGTCCATCAAGTTTGATTTAGGTCAAGGACATGATTTCCTGAAGAATTGCACAGTTTGGAATTCATCTGATAAAAAGTCAACTGTGCACAAAAGTCAACTTTGACTTTTTGAGATTTTTCACCAAAATAGATTTTTAACCCTAAAATGATGTTAATGTATGATTTGAATCATCATTCATCAAGAAAAATCAAGAAAAGTGGGATAACATGTAAAAGGGGTAACCATAAAAACTTAGAAAATTTTCTAAGTTAAAAATAAAGTGACAAGGGTACCAACTTTGAAGGATCATAACTCCTAAACCACAAAGCCATTTTTTCTCATCCAAAGATGGATTTGTAGCCCTCATTACCCTCTACAAAAACTTCAACTAGACCTAAGTCCAATTCATTAAGGATTTTGAGTTATGGAGTGGTCAAAATGGCTGAAAAGTGAAAATGTCACTTTTTCCAACACTTAGTGAAATTTTCACTAAGTCCAAATCTGTCTTCATTTTTTGCCAAATGTAGGGGGATTTTTCACTTGGATTCAAAAGAGATCAAAACCAAATATGTTCAAACAGTTGTTATATCATGTAAGGGCTTTCTAAAATGGCCAAGAACATTGGCAAATTCCATTTGAGTCATGAGATATGACATTGGAAAGTTGCCTTGCTGAAATCTGTCAAAGGCAAGGCAGAATTTGTAACTTTGCTCGATTTACCAAAATCAGCCAAATTCAAATGCTCCTATCCACTTGGACACATCTGAGGATTGAATCTAAAGGGGACAATCACTGAGCCAAGCCTCCAAAGTCCATGGAACAATAAATATCATGTTGAACCTAGAATGGCCAAAATAGGGACAAGACTCCAAATTTGGATTGAAGCATTCAATGGAAGCATCAAGGTGGGATGGACTGAGCCATTCTCATCTGAAATCAGTCAAGACTTATCCAAGACCAAGGGAACCACAACTCTGTGCCCTAACCTCTAGTTAATGGCTAGAGGAGACTTGGATTTCCATTGGACAACATTGGCCAAACCTACTTAACAGCTGCCATTCACTATTCCTTGCAAAACAAACTTGCTCTACTATAAATTGAGCTCAATTGTAATCAGTTTGAGAACACCAAAGCCATCTAACAGATGCTTTCCTCAAAATCTCTTTCTCTTGGCAAAAATGCCTTTCTTAGCAAGGTAGCTATCGGGTTTTGAGTTTGAGAGCTTTTCCAATCAAACCAATCACTCACGCACCTCACATACATCATATAGAAGTGATCCAAACACTCACATAACATCTGGAACACTGATTTCACAAAATCACCAGCCAATTGCTTAAGTTCTTGACAATTTTGCAGTTGAGGTGCCATCTTCAACTCCAAACCATTTCAATCCATTCCAAGCACTCAGACACATCACTTGGTACCTAGGGAAGTTATCCACATCATTGGAACCTAGTTGTAACACCTCCAACACAAATCACGATCACCAGCTGCAAGTGGTAAGCATGAGCTCTTCTAACTCTATGATCCATGCAATTTTTGTTGCACAATAATTTGGCCATATGTTCATAATCATGCATGGAATGTTTTCCCTCAATGAATTGCATTGTTTGAATCGTGTATCAAAAACCTAGCCTTCATGCAGAAATTAGGGTTCTTGAGGATTTTTCATGATTTCTTGTTATATGTTTAATTTAAATGAAATTAATGGACATAGACATGATCGTGAGGTTGAGACGAGCATAATGATATGTGGATTGCATGTTATAATCAAGTATTCAGGGAGATTGGATAAAAAATGCAAATCAGCCAAACCCAGAACACGCGCGTGTTCTTTAGCTGTTCTTGGCGCCATTTCTTTCAAATTCAAATATTTGAATTTTGTGATTTTATTTAATTGATTCAAAAATTAATTTCTCTCTGAGTTTTAATGATTTTGAGTTGATTCTTTTTTTAATAATTCACAAAAATGTTAAAATATTTTATTTTATCAAAAAATCCCAAAAATATTATTTATTTCATATAATTGATATTTTTGCAAAGAATTAATATTTTAATTGTTTTTGACATTTTAAATATTTTTTCTACATTGATTTTGCAACTTTTAATGCTTTCTAATTATTTTGTAGGTCAATACTTAATTTTTGAAGCATTAATCCAAAATCACAATTTTTTTTTCATATGTTAAACAATTTTGATCATTTTTAATTGAATTTTTATTCAATTAAATACATTTTTGAAAACAAATTAGGGTTTTTGGATTAATTCAACCCTCATAAATCATTTTCAAATCACTTTGGGCCTCTATTAGAGTGTAAGACCCAACCCACTTGTACAGAAATATTTTGGGCCTCATTCGTTGTATAAGTCCCTCTGTACATTTTCAAATAAACGGCACGATCATCGCCTTTTGAAAAATAACCTTGGGCCTCTCCTTGAGCTATAAGACCCATTCAAAAACACTTTGGGCCTCTAATAGAGTGTAAGACCCAATCCCCTTTTAACCAAAACATTTTGGGCTTCACTTATTGTATAAGTCCCTCCGCGTTAAAAGAAAACCTCGGCGCGATCGTCGCCTTTTCAAAACAAACCTGGGCCTACCCTCGTGTTATAAGCCCCACTCTTTTTTTAAAACGTTTGGGCCTCTTGAGAGAGTGTAAGACCCAACCCCCTTGTACATAAAACATCTTGGGCCTCAGCCACTTGTATAAGTCCCTCTGTACAAATTCAAACAGTGCGCTCACTGATAAAACCCTGGGCCTCTCCTTGAGCTGTAAGCCCCAAATCTTTCTTTTTCAAAGCACTTTCTCCTTTAATTTTGAATATACTATTGTTCTTAATCTTTCTTTGTTGAACAACTAACCAAACAGCATGGAAGCTCTACAACCAAGTAAGTGGTTATTGCTTTCATTTACCGTTTTCATATACATATAACTGTATTGTGGGGCTGTTTCACTATAAGTCTTCTTTCATAAACTTATATCGACTGTGTAATAATAGTATAGATATTTAGAGTTTCCCCGGAAACTACGTCTAGCACTAGGTAAAGCCGTTTCAATCACTCTAAGAAATAGTCTAAACTAGATCCCCATAGGATTACCAGACACAGTCTTCCCTCCTCTTGGGGTTAAACAACATGGAGATATGAAAGGCAGCATTCTCTGTGAACCCTTTCATAGACTGTCACTCATAGAAGTTGTCAAGAAACTCTATTCCCCAGAGATGATCTCTTCTCCGTGAATTGCATCTCTTAAGTTTCTTCCAAATTCTCGAACTTTCCTGACTTCGATCTATTTTCGGTGAATAGCATTGCCTTGAATTTCTCGGGGTTTGGGGACCCACGGGCTTCTTAAAAGCACTTGTCAAGAGACTCTACTCCCCAGAGATGATCTTTTCTCCGTGAATGGCATCTCTTGAGTTTCTTCCAAATTCTCGAACTTTCCTAACTTGATCTATTCCTTGTGAATAGCTTGCCTTGAATTTCTTGGGGTTTGGGGACCCATCGGCTTCTTAAAAGCAACCGGCCTCCTCTTGGGCATCGTACAAGGACCCACCGGCTTCCTAAAAGCAACCTAGCCTCCTCTTGGGCTTAGTACAAGGACCCTACGGCTTCTTAGAAGTATTCACAGCCTCCTCTTAGGCTTCGTATAATGATCTCTTCCTCCGGGAATGATAGCCTTCTCTTGGGCTTAGTACAAGGACCCGTCGGCTTCTTAAAAGTTTCCAGCCTCCTCTTGGGCTTCATACAAATTGTCCCGACGACCTCCTAGAGGTATAGGAACAGAACTTAGTCATCTGCATAGAACAGTACTTTCAAAGAGTCTACTACTGTTTCTCAAAGCATAATACAAAAGATGAAACTCTAGACTTGGACAGTCTAAACTTCCTTGAGTCTCAAAGACATTCTCAAGTGACCCCTTCGTTAAATAGGAAGGAAACCCGCAGACTCGGACAGTCTCAATACCCTTCGAATTTCCCGCTTCCTTAAAGGACAGGAATAACCCGGATCCTTGAATCAAATCCCTGAGTACAGTATTGCTCATATAAGAACTGATTTTCTCGTTAAAATCAGTGTATTGGACCTATCTCTTGACTGAAATAGTTACCATAGCCTCCTCTTAGGCTTTGTATAATGATCCTTCTCCAGTGAAGTTAGCCTCCTCTTGGGCTTTATACAATGATTCTCCCCCAGCGGAGTCAGACAACATTTAGCCTCTCTCTCGGGCTTTGTACGAGACACATAAGAGACTCCCTCGTTGAGTCAATCACCCCTTTCGCCTCCATCTCGGGCTTTATACGAGATACAAAAAGGTTCTTATTCAGCCAAACAAACAACAGCCTCCATCTCGGGCTTCATACGAGATACAAAAAAAACTCCCTTGTTGAGTCAAATAGCCTCCATCTCGGGCTTTATACAAGATACCCAAAAGATTCCATCGTTGAGTCAAAACCTTTTAGCCTCTCTCTCAGGCTTTGTACGAGACACATAATAGCCTCCTCTTAGGCTTTGTATAAGAAAACCACTGGTTAATCCAATTAACCTTTTAGAATCAAAGTTGTGCCTCATTCACAGTACACGAACATCAACAACTCCTTCCTCTTCATCTAATCCCTGTAAGCGGCAAGCCTCTGGATCATCTACATCCATGCCACTGTCCCTCTTTTAGCATGAGAAATTCCTAAGGAAAGATAGCATTGCTCTATACTGAGTTAAACCCTTCTCCTTCAGGTTAAAACCCCCTATAAAGGAAATTATGGCATTGCCGGATTCACAAATCCTGGTTAAAGTAATTCTCCTTTATAAAACAGTTGTGACATACAACCCCCTCTTTAGAGATGACAAATTCTCTCTAAAGTCGAGATCCTTCAGCTTCACGTCTTGGGCTTTGAACAAGACACAAATAGACCTTTCAGTTTCACATCTTGGGCTTTGAACAAGATACAAATCACCTTTCGCTTCACGTCTTGGGCTTTGAACAAGACACCAAATACCATTTCCTTCCATAGAATAGGAGGAACTACGAACGCTCTGATTTCCCTGTTTCGGTAAACGGGAATACGTAGGCATAAGATCGAAAGAAAAGATCTTATCGAGCACACTAAACAAAAATCCCAAATCCCATATCTCCATCAATCAAAAGCAGTAATTCAAAAACATCCGTCCTAACATCCTAATCCTTGTTCCTCGCCAGAAACCTTTTGTCAAGATAAAAAGAAAGAAAACCGTATTGGCAAAAATACAAATAATCAGTACAAAGCCCCCCCCCCCACATTGATAACATCCGTAACCTAACAGACCACTGTTTAAACTCAGTATGCAAAGCAGGGTTAATTGGAGACATCTATTTCCCTTCCTTCATCAGCTCACAATAGGATAAAAAATGAATCGACCTGTAGTTAAAGCTCAACCGCAGAGAGCGACCAGCGCTTAAGAACCGCGTCCAAAATCGCTCGCTACATAGTGGACTGAGTGATACACATCACCTAGCAAGGTAGGTATAGGATTCTTTGAAATAAAGATCCTGACAGCATGCATATCCACCAGATCAGGAACATTGGGAAACAGGACAATCCCATAGATACACATAGCCAGAATAGCTTGGAAAGCAGTCCAATTCCTCTCCTTAACATGTGTGCAAGCTTGATCAAACAAGAACTTCAATAAGAAACCCTTAGCTCCTTGTTTCTCCACAATATTATTGCTCAGAGCGGATTCACCAATATGAAGAGCAATGGACATTTCTTTTATCCCAGGGCATTCTTCAGAAAAGAATACTATGTCATGCCTGATGGGGATTCCCAAAATAAATGAGAACTCCTCCAACGTTGGAGCCAAGATATAGTCTGGGAAAGTGAAGCAACGCAAAGACGGATCATAGAACTGAAGAAGTGTATGAATGGCATCCTTCTCATACTTGGAGACACAGTAGACAAACTTCAGAAGTCTCCCATACTCTCCACCGAACTCTGTACGAACTTCGAGACCAGCCATACTAATCAGCTTGTGAATCAACGTCAAGGTCGGGTCTGGGAATGAATAAGAAACAATCTTCTTTCTCAGGACATCCATGCTAAGGCAACCTCAGAAAACCGGAATCAAGAGTAAGATGCAAGCCCTGAAAAATGTCAAACATGTTAGAATGCAAGAAAATTGATATGCACATGCAAGCATGGGATCAAGGCATCACTGCTGGATGTGCTGTGCTGTTAACTGGACGAGAACCACAACTAGAAAACCAGAATTCTAGAATACCGAACCACTGAGATAACTAGAAACCTAGATAATCAAATACTGATGAGAAATCCAGAAAATCGGGTAGGTTGAAGGTTTCAGTTTCCTGCAAACCTGCAAACACCCATCCCATCTCTCATGAGGGTTCTATAAAGGCGAGGATCCTCAATATCACGGGCTCTCAGGTCGAGAAATGATGATACATTCATAATTTTTGGGTTGGCATCATCATCAATCGAGGAGGCCTCAACTGATTCCCCTAAAAAATAAGGTCATCCTATGCGAGTCCCTCAGAATTGGGTCCTCGGGTCGAGAATGTGCAAAGGGTTTGCCACGGAACGTGGTCTGCCACTGTCACATCTCGGGAGGAGAGGCACAACTGAGGTATCGGAGAAACGGTCACCAGAGTCGACAGCTCTCTAGATCAGCACCCTAACATGCACAAGACACACACGTCAGAATGCGTCCCAAGATAGCCTCGTCTGGTTGTGAATTTCGTGAACACACAAACGTACCAAGCGGGCACGTAGGTCCCACTACTCTCCACTATAGTCCTAGGGTGTACTCAAGCCTGGGTATTGGGCTTATCTCTCAGAACAACCCAACCTGCCAAACAGAAACCAACCAGCACAGCACAGCAATATCCAGTATGACAGTAATAAAATGAAATGCAATGCAGTAAAAGCTGTAAAACAGTAATATACAACATAATAAAGCACAACAAATAAACACCCAACGAAAAAAAAACAAACAAGCGCTAGGATCGACTCGCTAAAGGGGATGGACCAGCAAGAGGTCAACCAGAGTCCCCAGCAGAGTCGCCAGCTGTCGCTCCCGAAATATTCGTATCCAATGGTACAAACGCTAGAGTGGCACAGAAAACACAGAGTCGCCAGCAATGTGTATTTATCCCGAGAGAGGGAAAGGAAACACTGCATAAACCTGAAGAGAAAGGGGGAAAGACATGGTCATCGCAACCATAGTCCGGGTTCGGGAGTCGGTTATGCGAGGGGAAGGTGTTAGCACCCCACGCATCCATCGTACTCGATGGGATCCACACTTGTTGTCTAAATGGAGGGTGAGCTGTCCTACTATCTATGGCTGAACAAAAGAAAACGGGGATGGGGGTGACTAAGACGGACTCAGTAGGACATATTCGATGCCCTAGGCCTACGTACTCCCTCAGTGCAATGGGAAAGTCAGAGTCAACGTAGTTCAGACGGGAACTATGGGGGAAGGTTGCTCGCCAAGATAATCGTTGTCTTGTGCCTACATATCCTCAATCGGACGAGAGAGAGGAATCAAAGCTAATGTAGTTCGTGGGTACGACCACGAATGGGTAAGTGTTTTTTATGAGCGACGTTAGATTCGCGTCCGGCAGTTAGGGTCGATGCCTGTTTGTGACTTAGACAGAAGGTAACGTGCTCTTTTCTGAAAATGATCTGGAACCAAACAATCCCTAAGGATAAAAAGATTTGAATTTGTTTTTGTGTTTTTTAGACAGAAGTGTTTTAAGTTAGTTCATAACTTGCATTGCACCAAAGTCTAGGGCACAGGGACGAATACTTAACGAATCGTCCCAAGACAGGACATCCCCTAAGCACTCAAGAAAGATGAGAGGAAGCCCCTCATTTCTTATTCCCCACGCTTAAGGCTCATGCGCAATACACTTTATCTTTATTAAGTGTTTTCAAGAAGTTTTGAGATGAGAAGAGAGAAGACACAAAGGAAACTCTAAAGGGAAACTAAGAGTCCTAATGTTATCATGCATGGGTAACCTAGGGTTAGTGAGGTTTAGGAGGGACAAATACCTAAAACCTAATGCTAATCCTACTCCAAGCTTAATCAAAAATTAAGTTGGACTAGGTAGCTCTAAAGGAAGAGAATCCAAGACTTAAACAAGTCTTGAGATTCATGGGAGGAAGAGAGTGAAAGAGAAGAAAAATGAGAAAGAGAAGGATGAGATAAGAAACAAGATAGGGCAGCAAGCACATCATATCAAGTACATCCAACTCACATCACTAAACAAGTCTCAAAGATCATGCAAAACATCTCAAGTAAGCATGCAAAGGTAATCATGAAAGAATGCAAGCATACTTATATGAAATGCACAATTAAGCACCAATGAACTTCATATCAAGAAGAAATGAGAAAAATAAGATGAAAATGAAAGCAAGTTAGAACCAAGATCATACCATCATCAACAACTCTCATGTGCAAAAGAAGATCAAAACATGAAACAATATGCACCAAAGAAAATCCACAAAAGGAAACTCAAAGTCCAAACACTTAGCACATGCCAAACATGATTCATAAATTGCAAAAATAAGTCTCAAAGGACCTCAATCATGGGTAAACATCATATCAAATGCACATACAAAGAATCAAGAAGAAACTCAAGCAAATAGGCATGGCAAGTCAACTTATGTAAAGAGATGTCAAGATATAATCATGCATAAGTCATTTAAGCACAAATAAACAAACATACACCAAATGACACTAAAAAATTGTGAGATTAAAACTAAAATGACCTAAGTCCGAAGGCAATCACATGTCAAAAGATCTCACAAAAATTCACAAGTTAAGCACCTCAAACAAATGAGTAAAGATCACATAAGAAACATGACTCAATATGCAAAAGAGAGGGACTAAAATGAAATATGAAATGATTTTAAAAATATGAGAAATTTTTTTTAAGGACCTCAAGATGTCCTCTGAAAAATGCAAAAAGAATGAGATGCAAATCATGTACCAATGATGAGAACAAAAATCCACAAGGCAATGTGTGCACAATTGAAGCAATTCACAAAAATAATCAACAAACAATTAATTCAGAGACACAAAATAAAATAAAAATGGAAAGTAAAATTTTCCAAAATTTTATAAAGTGCCAAAGATGATCCATGATTTTTTTTGGTAATTTTTTATGCATAAAACTATTTTTAAAAATTAAAAATCAAAATGAAACAATTAAATGAAAATAAAAAGAAAATAATACAGCCAGGGGGTGCAACAAGCAACAATTCACGTTTAAAAAATGGAATGAGCTCAAGGAGGGGGTGCAGATAGCCAGCCCAACCCATTTAAATAATCAGCGTATACCAAACAAAAAACAGAAACCCAGTCAACTCACACCAGCCACAAGATTAATCCAACGCATCATATCAATTCAACAAACCACACAGTAATCAAGATGAAAGGCCAGGATTAAGGGACACATGATATCAACATACACGCGCGCATATCAAATCATCAGAAATTGAAATAAGAACACGTGAAGGGCATATGATATTTTTAATGTGTTGGCACTTCACAAACCATCAGATTAATCCAACGTACACAAATACATCATCAAATCAAAGATTAAGCAAAGTGTGTGGCTCAGATCTGTGGCACATGATAACTATGATAGAGTAGCACACACGCACATTAAATAAAACACAAGAAAATAAAATGAAGTGGCAAGATCTGAACCATCAGATCAACACCACGAACGGCCAGGATTACGTCTTCTTCCTTCAAATAGTCAACACACAGGCCAAATCGAATAGAAGAAGTTTAGATCCAAAACTTTCAAACTCAAAATACATACATGTTACACGTCCAAACCCAAAACAAAATATATCAGCATGCTCAGTACACATCACAGATCATTATGCACACAATAAAATCAAGTTCTATAATGGTGAAAAGTAAGCTTACCTGAAAGTTGCAGAGCTCGAATTACACCAAGAACTCCTTCCAAAAGCTGTAGATCTTCCTCTTTTGAGCTCTATTTGCAAAATAAATGCAAATAGAGGCTTGAAATGGACTGGATCTAGGATTTTGAAAGTGAACCAACTTGAGATGTACTTGCTGAAAACCTTGCTCTCAGCTCAAAACAATCGTATATTCTTACTCTACCAAGTGTGTAGGTCACAAATATGAAAAAAATTCTTCAGAAACCCTTGTAATGAATGAGTTTCGAAGAGAGAAAAATGAGATTCTGAGCAAGAATGAGTGCATGAGGGGTGAAATGAGCATGTGATCCTCTTTATATTGACTTGGTTAACATTCTGAGCATGATTAGGGTTTAGTTAATCCCTTGATTAAAGCCATCCAAGGTGATTTACAAAAATGGAAGTTGTCATGCACGTCTTAATCCACACGTGCATGGGTCATGAAATCAGCATGATTCACTCACATTTCACTTGTTGGTCACAATGGAATTGAAATTGGGCCTTGTGGTGACTTGATTCATGAGATTTGATCCATCTTGCAAAAATGCATTTTGTGAAATAAGTGAGAAACATGGCACGTATCCACTTGATTCAAGGGTCAAAAATGATCCTCATGGAGTGTACTTGGATGTTGTAATGTGACTTGAAGCAATAAAATCAATTAAAAGTCATTTTGAACCAAAATGCAAAAGGTGGAAAAATGGAACCATGAGAAAACCTCTAAAAACACCTTGCCTTCTTTTGATCATAACTTGAGAACCACAAATGGTATGGAGACAATCTAATACTTTTTGGAAATGGGAGAGAAAGATCTTCAACTTTCATGTTTGAGGAAAATTCATTTGAAGCTTCTTTGATGATGAAAAGTCAAGTTGAATGTGGTGGAAAAACTGCCAAAAATGGAAAGTTTCAAATTATAGGTCTTTCCATATTTAGTAACTTTTGCACAAACTCTTGATTCTTGATGAATGGTAAGAATCCTAGCCTTTGAGGACCATATGAGGACATAAGACCTTAAAAATCATGAAGAGGACCTCAAAATTCCATGGTTGACTTTCCTCCTTACAGTTGACTTTTGCTTACTTCACAAGTAACTGATCCACTGAACATCTTCCACAATGAACCACTAGCCAAGCCTTCCTCTATGAGCACTTGTGAACATATAAAACCCATGAGAGCATGCTTGAATACACAAAGTTCAACAAGAAGCCCTTTTGAAACCAAAACCCTAATTTGGTCCCTCTGGTTAGGAGGGAAAGATTCACTTGAAATCCTTTGCCATTCTTGACCTTATGAAGATATGATGAACTCCTCAAACCACCTTGAGGCTTGAGACTCCTTTGAGATGAACCAAGTACCTTGATCCCATGCTAAGAACCAATGCTATGCACAAATGCTAATGCAAGAAATGCAAAGAAACATAAGCCAGTTAGCTAAAAGTAAGAGGGCAAATTTTGGGGTGTTACAATGATGTGAAGACTCTTCAAGATACCTTGGCTAAGATGAAGGAAGAAAAAAATCTTTGGGAATCATGGTTTCACGCTTCAAACCTTGAGAAGTTAGAGTTGCAAAAGCAAATGAAGGAGAAAGATGACTTGATTGAGTTGCTTAAGCGACGTGTTGTGAAGAGACATGAGAGGATTTATTTTCCTCCACTATTTCATCATCTCATCTTCCTACTTCCGGTGCTTGGAAGGGTATCATGGATCGACCCGTGTTAGAGAAGACCGCCATGAAGGATAACTATGAGAGAGATTAAGAGACTCCGAAGGAAGTATCAGCTTGGATCATCATCAGATGCTCTTTAGGATCTAGCTTTTTCTTATTGTATTTTGATCCTTTATAACTTGTACTTCCAAGTGTAGCTCTTTCCAATATTCAATAAAATGAGTTGTTTATCAGTACTTCAAAAAGTGTTATTTGTTTACGATGTTTGCAATTGCTTTATATTTTAAAGATCTTTGAAAGCTGAATGAAACATTTGCATTTTTTCATTCGTATTCGCATCATTTTGCATTGTTTCTTGCCTTTTTCCAGGTGTCTTATGTTTCTTTTGATCTTCATTCAGCTAAGCTGTCGCACCAGTATAATACTCGAGCTAATCTGAAGAAAAAGATGGATCAATTGCAACAATAGAACCGTGAGCTTCGTGAGGAAGTGATAACTCTGAAAGATAGTTTGGAAAGACTAATTCTATAATGGAAGCATTGGTGGCTGCTCAGAACCAGCCACCCCCTCCTCCTTCGCTTTCGACTCTTGTGCAAAGGACAGTCATCTCTGAGATTGTTTCCACGCCGATCTCTGTGGCGCCTGCCAGTGTTACTCAACACTCCATGCCTCCTGGTTTTCCATGGGATATGCCTATTAACTTTGTTCCTGAAGGTTATCAACCACCACCACCTCCTGAAGTTCCAGTTGTTTCTATTGTACATCCTCTGATGTCTGTACCACCGTCTGTGGTTCATACTGTTCCTTTTGTTGAAGAGCCAATTTTCCACACTGCTCCAAGTGAAAATGTCAGTGCTTATGAGAAAATGGAAGAGATTCAAGATCAATTTGCTGAAATGCAGAAAGAAATCAAAGCTTTGAGGGATAAAGAACTGTTTGGAAACAATGCCCATGAGTTGTGCCTGGTTCCTAATGTGAAATCCCACATAAGTTCAAGGTCCTTGACTTTGAAAAATATAAGGGTAATTCTTGTCCGATGAGACATTTGACTATGTATGCTCGCAAGATGTCAACTCAGACCGATAATAATCAGCTTCGCATTCACTACTTTCAAGACAGTTTGTCTGGTGCAGCCTTGAAATGGTATATGGGACTCGACATCACTTGAATTCCCACTTTCGAAGATTTGGGTGAGGTTTTTGTAAAGCAGTATAAGTATAATGTGGATATGGCTCCCGATCGTGACCTGCTTCGAGCAATGGCTCAGAAAGATAAGGAGACATTCAATGAATATGTGCAGAGGTGGCGCAAGATTGCTGCTCAGATTAATCCTCCTTTGGAAGAAAAAGAGATGACTAAAATCTTCCTGAAAACTCTGAGTCCATTCTATTATGAGCGTATGATTTCTAATGCCCCGAGTGATTTCACTTAGATGGTTAATATGGGGATGAGATTGGAAGAAGGTGTCAGTGAGGGACGATTGTCAAAAGATGGTAATTCTACTGGTAATTCCAAGAAATATGGTGGAGGACTTGCCAAGAATAAAGAAGGAGAGACCAATGCTATTTCTCGGGGAAGATGCGGAAAGAGTTATGGTAAGAATAATCAATGTCAGCAACATGTTGCATCTGTTACTCCTGTTATCAATTCAACTCTTGTTGTTCAGGCATCTCCTGCCCAACAACACTATCACCAACAAAACAATCAACGGGGCCGTTTTCTGAAGGACTTTGATCCAATTCCGATGACCTACCCAGAATTGCTTCCTGGTTTAATTCAGAAGAAACTTGTTTAGACTCGTGAACCACCTGCTACTCCAAAAGATTCACTGTGGTGGTATAAGCCTGAAGCTCATTGTGCTTTCCATCAGGGAGAAGCTGGGCATGATACTGAGAACTATTATCCATTGAAGATGGAAGTGCAAGGTTGGTTAGACGTTGTATTTTGTCTTTCGAAGACACCAATCCTAATGTACAATCGAATCCAATGCCCAAACATGGTAAGGTATCTGTCAATATGGTTTATGATTGTCCCGGTACATTAAAAAATTTTGATATCCGTTGGATTCGAAGATCTCTTGTGGAAATGCATGCACTTTTGAGTGAATACCATGATATTGATCATGATTATGCAGCTTGTTGCATATGTTTCGTGTATCCGCGTTGTTGTGTGATAGTAAAGAGGGATATTCAAGGGATGATGGATCAGAATTTGATTGAGGTCACTGCTAAAAGAGATGAATATCAGAATAAGGTGAATGTTATTGTGCCATACTTTAATATTCCTGAACGAGTTATTATCTCTTATGACAGTCGAAAGACCGCTGTTACACCTTTGGTTATTCGGTTACCCGACCCAATACCCTATGAATCTGACAAGGCTGTTCCGTATAAGTACAATGCTACCACGGTGAAGATGGTAAGGAAGTGCCCATTCTTTCTTTTTCTTCTGTGGTAAGCATCACTGATGTTAGTAGAGTGGCCCGGAGTGGTCGTGTTTTTGCTTCTGAGCCTCTAAAGATTGTGGAGAATGTTGTTGCTGGCAAGCGACCTTAAGGTGAGAATAATGTTGATGTATCCGTCAAGTCTAGTGGTTTGAATAAGAAGGTTTATGAGGATGAGGTATTGAAATTGATCAAGAAGAGTGATTACAATGTAGTAGATCAGCTCTTGCATACTTCGTCTAAGATTTCAGTGTTGTCCCTACTGACGAATTTTGAAGCTTATAGGGAGTCTTAGCAGAAGGCATTGGAACAAGCATATATTGAGCATGATGTGACTCTTAATCAGTTTGATGGCATTGTTGCCAACCTCACAGCATGCAATAATTTGATTTTATGTGATGAAGAGTTACCCGAGGAGGGGAGAAATCACAATTTGGCTTTACATATCTCCATGAACTGTCAAGAAGATACATTTTCCAACGTGCTAGTTGATACTGGCTCTTCTTTGAATGTGGTTCCAAAATCTACTTTGTCAAAGCTTTCGTACCAAGGTGCTCCCATGAGGTATAGTGGGGTTGTGGTTAAAGTTTTTTATTGATCTAGAAAAACTGTGATTGGAGAGGTTGATCTTCTAATCCAGATAGGACCATGCTTCTTCCAAATTACTTTTCAAGTAATGGATATTCGTCCTGATTATAGTTGTATGCTTGGCCGACCCTGGATTCATGAAGCTGGGGCAGTGACTTCGACTCTTCATCAGAAATTGAAATTTGTTCAGAATTACAAGCTGGTAATTGTTGGAGGCGAACAAGCGATGCTAGTGAGCCATTTGTCATCCTTTTCGTATGTTGATGCCGACGAAACTATTGGGACTCCATTCCAAGCTCTTTCCATTGATGATAAAACTGTTAAAAAGAATGGGTTGCCCATGTCTTCATTGAAAGATGCTCTGCATTTATTAGAGACTGGGCGGTCTAATGGTTGGGGCCGAGTTATTGATGTGGTTGATAACCAAGGAAAAAATGATTTAGGCTTTGCGCCTGGTACAGTTAGAAGAGATTTAAAGCATATTGATGAGGCATTTCACAGCGCCGGATTCATCAACAAAGATTACTCCACAGCTGCAATTCTTGAAGATGACTCTGAAGATTACATCTCATACGCCTCTGAAAATGATTCCATTCCTGCTCAAGATTGGGAGCCTTATTTGGAAGATCCTGGATACGGTTATGAGATAGAGGATGCATATGTGCTATTTTATTACCCTCGACCGAGGTTTAAGGAACCCAATTTTGAAGGCAGTGCCATCATTGAAGATGATGAAGAGGAAGAACTTCCCAATTTTGTGTTGCATGGACAGATCTGTCAGAATTGGATAGTTGTTGATGTTCCTACTGTTATTCTTATTTCAGAGTAATTTGCTTTTGTTTCTTTCAAAAATCCTTTCACTATGCCCAAGGTGAAAGTGAATTTGTGAGGGCTTTATTTCAAATTTTATCATCATCAATAAAATGTTATTTTGTTTATCCATGTTATGTTTTCCCTTTTTGCTTTATATCTAAAAAAATGGTAACATAAAAAACCAAAAAATAATAATAACGCGATGATCACTTTTATCTGCATAATACTTGTACTTCTTGTTCATATTCTAAAATCAAACATAAATCATTGTGCAGATTGATTGTTAAACCCATTGAAAACAATGACCCTATACCCTCTCCTAACTTTGAGTTCCCTGTTTTTGGAGCTGAAGAAGAGGATATTGAGGAGATTCCAAATGAAATTTCTCGGTTGCTTGAGCACGAGGAAAAAGACATTCAGCCTCATGAAGATCCGGTAGAATTGGTTAATTTGGGTTCAGATGATGATAAGAAGGAAGTCAAGATTGGGGCACTGCTTCAGCCAGATGTTAAGAAGAGGATAGTAAGCTTCTTAGAGAATATGTTGACGTGATTGCTTGGTCTTATCATGACATGCCTGGTCTTGATACTGATATTGTGGAGCATAGATTGTCGCTGAAGCCTAAATGTCCACCTGTGAAATAGAAATTGAGAAGTACTCATCCCGACATAGCTGTGAAGATCAAAGAGGAGGTTCAAAAGCTGATTGATGTTGGTTTTCTTGTGACTGCTGAGTATCCTCAATGGGTGGCCAATATTGTGCCTGTTCCAAAGAAAGACGGAAAAGTTCGAATGTGCGTTGACTATAGAAATTTGAATAAAGCAAGTCCGAAAGATGATTTTCCACAGCCACACATTGATATGCTGGTAGATAACACTGCTAAGTTCAATATCTTTTCCTTTATGGATGGATTTCCTGGTTATAATCAAATAAAGATGGCACCCGAGGATATGGAAAAAAAAACATTCATTACACCCTGGGGGACATTCTGTTACGGAGTGATTCCCTTCGGTTTGAAAAATGTTGGTGCAACGTACCAGAGAGCTATGACTACTTTGTTCCATGATATGATGCATAAAGAAATTGAGGTCTATGTGGATGATATGATTTGTAAGTCGAAGACTAAAGAAGATCATATTGAGTACTTATTGAATCTGTTTCAGCATTTGAGAAAGTTTAAGCTCCATCTGAATCCTAATAAATGCATTTTTGGTGTCCGTTCTGGAAAGTTGTTGGGATTTATTGTCAGCCAAAAAGGCATTGAAGTTGATCCTGGTAAAGTTAAAGCTATTCAGGAAATGCCTGCGCCCAAAACAGAAAAACAAGTAAGAGGGTTCTTGTGACGTTTGAATTATATTTCCCGATTTATATCCAATATGATTGCCACATGTGCGCCGATGTTCAAGCTTCTCCACAAAGATCAGGGTTGTGTATGGATAGAGGATTGTCAAAAAGCTTTTGATAGTATTAAAGAGTATCTGCTTGAAGCTCCGATTTTGTCTCCTTTTGTGGAAGGAAGACCTTTGATTATGTATTTGACTATGCTGGAAGAATATATGGGATGTGTTATGGGTCAACAAGATGAATCTGGTCGAAAAAATTTTTCCATTTATTATTTGAGCAAGAAGTTCACCGATTGCGAGTCTTGGTACTTCATGCTTGAAAAGACATGTTATGCTTCAGCTTGGGCTGCCAAATGCCTCCGCCAGTATATGTTGAATCATACTACTTGGTTGATATCCAAAATGGATCCAATCAAGTATATTGGCACATGAGCTGGTCTATTAAGGTGCATAACATCAATTTTTGAGAAGTCTTCTTACCAAGCAAGTAGTGGTCTGATTTATCAAGAATCAAATCATCTGTCGGTATGGTGTTCCGAGCAAGATTATCACTGATAATGGGTTGAATCTGAATAACAGGATGATGAAGGAATTATGTGATAAGTTTAAGATTGAGCATCACAATTCTTATCCTTACAAACCTAAGATGAATGGGGTTGTTGAAGTTGCTAATAAGAACATTAAGAAGATCATTCAGAAGATGGTTGTTACATACAAGGATTGGCATGATATGCTCCCTTTTGCTTTGCATGGGTATCGTACATACGTCCGCACTTCAACAGGGGCAACCCCTTTATCCCTTGTTTATGGTATGGAAGCAGTGCTCCCGGTAGAAGTTGAAATCCCTTCTATGAGAGTTTTGATAGAAGCTGAATTGTCTGAGGTTGAATGGTGTCAGAGTAGATAAGACCAGTTGAATTTGATTAAATAGAAAAGAATGACGGCCTTGTGTCATGGCCAATTGCATCAACAGAGAATGAAGAAAGCTTTTGATAAGAAGGTTCGACCTTGTGTGTTCAGAGAAGGCGACCTCGTGCTCAAAAAGATATCGACTTCTACTATTGATTCTAGGGGCAAGTGGACTCCTAATTATGAAGGCTCATATGTTGTTAAGAGAGCCTTCTCTGGTGGTGCATTAATTCTTACAACTATGGATGGTGAAAAGTTCACTCGTCCTGTGAATGTCGATGCAGTCAAGAAATAGTTCGCCAAAAAATGAAAAGAACAGCTCGCTAAGTTGAAAACCCGAAAGGGCGGCTTAGGAAAAAATAAGCATCTCGGTGGATTGAAAACCCGAAATGGAAGTCCAGGCAAAAATTAGAGACAAAAACAGAAATAATCATCCTGGTAGATTGAAATCCCGAAAGGGCAATCTAAGCAACATTGTCCATTAAAGATTATGCTTCAATCATCCACAACTGAAGTTTTGAGCATAGTGGAATTCAATTTTTTTAGGGAGAATAGTTGTCATTGTATTTCAATATAACCCTTTCCATGTATTTACCATTTTTTAAACTTTGTAATGATCCATGGAGTTACGCCATTTGCGGACTACCATTCTATTAATAAAATTTGGGTCTTTGTTCCTTTATTTGCAATTCTTACTTTGTTTCTGTTTGTAAAATTTCATTTATTGTTGATGATGATTTTTAAAACAAAATGTGAATAATTGATTTAAAATTTTGAAAATTATAAAAACATTTTCCTTTGATTTATGAATACTAAAAGGAATGTCAATGGTTATTCCAAGAATGGTAAGCTTAGTGTTTTCCTCAGCAGGATGCATTCTCACTCCTCTAGTAGAATTTATTGACAGCTCCCCAGTAGAGTTTGTTAATATTTCCCCAATAGGTTTGTTAATATATCTTCAGTAGAGTTTGTTCATATAACCAGTTGCTGATAGGATGATGGGTTCCTTCAAAAGTTTGTTATAATGTGATGGACTCATAAGATCTAGTATTTCTTAGTTTAATACCGGTTTGAGTTCTCCAGACGAGTGTTGTTCGGTTTTTCCCCAGCTATGTCTCGATCTAGATCTTCTCTAGCTAATTATGTTATGGTCAGGAAGTTGAGCAGTTTCGAGGACCACCTCTCATTGGTGTCGATCCCCATGCAGAGATTCTTATTTTTGTTATCCCCAACAAACGTCATATAAGGAATCCTCACTCCGAGTTTTACCCTCTAGACGTGTTGTTGTTGCTTTGGATGTCCCCAAACAGAGAGCAATATTATTTTCCTTTAAGGAGTATTGACATGGTGGATACTTGTCAGGTTACATCTTGTCTTGTGAATGTCTTTCCCTCCAGGTTGTTCTACCCAGAGATTTATCCCTGCTGATTCCCCGACGGAGGCAATGCATTAATGTTTCGAGGGTTTCCTAAGCATAGAGTGTCACTACGTGAAAAAATGACACAGAGTCGCCACCGAATTTTATTTACCCCAAAGAGGGAAAGATAAATATCAATAGAACCTTTAGGGAAAGAACATGGTCATCGCAACCAAGTTTTGGATTCAGGAGTCGGTTACGTGAGGGGAAGGTATTAGCACCCCCTCACATCCTCGTACTCGATGAGAACCATCTAAATTGTCTAACTCGAATAGGTGTTCTAATCTAAAAGTCTACTTGCTTAAAGAAAAGAGGGTTGGTTTTAATATTAGGGTGCTCGCCAAGGATTAGGGCCCTTGTGCCTACGTATCTTCACTTGAAAGAAGTGAAGAATCAGAGCGTCTGTAGTTCGTGGGACTACGGTGAAAAAATGGGATGTTTGCTCACTAGGATCATCATAATCCTATGCATATGTATTCTCAACAAGTAAGAGAAATCAGAGCGTCCGTAGTTTGGACTAAGCTTTGTTGGTGTTTTTTATGGACAATGTTAACGTTCGCGTTCTAGCAGTTAGGTGTTTTGCCGCTCGTTGGCTGGAGTCTTATGCGCTACCTGTTTGCGGTAGAACGAAAATAACATGTCCTTTTTTAAAAGGTTATTTATGGAATCCCGAAGGAGAAAAGATTTGGATTTGTTGAAGTGTTTTTATTAAGTTTTTGAAAAGAAATTTGAAATGCGTGTGCACTAAAGTTTATAGGTAGAGGTGAATATTCCGAACTACCAAGACGAGCGTCTTGTGCTCAAAATACTCTGAGTGAGTGTAGGGAAGCTCCATTCTCACTCCTTCTCCACTATTTAAGGCTCATGACATACTACACGTATCGTGTTTATTAAGTGTCTTTTGATTTTTTTGATTAAGAAAAGGATTTGGATGCAAAAGAAAGAAAATCTATGGGAGAATGGATCCTAAGTGTTTGCATGCAATAATGGTCCTAAAGTTGAGATGGAAGGAAAATTCTACTTTAAAGTTTTTATACTTGGATTAAGAACCTAAAATCTATCCTATTTCAAGCTTAATAAAAAATTAAGTTGAACTAGGAGATCCTACGGGAACATGTGAACATACAAGCAAGCAAATAATAGAGACACAATTCAAGTATTAAGATGAGTTAACAAGAGAAAACAAGCCTAAAGCATGGAAGTAAACAATCATGAAAATAGAATCAAACGAAAGGAGAGATGTTATGACACAAAAAGATGCATGAATTAGATAAATGATGATGATTACAAAACATGAGCCATGGCATAGTCAAGATAAGAATCGAAATCGTAAGATCTAAGTAAAGGAATCTAAGTTACAAACTCACAAAGTTAGAAGTCAAAGAAATTAATAAAAATTAATTATCAAAAATCTAAGTAATCCTAATCAATTAAATTTTAACCATAAATCAAAAATTGAAGAAATAATTTTTAAATAAACTAATTGAAAAAAAAATATTTTTGAGGTTTTTTATTTAACTAAACTAAATAATCCAAAAAAAATGTTCAAGTAAAACAATATTAGAAAAAAGAGATTTAAATAAAATTAATTAGGAAAAATAAATTATTAGCTAATATGATAATGAAGAAAAATAATAATAAATAGAAATAAAAAGCAGGTGACAAAAATGAATTTGAGGTGTGTGTGGTGAGTAAAACAACAAAAAAAAACATAAAGAAATGGGCCAGGCCCATGGTTCAACACCAGAATGAAGGCAAGGAAGGGTCCAAAATAACTCATCTGTCAGGTTCTATATTCTTTCACGTGTTTTCCACCTTTCCCCTAAAACAAACTCATCGCCCACTCTCAGATCTATCTCTCTTGGATTTTTCTCGTGGCGGATCCTCTCTCTCTCTCTCTCTCACTTGTGATCTCGTGTCCATTCCTCTGCTTCTTCTCAATATTTCCCAACAAATACCCACGCGGCGGCGCGATGGTCCATTTCTGCAAAGTGGTTTCAAAGGCGAAGGTTGATGTTGTATTTCGAAGTCACAGCGGAGTTGTCGATGTGATTGTTGTAACAGAAACACGACGGAGCTTATGTTCGGATGTGTTGTTTGCAGCTTTACTTTGTGCAAATGGCGAAGCACTACGTCGGTTCTGTTTTTGTAGCTCCTTTTTTGTTTCGAACTCGTGTGAATTCGCCGCTTCTTTTGATTTTCTTTGCAAGTTGGTGACTCTTTTCAACGTGAAGGATGATGTAATATAGTTGTGTGGTGCTAGGGGTGGATTTCACTGTAAGAAAGGTATTGTTGCAAGTAGTGTATGTGCGTTGTGAATTTGTGGGATGGTGGTTCTAGTGGTTTCTCCATGGTGTTGGTAGGATGAGTTCCTTGAGGTAGAAGAAGATTTATTTTGAATTTGTGACGAGTTATATAGTTTATGTGTGTTGTTGTTTCATGGCCAGTGGGTAAGGTTTGTGGAGGTTGAAGAAGTTAAGTCAGATTTTTTGTGTTGTGTGATGAAGGTAGAGAAGGTTACGTGTGTTGTTAATTGAGGTCCGCGTGTAAGGTTGTTGTTTCCCCCTTTTTAGAAGAATTCGGATATGGCTTTTTATATGAAGGTTAGTTTTTCTCCAATTTTTCTCTGCCCCCTTCAAAACAGACCTCGATCTCCTTTTATAATCATTGAGCTTGTCTCTTAATTTTTTTTTTTGAATTTTCTGTTGTAGTATTGTCTCTTTCGTAATGCAGTGTCTGCAGCTGTGATTGTTGGTTGGTGTTGTCATTGTTGTTATGCAGGCTTCAGTGCAGAATTTTGTCTTGGTGTGTTTGTATGGGCTTTTGAAACTTGTATGGACCTTTGGTGAAATTTTTTTGTAACATGAGCTTGTTGAATGGATTCTCATTCTTGGAATTTTGTGGACTTTGTCAAAATTAAATTTTAGGTTACAAATTGGATTTGAATCATCACTTGAAATTGGTCATTATTCGTAACCTCCATTACTTGTTTAGACCACATATGAGAAATTGATTTGCATTTTCCATATGAACAACATTTGAAACCGACCTTGATTCTCTAATATTGAATGATAGTGATGAATGACACTTGCAATTCCTGGACTATTAAATTTGAATTTTCAATTAGAACTAAATTCCAATACTTTTGACTTCCCACTTAAAGTTGAATCTTTAATCGGTTTCTTGAGAAATAAGATCAACTCCAAACCAATCTTGCACTTTGAATGGGTCAGTGCCTTGAATGAACAATGAATCGATCCTTGAATTCTTAATGAATCATGATGAATCTTTACTGTGAAATCTCTTTGGACCTCAATGAATATGTCTTAAACCTCAAAGCACTTCACAGAATCCTAAATGGCAATGCCCTGATCCTTGGTAACCATGAAGCACCTAACCTACACGCAACATGATAACTTGATTCACACACAGACAACCTGCATTGATAAACTTGAATGAGACTCAACTCCTGACCCACTTAATGATCTGCAACCGTAGCAATTGTCATTTGAATCACAACTCTCTGAATCTCTGATCAATAAGTTCAGAATCACTTTGAATTTATTAATCAATTTTTGGGAAATAAGTCCACATCTTGCACAGTTAAACTAATCAACTTTGATCATGATGAACCAAGAAACTTCACTGTGAAAGAATAATGCCTTGAAATTAGAGATTATGAATTGAGACATGGATTGCACCGCACAAAACCCTGACAGGAGAATGGTATGGACCATGAAGCAACTTGATTTTAACACTTCCTGATGATGGAGCAAAATCTTATTTGACCGAGATTAGGTCAAACCCAACTGAATTTCAACCACACCACACACACACATTTGACCTAATAACTTGGCATGAATCTTGATTCGAACTTGCAAGACCTGAGCTTAAACCACACGCACAAAGACACTGATTTGTATACACGATGGTTAGATGACATGAATAATGGATATGATGCACACATGATGAAAATGTTATGATATGAACAGCATGTTATGCTATGCGGATGATGTAAAGCAAGAATAAAGTCCGATGAATGAAAGTTCAAAAATGCATGGTCAAAATTTGGGGTATGACAGCTGCCCCTATTTAATCTTCTTGGACCTGAAGGTATGAATAGCAACGACTTTACAAACATTCGAGGTAAAAGAGGATTAAATACTAGAATACCTAGAATTTTGAATAATTAGAAAAAAAAGATATATGTGGTGATATGCTGGAGATGCAAATGGATGGCATGCTTGATATGCAAGGTATGCAATGATATGCTACGATATGATTGATATGCAATATGTATGAATTCGTGAATGACTCTCTGGTTGTCTGGTGAAAAGGTTAAACAAAGGTAACTAGTAACGGGGTAATGGTAACAATGAAAGGTAATATAGATGAAAGGCGAGATCAACGGATCTACAACCCAAAGGAAGATAAAATAAGATCAACGGATATATGATAAGGGAATAAGATCAACGGATCAGCCACCCACAAAATGAAGAGAAGCAACATCAACGGATTTTCCACTCAGAGAAAGATCAACAGATCTATGGAAAGGAATAAGGATCAACGGATCTACAACCCAAAAGGTGGAGGGAAACAATATCAACGGATTTGTGACTCAAGAAAGATCAATAGATCTATGAATAGGGAGTAGGATCAACGGATCTACAACCTAAAAAGTGGAGAGAAACAATATCAACGGATTTATGACTAAAAAAAATCATCGGATCTATGATAAGGAAATAGGATCAATGGATCTACAACCAGAAAATGAAGAGAAACAATATCAACGGATTTGTGACTCAAGAAAGATCAACTGATCTATGAACAGGGAGTAGAATCAACGGATCTACAACCTAAAAAGTGGAGAGAAACAATATCAACGAATTTATGACTAAAAAAATCATCGGATCTATGATAAGGAAATAGGATCAATGGATCTACAACCAGAAAATGAAGAGAAACAATATCAACAGATTTGTGACTCAAGAAAGATCAACTGATTTATGAACAGGGAGTAGGATCAACGGATCTACAACCTAAAAATGAAGAGAAACAATATCAACGGATTTGTGACTCAAGAAAGATCAACGGATCTATGAATAGGGAGTAGGATCAACGGATCTACAACCTAAAAACGAAGAGAAACAATATCAACGGATTTGTAACTCGAAAGAGAGATCAACGAATCTATGAAAAGGAAGTAGGATCAACGGATCTACAACCCAAGAGGTGGAGAGAAGTAATATCAATGGATATACAACTCGAAAGAGAGATCAATGGATTTATGGAAAGGAAGTAGTATCAACAGATCTACAACCCAATGAACGGAAAGAGGAAAAATCAACGGATTTGCGACTCAAAAGATAAGATCAACGGATTTGTGGAAAGGAAGTAGTATCAACGGATCTACAACCCAGAAGGTGAAGAGAAGTACAATCAACAGATTTACGACTCAAAAGAAGATCAACGAATCTATGAATAAGGAGTAGGATCATAGGATCTACATTCCAAGCATGAAGAGAAACAACATCAACAGATTTGTGACTCAAGGAAGATCAATGGATCTATGAATAGGAAGTAGGATCAATGGATCTACATTCCAAAGGTGGAGAGATGTAAGATCAACGGATTTACAACCCAAGAAAATAAGGAGAAGCAATATCAACAGATTTGCGATTCAAAAGAAGATCAACAGATCTAGGAAAAGAGTGACAGGATCGACAGATCTAAATAAAAGGGGTGAAATCAATGGATTTACAACCTCGAGAAACTATACATAGAAAGATGACTCCAATGGGGAAATAAAGGGTAAATAGAGGGTAAGATTGATGGATTTGTGGCCTTGGGGATTGGTTGAAATATTTGCTAGGGGATGGGTTCGACATTCTCTGTGGGGATTAATTATTGTCATGATTGAAGATTGATTGGAGCTTTTGTGTAAGGTATCGGATCTAGCCTATTTTATGCATGTTTGAATTTTTTTATGGCATAATGCTCCATATCAAATGGAAATGCTACGCATTTTAGGATGTAATGCGATCATGATTAGGTATGAAAAATGTCGATGCAGGCTCGGGCTGCTGGGGATATGATCTAGGGATTATGATGGTTCCAAGAATGGTTGGGCTTTGGTTTGAGGTGCCAAGTAAGGTTGGGCTTTTGTTTTGGGTGCCAAGTGAGGGTGGGCTTTGAAGGTGAACTACTGGACAAGAACTGGTTTTTAAAGGGTAGGCTACAAGATGAGAACTAGTGGTAAAAGATTAAGTTATCAGACGAGAACTGACTTCTTGTATTTGTATCAGACGGGAACTGATTTTATGGTTTTCCAGACGAGAACTGGACTTTGAAAGTAGGCTAAATAATGGGTGACCAGACGAGAACTGGTTTAAAAGTTTTCTACCAAACGAGAACTGGTATCTTGAGAAGATTTTCCAGACGAGAACAGATTTAAAAGTGATTTAGGTTACAAGGCTTTTTTATGTTTGATTCATGTTGTGGGTTTAGGCCCGATGAATGAGATGATATGAAGGACTCTATGCATGAGCAAAGCGACACAACTAATGCATGAAGATAATTTATGCAATGATATGAGAGTTTCCAAGTTGCCACTGTATGGAATAGTGAGAAGGTCTTTTGTAGCAAGGCTTCTGTCTTGTTAGAAGGGAAAAGGTTATTTGATAGGGTAGTGGCATGATTCCCCGACACTCATCTTGAACTCATCGGTTAATGACGAAGTAGAATTGGCTTGAGAAGCTTCGAAGGCATGGAGGGCTTGCCCCTCTGCAAATAAATTTTCCCCAGTCTGATGGGTCTTCAGAGAATTCTTTCTTGAAGAGAAGTTGAAAACAATCATGCCATAAGATGACCTCGAGATGGCTTGCCCTAGAGTTTTGAGCCATGAAAGGATTCGTCCTTGATTAACTGGCTCTTGGAGTGGTTGGTTTCGATGTACTCTTGAGGTAGCTTTCCCTAGAACGAGCATTACAGCTACTTAACTTGTGTTGATTGAGTTCTTGAGGAACTTGCCCTTAATCAAAAGAATCTCTGGGTGGCCTGCCCCTAGTTAGTAGAGTCTTGAGATGATTCTTTGATCAACTGATGCTTGAATGATCTTCCCCTCAATCCACTGATGCTTGGGGATTTGGTTTAGATAGACTGATTCCATACTCATTGGATGTCAATGGCTCAGATCCATAGGATTACAAGGTACACTTGATTATCATAAACTTTGATGAATAGTCAAGCCCTCTTCGATTGCTCCTTGTTCAAATTTCCTTGATGTTAAGTACCAAATTGTAGTCAAAATTGTTAGTTCACAAGTGGTAATTTTAATGCAATTCTCATGCAAGTTTTGAAAAAAAAAATTCATTTATTGGAATGATGTGAAAGTGTGCGACGAATGGACCATTAGTCCAAACGTAATGCTGATTTAGCTAGTGTGAAAGATATAGTAAGAAAAAGATTAGCAAATCTTAAGGAGTCAGTTTACGCAACCTTGTTGTAGTATGCTTTAAGAATAAACCCTACTTCAATTAGGTCTTTTGAGGGTTGTAACATGGCCTGGTTCAAGGTTATTGAAACAAAGGATATAAGGCTCAAAATTTGATTAGTACCCACCCCTTCTTCGTGATAAACTCCAGTCCTACGTTCAGCTATACTACACACACATCTAGAGTTTGACGGTGTAAGAGTGAAGATGAAGATTCAAGATTCACTTGAAATTACAGTCACTTTATTTCGTATATGATGGATGTCAGCGACCTTTCTAATTTTGATATAATTGTCATTGGATCTTATTTTGTTTTGCTTAAGGATTTAAGAGCCTCTTTTGCTTTATTTATTTTTTGATCCCTAACTTTTGCCTAAGTCCCCTCTTTGGGTGGTGGAATTAGCGGGTATTTTCTCTTTTCTTTGTTTTGTTTTGGAAAGGCTTGTGACTGCCAAGTCTTTGGTCATTGAAGAACAATCGCCATAACAGGAGGTTTCATCTTGAAAGTATGTACAATCAGGATAACTGAACACTACCTATGCCCCAGGTTAACTGTAAGGGTTTAGAAATCCGAAGGAAACTCCTACTTCTTGGCTCGAAGTGGTTAACTAGGAACTAACTCCTTATCTCTCCAGTGTTTGGGGATTTGAAACAATGCCTGTACATCATCAGCAGGATTTTATCCGACAGCATACTATTAGCAGTTATGGGTATTCAGTTTTCATCATCCTCCCTCCAATATTTTCAAAAACAATAGTTTGATAAAGAAGGTGGACGAGAAGTATATATGGATGTCTTTTTTTTTTTTTGATATAAATGAAGAAAAAAATGAGCGAATGCGACATGATTAATTCAGAAAATGCATGATCACTTCATTAATATTACCATTCAAAACAACAATGTTAAAAAACAATTAGCAAATAGCAGGAAAGAAAATACAAATACAAATCATAGAAGTTGATCCAACGATTTCCAGTTCTGAGGATGCCTTTCTGTCTAAACCACTGGCTTAAGGAGATGCACCTTGAAGTCTTCGAACTCATTCGGGCGTGAGGCTGATGTGCACAACCAAGCTTCCTTCTAGAAAGGATATGTAACCGTTGTCAATCAGTTGTTGTACCTTGGCTTGGAAAGCATTGCAATCTTCTGTTGAGTGTCCCATTGATCCAGCATGATATCCACATCGTGCATAGGGATTGTACCTAGGAGGGTATGGCTCTGGAAACGGCTTTAGGGACTTAGGAACCACCAATGAGCTTTGAATCAGATGTGGCAAGAGTTGACTATATGACACAGGGACTGGATGGAGAGGAGCATTCCTTCTTTCCAAGTTGTTGTGAGGCCTATGCTGATTCTGATATCCTCGGCCATGGACTTGTTGATTTGCATGAGGAGCAATCCACGGTTTCTAGTATGGCGCTTTAGGCGCGGTAGGTTGTCCATAAGGATAGTATGGCACTAGAACTGACGACTGCTGAGAAGATGAGGGACCATAAGGTTTTGCTGGTGCAACTTGAGAATACTCAGTATTTGCTATGACTACATTGGTTTCAACCTCCTCTTCCTCTTGGGGATCATTGAGGGATTCAGTCTCACGGGCTTGGCTATTCGAGGCATCTTGGATTTGTCTACTCTTAAGGTAGCTCTCGACGCGTTCTCCTACTATCACAAGGTCAGAGAAGCTTGATGGCATATTGCCAGCCATTCTTTCAAGATAAGAGCCGTGCAGACTGTTTATAAACATGTCAATTGATCGATCACCATTTCTACTTGTTGTCGTCTGTTATTCGGCACGAAACCGTGAAATCGGTAATGCTTTGTTTTGAATTTTCATTACTTTTAAAAAATTTTCTACTTTTTGCATTTTCTTTCAAGCATTGTTAATCTTAGTAGTTTATTTTATTTTTTTTGTATTTTATGCTTATTTGTGGTAGTGTTCTTTGTTCTCAGATTCAGGTAAAAAACTCAAGGATCTTGTGCATGCAAAACGGGAGTTCCGGAGTTTCAGATAGAAGATTTTTGAAGTTACAGTAGTCCTGACACGTCCACCCGTGTCACCTGACACGGCCTGTGTCAGAAGAAGGCTAAAAGCTGAAGATTGAATGGAAGGCAGGGGCTGACACGGGTACCCGTGTCAGCTGACATGGCCCGTGTCAGCAAGTCTAGCATGAAGAAAGTTTTGCGTTATCAGGACAGAAAGCCAACACGGCCTGTCGTGTTGTCTGACACGGACCGTGTCAGCTTGGGCGAGGCATTTTCTGATTTTTCTTATTTTGATGTTTCGGGTCCTCCAAGGGGCACTCTGGGTATTTCCTATTGTTGTTAAGTGAATTATGGCTATTTAGGATTATTTTTGAGAAGGGAGAAAGACTTTTGATATTACGAAAGATTTTACGTGAACGTTTAGATGCTATCAAGTGATTCGGAAGAGGGAGATTTTTCATGAGCCACCGCGATTGAAGATCGAGTTCATCCGTTATTCTTGTAATGTCTATATCTTATTTTGTAATTTATTTTAGTACTATGAGTGGCTAAACCCCCCAATTCTAGGGGGGTGTCCCTGAATTGCATTTGTAATGACTTGAATTCCCATTGTTCTATGAGATATTGCTTTTTCCTTAATCTTTTGTTATGCAATGTTTTTAATGCTTTTTCGATCGGACAAATTGAAACTGATTTACAGTTAAGGTTTAGGTCGGACCAACCAACCTAACGCTTTTGCATAATAATATTACAGTAGATATTGCCTTGGAATGGGGATACCCTGTAATAACCGATACATTCTTGATAAAATATATTCCTTGTATTTTTTCTTGATCGCTAAGGAATTAGGGTAGAGACAGAATCTCAAATGTTTTTCTGCTAAGGAATTAGGGAAAAATAACCTTAAGAATCGGTAAGGTTTGTTTAGAGTAATGTCTCCTAGAATAATGATTGAGGGTTTTTGCAGTGCAATTCATACACTTACCTCTAGCATGCCTTCTCATATTTGTTTTAAGTCAATTTTACAATTCTGCTTATTTTTATTATTAGTTATAATTTCTCAAACAAACAAACCCCAAGGATACTTTTGTTTAATTAAATTAGCATCTACACTTACAATAACACGCAGTCTTCGAGATCGATTCTGGGGATAACCCCAATTATTACTACATTGTAAAAATAGTACACTTGCTATTTTAACGATCAAGTTTTTGGCACCATTGCCGGGGACTGCCAAATTATAAGTTTGTGTTAATTCAATTAAAATTTTGTTTCTCTGCATCCCAAATTGTATTTTTCTGTTATTTGTATAATTCTTGTTTATTACTATTATCTGTCTGACCTGTGTATGAGAGGCAATCCCTCAGCGGAATTTTCTTTTGACGCAGAACCCGAAAGATCGTTGCACGCTAGACGCTGTCAAGCCAAGCGAGAAAGACTGGCACGGTCAGTTTCAGGAACGGTAATTTCAGAACAAGAAAAATAAGAAGAAGTTTTGGTTCATTCTGAGCATACTGATCCAGGCACAGATACAGAACCAGAAACAGTTATCATGGTTGCAGATCCACCTCCAGCAGAGAGACTTCTGGGGGATTACAGAAAAGAAAATGCTCCAACAGGCTGGTTGACCATAGTAAATCAACCGGTTAATGTTGACCACTTTCAGTTGAACCCTTCCACCATCCGACAGCTCGAGAGGAGACCTTTCTCTGGAAGAATTAATGAAGATACCAATAAGCACCTACAAAGGTTTCTAACTATGAGCACGTCACTAAAAATTGAAGGATATTTTGAAGAATCCAAAAAGCTGGTTATGTTCCCTTTTACCTTGTCAGATGATGCAGAAGAGTGGTTTTATTCCTTAACTACCGGAAGTATCACCACTTGGCAAGAGATGGAGACAAAATTTTTGAATGAGTACTTTCCCGCCTCTGTGTACATTCGAAAGATGTATGATATAGTAAATTTTAAGCAGAAGGATTGAGAGTCACTCGGAGATGCATATAAGAGATTTAAGAGGTTGTTGGTTGCATGTCCGACTCATAACATGGATGCAACCGAACAGATGCAAAACTTTGTCAATGGCCTCTAGTTGAAGACTAAGCAACTAATTGATACAGCTTCCGGTGGCTCATCTAATTTTACAACAGTCATTGGTGTCAAAAAGATCATTGAAGCCATAGCCGCAAACGAGCATTTGGAGTTGTAAGATCGCAGTGTGAGCCAACTAGAAAAGATGATTGATTTGAAGCTTACTGAGCAAGTGGTAAAGATGGAAGACTAGATTGCAGCTGAGGTAGAGAGAAGACTTAAGAAGATGAATCTGAGTACTCAGACTGTGGCACAGGTTCAACCGATTCAAGCAGTGAATTGTGAAATTTGTGGGGGACCTCACTTCGCCATGCACTGTGTGGCTACTGCAGAACAGATAAAAGAAATCAAACTTCTGAGGCAGAATAATCCCTATTCTAATACATACAATCTGGGTTGGAAGAATCACCCAAATTTTTCCTGGAAGGATCAGCAAGGGAATGTTCAGAAGCAAGGACCCACTCAATATCAGAACCAACCACAGCAGCAACAATACCAACCCCAACAGTAGCAACAATATCAGCAACAATACCAACAACCTCAGCAACAGGTACCGAGAAAAGCAGATTGGGAAATTGCCATTGAAAAGATGGCCACTCAAAGTTCCCAATTTCAAGAAGAGACAAGAAGTAATCTAAGGAGCACAAGTGCTTCCATTAAAAATCTTGAAGTTCAGATGAGCC
Source organism: Lathyrus tuberosus (assembly GCA_022829125.1). NCBI lineage: Eukaryota > Viridiplantae > Streptophyta > Magnoliopsida > Fabales > Fabaceae > Lathyrus > Lathyrus tuberosus. Next base: position 1,493,239 of record JALAZF010000309.1, on the reverse strand, counting down.
AAATAGCACAACAATTAGCAAGTTCTCAAACACCTGGTGCCTTACCAAGTGCAACAGTGACAAACCCAAGGGATAATCAGAATGTGAATGTCATCATGACTAGAAGTGGTGAGTCAAGTGACAATTATGAAGAGGAAAGAAACGAAGATGAAGGTTTCATTGAGGTGGACTTGGAAATCAAAAATCATCATAAATCGCAAGAAGAAGTCATATCACATGTAAATCCACATGAAAAGAAAAATCAAAAGGAAGATAAATCGGCGATTAAGCTACCTTACCCTCAGAGAGTGCGACAGAAGCATCAAAAAGAGAAGGACTTTGAGAAATTTGTCACAATGTTCGAAAAGTTGGAGGTTAATATGCCATTCTTTGAGGCACTTGAGCAAATGCCATTGTATCAGAAATTCATGAAAGAAGTGATCACTAAAAAGAGACCTATTGAGGAAGAGCTGAAAACTGTAAATGAGAAGTGTAGTGAAGCACCACAAATAGGAGAATCCCCTCCAAGCAGAAGGATCCTGGATCTGTTGCAATACTGTGCACTATAAAAGACAAAAATTTCAAAAAAGCTCTGATTGATTCAGGTGCTAGTGTTAGTCTCATGCCATTATCTATTTATAAAAAGTTGGGAATTGGAAGGGTGAGCGATGCGGGAATGAATTTAAAATTTGAAAACCACAAAATTGAGAGATCTTATGGGCTAGCTGAAGACGTGTAGGTGACGATCGGTGAATTTGTCTTTCTTGTTGACTTTGAGATCATGGATATGCCAGAAGATGAAGAAATCCCTATCATCCTTGGTCGACCTTTCCTACTCACGAGTCGGTGCAATTTCGATATTGAAAAAGGCACGGTGACTTTTAAATCTTTTGATGAAGAAATCACTTTAAAAGTGTTGGATACCAAGAAGCGAAATGAAGGTAAGGGTAAGCAAGCTTCACTTGGAATGATCGAAATGGTGGAAAAAAGCATAAGTACGAAACCCCCTATTAAAAAAGTTTCCGACATCATCTCTAAGGTTGAAGTCTCTCGGTCATATCGTGCACATGTCAACACTAAAAAATCCATTCGTGAAATCAAGAAAAGAAAGAAAAAGAAACATCGAAGGAAGGATAAGGAAGTTGGAGTTGACTTGAGGCAAGAAGTAGTTCATATTTCTGAACCTGACCGGCGCTCTGTTGCGGAAAGGTTAAACAAAAAAACATGTAAGCTGAAGTATCCCCCATAGCATTGGGGAGTAACCTGTCAAGCCATGCGACGTTAAACGAAGCGCTTCGTGGGAGGCAACCTGTAGCACCCCAAAATTTGCCTTTCTGTTTCTAACACTAACTGGCTTATGTTTCATTCATTTGTATTTTAGCTAAGTCATCATATACATACATGCATCTTGATAGGACCAAAGCACTTCCACTAAGCTCTCACTAGTTGCGGAAGACGTTTATTTCATCATTCGGATCTCAAGAGAAGTCAAAGTTTTCAGTTGATTTGGAACAGTTTATCAGTTTTACGGTGCGGGCAAGTTCGTAATTTCCACCTGGAAACTTGTTATGCCTTGGTATTCAATTGTTAGCACTGTCTCGATATTTCCTACAACTTTTATGTTTGTTTCGGAAGCCAATTCATCAAGGAAAGTGGCGAGAATTAATTGTTTCTGGAATTTCGGTTTTACTGGTTAACTGTGCTAGTGGTGTTCAAAAGTTCATAACTCCTGGTTGGATCAACACCTCTGAGCGGTTCTTGTGCCAAAAGTTCCATTTTGATATCCTCTTCAACTTTCGTGTGGTGGCCGAAGGCTAATTCTTTGAAGCAGTTCTCCGAATACGCGAATTCTCTGAGTCGATACAGTGGAAAGACAGTGAAAATCAGTGTTGAACCGATATTTTTTTACCGTAAAAAAAATTCATAACTTTCAGCTCGTTCATCGGATTTGACCCGTTCTTTGGACATTATTTTCGTCTCGATGTCATCTTCATGCCGTATATTTTCAACGAGAGTCAATTCTGGGCAGCAAGACTTCAAAAGTGTGAATTACCAGTGGAATTCATTGATACAGTTCATTGTCTGTCAGATTTTGGAAAAATCATAACCCGGTCAATTTTTATCGGATTGTGTCCATTCTCGAAGTGCAGGTTCACAAATTTTATCCTATTCAAGATCAAAGATAAGCTCGGGTTCAGACGATGCTCTGAAGATTGTCGTTTTGGTTTATTTCACAAAACGGGGGTGCTGAACTGAAGAAAAAGGCTGAAAGTTGTTTCACGGGAAAATTCATATCTCACTCGTTGTTTGTCCGATCGCGCTTATCTTTTGAAATGACGTCTTGGACTTGTAGACCTACAACTTTGCTGACAAAGCCGAGTCGAGATACTTCTCCGAAAGACTTGATCTTGTCACGTTTCTGAGTAGCAGACGGTAAATAAGCTGAAAAAATGACTTTTGATAGTGACGTCTTGCCGCTTAAACGTATCGAACTCATTCAATTTTGATCGAATGACGTCCGTTATTTTTGCGTTGCATCCGTGACTCAGACGCGGACAATTTCGTAAGAGGCTCAGAGTCAAAATTTTGTACCAAGCAAGGTGTTATTTCCACTTAAGCTGCTGATAAGTTAGAATTTTACCGTTTTACCTCATTTTTCCACCACACTATATATTCAAAATTCTCTCTCATTTCCCTCCAACTTCATTCATAATTCAGAAACACAAAAAAATTCTGATTTTACTCTCTCAAAAATCAAATCAAGTTCTCTCAACTTTTTCTTAAGAACACAACAACAACTTCATCAATCTTCAGGAACACTCAAGAACGCAAAGTCTCCGATCAAGCTCCGACCACCGCCGATCAACCGTGATCCCCCCCACTCCATCCAGACCACAGCGCCGACCTCCCTAGCTCCCGCCAGCCACCGCGCGCCGGCGAACTCCCTCCCTCTTCACCGTGCGATCACGCCATACTCCCTCCGTTTACGCGATTTTCCTTCTTCGATCTTCATTTCGGTAATTGTTTCTTGGATCCTTGAGTTAATTGTTAATTGTTCTTGATTTTAATTTGAGTTATGGTGAACTAAGTGCTTATTTGATAAATGATTTTTGAACTTAATTAATAATTGAGGTTGACTTGTGATTAATTGCTTCAGATTAATTGTGAAGTTGCATTGAATGTTGTGATTAATTGATTTTGAATTAAGTTGAATTAATTGATTCTTGAAATAAGTTGATTATGAGCAAACATGGAATTGGATGATTTCATTTGAATTGTTGTGTTCCGCGTGTCGAAACTAATCCGGTTCCACAATTGTTGATATTCAATTTGCATCAAGAATGGATTAACCGTGGAATTGTTTGATTGTTGTGTGTTAATGGTTCACGTGTTGAGAATTATTGATTCGCATGCTTAATGGATGATTTTGCTTGGTTTACATGTTTGAAAGTCGTGTAATCGATGTGCATTAATCGTGTATGATCATTGGCTTGAGCTTGGTGCATGTTTGCTTGAGACATAAAAGTTCAGTTGTGTAGGAACGTTATCGTGTCGATTTCCCTTAAAAATGTGTTTTGGTCATAACTTCCTAACCGTGGCATGTTTTTGCGAATACGAATAATGTAACTCGACTTTGTTGATGATTTTGGAGTTGTTGGTGGATTTTTTAGTCGATTTCGGACAACTTTTTTCTACTGTTTCGCTACTGCTAGTTGACGAAATCGGCCTAATAGTCCCACTTCCGAGCGGAATTAATTCAAACCGAGTTTGTTTTTGAGTCCGTTGGCACGTTTGCGGTCAACCATGCGATTTTCGTTCAATTCCGAGTCGGTGATTTTTTACGTGTTTTTTCCGTTTTGAGGCTTTTAAGCTCTGCTTTGTGCGGATTTTGCTTGTCAACTTGCATTTGATATGTATTTATGCTTACTTGTTCATGCATGATCATTGTACTTGCGTTTGTTCATTTTCGGATTAACTTGGTGCACGTTTTATGTTATTGCGTAGTTGCTGCCCCGTCTTGAAACACAAGTTCCGATGCATGTTTATTACTTGTATGCTCATCATTGTGCTTGGTTTTGAGGTGCGATGCATAGGTGCAACCTTCGGTTACACCTCCATGTGGTTTCTAATGCTTTTGTTGAGTTTATGCAAGGTTTTCATGGAGATTCCGACGACGGTTATGCACTTGGTATTCCACTTTATTTGTGGGATACCGCCTCGCCTGTGACATAATTACTATGCTATATACCGTTTGTTTGTCTGGATTATACTTTGTGCAGGTTGAATTTGTGTAGTCGCAGTCGACTAGCGCACTATGTGTGATTTATTTTCACACCGATGTTTTGACGCTTATGCTTGTACCGGATTCCTGACTCGCTTTTGTTTGCATGATGATAGCTTGCTCCCCGGGTTTCTTGTTCTGCTTGCATTGCTACTTACAGATTGCTATCGTGTGGTATAATTTCTCGAACCAATTTACTCTCTTTCCGTTTTTTTTTCTTTTGATGCCATGAGAAGTAGGATTGGGAGTTCGTGCCACTTGGCCGGCAATTCTGGAAGTCCTCAAAGGAGGCCATGTTTAAGATTGTGTACTTTTGTGCCAAAGATCTCAAAAGAGGCGTCCCATCCCCGATTCCCCCTGATACGTCCTCGGAGAAAGCAAGCGAAAAGGGACCTGCAATCGGTACCCCCGCACTTTCAGTTGAGTCGTTCTTAGCTCGCGTTACACGTTGATGCTTTGAACATGTGCCCCCGCTCTTGGTATCGAGTGGTCAAGTGGAAGAAGGGTTTAGCAATCAGACCCCCACACTTTGTTTAGCTCGCGTCAACCGACGCTGATGCTTTGTGCTCATACGCACAATTTTCTTTTTCCCCGCACTTTCTGTCCTACCCGATGACATGATATCGTGGTTAGACTCCCTTATTTCCTACAACAGCTTGCAAGCTTCGATGGCATGATATCGTCGCTTTGCCTCCTCATCCTGCCCGATGAATTGATATTGTGGCTAGGTGTCCCTATTGCTTTGTCCTGCTTCGATGATATGATATCATTGCTAGGTCTCCCTTGGCCACTGTGATGACATGAATCCACAGTAGGATGTGTGCTACTCGAGCAATGTGGATACTCCTCGAGCTTGTTTGTTTTTGTTATGTTGTGGTCATTACCATGAACTGCGAATGCTCTAATTTCCTCTCTCTGGATAGATTGAGGATACGTAGGCACAAGATGACGATGTCTTGGCGAGCACTCTTTCCATCTTTTTTTCCGTAGTCCCACGAACTACGGACGCTCTGATTTCCTCTCTCTGGATAGATTGAGGATACGTAGGCACAAGACGACGATGTCTTGGTGAGCACACTTCCCACCCTTCTTTCTATAGTCCACGAACTACGGACGCTCTGATTTCCTCTCTCTGGTTAGATTGAGGATACGTAGGCACGAGACGGCGATGTCTTGGCGAGCAGCCTTCCCCCCATCCACCCGTAGTCCTCCGAACTATGTTGACCCTAACTTTCCCATTGTACGAGGGAATACGTAGGCCTAGGATGGCTATGTCCTATCGAGTCTCTTTTCCCCTTTTCTTTTTCCGTTTCCGCTTAGCAGTAGACTTTAGATAACACACCCTTAGATATAGACAACAAGCGTGGATCCCATCAAGTACGATGGACGTGTGGGGGTGCTAATACCTTCCCCTCGCGTAACCGACTCCCGAACCCTGACTATGGTTGTGATGACCATGTCTTTTCCTTCCCTCAGGTTTACGCAGTGTTTCCTTTCCCTCTCTTGGGATAAATACACATTGTTGGAGACTCTGTTTCCGCGCCACTTTCGTGTTTTTACTTGGATGAAAATCTCGGGAGCGACAGCTGGCGACTCTGCTGGGGACAATAAGTTTGACCTCTTGCTGGTCCATCCCGAATGCGAGTCAGTCCTAGCGCTTGTGTGTTTATTTGTCTTTGTGTGTTTACTTTACTGCTTTGCATGATTATCTGTTTGCATTGCAACCTACTTGCGCTTTTATTTCCTGCATACTGGTTATTGGCTGGACTGTCTGGTTCTTCTTGGCAGGCTGGGTTGTCACAAGAGGTAAAAGGCCCAATACCCAGGCTATGAGTTATCCATAGGAACACTAGGAATAGAGTGGTCCATGGGCGGCGGGTGGTGTCACACCACCTTAGCCAAGCATGATGCCACGAGCAATGGAAGTTTAAACGGAGTATTATCGTGAACACTTTCGTGTGAAAATGATGATGCTTCCGGATGAATCGTCGAACCTGGGTTTCTCTTTGACCTACCCTGACCTAGTCTATACCCGTGAGCGGGGCGGGAATGATTCTTACAGGTACAGGTACTGTCGGTGACTTTGTTTCTGATGGTGACTATGGTTCCGTTGGTGACTTTGGTTCTTATGGTGGTTCTGAAACTATGTTGAACCTTTGATCTTGTTCCGTGTGGTTCTATACAACGGTCCAGCCATGTCCAGTGGGAGCTTTGATCTCATGTCTGTTGCATTCATATTATTGCATTTGCATTGCATCTTGCATCATTTTGCATATCTTTCTCCAGGCCAGAACAGTGAGCTCACCCATCCTTTGTCCCCGACCCATAGTTAGTTTCCCAACTTTCGTATTGGACTTGAATCAGTATCTTGGCAGAATCATGAGCTCAGGGGAACAAAATCAGTTTTTGACTAGGGCCGATGTTGAGTTGATGAAAGGTAAGTTGGATCAACTTATGGAAGCTATGGCTGCCATGACAAGGGGAGAGGCCAATTTTCAGAGGACCGGGAATGTCATTCCATCTTTGGTGAACAAGGTTGCTCAAGCTTAGCCCGTACGGATCCTGGTTGAGGATCCTGTTATACAAGAGCGTCCCATTGTCTGAGGTGGGCATTCATCTTCTCCTGATGCTGCAGCCTATCAGAGTTTTACATTTTCTATGCCAGATTTCCAAGGGGTGGTTCCAAAGATGAAACTAAAGATCCACGATCTGCTGGGTTTGATGAAATATATCGTTTGTTGAAGGAGAAGCTTAAAGCCCTGGAGGGACGTGATACTCTTGATCTGAATTCTTCAAGAATGTGTTTGGTACCCAGCCTTGTAATGCCTCCGAAGTTCAAAATACCGAAGTTTGAGAAATACAAAGAAGGGATAGCTGTCCAAAACAACATTTGGTGATGTTTTGCCGAAGAATGACCTCATATGTCCGCAATGACAAACTTATGATTCACTGCTTCCAAGACACTCTGAGTAGAGCATCATTGAGTTGGTACAGGCAGTTAGAAAGGGGTTGCATCCGATCATGGTCAGACCTAGCAAATGCCCGTTGTGGTTACCATGCTGGGGCACAGGGGCATACAACTGAAGACTGTAAGGTGCTCAAAAGCAAGGTTCAGACACTGCTTGACTCTAATATGTTCTCATTCACGCCTTAGGGTATTCATATCAACAATTCTCCTCCGTCCAATTAGGTGGGTTCATCAGTCCATGTTATGGAAGAAGTCACCGAGAGTAGTTGTGCAGATGATTATCAGACTCACTTCAATGACCAATTCTGAAGATGGCTAGCTCAGTAGCAAATCCAGATTGGAAAGCCCAGTTCTCTAGAGCTGGCAATCATTATATCATGTCATTTCTTTGCATTTGTAGTTTCTTTTCTGTAAAAGTGCAAAATCATTTGTAAAACTCGTCTGTTTTTAATTGATAATGATAATGAAATGAATATGCATGCTTTGATTAAATCCAATCGTGTTCACTCATACTTTTTTATCGATATCAAATGCTTGTTTAAGCAGGATCTGAGGGAGGATGACGAAATTGAAGACGTAAAACTTCTGATTGTATGCTTTTGAACAAAAACCCTGTTGATGATGTACAAGCATTGTTTCAAATTCACAAACACCGGAGACATAAGGAAGATAATCCCTTGTAAACCCCTTTGAGCCTAGAAGTATGAGTTTCTTTCTAAAAATGAAAAACTCTTAATCTTAACCTGGGGCAGGGTAGGTGTCAGCTAATTTGACCGAGCGCTCAAATTTCAAAAGGAGTGTCCCGTTCGAGGATCAATTACATCTATGGTTATCCCTCACCAACTGAAGAGTGAGGCAGTCACAACCCTTTCAATCAAAAGAAAAGCAAAAGAAAGCCCGCTAAGTCGAAACTTGAAAACAAGTGACTTAGGCAAAAATTAGGGCATCCCGCTGGACCTCAAAATCGAAAGATTCAAAAAGAATCAGTCCAGGCAAAATCAGGGATATAAAAAAACAACAGAAAGAAAAAGCGAAAAGCGAAAAGGATGACAAAAGAAAAATCCTCAAGCAAAGAACAAGTCGTGTGAATACAGACACAAAGACAAAAGGGGTGATTGTCACTCCAAAAACCGTGTGGGTTCCCTCTATCCTCTTACCATTCATTAACCTTTTTGAAAGATGAGTGCCTGTGTCGAGTTAGCTGAACGTAGGACTGGAGAACATCAAGGAGAATGGGTGGGTTAAAACAAAACTTTGAGCCTTATATCCTTTCTTTCTCAAACCGTGAACCAAGCCACATTACAACCTTCAAAAGACCTAATTGAAGCAGGGTTGTTTTGAAAGCATACTTCGGTTAAAATCGCGTCAGTTCTGACTCCTAAAAGGTTTTTCTTACCATTCATGTTGGTATCGATGTGACATTCTGATAAGTGATTCGTTCACTATATGTCATGACATTTTTCCAGTGAACAAACTTGGATTTCAAAACTGTCATATGCATTGCATTAAAATTATTTTTTCAAAACGGTCAGTTTTACTTGCTAGTAAATACTTGATATCAGGAAAGTTTCTACAATGGAAAGATTTATCAAGACAAGATGCAAACGCCAGAAGACTTCGTTGAGCAGGGGCAAGTAATCAAATGATCATGCCAAATGGGCGATTTATTCCAAGATTCAGCTAATCCAGAGCATGCACGTCGAGAAACCTCTCCAAGTTCAGCCAATCTGGGGCAATCATGTCAAGATTCAACAAATCTCTTAGAGACAGAGACAAAATTACTACAAGACATGTAAAGTTCAAAATACTGGGGCAGAACATTTCAGGTCATTACAAATCCTTTCGACATAATTTACTTCATGGATTATGAAGTCTGGGGGCAGTTATGTCGAGATCTGATAAATCTCTAAGAGTTTGAAGACCCGGGGCATGTTGAAAGCCAGGTCTTCTATAAAATCCTCTTGAGACGATTTCTCCCATTGGACCCTGTGGTCTGGGGCAAGTGGAAAAGTTTGAAGGAACTGCTACTCACTCTTAATAATCAGTACGCAGTCGATCAACAAAAGCATGAATCGCCAAAGTAGTTCCCAGTATGGAATTTCTCTTCCTCAGCAAGGCGCCAAAAGGTATCTTTTCCCAGTGAGGGAGGCGTTTGAATCACCATTCATCCCCGGTAAAGATAGTTGAAGTTCTATCATCCATGGTAGAGCATTATGAAAATTCTAACTATCCTCCCCAACAAGAGTTCAGAAGTTTGCTCTCTCCCAGCCGGGTTGGTGAGGTTTAGTGCTTGTCAACACGAGTTTATTTTCCCCAATACAAGTCAAGTGTGTTGGGTTAGTGTTTCTCAAGCTTGCGGTGAAGTGGTTTTCGTCTCCCCAACGGAGTAAGGGTAGAATGACATCCCCTAGCAGAGCAGATATCGTCAATAGTCGTTCCCCAAACAGATTTATGGGTGGTGGTTAGCTTTCTTCAATAGGTCAGAGGTCAATTGCCATTGGTGCTTCTCTTCAGCAGAGCCCTGGGGCATTTTCAGCAAATGTTTATCACAGAATAGAGGTTTGGTTGGATTCTCGAGCAGAGTCTATGAACATAGAAACGAGTCAGTTTACGGTATGTTTGCAGGGTAACAAGTTTGTTTTTTCCCCAGTAGAGTTACTCTCCCCACCATTGAAAGTTCATCATCCTTAGTAGAACTTACTTTCCCCAGTAAAAGTACAGAGGACTGTGTCCCCATCCTAAGTCATGGTTGGTTTATTATTCCCCAGCAAGCAGTCAGAGGTGGATTGCTCCAAGGTGGATGTTTTGGTATTTCCAGCAGAAGGCGTGTTGGTTGTCTCTGGTAAAGATGTTGTCTTCCCCACAGAGTCTTGGCGTCTACTTTCCTCGTCCAGTCAGGAAAGGTGTTTTCACCAGCAATAGCATGATCCAACCCTCAGCAGGATAAGGGCGAAGTCATTTCCCCAGTAGCGGGTTAAGTTCAATGGTGCCCCCAGCAGGTCTAGTATTTGTGATTTGTCTCCCCAAGCAGAGTTTGGTGGTAGTTTTTGCAGCAGGTTTGATCAGCGATGGTTGACATCCCCAGCGGGTTTTAAGTCCAAGTGATATTTGGCACTCTTCCGATGCAGGTCTTGGTTTCCTTTTTCAAAGAGTTATATATAATCCCCAGCAGAGTGGATGTTCTTTTGGATTTCATCTTCAGCAGAAGTTGTTGATCAAAGGAGTTGTTCAATGTGATCCTTCGCAGCAGAGTTCTTGGACTCAGAGGATAATTTATTTTGTCATCCCCGGTGGAGCTGCCTTCATTTTCAGCATTTATTTTGTTGGAGCGTTTCTTTTTGCATTGCATAAACATCGTTTGCATGGCATCCTCCCAAATGTGTAGCATTCCCATTTTGTATGGAGCATTACGCCATAGAAAAATTCAAACATAGGCATTTGAAGCATAATCCAGGTTTATTTTTGTTTCCAGAATTTTCCTCAGCAGAAATGGCATAACTCAGGAGATTTTGTTTTACTTTATCCCCGGTGATATCTCTAGTGGATTCGTCCTTTATATTGTTGTACATTCTAGTACACCCCTGCAGAGTTGTCTGTTTAGACTTATCTTTTCCCCAACATTGATTCCAGATAAATTCGAGGGTCGTAAAATTGTTGCTTTTACCTTTGGCTGTCTTGTTATCCCGAGTGGAGTATGCCTTCGGCCAGTCTTCCTTTTCGAGTTCGCCTTCGGCCGTCCTCGTATTCTTTTGTTAGTGAGTCTGCCTTCAGCTGGTCTTCCTTTTCGAGTTCTCCTTCGATCGTCCTCGTATTCTTTTGTTGGTGAGTCCGCCTTTGGCCGGTCTTCCTTTTTGAGTTCGCCTTCGGCCGTCCTCATGTTCTTTTGTTGGTTAGTCTGCCTTTGGCCGGTCTTCCTTTTCGAGTTCACCTTCGTCCGTCCTCGTATTATTTTGTTGGTGAGTCCGCCTTCGGCCGGTCTTCCTTTTCGAGTTCGCCTTCGGCCGTCCTCGTATTCTTTTGTTGGTTAGTCCGCCTTCGGTTGGTCTTCCTTTTCGAGTTCGCCTTCGGCCGTCCTCGTATTCTTTTGTTGGTTAGTCCGCCTTTGGCCAGTCTTCCTTTTCGAGTTCGCCTTCGGTCGTCCTCGTATTCTTTTGTTGGTTAGTCCGCCTTCGGTCGGTCTTCCTTTTCGAGTTCGCCTTCAGCCCTCCTCGTATTCTTTTGTTGGTTAGTCCGCCTTCGGCCGGTCTTCCTTTTCGAGTTCGCCTTCGGCCATCCTCGTATTCTTTTGTTAGTTAGTCCGCCTTCGGCCGGTCTTCCTTTTCGAGTTCGCCTTCGGCCGTCCTCGTATTCTTTTGTTGGTTAGTCCGCCTTCGGCCGGTCTTCCTTTTCGAGTTTTCCTTCGGCCGTCCTCGTATTCTTTTGTTGGTTAGTCCGCCTTCGGCCGGTCTTCCTTTTCGAGTTCGCCTTCGGCCGTCCTCGTATTCTTTTGTTGGTTAGTCTGCCTTCGGCCGGTCTTCCTTTTCGAATTCTCCTTCGGCCGTCCTCATATTCTTTTGTTGGTTAGTCCGCCTTCGGCCGATCTTCCTTTTCGAGTTCGCCTTCGGCCGTCCTCGTATTCTTTTGTTGGTTAGTCCGCCTTCGGCCGATCTTTCTTCCCAGCATAGTCCGCCATCGGCCGGTCTTTCTTTTAGAGGTCGCCTTCGATCGTCCTCATTTTCTTTGGTTAGTTAGTCCGTCTTCGGCCGGTCTTCTTTTTTGAAAACCCACATTCGGCTGGCACACACTCTATTTCATTATCCCCACAGTTTTCAAATTTCCGGGTTCTTTTGATATTCAATCTCTATGGACCTCAAGTGTATGAAAGTCGTTGCTATCATCCTTTCAGGTCCAAGTTGATTGAATAAGGGCAGCTGTAGCACCCCAAAATTTGCCTTTCTGTTTCTAACACTAACTGGCTTATGTTTCATTCATTTGCATTTTAGCTAAGTCATCATATACATACATGCATCGTGACAGGACCAAAGCACTTCCACTAAGCTTTCACTAGTTGCGGAAGACGTTTATTTCATCATTCGAATCTTAGGAGAAGTCGAAGTTTTCAGTTGATTCGAAACAGTTTATCAGTTTCACGGTGCGGCCAAGTTCGTAATTTTCCCTCGGAAACTTGTTCTGCCTTGGTATTCAATAGTTAGCACTATCTCGATATTTCCTACAACTTTTACATTTGGTTCGGAAGCCAATTCATCAAGGAAAGTGGCGAGAATTAATTGTTTCTGGAATTTCAGTTTTGCTGGTTAACTATGCTAGTGGTGTTCAAAAGTTCATAACTCCTGGTTGGATCAACACCTCTGAGCGGCTCTTGTGCCAAAAATTCCAGTTTGATATCCTCTTCAACTTTCGTGTGGTGGCCGAAGGCTAATTCTTTGAAGCAGATCTCCGAATACGCGAATTCTCTAAGTCGATACAGTGGAAAGACAGTGAAAATCAGTGCTGAACCGGTATATTCTTTCGACATTATTTTCGTCTCGATGTCATCTTCATGCCGTATGTTTTCAACGAGAGTCAATTCTGGGCAGCAAGACTTCAAAAAGTGTGAATTACCAGTGGAATTCATTGATGCGGTTCACTATCTGTCAGATTTTGGAAAAATCATAACTCGGTCAATTTTTATCAGATTGTGTCCATTCTCGAAGCGCTGGTTCACAAATTTTATCTTCTTCAAGATCAAAGATAAGCTCGGGTTCAGACGATGCTCCGAAGATTGTCGTTTTGGTTTATTTCGCAAAACGGGGGTGCTGAACCAAAGAAAAAGGCTGAAAGTTGTTTCACGGGAAAATTCATATCTCACTTGTTATTTCTCCGATCACGCTCATATTTTGACACGACGTCATGGACTTGTAGACCTACAACTTTACTGACAAAGTCGAGTCGTGATTCTGCTCCGAAAGACATGAGCTTGTCATGTTTCTGAGTAGCAGACAGTAAATAAGCTGGAAAAGCGACTTTCGACAGTGACGTCTCGCCGCTTAAACATATCGAACTCATTCAATTTTGATCGAATAACGTCCTTTATTTTTGTGTTGCGTCCGTGACTCAGACGCGGACAATTTTGTAAGAGGCTCAGAGTCAAAATTATGTACCAAGCAAGGTGTTATTTCCACTTAAGCTGCCGATAAGTTAGAATTTTACAGTTTTACCTCATTTTTCCACCACACTATATATTCAAAATTCTCTCTCATTTCCCTCCAACTTCATTCATAATTCACAAACACAAAAAAATTCTGATTTTACTCTCTCAAAAATCAAATCAAGTTCTCTCAACTTTTTCTTAAGAACACAACAACAACTTCATCAATCTTCAAGAACACTCAAGAACGCAAAGTCTCCGATCAAGCTCCGACCACCGCCGATCAACCGCGATCGCCTCCCTAGCTCCGGCCAGCCACCGCGTGCCGGCAAACTCCCTACCTCTTCACCGCGCGATCGCGCCATACTCCCTCCGTTTGCGCGATTTTCCTTCTTCGATCTTCATTTCGGTAATTGTTTCTTGGATCCTTGAGTTAATTGTTAATTGTTCTTGATTTTAATTTGAGTTATGGTGAACTAAGTGCTTATTTGATAAATGATTTTTGAACTTAATTAATAATTGAGGTTGACTTGTGGTTAATTGCTTCAGATTAATTGTGAAGTTGCATTGAATTGTTGATGTTGTGATTAATTGATTTTGAATTAAGTTGAATTAATTGATTCTTCAAATAAGTTGATTATGAGAAAATATGGAATTGGATGATTTCATTTGAATTGTTGTGTTCCGCGTGTCGAAACTAATCCAGTTCCACAATTGTTGATATTCAATTTGCATCAAGAATGGATTAACCGTGGAATTGTTTGATTGTTGTGTGTTAATGGTTCACGTGTCCAGAATTATTGATTTGCATACTTAATGGATGATTTTGCTTGGTTTACATATTTGAAAGTAGCGTAATTGATGTGCATTAATTGTGTATGATCATTGGCTTGAGCTTGGTGCATGTTTGCTTGAGACATAAAAGTTCGGTTGTGTATGAACGTTATCGTGTCGCTTTCCCTTAAAAATGTGTTTTGGTCATAACTTCCTAACCGTGGCATGTTTTTGCGAATACGAATAATGTAACTCGACTTTGTTGATGATTCCGGAGCTGTTGGTGGACTTTTATTCGATTTCGGACAACTTTTTTCTACTGTTTCGCTACTGCCTACCGACAAAATCGGCCTAAAAGTCTGACTTCCAAGCGGAGTTAATTCAAACCGAGTTCATTTTTGAGTCCGTTGGCACGTTTGCGGTCAAACATGCGATTTTCGTTCAATTCCGAGTCGGTGATTTTTGACGCGTTTTTTCCGTTTTGAGACTTTTAAGCTCCGCTTTATGCGGATTTTGCTTGTCGACTTGTATTTGATATGTGCTTATGCTTACTTGTTCATGCATGATCATTGTACTTGCGTTTGTTCATTTCCGGATTGACTTGGCGCACGTTTTATGTTATTGCGTAGTTGCTGCCCCGTCTTGAAACACAAGTTTCGATGCGTGTTTATTACTCGTATGCTCATCATTGTGCTTGGTTTTGAGTTGCGATGCAAGGTTGCACCTCCGTGTGGTTTTTAATCCTTTTTTTGAGTTTATGCAAGGTTTTCATGGAGATTCCGACGACGGTTATGCACTTGGTATTCCACTTTATTTGTGGGATACCGCCTTGCCTGTGACATAATTACTATGCTATATACCGTTTGTTTGTCTGGATTATACTTTGTGCAGGTTGCATTTGTGTAGTCGCAGTCGACTAGCGCACTATGTGTGATTTATTTTCACACCGATGTTTTGACGCTTATGCTTGTACCGGATTTCTGACTCGCTTTTGTTTACATGATGGCAACTTGCTCTCCGGGTTTCTTGTTTTGCTTGCATTGCTACTTACGGATTGCTATCCGTGTGGTATAATTTCTCGAACCGATTTACTCTCTTTCCGTTTTTTTTCTTTTGATGCCATGAGAAGTAGGATTGGGAGTCTGTGCCACTTGGCCGATAATTCTGGAAGTCCTCAACGGAGGCCATGTTTATGATTGTTTACTTTTGTGCCAAAGACCTCAAAAGAGGCGTCCCATCCCCGATTCCCCCTGATAAGTCCTCGGAGAAAGCAAGCGAAAAGGGACCTGCAATCGGTACCCCCGCACTTTCAGTTGAGTCGTTCTTAGCTCGCGTTACACGTTGATGCTTTGGTATCGAGTCGTCAAGTGGAAGAAGGGTTTAGCAATCAGACCCCCACACTTTGTTTGGCTCGCGTCAACCGACGCTGATGCTTTGTGCTCGTACGCACAATTTTCTTTTTCCCCGCACTTTTTGTCCTACCCGATGACATGATATCGTGGTTAGGCTCCCTTATTTCCTACAGCTTGCAAGCTTCGATGGCATGATATCGTCACTTTGCCTCCTCATCCTGCCCGATGAATTGATATCGTGGCTAGGTGTCCCTATTGCTTTGTCCTGCTTCGATGATATGATATCATTGCTAGGTCTTCTTTGGCCACTGTGATGACATGAATCCACAGTCGGATGTGTGTTACTCGAGCGATGTGGATACTCCTCGAGCTTGTTTGTTTTTGTTATGATGTGGTCGTTACCACGAACTACGGGCGCTCTAATTTCCTCTCTCTAGATAGATTGAGGATACGTAGGCACAATACGACGATGTCTTGGCGAGCATTATTTCCATCTTTTTTTCCGTAGTCCCACGAACTACGGACGCTCTGATTTCCTCTCTCTGGATAGATTGAGGATACGTAGGCACAAGACGACGATGTCTTGGTGAGCACACTTCCCACCCTTCTTTCCATAGTCCACGAACGACGGACGCTCTAATTTCCTCTCTCTGGTTAGATTGAGGATACGTAGGCACGAGACAGCGATGTCTCGGCGAGAAACCTTCCCCCATCCACCCGTAGTCTTCCAAACTACATTGACTCTGACTTTCCCATTGGACGAGGGAATATGTAGGCCTAGGACGGCGATGTCCTATCGAGTCTCTTTTCCCCTTTTCTTTTTCCGTTTCCACTTAGCAGTAGGCTTTAGATAACACACCCTTGGATATAGACAACAAGCATGGATCCCCATCGAGTACGATGGATGCGTGGGGGTGCAAATACCTTCCCTCGCGTAACCAACTGTCGAACCCTGACTATGGTTGGGATGACCATGTCTTTTCCTTCCCTCAGGTTTACGCAGTGTTTCCTTTCCCTCTCTTGGGATAAATACACATTACTGGCGACACTGTTTCCGCGCCACTTTCGCGTTTGTACTTGGATGAAAATCCTGGGAGCGACACAACCCACGCGTTTTATTTCACATCGTTTTGTTTATGTTTGTTTGTTTTTTGTTTTGTCTAGGTACTCACAGATTCTGTAATCAGAGAGCGGAGGAAACGAAGAAAAAGTTGAAAATACGGCAAATATGTGAAAAAACAGGGGCCTGACACGGCCGCCCGTGTCACCGGACACGGCCCGTGTCAGGATGGTGAGAAAGGACTCTAGAAAACTTGAAGGTTTTTGGGATTCCAGTAGGTTGACACGGCCCGTGTCAGCTCTACTGAAGCTTGGTTTTAAAAATTCTTATTTTGGAATTGACGGGACAGTGGCCTGACACGGCCGCCCGTGTCACCGGACACGGCCCATGTCAGGCGAGCGAATTTTTTTTTAGTTTTTCATTTTCACCCGTGTTTCCTTTGGGGCCCACTCACTTAAACCATTCCCCCAATCACTTACATCAGATTTTTACCCTTTCTCTCTCATTATTCAACCTTTTCTTTCATCTTCTCCTTCATCCTCCCAAAACCCCATAGCCACCGCAATACAAAACTAAAATCTTCAACCTTTACACTCACCCAAACCACCAACCCCCTTTGCAAAAGTTGTTTGAATTTTCACCCTCTACCACTCTAGGGTAGCTTTTTCTTGTAATCCCATTGTTATTTTTCTCTTTGTTTTTCAGGTACACTCAGTATGCCGCCAAGAAGAGCCACAAAAGGAAAGCAACCCGCTGCACAGGCATCTGGAACAAGGAAGCGAAGCAGCCGCACACCCAATCCGCATGATACTATTTTTGCAACGCCGGCTCAAGAACGGCGCTATTCTTTTCACGTGAAGCGGAAAATTACTCCTACCAGGTATATTTGTGATAAAACTCTAACAGCACTTGGGTTAATGGAAGAAGTACATAGAATGCTTCATGTTATTGGTATGTGTAGCACCCCAAAATTTGCTCTCTTACTTTAGTACTAACTGGCTTAGGTTTCATTTCATTTTTAGCATTATCATTTGTGCATATCATTGGTTCTTAGCATGGGGTCAAGGTGTTTGAGGCAGTTCAAGAGGAGAAGGTGTTCTTCAAAAGGGTCAAGTTCCATACCATTTATAAAGAATCAAGGGTTGGTACAAAGTTACTAAATATGGAAATGACCTATAATTTGAAAGTTTCCATTCTGGGTAAGTTCTTACACTACATTCAGGTTGACTTTTCATCCTCAAGGAAGCTTCAAATGAATTTTTCTCAAACATGAAAGTTAAATATCTTTTTATCCCCTTTCCAACAAGTACTAGATGGTCTCCATATCATTTGTGAAACTCAAGTTATGATCAAAAGAGGGCAAGATGGTTTTTAGGGTTTCCTTATGGTTCCATTTTCACAACTTTTGCATTTTGGGACATATGGACCTATAATTGGTTCCATTGCTTCAAGGCACATTCTAACATCAAAGTACATTCCATAAGGATCAGTTTTGGCCTTTGAATCAAGTGGATCCATGGCTTATTCATCACTTATTTCCCATTATGCAAAATTGCAAGATCATTGAAAATTCATAAACCAAGACATCTCAAGGCCCAAATTCCATACAGGTGTGATTAGCAATTGAAATGTGAATGATCCATCATCAAAGGGTTAGGTGTACATGCATGGAGGAGGGTGTATTTCACATTATTCAAATTTCCAAAACCACCCAAAACTCATTAATTGAGGAATTAACAAGGCCTTAATGATCATTAGTGGAATGACCTAGAGTATTTAAGCCAAATCATACACTCATTTGGGAGGAGGCACGTTAGTTTGAGGAGAATCAAGTCTTAACCCTAAACCTTCTTTTCATCGAATTTCATCACACACAGCAGCTCTTCCAAAAATTCTTTCACATTCTGAGTCCTTGGGATCCATAGAACATAAAGCTCCCATCATTTGAAGCTAACAACAAGGACACGAATTGCATAATCTCAGGTTAGTGATAATTTGCATGCTCTTAAAACTCAATTTTTTGATGCGTATAATAATCTATGACACTCACTGATGATTCTGATGCATTTTATTTTGAGATTGGACGTGTAATATGGTTGTATCGTGAGTTTCAAGGTTTTGAACCCTAACTTGTTTCATTCGATTCTCTTTATGTGTTGGTTGTTAGTGATTTTTAATGGCATATTATTGATCCTCGTGGAATTCTGGTCAGAATAGTGTATTTGATTGCGTGTTCTGGTGAATTTTTTATTGCAGCTCGCCGGAAGGGACGACCGGAGCTAGGGCTCCGGTGTCTGGCTTGATCTCCGGTGGATCTAGGGTTTCAAGGTGGAAGACATAATCCCAGCCATCCATGGCCTTGATCATGTGGTCCACACGTTGCGACATCATTTAAAAAATCTGTTTATTTTTTGGTTTGTGTGTTTGTAGTCCATGCTAATTACCACGCACCTCTAATCTGGGCCATCCATCTTATTTAATATTTGAGTTATTGATTTGTTTATAGGCGCTGATCTAATCTGATGGCTATTATAAGGCCAGCGCATTAATGATATGGTATGCTGCTCACGTGCGTCCCTTTTTTAGTTTCTGACCAATTGTGTGTGGGTGCGTGCATCATTGTTATGGCGTGCTTGTGATCTGAAGCGTTTATCATGTTTACTCGTTACCTTTGTTGACTTAATATGAAGCGTTGGATTGATCTTGTGGTTAGTATGGAGTCTGACCGTTGACTGGATCCTTGTATTTCTTTTTTTTATTTCGCTGATGTTTTTTTTGGGCTGGGCTTGCTACTTGAACCCCCCCTATTAAGTCCATTTCAATTTCCAACGTGGATAAGTTGCTATTCATACCCCCATTTGTTTTACTTTCCATTTTATTTTATTTAATTGTATCATTAGCATTTTATTCCTTTAAAAATGGTTTTGAGCGTACACGTAGGATTAGTGTGGAAAGTAGTGTGACTTATGTGGCATTTGGCTAGACGTAGTATACATGAAAAATCCACATCCAGACGAGGTTTTCCTTGGTAATGTTCCATCCTGCGCATTGGTGCAGATGATGGAATGTTACCTGGAAAACTGTCGACTCTGGCGACCATTCCCGAGGACTCAGTAACGACACTCCTCCCGAGACATGATAATGGCAGACCAGAAATGGCAAACCCATTACACATGTCGATCTGAGGACCCAATGCTGGGAACTTGCTATAGGGTTTCCTTTTGGAAAAGAATCAGTGGAAGCACTCCTCGATTGGCGATAGTACTGTACCCCAAGGGATGAATGTACTATTGCTTCTCGACCTCAGTGCCGAAACTGAGGACTTGCCATAGGATGTTTTCTTTTGAGGGGAATCAGTTGAGGCCTTCTCGATTGGTGATGATGCCAAACCAGAAATGGTGAACATATCATCATTCCTCGACCTGAGAGCCCATGATATTGAGGATCCTCGGCTTTCTAGTACCCACACGTGAGAGGGCAGGGTGTTTATAGGTTTGCAGGTAACCTTGACCTTCAACATACCCGGTTTTCTGGTCAGCAGATTTATTAGTGTGGTATTATGGTTATTCCGGTATTCAGGGTATTTGGGCAGATATTTGAGATGGTTCAGTTGGTACAGTGCAGCAGTGTCCAGTCTGTGTGGCATCCTTGACCCCATGTGTGCATTTGCGTCATCATTTTGCATCCCAACACGTTTATTCATTTGCAGGGTTGCATCCTAACTTTGATTCTGGTTTTTGAAATTAAACTGGAATCAAGGGGTGGATCACCCTGCGGATTTTTAAACATGTTCATTTGCATTTGCATATCCATAATCATTTTGCATAACAGGTGTTTATCTCTGGCGTTCTCACTTGGTTCTCCTCCTTGGTATAGGATTGCAGATCAACACATTCACCGGTATTCTACCAGACCAAATCAGAAAAGACTCATGGATTAACTACAAGCTGAGATGACTGAGATGCGGACTCGCATGAACCAATTCATGGATTTAATACAAGGGGTTGCTCAGGGCCAATAGCAGTTAAGAACTTTTGTCCAACCACTGATTGCAAGGATTGATGATGAAGCTGTCCTTCATGGAGGAGTCCACACTGGTGTTACTGGTACTAATGTTCAGAATGGCCCTCCAGGCGGAGGTATTCTTGTTTCTGGTGTTGTGATCCCTCCGGGCGGGGCTGAAAATGTTGGGGGAGGTGGTATTGGTGTATGTGCTATTTATGGCCGTCAGTTTGATGATATTCAAGATGATGCATTCTCTGTGCCAGGTGGGGATGCTGGTTCCCAGATTGACACTGATCAGAGATTCAGGTTGATTGAGGAACAACTAAGGGGCGTTGTAAATCAGGATTCTGTGGGTATGGATTTGGAGGATTTGGACCTGGTTCCAGGCGTCATTATCCCGCGCAAGTTTGAGACTCCTACCTTCGAAAAGTACAATGGTATGACTTGATCATGTGGTCCACACGTTGCGACATCATTTAAAAAATCTGTTTATTTTTTGGTTAGTGTGTTTGTAGTCCATGCTAATTACCACGCACCTCTAATCTGGGCCATCCATCTTATTTAATATTTGAGTTATTGATTTGTTTATAGGCGCTGATCTAATCTGATGGCTATTATAAGGCCAGCGCATTAATGATATGGTATGCTGCTCACGTGCGTCCCTTTTTTAGTTTCTGACCAATTGTGTGTGGGTGCGTGCATCATTGTTATGGTGTGCTTGTGATCTGAAGCGTTTATCATGTTTACTCGTTACCTTTGTTGACTTAATATGAAGCGTTGGATTGATCTTGTGGTTAGTATGGAGTCTGACCGTTGACTGGATCCTTGTATTTCTTTTTTTTATTTCGCTGATTTTTTTTTGGGCTGGGCTTGCTACTTGAACCCCCCTATTAAGTCCATTTCAATTTCCAACGTGGATAAGTTGCTATTCATACCCCCATTTGTTTTACTTTCCATTTTATTTTATTTAATTGCATCATTAGCATTTTATTCCTTTAAAAATGGTTTTGTGCATAAAAAAAATTACAAAAAAATTCATGAAGCATGTTTAGATTTTTTATAAAATTTTCTCAAATTTTATTTTATTATTTTATTTTATTTTTAGCATCTGAATTAATTATTTGGTTAATTTCTTTTGAGTTTATTCCATACATGCATGCTATAGCTTGTAGAATTTATTTCTCATCATCCATAAAACATTTTGAGTCCATTCTTTTTGCATTGCTTCATCAGCATATTGAAGTTCATTAAAACATTTTTCTCTTATTTTTAAAACCATTTCATATTGCATTTTAGTCCCTTTCTTTTGCATGCTAGTTCATAATTCTCATTTGAATTTGTATAATTGTTTGAGTGACCTATCTTGGGAATTTTGGCATGAGATTTTGACATGTTGTTTGGCACTGGTTGAGGTGTGTTAAGTTTTAATTTGGTAAATTTAGAAGATGTTTATCTAATTGTTTGATTGCTCTTTGTTTGAGGTCTTCTTATATGCACATCTTTGATCATGTCTGATTACTTGTTGGAGAAGGCACTTGTGCCATCATTTGGGGTTTGTTTCTTTGACTTCATGAACCATGTTTGAATTATTATAGGTCATTTATTGTAGGTCATTGGTGTGAGGTTGTTGCATATTGTGTGCCCATGTTCAATGTTTGATTGACATGCCTCTTTTGGACTTATTTTCTCACTTCTTTTCATCTGTGTCTCTTCATGATTTATGTTTGGTTTATGTATGCCATGCCATATCATTCATTTTCATTTCATTTGATGTATGTTTCTGACTTTGGAGCTTTGTATTCATATCATATGTCATTCATGTTTCATCTTGCATACTTGAACATGTTTCACTTATATGCTTCCTTCTTCTTCTATTGATGTTTGATGCTTGGATATCTGTTTGCATGTCTCATGTGACATTTGCATAGCATGCTTAGGTACGTGTTTAGGTCATCGACATTCTGACTTGGATGAGTTTGATTTGGTTTGTAACCATTTCTCTTTGGTTTGTGACTTGCTTTAGTTTCATTTGTCTTATAGTTACTTATGTCTGTTTTGTACTAATCTTTTATGCAGGGGCTGAGGTAAGTTATTTGAGGGTGTGGATAGTTATCCATGTCCACCCTCACTCTTTATTTCTCTCAACTTTTCTTTTCTTTAGGCTTAGGTTGTTGTCAAACCTCCCCTTAGGGCCACCTTTGCATGATAACATTATGACTAAATTCCATAAGATAGTCTCCCTCCAAACCTCCCCTTAGGGCCATCTTTGCATGATAACATTAGGATAGAATCCCCTTAGTGTTTTTCTTTTCTTTTGAGTCCCTCTTCTCATCTCATAACATCTCTAAGATACTTAATAAGGTCAACTTGCCTTGCACACAAGCCTTAAACATAGAAAATGAAGATTGAGGGGTCCCCCTTCTCTCTTCTAGAGTGTTGAGCATACGTCCCATTGGGGACGACCATGCGACGCATTGGTTCCTGTGTCATAGACTTTGGTTCAAGTCGAGTTATGAACTAACTCAAGTCACTTCTGTCCTAAAAAAATACAAACGAACTTCAAACCTTTTTGTCCTTCGGGATTGTCAAACTAAAGGCTATTTTCAAAAAGGGCGCGTTACTTTCCGTCTGAGTCGCAAACAGGCATCGACCCTCACTGCCGGACGCGAACTTAATGTCGCTCATAAAAAACACAAAAAGAACTTGGTCCGAACTACGTTGACTCTGAATTCCCCATTGCACAAAGGGGGTACGTAGGCCTAGGACGACGACGTCCTACCGAGTCTGTCTTTGTTTTCCCCTTCCCCGTTTTAGTACAGCCCTAGATGTCAGGATAACTCACCCTTAGAATAGACAACAAGCGTGGATCCCATCGAGTACGATGGACGCGTGGGGGTGCTAATACCTTCCCCTCGCGTAACCGACTCCCGAAACCAGGATATGGTTGCGATGACCATTCCTTTCCCTCTTCCTCAGGTTTATGCGGTGTTCCCTTTCCCTCTCTTGGGATAAATATACATTGCTGGCGACTCTGTGTTCCGCGCCACTTTCGCGTTTGTACCTGGATGAAAATCCTAGGAGCGACAGTATGTTGGAGTTTATACAATATGAAGCGCCGACTTTTGAGCGCATAACACTTGAGTTTTTTAGTACAGTCGAGTTCCAGCTTAAAAAATCTATGGACAGGTACGACAAGGTATTATCATGGTACCATGCAATTCCGGCTATTTAATACTGACCACGAGCTGACAGTAGAGGATTTAGGAAATATCCTCAACCTCCCATTATATGGTCCTGGAGCAGTTCTAGATGATTTTGATGCAAAGACCTTATGGAGGTCTATAACAGGTAAAACCGAGTACATTGCAAAAGCGGCAAAGGCCTCGAAGATACAAAACCCGTGCTTCAGGTATGCTCAGAAAGGCTTAGCCTTCACACTTTTTGGTAGGGGAGACAATACGGGAGTCGCTACTCAGAAGGAGTTGTATTTTCTTTATGTTGTGGAAAATTTGTTGAATGTGAGTGTTGCTACTTTTACGGCGAAATATTTGGGCAGAGTGGGTCGAGCGACCCAAGGTGGAATTTCTATTGGGGGTATGATTACAAAAATAGCAGAGCATTTTGGCTATGGCCCCGTGTTGGAGCGTGAGACCCCAGTGGCGGGTAAAAATAAGATAGATATGGTTGCTCTGATACAACAAGGTATGATTGTTCTCGCGGGTAACTATTACTCTGTTGAAAACCATCACAGGTTTGTTATTGCTTTACCTAATCCGAAAAAAATTGTATTACTGACACTGCTAACTGGTTATACGAGTATATCGTCCCTGAGGATGAGTATGAGCCTGAGGATGTTTTTGCAGGTCATGAAGATGGCGTTCAGGAACAAGCACAGTTTGTCCCCTCCCTATCATGAACTTTCCACAGCCACCTCCGCAGTAGTATTCTGTGAGTCCCCTCCCTATCATGAATATAAACATTGATGTCAATGTTTAGTTCAAGTGTGGGGGGGTTTATTGTTGTTCGTATTTTTTTCTATTATTTCATTTTTGTACCGTTTATGTTTACTTTGATTTGTGTGTGTTTTGTATTTCATGTGTTACAGATTGAAGGTACTTGTGTCGGATGAACGACGAGACTTGTAGTTAGTGGATGAGAAGACGCAACCCATACTTTCTCTTCAGGAAGCCTCCGAAAGTGGATACTACTGAAATGAATGATTGGACGCGACTTTTCGACATTGGACTGATATGTAGGGGTGTTCATTGGTTCGGGCAAATTCGAACCAAACCAGAATCCAAACCAAACCATGGTGTTTGGTTCGGGCATTTTTTTAGTTCGGGCATTAACCGAACCAAACCAATGAAACCCGATGTTAATTGGTTCGGGCAACGGATTTTCAAAATTCTACCCGCAAGCCCGTCTACCCAAACCAACCAAATTAATTCATATAATTTTTATCATTATAACTGAAACTAGTATAAGATATTCAACTTTAAAAAGGAAGAAAAATGAAACATATTTGTGACATTCACAATCCATATGAAAATATGAAAATACATAAAAAAAACTATATTATTATAGAAAATTAGTTGATGTAAATTAGAAAATTTTAAAAATATTTTCGCATATTTGTTTCTAATGTATCCGATCAATCCAACCCAAACCAACCTGTTATTTCTCGGTTTGGTTCGGTTTGGATTTTATTGAAAAAATATGAAAATCCAATCCAAAACAATCAATATATTTTTGATCGATTTGGGTATCAGATTCATTCAAAACCGAACCAAACCGGCCCACGAACACCCTTACTGATATGAGAGTATTGTGCACCTGAGGCGGAAATGAAGCAACATTACACTATAGGTACCTTGGAATGTGTCAGTATGCCAAACATGGTGAGGATCATAAAAAGTCAAACACCTTATCATCATGAGAGTTCATCAAGTATGTCTCTATCACTCTTGGTTTGCGTACTCGTCTGTTGGAATTTCAATGCACACATGTACACATTGAGGCACTTGTTTGATTTAGCCCTGAGCCTTTCAAGCCAACCCTTATATGTTATCCTTTGTTACCCCCTCGAGACGTATTCCATTTGTTTGTGTATTAACAGCATAAGGTAACCATAAGCTCAAACACTCCCTCACCCTGCTCAGATAAGTGTTGTTGATTTTTGATCTGTGGAAAACTCTAAGTTTGGGGTTGTGACACTCATAAGAACTAGGTAATTCAAATCGGAAAAAAAAAAGAAAAACAAAAGAAACAAAGAAGAGAAATAAGATAAAGCACTTACCTAGAGGAGGATCTAGTTTGAAGAGTAAGAAATCATGCTCAAGAAGCACTTGAGTAGAAAACTAGAGAATCCTAGTAAAACGGTGTCCAGTACCCTTGATTATGAAAATTGCAAATAACACAGTGATAAGAGAAATGACACTGAGTCTGAGCCAAAAAACCCACTTGTTTTCCCTTTTGTTTGTTTACCCCACCGTGTCCCTAAGCCTCGTTACAACCATAAAAGCCCTCAACAAGTGTGTGTTATGTGCATATGAGATGAAAATAGACGTTATTCAAGCTTATGAGTTGACTTTGCATATTATGATTGTTGAGTGTAGACAGTTTAACCCGAGAGATTTGGTGAGAGTGTGAAAAACTGACAGGTGAAGAGGTGCTTCGATGTGGAAGTGTGGCGGAACGTTAAAAGTCAGGTATGAAGGAAACTTTGAAAGGAAAGTGGGAAGTGAGTCACGAAAGACCTCAGAAGTATTATGGTAAGATGATTCTGGACAATTTGGGGTGACCTTTTTGTTGCCTCGAGCATTACTTGAGGACAAGCAATGAGATAAGTTTGGGGTTGTGATCGGTGACCATTTCTACTTGTTGTCCGTCTGTTATTCAGCACGAAACCGTGAAATTGGTAACACTTTGTTTTGTATTTTCATTACTTTACATATTATTTCTACTTTTCGCATTTTATTTCAAGCATTGTTACTCTTAGTAGTTTATGTTTTTTTTTTTTTGCATTTTATGCTTGTTTGTGGTAGTGTTCTTTGTTCTCAGATTCAGGTATAAAGCTCAAGAATCTTGTGCATGCGAAACGGGAGTTCCGGAGTTTCAGATAGAAGATTTTTGAAGTTACGGTAGTCCTAACACGGCCACCCATGTCACCTGACATGGCCTGTGTCAGGAGAAGGCTAAAAGCTGAAGATTGAATGGAAGGTAGGGGGCCGACAGGGTGCCCATGTCAGCAAGTCTAGCATGAAGAAAGTTTTGCGTTATCAGGACAGAAAGCCAACACGGCCTGTCGTGTTGTCTGACACGGCCCGTGTCGGCCTGGGCGAGGCATTTTTTGATTTTTGTTATTTTGATGTTTGGGGTCCTCCAAGGGGCACTCTGGGTATTTCCTGTTATTGTTAAGTGAATTATAGCTATTTAGGGTTATTTTTGAGAAGGGAGAAAGACTTTTGATATTACGAAAGATTTTACGTTAATGTTTGGATGCTATCAAGTGATTCGGAAGAAGGAGATTTTTCATGAGCCACCGCGATTGAAGATCGAATTCATCTGTTATTCTTTTAATGTCTATATCTTATTTTATAATTTCAATTAGTACTATGAGAAGCTAAACCCCCCAATGCTAGAAGGGTGTCCCTGAATTGCATTTGTAATGACTTGAATTTCCATTGTTCTATGAGATATTGCTTTTTCCTTAATCTTTTGTTATGCAATGTTTTTAATGCTTTTTCGATCGGACAAATTGAAACTGATTTATGGTTAGGGTTTAGGTCGGACCAGCCAACCTAATGCTTTTTCATAATAATATTACAGTAGATATTGCCTAGGAATGGGGATACCCTGTAATAACTGATACATTCTTAATAAAATATAATGCTTGTGACTCTTTCTTGACCGCTAAGGAAGTAGGGTAGAGACAAAATCTCAAAGGTTTTTCTGCTAAGGAATTAGGGAAAAATAACCTTAAGAATCGGTAAGGTTTGTTTAGAGTAATGTCTCCTAGAATAATGATTGAGGGTTTTTGTAGTGCAATTCATACACTTACCTCTAGCATGCTTTCTCATATTTGTTTTAAGTCAATTTTATAATTTTGCTTATTTTTATTATTAGTTATAATTTCTCAAACAAACAAACCCCAAGGATACTTTTGTTTAATTGAATTAGAATATGCACTTACAATAACACCCAGTCCTCCAGATCGATTCTGGGGATAACCCCAATTATTACTACATCGTAAAAATAGTACACTTGCTAATTTAATTATCATCAATCAATTCCTTATCCAAGAGTGGTTGTTGCACTCTGGCTGCCAATTCTCTCCACCGCTGAGTATACTCCTTGAAGGATTCACTACTCTTCTGAGATATGCTTTGCAACTGTGTGCGACTGGGAGCTACGTCCAGATTGTATTGGTATTGTTTTAGAAAGGTGTTGGCTAAGTTCTTCCATGATCGGATACGACTTCTTTCTAAATCCATGTACCAACTTAAGGATGCCCCACTCAAACTGTCTTGAAAACAGTGAATCATCAACTTATCATCATGGGTGTAGGAGATCATTTTTTGGCAGAACATCACCAAATGACGCTTCGGGCAACTAATTTATGTGTACTTCTCGAAATTGGGTACTCTGAATTTCGGTGGAATCACCAAGTTTGGCACTAGGCACGCATCAGCAGCATCGAGCCCTGACGTATCATGAATTTTCATAGCTTGAAGTTTCTCCTCAGTGGCACAAAGCCTTTCCATCATGGGATCAGTCAATGGCATCCTCTGGGTCGAGTAGGAACATTTACTTATGGAGGATTATCATAAGGCAGAAGACCATACAGTGGATTAGTCGTCACAGTGCAACCTGGTGGGGTATCAACATTCTCCATCACAACATGCTGAAGGTTGTTCTCTGACATAGCTACCACAACTTCCAATCTTGCTTTGTCTGACCTTCCTTTCAAGTCGTCTATGATTCTCTTATCTCTACTTGATCTCGCTTCAAATGCTTTACAGCTACCACCGGTTCAGTATGAGTGTCGGGAAATCGACTGGAAGGTCATGGACAGAGGCGGAATGATCTGTCTATGGAAATGGTATGCACACATGCTAATGAGATGCGGATGCGATGGAATGAATGCAATAAGATGCAATGCATATTTTTTGGATTTTTATGTACAGGATTTCAAGAGTCCAAGGTACGGATGGAGGATAAAGGCTGATTGTTCGTAGCACATGGTTCTCACCAGGTGTGGTCTAAGGTTTAATAGGGAACCCAAAGTCATAGGTTCACTCGAATTTTTATCACGTACGACATGATCATGTCGGTTGATAACTCCATCACATGAACCTTTTTTGGGTGAGATCTTCATATAGAACCTCGCGAGAAGAGCTTCTCGGGGACCCATACTACGAGACCATCGACAATGGGTTCTAGACACCTGTTTCAGAGTCATGGACTTTCTTAACTGTTTGTTACGTATGTCAGTCATTGCCAGGCAACAACTCCATCAAGAAATTCTCTTCTGAACAAGATCTTCGTATCGATCCTTGCGAGAAGAGCTTCTTGGGGACCCATACTATGTGACCATCAATCTTAGTTGGCTAATGGTTTTGGGTTCTAAAAAGGTCCTTAGAGTCATGGATTCCCAAGAAAACATTGATCAGACATGCTAAGAGCTTGACGGTCATCAACATCCTCAATGAAATCTACTCTAAGCAAGGTTCTCGTATCGACTTTCACGAGATGAGCATCACGGAAGCCCATATTACTCAACCTCTCCTATCTCAATTTTATACTCTAAACTCGGGTGTAGAGTCTTTCCCTCATAGTTTTCCACCAAGGTACCCAATCCATGCCACAACATTAAGAGCCACGCAAGGTAAGATACAAGTAAATAAACAGAAAGGGAAAGTAAGTAAAGCAAGCAAAGAAATAAAGAGAAAACATCCAAACACATGAAAACAACCTAGATTAGGCATGACTTGCTTAGAATATCCCTAGCAGAGTCGCCAGTTGTTGCTACGCAAAAAAATGACACAGAGTCACCACCGAATTTTAGTAATCCCAAAGAGGGAAAGGGAAATATCGATAAAACCTATAGGAAAAGAACATGGTCATCGTAGCCAAGTTTTGGATTCGGAAGTCGGTTACATGAGGGGAAGGTAATAGCACCCTGTCATACCCCAAATTTTGACCACAAGATTTTCCATCATTGTGACAGTCATCACCACAATATGGATGTAGCATCATGCCTCATCAATCTCCTCAAAGATTGTTGAGGATTCACTATAATCAAGAATTAGGGTTTCCATCCATCTCTAAGGGGAAATTTATTTCAAAAGAAACTGAGACCAGTTCCGTGGCTGAAGACCAGGATCGAGGGGAAGTTTATTTCAAAAGAAACTGAGACCAGTTCTGTGGCTAAAGACCAAGATCGAGGGGAAGTTTTACTCTTTTCTAAGTAAAATTGCTTACCAAAAGAAGATGGATGAGCAAACTGCCATTCATAACCACTGTCAAAATTTTGGGTATTCCGATCTTTAATCCTCTTGCACCCTCAATGCCCGAATACCTTCGCCATTCACACCTTCGGGTCCAAGAAGAGTAAATAGGGGCATCTGCCATACCCCAAATTTTGACCACAAGATTTCCCATCATTGTGACAGTCATCACCACAATATAGATGTACCATCAAGCCTCATCAATCTCCTCAAATATTGTTGAGCATTCACTATAATCAAGAATTAGGGTTTCCATCCCTCTCTGAGCATTTGGGCAAAAGATCAATCAAGAAATGACCTGATCTTCAACTTGTCTAACCTCTAAAACACCCATAAAGGATCAAGAGGACTCTCACATCAAGAATCAAGCACAAAGTTGCAACATTCCAAGTGGAATGAGCCTCGAAATACCCAGTGTCACCAAATTAGGGTTTTTGTCGACTGAGACCTCCAGAGTGAAATTTTCATAGGGAAATGAGCCAAGGCTTCAAAATATGACTCAATATGCTCAAAATAATCCTAGGAGTCCCTTTGCAAAGTTAAATCACCCTCAGAGAATGCATTCCTCAAAAGTCGGGAATTAGGGTTTCTCTACGCCGAACCGCTCCGGAGCCAAAAGTCAAAACATGACATTTTTGGCAAAAATGGCCCTTGTGACTCATATTTTCATAAAATATGATTTATAGTGTCATTTGAACAAGAATTGATCAAGAAATCATGATAACTTGTAAAAGGGGTAACCTTAGAAATTTGAAAAAAAAATTCTAAGTTACTAAAATTGGATGGTTTTGGTGCCAACTTCCAAGGACCATAACTTTTGATCCAAGTAGCCATTTTGAGTGATCCAAAGCTTGATTTGTATGTCTTCCTACATTCTACAAAAGCTTCAACTACATGAAACTCTAATTATTCATGGATTTTTAGTTATGGATGGATCAAAGTGGTGAAAAATCAAAGATTTAACACTTAGTACAAAACTGTCTAAGTTTCAGCCTTGAACATCAATGTTCATGTGGATTTTTCATTTGGATTCAGATAGTTTTAAGATAAACTATGACCACACATGAATTGTACCATATAAGGGCTTTTTATAAAGTACATGAGCATTCCATAACTCCATTTGAGCAAGGAGGTTTGATCCTCCCAAAATGACACTTTCAAACTGTCTTGTACAACACAGATTTGAGCATTCTTGCTCGAATTGGATAAGTTAGGCAATTACAAGCCTTGTCATCCATTTGGACACCTCAGGGGATAACATCTAAGGGACAATGTCTGATCCACAAGCCTCCCAAGTCCAAGGATCTACATGTAGCTATATGTCACCTAAAAAGGCTTAGGAATCTCAAAGACTCCAATTTTGTTTCTATGCACTCAATAGATTCTAAAGGTGGCAAGCATCAAGACATTGTTGACTGAATTGAGTCAAGATTCATCTCTGAACCAAAGGACTCATCACCTGCTGCACTGACCCAAGTCAATGGTTAGAGAAGACCAAAGATTCTTTTTGATCAACATTGGCCAACGGACTGTCCAACCCTCCATTCACTATTGATGCCAAAACAAACTTGTTGCACTATAAATAGACATTAATTGTGATCAGTTTAAGTACACCAAAGCCTCAGAAGACTTGCATTACTCAAAATCTCTTTTTCAATCCAAAAATGCCTTCATTTGCAAGTCACTATCGAATTTTTCATTAGAGAGCCATTCCATCACCACCAATTGTTCTAACACATTCCATACATCATATATGAGGTGATTAAACACTCCTCACACTTCTGAAACATCAGGATCATCATCTCCATTTCTCACTTGGATCAATTGCAGTCAGAGTTAAGCCAACTTATCCAAAGAGTTCCAAAACATCTTGAAGGTTACAACACAATCCTTTAGGCCTAAGGCAGCTATTCAGATCATTGTTTCACTTCTGTAACACCTCTACCACTGAAATCGATTCCTTCTTGCAGAGGTAAGCCTTAAACTCTCAAACTCAATGAATCATGCATCATAAACATGTTTTCAAGTTACTATTGTATTTTTGGATGTTCATAGATCATTTTCCCTCAATCAATTACTTCATATCTTGTACATATGAAATGTCATTCAATACCTCGTTCAAAAATGGACAAGTTTCATTTTTTAATCATCCAAAATGGTTGAGTATTGAGAGAGATACGAATTTAAAAGCTTGAGGAAGATGATGAAGATGAAGGTGGTGGCCATGGTGCCATTCTTCATAATCAAACTTAGTTTTAGTATGTACTATACACTTGCCAATATATGTTTGAATTGGCATTGCGCCCTAGTGGAAACACTAGTATATGTGTGTGTAGCGGGCGAGAGGTCTGGGGTTCGAATCCCCCTCGCCCCAGACCTTTTGGTATTTTTTGAGCTATTTCTCAAAGATAGTTTCTCATATTATTCACTCTTTCCATCCTCTATCAGCCAACGCACTTGGCTCAGTTGGTAAAGTTTTAAACCCTTCACCTCAAGGGCGTGGGTTCAAACCTTGGGAGGGTCATCCTATTTTTTTACCACTTATCTTTCACATTTTTCACCATCTTTTAATAACTTACAAAATTAATTTCTCCCTCAATTTTTATAATTTTTTTTTGTTCTTTTTTTTTTTAAATTCACAATGAAACTCTCACTTTGATCTTTTCATTCCAAATGAATTTCAAGCTTTCATGTGATTAAACATGATTTTTCAAACTATTTTAAAGTTGACAACTTGTTTTTTTGAATCTATTTGATATTTTGTATCATTTTATATTTAATTTCCTTTAAAATATATATATTTTTAATTAAAATTAGGGTTTCTCTTAATTTTAAATTATCAAACACTTTTCAAAGCACTTTTGGGCCTCTAATAGAGTGTAAGACCCATCCCTTGTCACATAAGTATATTTTGGGCTTCAGTCATTGTATAAGTCCCACTGCGTTTTCTAAAAACGCGGCGCGATCGTCGCCTTTTAAGCAAAATCATCTGGGGCTCCCTTTGGTTGTAAGTCCCATCTTTTTTTTTTCAAATAACACTTTGGGCCTCTAATAGAGTGTAAGACCCATCTCTTGTCACACACAAACTTTTTTTTGGGCCTTCGTCATTGTATAAGTCCCAGTACGATTTTAAAAATCTCGGTGCAATCGCCGTTTTCAAACAATTTTAAACTGGGCCTCCCTTTGGTTGTAAGTCCCATTTTTCTTCTTTTATTCAAATAAATCTTTGGACCTCTAATAGAGTGTAAGACCCAACACCCTTTTGTACATAAAAAATATAGGCCTCAGTCATTGTATAAGTCCCGACACGATTTTCAAAACGACGGTGCGATCACTGTCTTTCATTGGGCCTCTCCTTGAGTTGTAAGCCCCATCTCTTGTACAAAAATAAACTTTGGGCCTCTAATAGAGTGTAAGACCCAACCTATTTTGTAAATATAATAAATTTAGGCCTCAGTCATTATCCAAGTCCCTCTATGGTTTTCAAAACTACGATGCGATCGTCGCCTTTTCGAAAGAATTCACCTGGGCCTCTCGTTAAGTATAAGCCCAATTTTCTTTTAAAAATAACTTTCTTTGTTTGATTTAGATTTAAATTCATAGTTGTTATCAAAACTTTCTTCAATTTCTTGAATAACTAACCATACAGCTGTGTTTATAATACTGAAAGCTTGCTCACCTGTAAGTTCTACCAGCTTTCTTTTACATATTTGCTTATATATTTCATCTGTATATATATGCCTGTATATATGCTTAGACTTTTCCCCAGTAATTAGGTCTAGGTTTTAGATCAAACCAGTGGTTACTCTTTCAACACAGTTAAAACTAGTGCCCCGTAGGAAATTCCAGATACAATCTTGCCTCCTATTGGGCTTATACAATATGGAATAGAGAAAGGCATTATTCCCGGTGAAACTTTTCTCAAGACTGTCACAACTTAGAAATTTGTACAAGAAATTCATTTCCCCATAGAGGACTAATTCTCGGTGAAATCTCTCTTGAATTTCTTCAAACTCTAGAATTGTTCACTAAAGAAAGGATTATACCCGATGAAACTTTCTTGAATTTTTCTCAGGTTTGGACCCACAGGCTTTTTAAAAGTATCCCCAGCCTCTTCTTAGGCTTTGTACAAGGACCCTCAGGCTTCTTAGAAGTTCACACTCTCCTCTTGGGCTAAGTACAAGGACCCAAAAGACCTCCTACAGGTATAGGACAAAACCTAGTCATCATTTGTTAGAGCAGTCCTCTAAAGAGTCAAAACATCATACCAACTTAGTGTTGATTTCTCATCCCTTAAAACATTAGCCTCCTCTTGGGCATCTTACAAAGATAAACCTTTTCATACCAGTAGACTTGGACAGTCTCACCTCCTTTTAGATCTCAAAGAAACCCCCAAGTTTCCTAAAAGCACAGGAAAAACCCTGATCATTTCATTAATTTCCAACAAAGTTAAAACATCCACAGGTTTCAAAACTCAATCTTTAAATTCTCACTTTAAATTTCCCCAGCTAGGGTCAAATTACTATCAATAAACCTAAAATTAGAACCTCAAGGCTTCTGATATTTCAACTCTTCTGCGACCCTCAGCAAGAGTTGATTCCCCAATTTGGACCTGTCTCTGGATCTCAATAATCCTCAGCAAAAGTTAGCCTCCTCTTAGGCTTCATATAAGAAATTTTTCAGCTAGTTGTCGCTCCCGGGATTTTCATCCATGTATAAATGCGAAAGTGGCACCGAAACAGAGTCGCCAGCAATGTGTATTTATCCCAAGAGAGAGAAAGGAAACACTGCATAAACCTGAGGGAAAGGAAAGAGCATGGTCTTGCGACCAAGAGAACTGGGTTCGGGAGTCGGTTACGCGCGAGGAAGGTATTAGCACCCCCACGCGTCCATCGTACCCGATGGGATCCACGCTTGCTTGTCTCGATCAAAGGGTGTCATCAACTGGATGCTCCACTGCTACTGGAAATGAAAAGGAATGAGAACGGAAAGAAATGAAGAAACAAATGTAGGGAAAATAAAAGAAGTGCTCGAATGGGCCCTACCCCACTGCCTACGTATCTCATCGGGAACATGAGAATCAGAGCGATGTAGTTCCCCTCAACGAGGGTCTCTTTGTTTGTGTTTTTTTAGTGGAAACGTCAGAGTGCGCGTCCCAGCAGTTAGGTGTTGCAGCTCACTGTAGGGAGACTTAGGCATTACCTGTTTGCGGTGGAATGGACATGACGAATCCTTAAGGAGTAGAATGAAGGAGATGAGAAAAAAAATTGTTTGTTTTTGTCTTTTAAGAAAGAAGTGTTTTGATTACCTTGTGTTTTGTAATGCACATTGTATTTAAGTCCTTCATGTAAGATCGAATTCCTCGCATATCGACCCGAGACGGGACGTACGCTAAACATTCTAAGAAAGTGAGAGAAGACCCCTCACTATCTCATTCTTACATGAAAGGCTCAAATACAATATTTGTTAGGCCTTTTATTAAATGTTTTTTACTTTTGTTTTAAGATGAGAAGAAGAGAGACTCAAATGATCGCTAAAGGTAAAACTCTAATGGGGGAGACTAAGACTCAACCCTAGATTTATCATACATGGAGATCCTAAGGTTAATGTGGTTTAAGAAATCTAATCCTAAAAGAAAGGAGAAGAAGAACGAAAGAAACAACTTACTTCCAAGATGGAAGTTAAGTTGATCTTAAAGAAGGGATGAAGAAGAAGTTATTCATGGAAAGCATATAAATGCTTAACATGATCACAAGTAGAAAGATTAAAAGAAATAAGAGAAGATGAGAGAAAGAATTGTATGTGGAAGCATATCCACACACTTACTTACCATTTGCACCTACATGAAAGGTTAGTTCAATAAACTATTTACAAGTAGTGGAATAAAGAAAGGATAACAAGTAATGCTTAAACACATTAAGAATCAATGAGTAAAGATCCTAAGAGATGAAAAGCACTCAAGATCAGAACCTATGTCTAAAGGATGTCCTCTAAAATTAAAATGTTAAACATGGACAAACTATGCACAATCAAAGTCCTAAACATCAAAGAAATGCAACATGCAAAGAATGGATGAAGAATGAGTGAGAATGCAAAGTGATCATGCATTAATGCTCCACAAAAGGTCAAAGTCAGAACCATATTCAATTTATCAATGTCTTAAGATGTACATAGATCATCATACAAATCATGAGTAAAAAGATACAAGTAGGAGAAGTAAGATGAAGAAGAAGTGAGGAAGAAACAAAACATGTTCAATTAGGTGCACAAAGTGACATATTACAATTGCATAACATGTGAAATGGTTAAAGAATACACATGGGCAGTGGCATACTATTAATGAGATGCAAATGGAACATGTGACATGGCACACCAAAATGCAAACATTAATCACATATAGCATAAGAGGAAGTGTGAGATGTAAACATGTGAAAGTTCAAATTAAAATGAACAAACTCATGTCAAATGTAAATGCAAACCAAAGTGACTTATAATGAGACAAATAGGACCTATAATATCATTCAAATGACCTATAATCACACAAGACAATCCTAAAAGGATGGTACAGGTGCCTCATCTAAACATGTTAGAAGGAATAAGAAGAAAGTGCACACATGTTACTTCAAATGCAAGGTATTAAACAATTATCAAAGCACATGATAAAATTTGAAAAAAAACAAGTCCTAAACAAGCCAAGTCAGAAGCATGAACATACATCAACGCACATAGCAAAATTCAAGAGAAAACATGGCCAAAAGATTGCACAAGATCACATTGAAACACACCACAAAAGTACTCAAAGAAGAACTCCTAAACACATGATAAAATGACTTTAAAAATCAAAAGAAAATTCATTTAGATGCTTTTATGTGTTACTTAACAAATACAAAACGAATGAGTTAAAAATGTTGTGTGAAATGGGAGAAAGAAAATGTACAAGTTTGAGTGTCAATGATGAACATCAATTAAAAAGAAATTAAAAGAAAATTATGCAATTATGCTCACAAATTCATGAAATCAGAATTAAAAATTGTAAACAATTATTTAAATGCATAAAGAAAACACATGAATTAATTTGGGATTTTTAGAGATGATTTGGTATTTTTAAAAATAGGAAATCAAAACAATATGAAAAATAAAAATAAAAAAAGCAAGAGAAATAGTGTAGGGGTGCAGCGTGAGTAAAAAGTGCGTTGAAAAGTAACATTGGGCCTAATATGGGAGTGTGAAAAACAAATGCCAACCCAGTCCAATAAACAAGTGTTTGTGTGTTCAGGTGTGTGTGCAGTTATCACGTGATTCAATCATAGCCATAGGATTAGATCATGATGCAATGTGCTACAATCCAATGAACATCAAGGCATGCACACCATAATTAATACGCACACACACACATGTGATCATTCATATTCAAAAGAATAGAACACGTGCAAGACCACACATTCATTAATGTGTTGGCAACATAATAGACGTTGGATCAATCTCATGATAAGATCATCACACAATTCGTGCATCAAGCCAATCAGAGCTAAGGTCCATACAAGATAGCATGCACATCCACATATAGAAGTCATTCAGAGTAAAAAACATGCACGTGAGGGGGAGGGTGTGCATTAATGCGTTGTCACATTATGGATCGTTAGATGAGAAAGATCAGATGGCTGGGATATAAAGTTGCAAAACCCTAACATTAAACCTCACCGGCCGGAGAAGGACCTCCGGTCATCTTCTCCGGCCATCTCCGGCGACTGTATGTAACCAAACCTTCAAGAAATTAATGAAACCTATATCATTCGAAAGAAGAACTCATGCACACTACGAATCCACAAATATTTTTCACATCTCAGTCACATATGAGAAGAAATGAAGGGATGAACATTGCCTTAGGTTTTGAATCTATGCCTCTAAGAGGCCTATCAACTAGCCAGAACTCACGCTGCTTCTAATAAGCCACAAACGCCATGAAAACAAGCTACATTCAGTGGAAAAAAATGGAGAAAGATGAACCTGAAACTGTGGAGGACTTTGAAGTGTTGAGAAAACCAGAGATATCTTGAACTCTTGAACTTGTTGAGCAAAATAAATGCTACTTGTTCTTGAGATCTTGAAGAAAATCACAATGAAAACTCAACTGAACCGAAGCTACCTTTGCTGACTTGAACTCCTTCCCTCTTGTTCTTGATCAGAAATAGAATGTTGAAGATGATGAAGATGAAATGTAGAAGGAGGTTGATGAACTCGTGTGAGATTAGAGAGAGAGCAGAGAGAAAACTTGAGAGTGTTTGGAGTGATTCTGCGTGAGAGTGAGAAATGAAAGTTGAAAATGAAATTGTGAGGGAGTTTTCTTCATATAGGTTGAGTCAAAGTTGAACTGTGGTGGTTAACTGAGTTGGTCAAATGAGTTTGGGAATGGTTAACTGAGTGCACCCTAACTAACTGAGTCAAGTTAGTTAGGGGCGAGTGAGGAGAGGTTGCTTATGGTGTGGTTGAGTTCCATGAAGTCATGGTGAGGTGGAAGTGAATGGTGATGATGAAGTCACTTGCTGCAGCTGAAACTTGCATAGCAAGCTTTATTTTCTTCTTTCATGTATGAAGAAACATGGTAAGTACATAGTATGTAGGAAATGTTTGGCTTAATGAGGAAAAGAAGTGGACTGGTGTATGCATGTGAATGCTCAACAACATCAATGTAAAACAACATGCTATTCTTGGCAGCTTGAAACATGGAGGATTGGTGATGAAATTCTCTCACATTAGTTC
The DNA here is from genome assembly GCA_022829125.1 of Lathyrus tuberosus. Taxonomy (NCBI): domain Eukaryota; kingdom Viridiplantae; phylum Streptophyta; class Magnoliopsida; order Fabales; family Fabaceae; genus Lathyrus; species Lathyrus tuberosus. Next base: position 1,454,423 of record JALAZF010000309.1, on the reverse strand, counting down.
ATGAAATCATGAGCTTTAGGTGTCAATGGAAAGAAGATAGATCATAGAACATATTTGATGTGGAAATTGAATTGAATGGAGGCTTGGAAGTTGATGAAAAATGGCTTGGAACATCAAGGTTTGAAACTGGTACAAATGCGTGGCAAGTGGTAGGCTGGCATGGCAAAATGACCTATGAGATTCAGCATGATCACATCAACTTGATACCATCATAACTCCATCATAACTTGCTCAAATGGAAAAATGTCCAACATCAAAGTTGAAGAGGACATTGAGATGAACAACTTTGATGTTCAACATTTTTTCATTTGAGGCTTCCTTAAATGATAAAAGTAGCTTGACATTTTTCCCACCACATGTTTGATGAAATTATGGCGCATGGGCCTGGTCTTACTTGGTCATGACTTGGTTTGTGACCTAGTTTTGTTAAACTTTGATTGCTCATAACTCCCGCAATTTTGATCCAATGGAAGAGTTCTTTATATGGATTTGAAGCTTAGAATATGAACTTTAATTGGCTCAACTTGGGCCTGAAGTTTGGGGCTTTTATCATGAAGAAAGAGAGTCTCAAAGTGTGGTGTAAAATGGTCCAAACTTGCCATTTTTGGAAACCCTAAAGTTTCTATTTTTAGCAGTTTTGCGATTTCTTGATTTTTCATGATTCCTCCATCATTTCTTGATCAAATCTTGTCCAATGAACATATATAACTTGAATTTCATGAATTTGACCTTACAAAGTCAGGAGTTGACTTTTTTCACTGCACAATTGACTTTTTCCCCAATTTATTGATTATCAAGCAACTGATCAATTGAACCTCTTCTGAAATGAAATAATGGCCAATCTTCCATCCTTAGACATTAATATCATGTAGAAAACATTGAGATCAAGTTTGAATCAAAATTTCATCAGGAGACCACTTGGATTCAAAACCCTAATTTTGACTGTTTTTGATAAGAGATGATGCACTGCCCCATCTTCTTAATGAGTTCCCATCTTCCAATGACTTGTGAGATCAAATGGGATGATATATGATGTAATAAACCCTTGGGGCTTGTTGAGAGACCCTTGGATCTTGTTCTCTTGATTTAGATGACCAACACCTCTTTGAGAAACAACTGATCACATGCCCTTATGCAAGATGCAATGCAATGCTTAATGTTTTATTTTTCTATGCTTGAATGCAATGCAATGAAATGAAAGCTCATGCTAAATGATATGAAAAAAATGAGAGGGAAAATTTTGGGGTATTACAGCTTCCCCTATTCAATCATTGTAGACCTGAATGGATGATAGCGATTGCTGTCAGACTTTCAAGGTATGGAGGGATTGAATACCGAAAATAACCAGAAAATTTGCACTCTGTGGAGAAGAAGAAAAGGGATATAAACCCAACCAAATGAACTCTGCTTGGATAAAACTCTGATGGGAAGAATAGCACTGGAGAGATGTCTTTTAAATGACGCCAGATGACTACTGGCTTGCCACGCTACAGGTGGGCTTTAACAACGTCTTTTAGCACGATGCCAGACGACTACTGGCTTGCCACACTACGGGTGGACTTTCGCCAATCTACGGTTGGACTTAAAACTGTCTTTTTAAATGGAATCAGACGACTACTGACCTGCCACACTGCGGGTGGACTTTCGCCAATCTACGGTTGGACTTACAACTGTCTTTTTGAATGGAGTCAGACGGCTGCTGACTTGCCACACTACGGGTGGACTTACAGCTGATTTGCCACCCCTGGATGGACTTTTGCCAATCTACGGTTGGACTTGCTGATTTGACACCCTTGGATGGACTTTTTCCAATCTACGGTTGAACTTTGCTGCTTTGCCACCCTTGGATGGACTTTTTCCAATCTGCGGTTGGACTTTGATGTTTTGCCACCCTTGGATGAACCTTTGCCAATCTGCGGTTGGACTTTGATGTTTTGCCACCCTTGGATGGACCTTTGCCAATCTGCGGTTGGACTTTGACAAAATTCCAATATTGGATTACGCTCTACATACATGTCAGACAACCCTGCTGACCTTGCTGAGGAACAATGATCAATAATTTGACTTTAGAGACTCCTGAAAGGATGGTATCTCTGTTGGAGAATGAATGAACAATCTGTTTGCTTCGAATTGTCACGCTTGCCAAAAATAAATTGGACTTTGAGATATGGAGAATGATGACTTTGACAGGAACTACTTCATCTGACTGGGGACGAATTCTGGTCATAGCAACTCCGCTGGGGATGAGAATTTTCTAACTTGGCTGGGGAAAGAATGTACCAACACTCTGCCGAAGAAGACAAGTCATTAAAACTCTGCTTGGGAATCTATCAAACCCGAGTAGAATATGCTAACATTCTGCTGAGGAAGAGATTTTGTTGACCTGCTAAACTTCTGCGGGGAAGAAAATAACTCAGATGGGGAGTATTGTTGACAAGATTCAATGCTGAATTCTGTGGGGAGTACAACTACCAGAGATATGATCTTTCAGGGGACCAGAACTACTCCGTCAGGGATACACAAATCCTGGTTAGAAGACCTTCTGTTGTGACTTGCTGAGGAAGAAACCCTAAAGATCTGCTGGGAGAACACACAGAAAATTCACGGTAATCTGTTGAGGAACAAAGCTATCGAGCTTAGAATAAGAGCCACAATGTCCCATGCTAGGCAAACCTTCTGCTCGATGACTCCACTAGGGATAATGAGTTGACAACAAACTCTGTTGGGGAGAACCGCCTCAAAGCGTCTCACTGGGGAATTCCCCTTGAGAGGATTTTACAGAAGACCACACATCTTCAAACTCTTGGGCAAATGCTGAGACTTGAGCTAGACGTATTATAATTGAGAGGTTACTCTACTAGGGATAATAGATCTGGAACACATCCTACCGAAAGGACTTCAAGATGCCCCATGCTTGGGAGGGCCACAAACTCACTTTTTCCCCAGATTACACGGCGAATCTGAAGAAATCGTCCCAAGAGGATTTTACAGAAGATTCGGCATCTTCAACTCTTGGACACTCGTTGAGTCTTGAACATTAACTGCGAGGTCGGCGAAGCAACTCTACCGGGGAATTTACAACTGTTATCGACACAGAAAAGCTTGTAGCTGTTGGAAGTACTGAATTAGAGAATCGACTTAATAAGGTACAACACTACCCAATTGAGATTAACTTATCGATATCGAATCGCCGCGAGCGATCGTCGACCAAAGATGTACTCAATCAGTAAACGTTGTGACAAAAGGTAACATAGAATCTTTTCCCGAACCTGCCTGCCCCAGTCTTCTGCATGGGAATAAGCGATTACTTGTCTAGAAGACATGATCCATGCTCTTGGAGAACTTGCACCTGTTACCTGCAACAAATGTATATGCACACATGCCCCAGGATATTGCGTGGTTTGAATCCACCATCCAGGAGTACTCAACATTCAAAGTGATTTTAAATATTTTTCTGCGCATGTTATTTGTAAGGCCACCGTGTTTTCAAATGCAATGTTTTATCAAAAATTCGGACGTTTTTGCAAACAAAGCAGTAAAAACAAAATAAGAAGCTTTTGAATGAAATTCAATTTATTGATTGCAAAGGCCCAGAATAGGCAAGTACAATTGGGAAGCAAACCCTAGAAAGAGGAGATTTCTGTAAATTAAGAAAAGAAACTATCATAATGGCAATGTGAAAACGACATTCCACTGAGTTTCAATTCTGCTATGGCCAGTATGTCTTCAAGACTCCCCGACCTTGCCTTCTGAGGAGTGATTAGGATGATTCCTACCCTTTGGAAAGTCAGTTGCTGAAACGGTGATGGGGTACAGATAACTCAGACCGTAATCATTCGCTTAAATCCCTCTTTTGCATGGACCGCCCTTTCGGGTTTTCGATCCATCGGGATACCTTTTTTTGCTTGAGCTGTCCTTGCGGATTTTTAACTCACCGGGTGTACAATTTTTATTTTATATCCCTAATTTTTGCCCGAACCTTTTTTATTCTATTTTTTGTGGTTCGCCGGGATGCCCTTTTTTTCCTGGACTATTCTTTTTTTTTGTCCAGCGGGTCTATTTATGCGAAGTATTTTTTGACTACGTCTGAGTTAACAAGGGATTGAAAGTCTTCGCCATCCATGGTTGTAAGTAATAAGGCTCCGCCCGAGAAGACCCTTTTAACCACGAATGGACCTTCATAGTTGGGAGTCCATTTGCCCCTGTGATCTGTACTAGGAGGAAAGATCCTTTTGAGTACCATATCTCCCACTTTGTAAACCTGAGGATGCACCTTTTGGTCAAATGCTTGCTTCATCCTCCGCTGGTATAACTGCCCATGACACACAGCTGCCAGTCGTTTCTCTTCAATAAGGCTCAACTGATTAAATCTGGCACGAACCCATTCAGCTTCATCTAACTTGACATCCATCATGACTCTGAGGGATGGGATCTCAACTTCAACCGGTAGTACTGCCTCCATACCGTATACAAGTGAGAATGGTTTTGCCCCAGTGGACGTGCGTACTGATGTTCGGTACCCATGCAAGGCGAATGATAGCATCTCATGCCAATCTTTATATGTGACAACCATTTTCTGCACAATCTTCTTAATATTCTTGTTGGCCTCCTCCACAGCGCCATTCATCTTCGGGCGATACGGAGAAGAATTGTGATGTTCAATTTTGAAGTCCCGACACAGCTCAGCCATCATTTTGTTGTTCAGATTAGAACCATTATCAGTAATGATTCTCTCGGGCACTCCGTAGCGACAAATGATATCCCGTTTCAGGAAACAAGCTACCACTTGCTTAGTGACATTGGCATAAGATGCTGCTTCAACCCATTTAGTGAAATAATCAATGGCGACTAAGATGAAATGATGGCCGTTTGAAGCAGTAGGCTCAATCTTTCCGATCATGTCGATTCCCCACATGGCAAAGGGCCAAGGAGAGGACATGACACTCAACGGATTTGGAGGAACGTGCACTTTGTCTGCATAAATCTGGCATTTGTGACACTTGCGGGCGTACTTGTAATAATCAGCCTCCATTGTCAACCAGTAATACCCCGACCTCAATAGTTTCTTTGCCATTGCGTGTCCTCTGGCATGGGTACCGAAAGAGCCTTCATGTACTTCTTGCATTAACAAGTCTGCTTCATGTCTATCCACGCATCTGAGCAGAACCATGTCAAAATTCCGTTTGTACAGCACGTCATCTTGATTTAAGAAGAAGCTACCAGACAACCTTCTCAATGTCTTCTTATCTTTAGTAGATGCCCTAGGAGGGTACTCTTGACTTTTCAAGAAAGACTTGATATCATGAAACCATGGCTTGTCATCAGACATTGCATCAACCGCAAACACAAATGCAGGTCTGTCATGACGAGACACTTCAATCTTAGGTACATGGTTCCACCTTTGCACTTTGATCATGGAAGACAATGTGGCCAAGGCATCAGCAAACTTATTCTTGTCTCGAGGAATATGGTACAGCTTCACTGTTGTGAAAAATGTCAACAATCTCCTTGTATAATCTCTATACGGAACCAGATTCGCTTGGTGCATGTACCAACTCCCTTTCACTTGATTAATTACCAAATCTGAATCACCGAAGATATCAAGGGTCTTAATTTGCAAATTAATCGCCTCCTCAATCCACATTATACAAGCTTCATATTCTGCTTCATTGTTGGTGCATCCGAAAGTTATTCGGGAAGTGAAAGGCATATGAACACCTTCCGGTGTGATAAGAACTGCTCCAACTCCACATCCATTCATATTGACGGCCCCATCAAACATCAAACTCCATTTGGATTCAGGGTCTGGCCCCTCCTCCGGGAGTGGTTCCTCGCAATCTTTAGCTTTGAGAAACATGATGTCCCCATCAGGGAAATCAAATTTCATGGGTTGGTAATCATCAATTGGTTGTTGCGCAAGATAGTCTGACAAGATACTTCCTTTGATGGCTTTTTGAGAAGTATACTGGATATCATATTCTGTCAAAACCATTTGCCACCGTGCAACTCTGCCTGTTAGTGCTGGTTTCTCGAAAATGTACTTGACAGGATCCATTTTGGAAATCAACAAAGTTGCGTGCCTGAGCATATACTGCCTCAATCGCTTAGCAGCCCATGCAAGTGCACATCATGTCTTTTCAAGCATTGAGTATCGGGACTCACAGTCATTGAACTTTTTGCTCAGGTAATAGATAACATGCTCCTTCCTACCTGTCTCGTCATGTTGACCGAGAACACAACCCATAGAACCTACAAGAACTGTCAAATACATTATCAAAGGTCTCCCTGAAACTGGAGGCATGAGAATTGGAGGTTCCTGCAAGTATTATTTTATTTTATCGAATGCCACTTGGCAATCATCATTCCACCTGACTGTTTGATCTTTTCTCAGCAGTTTGAATATTGGTTCGCATGTGGCTGTTAGGTGAGATATGAACCTTGCAATGTAGTTCAATCTTCCTAAGAAACCACGAACCTCTTTTTCTGTTCTCGGTTCAGGCATTTCTTGTATTGCTTTAACCTTGGTAGGATCAACCTCAATTCCTTTTTCACTTACAATGAAACCCAGCAGCTTTCCAGAACGCACCCCAAAAGTGCACTTATTTGGATTCAACCTTAAACGGAACTTACTCAACCTTTCAAACAACTTTTTCAAGTTAATCAGATGTTCCTCTTCCATTCGCGACTTGGCGATCATGTCATCCACATAACATTCAATCTCTTTGTGAATCAAGTCGTGGAATAATGTTACCATTACCCGCTGATACGTTGCCCCTGTGTTTTTCAACCCAAAAGGCATCACCTTATAACAGTATGTACCCCATGGGGTAATGAACGTGGTCTTCTCCATATCCTCAGGTGCCATCTTGATCTGGTTGTACCCGGAGAACCCGTCCATAAACGAGAACACTGAAAATTGAGTTACATTGTCAACCAGCACATCGATGTGGGGTAGTGGAAAATCATCTTTCGGACTAGCTTTGTTAAGATCTCGATAATCCACACACATTCTCACCTTTCCGTCTTTCTTTTGTACCGGCACGATGTTGGCTACCCAGGGAGGATAATTGGTCACAGCCAGGAACCCTGCGTCCCACTGCTTCTGAACTTCTTCTTTGATCTTTATGGCCATATCGGGATGAGTCCGACGAAGTTTCTGCTTGACTGGCGGACATTCTTCTCTCAATGGCAGCCTGTGCACAACAATATCAGTATCCAACCCTGGCATGTCTTGATACGACCAGGCGAAAATATCAACAAATTCACACATCTCAGTCAAAGCTTTCTTCACATCTGCTTGCAGGCTGGCGCCAATCTTGATATCTTTCTTAGCATCCTCAGTACCAATATTGATGATCTCTATAGTCTCTTGATGAGGCTGGATGACCCTTTCCTCTTGTTTTAACAATTTGGCCAGTTCCTTAGGGAGTTCACAGCCCTTCTCATCCCCTTCTTCGGCTTGATAAATCGGTTTGTCAAAGTCATACATAGCCATAGCAGAACCGTTATCAATGGAATCCGAAGGATCAAGTCTGCAGAACGGGTTCATGCTTTATTTTAGAATTTATCTTTAAAATGAAAAGAAACGAAACATTACCATTTTATTATTTTTGTGCAAAAATAAAAATGAAAGACAGAGAACGAAATTTGAGTGCAAAACGTCCTTTATTGATGATTAAAATTGCAAATGCAAACAGGTGGGCCTACAAATGAATCTATACGCCTTGGGCTGAGCGCAAGATTTTAACATGCATTATGGTTAGAAAAACAAAGAAAATTACTCTGTTTGAAGAGTAACTTGAACGACTTCTTCAACGGACCAGTTCTGCAATTGTTTGCCCGGAGCACGTGGGCGTACCCAGTTGTCCAAGTCACAGTCACTGTCAACGCCATCTTCTGTAGCTGTACAAGACTGATCTGGGTAAATGATTCCCCCACTGCTGAAAGTGATGGGTCCACTGTTCTCTGCAACTGAAGTCATAGAGGGTTGATAGCCAATACCAAACTTGTCCTCCTTCATTGGTGTCTCTATCAGCATGCCCCAGCCTTGGGCATTACCTGCTCTGACAACCTCGATAGCTTGTTTATAGGATGAAATGGATGTGCCAGCTCTATCTGGAGTAAGGGCAGATTTAGGAACTTTATCAATATTCACCGCCTCGAACGACTGGAAAAGCATTTCGTGAATTTCCCCATCCATCTCAACATACTTGAACGTGGACAAGTGACTGAAAAAAATGTCCTCTTCACCACACACAGTCACTACTTGTCCCTCGAACTCGTATTTCAGCTTCTGGTGTAAGGTGGATGTAACAGCCCCGGCCGCATGAATCCAAGGGCGACCTAATAAACAGCTATAAGCAGGTCGTATATCCATCACGTGGAATGTAGACTTGAACACTTGAGGTCCAATTTGCACGGGTAATTCCACTTCACAAAACACAGATCTTTTCATCCCATCGAACGCTCTGACAACCAAATCACTTGGCCTTAAAATCAAACCATCAACTTCTAGCTTCATCAGTGCCTTCTTAGGCAAGACATTGAGCGAGGAGCCAGTGTCTACCAACACGTGAGACAACACTGCACCCCTGCACTCCAACGTAATGTGCAAAGCTTTGTTGTTGTTTCTACCTTTAGATGTCAAATCTCTGCTCGTGAAACCCAATCCATGACTGACATTGACATTAGAAATCACACCCTCGAGCTGATTGACGGTAATTTCTTGTGGAACGTAGGCTCTCTTCAACACTTTCAGCAAAGCCTCTCGGTGCGCATCAGAACACATTAACAGTGACATCTTCGAGGGCGTCAGGTTCAATTGGTCGACAATTTTGTAATCACTTTTCTTTATTATCCTCATAAACTCTTCTACCTCATTGTCAAAGGTAATCTTGGTCTCTGTTTCAGGCACAGGCACACTCTCAGCCACCTGTTTTCCTTTAGCTTTTGCTGCAACCTGTCGCTCCAGGGATTTTCATCCTAGTACAAACGCGAAAGTGGCACCGAAACAGAGTCGCCAGCAATGTGTATTTATCCCAAGAGATGGAAAGGAAACACCGCATAAACCTGAGGAAAGGATAGATCATGGTCTTGCGACCAAGAGAAAGGGTAAGGGAGTCGGTTACGCGAGAGGAAGGTATTAGCACCCCCTCGCGTCCATCGTACCCAATGGGATCCACGCTTGCTTGCTCGATCAAAGGGTGTAAGGAAAGGATACTGGAAAAGGAACTGAAAGAAAGAAAGGAGAAAGAATGGAAAAGGAACGAAAAACAAATGTAGGGAAAATAAAAGAAGTGCTCGAATGGGCCCTACCCCACTGCCTACGTATCTCATCGGGAGCATGAGAATCAGAGCGACGTAGTTCCCCTCACTAGGGATGGATTGTTTGTGTTTTTTAAGGAACGGCTGACGTTCTAGCTCAGGTGTTGCAGGCTCGCTGGTCCGAGTGCGTTACCGTCTTGCACGAGAACGAGTAGGAGCGCATTCGTACGTTGAGAGTGAATGAGATGAGAAAAGAATTCCCGAAGGAAAGACGTTATTGTTTGTTTTTGTCTTTTAAGAGTTTTTTTATTTGTTTGCATATGATAGTGTATCTGAATCTTAGTCATTGGAATGTGTGCATTCTCACATTCCAAGATGGAATGGGTAAGAAAGCACACTAAGAGTGAAGAAGACCCCCACACTTGGTTCCAATTGTCAAGGTTCAAACACACTAGCGTATTTGTGTTTATTAAGTGTTTTTGTTGATTAAGAAATGAAGAAGTGTTTTTTATTATCTGTACCTTCAACAAGCATTGCATTTAAGTCCCTCACACAAGATCAAATGTTTAACACATTGACCCAAGATGGGTTATATGCTATACATTTTAAGATTATAAGAGAAGACCCCTTATAATCTTTTCTTTATGTGAAAGGCCTACATGCAATAAATGCCTACCTTTATTACATATTTTGAATTTTCTTTGAGATGAGAAAAGAGACTCAAGAGAGGATAAAGGTAAAATCTATGTGGACTAAGACTCAATCCTAATTGAAGATTAAAGGGAGTGATCCTAATGGTTTGTGAGGTTTCAACCTAAAGTCTAAAGAAAGGATGAATTAAACAATTCACTTCTAAAGTAGAAGATGAATTGTAATTCAAAAAAGGGAAGGTGATGAGTTATTAAAAGAAAGCATATAAGTGCTTAACAAAACACAAAATGGAATTGTAAAAGGTATGAAAGGAAATTTGAATGTGGATTCCTTATCCACACTCAATTGCAACTTACCAAAACCCCTACATGGTTAGTAAACATGTATAAGAAGTATAAGGGATAAAAGAACATTTAATACACCATAAAACTAAAAAGAATTAGATGAGAAATCAAATCCTAATGTCACAACCAGAATGTACATCATATGGAAAACAAATGGTTATTATCAAGCAAGTCCAAGTGAGCAAGCAACAAACATCATCAATGGCATTAAAACATGTTACCATAAGAAAAGGAAGATGAAAGATGAAAAAGAATGATAGAACATGCATAAATGGAACATGTAATCTAAGGATCAGAATTGAAATGAAGTAAAAAATGATTCACCAACATCTCACAAGTATTTATGAAGTAAACATCAAGACATTTAAGAAGTGATAGAAGAAGTAGAATTGAAATGGAAGTTCAAAAGAAAACACAAGTACAAACACAACATGTTAAAGGTGCACAAAGTTCAAATAAAAGTCAACATGCAAGGATGACATGTAATATGTACCAATGACCTATAATGTCAAGTGAATGGTTCACCAAATATGCAAATGATCATGCCATTATGTACAAAAGAAATCATGTAAACATGCACCAATATTGAGATGATATGCCATGTTATTATGCTTCAAAGGTAATGCATTAAACAAAAATTAGATGGCCTCATTAAAATTATGAAAACATGGTATTGAAGTTCACAAATCAGAGATGAATCACATATCAAAGTAGCATGCAAGAAACCAAGGCAAAATGATGTCAAACAATGCACTTAGGTCAAGTAGACACACCATACAAAGTAGCACAAAAATGAACACCAAACATGCCATAAACTAACCCAAAAAAATAAAATAAAAATCACCTAACATACCACAAGATGATAATGACTCAATTCAAAAAGAAGAGCATCAAAACAATTTTTAATGATTGAGAACAAAAATGCACAAATTTATGTATCACAATAAGCATGCATGCAAATAAAAATCAAAGAAAATTATGGAACAGGGGCAAAAATGTCATAAAATCAAGAAATAAAATCATGAAAAATTTTCTAAATGTTTTAATGATGCTCATGAATTTTTGTGGAATTTTATAATGCAATTTGGTATTTTTAAAAATTAAAAAGCAAACGTGTACAAAATAAAAATAAAATAAAGTGAAATGAGGACTGGGGGTGTAAACATAGTAAACTATCAGTTCAAATTAATTGGGCTTTTAAAAGAGGGGTGTGGATAGCAATGATCCAGTCCACATTCAGAGCGCAATCCACACTATCAACCATGTACACTCAGTCAACCAAATGTCAAAGCAATAAACGCCATTGGATTAAGTCTAGTCAACCAACCAGTCAAAGTAAACAAGATCAATGCACATGCGTGAAGGACCACACTCCATATCATGTACCACACCACACCACGTTTAAGTGAGTTCAGAAATGATGCACATGACATGCACATGCGTTTTAATGTGCTGGCATGCTTTTGAACCACACGATGAGAAAAAATAGACGGACACGATTAGAAAACACACAAACCCTAGCATTCAAGATCACCGGCCGGAGATGACCTCCGGTCATCTTCTCCGGCCAACAGCCGCCACCTGCAAACTCACATGCTCATGGAAACACACAAATCGTATACCAAATTGAAGATGAACTTTTGAACATCATGAATCTACCAACAAAATCATCAAACCATTCACATACAGCAAGAAACAAGCATGAACATGTTGCCCTAAATTTTTGGATCTAAGCTTCTAAGAAGCTCTATCAACTAGCCAGAGTTCAAATGCTCCTATTGAGCTCGTATCATCAAAATAAGCTAAAAAAACTATAAATCATGCTAGAAAAGTTTGAGAAGATGAAACCTGAAAATGCTACAAACTGGAGTTGAACAGAAAACCAGAGAATCGTGCCTCTTCTTTGAGCTACTCTTGGCCAAATAAAGGCTCGAGAATCTTGAAATCGTGCAGAGAATCACACTGAAAATTCCAATCTCTTGAAACCGAACTTGACTATTTGGATTTGTTTGCTCTTACTCTTGGCTCAGAATGAAACAATGAAGATGATAGAGGCGAAATGTGAAAGAAGATGGCGGAAATGTAGTGAAATCAGAGAGAAAACAAAGAGAGATTGAGAGAAAAAGTTTGAAGTATTGGAGAGGGAGAGTAAAAAATGAAGCTGAAATGGATTTGTGAGGTGAGATTTTGATTTATAGCATGAGTTAGAAATGGACCACAGTGGTTAAGTGAGTTGGTTAAGGTGAGTTATCATGGTTAAAGTGAGTCCACCCTAACTAACTGAGTCAAGTTAGTTAGGGGCGAGTGAGGTTGGTTGGGATGTTATGGTGATGACTCATGGTGTGTTATGGTGAGGCTTAATGGAAAAGAGTGGTGGTGATGCAGTTCTGATGTAGCAGAGTAACTTGTTGGGCAAGTTTCCTTCCATTCTCATGTAGTAAGTGAGGCACGTGCAACTCAAGTTTGTAAGGGAATGTTGGTTTAAATGAGGAAAAGAATGAAGAGTGATGCATAAAGCATGTGTGCAAACTGATATGGATTCAACAACATTCTTATTATTTGGTTTTGTGACAGTTTGGAACATGGAGTTTTGGGGATGGAATTCTCACACACTAATGCATGGAATCATGAGCATTTGGTGTCATTGGAAAGAGGAGATATCATAGAACAACATTGGTGTTGGACTTGAGTTGAAATGAGGTGTGCAAGAGGCTTGAAAATAGCTGTAAACATCAAAGTTTGGGGATTGTGTGGTAGGCGTGTGAAGCAGGTCATGTCATGGCAGTGGAATGCATGAAACTTCAGCCTAATCAACCTAACTTGAGACCAAGATTTCTCCCTCATAAATTGATCAAATGGAATTTTGTCCAACATGAAACTTGAAGAGGACATTACAAGGAACATTTTTCATGTTGAAAAGTTTTCCATTTGAGGCCTTTAACTATGAGAAAAATGAGTGGACATTTGGTACACCACCTGCTTGTAGAAATGACTGCGCGCGAGCTTGAAAATCCTTGGTCATGACCTAGTTTTAAACCTACTTTCCTCCAACTTTGATCAATCATATCTCCCTCAATTTTTATCCAATGGAGGTGTTCCACATATGGATGTGAAGCCTAAAACAAGATCTTTTGTTGCGGCCGAGTGGAATTTTCATTTGATGCCCCAATTTTAAATGGACTTGGTTCAAACTCTGATGCAAAATGGCCAAAACTTGCTATATTTAGTAACCCTTCTTCATCCAAAAATGGCAACTTTCCACATCTTGATTTTTTCATGATTCCTTTGGAGTTTCTTGATCAAATTTTGTACATTGGACATATGTAACATGAATTTCATGAATTTGGGCTCAAAAAGTCAAGAGTTGACTTTTTCTTCTGATTATTTGACTTGGCCCCAAATTTTCTGATTTTTGATCTTTTTTCCAATTGAACCACTTCTTAAACCAATTGAGAGGCAATTTTCCATACACATACACTTAAGAACATGTAGAATACCATGACATCAAGTTTTGTCCAAAAAATCAAAGATTCCCTGATTTAATGGGAAACCCTAGTTTTGGTGCCCACCTCCTAGGAGAAAAATGTGCAATCTTCAATTTCAAATTCCTCAGAGTATGTTGTGTATCCTCTTAAAGGATGATGAGATATGCCATTTGAGGATGATTTTGGATCAATGGGCTATCTATTTTGAGGGTTTTCCTTCAATTTTTGAACTTCTTGCATAGTGAAAGATGTAGTGCTTCAATCTCCCATTGAATCTCTCATCCTTGAGGTTGTGGATGATCCCTTGAGATAGTATGAGACATGAAAGACCTCTTGGCTTGCCTTGAGGAAACTTGATTGACCTTTTTGTGCTTTGCATGATCCCTTGATTGTCCACCTTCCACCTGATCACATGCCCTGATGGTAAGAAGGATGCTATGCTTCATTTTTCTATGTTAAATGCAATGTAATGTTAATGAGGTGGATATGATATGATAAATGATAATGCCATGCTATGATGACAAAGAGGGAGAGCAAATTTTGGGGTATTACAGCTGCCCCTATTCAAGCGCTATAGACCTGAATGCCTGAAAGCAATTGCTTTCGGACTTTCAAGGTATATAGTGATTGAATACCAAATATAACCAAAAATTTGCTCTGGATGATAAAGAAGAAACCCCCCCGACATTGCTGGATTGAATCTTCAATGAAACATTGTCGGAGAAATCTGTCCTTTGAACAACACCAGACGACTACTGGCCTGCCACGCTACTGGTGGACTTTGATAATGTCTTTTATGCAATTCCAGACGACTACTGGCCTGCCACGCTACTGGTGGACTTTAGAAATGTCTTTTTGAACGACGCCAGACGACTACTGGCTTGCCACACTGCTGGTGGACTTTAATAATGTCTTTTATGCAACTCCAGACGACTACTGGCCTGCCACGCTACTGGTGGACTTTAGAAATGTCTTTTTGAACGACGCCAGACGACTACTGGCTTGCCACACTGCTGGTGGACTTTAATAATGTCTTTTATGCAACTCCAGACGACTACTGGCCTGCCACACTACTGGTGGACTTTGCAGCTTCGTGCCACCCGAAGACGGACTTTTGCCAATCCACTGTTGGACTTTTAGAATTTGCCACCCTTAGATGGACCTTTCGCCAATCCACTGTTGGACTCTTGCCACCCGAAGACGGACTTTTGCCAATCCACTGTTGGACTTTTGCCACCCGAAGATGGACTTTTGCCAATCCACTGTTGGACTTTTAGAATTTGCCACCCTTAGATAGACCTTTCGCCAATCCACTGTTGGACTTTTAGAATTTGCCACCCGAAGACGGACTTTTGCCAATCCACTGTTGGACTTTTGCCACCCGAAGACGGACTTTTGCCAATCCACTGTTGGACTTGTGCCACCCGAAGACGGACTTTTACCAATCCACTGTTGGACTTTGCTAACGTCTTTTAACAATGCCAGACGACTACTGGCTTGCCACACTACGGGTGGAATTTCGCAAAATTCCAATACTGGATTACACTCTGCATCCGTGTCAGACATCTCTGCCGACTTTGCTGAGGAACAATGATCAATGACTTGACTTTAGAGGTTCCTGAGAGGATAGTATCTCTACTGGAGAATGAATGAACAATCCGTCTGCTTCGAATTGTCAAGTTTGCCAAAAATAAATTAGACTTGAAGAATAATAAATCTGCCAGTAATCACTTCATCTGCTGGGGGAATGAATTCTGGTCACAGCGATTCCGCTGGGGATGAGAATTTCTTTGCATGGCGTCTTGCTAGGGAAGAAAAGTCATAAAAACTCTGCTTAGGGATCTATCCAATCCAAGACCCTTTGTAGGGGTTATCCACCTTCTGACCCGGCTGGGGAAAGACTGTACCATCCTTGTTGAGGAATAGATTCTGCCGATCTTATAAACCTCTGCGGGGAGAACAACAACTCAGCTGGGGAGTATTGCTGACAAGATTCGATGTTGACCTCTGTGGGGGATCATTACCAGAGACACAATCTTGCTGGGGATCAGGGCTACTTTGCCAGGGATATGCAAATCCTGGTTAGAACATTCCACTGCAACTTGCTAGGAAAGAGTCCTTAGAGATCTGTTGGGGGAAACCCAAAGCAAATCCACAGTAGTCTGCTGAAGAATATGACTGTCGAGCTTAGGATAAGTACCACAATGCACCATGTTAGGCGAGCTTCCCTTTAGACAATTCCGTTAGGGATGACGAGTTTATAACAAACTCTGCTGGAGGAAACTGCTTTAAAACGTCTCGTGCTGGGGAATGCCTTTTGAGAGGATTTTACAGAAGACCAACTGTCCTCAAACTCTACTGGGGATGATCAACACTTCATGCTGGGGAAACAAACATGCCCCAAGCTTGGACAAACCAACAATTTGTCCCCGAAGAGGATGTCATAAGAGGATTTTACAGAAGATTTAGCCTCTTCAAACTCCTGCGACTTCGCTGGGGATAATGACCATCAGTTTCGGTATCGGCGAGACCACTCTTTTGGGGAACTTGTGACCGTTATCGACACAGAAAAGCTTGTAGCTGTTGGAAGTACTGTATGAGAGAATCGACTTAATAAGATACAACGGTACCCAGTTGAACTTAATTCAATGATATCGAACCGTTATGAACGACCGTCGACCGAGCGATGAACGCCGACCTCCTTACCCGTAATTGCCCCAGTCTTTTGCGTGGGGTAATTGATTACTGGTCTTGTGCTTAAAATCATCTGCACCTGCTACCTGCAACAAAAGAATATGCACACATGCCCCGAATATTGCGTGGCTAGAATCCACCATCCGGGAGTATTCAACATTCAAAGTAATTTCAAATGTTGTTTTTTTTTTTTTTTTTTTTTGTTTTTTTTTTGCATGTTATTGCAAGGCCACCATGTTTTCACATGCATTGTTTTATCAAAAATTAGGACGTTTTTGCAAAAAAAGCAATAAAACAAAAAATAGAAAGCTTTCTATTGAAATTCAATTTATTGACTGAGAGCCCAGAATAGGCAATTACATCAGGAAGCAATCCCTGGAAAGAGGTGATCGCTGAAAATTGAGAAAAGAAACTATCCTAATGGCAATGTGAAAACGGAATTCCACTGAGTTTCCATTCTGTTATGACCAGTATGTCTTCAAAACTTCCCGACCTTGCCTTCTGAGGAATGATCAGACCAATTCCTATCTTTCAGAATGTCAGTTGTTCAAACGGTAATGGGGTACAGATAACTCAGACCGTAGTCATTCGCTTAAATCCCTCTTTTGCGTGGACCGCCCTTTCAGGTTTTCGATCCACCAGGATACCCTTTTTTGCCTAAGTAGCCCTTTCGGGTTTTCAACTTACCGGGTGTACAATTTTTTCAATTATATCCCTAATTTTTACCCGAACCTTATTCTGTTTTTGGTTCGCCGGGATGCCCTTTTTTGCCTGGATTTTTTATTTTTATTATCCAGCGGGTCTATTCATGCGAAGTATTTTTTGACTACGTCCGAGTTGACAGGGGATGAAAAGTCTTCGCCATCCATGGTTGTAAGCAATAAGGCTTCGCCCGAGAAGACCTTTTTAACCACGAATGGACCTTCATAGTTAGGAGTCCATTTGCCCCTGCGATCTGTATTGGGAGGAAGGATCCTTTTGAGTACCACATCTCCAACTTTGTAAACCCGAGGACGCACCTTTTGGTCAAATGCCTGCTTCATTCTGCGCTGGTATAATTGCCCATGACATACAATCGCCAATCGCTTTTCCTCAATAAGGCTCAGCTGATCAAATCTGGCTCGTACCCATTCAGCCTCATCTAGCTTAACATCAATCATGACTCTGAGGGACGGAATCTCTACTTCAACCGGTAGCACTGCCTCCATACCATATACAAGTGAGAATGGGGTTGCCCCAGTGGACATGCGTACCGACGTTCGATACCCATGCAAAGCAAATGGTAACATCTCATGCCAATCTTTGTACGTGACAACCATCTTCTGCACAATCTTCTTGATATTTTTGTTGGCCGCTTCGACCGCGCCATTCATCTTTGGGCGGTACGGAGAAGAATTGTGATGTTCGATTTTGAAGTCCCGGCATAATTCAGCCATCATCTTATTATTCAAATTAGAACCATTATCAGTAATGATTCTTTTGGGAACTCCATATCGGCATATGATATCCCGTTTTAAGAAACGAGCTACCACTTGTTTTGTAACATTGGCATAGGATGCAGCTTCAACCCATTTGGTGAAGTAATCAATCGCCACCAAGATGAAACGATGACCGTTAGAAGCTGTAGGCTCAATCTTTCCGATCATATCAATGCCCCACATGGCAAACGGCCAAGGCGACGACATGATACTCAACGGATTTGGAGGCACATGCACTTTGTCTGCATAGATCTGGCATTTATGGCATTTGCGGGCATATTTGCAACAATCTGACTCCATAGTCAACCAATAATATCCCGATCTTAACAACTTTTTAGCCATTGCATGCCCTCCAGCATGGGTACCGAAAGAGCCTTCGTGCACTTCAATCATCAACAGGTCTGCTTCATGTCTATCCACACATCTAAGCAGGACCGTGTCAAAATTTCTCTTATACAGCACGCCATCTTTGTTCAAGAAGAAACTACCAGCTAGCCTTCTCAACGTCTTCCTGTCTTTGGTCGATGCCCCGGGCGGGTACTCTTGACTTTTTAAGAAACACTTAATGTCATGAAACCATGGCTTGTCATCAGACGCTGCGTCGACCGCAAACACAAATGCAGGTCTGTCAAGGCGGGATACTTCAATCTTAGGTACATGGTTCCATCCTTGCACTTTGATCATGGAAGACAAAGTGGCCAAGACATCAGCGAACCTATTCTCATCTCGAGGAATATGGTACAGTTTCACTGTTGTGAAAAATGTCAGCAATCTCCTTGTATAATCTCTATACGGCACTAGATTTGCTTGGTGCGTGTACCAACTCCCTTTCACTTGATTAATTACCAAAGCTGAATAACCAAATATATCAAGGGTCTTAATCCGTAGATTAATCGCCTCCTCGATCCCCATTATACAAGCTTCGTACTCTGCTTCATTGTTGGTGCATCCGAAAGTTATTCGGGCAGTGAAAGGCATATGAACACCTTCCGGCGTGATAAGAACTGCTCCAACTCCGCACCCATTCATATTGACAGCCCCATCAAACATCAGACTCCATTTGGATTCAGGGTCTGGCCCCTCCTCCGGGAGTGGTTCCTCGCAGTCTTTAGCTTTGAGAAACATGATGTCCTCATCAGGGAAGTCAAATTTCATGGGTTGGTAATCATCAATCGGCTGTTGCGCAAGATAGTCGGACAAGATACTTCCTTTGATGGCCTTTTGGGAAGTGTACTGAATGTCATACTCTGTCAAGACCATTTGCCACCGTGCAACTCTGCCTGTCAGTGCTGGTTTCTCGAAAATGTACTTGATAGGATCCATTCTTGAAATCAACAAGGTTGTGTGCCTGACCATATATTGCCTCAATCGCTTAGCGGCCCATGCAAGCGCACAGCATGTCTTTTCAAGCATTGAGTACCGGGACTCACAATCGTTGAACTTTTTGCTCAGGTAGTAGATAGCATGCTCCTTCCTACCTGTCTCGTCATGTTGACCGAGAACACAACCCATGGAACCTTCAAGCACTGTCAGATACATTATCAGCGGTCTCCCTTCAACTGGAGGCATTAGAATCGGAGGTTCCTGCAAGTATTCTTTTATCTTATCGAATGCCAATTGGCAATCGTCATTCCACCTGACCGTTTGATCTTTCCTTAACAATTTAAATATTGGTTCACACGTGGCTGTTAGGTGAGATATGAACCTTGCAATGTAGTTCAATCTACCCAAGAAACCACGAACCTCTTTTTCTGTTCTTGGTTCAGGCATTTCTTGTATCGCTTTCACCTTGGCAGGATCAACCTCAATTCCTCTTTCGCTCACAATGAAACCCAGCAACTTTCCAGAACGCACCCCAAACGTGCACTTGTTTGGATTTAATCTCAGACGGAACTTTCTCAACCTTTCAAACAGCTTTTTCAGGTTAATCAGATGTTCCTCTTCTGTTCTCGACTTGGCAATCATATCATCTACATAACATTCGATCTCCTTATGAATCAAGTCATGAAACAATGTTACCATCGCCCACTGGTACGTTGCCCCTGCGTTTTTCAACCCAAAAGGCATTACTTTATAACAATATGTACCCCACGGAGTAATGAACGTGGTCTTCTCCATATCTTCAGGTGCCATCTTGATCTGGTTGTACCCGGAGAACCCGTCCATAAAGGAGAACACTGAAAACTGAGCTGTATTATCGACCAGCACATCAATATGAGGTAGTGGAAAATCATCCTTCGGGCTAGCTTTATTAAGATCTCGATAATCCACACACATTCTCACTTTTCCATCTTTCTTCGGTACTTGCACGATGTTGGCTACCCACGGAGGATATTTAGTCACAGCAAGAAACCCAGCATCCCACTGCTTTTGGACTTCCTCCTTAATCTTTAAATCCATGTCGGGGTGAGTCCGACGAAGTTTCTGCTTGACTGGCGGACATTCTTCTCTCAATGGCAGCCTGTGCACAACAATATCCGTATCCAACCCCGGCATGTCTTGATACGACTAGGCGAAGATGTCAACGTACTCGCGCAACATTTCAGTCAAAGTTTTCTTCACATCTTCTTGCAAGCTGGCACCAATCCTGATCTCTTTCTTGGCATCCTTGGCACCAATATTGATGATTTCTACAGTCTCTTGATGAGGCTGGATGACCCTTTCCTCTTGTTTCAACAATCTGGCCAGTTCTTCAGGGAGTTCACAATCTTTCTCATCCCCTTCTTCGGCTTGATAAATCGGATTGTCAAAGTCATACATAGCCATATCAAAATCGTTATCAGTGGTATCCGGAGGATCAAGTCTGCATAAACGGGTTCATGCCTTATTTTAGAATTTATTTTTAAGCAAAACAAATGAAACATTGCCATTTTATTATTTTTGTGCAAAAATAAAAACTGAAAGACAGAGAACAAAATTTGATTGCAAAACGTCCTTTATTGATGATTAAAAATTGCAAATGCAACCAGGGTGGCCCTACAAATGAATCTATACGCCTTGGGCAGAGCGTAAGATTTTGACATGCATTATGGTTAGAAAAAAACAAAGAAAAATTACTCTGTCTGAAGAGTAACCCGGATGACTTCTTCAACGAACCAGTTCTGCACTTGTTGTCCCGGAGCATGAGGGCGTACCCAGTTGTCCAGGTCACCATCACTGTCAACACTATCCTCTGTAGCTGCACAAGACTGGTCCGTGTAGATAATTCCCCCACTATTGAAAGTAATGGGTCCACTGCTCCCCGCATCTGAAGTTGTAGAGGGATGATAACCAATACCAAATTTGTCTTCCTTCATTGGGGTCTCTATCAACCTGCCCCAACCTTGGGCGTTGCCTGCCCTGACGACTTCGACAACTTGTTTGTAAGATGAAATGGAGGTACCGGCCCCAACTGGTACAGAAGAAGACTCAGGTGCATCGTCAATATTGACTGCTTCAAATGATTGGCACAGCATCTCATGAATTTCCCCGTCCATTTCAACGTACTTGAATGTGGACAAGTGACTCACAAAGATGTCTTCTTCCCCGCACACCGTCACAACCTGCCCTTCAAACTCATACTTCAACTTTTGGTGTAAAGTGGAAGTAACAGCCCCGGCTCCGTGAATCCAAGGGCGTCCCAATAGGCAGCTATATGCAGGTTGTATGTCCATTACATGGAACGTGGATTTGAATACCTGTGGTCCAATTTGTACGGGCAATTCCACCTCACCAAACACAGATCGTCTAGTCCCATCGAATGCTCTGACCACCAATTCACTAGGCCTTAAGATCAAACCATCAACTTCCAGCTTCATTAACGCCTTCTTGGGCAAGACATTAAGTGATGAACCAGTGTCTACCAGTACATGAGATAACACTGCGCCCTTACACTCCATCGTGATATGCAAAGCCTTATTGTGGTTTCTTCCTTCAACCGTCAAATCTCTACTTGTAAAGCCCAAGCCATGGCTAACGTTAACATTGGAGATTACGCCCTCGAGCTGATTAACAGTAATTTCCTGTGGCACGTATGCACTCTTCAATACTTTCAACAACGCCTGCCGATGCGCATCGGAGCACATCAATAGCGACAAGATTGAAATCTTTGAAGGGGTCTGATTCAGTTGGTCCACAATCTTATAATCGCTTTTCTTGATTATCTTCATGAATTCTTCCATCTCCTTATCAAAAGTAATCTTTGTCTCTGCTTCAGGTGTAGGCGCATTTTCAACCACCTGTTTACCCTTAGCCTTTACTGCAGCTTCTGCCTCTTTATCACTTCTCAAGGTTTGGGGAGCGAACAACCTTCCACTCCTTGTAAAGCCCCCTACACCCCCTACATTATCAATATTTGGGCTAACTGACGACTCAAACTCCTGCTTTTTACCTTCGTAATACACATCTGCCCCATAGTGCCATGGGATAGCCTTCGTAGATGTGAATGGAATTGGTCCTGGCACCGTGATAGTGACAGGACTGGGCCTTTCTTGCGCAACGCTTGCCACGGGAACTGCATTGACCGGCATTTGAATCTCAGCGGGAGTATAATAGATGGTCACGGTTGATACCTCATTAGTGTCTTTCACGACTCTGTCGAACTGTAGACATCCTTCATCGATCAGATTCTGTAAACCCATCTTCAACTTATCACAGCCATTCTCCTGATTCATACACTCAGAACAATCTTGATTACAGCCCGGGAACACCTGTCCCTTCAATAAACGATCTTTTACAACCAACAAAGAAGTTTTCACTTGATGGATGTCTGCCACCAAATTCAATCTCCTCCCATCTTCAATAGCATATACATTTGCTGCACTATGATCAGGCATGGGATGCTGAGTAATATTAGGAGCGGGAGAGAAATTGATGGCTTTAGCATCAATCAAATCTTGTACTTTATGATGGAAAGCCCAGCATTTTTCAATGGAGTGCCCCTAAGCACCTGAGTGGAACTCACAACGAGCATTAGCATCGAAGTTAGGTGGCAGGTTTCCAGCAACCGGAGCTTTCATAGTACGGAGTTCTACCAACTTTAACTCGAGTAGCTGGGGCAACAGCGCGGCATAAGTCATAGGGAGAGGATCCATCTTACGATCCCTCTGCCTAGACCTTTGTTGGAAAAAAGGTTGTTGCTGTTGCTGCTAAACTTGTTGTTGGGGTTGTTGTTTCTGAACGGACGGTGTGGGGATTGTTACAGCATCTACCTGATAATAAGCTTGAGAACGCCCTCTGCCTCATCCTCTAAACACAGCATTCGTATCACCTTCTCTTCTTTTCTGGTTACTAGCAAACGGTTTCTTCGTCCCTGAAGAGCCAGCCCCACTCACATCTTGGATCTTTCCAAGCTTTAACAGACTTTCTATTCTTTCTCCCGCAATCACAATATTAGCAAATCCAGTTGACGGACAAGCAGCTAATCTATCAAGATAGGCCCCTTGCAAGGTGCCCATAAACATATCCGCCATTTCTCTGTCTGACAAGGGAGGTTGAACCTGGGCAGCCATTTCCCTCCACCTCTGTGCATATTCTTTGAAACTCTCCTTGGCATTTTGTGACAACCCCTGCAATTGAGTGCGGTTGGGCGCCATGTCGATATTGTACTGGTATTGCTTCAAGAACGCTTCTGCCAGATCTTTCCAACTCTTCACAGCAGCTCTATTCAACTTCATATACCAGGTCAAGGACGCTCCAGCCAAACTGTCCTGAAAATAATGCATCCATAGCTTCTCGTCCTCTGTATGGGCTGAAATCTTCCCAAAGTAAGCTTGAAGATGCGTTTGGGGACACGCATTGCTGTGATACTTATCAAAAGTGGGAGGCTTGAATTTAGGAGGAATTCTGACTCCTGGGACCAGGCCCAAGCTAGTAACATCAATACCCATAGAGTTCTTGCATTCTATGGCCCTGATCTTTTCTGCTAACTCATCATACCTTCGATCACCGTGATTACCCACATCTGCATCCAGCAGAGTAAATTGGTCTTCCAGAGGATCTTCAAGAGTAACACCAGCATGCCTACCATTTCCATTACCCCGATTGTTACCACCAGGAGGAGGGTTGCCACCGGGAGGAGGAATGCCATGTCCCTGTGAATTGTCATGCTGATCACCTTCGGGCCCATTGTCTGGACGCTCGACCAGAAGCCTCAATCTCTCCTGATTTTGCGCCATGCCAGTCATGAGGGTCATGAACTAGTCCATACGCGCCCTCATTTCAGCCAAATCACTTTGCACTTGATCCATGATTCTTACTTGATTTCTTCGCGTCGAATATCGGTGAATGTAATTCTCAGCTATACTGCCTGAAACCAAATAAAGGTTAGAGACCCTGCAACGAGTACCTGAAAAGCAAGCAACATAAATGCAGAATGATATGCAATGCCATGCAATGTTATGTTTATCATTTCCAAAATGCTTTACACCCTGATTCCAATCCAAACCACAGAAATCTGAAGACCAGAAATCGTGATATAAAGAGACATATCGTGGTCATGTGCTTGTGTACAGATATCTGATAAAGAGTAATTCTGAATAAACTGCTCATACTCATTCAACAAAGTATTCAAGTATTTAAGAAAGGCTCATCCGCCAATGCAACACAAGGAAAAAAATGGATCCATCAACAAGCCTGATGGTAACCACTAACAACAAAATACAGGGAAAAGAACATCAGTCTGACAGTTCCACATCCTTCAGCTTATCACTTGAATACTTGATCTCCTCAAAAAGTATACGGGTGCGCTGGTGATTCGGCTTTTCAATCATTTCTTTGATCAAGACATCCCTTTTCTCAAGAGCTTCAGTTAAAGAACCCATATGCAGCATAAGAGCTTCGTCATCATGCACTCCTTTGTGTCTCTTTATGCCAGCTTGCGTCTTGAGTATCTCTCTTTCTATCATGGCTTCTTCAAGCTCTTTCTTGGTATTCTTCAGCTGGCTTCTAGCTTCTTCTAACTGTTCTTGACTTTTACCGAGACTTTCCCGATACTTTCTCCTCTGCTCATGTGCCTTTTTAAGCTCCTCGTCCTTAGTCTTCGACTGATCCTTTAACTCGGCATTTTCAATTCTGACTTCATCCCAAGCTTGACGAAGTTGAGCTAATGAATCCTTGCTTCGGGCTAAAGCCTGTTTTGTAATCTTGTGAGCCTGACTAGTGTCATCTGCTCCCAAAGTAAGTTTCCGAAAGTACCGTGCTCTGTCATCAAAATCTTCCTCTTTGTCAGCCAAAGTTTTTTCCGCTTTCAAGGCTCTCTTTTCCATCTCTTTGTTGTCAGCTAGAGCTTTCTGAAGACATCTGCTCATTCCAGAATTCTCTATCTGCAGCTCTCTGACCATTTTCTTCCACTTCTCACATTCTTCAATAGCCACCATGGTGGGTTGTTCTGTCTGTACTGAACATAAAAGAGGTCCCCTTGAAAAGGGTAAAAGCAATTCCTTTACTTTCGTCTCAATCCACCTGTCATATTCAGGATAAGACCTACAATCTCCTTTCCCAAAAACTGCTTTTCCAATTTTATGCTTATCTTTCTAAGCATTTACTACTTCTACCACCTTCGCATCTTTAGTTCCTGTAAAGAATAAAGATTCTTCCACATCTTGCTCTGTAGGAGGATTCCTGGAAGCATACCCAAACTGTCGGATGGCCAAAACTGGATTATAATTGATCCCTCCTTTTCTGCCAATCAAAGGTACATTTGGAAAATTTCCGCATCTTGTGACAAGCTCTATTCTCAACAACCGGTGGTCAAACCATACAATGTTATCAGCAGTTAAACCCATCAATCGTTTAGACCATTTCGCCACATCTTTGGTTTCCACAAAGGCACCTGTCTGAGGCAAATGCTTGAAAAGCCAATGACTCAGCAGTGGAGTACAACAACTAACAGATCCTCCCCTTCTTTTCTCGTTCTTATAGTGTGCAGAATGATAAAAATCTCCTAACAAAGTAGGGATTGGATTCTTAAGAACGAAAACTCTTGTTGCTTGCATATCGACGAAGTCTTGCTGATTAGGAAAGAGAACTAGGCCATATATGCAGAGAGCCAAAATGGAATCGTAAACCGTCCAATTTTTAGCACTTGCAGCCTCTTGGGCTTGTCTAGACAGAAATTCTAAATGAAATCCGCTAACTCCATTTTTACTGCTCACACCACTCTTTACCACTGCCTGATCCATTTGTAACGCAACAGCAATTTCTTTTACGCTAGGGGAACTACCAGAGAAGAATGGTATTGCCGGCATGATCGGAATTCCCAAAATAAATGAGAATTCTTCCAGTGTTGGCATCAAAATGTAATATGGAAAAAGAAAGCATCTCAACAAAGGCTCGTAGAACTGTAGCAGAGTGTGCAAAGCATCATGTTCATACTTGGTGATTGTGCGGACCATCCCAACCAAATTCCCGTAGCTCTTCTGAAACCTATCAAGAATACCCGGACCAGCCATATCTATAACTTTGAGTAATGAATCCAAAACAGGGTCTGGAAACTTGTAAGACACATTGTTCTTTCTCTCGGCAACGATCTCTGTTGAACCCATGGATTGGAATCAGAAATGTATTATGCACCTGAAAATGACAAACATAACTGTTATGATATGATAATGCAATGCAAAAGGGCATGTGATCAGGTAATCAAGTGTCTGTGTCTGTATTGAACTGTGTGCACTGTGTCTCTGTACTGAATCTGGCAATATCTGAGATGAACACTCAAATCACTGTCATAGGATACAATGTCTGATCTCATCATAGAATCACAAGTAAGGTAGGTAGGAAGCTGGGTTTCCTGCAAACCTGTAAATATCCCGCCCATACTCACATGTGGTTCTTAGAAAATAAGGCTTGTCAGCTTCGGAGGTTTGAGAAGCAATAGCACATTCAGCCCGTAGGATACAATGCTATGCCAATCAAAGAGGTCGTCCACTGACTCCCCTTAGAAAATAAAGGTCATCCTATGCAAGTTCCAAAGTGGGCCCTCGGGTGCGAATGGGTTTGCCACAGAATGTGGTCTGCCACTGTCACCACTAAAGAGAGATGTTTCCACTAAGGTCCTCATGATCGGTCACTAGAGTCGACAGCTCTCTAGATCTACATCCTGGAACACGCAAGATGCGCATGCCACGACGTGTCCCAAGATAGCCTCGTCTAGCTGTGAATTTCGTGAACACCCAACGCACTCCAAACGACACGTAGGTTCCACTACTCTCCACTCTAATTATAAGTGTATACTCAAGCCTGTGTAATGGGCTTATCTCTCAGAAATCCCATCCCGCCAAACAGACAAAGCAGTGCAACACAATATAATATATGATATGTAATGCTAAAATGCAGTAAATACAGTAAAATAAATAAACAGCAACATATAGCACAACAGTAAACACCCAATGAAAGAAAAGCAAACAAGCGTTAGGATTGACTCACTTAGGATTGACCCGCAATAGGTCAATCTTTCCCCAGCAGAGTCGCCAGCTGTCGCTCCCGGGATTTTCATCCTAGTACAAACGCGAAAGTGGCACCGAAACAGAGTCGCCAGCAATGTGTATTTATCCCAAGAGAGGGAAAGGAAACACCGCATAAACCTGAGGAAAGGATAGAGCATGGTCTTACGACCAAGAGAAAGGGTAAGGGAGTCGGTTACGCGAGAGGAAGGTATTAGCACCCCCTCGCGTCCATCGTACCCTATGGGATCCACGCTTGCTTGCTCGATCAAAGGGTGTAAGGAAAGGATACTGGAAAAGGAACTGAAAGAAAGAAAGGAGAAAGAATGGAAAAGGAACGAAAAACAAATGTAGGGAAAATAAAAGAAGTGCTCGAATGGGCCCTACCCCACTGCCTACGTATCTCATCGGGAGCATGAGAATCAGAGCGACGTAGTTCCCCTCACTAGGGATGGATTGTTTGTGTTTTTTAAGGAACGACTGACGTTCTAGCTCAGGTGTTGCAGGCTCGCTGGTCCGAGTGCGTTACCGTCTTGCACGAGAACGAGTAGGAGCGCATTCGTACGTTGAGAGTGAATGAGATGAGAAAAGAATTCCCGAAGGAAAGACATTATTGTTTGTTTTTGTCTTTTAAGAGTTTTTTTATTTGTTTGCATATGATAGTGTATCTGAATCTTAGTCATTGGAATGTGTGCATTCTCACATTCCAAGATGGAATGGGTAAGAAAGCACACTAAGAGTGAAGAAGACCCCCACACTTGGTTCCAATTGTCAAGGTTCAAACACACTAGCGTATTTGTGTTTATTAAGTGTTTTTGTTGATTAAGAAATGAAGAAGTGTTTTTTATTATCTGTACCTTCAACAAGCATTGCATTTAAGTCCCTCACACAAGATCAAATGTTTAACACATTGACCCAAGATGGGTTATATGCTATACATTTTAAGATTATAAGAGAAGACCCCTTATAATCTTTTCTTTATGTGAAAGGCCTACATGCAATAAATGCCTACCTTTATTACATATTTTGAATTTTCTTTGAGATGAGAAAAGAGACTCAAGAGAGGATAAAGGTAAAATCTATGTGGACTAAGACTCAATCCTAATTGAAGATTAAAGGGAGTGATCCTAATGGTTTGTGAGGTTTCAACCTAAAGTCTAAAGAAAGGATGAATTAAACAATTCACTTCTAAAGTAGAAGATGAATTGTAATCCAAAAAAGGGAAGGTGATGAGTTATTAAAAGAAAGCATATAAGTGCTTAACAAAACACAAAATGGAATTGTAAAAGGTATGAAAGGAAATTTGAATGTGGATTCCTTATCCACACTCAATTGCAACTTACCAAAACCCCTACATGGTTAGTAAACATGTATAAGAAGTATAAGGGATAAAAGAACATTTAATACACCATAAAACTAAAAAGAATTAGATGAGAAATCAAATCCTAATGTCACAACCAGAATGTACATCATATGGAAAACAAATGGTTATTATCAAGCAAGTCCAAGTGAGCAAGCAACAAACATCATCAATGGCATTAAAACATGTTACCATAAGAAAAGGAAGATGAAAGATGAAAAAGAATGATAGAACATGCATAAATGGAACATGTAATCTAAGGATCAGAATTGAAATGAAGTAAAAAATGATTCACCAACATCTCACAAGTATTTATGAAGTAAACATCAAGACATTTAAGAAGTGATAGAAGAAGTAGAATTGAAATGGAAGTTCAAAAGAAAACACAAGTACAAACACAACATGTTAAAGGTGCACAAAGTTCAAATAAAAGTCAACATGCAAGGATGACATGTAATATGTACCAATGACCTATAATGTCAAGTGAATGGTTCACCAAATATGCAAATGATCATGCCATTATGTACAAAAGAAATCATGTAAACATGCACCAATATTGAGATGATATGCCATGTTATTATGCTTCAAAGGTAATGCATTAAACAAAAATTAGATGGCCTCATTAAAATTATGAAAACATGGTATTGAAGTTCACAAATCAGAGATGAATCACATATCAAAGTAGCATGCAAGAAACCAAGGCAAAATGATGTCAAACAATGCACTTAGGTCAAGTAGACACACCATACAAAG
Organism: Lathyrus tuberosus; assembly: GCA_022829125.1. Classification (NCBI taxonomy): domain Eukaryota; kingdom Viridiplantae; phylum Streptophyta; class Magnoliopsida; order Fabales; family Fabaceae; genus Lathyrus; species Lathyrus tuberosus. The sequence goes on along the minus strand of JALAZF010000309.1, from coordinate 1,424,975 downwards.
TAGCACAAAAATGAACACCAAACATGCCATAAACTGACCCAAAAAAATAAAATAAAAATCACCTAACATACCACAAGATGATAATGACTCAGTGCAAAAAGAAGAGCATCAAAACAATTTTTAATGATTGAGAACAAAAATGCACAAATTTATGTATCACAATAAGCATACATGCAAATAAAAATCAAAGAAAATTATGGAACAGGGGCAAAAAGGTCATAAAATCAAGAAATAAAATCATGAAAAATTTTCTAAATGTTTTAATGATGCTCATGAATTTTTGTGGAATTTTATAATGCAATTTGGTATTTTTAAAAATTAAAAAGAAAACGTGTACAAAATAAAAATAAAATAAAGTGAAATGAGGACTGGGGGTGTAAACATAGTAAACTATCAGTTCAAATTAATTGGGCTTTTAAAAGAGGGGTGTGGATAGCAATGATCCAGTCCACATTCAGAGCGCAATCCACACTATCAACCATGTACACTCAGTCAACCAAATGTCAAAGCAATAAACGCCATTGGATTAAGTCTAGTCAACCAACCAGTCAAAGTAAACAAGATCAATGCACATGCGTGAAGGACCACACTCCATATCATGTACCACACCACACCACGTTTAAGTGAGTTCAGAAATGATGCACATGACATGCACATGCGTTTTAATGTGCTGGCATGCTTTTGAACCACACGATGAGAAAAAATAGACGGACACGATTAGAAAACACACAAACCCTAGCATTCAAGATCACCGGCCGGAGATGACCTCCGGTCATCTTCTCCGGCCAACAGCCGCCACCTGCAAACTCACATGCTCATGGAAACACACAAATCATATACCAAATTAAAGCTGAACTTTTGAACATCATGAATCTACCAACAAAATCATCAAACCATTCACATACAGCAAGAAACAAGCATGAACATGTTGCCCTAAATTTTTGGATCTAAGCTTCTAAGAAGCTCTATCAACTAGCCAGAGTTCAAATGCTCCTATTGAGCTCATATCATCAAAATAAGCTAAAAAAACTATAAATCATGCTAGAAAAGTTTGAGAAGATGAAACCTGAAAATGCTACAAACTGGAGTTGAACAGAAAACCAGAGAATCGTGCCTCTTCTTTGAGCTACTCTTGGCCAAATAAAGGCTCGAGAATCTTGAAATCGTGCAGAGAATCACACTGAAAATTCCAATCTCTTGAAACTGAACTTGACTATTCGGATTTGTTTGCTCTTACTCTTGGCTCAGAATGAAACAATGAAGATGATAGAGGCGAAATGTGAAAGAAGATGGCGGAAATGTAGTGAAATCAGAGAGAAAACAAAGAGAGATTGAGAGAAAAAGTTTGAAGTATTGGAGAGGGAGAGTAAAAAATGAAGCTGAAATGGATTTGTGAGGTGAGATTTTGATTTATAGCATGAGTTAGAAATGGACCACAGTGGTTAAGTGAGTTGGTTAAGGTGAGTTATCATGGTTAAAGTGAGTCCACCCTAACTAACTGAGTCAAGTTAGTTAGGGGCGAGTGAGGTTGGTTGGGATGTTATGGTGATGACTCATGGTGTGTTATGGTGAGGCTTAATGGAAAAGAGTGGTGGTGATGTGGTTCTGATGTAGCAGAGTAACTTGTTGGGCAAGTTTCCTTCCATTCTCATGTAGTAAGTGAGGCACGTGCAACTCAAGTTTGTAAGGGAATGTTGGTTTAAATGAGGAAAAGAATGAAGAGTGATCATAAAGCATGTGTGCAAACTGATATGGATTCAACAACATTGTTATTATTTGGTTTTGTGACAGTTTGGAACATGGAGTTTTGGGGATGGAATTCTCACACACTAATGCATGGAATCATGAGCATTTGGTGTCATTGGAAAGAGGAGATATCATAGAACAACATTGGTGTTGGACTTGAGTTGAAATGAGGTGTGCAAGAGGCTTGAAAATAGCTGTAAACATCAAAGTTTGGGGATTGTGTGGTAGGCGTGTGAAGCAGGTCATGTCATGGCAGTGGAATGCATGAAACTTCAGCCTAATCAACCTAACTTGAGACCAAGATTTCTCCCTCATAAATTGATCAAATGGAATTTTGTCCAACATGAAACTTGAAGAGGACATTACAAGGAACATTTTTCATGTTGAAAAGTTTTCCATTTGAGGCCTTTAACTATGAGAAAAATGAGTGGACATTTGGCACACCACCTGCTTGTAGAAATGACTGCGTGCGAGCTTGAAAATCCTTGGTCATGACCTAGTTTTGAACCTACTTTCCTCCAACTTTGATCAATCATATCTCCCTCAATTTTTATCCAATGGAGGTGTTCCACATATGGATGTGAAGCCTAAAACAAGATCTTTTGTTGTGGCCGAGTGGAATTTTCATTTGATGCCCCAATTTTAAATGGACTTGGTTCAAACTCTGATGCAAAATGGCCAAAACTTGCTATATTTAGTAACCCTTCTTCATCCAAAAATGGCAACTTTCCACATCTTGATTTTTTCATGATTCCTTTGGAGTTTCTTGATCAAATTTTGTACATTGGACATATGTAACATGAATTTCATGAATTTGGGCTCAAAAAGTCAAGAGTTGACTTTTTCTTCTGATTATTTGACTTGGCCCCAAATTTCCTGATTTTTGATCTTTTTTCCAATTGAACCACTTCTTAAACCAATTGAGAGGCAATTTTCCATACACATACACTTAAGAACATGTAGAATACCATGACATCAAGTTTTGTCTAAAAAATCAAAGATTCCCTGATTTAATGGGAAACCCTAGTTTTGGTGCCCACCTCCTAGGAGAAAAATGTGCAATCTTCAATTTCAAATTCCTCAGAGTATGTTGTGTATCCTCTTAAAGGATGATGAGATATGCCATTTGAGGATGATTTTGGATCAATGGGCTATCTCTTTTGAGGGTTTTCCTTCAATTTTTGAACTTCTTGCATAGTGAAAGATGTAGTGCTTCAATCTCCCATTGAATCTCTCATCCTTGAGGTTGTGGATGATCCCTTGAGATAGTATGAGACATGAAAGACCTCTTGGCTTGCCTTGAGGAAACTTGATTGACCTTTTTGTGCTTTGCATGATCCCTTGATTGTCCACCTTCCACCTGATCACATGCCCTGATGGTAAGAAGGATGCTATGCTTCATTTTTCTATGTTAAATGCAATGTAATGTTAATGAGGTGGATATGATATGATAAATGATAATGCCATGCTATGATGACAAAGAGGGAGAGCAAATTTTGGGGTATTACAGCTGCCCCTATTCAAGCGCTATAGACCTGAATGCCTGAAAGCAATTGCTTTCGGACTTTCAAGGTATATAGTGATTGAATACCAAATATAACCAAAAATTTGCTCTGGATGATAAAGAAGAAACCCCCCCGACATTGCTGGATTGAATCTTCAATGAAACATTGTCGGAGAAATCTGTCCTTTGAACAACACCAGACGACTACTGGCCTGCCACGCTACTGGTGGACTTTGATAATGTCTTTTATGCAATTCCAGACGACTACTGGCCTGCCACGCTACTGGTGGACTTTAGAAATGTCTTTTTGAACGACGCCAGACGACTACTGGCTTGCCACACTGCTGGTGGACTTTAATAATGTCTTTTATGCAACTCCAGACGACTACTGGCCTGCCACGCTACTGGTGGACTTTAGAAATGTCTTTTTGAACGACGCCAGACGACTACTGGCTTGCCACACTGCTGGTGGACTTTAATAATGTCTTTTATGCAACTCCAGACGACTACTGGCCTGCCACACTACTGGTGGACTTTGCAGCTTCGTGCCACCCGAAGACGGACTTTTGCCAATCCACTGTTGGACTTTTAGAATTTGCCACCCTTAGATGGACCTTTTGCCAATCCACTGTTGGACTCTTGCCACCCGAAGATGGACTTTTGCCAATCCACTGTTGGACTTTTGCCACCCGAAGACGGACTTTTGCCAATCCACTGTTGGACTTTTAGCTGCTTTGCCACCCGAAGATGGACTTTTGCCAATCCACTGTTGGACTTTTAGAATTTGCCACCCTTAGATGGACCTTTCGCCAATCCACTGTTGGACTTTTAGAATTTGCCACCTGAAGACGGACTTTTGCCAATCCACTGTTGGACTTTTGCCACCCGAAGACGGACTTTTGCCAATCCACTGCTGGACTTGTGCCACCCGAAGACGGACTTTTGCCAATCCACTGTTGGACTTTGCTAACGTCTTTTAACAATGCCAGACGACTACTGGCTTGCCACACTACGGGTGGACTTTCGCAAAGTTCCAATACTGGATTACACTCTGCATCCGTGTCAGACATCTCTGCCGACTTTGCTGAGGAACAATGATCAATGACTTGACTTTAGAGGTTCCTGAGAGGATAGTATCTCTGCTGGAGAATGAATGAACAATCTGTCTGCTTCGAATTGTCAAGTTTGCCAAAAATAAATTGGACTTGAAGAATAATAAATCTGCCAGTAATCACTTCATCTGCTGGGGGAATGAATTCTGGTCACAGCGATTCCGCTGGGATGAGAATTTCTTTGCATGGCGTCTTGCTAGGGAAGAAAAGTCATAAAAACTCTGCTTGGGGATCTATCCAATCCAAGACCCTTTGTAGGGGTTATCCACCTTCTGACTCGGCTGGGGAAAGACTGTACCATCCTTGTTGAGGAATAGATTCTGCCGATCTTATAAACCTCTGCGGGGAGAACAACAACTCAGCTGGGGAGTATTGCTGACAAGATTCGATGCTGACCTCTGTGGGGGATCATTACCAGAGACACAATCTTGCTGGGGATCAGGGCTACTCTGCCAGGGATATGCAATTCCTGGTTAGAACATTCCACTGCAACTTACTAGGAAAGAGTCCTTAGAGATCTGTTGGGGGAAACCCAAAGCAGATCCACAGTAGTTTGCTGAAGAATATGACTGTCGAGCTTAGGATAAGTACCACAATGCACCATGTTAGGCGAGCTTCCCTTTAGACAATTCCGTTAGGGATGACGAGTTTATAACAAACTCTGCTGGAGGAAACTGCTTTAGAACGTCTCGTGCTAGGGAATGCCTTTTGAGAGGATTTTACAGAAGACCAACTGTCCTCAAACTCTACTGGGGATGATCAACACTTCATGCTGGGGAAACAAACATGCCCCATGCTTGGACAAACCAACAATTTGTCCCCGAAGAGGATGTCATAAGAGGATTTTACAGAAGATTTAGCCTCTTCAAACTCCTGCGACTTCGTTGGGGATAATGACCATCAGTTTCGGTATCGGTGAGACCACTCTTTTGGGGAACTTGTGGAGTGCAACAATTGATAGGTCCTCCCCTTCTTTTTTTATTCTTGAAGTGCACCGAGTAGTAAAAATCTCCTAACAAAATAGGAACCGGATTTTTGAGAATAAAAACTCTTATGGCCTGCATATCCACAAATCTTGTTGATTTGGGAAAAGAACAGTGCCGTAAATGCACAAAGCCGGGATGGAGTTGTAAACTGCCCAATTCTTTGCTTCAGCAGCCTCTTGAGCTTGGTCAGTAAGAAAGGCTAAGTGAAAACCTTTGACCCCATTTTTGATAGCCACATTTCCTTTTAACACTGAATCTTTCACCTGCACCGCAGCTGCAATCTCCTCTATGCTAGGATGACTACCAGAAAAGAATGGCAAAGCTAATTCGACCGGAGTTCCCAAAATAAATGAGAACTCTTCCAGAGTAGGCATCAAAATGTAATCGGGAAAAAGAAAGCATCTCAACGAAGGCTCATAAAACTGTAGCAACGTGTGAAGAGCATCATGTTCATACTGTGTGATTCTGCGACCATCTCAACCAATTTCCCATATTTCTTCTGGAAGTTGACAAGAACACCCGGGTCAGCCATGGCTATCACCTTATGCAGTAAATCCAAGGTAGGTTCTGGGAACTTGTAGGCAACATTGCGCTTTCTCTCGAGAACTGTCTCTGTCGAGCCCATTGATTGGAATCAAAAGTGTAATAAGCACCTAAAAATGATAAACATGAATGTTATGACATGATAATGCAATGCAAAAGGGCATGGTATCAGCGTGCTCTGTGTCTGTGCTGGACTGTGTGCACGGTGTCTGTACAAGTCTGAGAATAATACTACAGATAGAAACCCACTGACTGTAGCAAATCACATCTGTCTGTCTATGAAAATACCAGAGTATTAGGGTATGTGGGAAGCATGGTCACCTGCAAACCTGTAAACACCCGCCCATACTCACATGTGGGTACTAGAACAGCGGTTCATCGGTTTCGGGTTCTCTATTTTGAGAAGCAATAGCACATTCAGCCCGTAGGATACAATGCTATCGCCAAACAAAGAGATCGTCCACTGATTCCTCAAAAATAAAGGCCATCCTATGCAAGTTCCAAAGCGGGCCCTCGAGTGCGAATGGGTTTGCCACAGAATGTGGTCTGCCACTGTCACCACTAAAGAGGGATGTTTCCACTAAGGTTCTTAATGATCGGTCACCAGAGTCGACAGTTTTCTAGGTTAACACCCCGAAATGCACAGGACGCGCAAATCAGAACATCTCCCAAGAAAACCTCGTCTGGTTGTGGATTTCGTATAAACCATACATAACAAGATGCTACGTAGGCCACACTACCGTCCACTCTAGTCCTATGTATGTACTCAAGTCTGTGTAATGGGCTTATCTCTCAGAATACCCATCCCGCCAAACAGAAAACCAGTACAACACAGTCCAGTATAATAATGAAATGAAAATGCAATAAGTGCGGTAAATACAGTAAATATAGTAAGGCAATAATACAGTAAATAGCAATACAGTAAAAATAGTAAGTACAACATCAAAGTAAACACCCAATGAAAGAAAAATCGACAAGCGCTAGGATTGACTCGCTAAGGAAACCAGAGATTCTAGGTTCGTTCCCCAGCAGAGTCGCCAGCTGTCGCTCCCGGGATTTTCATCCAGGTACAAACGCGAAAGTGGCACCGAAACAGAGTCACCAACAATGTGTATTTATCCCAAGAGAGGGAAAGGAAACAATGCGTAAACCTGAGGGAAAGGAAAGAGCATGGTCTTGCGACCAAGAGAACTGAGTTCGGGAGTCGGTTACGCGCGGGGAAGGTATTAGCACCCCCAAGCATCCATCGTACCCGATGGGATCCACGGTTGCTTGTCTCGATCAAAGGGTGTCATCAACTGGATGCTCCGCTACTACTGAAAAGGAAAAGGAATGAGAACGGAAAGAAACTAAGAAACAAATGTAGGGAAAATAAAAGAAGTGCTCGAATGGGCCCTACCCCACTGCCTACGTATCTCATCGGGAACATGAGAATTAGAGCGACGTAGTTCCCCTCAATGAGGGTCGCTTTGTTTGTGTTTTTTTAGTGGAAACGTCAGAGTGCGCGTCCCAGCAGTTAGGTGTTGCAGCTCACTGTAGGGAGACTTAGGCGTTACCTGTTCGCGGTGGAACGGACGTGATGAATCCTTAAGGAGTAGAATGAAGGAGATGAGAAAAAAATTTGTTTGTTTTTGTCTTTTAAGAAAGAAGTGTTTTGATTACCTTGTGTTTTGTAACGCACATTGTATTTAAGTCCTTCATGTAAGATCGAATGCCTCGTATATCGACCCGAGACGGGACATACGCTAAACATTCTAAGAAAGTGAGAGAAGACCCCTCACTATCTCATTCTTACATGAAAGGCTCAAATACAATATTTGTTAGGCCTTTTATTAAATGTTTTCTACTTTTGTTTTAAGATGAGAAGAAGAGAGACTCAAATGATCGCTAAAGGTAAAAATATAATGGGGGAGACTAAGACTCAACCCTAGAGTTATCATACATCGAGATCCTAAGGTTAATATGGTTTAAGAAATCTAATCCTAAAAGAAAGGAGAAGAAGAACGAAAGAAATAACTTACTTCCAAGATGGAAGTTAAGTTGATCTTAAAGAAAGGATGAAGAAGAAGTTATTCAAGGAAAGCATATAAATGCTTAACATGATCACAAGTAGAAAGATTAAAAGAAATAAGAGAAGATGAGAGAAATAAGTGTATGTGGAAGCATATCCACACACTTACTTACCATTTGCACCTACATGAAAAGGTTCGTTCAACAAACTATTTACAAGTAGTGGAATAAAGAAAGGATAACAAGTAATGCTTAAACACATTAAGAATCAATGAGTAAAGATCCTAAGAGATGAAAAGCACTCAAGGTCAGAACCTATGTCTAAAGGATGCCCTCTAAAATTAAGATTTTAAACATGGATAAACTATGCACAATCAAAGTCCTAAACATCAAAGAAATGCAACATGCAAAGAATGGATGAAGAATGAGTGAGAATGCAAAGTGATCATGCATTAATGCTCCACAAAAGGTCAAAGTCAGAACCATATTCAAATTGTCAATGTCTTAAGATGTACATAGATCATCGTACAAATCATGAGTAAAAGGATACAAGTAGGAGAAGTAAGATGAAGAAGAAGTGAGGAAGAAACAAAACATGTTCAATTAGGTGCACAAAGTGACATATTACAATTGCATAACATGTGAAATGGTTAAAGAATGCACATGCGCAGTGGCATACTATTAATGAGATGAAAATGGAACATGTGACATGGCACACCAAAATGCAAACATGAATCACATATAGCATAAGAGGAAGTGAGAGATGTAAACATGTCAAAGTTCAAATTAAAATGCACAAACTCATGTCAAATGTAAATGCAAACCAAAGTGACTTATAATGATACAAAGAGGACCTATAATATTATACAAATGACCTATAATCACACAAGACAATCCTAAAAGGATGGCACAAGTGCCTCATCTAAACATGTTAGAAGGAATAAGAAGAAAGTGCACACATGTTACTTCAAATGCAAGGTATTAAATAATTATCAAAGCACATGATAAAATTTGAAAAAAACAAGTCCAAAACAAGCCAAGTTAGAAGCAAAAACATACATCAAGGCTCATAGCAAAATTCAAGAGAAAACATGGCCAAAAGATTGCACAAGATCACATTGAAACACACCACAAAAGTACTCAAATAAGAACTCCAAAACACATGATAAAATGACTTTAAAAATCAAAATAAAATTCATTTAGATGCTTTTATGTGTTACTTAACAAATTCAAAAAGAATGAGTTAAAATTGTTGTGTGAAATGGGAGAAATAAAATGTACAAGTTTGAGTGTCAATGATGAACATCAATCAAAACGAAATTAAAAGAAAATTATGTAATTATGCTCACAAATTCATGAAATTAGAATTAAAAATTGTAAACAATTATTTAAATGCATAAAGAAAACACATGAATTAATTAAGGATTTTTAGAGATGATTTGATATTTTTACAAATAGGAAATCAAAACAATATGAAAAATAAAAATAAAAAAAGCAAGAGAAATAGTGTGGGGGTGCAGCGTGAGTAAAAAGCGCGTTGAAAAGTAACATTGGGCCTAATATGGGGGTGTGAAAAACAAATACCAACCCATTCCAATAAACAAGTGTTTGTGTGTTCAGGTGTGTGTGCAGTTATCACGTGATTCAATCATAGCCATAGGATTAGATCATGATGCAATATGCTACAATCCAATGAACATCAAGGCATGCACACCATAATTAATACACACACACACATGTGATCATTCATATTCAAAAGAATAGAACACGTGCAAGACCACACATTCATTAATGAGGTGGCAACACAATAGACGTTGGATCAGTCTCATGATAAGATCATCACACAAATTCGCGCATCAAGCCAATTAGAGCTAAGGTCCATACAAGATAGCATGCACATCCACATATAGAAGTCATTCAGAGTAAAAAACATGCACGTGAGGGGGAGGCCGTGCATTAATGCGTTGTCACGTTGTGGATTGTTAGATGAGAAAGATCAGACGGCTGGGATATAAAGTTGCAAAACCCTAACATTAAACCTCACCGGCCGGAGAAGCACCTCCGGTCATCTTCTCCGGCCATCTCCGGCGACTGTAAGTAACCAAACCTTCCAGAAATTAATAAAACCTATATCATTCGAAAGAAGAACTCATGCACACCACGAATCCACAAATATTTTTCACATCTCAGTCACATATGAGAATAAATGAAGGGATGAACATTGCCCTAGGTTTTGAATCTATGCCTCTAAGAGGCCTATCAACTAGCCAGAACTCACGCTGCTTCTAATAAGCCACAAACGCCATGAAAACAAGCTACATTCAGTGGGAAAAAAATGGAGAAAGATGAACCTGAAACTGTGGAGGACTTTGAAGTGTTGAGAAAACCAGAGATATCTTGAACTCTTGAACTTGTTGAGCAAAACAAATGCTACTTGTTCTTGAGATCTTGAAGAAAATCACAATGAAAACTCAACTGAACCGAAGCTACCTTTGCTGACTTGAACTCCTTCCCTCTTGTTCTTGATCAGAAATAGAATATTGAAGATGATGAAGATGAAATGTAGAAGGAGGTTGATGAACTCGTGTGAGATTAGAGAGAGAGCAGAGAAAAAACATGAGAGTGTTTGGAGTGATTCTGAGTGAGAGTGAGAAATGAATGTTGAAAATGAAATTGTGAGGGAGTTTTCTTTATATAGGTTGAGTCAAAGTTGAACTGTGCTGGTTAACTGAGTTGGTCAAATGAGTTTGGGAATGGTTAACTGAGTGCACCCTAACTAACTGAGTCAAGTTAGTTAGGGGCGAGTGAGGAGAGGTTGGTTATGGTGTGGTTGAGTTCCATGAAGTTATGGTGAGGTGGAAGTGAATGGGGATGATGAAGTCACTTGTTGCAGCAGAAACTTGCATAGCAAGCTTTATTTTCTTCTTTCATGTATGAAGAAACATGGTAAGTACATAGTATGTAGGAAATGTTTGGCTTAATGAGGAAAAGTGGACTAGTGTATGCGTGTGAATGCTCAACAACATTAATGTAAAACAACATGCTATTCTTTCCAGCTTGAAACATGGAGGTTTGGTGATGAAATTCTCTCACATTAGTGCATGAAATCATGAGCTTTAGGTGTCAGTGGAAAGAAGATAGATCATAGAACATATTTGATGTGGAAATTGAATTGAATGGAGGCTTGGAAGTTGATGAAAAATGGCTTGGAACATCAAGGTTCTAAACTGGTACAAATGCGTGGCAAGTGGTAGGCTGGCATTGCAAAATGACCTATGAGATTCAGTATGATCACATCAACTTGATACCATCATAACTCCATCATAACTTGCTTAAATGGAAAAATGTCCAACATCAAAGTTGAAGAGGACATTAAGATGAACAACTTTGATGTTCAACATTATTTCATTTGAGGCTTCCTTCAATGATAAAAGTAGCTTAACATTTTTCCCACCACATGTTAGATGAAATTATGGCGCATGGGCCTGGTCTTGCTTGGTCATGACTTGGTTTGTGACCTAGTTTTGTCAAACTTTGATTGCTCATAACTCCCTCAATTTTGATCCAATAGAAGAGTTCTTTATATGGATTTGAAGCTTAGAACATGACCTTTAATTGGGTCAACTTGGGCCTGAAGTTTGGGGATTTTATCATGAAGAAAGAGAGTCTCAAAGTGTGGTGTAAAATGGTCCAAACTTGCCATTTTTGGAAATCCTAAAGTTTCTATTTTTGGCAGTTTTGTGATTTCTTGATTTTTCATGATTCCTCCATCATTTCTTGATCAAATCTTGTCCAATGAACATATATAACTTGAATTTCATGAATTTTACCTTACAAAGTCAGGAGTTGACTTTTTTCACTGCATAGTTGACTTTTTCCCCAATTTCTTGATTATCAAGCAACTGATCAATTGAACCTCTTCTGAAATGAACCAATGGCCAATCTTCCATCCTTAGACACTTAATATCATGTAGAAAACATTGAGATAAAGTTTGAATCAAAATTTCATCAGGAGACCACTTGAATTCAAAACCCTAATTTTGACTGTTTTTGATAGGAGATGATGCACTGCCCCATCTTCTTAATGAGTTCCCATCTTCCAATGACTTGTGAGATCAAATGGGATGATATATGATGTAATAAACCCCTGGGGCTTGTTGAGAGACCCTTGGCTCTTGTTCTCTTGCTTTAGATGACCAACACCTCTTTGAGAAACAACTGATCACATGCCCTTATGCAAGATGCAATGCAATGCTTAATGTTTTATTTTTCTATGCTTGAATGCAATGCAATGAAATGAAAGCCCATGCTAAATGATATGAAAAAATGAAAGGGAAAATTTTGGGGTATTACACCAGTCTCCTCCTAGGCTTTGTATAATGATCATCCCTCACCGCTTTTAGCCTCAATCTTGGGCTTTGTACAAGACAATAAAACCTCTCCCGGTGGAGTTAATTATTTTTAGCGTCAATCTTGGGCTTTGTACTAGACGGATAAAATATTTTCTAGCTGAGTCAATAACTTTTACGCTCAATCTTGGGCTTTGTACAAGACAGACTAAATATTCCCCAAAAGAGTCAATTCTTCTTTTTAGCCTCAATCTTGGGCTTTGTACAAGACAGATAAAACACTCTCTTGTTGAGTCAGTATTCTTCAGCCTCAATCTTGGGCTTTATACAAGACAAATAAAAACTTCCCCGGAAGAATCAATTCTTTCCAGCCTCCTCTTAGGCTTTGTATAATGATATCCCTAAGCAGAGTCAACTTTTAGCTTCAAACTTGGACTTTGATTAAGGTACACAAAAGACCAACATCCCCTCAGAGGAAATCAAAAATCTCTCTGCAGGAAGACATTTCTCTGTACATCACACATCAAAAACAGACAATCAAAAAACCTTAATCCCAGATAACTGCTGTTAGTGGCACACTTGTTGATTCCAAAATCCAAGATGTAGTCTATCTCTTATCCTGATAAATTTCCCCTTTCATCTAATTGCTGTAAGTGGCAAGCCTCTGGATTATTTACATCCAAGCCAATGCCCCTCTCTTAGTATGGAAGCTTCCTAAGGAAAAATGGCATTGCTCTACACTGAGTTAAAGTTTTCTCCTTCAGGACATCATCCCTTATAAAGGAAATTATGGAATTGCTGGATTCCATACATTCCAGTTAAAGTATTTCTCCTTTATAATCAGTTACCCAAATAGTTGTGATAAACAGACGAGATATCTCCCTTTAGAGATGACAAATTCTTTCTCAATCAAACCATTCAGCTTCAATCTTAGGCTTTGAACAAGACACAATAACCTTTCAGCTTCAATCTTGGGCTTTGAACAAGACACCAAACATCTTTTTCCTCCCATAGAATAAGAGGAACTACGATTGCTCTGATTTCCCTGTTTTCTTCAACGGGAATACGTAGGCATGAGATTGTGAAATCTTAGTGAGCACACATATCAAAAACCTTAGGTCTAGTACCTTACCAAAAACATCGGAAAAAACCGAAAACAACAAAAATACTCTCTCAAACATTCCCAAAGGAGAAACTTTCCCAATTTATAACAGATAAACACCGGTATGTAGATAACAAAAGGAAATGCCAAAAAATCTATGGATAACCAATATAGGATGGGTAATTGATAACTCCCCATTGTATAACCTGACCCCGAACCCCCTAATCTCTTAGCATTTGTTAAATAAGACATTTGTGTACAAGGTTAGTTTTAGATAGCTTCCATTTCATTTCCAGCTTCATGGGATAAATAAGAAATCAGAATGTAGCACCCAATTCCAACCAATGCGGTAAGGTGGTCGCGTCACCGACAAAAATCTCACGCTACAGAAAAATGGCAACTCTACTAGGGAGCCAAACTAGGATTAGAATTCCTAAGAGGTCTAGGATGTTTAGCATTTTCTATACTATATAATATATATATATATATATATATATATATATATATATATATATATATATATATATATATATTAACTATTATTCCTACTTGATACCCGTGTTTATTTTTCTGTCAAATGGGAATACGATTGATACGCATGTGGAAAGTTTAAGAGAACATTAAGATAAGGGTGGCATAGACAGGAGACACTTATAGGGAGTGGATTCCGAACAAGCTATCCTGGTAGCCCACCGAATCAGTTGATGTACCCGTACGAAAGTATCGATGTTGAAAGATCGATTGTCATGAAAGCATAGTCTTTCCTAGTGTGGTACCCATGACCCTGAGGATTTAGTAGACATTAACCATATGACCATTTGGTAGTGTGGTGACTATCGAGAATAGTTGATACGCGATACTACACTCAAATGAGATTCATCCTAGGTTATTACCGCTCGCTCGAGTGAATAAGCTTGCTGTTGATATCCCTAGGGGGTCAATGATTTTGGGAACGTTAGAACCCGTTCCACAGGTACAAAAATTGACCAAAATAGTACAACCTTTAGGGATGGGTAGAGCCATGACTCCATGCTCGTGACGTTGAACCCTTGAATCCATGTTTTCAAATGTTTTTGTGTGCTGTATTCATGCATTAATCTAAAAAACTCTTTTCAAACAAGAAAAAAAATCTTTTATTTTTCAAAATAAACTAAAACAATAATTGCAAATATCAGAGATTGCGTTATGGACTTCGGTAGAAGAAAGACACACAAGTACACATTTAAGGCTCCGAAGCTAGAGGACTTAAGGAAATTGGCAAGGATGGTTACCAACCCTGAGGCTTTCAGAGCTAAGCACGGAGGACTATTGTCTCTATTAAGGGTCCACACAGTTGAAGGAATCTTGTCTACGTTGATTCAGTTCTATGATCCGGTTTACCACTACTTCACTTTCCCGGATTACTAACTGGCACCAATGCTAGAAGAGTACTCTCATTTGATTGACTTACCTATCACTGATCGAGCTCCATTTTCTGGACTGGAAGAAATTCCAAAGGAACAAACCATTGCAAGAGCGATCTCTTTGGACGAGTCAGAAGTTAGGACTCACATAACCACTAAAGGAGGAATCCAGGGTTTACCTGCTAAATTCCTGATGGAGAAAGCTCTATACTTTTCCAATATAGGAAACATAACTGCTTTCGAAGATATCTTGTCCTGCTCATATATGGGTTATTCCTTTTTCCCAACATCGACAATTTCGTCGACACCAATGCTGTTAAGATATTTCTGATTGGGAACCCCATACCAACCTTGCTCGCAAATGCTTATCATTCTATACAGTTAGTAATTTGTATAGCGGAGGAATGATCACATGTTGTGTACCCTTACTCTACAAATGGTTCATTTCCCATTTACCCAAGTCTGCTGCTTTTTGAGATCACAAGACCCAAGTCTGCTGCTTTTTGAGATCACAAGATTACTCTACATTGGTTACAAAGGATTATGTCTCTTACCAACTCTGATATAGATTGGTAAAATAGGATTTATGAGGGGATAGAGATCATTGACAGATGTGGGAACTTCCCTAACGTACCCCTCATTGGAACTAAAGGAGGAATCAACTACCATCCAATTTTAGCTCGCCGTCAACTCGGATACCCGATGAAGAATATTCCACATAATATTCATCTGGAAGGTATTTTCTTCAAGGAAGGGGAAAATGAAAGGGCACTAAAGAAACAAATAGTGCATGCCTCGCAACATATTCACAGAAAAGGAAGAGAGTCTCTAGGAAGACCAAACTGTATCTCCAGGGAACCTTATCTCCACTGGGTGCAAACTAGAGCCCTTAAGCTGAGGATGCCTTACCCTCGCCAAGAATTTTTTCCATTAAAGGAATCTATCCTTTACTTCATGTCTGATGCGGAAAAACTCCAGGTCACTCTCAACAAAGTTCAACATAAAAAGAGCTCTTGGAAGGACAAATACTGAATCCTCAATTTGGAGTGTACCAAGATTCATGAATTATTAAAAGAAAAGGATGCTCTGATTGAGATATTATAACAACATGCTATAGAGGGTCAGGAAGACCGAAGGAATTAGCTCACTCCTTTCACTTGGCAAAGGACTGACAACCCGACAATGGTTGAGGAGCCCCGATCAAAGAAAAGGAAACTATTGGAACCAGCATCTGAACTCTCTTCAGAGAGGACTCAGGATCCATGAGCTTAGACATTTTCCTTACTGCACTTTATAAATACCGTACTTTTTCCTTGTAAAAATACTGTAATCTTTCGAAAAGGGTTTCCCCTCACTGTATGATATTTACAATCTATTTCTTGAAGTTTCTTTTTGATCAAAACAAAAAACTAAAAATATGTCATTTCATATCATTCATCATTCTCACATAACGCATTTTTCTTATCTTTGAGTTTCACGTACGTGTCACAATTCTAGAGTTAAACTGTTTCACTCATACAATACTCGGGCCAATCGACAAAAGAAAATGGACGATCTCGAGGAAGAGAACATAGAGCTGAGAGAATAAATCGATGCTCTGAAGGAAAGTTTGGAAAAACTTCACAATGACATGCAATCCCTGGCAGCAGCTCAGGGGCAGCGGCATCACAATGACATGCAATCCCATTATGGAGGCACATGAGAGTCATCCTCGGTACAACATTCCCAAGGGTCGTCCCTGAGGCATGCCTCTCAACTTTATACCTGAAGGATATATCCCACCGGTGACTGAAGACCCAGAAACTGTAGCAGGAACCACTGGACCTGAAGGTTACAAACTTCGGGAAAGCGAAGATGCAAGGGTTACAACAGCAACTCCTGAAGGTTACAAACTTCAGAGCATGGGAGCACCAAGAGTTACCGCTATAATGACTATACCATAATCAGTGGTACACACTGTCCCGGAAGGATAGATTCCACAAGCAATTTCTGGTGGAAACGAAGACATGTACGAAAGGATGAATGAGTTCCAAGAACAATTCTTGGAAATGCAAAAGGAACTGCATGCCATTCGCGGTCAAGATTTGTTTGGAAAGGACGCCGCAGACCTCTGTTTGGTCCCTAATGTAAAGATACCACACAAATTCAAGGTGCCTGACTTTCAAAAATACAAAGGCAATTCTTGCCCTCAAAGTCATTTGGTGATGTACGCTCAAAAAATGTCTACCCAGACAGAAAATCAACAGCTACCGATCCATTACTTCTAAGACAGTTTAACCGGTGCCGCACTCAAATGGTACATGGGTTTAAACTGCACCAAGATCAATACTTTCAGAGATCTCGGTGCAGCCTTCATTCAGCAGTATAAATACAATTTAGACATGGCACCAGATAGGGATCAGCTCAGAGCAATGTCACAAAAGGACAAAGAAACTTTTAAAGAATATGCTCAGAGATGGCGTGAGATTGCCACCCAGATTTGTCCCCCTCTTGAGGAAAAGGAAATGACAAAGATCTTTTTGAAAAACTTAAGCACGTTTTATTACGACCGAATGGTCTCCAGTGTGCCCAGTGACTTCACTGAAATGGTGCACATGGGAGTACGCCTTGAAGAAGCAGTCCGAGAAGGACGATTAGTCAAAGATACAGAGCCATCTAGCAGTACTAAGAGATATGATAGTGCCTTCCAAAAGAAAATAGAGCATAAGATCAGTAATATCTCTCTCAGAAAGCAAAGGCGAAAGTATCAACCAGTAGTGGCGGTAACTCCCGCTATCAACCTAGCGCCAGCTCCGACTTATCAACCTCAGGTTGCTTAGAGCCAACCAAGTCAACAAAAGTATCAGTAAAGGCCGCAACAGCCTCTTCGGCAGGCTCGTCCACAGTACAACAATAATAATCGTATGACACAACCATCAGGGTTCCACCCTATACCAATGTTGTACGCAGAGTTATTTCCACTTCTACTGGCCAATGGGCACGTCCACACCAGGACTCCTCTTACAGTACCAAAAAATCTACCTTTTTAGTTCGAAGCGGATCAAACTTGCCCTTACCATCAAGGAGAATCGGGGCACAACATTGAGAACTGTCTTAGCTTCAAGTCTGACGTACAGAAGCTTGTCAAGAACGGGATCCTATCTTTCAAAGATACTAATCTGAATGTTCAGACAAACCCGTTGCCACAACATGAAAAGATTGCAGTAAATTTAATAGAGGAAGAATTTAGCCGCAATTATCAAGTTCACAATGTACGCCTATTAGGAACCAATCTGGTCAGGATGCTTTGCAGACAAAGCGGGTACGGTCATGTACCATCTCACAATTATCACCAGTGTGATATCTGCTCAAAGAATAATCAGGGGTGCTCCGTAGTGCAATTAGCTCTACAAGAACAGATGGATCTGGGCTGGATTCAGGATCACAGGATCCGTGAAGTAAACATGGCCCATGCACATCCCATCATTGTTCAGAACCACAACATTCTTGCGATGAACGTCAATTTGGTGGCAATGCATTCAAGGTAGGGATGGCAATTTGGCCCATCCCCAATGGGTACCCACAGCGGGTAGGGTAAAAACCCGCAAAAATGGGTACGGGTATGGGCTCGGGTAATTACCCACTTAAATAAGCGGGGATGGGTACGGGTATGGGCACCTTAGCACCCAGCCCGCCCCATACCCGCACAATATATATTTAAATATTTTAATTTATATTATTATATAAAAATAAATGTTTATAAAATTTATAAAAAAAATCAATTTTAAACTACTACATATTTAATATAAGTCATCATTTATTTCACAATTCAATAATAAAAAATTTAAAAAACTCTTTAAAAAACTCGATAAATTTATTTTTATTAGAAATGCTGGTAACGGGTACGGGTACGGGCACTTATATACCCATAGGGTACGGGGACGGGTGCCAATTTTGATACCCAAGCGGGTATGGGCTCGGGTACGGGGATTTTTTTCAATTGCGGGTATGGGGACGGGTACTATAGTACCCTACCCATACCCTGCCCATTGCCATCGCTAATTCAAGGCAGAGTCAATATCATAATCTGCCACGCACAATTACAACACTTGTCTGATCTGCTCAATAAGTAATCAGGGATGCTCTTTCATACAAGAGGACCTCCAACGTGAGAAGGATCTCGGATGGATCCAAGACTACCGTGAAAGAAATAACCATCAAGTCAATATGGTCCAGATCTTTGACATACACTTGATGAATGCCAGTCTGGTAGAACTACATGCTAAGCAAGTCAGGCTCAATTTTTTGGCTTCACATGATTATCAAGACTATGAAGAATGCCATGAGGACGACCAAGAGTGTGCATTTGTACAAATAACACTTCAACATCTGTTGGACCACTGGTGACTTCCAATCTACTTGGATGAAACTATACAACAGATTAGCATGACTAACAGGAATCCTGGTTGACATCAAAGTCGTGATATCCGCTCAATGGAAACTAATCTAGTAAAGATGCACTGCATACAAAGTGGGTGTGGTCGGGTACCACCCCATGATTATGAGCGTTGTAGAGTTTGCTCAGAGAACAACCAAGGATGTTATCTCGTACGAGCGGCTCTTTAAAATTAGTTGGACCGGAAAGATGTTCTACCATGTTCAAGTTCTGGGTCGATCAAAATGGTACAAGACAATCTCCCTCATCAAAGCGAGAACGTTGTCATAATCTCCGATCATGGGAAACCAAGGACGTGTGCGCCATAATCCCTCTACTCAATGAATCCAGAATGCCTCTTGATAATAGAAAGGTTCCCAACCAGGAACTAATTGAGGTTGCCTATAACGGTCATAGAAATCAAAAAGCTCTTGTGGTTATCTACCTGCAAGGACCCATACCGTACAAATCAGAAAAGGCTATCCCTTACAAGTACGGTGCAACGACCATCAAAAATGGAAAGGAAACTCCATTACCCTCCGTCGTGAACATTGCCGACATCAGTCGAGTCACTCGGAGAGGTCAGATCTTCAACTGAGGAGTTGGAGAACCTGCCAAAGAAAAGGAACCTCAAACAGAAGTTTCAAATCAACAAGTCGGGCAATCCAGTAATCCCGAACTTACAAAGGACAACGATGAGATGTTGAACCTCATCCAGAAAAGCAAGTTCCACATTGTAGACCAATTGTTGCAAACTCCGTCTCGAATCTCTGTACTTTCTCTCCTGCTTAGTTTCGAAGCTCACAGGGAAGCTCTGCAGAAATTCTTAGAGCAAGCTTTCGTGGAACAAGATGTGACAATAGGACAATTTGACAGCATCATCTCCAACATCACTTCCTGCAACAATTTAGGATTCAGTGATGAAGTACTGCCGGAAGAAGGCAAGAACTATATTATGGCGCTTAACATTATAGTTAACTACCAAGACGATGCTTTAGTTAGCGTACTGGTAGACACAGGATCATCTTTGAATGTTATTCCAAAACCAACTCTGATACGACTATCATTTCAAGGAGCTCCGATGAGGGGCAGTGAGATCATCGTCAAAGCCTTTGATGGATCTAGAAAAACAGTTATCGGTGAAGTGTATCTTCCCATAACCATCGGTCCTCATACTTTCCAAGTCACTTTCTAGGTCATGGACATCCGGGCAGCATACAATTGTTTATTAGGAAGACCTTGGATACACGAAGCTGGGGCAGTCACTTCGACACTTCACCAAAAGCTGAAGTTCGTCAAGAATGACAAGTTAGTCACAATCTGCAGAGTACAAGCCTTAATCGTAAGCAACTTATCATTATTCTCCTGTGTAGAACCGGAAGAGATTGTTGGAACTCAGTTCCAAGCTCTCTCGGTGAGCAATGAGAATCGACCAGAAAAAGGGACGTCGATTTCCTCATATAAGGACGCTCTCGAAGTGGTCAAGAGCAAGGACACAAAAGGATGGGGACAGGTTATAATTCCTACCGATAACAAGTCAAAGAAAGGTCTTGGTTTCTCTTCAACCTGTACCCAGACTACAAAGAAGGATGAAAATTTTCATCCCATTTAGGATTTCTTCCACAGTGGAGGCTTCCTCCACCAAGTGTCTCAAGAAGTACACACCATCAACAAGAGTGACTCCTCTGATATAGACGAAGAATTGAAGTCTTATCTCAATGACAACGGTTATATGTCTCAGGAAGAAGCACATATGCCACTCTGTTTTCCAAAGCAGAACCCGAGATATATACCAAGGTCAGACGTCCGGATGATCTATGGAGATTGTGATCCTGAGGGATGTCATGCTCCACCTAACTCACTAGAAGATGATCTAATGAAAGACAACTTTGATCAAGATTATTACGATCCCTTGGATGACTTGCCTATCTGGGAACTATACACAGAAGACTTGGGGCCAAAGAGTTAGCCAAATGATGCCTATCAGCTGAGTAATATTGAAAAGAATACCCACGTCCCCATCGAGTCATGGGATTATTACTCAGGACATTCAGGAAATAACCAACACCGTAATGATGAATTTTCAAAGACTGCAGGACAAGAGTTCATCAACTATGCTTTTCCTGAGGTCAACGTCATCGAGGAAGATGACTCGTCCATTCCCACAGATGTATGGGACACCTTAGGACAGCCAAGTGGCAAGTACGACTTCTTAGTCAAGTACACCACTCCTGAAAGCTCTCGCATCAGATATGAGGACATCCAGCCAACTGGATGGGGAGATCCTCTTGAGAGTGAAAACACTAAGGAAGATACAATAGAAGAGTTCGTTTACGACAACTTTGCTTGGGAGGAAGACTCCAACGATCCTGCTCCGCCAGAAATCAGCGTCATTTCTAAGGACAAACCAAGGAAGAAGGTACCAGACTTTGTGATTCATCAAGGAGTTCGTCGCCAATGGGTTGGTGTCGATGTCCCAAAAGTCGTCCATAAGTCTAAGTAATTGCTATCTTTGTTCTAACCTTTCACCTTGCCCGGGTGAAGTGGATGTTTTTATAGGGGTCACTTTTCTGTAAATGTCCCTCTTCACTTAGCCCAAAGTGATGGAGTTTTGTTTTATAGGGTTGTATTTCAAGAATCGACAAATCGTAAATAAATAATGTCATTCTGTAATTCCTTCATTTATTATTGTTTTCACTTTTCGTTTTTCTAGAAAATTGTAATCCTAAAACAACCCAAAATAAAAACAAGCATTTTTTAGAAAATACACTGCACACACTCTTGTATTTCTCTCTGACTTTGCTAAAAAACAAATCATCACGTCATGCAGATTGCTTATTTTAAACCCCATTGAAACATACGATCAAATGCCTTCTCCCAACTTTGAATTCCTGGTATTTGAAGCTGAAGAAGAAGATGACGAAGAAATTACGGAAGAGATTTCTCGATTACTCAGGCAAGAGGAAGGTCCATTAAGCATCATAAAGATCCATTGGAAACGGTCAATTTGGGTTCAGAGGAAGAAAAGAAAGAAGTTAAGATTGGATAACTACTTAATCCAACTGTCAAAGAAAGCTTGATAAAACTTCTCAAAGAGTTTCCAGATGTATTTGCTTGGTCCTATCAGGACATGCCAGGGTTGGATACCAGCATCGTGGAACATCATTTACCGTTGAAATCAGAATGTCCGCCGGTAAAACAAAGGCTGAGAAGGACTCATCCAGATATGGCTATCAAGATTAAAGAGGAAGTGCAGAAACAGATTGACGCAGGTTTCCTTGCCACCTCAGAATATCCTCAATGGCTAGCTAACGTAGTGTCAGTTCTGAAAAAGGACGGAAAAGTCAGAATGTGTGAAGACTACTAGGATCTGAACAAGGCAAGTCCAAAGGATGACTTCCCCTTACCACACATTGACATGCTGGTAGATAGTACAGCAAAATTCAAAGTCTTCTCCTTCATGGATGGATTCTCGGGCTATAATCAAATCAAAATGGTGCCGAAAGGTAAGGAGAAAACTTCGTTCAACACCCCATGGGGCACCTTTTGTTACAAGGTAATGCCATTCAGTTTAAAGAACACGGGGGCAACCTATCAAAGGGCCATGACGACTTGCACAAAGAAATCGAAGTGTATGTCGATGACATGATTGCCAAATCTAAAACAGAAGAAAAGCATATGACACACCTGTCAAATTTATTCGAGTGTCAGAGAAAATACAAACTCGGCTTGAATCCCAACAAATGCACGTTCGGTCTCCGCTCAGGAAAACTCTTAGGGTTCATCGTCAGCCAGAGAGGAATTGAGGTTGATCCTGACAAGGTCAAGGCCATTCAAGAAATTCCTTCTCCAAAGACAGAAAAACAAGTCAAAGTATTTTTGGGACGTCTGAATTACATCTCAAGGTTCATATACCTCATGACCGCGACATGCGCGCCAATCTTCAAACTACTAGGAAAGAATCAAAGCTGTGTATGGACAGAAGACTGCCAAAAAGCTTTCGATGGTGCCAAAGAATATCTGTTGAATCCGCCTATCCTGTCTCCTCCAGTGGAGGGAAGACCACTGATCATTTACCTAACAGTCTTGGGAGACTCCATGGGTTATGTACTTGGCCAACAAGATGAGACAAAGAGAAATGAGTCTGCCATTTACTACCTAAGCAAGAAATTCACTGACTGTGAAACTCGGTACACTATGCTCCAGAAAACTTGTTGTGCTCTGGCTTGGGCAGACAAACGTCTTCGCCAGTACATGATTTGTCACACTACTTGGTGTAGCGAGCGATTTTGGACGCGGTTCTTAAGCGCTGGTCGCTCTCTGCGGTTTGAGCTTAAAACTACAGTTCGATTCATTTTTTATCCTATTGTGAGCTGAATAAGGAAGGGAAATAGATGTCTCCAATTAACCTTGCTTTGCATACTGAGTTTAAACAGCGGTCTGTTAGGTTACAGATGCTATCAATGTGGGGGGCCTTTGTACTGGTTATTTGTATTTTCGCCAATACTGTTTTCTTTCTTCTTTTTTCTTTTTTTACCTGGGCATAAGGTTTCTGGCGGGGAACAAGGATTAGGATGTTAGGACTGATGCTTTTGAATTACTGCTTTTTGATTGATGGAGATATGGGATTTGGGTTTTTTGTTGATTGCGCTCGCTAAGATCTTTTCTTTCGATCTTATGCCTACGTATTCCCGTTTACCGAAACAGGGAAATCAGAGCGTTCGTAGTTCCTCCTATTCTATGGGAGGAAATGGGTGTTTTTGTGTCTTGTTCAAAGCCCAAGACATGAAGCGAAAGGTGATTTGTATCTTGTTCAAAGCCCAAGATGTGAAGCTAAAAAGTCTATTTGTGTCTTGTTCAAAGCCCAAGACGTGAAGCTGAAAGGTCTCGGCTTTAGAGAGAATTTGTCATCTCTAAAGAGGGGATAAGGAGAATTACTTTAACTGGGATACGCGGATCCGAGCAATGCCATAATTTCCGAAGAAAGGGTTTTAACCTAAAGGAGAAGACGTTAACTCAGTGTAGAGTAATGCCATCTTTCCTTAGGAATTTCTCATGCTAAAAGAGGGACAGTGGCATGGATGTAGATGATCCAGAGGCTTGCCGCTTACAGCGATTAGATGAAAGGAAAGGAGTTGTTGATGTTTGTGTACTGCGAATGAGGCACGGCTTTGATGCTAAAAGGTCGATTGGATCAACCAGTGGTTTTCTTATACAAAGCCTAAGAGGAGGCTAATTTCTGCTAGGAAAATCATTATACAAAGCCTAAGAGGAGGCTATTTTGTGTCTCGTACAAAGCCCGAGAGAGAGGCTAAAAGTTTTTGACCCAGTGGGGCATATCGTTATACAAAGCCTAAGAGGAGGCTAGCAAAGAGTTGACTCAGTTGGAGAATCTTTTATACTCAGTAATAGAGTGTTTTTGTATCTCGTACAAAGCCCGAGAGAGAGGCGAAAAGGTTGTTTTGACTCCACTGGGGAGAATTTTGGTATCTCGTATGAAGCCCGAGATGGAGGCTATGGTAACTGTTTCAGTTGAGTGACAGATCCAATATACTGATTTTAAAAGAGAAAATCAGTTCTTATATGAGCAACACTGTACACAGGGATTTAATTTGAGGATCTGGGTTATTCCTGTTCTTTAAGGAAGCCGGAAATCCAAAGGGTATTGAGACTGTCCAAGTCTGCGGGTTTCCTTCCTATTTAACGAAGGGGTCACTTGAGAATGTCTTTGAGACTCAAGGAAGTTAGACTGTCCGTGTCTAGAGTTTCATCTTTTGTACTATGCTGTGAGAAATAGTAGTAGACTCTATGAAAGGACTGTTCTACGCAAATGACTAAGTTCTGTTCCTATACCTCTAGGAGGTCGTCGGGACAATTTGTACGAAGCCCAAGAGGAGGCTGGAAACTTTTAAGAAGCCGACGGGTCCTTGTACTAAGCCCAAGAGGAGGCTATCATTCCCGAAGGAAGAGATCATTATACGAAGCCTAAGAGGAGGCTGTGAATACTTCTAAGAAGCCGTAGGGTCCTTGAATAATGCCCAAGAGGAGGCCGATGCTTTTAAGAAGCCCGTGGGTCTATCATCTCCTTTCCATTAGGAGAGATAACTCTTTTAAAGATGAAAACCACTGGTAAACGTGTGAGGTTTACTATCCAGCGACTTTTAACTTTTAAAGAGGGTTCCTTAGTTAAGGTCCAAGATTATGACCGTAGTGGGTACCCAAACCCCGAGACATTCAAGGCAAGCTATCCACAAGGAATAGATCAAGTCAGGAAAGCTCGAGAATTGGGAAGAAACTCAAAGATGCCATTCACGGAGAATACATTCATCTTGGGGAGTAGAGCTTCTTGACGATTCCTAAGGAGGACAGCCGAAGAGAAGACTGTATCTGGTGCTCCTATTGGGGATCTAGGCGTCTATTTCTATGAATAAGTGAAACGGCGTCACCTAGTTCTAGACGTAGTTGCCGGGGAAACTCGAAATATCTATACTATTATTACATAGTAGATATGAGTTTATGAAAGGAGACTTACAGTGAGCAGCCCCACAATACAGTTTATAATATGAAAGCAGTAAATGAAAGCGATAACCACTTACTCGGTTGTAGTGCTTCCATACTGTTTGGTTAGTTGTTCAACAAAGAAAGATTGAAAACAACAGTATATTCAAAATCAAAGGAGAAAGTGCTTTGAAAAAGAAAGATTTGGGGCTTACAGCTCAAGGAGAGGCCCAGGGTTTTATCAGTGAGCGCACTGTTTGACTTTGTACAGCGGGACTTATACAAGTGACTGGGGCCCAAAAAGGTTTTCTGTACAAAGGGACGGGTCTTACACTCTCTCAAGAGGCCCAAAAAGGTTTAAAGAAAAGAGTGGGGCTTATAACACGAGGGTAGGCCCAAATGATTTTTCGTTTAAAAATGGCGATCGCGCCGAGGTTTTCTTTTAACGCGGAGGGACTTATACAATAAGTGAGGCCCAAAATGTTTTTGGTTAAAAGGGGGATTGGGTCTTACACTCTATTAGAGGCCCAAAGTGTTTTAAAGAAAAATAAATGGGTCTTACTACTCGAGGGTAGGCCCAGATGGTTTTTGAAAAGGCGACGATCGCGCCGTTTGTTTTTTGACGGTATCGGGACTTATACAATAAGTGAGGCCCAAAGATGATTTGGTCAAAAAAAGGATTGGGTCTTACACTCTAATAGAGGCCCAAAGTGTTTTGAAAATGATTTATGAGGGTTGAATTAATCCAAAACCCTAATTTGTTTTCAAAATGTATTTAATTGAATAAAAATTCAATTAAAATGATCAAAAATTGTCTAACACATGGAAAACAAATTGTGATCTTGGATTAATGCTTCAAAAATTAAGTATTGACCTACAAAATAATTAGAAAGCATTAAAAGTTGCAAAATCAATGTAGAAAAAATATTTAAAATGCCAAAAACAATCAAAATATTAATTCTTTACAAAAATATCAATTATATGAAATAAATAATATTTTTGGGATTTTTTGATAAAATAAAATATTTTAACATTTTTGTGAATTATTAAAAAAAGAATCAACTCAAAATCATTAAAACTCAGAGAGAAATTAATTTTTGAATCAATTAAACAAAATCACAAAATTCAAATATTTGAATTTCTAAAAATGGCGCCAAGAACAAGCTGAAGAACACGCGCGTGTTCTTGGTTTCTCAGATTTGCGTTTTCTATCCAATCTCCATGAATACGTAATCATATCATGCAATCCACATATCATTATGCTCGTCTCAACCTCACGATCATGTCTATGTACTTTAATTTCATTTAAATTAAACATACAACAAGAAATCACGAAGAGACCTCAAGAACCCTAATTTCTGCATGAAGGCTAGGATTTTTTATACACGATTCAAACAATGCAATTAATTGAGGGAAAACATTCCATGCATGATTATGAACATATGGCCAAATTATTGTGCGAGGAAATATGCATAGATTGAGAGATGACCAAGTATGTGCTTACCTCCAAGCCGTGACAGCAAGTTCAAAGTGATTTTTGATTTGGAGGTGTTACAGATGAGTTGTGATGATCTGGACAGCTTCCCTACACCCTATGGATTGTGTTTGGATGGTTGGACTTGATTGAAATTGGCTGGATCATTTTGTGGCACCTCAGCTGCACTTTGGTTAAAACCTTGAGCAACCAGCTGGGGATTTTGTGAAATTGATGTTTCAGAAGTTATGTAAGTGTTTGATCAGCTCATATGTGATGTATGTGAGGTGTGTGAGTGATTGGTTTGTGCAGAATTGCTCTCAAACTCAAAACCCGATAGCTACCTTGCTAAGAAAGGCATTTTTGCCAAGAGAAAGAGATTTTGAGGAAAGCATCTGTTAGATGGCTTTGGTGTACTTAAACTGACCACAATTGAGCTCTATTTATAGTAGAGCAAGTTTGTTTTGCAAGGAATAGTGCATGGCAGCTGGTAAGTAGGTTTGGCCAATGTTGGCAAATGAAAATCCAAGTCTCCCCTAGCCATTGACTAGAGGTTAGGGCGCAGAGCTTTGGTCCCCTTGGTCTTGGATAAGTATTGACTGATTTCAGATGAGAATGGCTCAGTCCATGCCACCTTGATGGTTCCATTGAATGCCTCATTCCAAATTTGAAGTCTTGTCCCTATTTTGGCCATTCTAGGTTCAACATGCTATTCCTTGTTCCTTGGACCTTGGAGGTTTGGCACAGTGATTGTCCCCTTTGGATTCAATCCTCTGAGGTGTCCAAGTGGATAGGAACTATTGAAATTGGCTGATTTTGGCAAATCGAGCCAAAGTGCAAATTCTGCCTTGCCTTGACAGATTTCAGCAAGGCAACTTGGCAATGTTGTATCTCATGATGTAGGTTGAATTTGGCAATGTTCTTGGCCATTTTGGAAAGCTCTTACATGATACAACAACTGTTTGAACAAGTTTGGTTTTGATCTCTTTTGATTCCAAGTGAAAAATCCCCCTACATTTGGCAAAAAGTGAAGGCAAATTCTGACTTAGTGAAAATTTCACTAAGTGTTGGAAAAAGTGACATTTTCACTTTTCAGCCACTTTGATCACTCCATAACTCAAAATCCTTAATGAATTGGAATGACTTGTAGTTGAAGTTTTTGTAGGTGATAATGATGGCTACAAATCCATCTTTGGATGAGAAAAAATGGCCTTGTGGTTTAGGAGTTATGGTCCTCCAAAGTTGGTACCTTTGCCACTTTATTTTTAACTTAGAAAAATTTCTAAGTTTTTTGGTTACCCCTTTTACAAGTTATCTCACTTTTCTTGATTTTTCTTGATGAATGATGATTCAAATCATACATTAAGATCATTTTAGGGTTAAAAATCCATTTTGGTGAAAAATCTCAAAAAGTCAAAGTTGACTTTTGTGCACAGTTGACTTTTTATCAGATGAATTCCAA
The DNA here is from genome assembly GCA_022829125.1 of Lathyrus tuberosus. Classification (NCBI taxonomy): domain Eukaryota; kingdom Viridiplantae; phylum Streptophyta; class Magnoliopsida; order Fabales; family Fabaceae; genus Lathyrus; species Lathyrus tuberosus. The sequence goes on along the minus strand of JALAZF010000309.1, from coordinate 1,396,372 downwards.
ACTGTGCAATTCTTCAGAAATCATGTCCTTGACCTAAATCAAACTTGATGGACATGTTCCATGGGTGTCATAGGGTATATTCAATCATATATTAGGGTTTGGGAGCATGTCTTGGTCAAAAGTCAAAGTTACAGTTGACTTTTCCCTTAAAACCCTAATTGTGGTGCAGATGAAAATGGGACTTGTTGCTCAAGCTTCTTGGATCAATCCATTGTTCCAAATGGATCAATATGGTGTATTAGAGACCCTTAAATCATCTCTTGAGGTATTGGCTCATGGTTTGTCCCAAAAGTCAACTTAGGGGTGAATTAGGTCAAGGAACCCTAATTCCTGATTTTTGATGAATGCATTGGAAACGGTCAATTTGGGTTCAGAGGAAGAAAAGAAAGAAGTTAAGATTGGATAACTACTTAATCCAACTGTCAAAGAAAGCTTGATAAAACTTCTCAAAGAGTTTCCAGATGTATTTGCTTGGTCCTATCAGGACATGCCAGGGTTGGATACCAGCATCGTGGAACATCATTTACCGTTGAAATCAGAATGTCCGCCGGTAAAACAAAGGCTGAGAAGGACTCATCCAGATATGGCTATCAAGATTAAAGAGGAAGTGCAGAAACAGATTGACGCAGGTTTCCTTGCCACCTCAGAATATCCTCAATGGCTAGCTAACATAGTGTCAGTTCTGAAAAAGGACGGAAAAGTCAGAATGTGTGAAGACTACTAGGATCTGAACAAGGCAAGTCCAAAGGATGACTTCCCCTTACCACACATTGACATGCTGGTAGATAGTACAGCAAAATTCAAAGTCTTCTCCTTCATGGATGGATTCTCGGGCTATAATCAAATCAAAATGGTGCCGAAAGGTATGGAGAAAACTTCGTTCAACACCCCATGGGGCACCTTTTGATACAAGGTAATGCCATTCAGTTTAAAGAACACGGGGGCAACCTATCAAAGGGCCATGACGACTTGCACAAAGAAATCGAAGTGTATGTCGATGCCATGATTGCCAAATCTAAAACAGAAGAAAAGCATATGACACACCTGTCAAATTTATTCGAGTGTCAGAGAAAATACAAACTCGGCTTGAATCCCAACAAATGCACGTTCGGTCTCCGCTCAGGAAAACTCTTAGGGTTCATCGTCAGCCAGAGAGGAATTGAGGTTGATCCTGACAAGGTCAAGGCCATTCAAGAAATTCCTTCTCCAAAGACAGAAAAACAAGTCAAAGGATTTTTGGGACGTCTGAATTACATCTCAAGGTTCATATACCTCATGACCGCGACATGCGCGCCAATCTTCAAACTACTAGGAAAGAATCAAAGCTGTGTATGGACAGAAGACTGCCAAAAAGCTTTCGATGGTGCCAAAGAATATCTGTTGAATCTGCCTATCCTGTCTCCTCCAGTGGAGGGAAGACCACTGATCATTTACCTAACAGTCTTGGGAGACTCCATGGGTTGTGTACTTGGCCAACAAGACGAGACAAAGAGAAACGAGTCTGCCATTTACTACCTAAGCAAGAAATTCACTGACTGTGAAACTCGGTACACTATGCTCCAGAAAACTTGTTGTGCTCTGGCTTGGGCAGACAAACGTCTTCGCCAGTACGTGATTTGTCACACTACTTGGTGTAGCGAGCGATTTTGGACGCGGTTCTTAAGCGCTGGTCTCTCTCTGCGGTTTGAGCTTAAAACTACAGGTCGATTCATTTTTTATCCTATTGTGAGCTGAATAAGGAAGGGAAATAGATGTCTCCAATTAACCTTGCTTTGCATACTGAGTTTAAACAGCGGTCTGTTAGGTTACAGATGCTATCAATGTGGGGGGCCTTTGTACTGGTTATTTGTATTTTTGCCAATACTGTTTTCTTTCTTCTTTTTTCTTTTTTTACCTGGGCATAAGGTTTCTGGCGGGGAACAAGGATTAGGATGTTAGGACTGATGCTTTTGAATTACTGCTTTTTGATTGATGGAGATATGGGATTTGGGTTTTTTGTTGATTGCGCTCGCTAAGATCTTTTCTTTCGATCTTATGCCTACGTATTCCCGTTTACCGAAACAGGGAAATCAGAGCGTTCGTAGTTCCTCCTATTCTATGGGAGGAAATGGGTGTTTTTGTGTCTTGTTCAAAGCCCAAGACATGAAGCGAAAGGTGATTTGTATCTTGTTCAAAGCCCAAGATGTGAAGCTAAAAAGTCTATTTGTGTCTTGTTCAAAGCCCAAGACGTGAAGCTGAAAGGCCTCGGATTTAGAGAGAATTTGTCATCTCTAAAGAGGGGAGAAGGAGAATTACTTTAACTGGGATACGCGGATCCGAGCAATGCCATAATTTCCGAAGAAAGGGTTTTAACCTGAAGGAGAAGACTTTAACTCAGTGTAGAGTAATGCCATCTTTCCTTAGGAATTTCTCATGCTAAAAGAGGGACAGTGGCATGGATGTAGATGATCCAGAGGCTTTCCGCTTACAGCGATTAGATGAAAGGAAAGGAGTTGTTGATGTTTGTGTACTGCGAACGAGGCACAACTTTGATGCTAAAAGGTCGATTGGATCAACCAGTGGTTTTCTTATACAAAGCCTAAGAGGAGGCTAATTTCCGCTAGGAAAATCATTATACAAAGCCTAAGAGGAGGCTAGTTTCCGCTAGGAAAATCATTATACAAAGCCTAAGAGGAGGCTATTTTGTGTCTCGTACAAAGCCCGAGAGAGAGGCTAAAAGTTTTTGACCCAGTGGGGCATATCGTTATACAAAGCCTAAGAGGAGGCTAGCAAAGAGTTGACTCAGTTGGAGAATCTTTTATACTCAGTAATAGAGTGTTTTTGTATCTCGTACAAAGCCCGAGAGAGAGGCGAAAAGGTTGTTTTGACTCCACTGGGGAGAATTTTGGTATCTCGTATGAAGCCCGAGATGGAGGCTATGGTAACTGTTTCAGTTGAGTGACAGATCCAATATACTGATTTTAAAAGAGAAAATCAGTTCTTATATGAGCAACACTGTACACAGGGATTTAATTTGAGGATCTGGGTTATTCCTGTTCTTTAAGGAAGCGGGAAATCTAAAGGGTATTGAGACTGTCCAAGTCTGCGGGTTTCCTTCCTATTTAACGAAGGGGTCACTTGAGAATGTCTTTGAGACTCAAGGAAGTTAGATTGTCCGTGTCTAGAGTTTCATCTTTTGTACTATGCTGTGAGAAACAGTAGTAGACTCTATGAAAGGACTGTTCTACGCAAATGACTAAGTTCTGTTCCTATACCTCTAGGAGGTCGTCGGGACAATTTGTACGAAGCCCAAGAGGAGGCTGGAAACTTTTAAGAAGCCGACGGGTCCTTGTACTAAGCCCAAGAGGAGGCTATCATTCCCGAAGGAAGAGATCATTATACGAAGCCTAAGAGGAGGCTATGAATACTTCTAAGAAGCCGTAGGGTCCTTGAATAATGCCCAAGAGGAGGCCGATGCTTTTAAGAAGCCCGTGGGTCTATCATCTCCTTTCCATTAGGAGAGATAACTCTTTTAAAGATGAAAACCACTGGTAAACGTGTGAGGTTTACTATCCAGCGACTTTTAACTTTTAAAGAGGGTTCCTTAGTTAAGGTCCAAGATTATGACCGTAGTGGGTACCCAAACCCCGAGACATTCAAGGCAAGCTATCCACAAGGAATAGATCAAGTCAGGAAAGCTCGAGAATTGGGAAGAAACTCAAAGATGCCATTCACGGAGAATACATTCATCTTGGGGAGTAGAGCTTCTTGACGATTCCTAAGGAGGACAGCCGAAGAGAAGACTGTATCTGGTGCTCCTATTGGGGATCTAGGCGTCTATTTCTATGAATAAGTGAAACGGCGTCACCTAGTTCTAGACGTAGTTGCCGGGGAAACTCGAAATATCTATACTATTATTACACAGTAGATATGAGTTTATGAAAGGAGACTTACAGTGAGCAGCCCCACAATACAGTTTATAATATGAAAGCAGTAAATGAAAGCGATAACCACTTACTCGGTTGTAGTGCTTCCATGCTGTTTGGTTATTTGTTCAATAAAGAAAGATTGAAAACAACAGTATATTCAAAATCAAAGGAGAAAGTGCTTTGAAAAAGAAAGATTTGGGGCTTACAGCTCAAGGAGAGGCCCAGGGTTTTATCAGTGAGCGCACTGTTTGACTTTGTACAGCGAGACTTATACAAGTGACTGGGGCCCAAAAAGGTTTTCTGTACAAAGGGACGGGTCTTACACTCTCTCAAGAGGCCCAAAAAGGTTTAAAGAAAAGAGTGGGGCTTATAACACGAGGGTAGGCCCAAATGATTTTTCGTTTAAAAATGGCGATCGCGCCGAGGTTTTCTTTTAACGCGGAGGGACTTATACAATAAGTGAGGCCCAAAATGTTTTTGGTTAAAAGGGGGATTGGGTCTTACACTCTATTAGAGGCCCAAAGTGTTTTAAAGAAAAATAAATGGGTCTTACTACTCGAGGGTAGGCCCAGATGGTTTTTGAAAAGGCGACGATCGCGCCGTTTGTTTTTTGACGGTATCGGGACTTATACAATACGTGAGGCCCAAAGATGATTTGGTCAAAAAAAGGATTGGGTCTTACAGTCTAATAGAGGCCCAAAGTGTTTTGAAAATGATTTATGAGGGTTGAATTAATCCAAAACCCTAATTTGTTTTCAAAATGTATTTAATTGAATAAAAATTCAATTAAAATGATCAAAAATTGTCTAACACATGGAAAACAAATTGTGATCTTGGATTAATGCTTCAAAAATTAAGTATTGACCTACAAAATAATTAGAAAGCATTAAAAGTTGCAAAATCAATGTAGAAAAAATATTTAAAATGCCAAAAACAATCAAAATATTAATTCTTTACAAAAATATCAATTATATGAAATAAATCATATTTTTGGGATTTTTTGATAAAATAAAATATTTTAACATTTTTGTGAATTATTAAAAAAAGAATCAACTCAAAATCATTAAAACTCAGAGAGAAATTAATTTTTGAATCAATTAAACAAAATCACAAAATTCAAATATTTGAATTTCTAAAAATGGCGCCAAGAACAAGCTGAAGAACAGGCGCGTGTTCTTGGTTTCTCAGATTTGCGTTTTCTATCCAATCTCCATGAATACGTAATCATATCATGCAATCAACATATCATTATGCTCCTCTCAACCTCACGATCATGTCTATGTACTTTAATTTCATTTAAATTAAACATACAACAAGAAATCACGAAGAGACCTCAAGAACCCTAATTTCTGCATGAAGGCTAGGATTTTTGATACACGATTCAAACAATGCAATTAATTGAGGGAAAACATTCCATGCATGATTATGAACATATGGCCAAATTATTGTGCGAGGAAATATGCATAGATTGAGAGATGACCAAGTATGTGCTTACCTCCAAGCCGTGATAGCAAGTTCAAAGTGATTTTTGATTTGGAGGTGTTACAGATGAGTTGTGATGATCTGGACAGCTTCCCTACACCCTATGGATTGTGTTTTGATGGTTGGACTTGACTGAAATTGGCTGGATCATTTTGTGGCACCTCAGCTGCACTTTGGTTAAAACCTTGAGCAACCAGCTGGGGATTTTGTGAAATTGATGTTTCAGAAGTTATGTAAGTGTTTGATCAGCTCATATGTGATGTATGTGAGGTGTGTGAGTGATTGGTTTGTGCAGAATTGCTCTCAAACTCAAAACCCGATAGCTACCTTGCTAAGAAAGGCATTTTTGCCAAGAGAAAGAGATTTTGAGGAAAGCATCTGTTAGATGGCTTTGGTGTACTTAAACTGACCACAATTGAGCTCTATTTATAGTAGAGCAAGTTTGTTTTGCAAGGAATAGTGCATGGCAGCTGGTAAGTAGGTTTGGCCAATGTTGGCAAATGAAAATCCAAGTCTCCCCTAGCCATTGACTAGAGGTTAGGGCGCAGAGCTTTGGTCCCCTTGGTCTTGGATAAGTCTTGACTGATTTTAGATGAGAATGGCTCAGTCCATGCCACCTTGATGGTTCCATTGAATGCCTCATTCCAAATTTGAAGTCTTGTCCCTATTTTGGCCATTCTAGGTTCAACATGCTATTCCTTGTTCCTTGGACCTTGGAGGTTTGGCACAGTGATTGTCCCATTTGGATTCAATCCTCTGAGGTGTCCAAGTGGATAGGAACTATTGAAATTGGCTGATTTTGGCAAATCGAGCCAAAGTGCAAATTCTGCCTTGCCTTGACAGATTTCAGCAAGGCAACTTGGCAATGTTGTATCTCATGATGTAGGTTGAATTTGGCAATGTTCTTGGCCATTTTGGAAAGCTCTTACATGATACAACAACTGTTTGAACAAGTTTGGTTTTGATCTCTTTTGATTCCAAGTGAAAAATCCCCCTACATTTGGCAAAAAGTGAAGGCAAATTCTGACTTAGTGAAAATTTCACTAAGTGTTGGAAAAAGTGACATTTTCACTTTTCAGCCACTTTGATCACTCCATAACTCAAAATCCTTAATGAATTAGAATGACTTATAGTTGAAGTTTTTGTAGGTGATAATGACGGCTACAAATCCATCTTTGGATGAGAAAAAATGGCCTTGTGGTTTAGGAGTTATGGTCCTCCAAAGTTGGTACCTTTGCCACTTTATTTTTAACTTAGAAAAATTTCTAAGTTTTATGGTTACCCCTTTTACAAGTTATCTCACTTTTCTTGATTTTTCTTGATGAATGATGATTCAAATCATACATTAACATCATTTTAGGGTTAAAAATCCATTTTGGTGAAAAATCTCAAAAAGTCAAAGTTGACTTTTGTGCACAGTTGACTTTTTATCAGATGAATTCCAAACTGTGCAATTCTTCAGGAAATCATGTCCTTGACCTAAATCAAACTTGATGGACATGTTCCATGGGTGTCATAGAGTATATTCAATCATATATTAGGGTTTGGGAGCATGTCTTGGTCAAAAGTCAAAGTTACAGTGACTTTTCCCTTAAAACCCTAATTGTGGTGCAGATGAAAATGAGACTTGTTGCTCAAGCTTCTTGGATCAATCCATTGTTCCAAATGGATCAATATGGTGTATTAGAGACCCTCAAATCATCTCTTGAGGTCTTGGCTCATGGTTTGTCCCAAAAGTCAACTTAGGGGTGAATTAGGTCAAGGAACCCTAATTCCTGATTTTTTGATGAATGCATCCCCTGAGGCAAAATTGACTTGATGCATGGGTTCATGAGGTTCCATGAAGCATATTAGGTCATGTTTTGGATCATTGCCTTGTGCCCAGATGAAAATTTCCATCTGGAGACCCTGGTCGACCAAAACCCTAATTTGGTGACACTGTCGATCTTGAGACTTGATCCGCCTAGAAGGGAGCAGCCTTGTGCTTAATCCTTGAAGTGGGAGTCCTTTTGATCCTTTGTAGATATTTAAGAGATTAGACAAGTTGAAGATCATGTCATTTCTTGTTTGATCCTTTGTCTAAGCACTCAGAGAGGGCTTGAAACCCTAATTTTGATTGTATTGGATGCTCACCCATCTTTGGGGAGACTGATGAAGCATGATGGTTCATCCATATTGTGATGATGATTTTCACAATGATGGGAAATCTAAGTGGTCAAAATTTGGGGTATTACAGATACCCCTATTTAATCTTCTTGGACCCGAAGGTATGAATGACGAAGGGATTCGGGCATTCGGGGTGCAAGAGGATTAAATATCGGAATATCCGAAATTTTGATGGTGGTTACGAATGGTAGCTTACGCATTCATCTTCTTTAGCTAAGCGATGATGCTTAGAAAAGGTAAACTTCCCCTCGATCCTAGTTTCCTACCAAGGAACTGGTCTCAGTCTCTTTTGAAATAAACTTCCCCTCGATCCTGGTTTCCTACCAAGGAGCTGGTCTTAGTTTCTGATATAAACTTCCCCTCGATCCTGGTTTCCTACCAAGGAACTGGTCTTAGTTTCTGATACAAACTTCCCCTCGATCCTGGTTTTCTACCAAGGAACTGGACTTAGTTTCTGATATAAACTTCCCCTTGATCCTGGTTTTCTACCAAGGAACTGGTCTAAGTTTCAGAAATAAACTTCCCCTCGATCCTGGTTTTCTACCAAGGAACTGGTCTAAGTTTCAGAAATAAACTTCCCCCCGGTCCTGGTTTCCTACCAAGGAACTGGTCTTAGTTTCTTTTGTCAATAAACTTTATTGACAAGGGACGCTATTAGTAGCGGTTTTCCCTCAAACTTCTCGCCGAATTTTCCTGGGGAGATGCCATTTGAGTGGGAAAAGATTTTATGTCAGACTTGCTGGGGAACCCATTCGTCTGAATTGTAGAGTTGTACAAACTTCTCCGTTGGAGACGCCATTTGTTTCTACTGGGGAAAGCGAGTCTCTTGAGAGACTGTTTTCATTTGGGATCTTTCATCATACTTTTCTCGGGATCTTTCCGGAGAAACACCATATGATGGGGTCCAATTTTGAGGTGTCGATTACCTTTTCATCAACGACTTTTCAGAGAAATACTGATGTACTTCCGAATCTCTGATCAAGAGGCTTTCTCTGTGGATTTTCCTTAATCCGGGAAAGCAAGGATATCATCTTCAATGGCGAAGAGTGATGTTTATTGAGAGTTTTCTCTGGCTTTTCAGAGGTTCAAGTTATCAAAGTGGCCACGTGCTGACTCTGATCTAAAGATACATTGGTGGCGAGATTGTGCAGACGCAACACTTCCCGACGAGGAAAGAACTGACAAACTCGATTGAGAAAACTGTTTATCACTAGGGGACAAGACCGACTCAAGTGATAGTGATGCAATATGAAATGTAAATGCAAATCAAAAATGCATGAAGTATGTATGTATATGCTGACAAAACAGACGCGACATACAGACTAATGGATGAACACAATTGAATACTCGGCCTTCGCGGGGCGAAGAAGTACCGTTGATTCAAAATAGAAATTCCACCTTGCTTAGGAGAGATAGTCCCGTTGGGAGCTATGTTGATTGGGCTTAGGAGATGAGAACTCGGCTGAGGATGTCAGACGAAACAAGGTCTCTGACATAGTTGATCCCTTCATTCAGGCATACTGGCTTAGAAGGAGTACTTTGATTCTGCACTTTGAAGTTCGCTTACTTCAGGAGAAGTGATCGATGTTCTTTTGATGTTCAATAGTCAAAAGAAATTGCCATCTTTATTTTAAAAGCAGAAAAAGTTTTAACAAGTAAATTCATTTTTGTTTTATTTCAAGAATCGCTGATTAAGTTTAAACAACGTCGTTCTGTAAAGCTAAAACAAGCAAGAATTACAAACAAAAGCACAAGGGCTCAAATTTTATTGATAAGATGGAGATCAGCCAAACGCGTGATTCCAAAGAGTATATACAAAGTTAGAAAACGGTAATTTACAGGGAAAGGGGCTACGTTGAAACATAACGACCACTATCCTTCTACCAACTTTGAATTTGGGGCATCCTGAGCTTCTGTCGAAGATGACCTTTGACTGGAGATTTCCTCCGATAGATGATGTAACTACTGCTGAGGGAATTGCCTCTGTTGAAGATAGTTACTTGCCATTATCCCTAACTTTTGCCTGGATTGTACTATGAGATTTCCAATCCATCGGGATGATTTTTTTTCATGTCTCTAACTTTTGCCTGGACCTCCCTTTCGGGTTTTCAATCCACCGAGACATTTTTTTTTTTAGTTTAGGCGAAGTATTTCTTGACTACATCAACATTCGTGGGGTAGGCAAATTCCTCTCCGTCCATGGTGGCAAGTCTCAAGGCGCCGCCTGAGAAAGCTTTCGTGACCACTTAGGGGCCATCATAATTTGGGGTCCATTTGCCCCGAGAGTCAGTGAGAAATGATTGTATCTTCTTGAGCACGAGGTCTCCTTTCCTGAAGACACGAGGCCGGACCTTTTTGTCGAACGCCCTCTTTATTCTTTGTTGATACAACTGACCGTGGTATAGTGCCGTGATTCTCTTTTCTTCGATCAGGTTCAGTTTGTCGTGTCGACTTTGACACCATTCAGCTTCGGTGAGCTTAGCTTCCATCAATACCCGGATTGATGGGATCTCTACTTCTATGGGGAGCACTGCCTCCATGCCATATATTAGAGAGAAAGGGGTAGCCCCTGTTGAAGTGCAGACAGATGTGCGATAACCATGAAGAGCAAAGGGTAGCATCTTGTGCCAATCTTTATAGGTTACAACCATTTTTTGAACGATCTTCTTGATGTTCTTGTTAGCCGCTTCTACCGCTCCGTTCATCTTGGGTCGGTAGGGAGATGAGTTATGGTGTTCGATCTTGAACTCTGTGCATAACTCTTTCATCATCTTATTGTTCAAGTTAGATCCATTATCAGTAATGATCTCGCTTGGAACACCATAACGGCAGATGATATTGTTTTTGATAAATCGGACCACCACTTGTCGGGTTACATTGGCGAATGACGCTGCTTCGACCCACTTGGTGAAATAGTCAATGGCTACCAGGATGAACCGATGTCCGTTTGAAGCCTTGGGCTCAATCATACCAATCATATCGATTCCCCATATGGAAAAAGGCCACGGGGAAGAAAGAACTTTGAGATGTGATGGCGGTACATGAATTTTGTCGGAGTATATCTGACACTTGTGACACCTCCTCATGTACTTGTAGCAGTCGGATTCCATGGTCAACCAATAATACCCGGCCCTGAGAATTTTTCTCGCCATTATGTGTCCGTTGGCATGAGTGCCAAAGAATCCTTCATGAATTTCTTTCATGAGCATGTTTGCTTCTGGTCTGTCGACGCATCGGAGCAAGACCATGTCAAAATTTCTCTTATAAAGAGTGTCACCGCTCAGGAAGAAGTTTCCAGGCAATCTTCTGAGGGTTTTCCTGTCTTTTCTGAGTGCCCCAGATGGGTACTCTTGTTTCTGAAGGAAGCATTTGATATCGTGATACCAAGGTCTTTCATCTATGACTGCTTCAATCGTGAAGACGTAAGCGGGCCGTTCAAGGCGTATGATGTCAATCTTAGGTATGTCATTCCATCGACCTACACTAATCATGGAAGAGAGAGTGGCTAATGCATCAGCCATGTGATTCTCATCACGAGGGATGTGATGAAAGTCGACTCTGTTAAAGAAGGGTAACAACCTTCTTGCATAGTCTTTGTAAGGAATCAATCCTGATTGGTATGTGTTCCAATCTCATTTTATCTGGTTAATAACCAAGGTTGAATCGCCGTATACGTCCAAGTTTTTGATCCTTAAATCAATCGCTTCTTCGAGACCCATAATACATGCTTCGTATTCGGCCTCGTTGTTCGTACATTTGAACGTAAGTCGAGCGGTGAAAGGAATTTGGGAACCCTGAGGGGTAACAATGATTGCCCCAATTCCGTTTCCATAATGATTGACTGCTCCGTCAAAGATAAGTCCCCACTGGGAACCTAGTTCTGGCCCTTCACTGGGTAGCGGTTCATCGCAATCTTTCATCTTTAGATACATGACATCTTCGTCTGGGAAGTCAAACCCGATTGATTCTTGATCGTCAATTGGTTGATGAGCCAAATGATCGGCTAAAATACTTCCTTTAACGGATTTCTGAGCATGGTACTCTATGTCATATTCTGATAGTAACATCTGCCAACGGGCAATTCTTCCCGTGAGAGCAGGTTTTTCGAAAACGTACTTGATTGGATCCATTTCGGAGACCAACCAAGTAGTATGATGAATCATGTACTGGCGAAGACGTTTGGCTGCCCAAGCCAAAGCACAACAAGTTTTCTCAAGCATCGTGTACCGAGTTTCGCAGTCGGTGAATTTCTTGCTTAGATAGTAAATGGCAGACTCTTTCCTTTTAGTTTCGTCTTGTTGGCCAAGTATACATCCCATTGAGTCCTCTAGGACTGTGAGGTAAATGATCAGTGGTCTTCCTTCCACTGGAGGTGATAGAATCAGAGGATTCAATAGATATTCCTTGATACTGTCGAAGGCAGTTTGGCAATCATCTGACCAAACGCAATCCTGGTTCTTTTTTAGTAATTTGAAAATCGGCGCACACGTCGCGGTCATAAGGAATATGAATCTGGAGATGTAGTTCAAACGTCCCAGGAATCCTCTGACTTGTTTTTCAGTTTTCGGAGAAGGCATTTCTTGAATGGCCTTGACCTTGTCAGGATCAACTTCAATTCCTTTCTGGCTGACGATGAACCCTAGTAGTTTCCCCGAACGGACACCGAAGGTGCACTTGTTGGGATTCAAGCGGAGCTTGAATTTTCTTAGACGTTCGAACAATTTTGACAGATGTTCAACATGCTCATCCTCTGTTCTTGATTTTGCAATCAAATCATCGACATATACCTCAATTTCTTTGTGTATCATGTCATGAAACAGAGTAGTCATGGCCCTTTGATAGGTTGCCCCGGCATTCTTCAAACCGAACGGCATTACCTTGTAACAAAAGGTACCCCATGGGGTAATGAACGAAGTTTTCTCCATGTCTTTCGGCGCCATTTTGATCTGATTATAGCCCGAGAATCCATCCATGAAGGAGAATACTTTGAACTTTGTTGTGCTGTCAACCAGCATGTCAATGTGTGGTAAAGGAAAGTCGTCCTTTGGACTTGCCTTGTTTAGATCTCTGTAATCAACTCACATTCTGACCCTTCCGTCCTTTTTGGGAACGGGTACGATGTTGGCTAACCATTGAGGATATTCAGATGTAGCGAGGAAACCCGCGTCGATCTGTTTCTGTACCTCCTCTTTGATTTTGATGGCCATGTCCGGGTGAGTGCGTCTCAACCTTTGCTTTACTGGCGGACATTCCGATCTTAGCGGTAAGTGATGTTCCACGATGCTGGTATCCAACCCTGGCATATCCTGATAGGACCAAGCGAACACATCGGGGAATTCTTTGAGAAGCTTTATCAAACCCTCTCTGGCAGTTGGACTGAGCAGTGCTCCGATCCTAATTTCTTTTCTCTCTTTTTCTGAACCCAAGTTTACCGTTTCCAACGGCTCTTTGTGAGGTTCAATGGACCTTTCCTCTTGTCTGAGTAGTCGGGAGATCTCTTCTGGAATTTCGTCGTCATTTTCTTCTTCAGCCTCGAATACCGGGAACTCAAAGTTGGAAGAAGGCATCGGATCGTATGTTTCAACGGGGTATAAAACAAGCAATCTGCATGACGTGATGATTCATGTTTAGAAGAGATAGAGAAAATGTAAGTGTGTGCAGTGTATTTATTTTACTGCTTGTTTTTATTATTGAATGTTTTTTAGGATTACCATTTTCTGAAAAACGAAAAGAGAAAATAGCAATTAATGCAGAAATTACAGAACGACGTTATTTTATTAATGAACAAGTCGAATCTTGAAACTACAGCCCTATAAAACAAAACTCACTCGCTTTGGGCAAAGCGAAGAGGGAAATTTACAAAAAGCGAGCCCTATCAAAACATCCATTTCACCTGGGCAGGGTGAAAGGTTAAAGATGGCAATTACTTTGACTGATGACCGATCTTCGGAACCTCGACGGCAACCCATTGGCGGCGAACTCCTTGGTGAATCACAAAGTCTGGCACCTTCCTTGATTTGTCTTCAGGAATGACGCTGATTTCTGGTGGAGTAGGATCATTGGAATCTGTCTCCCAGGCAGAATTGTCGTAGGAGGATTCCTCTGTTGCATTTTGCATAGCATTGGAGCTCTCAGCTGTATCTCCCCATCCAGTTGACTGGATATCTTCGAGCCTGATACGAGAGCTTTCGGGAGCAGTGTACTTGACCATAAAGTCGTATTTTCCACTTGGTTGTCCCAGAGTGTCCCAAACTTTTGGAACTGGAGGAGTCATCTCTCTCGATAACGTTAACCTCAGGAAAAGGATAGTTGATGAATTCAAGTCCTGCAAACGTTGCGAATTCATCTTCATGTTGAGTAGTTTCTGAATGACCTGAGTGTTGATCCCATGACATGGTGGGGACACAGGTATTCTGTTCAATGATGGTCAGCTGATTTTCATTGTTCGGCTGACTCTCTTGCCCCAAGTTTCCTGGGTAAGGCTGCTACATTGGCAGACCATCCATTGGGCCATAGTAATTGTGGTCAAAGTTGCCTTTCATCAGAGTGTCTTCCTCTAATGAATTTGGCGGAGCACGGCATCCTTCCAGATCACAATCTCCATAGATCATTTCGACATCTGATCTTGGTATAAATCTCGGACTTTCTGTAGGAAAGTAAAAAGGCATAGGCACCTCTTCCTGAGACATATAGCCGTCCTTGTTAAGGTAGGACTTCCATTCTTCATCTGTGTCAGAGGGATCTTCCTCATTAATAGCATGAACTGTCTGAGACACTGGGTGAAGAAAACCTCCACTGTGGAAGAAGTTTTGAAGGGGATGAAGACTTTCATCGTTGGTAGCTGTCCGGGTACAGGTTGCAGAAAAACCAAGACCCTTCTTTGTTTTATTGTCAATAGGAATGACAAGCTGTCCCCATCCTGTCGTATCGGTACTCTCGACCGCTTTGATAGCATCTTTGTATGAAGAAATTGAAGTTCCTTCTTTGTACTGATCGTTCTTGTTCATCGATAGTGCTTGGAACTGAGTTCCAATAACTTCCCCGGGTTCCACACAAGTAGATGATGATACGTTACTCACAAGCAAGGCTTGTTCCCCATAAACCGTGACAAGTTGATCGTTCTTGATGAACTTTAGCTTTTGGTGCAGGGTTGAAGTAACCGCTCCAGCCTGATGTATCCAAGGTCTTCCTAATAAACAACTGTATGTTGCCCGGATGTCCATGACCTGGAAAGTGATTTGGAAAGTGTGAGGACCAATAGTTATGGGAAGATCAACTTCGCCGATAACTGTTTTTCTGGATCCGTCGAATGCTTTGACGATGACCTCGCTGACTCTCATCGGAGGGCCTTTGAATGATAATTGCGTCAAAGTGTACTTCGGCATAACATTCAGGGCTGACCCTGTGTCTACTAGTACGTTGGCTAAAGCATCGCCCTGGCAGTTAACTGTAATATTGAGCGCCATGTTATGACGGCGACCCTCTTCAGGTAATTCCTCATCACTAAATCCCAAATTATTGCAGGAAGTGATGTTAGAGACAATGCTATCGAATTGTCTGATTGTTACATCTTGTTCCACAAAGGCTTGCTCCAAGACTTTCTATAGAGCCTCTCTGTGTGCTTCTGAACTGAGTAATAGTGATAATACTGAGATCTTTGAAGGAGTCTGTAACAGTTGATCAACAATGTTATATTCACTCCTTTGGATGAGCTTTAGCATCTCATCTTTGTCTTTTGAAAAGTCGGGATTACCAGATTGACCGACTGGCGGATCAGGAATTTCTGCCTGAAGTTCCTTTTCTTTATTAGCTTCTCCAACCCCTCGGTTGAAGATTCTACCACTCCGTGTTACACGACTGACGTCTGTAATATTCACGACGGAGGGTAATGGAATTTCCTTTCCATTCTCAATTGTCGTTGCACCGTATTTATAAGGGATCGCCTTAGCTGATTCATACGGTAGTGGCCCCGGTAGATAGATGACTATGGGAACCTTCTGATTTTTCTGACCATCATAAGTAACCTTGATCCGTTCCCGGTTGGGAACTCTAGATTCGTCAAGTAGAGGGATGATGGCAAAAACATCCCTGGTCCTGTGATGACCAGAGATCGTGACAACATCCTCAACTTGCTCGGCAAGGTAGTTCGGCGACCAAATGATGGGTCCTGAACCTGGATATGGACGAATTTCTCCATGATCGACCTGACCCTGAAGAACTGCTCTCACAAGGTAACACCCTTGGTTACTTTCTGAACAGACGCTACAACTGCCATAGTTGTGTGGTGGCACCTGGCCACGCCCACTTTGAATACAATGTAACCTCTCTAGGTTACCTTCCATTGATCGGACATCCTGACTTTGACGACGAGTAGGATTCCTGTGATTGATACTAATCTGCTGAGCATCTTCGTCCATATAGATTGGCATCCACCAGTGATTTAACAAGTGCTGAAGTGCCTCCTGGACAAGGGTACAACCTCGATCGTTTTCGCAACCTGCTTTACAGTTTTGATAATCATGTGATATTAAGAATCCGAGTCGGACCTGCTCAGCATGTAACTCTACCAGATTGGTATTCATCACGCGAATGTCAAAGATCTGAACCATGTTGATTTGATAGGAGTTCCTATCATGGTAGTCTTGGATCCATCCAAGATCCATCTGACACTGGAGGGCCTCTTGTATGAAAGAGCATCCCTGTTTGTTTACCGAGCAAATCAGACAGGAACTGTAATCGTGTCGCGGCAGATTATGATACTGGCTTTGCCTTGAGTGCATCGCCACCAAGTTGACATTCATCGCACAGATGTTGTGGTTTTGAATGACGTTATAATTCGTGTAAACCATGTTAACTCCACGAACTCGGTGCTCCTGGATCCATCCGAGATCCATTTGTTCCTGTGGAGCTGATTGCACTACCGAACATCCTTGGTTATCTTTAGAGCAGATATCACACTGGTGATAGTTATGAGGTGGCACATGGCCATATCCACTCTGTCCACAATGCATCCTGACCAGGTTGGTCTTCAATAAGAGTACATCATGAATTTGATAGACATTGTTAGTCTCTTTCTCAATCAGATTGACTGCAGCTTTCTCGTGTTGAGGCAGCGGGTTCGTAAGAACATTGGGATTCGTATCTTTGAAAGATAAGAGCCGCTCCTAACAAGCTTTTGCACGTCGGATTTGAAATTGAGGCAAGTCTCAATGTTATGCCCTGAACCTCCTTGATGATAAGGACATGTTTGATCCGCTTTAAACCAAAAAGGCGGATTTTCCGGAACTAAAAGGGGAGACTTAGTCTGAATGTGCCCCTTAGCCAGCAGTAACAGAAACAGCTCTGCGTACGTTATGGGTATAGGATCAAATCCTGGTGGTCGTGTTGTACAGTTGTTGTTATATGGAGGACGAGCCTGCTGAAGAGGCTGTTGTGTCCTTTGTTGGTCAGGTTGGTTTTGCGCAACCTGAGGTTGATACCTAGGTGCGGGGCCGATAGCAGGAGTAACAGCTGCTACTGGCTGATAACGTCGCCTTTGCTTTCCGAGAGAGATATTCCCAATATCTTGCTCTTTTTTCTTAGGGAGAGAACTACCGTATTTTTTAGTACCGCTCGTTGATCCAGTGTCTTTTACCAAACGTCCTTCTCGGACGGCTTCCTCAAGACGTACACCTATGCCGACCATTTCGGTGAAATCACTGGGCGCACTGGCAATCATTCGGTCATAGTAAAATGAGCTTAAGGTCTTTAAGAAGATTTTTGTCATCTCTTTTTCCTCAAGAGGTGGACAAATTTGAGCGGCAATTTCACGCCACCTTTGAGCATACTCCTTAAAGGTTTCCTTGTCCTTTTGCGACATTGATCTGAGTTGATCTCTGTCGGGTGCCATGTCCAAATTGTACTTGTATTGTTGGATGAAGGCAGTACCAAGATCTTTGAATGTACTGATCGTAGTACGGTTTAAACCCATGTACCATTTGAGTGCGGCACCGGTTAAACTATCCTGGAAGTAGTGAATCAGCAGGTCCTGATTCTCCGTCTGGGCCGACATCGGCCGAGCGTACATCACCAGATGGCTTTGAGGGCAAGAGTTACCCTTGTATTTTTCAAAGTCGGGCACTTGGAACTTGTGCGGGACTTTTACATTTGGGACCAAGCAGAGGTCTGCGGCATCCTTTTCAAATAGATCCTGACCGCGAATGGCTTGCAACTCTTTCTACATTTCCAAGAACTGCTCCTGGAATTCATCCATTCTGTCAAACATAGTTTCCTTCCTACCAGAAGGTGTTAGTGGAATCTGTCCTTCCGGGACAGTGTGCACCACAGGGGGTGGTACCGTGACTACGGCAGTAAGTCTTGGCGCCTCCCGAAGTTTGTAACCTTCAGGAGTCTTGAGTATGCCCCTGGCATCTCCGCTTTCCCGAAGTTTGTAACCTTCAGGCCCAGCGGCTTCTGTTGAGATTCCCTGATCTTCAGTGATCGGCAGAACATATCCTTCCGGGATATAGTTAACAGGCATGCCCCAAGGACGATCTTTCGGCATCTGATACCTAGGATCATACTTTTCTATGATGGGCATTGAGGTGATCTCCGAGATCACAGTTCTTTGTAGCTGAGCTTCTGCCATGGCTTGCATGTCGTTACGAAGCTTTCTCATATCCTCTCTCAGAGCGTCGATCTCTTCTTTCAACTCTCTGTTTTCTTCCTCAAGATCATCCATCTTTTTCTGACGATTGGCCCGAGTATTATACGAATGAGACAGTTTGACTCTAGAATCTAGACACAAACGTGAGATTCGTAGGTAAGGAGAATACGCGATGTGAGAATGATGAATGCAATGATTATATTAATTATTTTTAGGTTTAATTAAAATAAACTTCGACAATTAGATTGCAAATATTAAACAGTGGGGAAACCCCTTTTTATTGAATTCCAAAGGATTACAGAAATGGAAATACAGTAGATTACAAAGTGCAGAAACAGAAACCTAAACTAATGGGTCCCGAGTCCTCTTCTTTGACCTGGGCGCTTGGGCCGTTGTCGGGTTGTCATTCCTTTGCCAGGTGAAAGGAGCGAGCAAATTCCTTTGGTCATCTTGATTCTCTACAGCATGCTGCTCCAAAATTTCAATCAGAGCATCTTTCTCTTTCAGTAATTGCTGTATTTAGATACACTCTACGTCAAGGGTGCGGTACTTGTTCTTCCAAGCTCTTCTTTCCTTTTGAACTTTTTTGAGAGTAACCTGAAGCCTTTCAGTTTCCGTCATGAAGTACATGACAATTTCCCTCGGTGGAAGAATTCTGTAACGAGGATAAGGCATCTTTAACTTGAGAGCTCTAGTTTGTACCCAATGGAGATAAGGCTCCACCGAGACACAGTCCGGTTTTCCCAGAGACTCTCGTCCTTTCTTATGAACATGTTTCCAAGCTTGCACTATTTCCATCTTTAGTGCTCTGTCACTTTCTCCTTCTTTGAAGAAAAGACCTTCCAGATGAACACCCAGTGGGATGTGTCTCATCAGGTATCCAAATTGACGAAGAACTAATATCGGATGATAGTTGATTCCTCCTTTAGTTCCTATGAGGGGTACGCTAGGGAAGTTTCCACAACAGTCAATGATTCTGATTCCCTCATAAATCCTATTACACCAATCTATATCGGAATTGGTGAGAGACATGATCTTCTGCGACCAACGTAAGACACTCTTGCAATCCCAAAAAGCAGCAGACTTGGGCAAGTGAGAGATAAACCATTTGTAAAGCAAAGGTACACAGCATGTGATCTCCCCTCCGCTGTACAAATTTCCCAAGTGTATAGAATGATACGCATCTGCGAGCAAAGTCGGCACAGGGTTTCCAATGAGGAAAACCTTAATAGCGTTGATATCGACGAAGTTATTGATGTTGGGAAACAAAAATAACCCGTAGGTGAGCAAGACAAAGATGCTTTCAAAAGCAGTCATGTTCCCTATACCAGCAAAGTATAGAGCTTTCTTGGTCAGGAATTGGGCTGGCAAACCTTGGGTGCCACCCTTAGTGGTCATGTGAGTCCGGACCTCAGACTCGTCCAAATGAATTGTTATTGCAATAGTCTGATTCTTTGGAATTTCTTCCAGTCCAGAAAATGGAGCTCGATCAGTGATATGTAAATCAGTCAGATGAGAATACTCCTCCAGCGTTGGTGATAGCTGGTAATCCGGGAACGTGAAACAGTGATAAACCGGATCAAAGAACTGAATGAGCGCGTCCATGATCCCCTTAATCACATGGACTCTTAACAGTGGTAGCAAACCACCGTGCTTAGCTTTGAAAGCCTCTGGGTTAACGATCATCCTTGCTAACTTTCTCAAATCCCCTAGTTTTGGAACCTTAAAGGTATACTGGTGAGTTCTCCTTCTACCGAAATCCATTAATGCAATCTTTTTCTCTGATATTTGCAATCACAGTCTTAGTTTAATTTGAAAAATAGAGAGACTAGAAGAGAAGATTTTTTGAATGTTTTAATGTGTGTTTTTTTTTTAAATGAATGCATGAATGCAGCACACAAAAACATAGAAAAAACATGGGGTCAAAGGGTCGATGTCATGAAGTCAAGGCTCTACCCATCCCCAAAGGTTTATACTAGGGTGATTTTTGTACCTATACTCATTATCATCAGCTCCTCCCAGGAAGGCAAAACAACAAGCAGATCGCCAGCGAGTTGTGTGCAATCTTAGAGTAAGTGCTATTCACCGAGAATAGATCACCAGCCTCAAATGAGGGTAGTATCGCGTAACAGCTATTTCCGATAGCTTCCGCACTACGAAAGGGTTGGCTTTTCTAGGTGTATACTCAATCTTTCCACATACGGCATCACCCGCATTCCCATTAGCAGAAAAATAAACACGTATAGCAATTAGGAAAAGCAGTATATATATTTGTCCTAATCATCCTAAACTTATAAAGCTATGATTCCTAAGTTCCTGACAGAAAATGGGTTCCCCGGCGGAACCCCCAATCTGTGGTATTCACACAAGTGAAGAGAAAAAAGGTTTGTCCAAGGTTTTCACCTTAAACGTTTAAGAAAGAAGATACATGGGCCCCACGGTGGGTGCCATTTTTTCTGTAGCGAGCGATTTCGGACGCAGTTCTTAAGCGCTGGTCGCTCTCTGCGGTTTGAGCTTAAAACTACAGGTCAATTCATTTTTTGTCCTATTGTGAGCTGAATAAGGAAGGGAAATAGATGTCTCCAATTAACCCTGCTTTGCATACTGAGTTTAAACAGCGGTCTGTTAGGTTACGGATGCTATCAATGTGGGGGGCCTTTGTACTGGTTATTTGTATTTTCGCCAATACTGTTTTCTTTCTTCTTTTTTCTTTTTTTACCTGGGCAGAAGGTTTCTGGCGGGGAACAAGGATTAGGATGTTAGGACTGATGCTTTTGAATTACTGCTTTTTGATTGATGGAGATATGGGATTTAGGTTTTTTGTTGATTGCGCTCGCTAAGATCTTTTCTTTCGATCTTATGCCTACGTATTCCCGTTTACCGAAACAGGGAAATCAGAGCGTTCGTAGTTCCTCCTATTCTATGGGAGGAAATGGGTGTTTTTTTGTCTTGTTCAAAGCCCAAGACATGAAGCGAAAGGTGATTTGTATCTTGTTTAAAGCCCAAGATGTGAAGCTAAAAAGTCTATTTGTGTCTTGTTCAAAGCCCAAGACGTGAAGCTGAAAGGCCTCGGCTTTAGAGAGAATTTGTCATCTCTAAAGAGGGGAGAAGGAGAATTACTTTAACTGGGATACGTGGATCCGAGCAATGCCATAATTTCCGAAGAAAGGGTTTTAACCTGAAGGAGAAGACTTTAACTCAGTGTAGAGTAATGCCATCTTTCCTTAGGAATTTCTCATGCTAAAAGAGGGACAGTGGCATGGATGTAGATGATCCAGAGGCTTGCCGCTTACAGAGATTAGATGAAAGGAAAGGAGTTGTTGATGTTTGTGTACTGCGAACGAGGCACAACTTTGATGCTAAAAGGTCGATTGGATCAACCAGTGGTTTTCTTATACAAAGCCTAAGAGGAGGCTAATTTCCACTAGGAAAATCATTATACAAAGCCTAAGAGGAGGCTAGTTTCCGCTAGGAAAATCATTATACAAAGCCTAAGAGGAGGCTATTTTGTGTCTCGTACAAAGCCCGAGAGAGAGGCTAAAAGTTTTTGACCCAGTGGGGCATATCGTTATACAAAGCCTAAGAGGAGGCTAGCAAAGAGTTGACTCAGCTGGAGAATCTTTTATACTCAGTAATATAGTGTTTTTGTATCTCGTACAAAGCCCGAGAGAGAGGCGAAAAGGTTGTTTTGACTCCACTGGGGAGAATTTTGGTATCTCGTACGAAGCCCGAGATGGAGGCTACAGTAACTGTTTCAGTTGAGTGACAGATCCAATATACTGATTTTAAAAGAGAAAATCAGTTCTTATATGAGAAACACTGTACACAGGGATTTAATTTGAGGATCTGGGTTATTCCTGTTCTTTAAGGAAGCGGGAAATCCAAAGGGTATTGAGACTGTCCAAGTCTGCGGGTTTCCTTCCTATTTAACGAAGGGGTCACTTGAGAATGTCTTTGAGACTCAAGGAAGTTAGACTGTCCGTGTCTAGAGTTTCATCTTTTGTACAATGCTGTGAGAAACAGTAGTAGACTCTATGAAAGGACTGTTCTACGCAAATGACTAAGTTCTGTTCCTATACCTCTAGGAGGTCGTCGGGACAATTTGTACGAAGCCCAAGAGGAGGCTGGAAACTTTTAAGAAGCCGACGGGTCCTTGTACTAAGCCCAAGAGGAGGCTATCATTCCCGAAGGAAGAGATCATTATACGAAGCCTAAGAGGAGGCTGTGAATACTTCTAAGAAGCCGTAGGGTCCTTGAATAATGCCCAAGAGGAGGCCGATGCTTTTAAGAAGCCTGTGGGTCTATCATCTCCTTTCCATTAGGAGATATAACTCTTTTAAAGATGAAAACCACTGGTAAACGTGCGAGGTTTACTATCCAGCGACTTTTAACTTTTAAAGAGGGTTCCTTAGTTAAGGTCCAAGATTATGACCGTAGTGGGTACCCAAACCCCGAGACATTCAAGGCAAGCTATCCACAAGGAATAGATCAAGTCAGGAAAGCTCGAGAATTGGGAAGAAACTCAAAGATGCCATTCACGGAGAATACATTCATCTTGGGGAGTAGAGCTTCTTGACGATTCCTAAGGAGGACAGCCGAAGAGAAGACTGTATCTGGTGCTCCTATTGGGGATCTAGGCGTCTATTTCTATGAATAAGTGAAACGGCGTCACCTAGTTCTAGACGTAGTTGCCGGGGAAACTCGAAATATCTATACTATTATTACACAGTAGATATGAGTTTATGAAAGGAGACTTACAGTGAGCAACCCCACAATACAGTTTATAATGTGAAAGCAGTAAATGAAAGCGATAACCACTTACTCGGTTGTAGTGCTTCCATGCTGTTTGGTTAGTTGTTCAACAAAGAAAGATTGAAAACAACAGTATATTCAAAATCAAAGGAGAAAGTGCTTTGAAAAAAAAGATTTGGGGCTTACAGCTCAAGGAGAGGCCCAGGGTTTTATCAGTGAGCGCACTGTTTGACTTTGTACAGCGGGACTTATACAAGTGACTGGGGCCCAAAAAGGTTTTCTGTACAAAGGGACGGGTCTTACACTCTCTCAAGAGGCCCAAAAAGGTTTAAAGAAAAGAGTGGGGCTTATAACACGAGGGTAGGCCCAAATGATTTTTCGTTTAAAAATGGCGATCGCGCCGAGGTTTTCTTTTAACGCGGAGGGACTTATACAATAAGTGAGGCCCAAAATGTTTTTGGTTAAAAGGGGGATTGGGTCTTACACTCTATTAGAGGCCCAAAGTGTTTTAAAGAAAAATAAATGGGTCTTACTACTCGAGGGTAGGCCCAGATGGTTTTTGAAAAGGCGACGATCGCGCCGTTTGTTTTTTGACGGTATCGGGACTTATACAATAAGTGAGGCCCAAAGATGATTTGGTCAAAAAAAGGATTGGGTCTTACACTCTAATAGAGGCCGAAAGTGTTTTGAAAATGATTTATGAGGGTTGAATTAATCCAAAACCCTAATTTGTTTTCAAAATGTATTTAATTGAATAAAAATTCAATTAAAATGATCAAAAATTGTCTAACACATGGAAAACAAATTGTGATCTTGGATTAATGCTTCAAAAATTAAGTATTGACCTACAAAATAATTAGAAAGCATTAAAAGTTGCAAAATCAATGTAGAAAAAATATTTAAAATGCCAAAAACAATCAAAATATTAATTCTTTACAAAAATATCAATTATATGAAATAAATAATATTTTTGGGATTTTTTGATAAAATAAAATATTTTAACATTTTTGTGAATTATTAAAAAAAGAATCAACTCAAAATCATTAAAACTCAGAGAGAAATTAATTTTTGAATCAATTAAACAAAATCACAAAATTGAAATATTTGAATTTCTAAAATTGGCGCCAAGAACAAGCTGAAGAACACGCGCGTGTTCTTGGTTTCTCAGATTTGCGTTTTCTATCCAATCTCCATGAATACGTAATCATATCATGCAATCCACATATCATTATGCTCGTCTCAACCTCACGATCATGTCTATGTACTTTAATTTCATTTAAATTAAACATACAACAAGAAATCACGAAGAGACCTAAAGAACCCTAATTTCTGCATGAAGGCTAGGATTTTTGATACACGATTCAAACAATGCAATTAATTGAGGGAAAACATTCCATGCATGATTATGAACATATGGCCAAATTATTGTGCGAGGAAATATGCATAGATTGAGAGATGACCAAGTATGTGCTTACCTCCAAGCCGTGACAGCAAGTTCAAAGTGATTTTTGATTTGGAGGTGTTACAGATGAGTTGTGATGATCTGGACAGCTTCCCTACACCCTATGGATTGTGTTTGGATGGTTGGACTTGATTGAAATTGGCTGGATCATTTTGTGGCACCTCAGCTGCACTTTGGTTAAAACCTTGAGCAACCAGCTGGGGATTTTGTGAAATTGATGTTTCAGAAGTTATGTGAGTGTTTGATCAGCTCATATGTGATGTATGTGAGGTGTGTGAGTGATTGGTTTGTGCAGAATTGCTCTCAAACTCAAAACCCGATAGCTACCTTGCTAAGAAAGGCATTTTTGCCAAGAGAAAGAGATTTTGAGGAAAGCTTCTATTAGATGGCTTTGGTGTACTTAAACTGACCACAATTGAGCTCTATTTATAGTAGAGCAAGTTTGTTTTGCAAGGAATAGTGCATGGCAGCTGGTAAGTAGGTTTGGCAAATGTTGGCAAATGAAAATCCAAGTCTCCCCTAGCCATTGACTAGAGGTTAGGGTGCAGAGCTTTGGTCCCCTTGGTCTTGGATAAGTCTTGACTGATTTCAGATGAGAATGGCTCAGTCCATGCCACCTTGATGGTGCCATTAACATCTCTAAAAATCCTATACAGCACAGTAGGACTAAGCACATAGATATAAGACATCACTTCATAAGAGATCTGGTTAAAGATAAAATCGTTACCTTAGAACATGTAGCCACAGAGAATCAACTGGCTGACATATTCACTAAAGCCTTAGATGCAAACCAATTTGAAAGATTAAGAAGCAAATTGGGAATCTGCATTCATGAAGACTAAATTTACAAAAGGGGTTGTGGGCAGTTGGAGGTTCTGGGCTTGTGTGTAGCCAACTGCCAGGAGATAATTGTCTAATTATGGCTAAAAAGGGGAGAGTTAATAAATGCCATAAAGAGAAGAGTAGTAAAAATAAAAGGTGTCTAGTTGAAAAGTGGAAAGTGTGCTGATGCTGTGGAGGGGGAGGTAGAGACAGCATAGTTGTGGAGCTGCTAGTGAAGAATTCATAGCAATTGGAGAGTGTCGCAAAGCAGACATCAAGGGGGAGATGTGTTGCACATTGTGAGCTACTGAACAGCTGTGATGCTGGTTCAAGTTTTTGAGGGGGAGCACCAATTGGCTGTTGTCAATAATGGAGATGGTGCTACAGCAGATCAAGTAATGAAGACTATATGAAGATTGTCAAACTGCTGCAAGTTGAAGTTTCAATATATTGAAGATATTCCGCTGCTGAAGTCTCTGAAGATGCAGAGATTGTTTTAGCCAAAATTAGCCAAAGGGGGAGATTGTAAGTTCCTGGATTGGCTGGAATTTTGGTAAAACAACAAGGTGTTCAATGCTGATGTCATGGTGTTGATGTTGCAGCATTGAGTCTTAGTACTGGGCTGTACTAAGTTGTGAAGGTTAACTATGTTTGATGTCATGGGCTTGATGTCATAACATTGCACTTAACACTGGGTTGCGTTAAGGTTGCTAGTTGCTGAAGTGGATGTCTGATGTCACATAGGTGATGTTGTAACATCAGACCTGCAGAACTGAAGCTAATGATAGCATGGGCTTGTTGTTATTAGGGTCGCGTATTAGCTGGAATTGTGGAGAGTGTTGACTCGTTGGATGAGAATATCTTGGGCTAGATATTTTCTGTTACATGGGAGATTTGATTGCAGGTTTGTTGGAGAATTAAAAGGTGGAAGATTTAAAAAGATTTTGGGGATAAAATCTGTTTTAAAAGATTCAGTTTTTAATTAACAAATCTGATCAAATATTGTGAAAAATCCAATCCAAATTCAAGGAGCTATATAAAGCGCACAAGACCAACGAAGAAGGTACAGAAAACAGATTGAAGATCAAGAGCTGGAGGCTTAGAGTCTAGGGTTTGTTTAGAGTACTTGTAATCACACTATTCTAGGTTGAATAGGTGTTGAATTTTCTGTCCTCTCTAGAAGCTGTGAAGCAATAGAGAGTTTTTGATTGATCGAAGCTAGGAAGCAAGATCAAGGGATCTCAAAGAGGTTGTTCTTTGAGTGTTTTAGGGGATTGAGTAGTGTTCTCATATCTAAGTGGTTTCTTAGGTAGAAAGTCACTAGTAGAGTATAAGTTTAGGAGATTGTCAACTGGTGTTTTGAGTCTGTAAATTATATCTACAAGTAGTGAATTTCATCCCTGGCTTGGTAGCCCCCAGACGTAGGTAGTTAGACCGAACTGGGTGAACAATTCCTTGTGTTTTCCTGTTGCTTATTCTGTCCATTATTACAGAGTGTGTTGTTGTGACATCGCACCTTAACATCACACGTCTGGTACCAGAATTTCAATTGGTATCAGAGCAAGCATCCTGTTTGTCTCTGGGTGAGATCTAGGGAAGTCACTTTCTGGTGAAAGATGGACAAAGAGGTTGGAGGATTCGTCAACAGACCCCCTATCTTGGATGGCTCAAACTATGAGTATTGGAAGCTTAGAATGACTACTTTTTTAAAGTCATTAGACAGCAGAGCTTGGAAGGCTGTCATTAAAGAGTGGAAAGCTCCAGAGGTTTGTGAGAAAGATGAGGCTGGCAAGGATAAAGAAGGCACCTCAAAGCCAAAACCTGAAGAAGAGTGGACCAAGGAGGAAGATGAGCTTGCCCTTGGAAATTCCAAAGCTCTAAATGCCATATTCAATGGAGTGGATAAAAATATCTTCAGGTTGATCAATACCTGTGAAGTTGCTAAGGAAGCTTGGGGTATTTTGCAGGCAACACATGAAGGAACATCGAGAGTCAAGATGTCAAGACTTCAGATTTTAATATCAAAATTTGAAAGTATGAAGATGAAGGATGAGGAGACCATTCATGACTTCCACATGAATGTTCTAGAGCTGGCAAATCCTTCCAGTGCTCTAGGTGAGAAAATGTCTGATGAAAAGCTGGTGAGGAAGATTCTTAGATCCCTCCCCAAAAAATACAAGATGAAGGTTACTGCTATTGAAGAGTCACAAGACATCAGCAAGATGAGAGTAGATGAGCTCATTGGATCTCTTCAAACCTTTGAGCTTGGGTTGAATGAGGAAGAACCATAAAAGAAGCCAAAGAATATAGCTCTGGTGTCAAATGATCAAGAGGAAGAAGGGAAGAGTTCTGAATCCCAGGATGACTTATCTCAGGCCATAGCAATGTTGGAAAGACAATTCAACAAAGTGTTAAAAAGGTGGAACAATAACTACAAGCCTAGGGTCAAGAACAGTTCTTCTGACATCAGTAAGCCTAAAGAGAAAGATGAAAAGAAGCCTGCCCAGGATAAAGGTGTTCAATGCGTGGAATGTGAAGGGTATGGACATGTTAAGAAAGAATGTCCCACATTCTTGAAGAAACTGAAGAAGGGGATGTCAGTCTCCTGGTCTGAATCTGATAGTGAAAATGAAGATGAGTCAGCAAGGCATGCTAGAGCCTTAACAGGAACAGTTGTGTCAGATGATGACAGTGATGAAGAAATAACCTATGAGGAACTAGCATCTACTTATCGAGAGCTGTGTTTGAAAAGTGCTGAAATTTGTCAAGAAAACAAGTGTCACAAACAACAGATTGCTCAGCTTGAAAGTGAAAAAGCTGATCGAGAGAACGAAGTTGTACTTGTTAAGTCTCAATTGGAGCAGATGACAAAATTTGTTTGGATGATGAACAGTGGTACTACTAATCTGGATAAAATTCTTCAGTCTGAGAAAGCAGCTGGAGATAAATCAGGAATAGGATATGTGGCCAGCACTTCAGGAACAACAAGAGAGATGTCTCAACCTGTGTCTCAACATCAACCCAAGAGACAGAATCCTACATCTAAGAAGAATAGTCCTCAGTCTCAAGGAGTTAGTCAGCATACGCCTCCCCAATTTCACAAGAACTTGGAGACTGCTGGGTGCAATCAGAACAGGGTTCATCATCATAAGAACAGGGATGGAAACAAATTCAACAAAGATGTTCCTCATTGCTATGGAAGAAGGAAGCCACATCACCATAGTAGACAGCCTAAGAGACAGCATCATCAGTACATGAAAAGACAACTCAACTATGGTATAAGAAGACAAAAGTATGAGTGGCAGTCACAGCCCTATCAAAGCAGAAGAAGATGCTTCTACTGTGGTAGGATCGGGCATATCCAGTCCTCATGCTTCAAGCTACATGGTTATCCTAATCCTGCTCCTCAACCCAAAGAGGTGATAACTAAAGTGGTGAAGAAATGGATACCTAAAGTTATCAGCTTGATAGCTCACACCTCCTTAAGGGTTTCTACCAAAGATGACTGGTATTTTGACAGTGGGTGTTCAAGACACATGACTGGAGTAAAGAATCTGCTCGTTGATGTGAAACCTCAGACTTCTGGCTACGTGACATTCGGTGATGGAGTCAAAGGGGAGATAAAGGGGATTGGCAAACTAAATTGTGCCAATGCTCCCAGACTGGAGAATGTCCTACTTGTTAAAGGACTAGCAGTAAATTTGATTAGTATCAGTCAACTATGTGATCAAGGATTCAAAGTAGACTTCACTAAGTCTGAATGTGTGGTCAAAGATGACAAAGGAGAAGTAATCATGAAGGGAGACAGGTCAAAGGACAATTGCTATCTGTGGGCACCTCAAAACTCTGAGTCATCCACGTGTGTGCTTGCTAAAGAAGATGAAGTCAAAATCTGGCATCAGAAGTTGGGACATCTTCACCTAAAGGGAATGAAAAGAATTATCTCCTCAGAGGCAGTCAGAGGGATTCCCAAACTGAGCATTGAGGAAGGAAAAGTGTGTGGAGACTGTCAAAAAGGAAAGCAGACAAAGATGTCTCATCCGAAGCTTCAACATGACACCACCTCCAAGGTGTTGGAGCTTCTTCATATGGATCTGATGGGACCCATGCAGGTTGAAAGTCTAGGTGGAAAGAGATATGCTTATGTTGTCGTGGATGACTACTCAAGATACACTTGGGTAAATTTCACCAAAGACAAATCTGAAGTGTTTGATGTCTTCAAAGAGCTCTGCCAAAGACTCCAAAGGGAAAAGGAGAGTAAGGTCATCAGAATAAGAAGTGATCATGGAAGAGAGTTTGAGAATAGCAAGTTTGAAGAATTTTGCTCAACTGAAGGAATAAGTCATGAGTTTTCATCACCTATCACACCTCAGCAAAATGGAGTTGTTGAAAGGAAGAACAGAACTATACAAGAATCGGCAAGAGCAATGATTCATGCCAAGAAACTTCCTTATCACTTCTGGGCAGAAGCCATGAACACTGCCTGCTATATTCACAACAGAGTTACCCTAAGAAGAGGGACTTCATCTACTCTGTATGAGCTGTGGAAGGGGAGGAAACCAAATGTCAAATACTTTCATGTATTTGGAAGTAAATGTTATATTCTGACTGATAGGGAGCAAAGAAGAAAACTAGATTCCAAGAGTGATGAAGGAATCTTTTTGGGATACTCTACTAATAGCAGAGCTTATAGAGTCTTCAACTCCAGAACCAAAGTTATGATGGAGTCTATCAATGTTGTGATAGATGATGAAGATAAGCAGGAAGTTGAGGATGTTATAGAAGATGTTGAAACACCTGCTGGTGAAGCATCTCTTGATGTTGAAGAAAGAAATACCTCTCCTGGTACCACTAATGCTGAGCCTGAACAACCTCAGAAAGATCCTTCAATCAGAATCCAGAAGGACCATCCCAAGGAACTAATTATAGGCGATCCAAATTCTGGAGTAAGAACTAGATCTAGAGAAGTCATTGCTAGCTCATGCTTTGTTTCCAAAATTGAGCCAAAGAATGTTAAGGAAGCTTTGACAGATGAATTTTGGATAAGTGCCATGCAAGAAGAACTGGAGCAGTTCAGAAGAAATGATGTCTGGGATCTAGTGCCAAGACCAGAAGGGGTGAATGTTATTGGAACAAAATGGATCTTCAAAAACAAGTCAGACGAGCTTGGAGTAGTTACAAGAAACAAAGCCAGACTTGTTGCACAGGGCTATACTCAAGTAGAGGGAGTTGATTTTGATGAGACTTTTGCTCCAGTGGCTAGATTAGAATTCATCAGGCTTCTCTTAGGTGTGGCCTGTAACCTAAGATTCAAGCTGTTCCAAATGGATGTGAAGAGTGCCTTTCTGAATGGCTATCTGAATGAAGAAGTCTATGTTGATCAACCGAAAGGATTCACTGATCCAAACTTCCCCAATCATGTGTTCAAACTGAGGAAAGCTCTATATGGCTTAAAACAAGCTCCAAGGGCATGGTATGAAAGGCTAACAGAATTCTTAACAGCTAGTGGATATAGAAAGGGAGGGGTAGACAAAACCCTGTTTGTCAAAGAAAAAGGTGGAAAGTTGATGGTAGCCCAAATCTATGTGGATGACATAGTATTTGGGGGAATGTCAGAAGCTATGGTCAAACAGTTTGTTCAACAAATGCAATCTGAATTTGAAATGAGTTTAGTGGGAGAACTCAGCTACTTTCTTGGACTACAAGTCAGACAAATGGAGGACTCTATCTTTATTTCTCAGAGCAAGTATGCTAAGAGTACTGTAAAGAAATTTGGCCTGGATAAAGAAAATCACAAAAGAACTCCTGCTCCTACACATTTGAAGTTATCCAAAGATGAGAATGGAGTGAGTGTGGACCAAAGCTTGTACAGAAGTATGATTGGGAGTTTGATATACCTCACAGCAAGCAGACCTGACATTTCATTTGTTGTTGGAGTGTGTGCAAGATATCAGTCTGATCCTAAGGTAAGTCACTTAAACC
This sequence comes from Lathyrus tuberosus, assembly GCA_022829125.1. Classification (NCBI taxonomy): domain Eukaryota; kingdom Viridiplantae; phylum Streptophyta; class Magnoliopsida; order Fabales; family Fabaceae; genus Lathyrus; species Lathyrus tuberosus. The sequence continues at coordinate 1,365,153 of JALAZF010000309.1, read as the reverse complement.
AAGTAAAGAGGATTATGAAATATGTGAATGGGACAAGTGACTATGGGATGCTGTACAGTCATAATACTGGAACTGAGTTAAAAGGATACTGTGATGCTGATTGGGCTGGAAGTGCAGATGATAGGAAAAGCACTTCAGGAGGCTGTTTCTTTCTAGGGAATAATCTGATTTCCTGGTTCAGCAAGAAACAGAACTGTGTGTCTCTCTCAACTGCAGAAGCTGAGTATATAGCAGCAGGAAGTAGTTGCTCTCAGCTAGTGTGGATGAAGCAGATGTTGAGTGAATACAATGTCGAGCAAGATGTTATGACTTTATACTGTGATAATTTGAGTGCCATTAACATCTCTAAAAATCCTATACAGCACAGTAGGACTGAGCACATAGATATAAGACATCACTTCATAAGAGATCTGGTTGAAGATAAAATCGTTACCTTAGAACATGTAGCCACAGAGAATCAACTGGCTGACATATTCACTAAAGCCTTAGATGCAACCAATTTGAAAGATTAAGAAGCAAATTGGGAATCTGCATTCATGAAGACTAAATTTACAAAAGAGGTTGTGGGCAGTTGGAGGTTCTGGGCTTGTGTGTAGCCAACTGCCAGGAGATAATTGTCTAATTATGGCTAAAAAGGGGAGAGTTAATAAATGCCATAAAGAGAAGAGTAGTAAAAATAAAAGGTGTCTAGTTGAAAAGTGGAAAGTGTGCTGATGCTGTGGAGGGGGAGTAGAGACAGCATAGTTGTGGAGCTGCTAGTGAAGAATTCATAGCAATTAGAGAGTGCAGCAAAGCAGACATCAAGGGGGGGATGTGTTGCACATTGTGAGCTACGGAACAGCTGTGATGCTGGTTCAAGTTTTTGAGGGGGAGCACCAATTGGCTGTTGTCAATAATGGAGATGGTGCTGCAGCAGATCAAGTAATGAAGACTATATGAAGATTGTCAAACTGCTGCAAGTTGAAGTTTCAATATATTGAAGATATTCCGCTGCTGAAGTCTCTGAAGATGCAGAGATTGTTTTAGCCAAAATTAGCCAAAGGGGGAGATTGTAAGTTCCTGGATTGGCTGGAATTTTGGTAAAACAACAAGGTGTTCAATGCTGATGTCATGGTGTTGATGTTGCAGCATTGAGTCTTAGTACTGGGTTATACTAAGTTGTGAAGGTTAACTATGTTTGATGTCATGGGCTTGATGTCATAACATTGCACTTAACACTGGGATCTGTTAAGGTTGCTAGTTGCTAAAGTGGATGTCTGATGTCACATAGGTGATGTTGTAACATCAGACCTGCAGAACTGAAGCTAATGACAGCATGGGCTTGTTGTTATTAGGGTCGCGTATTAGCTGGAATTGTGGAGAGTGTTGACTCGTTGGATGAGAATATCTTGGGCTAGATATTTTCTGTTACATGGGAGATTTGATTGCAGGTTTGTTGGAGAATTAAAAGGTGGAAGATTTAAAAAGATTTTGGGGATAAAATCTGTTTTAAAAGATTCAGTTTTTAATTAACAAATCTGATCAAATATTGTGAAAAATCCAATCCAAATTCAAGGAGCTATATAAAGCGCACAAGACCAAGGAAGAAGGTACAGAAAACAGATTGAAGATCAAGAGCTGGAGGCTTAGAGTCTAGGGTTTGTTTAGAGTACTTGTAATCACACTATTCTAGGTTGAATAGGTGTTGAATTTTCTGTCCTCTCTAGAAGCTGTGAAGCAATAGAGAGTTGTTGATTGATCGAAGCTAGGAAGCAAGATCAAGGGATCTCAAAGAGGTTGTTCTTTGAGTGTTTTAGGTGATTGAGTAGTGTTCTCATATCTAAGTGGTTTCTTAGGTAGAAAGTCACTAGTAGAGTATAAGTTTAGGAGATTGTCAACTGGTGTGTTGAGTCTGTAAATTATATCTACAAGTAGTGAATTTCATCCCTGGCTTGGTAGCCCCCAGACGTAGGTAGTTAGACCGAACTGGGTGAACAATTCCTTGTGTTTTCCTGTTGCTTATTCTGTCCATTATTGCAGAGTGTGTTGTTGTGACATCGCACCTTAACATCACACGTCTGGTACCAGAATTTCATATACCAATCAGGACTGATTCCTTACAAAGATTATGCGAGAAGGTTGTTACCATTCTTCAACAGAATCGAGTTTCATCATATCCCTCGTGAAGAAAATCACATGGCTGATGCACTAGCCACTCTCTCTTCCATGATTAGTGTATGTCAATGGAACGACGTACCTAAGATTGACATAATACGCCTTGAAAGGCCCGCTTACATTTTCATAACTGAAGCAGTCATAGACGACAAACCTCGGTATCACGATATCAAGTGCTTCCTTCAAAAACAAGAGTACCCGCCTGGGGCATCGAGAAAAGATAGGAAGACTCTCAGAAGACTGGCAGGCAACTTCTTCCTGAATGGTGATACACTCTATAAGAGAAACTTCGACATGGTTTTGCTCTGATGCGTACACAGAGTAGAGGCAAACATGTTGATAAAAGAAATTCACGAAGGTTCCTTTGGTACTCATGCCAATGGTCACACAATGGCGAGAAAAATTCTAAGAGCAGGGTATTATTGGTTGACAATGGAATCCGATTGCTACAAGTACATGAGGAAGTGTCACAAGTGTCAGATATACGCTGACAAAATCCATGTACCGCCAACGCATCTCAAAGTTCTTTCTTCTCCATGGCCTTTTTCTATACGGGGAATCGACATGATTGGTATGATTGAACCCAAGGCTTCAAATAGACATCGGTTCATCCTCGTAGCCATTGACTACTTCACCAAGTGGGTCGAAGCGGCATCATACGCCAATGTAACCCGACAAATGGTGGTCCAATTTATCAAGAACAATCTCATCTTCCGTTATGGTGTTCCAAGCCAGATCATTACGGACAATAGATCCAACTTAAACAACAAGATGATGAAAGAGTTGTGTGTTGAGTTCAAGATCGGACACCATAACTCATCTCCCTACCGACCTAAAATGAACGGAGCGGTAGAAGCGGCTAACAAAAACATCAAGAAGATTGTTCAAAAGATGGTTGTAACCTACAAAGACTGGCACGAGATGCTACCCTTTGCTCTTCACGGTTATCGCACGTCTGTCCGCACTTTAACAGGGGCAACCCCTTTCTCTCTAGTATATGGCATGGAAGCAGTGCTTCCCATAGAAGTAGAGATACCATCAATCAGGGTATTGATGGAAGCTAAGCTAACAGAAGTTGAATGGTGTCAAATCAGGCACGATGAACTGAACCTAATTGAAGAAAAGAGAATAACAGCTCTATGCCATGGTCAGTTATATCAGCAAAGAATAAAGAAAACGTTTGACAAAAAGGTCCGACCTCGCGTCTTCAGAAAAGGAGACCTTGTGCTCAAGAAGATATAATTATTTCTCACTGATTCTCGGGGCAAATGGACTCCGAATTATGACGACCCTTATGTGGTCAAGAAAGCTTTCTCAGGCGGCGCCTTCAGACTCGCAACCATGTATGGAGAGGAGTTTACCTACCCCACGAATGTTGATGTAGTCAAGAAATACTTCGCCTAAATAAAAAAAATAAAAAAAACAAAAAAAAAAACGTCTCGGTGGATTGAAAACCCGAAAGGGCGGTCTAGGAAAAAATTAGAGACACAAGCAAAAAACATCCCGTTGTATTGAAAACCTCAAAAAACAATCCAGGAAAAAGTTAGGGATTCATGGCAAGTAACTACGTCTGACAAAGTTAAATCCCTAACAGTAATGCCATCCATCAGGAAAACTTCAGTCAAGGTCACCTTCGACAGAAGCCCAGAATGTCCGGATTTCAAAGTTGGTAGAAGGATAACGGTCGTTATGTTTCAATGCAGCCCCTTTTCCCTTAAATTACCATTTCTCTAAACTTTGTAATGCTCTATGGGATCACGCGCTCGGCTGATTTCCATCCTATTAATAAAATTTGAGCCTACTGCTTTTGTTGGCAACTCTCATTTATTTTTGCTTTATAGAATGACATTTTAACATGATCAATAATCCTTGAAATAAAACAAAAAAATGAATTTACTTGACAAAATTTTCTTCTGCTTTTAAAATTAAGATGGTAATTCCTTTTGACTTTGAACATCAAAAAGAATATCGATAGCTTCTCCGTAAGTGATTAAACCTCAAGATGCATAATCAAAGTATTCCTTATAAACCAGTGCACCTGAGTGAAGGATCAATCGTTTCAGACGTAATATCTCGTCTGTTATCCTCGGTAGAAGTCTTACTTCTGAAGACCAGTCGATGGTTCTCTATCCCCCACAGGGACTACCTCTCCTAAGCAAAATAGAATTGCTATCTTGAACTGATGGTACTTTTTCATCCCCCGTAGTGGCCAAGTATCCAGTCATGTTCATCCACTAGTCTGTATGTCGTGTCAGTTTTGTCAGCATAAACATACATAGATCATGCATAATTGATTCACATACATATTCATAATGCATTACTATCACTCTGGTCATATTCATCCCCAAGTGATAACATCCTCTCGCCAATTAGGTTGTCAGTTCTGTCCTCATCAGGAAATGTATCATCTGAGCAATTCCTCCCCAGTTTATTTCTGGATTGGAGACTATCCTCGACCACTTTGATAATTTGAACCTCTGAAAGGCAAGAAGACGTTTAACAGATACCTCTGGAACATCACTCTTTACCATTGAAGATGATATTTTTGCTTTCCCAGATTAAAGAAAATCCCCAAAGAAAACCTCTCAACAAAAGACTCTTGGAGATGCATCGGTTTTTCTCCCAAAAGATTCAATGTTAATGAAGTCATCAGCACCTCAAAAATTTGGATCACATCACATGGCATTTCTCCAAAATGATCTCGAAGAAAAGTATGATGTAATACCTCCAAGCAAAAAGTAGTCTCTCAAGAGACTCGTTTTCCCCAGTAGAGTCAACAAATGGCATCTCCAGCAAAGAAGTTTACACACCTCTATAGCTCAGACAAATGGGTTTCCCCAGCAAGTATGACCTCAAACTTTTCCATCAAATGGCGTCTCCCCAGTAATAGCTCGGCGAGAAGTTTGATGAAGACCGCTACAAATAGCGTTCCTTTTCAAGAAAGAAACTTAACAAGAAGAAACTAAGACCAGTTCCGTGACTGAAGACCAGGATCGAGGGGAAGTTTATTTCAAGAAGAAACTGAGACCAGTTTCGTGGCTGAAGGCCAGGATTGAGGGGAAGTTTATTTTCAAATAAACTGAGACCAGTTCCGTGGCTGAAGACCAGGGTCGAGGGGGAATTTATTTCAAAAGAAACTGAGACCAGTTCCGTGGATGAAGACCAGGATCGAGGGGAAGTTTATTTCAAAAGAAACTGAGACCAGTTCTGTGGCTGAAGACCAGGATCGAGGGGAAGTTTTACCCTTTTCTAAGTAACATTGCTTAGCAAAAGAAGATGGATGAGCAAACTGCCATTCATAACCACTGTCAAAATTTTGGGTATTCTGATATTTAATCCTCTTGCACCCTGAATGTCCGAATATCTTCGCCCTTCACACCTTCGGGTCCAAGAAGAGTAAATAGGGGCATCTGTCATACCCCAAATTTTGACCACAAGATTTCCCATCATTGTGACAGTCATCACCACAATATGTATGTACCATCATGCCTCATCAATCTCCTCAAAGATTGTTGAGCATTCACTATAATCAAGAATTAGGGTTTTCATCCCTCTCTGAGCATTTGGGCAAAAGATCAATCAAGAAATGACATAATCTTCAACTTTTCTAACCTCTCAAACACCCATAAAGGATCAATAGGACTTTCACATCAAGAATCAAGCACAAAGTTGCAACATTCCAAGTGGGATGAGCCTCGAAATACCCAGTGTCACCAAATTAGGGTTTTTGTCGACTGAGACCTCCAGAGTGAAATTTTCATAGGGGAATGAGCCAAGGCTTCAAAATATGACTCAATATGCTCAAAATAATATTAGGAGTCCCTTTGCAAAGTTAAATCACGCTCAGAGAATACATTCCTCAAAAGTCGGGAATTAGGGTTTCTCCGCGCCGAACCGCTCTGGAGCCAAAAGTCAAAACATGACTTTTTTTGGAAAAAATGGCCCTTGTGACTCATATTTTCATAAAATATGATTTATAATGTCATTTGAACAAGAATTGATCAAGAAATCATGATAACTTGTAAAAGGGGTAACCTTGGAAATTTGAAAAAATTTCTAAGTTACTAAAATTGGATGGTTTTGGTGCCAACTTCCAAGGACCATAACTTTTTATCCAAGCAGCCATTTTGAGTGATCCAAAGCCTGATTTGTAGGTCTTCCTACATTCTACAAAAACTTCAACTACATGAAACTCTAATTCTTCATGGATTTTTAGTTATGGATGGATCAAAGTGGTGAAAAATCAAAGATTTAACACTTAGTACAAAACTGTCTAAGTTTCAGCCTTAAACATCAATGTTCATGAGGATTTTTCATTTGGATTCAGATAGTTTCAAGACAAACTATGACCACACATGAATTGTACCATATAAGGGCTTTTTAAAAAGTACATGAGCATTCCATAACTCCATTTGAGCAAGGAGATATGATCCTCCCAAAATGACACTTTCAAACTGTCTTGTACAAGACAGATTTGAGCATTCTTGCTCGAATTGGCTAAGTAAGGCAATTACAAGCCTTGTCATCCATTTGGACACCTCAGGGGATAACATCTAAAGGACAATGTCTGATCCACAAGCCTCCCAAGTCCAAGGATCTACATGTAGCTATGTGCCACCTAAAAAGGCTAAGGAATTTCAAAGACTTCAATTTTGTTTCAATGCATTCAATGGGTTCACAAAGTGGCAAGCATCAAGACATTACCGACTGAATTGAGTCAAGATTCATCTCTGAACCAAAGGACTTATCACCTGCTGCACTGACCCAAGTCAATGGTTAGAGAAGACCAAAGATTCCTTTTGATCAACATTGGCCAAGGGACTGTCCAAGCCTCCATTCACTATTGATGCCAAAACAAACTTGTTGCACTATAAATAGACATCAATTGTGATCAGTTTAAGTACACCAAAGCCTCAAAACACTGGCTTTACTCAAAATCTCTCTTTCACTCCAAAAATGCCTTCATTTGCAAGTCACTATCGAATTTTTCATTAGAGAGTCATTCCATCACCACCAATTATTCTAACACATTCCATACATCATATATGAATTGATCAAATACTCCTCACACTTCTGAAACATCAGGATCATCATCTCCATTTCTCACTTAGATTAATTGCAGTCAGAGTTAAGCCAGCCTATCCAAAGAGTTCCAAAACATCCTGAAGGTTGCAACATAATCCTTGAGGCCTAAGGAAGCTATCCAGATCATTGTTTCACTTATGTAACACCTTTACCACTGAAATCAATTCCTTCTTGCAGAGGTAAGTTTTAAACTCTCAAACTCAATGAATCGTGCATCATAAACATGTTTTCAAGTTACCATTGTATTTCTGGATGTTCATAGATCATTTTCCCTCAATCAATTGCTTCATATCTTGTACATATGAAATGTCATTTTAAATTCTATTTTTTAGGGTTCATACGATTTCAAACCAATTTCTTTCAATTCTGTGAATTTAAATAAAATTGAGTAATGCCATTCAATTCCTCGTTCAAAAATGGACAAGTTTCGTTTTTGAATCATCCAAAATGGTTGAGTATTGAGAGAGATACAAATTTAAAAGCTTGAGGAAGATGATGAAGATGAAGGTGGTGGCCATGGCGCCATTCTTCAGAATCAAACTTAGTTTTAGTATATATTATACACTTGCCAATATATGTTTGAATTGGCATTGCTCCCTAGTGGAAACACTAGTATTTGTGTGTGTAGCGAGCGAGAGGTCTGGGGTCCGAATCCCCCTCACCCCAGACCTTTTGGTATTTTATTTTTGAGCTATTTTTCAAAGGGAGTTTCTCATATTATTCACTCTTGTCATCCTCTATCAGCCAACACACTTGGCTCAGTTGGTAAATTTTTAACCCCTCCACCTCAAGGGTGTGGGTTCAAACCTTGGGAGGACCATCCTATTTTTTTACCACTTATTTTCTTTCACATTTTTCACCATCTTTTAATAACTTCTGAAGATGGTTGGTTTATACCTGAGTGAATCGCACACTCAAAGATAACAATAGAGTCGCCACCAAACTTTATTTAGTCCCAAAGGACAGGGAAAATATTGATAAAACCCAAGGGGAAGAGAAATGGGAACGGGGGTCGGTTATGCGAAAGGAAGGTACTAGCACCTTACGCATCCGTCGTACTCGACGGGAACCATTTCGCTTGCTTCTAGGCTTGGATGGGTTATCTATCTAAAGGCTTCTAGCTAAAAGAAAGGGAGGGAGAAGAAAGGAAGGGGAAAAAGAAAGAAAAGAAAGAAAGTGCTCGCGGAGGATTGGGGCCCTCGTGCCTACGTACCCTCATATTGCAATGAGGAAATCAGAGCGTCGTAGTTCATGGAACCAGGGGACAGAGAGGAAGGAAGAAGGGGAGAAGGAAAGAAAGGTGGAAGTGTGGAAGTGTGTTCGCCAAGATCATCGCGATCTCGTGCCTACGTATCATACATTCAAAAGAATGCATAATCAGAGCTCCCGTAGGTCGTGGAACCAAATGGAAAACTAAACAAGAAAGAAACAGGGAAACAAAAGAAGTGGTGTCAAAACCAAGAGCAAGAGTGAAAGAAAAACTCTACTGGGGAAGACCACACAGTAGAGTTTTGGTGTCAAAACCAAGAATGAAAGAAACTCCGTTGGGGTTGACAAAGAGGATTGGTGTCGAAACCAAGAAAGTAAGAGCAAAATGAATAGAAAGGACTCCGCTGGGGATAAAGGAAGCATTGGTTTTAACAGACGGACTGTGATAAACCAAAAGAGAGAGTGCCGAACCAAGGGAAGGTGTTTGACTCTGAGGGGACATCGGTATGTTAACTGATAAATAGTGGTTAACCGAGGAAACACAGATTGTAACTCTGTGGGGATAGAGAAGCATTGGTTTTAACAGAGAAAACTGTGATTAACCAGAAGAACGGGTGTAGGACCGATCGAAGGTCGTAACCCAAAAGGGGTGTTGGTATTGACTGAACAAACAGCACTTGACCAACGGAGAAGGGTATTGAACCAAAAGAGGTTGCTAACTGTCGGGGTTCGGTTTTTAACAGAACACTGTGATTAACCGAGAAAAATGAGTGATTAACCAAGAGGAGGTGATTAACTCAAAAAGGGGTTCAGTATTTTAACAGACGGACTGTGGTTAACTGAAGAAAAGGGTGATTAACCAAGATTAGGTGATTAACTCAAGGAACTCAGTGTTTTAACAGACGGAATGTGGTTAACTGAGAAGGAGTGCAAATATTGGTGTCTTAACTGACAGGCAGTGATTAACCAACAAAGGGAGAAGAACCAAAAGAAGGTTGCGAACTCCGCAAGGGTTTCAGTATTTAACAGGAGTACCGTGTTTAACCGAAGAAAGAGGAAAAAGACTCTTCAGGGGAATCAAAAAACAATGATTGACCGCAAGAAAAGGAAAGGGTATTGAAACAAAGATAGTTTGCTAACCCAAGAGACAAAGGATCTTAACCAAGAAGGTGATTGATCAAAGGGAGATCGAAAGAGATAGGAGTGATCAAGGATCGAAAGAGATTGCAAAGGGAAAAGAGTGATCAAGGATCTACCCGACCGGGGAAAGAAAGCCCACTACCGCCAGGAGATAGAGATGACTAAGCCAAGCACATGGTCATCCGTCCCCTAACTGAAGTAGTCAGAATGAGAGTAGGAATTCTCCCTTCTCATTCCTTCTCTAACACATAGGGTGTAATGCAGAAATTGAAACAGACGGCACAATAGCTCCAAGTTGTACAGTGCTTCGGCGTGGTAAAACGGACGGCATAACGGCTTCAATTTGTACAGTGCTCCGATGTAGGGCGTGGTGCGAAACTCCAACTCCACGGGGGATCGAGAGAGAAAGCTCTAAAGGAAGCCTAAAGAGAGGAAAGGGGAAGATCAACTAATCGAAACATGGTTTCGATCAATTAATCAATGGGAAATGCCATGCCAACAATTTTCCAAAGAGAGTGAAAAATCATTAAGGCAAAAGGTGCGAATTATTGATTATACAAGATTAAGCTCATCCATGAAGAATGAACTTAATGCAAAACCAAGAAAGGGAGTACAAAACAATACCAAATGATCAACAAATGTGCAACACAAAGTCGTGTTATGTGTTCAAAGAGAAATGCAAGAATGATTATATTCACATGATGCCAAAAATATGAACAATTTGAATAATCGAAAGTGTGCAACAAAGTTCATGAATAAGCTTCAAACAGAAGTTAAACGACACTTAAAACATCCATACAATCAAGCATGACAATAAATGGAAGTTAAAATGAAGAAAGCATGGCAAACACACTTGAAAATGCAAGAAAATGGCCTTCTGGTTCAGTGTTAATCGATTAACATAATTGCATTGTAATGTGTTAATCGATTAACACTTGAAAAAGTGCAAAAAAACACTGGTTAATCGATTAACACTATTGCACTGCAAAGTGTTAATCGATTAACACTGGACAGGGAGTAGAAAATCAGTTTTGAAAAGTGCTTTTGGCCAACTTTTTGATTGTGTAATCACTCCAGTGCTAGGGCAAACAATTATGCACGAAAAATCAAGTTTAGAAGCAGCAAATGATCAACAATAGAATCCATTAAACAATCAAGATCATGGATCAAGCAATGGTATAATCAATTCACAAGCAAAAAAACATCGAAACTACATCGCGAATGATACGAAAACGATCGAAACTGAAAAATGAATGAGATCCACCAACCTACAAGGTTGAGATGTGCCTTGGTAAATGTTGCAATGTGATCTTGATGAAGATAATCAAAGAAAACCAGAGAAATCTTCAATTATAGCCGAAACGTATCGAAACCGATCAAATCGCGACGAAAACTCCAAAATGAGAATTATCACCGAAGAAACTTGAATCAATCACTTGAGATGAATCCAAAAGCTATTGAAACTCCACAAAACCAGTATAATGGAATGGCAATGAAGGTTAAGCTCAAGAAAAAAGCACTTTCAAGGTGAAAGTAGCTTTTTCTTCAATGGAGAATGAGGAGCTTTGGAAAGGTTTTCGAAGAGAATTGAGATGAAGATGAAGATGTAGCAGAAAAAATTAGAGAGAATGTGAGAGAATTGAGAGTGAAATGTGTACAATGGTTGAGAAATTATGGATGAAATGGTGGCCCCCTTGAAAAGTGAGTGGAGGTGTGTTTATATAGACTTTAGGTTTGGAGTATGAGAGGTTTGGAATTTGGTTTGAACTTAGCTTTGGGTTTGGAACTAGGCTAAGAGTTAGTTGGGCTTGACTCACCGAGTCAAGGCGGTTAACTCGGTTAGTTAGAACCAACTCGGTAACAATCCCAAGGTGAACTCCAACATCCAAAGATCCACATTACTTGGAAAACAAGGAACATGGTGCACTTAATTTGAAGTAAAGCATTAGAACAAATGCACTTGGAATGAATTGAATAGCTTTGCAATGTCTAGAGATGTCTAGAATATTCCACATGCTGCTAGAACACTGTAGAATCCAAGACCAAAGTGTGTGCAAAGGTGATGTCATGAAAAGGCAGTAAATTGTGCATATTCTGCCTATGTTAATCGATTAACACAATTGCACTGCAAATGGTTAATCGATTAACCAGGACAAAATATGCCCAATTTGCCTAAAAAAAGGTGTTGTGGTCCCGACTTTGATTTTCCACTTCTTGTATTGATGAATAGGCATAGAAACCCTCATTTTGTGCATGTTTTGATGATGTGATGACCTTGTGAGGATATGATTAATCGGGCTTGGAAAACCTGAATATTCCTGCAATCAAAACACAAAGAGAAAAGTGCAAACGCGTATGCTAACAATGCGAATGCGCATGCTTATGAAAAAGGCAAAAAGGGAGGTCAAATTCCGGGTTACGACAGCTGCCCCTATTTAATCCTCTTGGACCTGGATGTACGAATTGCGCCAGCTTTTTGATGATTCGAGGTAAAAGGGGATTAAATAAAAGATTAGCTCGAGAATTTGGCTGACGGCGACAAAAGAAGAGTGTTAAGAAAGAATAGATAAGGGCAAAGTTTGGCTGAAAATCTGTTGGGAGATAAGTCAGGCCAAAAGAGAGGGAGCATGATCGATACATATGCTATGTATGCATTTCTACATGATTCTTGATATCATGCAATGCAAAGGCGCAAGATAAGGCAGAGTGTGAAGCGGTTAGGCAGAAATCGTAGCAAAACGACTTCGACACCCTCGGTCGGGGAGAGGACCCGTAGATAAAGACAATCTTTTCTGGAGAAGAGAGTTCACAAAGGATGATGATTCCGCTGGGAAAAGAAATCGAGAACATCTCAGGTTTCTAAGTCACCATGGCGGTCTCTGTTGGGGATGAAAGAATTAAATCAATCCTTCCTACCAAGATTGGCTCTGTGTGGGGAAAAACATCCTTCCAAACCATGTTGACTTTGCTGAGGAGAAACCACTGCTGCTGGGGACAGATAGTTTCAAATTATTGGAGATAATGTACAACCCTTGCTGGGGAAAAGTGAGCAAAGTGTCTTTGCTGGGAACACTTCGGCAACCTGCCTAGAGACATTACAAATCTGTCAGAGAAAAGATATGTAAACAAACAAGCTTTTCTACAAATCGTAATGGCGCTTGCTGGGGAGAATGATGACTCTGCTGAGGAACTGCTGAGGAAACAACAACTTCTTCACAGAACCATCACATTGTCGGCCAGGCATTGGGCTTACCAATGGATATTACTGATTATCCTGTAGGAGTTACCAGTAACACATGCAATGCATAATGCTTTCTCGATTGATTTAGCTTTTTATTGTTCTCAATGCTTTTTAGTATTATGTGATCGCAAATAATTGTTTATTTTGCACACAAAATACTGGAATGAAACAAATTGAGATAGCAAAGAATGCATTTTGTAAAATTTTTGTACATAAAGTGTGTACAAGGATGCAAAATCCTTGATGAGGAAATTTGCAATAAAATTGAAAACCAAATGTAAATGGCAAAGGGAAATCATGTTTTGCATCGATTACAACATTGGCTACCATCCATTGTAAGTCTAGGTCCCAATGCCTTGCACCTGTTGATGATGATTGGAATATTTTGTTACTGTCTGAGGTCTAGCCATGATGAAGAGAGGCTCAAGTGTTCACAGTCAATTCCTTTATCCCTAATTTTTTCTTGGACATGTTTTTCTATTTTTTTTTCGTCCACCGGGATACCCATTTTTGCCTAAGTCGCCCTTTCGGGTTTTCAGCTTAGCGGGCTACTATTGTTTTTTTTTCATTGTCCCTAACTTTTGCAAGGACATCTCTCTTTTTTTTTGTCCATTGGGACGTCCATTTTTGCCTAAATTGTCCTTACGGATGTCAATCTAGCGGATTTTTATCCATTTTTTCAGACATAATATTTTTTGACTGTATCGGAGTTCACGGGCGATGGCAACTCCTCCCCATCCATTGTGGTGAGGCTCAGAGCTCCACCTGAGAAGGCCTTCTTGATGACAAAGGGTCCTTCGTAATTAGGAGTCCATTTGCCTCGTGGATCCGAGTGAATAGGTGAATATCTCTTGAGCACGAGTTCGCCTTCACAGAACGTTCGAGGAAGAACTTTCTTGTCAAACACTCGCTTAAGGCGTCTCTGATATAATTGACCATGACAAACGACTGTAAGGCATTTCTCTTCGATGAGATTCAGCTGGTCGTATCTGGATTGAACCCATTCAGCTTCATCAAGACCTGCTTCCATGATGACTCTGAGCGAAGGAATTTCGACTTCAACGGGTAGAACTGCCTCCATACCATACACTAATGAGTACAGAGTTGCCCCAGTAGAAGTAAGGACTGACGTTCTATAGCCATCCAGTGCAAAGGGAAACATTTCATGCCAATCTTTGTAAGTCTTGACCATTTTCTGGACAATCCTCTTGATGTTTTTGTTTGCTGCTTCAACGGCGCCATTCATCTTGGGCCGATATGGTGAAGAGTTGTGGTGCTCGATCTTAAATTCTTGACACAACTCCTTCATCATATTATTATTCAGGTTTCTTGCATTGTCCGTGATAATGTTGCTAGGAATGCCATAACGACAGATTATCTCTTTCTTGATGAATCTGGCAACCACTTGTCGTGTAACGTTTTCATAAGAAGCAGCTTCAACCCACTTGGTGAAGTAGTCGATAGCAACCAGAATGAATTGATGATCGTTGGAAGCCTTCAGCTCGATCATTCCAATCATATCTATACCCCACATGGAAAATGGCCAAGGTGAAGTCAAAACATTCAATGGAGTTGGAGGGACATGGATCTTGTCTCCGTAGATTTGGAATTTGTGACATTTTTTGCAAAGTTGTAACAATCTACCTCCATTGTCGTCCAGTAATACCCAGTCCGAAGGATCTTCTTGGCCATAGTAGGACCTTTAGCATGTACACCCTCGCAGCCATCATCTATGAACCTTATGATCGTGTTTACTTTGTGTCTATCCACGCATCTGAGCAACACAGAATCATAATTCCTCTTGTACAGTATACCACCACTTAAGAAGAATCTGGCGCAAAGCCGCCTAAGAGCTTTCTTATAAGTGATAGTGATACCCTCGGGATATTCCTGGTTTTCCAGATATCTTTTAATGTCGTAGAACCAAGGCTTGTCATCAAACTCATCCTCGATTGCTAAACAGTGTGCTGGTTCGTTCAAGTGATCAATGCGGATATGAGGAGCTTCATTCTTCCACTTGACCTTGAACATGGTTGCTAAGGTGGCAAGCGTATCAGCTAGTTGATTTTCCTCTCTGGGGATATGATGAAAAGAAATTTCATTAAAGTAAGGAATCAACTTCGCAATGTGTTGTTGGTACGGAACCAGCTTGGAATCCCGAGTCACCAAATTCCCTCTGACTTGACCGATGACTAAGGCAGAATCTCCATAGACCTCAAGAATCTTGACTCTCATGTCAATAGACGCTTCAATACCATAGATACATGCTTCGTTTTTAGCCATATTATTGGTGCATGAAAAGCATAATCTAGTACTGAAGGGAAGGTGAAAACCTATCGGAGAGATGAAGATAGCACCGATTCCACGACCTTTAGAATTTGAGGCACCCTCAAACACGAGCGTCCATCACACCCCTAGTTCGGGTCCTATGTCAGGGTCTGGAGTCTCATAATCTCTGATGAATAGAACATCCTCATCGGGAAAGTCAAACTTCATCTGTTGGTAACCCTCTATCGGTTGATGAGCAAGGTAGTCAGACAAGACACTCCCTTTTATTGCTTTCTGGGTAACATGTTGGATATCATACTCGGTTAACAGCATCTGCCACCGAACAATCCTTCCAGAGACATCAGGCTTTTCAAATATGTACTTTATCGGATCCATTTTGGATATCAACAAAGTAGTATGGCAAATCATGTATTGTCGTAGGCGTCGAGCAGCCCAAACCAGAGCATAGCAAGTTTTCTCTAAAAGTGAGTATCTGGTCTCACAATCAGTGAACTTTTTGCTCAGATAGTATATTGCATGCTCTTTTCTGCCAGTGTCATCATGTTGACCCAATACACATCCCATTGATTCATCGAGAACGGTGAGATACATGATTAAAGGCCTACCAGGAACCAGCGGTACTAAGATCGGTGGTTCTTGCAAAAATTGTTTTATTTTGTCAAATGCTTCCTGACAATCATTATTCCATTCAACTAATTGATTTTTTCTTAGTAATTTGAAAATTGGTTCATAGGTAGCTGTCAAATGGAAAATGAACCTTGAAATGTAATTGAGTCTGCCCAGAAAGCCACGGACTTCTTTTTTTGTTTTGGGAGGCGGCATGTTCTGAATTGCCCGGACCTTATCAGGATCAACTTCAATACCCTTCTGACTCACAATAAAACCTAACAGTTTACCAGATCGAACTTCGAAGGTGCACTTCGCAGGATTCAACCGCAATCTAAACTTCCGGAGTCTGACAAACAGTTTCTTCAAATGAACTAGGTGATCATCTTCAGTTTTGGACTTGGCAATCATATCGTCCACGTAGACCTCAATCTCTTTATGAATCATATAATGAAAGAGGGTTGTCATGGCACGTTGGTATGTTGTCCCTGCATTCTTTAGACCGAATGGCATGACCTTGTAACAATATGTACCCCATGGAGTGATGAAAGTAGTCTTCTCCATATCAGCTAGGGACATTTTGATATGATTATATCCTGAAAAACTATCCATGAAGGAAAAGACAAAGAACTGTGCTGTGTTATCTACCAAGACATCAATATGAGGCAAAGTAAAATCATCCTTTTGGCTTGCCTTGTTGAGATCTCGATAATACACACACATTCTGACTTTACCGTCCTTCTTCAGAACCGGGATGATGTTGGCAATCCATTCAGGATATTCGGAAGTGGCTAGGAACCCATCATCAAGCTGTTTCTTTACCTCTTCTCTGATTTTGAGTGCCATGTTGGGTCTAGTCCTTCTGAGTTTCTGCTTGACAGGAGGACATCTAGGCTTGAGTGATAAGTGATCTTCAACAATGTTGGTATCCAACCCAGGTATATCTTGATAGGACCAGGTGAAGATATCAACATATTCTTTCAATGACTTGACCAACTCAGAGTGTACATGCTTTGCGAGGGATGCGCCAACCTTGACTTCTCTTCTGACCTCATCAGTACCAAGATTGACAACTTCCACTGGCTCTTTGTATGGCTGAATCTCTCTATGGTCGTGCTCAAGGAGCCTTGCTAGTTCAGCCGTTAATTCACAATCTTCCTCACCATCTTCTTCGGCTTGGTTAATTGGAATCCCAGAATTACAATGGATGTTTGCCATGTTGTTATCAATGCTTTTATTAGTTCTGCATGTTTATGAATAGAATGAGCTATTTTGAAAAGTGAAAAATAAAGGAAACTTTTGCCATTTATTTGTGAAAAAGTAAAATAAAGAAAGAAATAGAGCATGATTTTGAATGCAAAAAAATTTTATTTTTTGATCACATAATATTGCAAAAGTGTGAGGCCCTTTACAAGCTATCCACTCGTCTCGGGCGAGGACGAGGGAATGAGAAAGCAAAATGCATTACATGTTATATGGGAAAACCATAGGAATCACGGTAGATGTCCAATTGTTGAGCTTGAAACCTGGCGGCTACTTGCGCACAAGGCTTGAAGTCTGATTACCGGGACCAGCATCATCAATAGGTGCCACGATGTCACCTTGGTGGAAACCCGCGCTATTGAACTTGATTAAGTTTCACTGCTTTGACCCAGGTGAACTAGATTGTCGACCAGGACGATAACCTAATCCAAAACGATTATGCTTCTCAACCACATCAATCACATGCCCCCAGCCTGACAAAGCACCTTTTTGGATAGTCTCCTTAGCACTCTTAGCAGACGCTAAAGTCAATTGTTGTGATCTACTTTGACTAGTTGAAGCAGAGCTGATATCTTTGAACTCGAGACACTGCAATGGCACCGCAGCTATGCCTTCCTCGGTCTCAACGTATCGAAAAGATGATAACTCGCTTATAATCAAATCTTCTTCACCACAGACGATGACAAGCTAATCATCAAACATGAACTTTAACTTCTGATACAAAGTGGAGGTAACTGCCCCTGTGGCGTGAATCCATGGACGAACCAGTAGGCAACTGTATGCCGGATTGATATCCATCACCTGGAAGGTAATGGTGAACAAATGCGGCCCAATATTGATGGGTAAGTCCACTTCTCCAATAACTTGCCTTCGAGACCCGTCAAAGGCACTGACAACTAAGGCACTTAGTCTTATCTCGTTTCCTTCCACCAGTAATTGACTCAATGTGCCTTGGGCATCACATTGAGGGAAGAACCGGTATCCACTAGAACACGAGATAACAGGGTGTTTGTGCAAGTTACAGATATGTGCAGTGCTTTATTGTGGGCAGTTCCTTCATGAGGCAATTCTGATTCATTAAAGCTCAAATATCGACTTGCGGTTATGTTGGCCACTACATCATAAAACTCGACGACAGATATATCATGCCTAACGTGAGTACTATTCAAGACTTTCAACAAAGTTGATCTGTGCGCAGGCGAACTCATAAGTAAGGACAAAATTGAGATCCTCGAGGGAGTATGACCCAACTGATCCACAATTTTAAAGTCACTTTTCTTGATCAACTTAAGGAACTCTTGATCATCAAGGGTTTCTTTGTTCTTTAGAACATCCTCAGATGGGATAGTGGGTATTGGAATGGCAGTAGATACCCCTTGTTGAATAACAGGGGTTGCAGTTGTAGGTGTCTCCTTAGGAGAAACAACAGTTGGAATTTGCACAGGCTTCGTAGTGACCTTCGGAGTGAACACTCGTCCACTACGAGTCATACCTCCACCGGATATAACATTCACAATCTCAGATTCGGCGAACCTTATCTCTTGACCTCCAGAAAACACAGTTGACCCATACTTCCAAGGTACCTCCTTGGAATTCTGATACGGAAACGGCTTCGGCGGACAAACAACGATGGGTTGCACCCTATTCTGCTTAGGGGATTCCACCGGAACCTTCCTATAGACGATGGTGAATGGCTCGATAGTAGCAACTTCCTCAATAGGTTTAGACTTGGCAAACTGCACTTCACCACGGTTTATTAGAATCTGGACACAACCCTTCAGCTTTCGACACTGGTTGGGATTATCGTCACAAATCTGACACTTACCATGCAACCCTTTCAACAACCGTATTCATTCAATTTCTTGAAAACCACATTCATCAGGGTCTTTACCTCATCGACATCCGTGATAAATTCAGCCCTTGAACTATCCTCAATCATGTTAACCGCAGGTCCATTGTGATTCGGCAACAGATTATTCTGAATGTTAGGTCCTTCCTCAGTGAAAGTCAGAACTTTCTTATCAATGAGTTCCTGAAACTTGGTTTTGAAAATAAAGCAGTCCTCTGTTGCATGTCCTATGTATCCAGCATGATAAGCACATCATGCATTTGGATTATGCTTCGAGCCAAATGGAGAAATTGCAGGTGCAATCTGCTTGGGGATAATTACCCTTTGGTGAACCAAGTAAGGAAACAATTCCGTGTATGACATTGGAATTCTATCAAAATTCGAATGCTTACGGTTTCCTTGATTGTTGTTGTTCTGCCGATTCTGATTCTGCTGATTTTTGTTGTTCTGTTGATTCTTTTGCTGATTCTGAGCATTCTGAACTAGTTGTTGTGGATGATACTGATATGGAGGTTGTTGATACTGCGCAGCAGCAATGTACGAATATGGATAATATGGCATGGGAGCCATGAGAGCTTGATACTGAGGAGAAACTTGAGCGGTCACAGCGTTGGCTTTACCATCCTTTTTCTTGGACTGATTGTTCTGAGATTTTCTAGTGGTCGGCTGCTGGGAAGCAGCTCCAGGAATCTTTCTGGTCTTCAAACCATTCTCAATCTGTTCACCAATCGTTACAACATTAGCGAAGTTCGATGAAGAACTACCCACCATTTTCTCATAGTAAGATCTTTGTAAGGTACCCATAAAGATGTCAACCAACTCATTGTCAGAGAGAGTCGGCCGCACACGAGATGCCATCTCACACCATCTTTGTGCATTCTCCTTGAATGTTTCAGCTGAGCGCTGAGACTGATTCTGCAATTGCAATCTAGTGGGGCGCTAGATCAAGGTTATATTTGTATTGTTTCATGGACACTTCAGATAGATCCCTTCAAGTACAGATTTTACTGCGCTCCAGGCCCATGTACCAATCCAATGAAGCACCAGACAAACTATCTTGAAAGCAAAGAACTAGCAATTTATCATTATCAATATAGGATGCCATCTTCCTGCAGTACATAGTGATGTGACTACGCGGGCAACTTAAACCTTTATATTTTGGCAAATCAGGTATCTTGAATTTTTGCGGCAGCACAACATTTGGAACCAAACACAAATCTTTGGCCTCCATGCCAAAAGTAGAAAACCCTTCAATAGCTCTGATACGGTCTTCCAACAACTTGTAGTCAGCGGGTCTACTCTGATTAGTGGGTCTGACAAGAATTTGAGGATTTGGCAGCTAGGAAGCGGCTGGAGTGTGCACTTACGGAGTAGTAAACTGAGAAGGATACACTAAACCCGGATTAACCATCTGACCATCATTCTGACCCATCGGAACACCATACGGATAATTCGGAGGAGGTACCCCAGCAGCTGAGGACGATGCCCCAGGATAGAACATCCCAGGATGAACATTCTGAAGAGCCGTTTGAGCAGCTTGAGATGAAACCGAAACATGAATAGGAGGACCTCTATACACATGCTCTTCTTCATCAGGAGTTTCAGTGTTAGCCAATCCGGCAGTTTGATGAGTTTGAACCTGAAGATTCTTAGGATCATCATTCACCGTGGATATGCAACAGCATTCCCATTAGGCATGGGCGCACCAAAAGGCTGATATGGCATGAAGGCACTACCATTATTTGCAATCTGAGGAGCGTAATTCGGAGGGATGCCCCAAGGAAAACCAGCGGGCATTTAGTTCAAACCGGGTTGAACAACAGGCTAATTCACAGGCTCAACTGGTACTTCAACCATAGCAGGAGAAGGAACAACAACAGCAGGAGTGGCCGTAACAACAGGAGGAACAATCACAATAGGAGTGACAACAGTTGCATCAGTAGTGGTTGCAACAACAGTGGCGTCTCTCTGGGCACGAAGGAGTTCCATAATGACATCTATGTTCGTTTGGAACTAATCCATCCGACCTTGGAATTGAGCCAGAGTTTCCTTATAAGCAGTGTTCTCAGCTTCAAAGTCAGCCATGATCCGGGATTTGTTTGAGCGAGTGAAATACCGATGTCGAGTCGTCGTCTTGCTACAAGGAAGGCGGACAAGGATGAGCAACGGTTTTCGATGAAGGGACGTGCATATGTGTTCAAATGAATGTATGATGTGCATGCAAAAAAAAGTTTTAAATTCCAGGAATTCTTAAACTTATCTTTGTTGAAAATAATCATAAAGCATACAAGTAAAGGCACAAAAGATAGAGTGAGCAAGAATCTTCATTCATTCAGCAATAAAGGAAAGAAGCATAAGTCGAATATAAATCAAATATCTGCCTTTTGGGCTACAGCAAAATCCGCATAGATTCTATCAAATACAACCCTACACACACACAAGAAATGGAAAATAGCCCAAGGAAGCTGGTGTGGTAATGCATCAGCATATGCATCCCTCAACAACCCAGGTAGGTCCTCCAATGCATGCTCAGTAAATCTGGCTAGACGGCCATGCCTCTCACTCCAGTAATTTGCATCCTTCATGAGGTTATGCAGCAACAAATTATTAGGTCCTTGAAGCATATCCTGAAAAAATACCTCTTTCTGGTCCAAGAGGTTCTGTAGATGACGGCTTTGATGCTCCCAATGAGTACTCTCTGTGTTGAGCTGACTAATCTGCTCTTGACTCTGATGTGCTTGATCCTGTAGCTTCTAAATCTCATCGAAGACTTTGTCGAGCTTAGCTTGACACTGAGAAAAGTCCTTTGCTAACTGATTAGCACGGTCTTGCTCACTTTGCCACTTTACCTTGAACTCTGATAACTTCCCTCAAAGCTCTTCAAGTTGCTTGTTGTAGCTCAGCTCCTCTTTGTAGGCTTGATAATGAGCCTTGGCAAGTTGTCTCTTCTTTGAAGCAAGTCCCTCATAGGTGCTCTTCAAAGCATCACCTACCTTCCTACTCTTATTCTGTTCAAACTCAACCTCTTGGAGCATGCGCTCGCGCTTCTGATGGAGCTCAATCTGTAGGCTATCTTTCTCGGAAGTGACTCTATCAAGGTCGAGACGAAGATCAGCATTCTCCTTCTTCAACTTCTCAATAATCATCTTGAGTTGATCGACCTAAGATGGAGGAACAATGGCAAGTTCAGGAAGCTTGACATTCATGGAAGGTTCGGGAGAGAATGGCAACAAGATCTCTTTGACGCGCTCTTTGACCCAAAGTGTGTAAGCTTCCTTGGCTATGCAATTCTTCTTACCCAAATCGGCTCTTCCTTCGAGATGAATCTGAGTCCAAACGGTACTAGACCTCTTCAACAAACCCATGTCGTCAACCCCATCATGAAAGATGAACTCCTCCACTACCTCAGGATCAGGCTTGGCAACCATAGGGTATCCTAACTGTCGGAAGGCCATTCTCGGATTGTAGTTAATTCCACCCTTTGTAACCAAGAGAGGCACATTGGAGAATTTCCCACAATGAAGAATGATCTGAATGTCGTCGAAGACTCGAGAATACCAAGAAATATCATCAGCAGTAAGGGACATGATTTGTTGAGACCACTTGAGATTACTCTTATTCTCAACAAAGGGGCCCTTCTATGGAAGGTGAGACATGAACCATCGATATAACAAAGGAGCGCAATAGAAAATGGTTCCTTTCCTCTTTTCATTCCTGGAATGAATAGAATGGTAGGTATCAGCAAGAAGTATCGGAATAGGGTTTCTGGACAAGAAGATACTGATGGCAGCCTGGTCTACGAAATCCTCCATGTTCTGAAACAAGACAATCCCATATATCAAAAAAGCAAGAATGGCATTGAAAGCCTTCCAGTGTCCATCCTTATCAAAAGAAGTGGCCTTGTCAACCAAGAACTTCGAAGCAAACCCTCGAATACCCTTCCCTTTGGTCTTGAGATTATCCTCCACATCCTTCTTACTAATGTAAAGCGCATCAGCAATAAGATGAAACTTCGGACAACCGCTAGTGTAGACATAAGGAACCTGCTTCTTGATCTCAACCCCCAGAATATAAGTATACTCATCAAGTGTAGGTGCTAATTGATAATCCTGAAATGTGAAGCACCTATATGGCGGGTCGTAGAACTGAACCAGAGTGTGAATAGTAGTGATGTTGACTTTAGTGTTGAGGATGGTCAACAGATTACCATAAGTATCTATGAAAACCCCTCTGTGATCTCCAACCAACAAAGATGCTAAACCTCTCAAAATACCCAGCTTAGGCTCCACAAACTTGTAACTGAAGATGCCACGACAACTAGTACGCATCTCTATGATAATGTCAACAAAAGATAAGTCCTCGAAAGACCTGGAAATGCACATGCAAAAATTAATTTACATGATGGAATGATATGCAACACAACAACAAGAAGCCAGCACTGTCTGAACAATCAAGTCTGAACATTCTGGATATCTGCATATAATTTTGTGTCGGTGCAACATAATCTGATGTGTCGGTGAAGAAATCTGGCGTGCGTGAGAGAACAAAGGTATGAAGTGGCTTTTTTTCCTGCAAAAACCCATCCCTCCCACAGGTATGATCTAGACACAACAAGGTGATCCCTAGAAAGGTCGCCCAAACCATAGGACTCAGAATGAAAACCCCCCGCCGTAGTGAATTCTCACAGGACGGAAGTATTCTCAAATGAATCACGATCTGGGATGTGGATCTCGTGATATCCCAACGCGCAAAACGCAGGCCTCACGACTATCCACGTTCTAGCCTATGTGTATACTAGGCCTGGTGTTAGGACCTTTCTCTCCAATAATATCTACCCATCCCAACAACAGCAGAAAATAGCAGATATCCAGAATATACAGCGTATGAATATTCAAAGCAGTAAAAAATGCAGTAAATAAACATAAATCTAAAGCAAGTAAAATAAAGCGAGTAAAGCGCAAAAGATAAACACCCAAACAAGCAAGAGAGCAAACAAAACTAGGCGAGACCCCAACTTGCAAGCAAGGATTCCCCAGCAGAGTCGCCAGCTGAAGATGGCTGGTTTATACCTGAGTGAATCGCACACTCAAAGATAACAACAGAGTCGCCACTAAACTTTATTTAGTCCCAAAGGACAGGGAAAATATCAATAAAACCCAAGGGGAAGAGAAACGGGAACGGGGGTCGGTTATGCGAAAGGAAGGTACTAGCACCTTACGCATCCGTCGTACTCGACGGGAACCATTTCGCTTGCTTCTAGGCTTGGATGGGTTATCTATCTAAAGGCTTGGAAGGGTGATTAACTAAGAATAGGTGATTAACCCAAGGAACTAAGTGTTTTAACAGACGAACAGTGGTTAACTGAGAAGGAGTGCAAATATTGGTGTCTTAACTGACAGGCAGTGATTAACCAACAAAGGGAGAAGAACCAAAAGAAGGTTGCAAACTCCACAAGGGTTTCAGTATTTAACAGGAGTACCGTATTTAACCGAAGAAAGAGGAAAGAGACTCTTTAGGGGAATCAAAAAACAATGATTGACCGCAAGAAAAGAAAAGGGTATTGAAACAAAGATAGTTTGCTAACCCAAGAGACAAAGGATCTTAACCAAGAAGGTGATTGATCAAAGGGACATCGAAAGAGATAGGAGTGATCAAGGATCGAAAGAGATTGCAAAGGGAAAAGAGTGATCAAGGATCGACCCGACCGGGGAAAGAAAGCCCACTACCGCCTGGAGATAGAGATGACTAAGCCAAGCACATGGTCATCCGTCCCCTAACTGAAGTAGTCAGAATGAGAGTAGGAATTCTCCCTTCTCATTCCTTCTCTAACACACAGGGTGTAATGCAGAAATTGAAACAGACGGCACAATAGCTCCAAGTTGTATAGTGCTCCGACGTGGTAAAACGGACGGCATAACGACTCCAATTTGTACAATGCTCCGATGTAGGGCGTGGTACGAAACTCCAACTCCACGGGGGATCGAGAGAGAAAGCTCTAAAGGAAACCTAAAGAGAGGAAAGGGGAAGATCAACTAATCAAAACATGGTTTCGATCAATTAATCAATGGGAAATGCCATGCCAACAATTTTCCAAAGAGAGTGAAAAATCATTAAGGCAAAAGGTGCGAATTATTAATTATACAAGATTAAGCTCATCCATGAAGAATAAACTTAATGGAAAACCAAGAAAGGGATTACAAAACAGTACCAAATGATCAATAAATGTGCAACACGAAGTCATGTTATGTGATCAAAGAGAAATGCAAGAATGATTATATTCACATGATGCCAAAAATATGAACAATTTGAATAATCAAAAGTGTGCAACAAAGTTCATGAATAAGCTTCAAACAGAAGTTAAACGACATTTAAAACATCCATACAATCAAGCATGACAATAAATGGAAGTTAAAATGAAGAAAGCATGGCAAACACACTTGAAAATGCAAGAAAATGGCCTTCTGGTTCAGTGTTAATCGATTAACATAATTGCACTGCAATGTGTTAATCGATTAACACTTGAAAAAGTACAAAAAAACATTGGTTAATCGATTAACACTATTGCACTGCAAAGTGTTAATCGATTAACACTGGACAAGGAGTAGAAAATCAGTTTTGAAAAGTGCTTTTGGCCAACTTTTTGATTGTGTAATCACTCTAATGCTGGGGCAAACAATTATGCACGAAAAATCAAGTTTAGAAGCAGCAAATGATCAACAATAGAATCAATTAAACAATCAAGATCATGGATCAAGCAATGGTATAATCAATTCACATGCAAAAAACATCGAAACTACATCGCGAATGATACGAAAACGGTCAAAACCGAAAATTGAATGAGATCCAACAACCTACAAGGCTGAGATGTGCCTTGCTAAATGTTGCAATGTGATATTGATGAAGATAATCAAAGAAAACAATATAAATCTTCAATTATAGCCGAAACGTATCGAAATCGATCAAATCGCGACGAAAACTCCAAAATGAGAATTATCACCGAAGAAACTTGAATCAATCACTTGAGATGAATCCAAAAGCTATTGAAACTTCACAAAACCAGTATAATGGAATGGAAATGAAGGTTAAGCTCAAGAAAAAAGCACTTTCAAGGTGAAAGTAGCTTTTTCTTCAATGGAGAATGAGGAGCTTTGGTGAGGGTTTGGAAGAGAATTGAGATGAAGATGAAGATGTAGCAGAAAAAATCAGAGAGAATGTGAGAGAATTGAGAGTGAAATATGTAGAGTGGTTGAGAAATTGTGGATGAAATGGTGGCCCCCTTGAAAAGTGAGTGGAGGTGTGTTTATATTGACTTTAGGTTTGGAGTATGAGAGGTTTGGAATTTGGTTTGGACTTAGCTTTGGGTTTGGAACTAGCCTTGGAGTTAGTTGGGCTTGACTCACCGAGTCAAGGTGGTTAACTGGTTAGTTAGAACCAACTCGGTAACAATCCCAAGGTGAACTCCAACATCCAAAGATCCACATTACTTGGAAAACAAGGAACATGGTGCACTTACTTTAAAGTGAAGTATTAGAACAAATGCACTTGGAATGAATTGAATAGCTTTGCAATGTCTAGAGATGTCTAGAATATTCCACATGCTTCTAGAACACTGTAGAATCCAAGACCAAAGTGTGTGCAAAGGTGCTGTCATGAAAAAGCAGCAAATTGTGCCTATTCTACCTGTGTTAATCGATTAACACAATTGCACTGCAAATGGTTAATCGATTAACCAGACCAAAATATGTCCAATTTGCCTTAAAAAAGGTGTTGTGGTCCCAGCTTTGATTTTCCACTTCTTGTATTGATGAATAGGCATAGAAACCCTTATTTTGTGCTTGTCTTGATGATGTGATGACCTTGTGAGGATATGATTAATCGGGCTTGGAAAACCTGAATATTCCTGCAATCAAAACACAGAGAAAAGTGTGAACGCGTATGCTAACGATGCGAATGCGCATGCTTATGCAAAAGGCAAAAGAGGGAGGTCAAATTTCGGGTTACGACAACTTCCAAAATTAATTTCTCCCTCAATTTTTATCATTTTTTTTTGTTCTTTTTTTAAAAAGCCACAAAAATGTTAAGTTATTTTATTTTACAAAAAAAATCCAATTCATATTATTTATTTAATATAGTTAGAATTTTTTGTAATTAATTTCATTTTATTTGTTTTAATCATTTTAAAATGAAATTCACACTTTAATCATTTCATTCCAAATGAATTTTAAGCTTTCATGTGATTAAACATGATTTTTCAAACTATTTTAAAGTTGACAACTTGTTTTTTTGAATATATTTGATATTTTGTATCATTTTATATTTAATTTCCTTTAAAATATATATATTTTTAATTAAAATTAGGGTTTCTCTTAATTTTAAATTATCAAACACTTTTCAAAACACTTTTGGGCCTCTAATAGAGTGAAAGACCCATCCCTTATCACATAAATAAATTTTGGGCTTCAGTCATTGTATAAGTCCCACTGCGTTTTCAAAAAACGCGGCGCGATCGTCGCCTTTTAAGCAAATTCATCTGGGCCTCCCTTTGGTTGTAAGTCTCATCTTTTTTTTTTAAATAACACTTTGGGCCTCTAATAGAGTGTAAGACCCATCTCTTGTCACACACAAAATTTTTTTTGGGCCTCCGTCATTGTATAAGTCCCAGTACGATTTTAAAAATCTCAACGCGAGCGCCGTTTTCAAACAATTTTAATCTGGGCCTCCCTTTGGTTGTAAGTCCCATTTTTCTTCTTTTGTTCAAATAACTCTTTGGGCCTCTAATAGAGTGTAAGACCCAACACCCCTTTATACATAAAAAATTTGCGCCTCAGTCATTGTATAAGTCCCGACATAATTTTCAAAACGACCGTGTGATCACTGTCTTTCATTGGGCCTCTCCTTGAGTTGTAAGCCCCATATTTTGTACAAAAATAAACTTTGGGCCTCTAATAGAGTGTAATACCCAACCTCTTTTGTAAATATAATAAAGTTAGGCCTCAGTCATTGTCCAAGTCCCTCTGAGGTTTTCAAAACTACGACGCGATCGTTGCCTTTTCGAAAGAATTCATCTGGGCCTCTCCTTAAGTATAAGCCCCAATTTTCTTTTAAAGACAACTTTATTTGTTTGATTTAGAATCAAATTCATACTTGTTGTTAGTTCTTGGATTGGCTGAAATTTTGGTAAAACAAAGTTGTTCAATGTTGATGTCACATGGGTGATGTCTTAACATTGAGTTTTAACATGGAATAATGTTAAGTGTTTAGCTTGTTGAAGTTGAGAAGTCTGATGTCACATGCGATGTCATGACATTAGATATGCAGATCAGTAAAACATCAGGTTTGAGATATTTTTAGGGTTAAGCGTTTTAGATGGAATTTGGGAGAGCTGGCAGAGTAATTGGATGCGAATATCTTGGAGGAGATATTTTCTGTTACAAACATATTTGATGCAGATTTGTAGGAGTGTTTAAAGGCTGAAGATCTAAGAAGATTTTGAGAGAGAAAATCTGTTGAAGATTCAGTTTTAAATAACAAATCAGGTCAGATATTGTAGGTGGTCCAAGCCTAATTCAAATAGCTATATAAAGCGCATCAATCCTGAAGGAAAAGTAACGAAGAAAGAGAGCTAAAGACTGAGAGTCGTTTGAGTCTTCGTGTTTGTAAACCATTCTAGTGTGAATTAGTGTTGTTGTTTTGAGTCGTTCTTGATCAAAGCTGTGAAGCAGAATCAAGTTGAGTTTTTCAAAGTGTGTGATCTTTGAATTATATCACTGAAGTGATTTAGGGATTGAGTAGTGTTCTCATACCTAAGTGGTCTCTTAAGTAGAAGGTTCATTAAGTAGAGATTAAGTTTAGGAAATGTCAACTGGGTTATTGAGTCTGTAAATTAATTCTACAGAAAGTGAAATTCATCCCTGGCTTGGTAGCCCCCAGACGTAGGTAGTTAAACCGAACTGGGTGAACAATTCATTGTGTTGATTTATTGTTGTTTTACATTGTCCATTGCAGAGTGTGTTGTTGTGACATCACACGTAACATCGCATATCTGGTACCAGAATTTCAATTGGTATCAGAGCAGGCATCCTGCTCAGAATCTGGGTGAGATCTAGGGTTGATACTTTCTGGTAAAGATGGAAAAGGAAGTTGGTGGATTTGTGAATAGACCCCCTATTTTGGATGGCTCGAATTATGATTATTGGAAACCAAGGATGATTACCTTTTTGAAATCCTTGGACAGCAGGGCTTGGAAGGCTAACATAAAAGAATGGAAAGCACATGTTTTTGTTGAGAAAGATGATGCTGGTAACGAAAAAGAAGGCAGCTCAAAACTGAAACCTGAAGAAGAATGGTCCAAGGAAGAAGATGAGCTTGCCCTTGGTAATTCCAAAGCTTTAAATGCTATTTTCAATGGAGTGGATAAGAACATATTCAGGTTGATCAATACCTGTGAAGTTGCTAAGGAAGCTTGGGACATCTTGAAGACTACTCATGAAGGAACTTCAAAGGTTAAGATGTCAAGACTTCAGCTTCTGACATCAAAGTTTGAAAGTCTAAAGATCAAGGAAGATGAAACTATTCATGACTTTCATATGAGTATTCTTGAGTTGTCTAATGCCTCTAGTGCTCTTGGAGAAAAAATGGCTGAAGAAAAGCTGGTGAGGAAAATCCTTAGATCTCTTCCCAAGAGGTATAAGATGAAGGTGACTGCAATTGAAGAAGCTCAAGACATCAGCAAAATGAGGGTTGATGAGCTTATTGGATCTCTTCAAACATTTGAGCTAGGGTTAAGTGAAGAGGAACCTGAGAAGAAGTCCAAGAGTATAGCTTTGGTTTCCAGTTCTGAAGAAACCAAGAAAGGGAAAGAGGATGATTCTCAGGAGGAGCTGTCTCAGGCTATTGCTTTGCTGGGTAAACAGTTCAACAAAGTTATGAAGAGGATAAATAGGAGTTATAATCCCAATGTCAAGAACATTACCTCTGACACCAACAGATCAGGAGAACAAGTGAAGAAGTCTAAAGATGAAGAAAAATCCAGTAATGACAAAGGGATATAATGCTTTGAGTGTGAAGGGCATGGACATGTCAAGAAGGAATGTCCTACTTTTCTAAAGAAGCTGAAAGCGTTATCAGCTTCTTGGTCTGACGGTGAGAGTGAATCTGAAGAAAATTCAACTAAACTTGTTAGAGCTATGGTTGGGGTTTATGAGTCAGATGATGAGTCTTGCGATGATGAGGTTACTTATGATGAACTTGCTGTCACTTATAAAGATCTTTTCATAAGAAGTGAACAAGTGTGTCTTGAAGGAGAAGAGCTGAAGAAAACCATAGTTCAGTTAAAAGCTGAAAAGACTGAACTTAAAGCTGAAGTCAGTATGCTTAACTATAAACTGGACTCTATAACCAAAACTATCAGAATGTTGAACAATGGTACTAATGCGTTAGACAACATTCTTAGTATTGGGAAGATGGCTGCAGACAAATGTGGTTTGGGATTCACCAGTGATGCAGGTTCTATCACCTCAAAACCAGTGATGTTAAAACAGATGTTAAAACATCAGGACAGAACTCCATCTAAGAAGAAATACAGACACTGGAGATGTCACCATTGTGGATGTTTTGGACACATTAAGGCTTATTGTTATAAGCTACATGGATATCCACAGAAGGCTCATCAGGTTGTTCCCAAACAGAACTGTTATAAGGGAAGGCAGGTTACCAAGCCTAAGAAGCAATGGGTCCCTAAAGTTAAGGTTACCAGCTTGATAGCTCACACTTCTTTAAGGGTTTCTACCAAAGATGATTGGTACTTTGACAGTGTGTGTTCAAGGCACATGACTGGAGTAAAGAATCTGTTGGTAGATGTGAAGCTTCATTCTTCAGGATATGTTACATTTGGTGATGGGGTCAAAGGAGAGATCAAGAGGATTGGTAAACTAAACTGTGCTGGTGCTCCCAGACTGGAGGATGTTCTTCTTGTTAAAGGACTGACAGCTAATTTGATTAGCATTAGTCAACTTTGTGATCAAGGATTCAAAGTAGACTTTACAAAGACTGAATGCATTGTCAAAGATGATAAAGGAGAAGTCGTTATGAAGGGAGACAGGTCTAAGGACAATTTTTATATTTGGGTACCACAAGAATCAAATTCTCCCACTTGTGTTTTTGCTAAAGAAGATGATGTCAAAATCTGGCATCAGAAGTTGGGACATCTTCACCTAAAGGGAATGAAGAGAATCATCTCCTCAGAAGCAGTCAGAGGAATTCCCAAACTTAATATTGAGGAAGGAAAAGTGTGTGGAGACTGTCAAAAAGGGAATCAGACAAAGATGTCTCATCCGAAGCTTCAACATGACACCGCCTCCAAGGTCTTGGAGCTACTTCATATGGACTTGATGGGACCTATGCAGGTGGAAAGTCTGGGTGGAAAGAAATATGCATATGTAGTTGTGGATGACTATTCAAGGTAGACCTGGGTGAGCTTCATCAAAGACAAATCAGAGGTGTTTGATGTTTTTAAAGATATTTGTCAAAGACTCCAAAGAGAAAAGGAGAGTAATGTTATCAGGATAAGAAGTGGCCATGGAAGAGAGTTTGAGAATAGCAAGTTTGAAGAATTTTGCTCTACTGAAGGTATAAGTCATGAGTTTTCATCTCCTATTACTCCTCAGCAAAATGGAGTAGTTGAGAGGAAGAACAGAACTATCCAAGAGTCTGCTAGAGCTATGATCCATGCCAAGAAACTTCCCTATCATTTCTGGGCTGAAGCCATGAATACTTCCTGTTACATTCACAACAGGGTTACCCTGAGAAGAGGCACTTCATCCACTCTGTATGAACTATGGAAGGGAAGAAAACCTAATGTTAAATACTTTCATGTTTTTGGAAGTATATGTTATATTCTGGCTGATAGAGAACAGAAAAGAAAATTGGATTCCAAAAGTGATGAAGGAATATTTTTGGGATACTCTACAAACAGCAGAGCATATAGGGTTTTCAACTCTAGAACTAAGGTGATGATGGAGTCCATCAATGTGGTGATTGATGACAATGATAAGCAGGAAGATGATGATGTCCTAGATGATGTTGGAACATTAGTTGGTGAAGTTGCACCAGAAGCTGAAGACAGAAGTCCAACTCCTAGTGTTGCTGCTGCTGAGCCTGAAACTGAGCAACCTCATAAAGATCCCTCTATCAGAGTGCAGAAGGACCACCCAAAGGAGCTCATTATAGGTGATCCAAATTCTGGAGTGAGGACTAGGTCAAGAGATGTTATAGCAAGTTCATGTTTTGTCTCCAAAATTGAGCCAAAGAATGTCAAGGAAGCATTGACTGGTGAGTTTTGGATAAATGCAATGCATGAAAAGCTGGAGCAATTCAAGAGGAATGAAGTATGGGAGCTTGTACCTAGGCCTAATGGAGTTAATGTGATTGGCACCAAGTGGATCTACAAGAATAAATCTGATGAACAAGGAGTGGTCACCCGAAACAAGGCCAGATTAGTTGCTCAGGGATACACTCAGGTTGAAGGAATTGATTATGATGAAACCTTTGCTCCTGTGGCAAGACTGGAATCTATCAGATTGCTCTTAGGGGTGGCTTGTAATTTCAAATTCAAGCTTTTTCAGATGGATGTTAAAAGTGCCTTCTTGAATGAGTACTTAAATGAAGAGGTGTATATTGATCAACCAAAAGGATTTATTGATCCAACATTTCCTGACCATGTGTACAAACTAAGGAAAGCTCTATATGGTTTAAAGCAAGCACCAAGAGCTTGGTATGAAAGACTTACTGAATTCCTGGTTGTGAATGGCTACAGAAAAGGAGGGATTGACAAGACTTTGTTTGTTAAATAGGAAGGAGGAAAACTGACAATAGCTCAAATCTATGTTGATGACATAGTATTTGGTGGGATGTCAGATGCAATGGTGAAACATTTTTGGAATAGATGCAGTCTGAATTTGAAATGAGTCTTGTTGGTGAGCTAAACTATTTTCTTGGTCTACAAGTTAGACAAATGGAGGACTCCATATTCATTTCTCAGAGCAAGTATGCAAAGAACATAGTGAAGAAGTTTGGTCTAGAGAATGCTAATCACAAGAGGACTCCTGCTCCTACTCATCTAAAATTATCCAAGGATGAACATGGTGTAAGTGTGGATCAAAGTTTATATAGAAGCATGATTGGGAGTCTATTGTATCTCACAGCTAGCAAACCTGATATTTCTTTTGCTGTTGGAGTTTGTGCCAGATACCAATCTTAGCCTAAGGTTAGTCACTTGAATCAAGTAAAGAGGATCCTGAAATATGTTAATGGAACTAGTGACTATGGGATGTTGTATAGTCGTGGATCTGGGACTGAGTTAAGGGGATATTGTGATGCTGACTGGGCTGGGAGTGCTGATGATAGGAAAAGCACTTCAGGAGGTTGTTTCTTCTTAGGGAATAATCTGATATCATGGTTTAGTAAAAAGCAGAATTGTGTGTCTCTTTCTACTGCTGAAGCTGAGTACATAGCAGCAGGGAGTAGTTGTTCTCAACTTGTTTGGATGAAGCAGATGTTAACAGAATACAATGTCAAGCAAGATGTCATGACATTGTACTGTGATAATTTGAGTGCTATCAATATCTCTAATGTAGCGAGCGATTTTGGACGCGGTTCTTAAGCGCTGGTCGCTCTCTGCGGTTGAGCTTAAAACTACAGGTCGATTCATTTTTTATCCTATTAAAGCTGATGAAGGAAGGGAAATAGATGTCTCCAATTAACCCTGCTTTGCATACTGAGTTTAAACAGCGGTCTGTTAGGTTACGGATGCTATCAATGTGGGGGGCCTTTGTACTGGTTATTTGTATTTTCACCAATACTGGTTTTCTTTTTCTCTTTCTAGGACTTTCTGGCGGGGAACAAGGATTAGGATGTTAGGACTGATGCTTTTTGAATTACTGCTTTTGATATGGGATTTTGGGTTTTTGTTTAGTGTGCTCGCTAAGATTTTTCTTTCAATCTTATGCCTACGTATTCCCGTTTACCGAAACAGGGAAATTAGAGCGTTCGTAGTTCCTCCTATTCTATGGGAGGAAATGGGTGTTTTGGTGTCTTGTTCAAAGCCCAAGACGTGAAGCGAAAGGTGGTTTGTATCTTGATCAAAGCCCGAGATGTGAAGCTGAAAAGTCTATTTGTGTCTTGTTCAAAGCCCAAGACGTGAAGCTGAAGGACCTCGACTTTAGAGAGAATTTTTCATCTCTAAAGAGGGGGTTGTATGTCACAACTGTTTTATAAAGGAGAATTACTTTAACCGGGATACGCGGATCCGGCAATGCCATAATTTCCTTTAAAGGGGATTTTAACCTGAAGGGGCAGACTTTAACTCAGTGTAGAGCAATGCTATCTTTCCTTAGGAATTTCTCATGTTAAAAGAGGGACAGTGGCATGGATGTAGATGATCCAGAGGCTTGCCGCTTACAGCGACTAGATGAAAGGGGAAGGCGTTGTTGATGTTTGTGTACTGTGAACGAGGCACAACTTTGATGCTAAAAGGTTGATTGGATCAACCAGTGGTTTTCTTATACAAAGCCTAAGAGGAGGCTGATATGTGTCTCGTACAAAGCCCGAGAGAGAGGCTAAAAGATTTTGACTCGACGATGAAGTCTTTTGGGTATCTCGTATTAAGCCCGAGATGGAGGCTGATTTGACTCAACAAGAGAGTTTTTGTATCTCGTACAAAGCCCGAGATGGAGGCTGAAATTTGTTTGGCTCAAATAAGAACCGTTTTGTATCTCGTATAAAGCCCGAGATGGAGGCGAAAGGGTGATTGACTCGACGAGGGAGTCTCTTATGTGTCTCATACAAAGCCCGAGAGAGAGGCTAAACGTTTACTTCGCTGGGAAGAATCATTGAACAAAGCCCAAGAGGAGGCTAACTTCACTGGAGAAGGATCATTATACAAAGCCTAAGAGGAGGCTATGGTGACTGTTTCAGTTAAGTGACAGGTCCAATATACTGATTTAAAGAGAAAATCAGTTCTTATATGAGCAATGTTGTACTCAAGGATTTGATTCAAGGATCCGGGTTATTCCTGTTCTTTAAGGAAGCGGGAAATCCAAAGGGTATTGAGACTGTCCGAGTCTGTGGGTTTCCTTCCTATTTAACGAAGGGGTCACTTGAGAATGTCTTTGAGACTCAAGGAAGTTAGACTGTCCAAGTCTAGAGTTTCGTCTTTTATACTATGTTTTGAGAAACAGTAGTAGACTCTATGAAAGGACTGTTCTATGAAGATGACTAAGTTCTATTCCTATACCTCTAGGAGGTCGTCGGGACAATTTGTACGAAGCCCAAGAGGAGGCTGGAAACTTTTAAGAAGCCGGCGGGTCCTTGTACTAAGCCCAAGAGGAGGCTATCATTCCCGGAGGAAGAGATCATTATACGAAGCCTAAGAGGAGGCTGTGAATACTTCTAAGAAGCCGATGGGTCCTTGTACTAAGTCCAAGAGGAGGCGGGTTGCTTTTAGGAAGCCTGTGGGTCCTTGTACGATGCCCAAGAGGAGGCCGATGCTTTTAAGAAGCCCGTGGGTCCCCAAACCCCGAGAAATTCAAGGCAATGCTATTCACCGAGAATAGATCAAAGTCAGGAAAGTTCGAGAATTTGGAAGAAACTCAAAGATGCCATTCACGGAGAATACATTCATCTCTGGGAGTAAAGTTTCTTGACAATTCCTAATGAGGACAGCCTGAGAGAAGACTGTGTCTGGTGATCCTATAGGGGGATCTAGTTGTCTATTTCTACGAATAAATGAAACGGCGTCACCTAGGGCTAGACGTAGTTGCCGAGGAAACTCGAAATATCTTTACTATTATTACACAGTTGATATGAGTTTATGAAAGAAGACTTACAGTGAAACAGCACCACAATACAGTTATATGTATATAAAAGCGGTAAATGAAAGCGATAACCACTTACTCGGTTGTAGAGCTTCCATGCTGTTTGGTTAGTTGTTCAACAAAGAAAGATTGAAAACAATAGTATATTCAAAATCAAAGGAGAAAGTGCTTTGAAAAAGAAAGATTTGGGGCTTACAGCTCAAGGAGAGACCCAGGGTTTTATCAGTGAGTGCACTGTTTGAATTTGTACAGAGGGACTTATACAAGTGACTGAGGCCCAAAAATGTTTTCTGTACAAAGGGATGGGTCTTACACTCTCTCAAGAGGCCCAAAAAGTTTTAAAGAAAAAGAGTGGGGCTTATAACACGAGGGAAGGCCCAATTGATTTTTTGTTTGAAAAGGCGATCGCGCCGAGATTTTCTTTTAACGCAGAGTGACTTATACAATAAGTGAGGCCCAAATGATTTTGGTTAAAAGGGGGTTAGGTCTTACACTCTATTAGAGGCCCAAAAGTTTTGAATGGGTCTTATAGCTCAAGGAGAGGCCCAGGGTTATTTTGAAAAGGCGACGATCGCGCCGTTTGTTTTTGACGGTATCGGGACTTATACAACGCACTGAGGCCCAAAAATGTTTTGGTCAAGAAAGGATTGGGTCTTACACTCTATTAGAGGCCCAAAGTGTTTTGAAAATGATTTATGAGGGTTGAGTTAATCCAAAAACCCTAATTTGTTTTCAAAAATGTATTTAATTGAATAAAAATTCAATTAAAAATGATCAAAATTATTTAACATATGAAAAACAAATTGTGATTTTGGATTAATGCTTCAAAAATTAAGTATTGACCTACAAAATAATTAGAAAGCATTAAAATTTGCAAAATCAATGTGGAAAAAATATTTAAAATGTCAAAAATAATTAAAATATTAATTCTTTGCAAAAATATCAATTATATGAAATAAATAATATTTTTGGGATTTTTTGGGAAAATAACATATTTTAACATTTTTGTGAATTATTAAAAAAAGAATCAACTCAAAATCATTAAAACTCAGAGAGAAATTAATTTTTGAATCAATTAAATAAAAATCACAAAATTCAAATATTTGAATTTGAAAGAAATGGCGCCAAGAACAGCTGAAGAACACGCGCGTGTTCTGGGTTTGGCCGATTTGCATTTTCTATCCAATCTCCCTGAATACTTGATTATAACATGCAATCCACATATCATTATGCTCGTCTCAACCTCACGATCATGTCTATGTCCATTAATTTCATTTAAATTAAACATATAACGAGAAATCATGAAAAATCCTCAAGAACCCTAATTTCTGCATGAAGGCTAGGATTTTTGATACACGATTCAAACAATGCAATTAATTGAGGGGAAACATTCCATGCATGATTATGAACATATGGCCAAATTATTGTGCAGCAAAAATTGCATGGATCATAGAGTTAGAAGAGCTCATGCTTACCACTTGCAGCTGGTGATCGTGATTTATGTTGGAGGTGTTACAGCTAGGTTCCAATGATGTGGATAGCTTCCCTAGGTACCAAGTGATGTGTCTGAGTGCTTGAAATGGATTGAAATGGTTTGGAGTTGAAGATGGCACGTCAACTGCAAAACTGTCAAGAACTTGAGCAATTGGCTGGTGATTTTGTGAAATCAGTGTTCCAGATGTTATGTGAGTGTTTGGATCACTTCTATATGATGTATGCGAGGTGTGTGAGTGATTGGTTTGATTGGAAAATCTCTCAAACTCAAAACCCGATAGCTACCTTGCTAAGAAAGGCATTTTTGCCAAGAGAAAGAGATTTTGAGGAAAGCATCGGTTAGATGGCTTTGGTGTACTCAAACTGATCACAATTGAGCTCTATTTATAGTAGAGCAAGTTTGTTTTGCAAGGAATAGTGAATGGCAGCTGGTAAGTAGGTTTGGCCAATGTTGTCTAATGGAAATGCAAGTCTCCTCTAGCCATTGACTAGAGGTTAGGGCACATAGCTTTGGTTCCCTTGGTCTTGGATAAGTCTTGACTGATTTCAGATGAGAATGGCTCAGTCCATGCCACCTTGATGCTTCCATTGAATGCTTCAATCCAAATTTGGAGTCTTGTCCCTATTTTGGCCATTCTAGGTTCAACATGCTATTTCTTGTTCCATGGACTTTGGAGGCTTGGCTCAGTGATTGTCCCCTTTAGATTCAATCCTCAGATGTGTCCAAGTGGATAGGAGCATTTGAATTTGGCTGATTTTGGCAAATCGAGCCAAAATGCAAAATCTGCCTTGCCTTTGACAGATTTCAGCAAGGCAACTTGACAATGTCATATCTCATGGTGTAAGTTGAATTTGGCAATGTTCTTGGCCATTTTGGAAAGCCCTTACATGATACAACAACTGTTTGAACAAGTTTGGTTTTGATCTCTTTTGATTCCAAGTGAAAAATCCCTCTACATTTGGCAAAAAGTGAAGCAAAATCTGACTTAGTGAAATTTTCACTAAGTGTTGGAACAAAGTGTGATTTCTTGATTTTGATCACTCCATAACTCAAAATCCTTAATGAATTGGACTTAGGTCTAGTTGAAGTTTTTGTAGAGGGTAATGAGGGCTACAAATCCATCTTTTGATGAAAAAATTTGGCTTTGTGGTTTAGGAGTTATGGTCCTCCAAAGTTAGTGCATTAGTGGTACTTTTTCCATAACTTAGAAAAATTTCTAAGTTTTATGGTTACCCCTTTTACAAGTTATCCCACTTTTCTTGATTTTTATTGATGAATGATGATTCAAATTATACATTAACATCATTTTAGGGTTAAAAATCCATTTTGGTGAAAAATCTCAAAAAGTCAAAGTTGACTTTTGTGCACAATTGACTTTTTATCAGATGAATTCCAAACTGTGCAATTCTTCAGGAAATCATGTCCTTGACCTAAATCAAACTTGATGGACATGTTCCATGGGTGTCATAGGGTATATTGGGGCATGTCCTAGGGTTTGGGAGCATGTCCTGGTCTAAAGTCAAAGTTACAGTTGACTTTCCTCGCGAAACCCTAATTGTGGTGCAGATGAAAATGAGACTTGTTGCTCAAGCTTCTTGGATTAATCCATTGTTCCAAATGGATCAATATAGTTCATTAAAGACCCTCAAATCATCTCTTGAGGTCTTGGTTCATGATTTGTCCCAAAAGTCAACTTAAGGGTGAATTAGGTCAAGAAACCCTAATTCCTGATTTTTGATGTATGCATCCCCTGAGGCAAAATTGACTTGATGATTGGGTTCATGATGTCCCATGGAGTATATTAGGTTATGTTTTGGATCATTGGCTTGTGCCCAGATGAAAATTTTCAATCTGGAGGCCCTGGTCGACCAAAACCCTAATTTGGTGACACCGGCGATCTTGAAACTTGATCCACATGGAAGGGAGCAGCCTTGTGCTTAATCCTTGAAGTGGGAGTCCTTTTTGATCCATTATGGATGTTTGAGAGGTTAGACAAGTTGAAGATCATGTCATTCCTTGATTGATCCTTTGTCTAAGGCTCTGAGAGGGCTTGAAACCCTAATTTTGATTGTAGTGAATGCTCAACAACCCTTGAGGCATTTGATGAGGCATAATGGTTCATCCACATTGTGATGATGATTTGCACAATGATGGGAAATCTTAGTGGTCAAAATTTGGGGTATGACAGATGCCCCTATTTAATCTTCTTGAACCCGAAGGTGTGAATGACGAAGGTATTCGGGCATTCGGGGTGCAAGAGGATTAAATATCGGAATACCCGAAATTTTGATGGTGGTTATGAATGGTAGCTTTGCATTCATCTTCTTTAGCTAAGCAATGATGCTTAGAAAAGGTAAAACTTCCCCTCGATCCTGGTCTTCAGCCAAGGAACTGGTCTTAGTTGCGGAAACAAACTCCCCCTCGATCCTGGTTTCCTACCAAGGAACTGGTCTTAGTTTCTGTTGTAAACTTCCCCTCGATCCCGGTTTCCTACCAAGGAACTGGTCTCAGTTTCTGAAATAAACTTCCCCTCGATCCTGGTTTCCTACCAAGGAACTGGTCTCAGTTTCTTTTGTCAATAAACTTTCTTGACAAGGGACGCTATGTGTAGCGGTTTTCCTCAAACGTCTCGCCGAATTTTCCTAGGGAGATGCCATCTGACTGAAAAAGTTTTGACGTCAGACTTGCTGGAGAACCCAGTCGTCTAAGTTGTAGAGGTACACAAACTTCTCTGTTTGGAGACGCCATTTGTCGATTCTACTGGGGAAAGCGGGTCTCTTGAGAGACTGCTGTCACTTGGGATCTTACATCATACTTTTCTCGGGATCTTCCCGGAGAAATTCCATATGATGGGGTCCAATTTTGAGGTGCCGATGACCTCTTCATCAGCGATCTTTTCATAGCGAAACTGGCATGCTGCCGAATCTCTGATTATGAGGCTTTCTCTGTGGATTTTCCTTAATCTGGGAAAGCAAGGATATCATCTTCAATGGCGAAGAGTGATGTTGACTGAGGGTTCCTCTGGTTTTTCAGAGGTTCAAGTTATCAAAATGGTCAAGGGCCAACTTCCTTCCAGAAATAAACTAGAAGCGCAGCGTTTCCTGACGAGGCAAGAACTGACAATTCGATTGAGAGGACTTTTATCACTAGGGGATAAGACCGACTAGAGTGATAGCGATGCAATATGAAATGTGAATGCAAGTCAATAATGCATGATGTATGTATGTATATGCTAACAAAACTGACGCGATACACAAACTAATAGATGAACATGACTGGATACTCGGCCATCGCGGGGCGAAGAAGTACCGTTGGTCCAAAAGTAGCAATTCTACCTTGCTTAGGAGAAGTAGTCCTCGCGGGGAATACCGTTGATCGGGCTTAAGAGGTAAGAACTTTGCCGTGGATGTCAGATGAAACAAGGTCTCTGACACAGTTGATCCCTTCATTCAGGTGTACTGGGTTAGAAGGAGTAATTTGATTCTGCACTTTGATGTTCGCTTACTCCTGGAGAAGCGGTCGATGTTCTTCTGATGTTCAACAGTCAAAAGAAATTGCTGTCTTTAAAAAGCAGAAAACGTTTTAACAAGTAAATTCATTTTTGTTTTATTTCAAGAATCGTTGATCATATTAAAATGCCGTTCTGTAAAGCTAAAACAAATAAGAATTACAAACAAACGCACAAGGGCTCAAATTTTATTGATGAGATGGAGATCAGCCAAACGCGTGATTCTAAAGAGTATATACAAAGTTTGAAAATGGTAATTTACAGGGGAAAGGGCTACGTTGAAACATAATTGTCACTATCCTTCTACCAACTTTGAATTCTGGGCATCCTGAGCTTCTGTCGAAGATGACCTTAACTGGAGTTTTCTTCCGATGATGTAACTGCTGCTGCTGAGGGACTTGCCTCTGTTGAACATAGTTACTTGCCATTATCCCTAATTTTTTCCTGGATTGTACTATGATGTTTCCAGTCCACCGGGATGATTTTTTTTTTGTCTCTAACTTTTGCCTGGACCACCCTTTCGGGTTTTCAATCCACCGAGACGTTTTTTTTTTTAGGCGAAGTATTTCTTGACTACATCAACATTCGTGGGATAGGCAAATTCCTCTTCGTCCATGGTTACAAGTCTCAAGGCGCCGCCTGAGAAAGCTTTCGTGACCACATAGGGGCCATCATAATTCGGAGTCCACTTGCCCCGCGAATCTGTGAGAAATGACTGTATCTTCTTGAGCACGAGGTCTCCTTTTCTGAAGATACGAGGTCGGACCTTTTTGTCAAAGGCTTTCTTCATTCTCTGTTGATACAATTGACCATGGCATAGTGCCGTTATTCTCTTTTCTTCTATCAGATTTAGTTCGTCGTGTCGACTTTGACACCATTCAGCTTCGGTGAGCTTAGCTTCCATCAATACTCGGATTGACGGGATCTCTACTTCTATGGGGAGCACTGCTTCCATGCCATACACTAGAGAGAAAGGGGTAGCCCCTGTTGAAGTGCGAACATATGTGCGATAATCGTGAAGAGCAAAGGGTAACATCTCGTGCCAATCTTTATAGGTTACAACCATCTTTTGAACGATCTTCTTGATGTTCTTGTTAGCCACTTCTACCGCCTCGTTCATCTTGGGTCGGTAGGGAGATGAGTTATGGTGTTCAATCTTGAACTCTACACACAACTCTTTCATCATCTTATTGTTCGAGTTAGATCCATTATCATTAACGATCTCGCTTGGAACACCATAACAGCAGATGATATTGTTTTTGATAAATCGGACCACCACTTGTCGGGTTACATTAGCGAATGACGCTGCTTCGGCCCACTTGGTGAAGTAATCAATGGCTACCAGGATGAACTGATGTCCGTTTGAAGCCTTAGGTTCGATCAAGCCAATCATGCCGATTCCCCATATGGAAAAAGGCCACGGGGAAGAAAGAACTTTGAGATGTGATGGCGGTACATGAATTTTGTCGGAGTATATCTGACATTTGTGACACCTCCTCATGTACTTGTAGCAGTCGGATTCCACGGTCAACCAGTAATACCTTGCTCTTAGAATTTTTCTCGC
The DNA here is from genome assembly GCA_022829125.1 of Lathyrus tuberosus. Taxonomy (NCBI): domain Eukaryota; kingdom Viridiplantae; phylum Streptophyta; class Magnoliopsida; order Fabales; family Fabaceae; genus Lathyrus; species Lathyrus tuberosus. The sequence goes on along the minus strand of JALAZF010000309.1, from coordinate 1,322,879 downwards.
CATTGTGTGTCCGTTGGCATGAGTGCCAAAGGATCCTTCATGAATTTCTTTCATAAGCATGTCTGCTTCTGGTCTGTCTACGCATCGGAGCAAGACCAAGTCAAAATTCCTCTTATAAAGAGTGTCACCGCTTAGGAAGAAACTGCCAGCCAGTCTTCTGAGGGTTTTCCTGTCTTTTCTAGATGCCCCAGCTGGGTATCCTTGTTTCTGAAGGAAGCATTTGATATCGTGATACCAAGGTTTGTCGTCTATGACTGCTTCGATCGTGAAGATGTAAGCGGGCCGTTCAAGGCGCATTATGTCGATCTAAGGTATGTCATTCCGTTGACCTACACTAATCATGGAAGAGATAGTGGCTAATGCATCAGCCGTGTGATTCTCATCACGAGGGATGTGATGAAACTCAACCCTGTTGAAGAAGGGTAACAACCTTCTTGCATAGTCTTTGTAAGGAATCAATCTTGATTGGTATGTGTTCCAATCTCCTTTTATCTGATTGATAACCAGGGCTGAGTCGCCATATACGTCCAAGTTTTTGATCCTTAAATCAATCGCTTCCTCGAGAGCCATGATACAAGCTTCGTATTCGGCCTCATTGTTCGTACATTTGAACGTAAGTCTAGCAGTGAATGGAATGTGGGTACCCTGAGGGGTAACAATGATTGCCCCAATTCCGTTTCCATAATGATTAACTGCTCTGTCAAAGATAAGTCCCCACTGGGAACCTGGTTCTGGCCCTTCACTGGGTAGCGGTTCATCGCAATCTTTCATTTTTAGATACATGACATCTTCGTCTGGGAAGTCAAACCCGACTGATCCCTGATCGTCAATCGGTTGATGAGCCAAATGATCGGCTAAAATACTTCCCTTAACGGCTTTTTAAGCGTGGTACTCTATGTCATATTCTGATAACAGCATCTGCCAACGGGCAGTCCTTCCCGTAAGAGCAGGTTTTTCGAATACGTATTTGATTGGATCCATTTCGGAGACCAACCAAGTAGTATGACGAATCATGTACTGGCGAAGACGTTTGGCTGCCCAAGCCAAAGCACAACAAGTTTTCTCAAGCATCGTGTACCGAGTTTCGCAGTCGATGAATTTCTTTCTCAAATAGTAGATGGCAGACTCTTTTCTTTTAGTTTCGTCTTGTTGGCCAAGTACACATCCCATTGAGTCCTCTAGGACTGTGAGGTAAATGATCTGTGGACTTCCTTCCACTGGAGGGGATAGAATCGGCGGATTCAACAGGTATTCCTTAATACTGTCGAATGCGGTTTGGCAATCTTCTGTCCAAACGCAATCCTGGTTCTTTTTCATTAATTTGAAAATCGTCGCACATGTGGCGGTCATAAGGAATATGAATCTGGAGATGTAGTTTAAACGTCCCAAGAATCCTCTGACTTTTTTTTCAGTTTTCGGAGAAGGAATTTCTTGAATGGCCTTGACCTTGTCAGGATCAACCTCAATTCCTTTCTGGCTGACGATGAACCCTAGTAGTTTCCCTGAACGGACACCGAAGGTGTACTTGTTGGGATTCAAGCGGAGCTTGAATTTTCTTAAACGTTCGAACAATTTTGACAGATGTTCAACGTGCTCACTCTCTGTTTTTGATTTTGCAATCATATCATCGACATATACCTCGATTTCCTTATGCATCATGTCATGAAACAGAGTAGTCATGGCCCTTTGATAGATTGCCCCGGCGTTCTTCAAATCGAATGGAATTACCTTGTAACAAAAGGTGCCCTATGGGGTAATGAACGAAGTTTTCTCCATGTCTTTCGGCGCCATTTTGATCTGGTTATAGCCCGAGAATCCATCCATGAAGGAGAAAATTTTGAACTTTTCCGTGCTGTCTATCAGCATGTCAATGTGTGGTAAAGGAAAGTCGTCCTTTGGACTTGCCTTGTTCAGATCTCGGTAGTCGACACACATTCTGACCTTTTCGTCCTTTTTCGGAACAGGTACGATGTTGGCTAACCATTAAGGATATTCAGCTGTAGCGAGGAAACCCGCGTCAATCTGCTTTTGTACCTCCTCTTTGATTTTGATGGCCATGTCCGGGTGAGTGCATCTCAACCTTTGCTTTACTGGCGTACATTTCGATCTTAACGGTAAGTGATGTTCCACGATGCTGGTATCCAACCCTGGCATATCCTGATAAGACCAAGCGAATACATCGGGAAATTCTCTGAGAAGCTTTATCAAACTCTCTCTGGCAGTTGGACTGAGAAGTGCCCCAATCCTGATTTCTTTTCTCTCTTTTTCTGAACCCAAGTTTACCGTTTCCAACGTTTCTTTGTGAGGTTCAATGGACCTTTCCCCTTGTCTGAGTAGTCGAGAGATCTTTTCTGGAATTTCGTCGTCATTTTCTTCTTCAGCCTCGAATACCGGGAACTCAAAGTTGGGAGAAGGCATCGAATCGTATGTTTCAATTGGGTTTAAAACAAGCAATCTGCATGACGTGATGATTCGTGTTTAGAAGAGATAGAGAAAATGCAAGTGTGTGCAGTGTATTTATTTTACTGCTTGTTTTTATTTGAATTGTTTTTTAGGATTACCATTTTCTGAAAAATCAAAAAGAGAAAACAGCAATTAATGCGGAAATTACAGAACGGCGTTATTTTATTAATGAACAAGTCGAATCTTTGAAACTACAGCCCTATAAAACAAAACTTTGTCGCTTTGGGCAAAGCGAAGAGTGAAATTTACAGAAAGCGAGCCCTATCAAAACATCTGTTTCACCTGGGCAGGGTGAAAGGTTAAAGAGGGCAATTACTTTAACTGATGAACGATCTTCAGAACCTCGACGGCAACCCATTGGCGGCGAATTCCTCGGTGAATCACAAAGTCTGGCACCTTCCTTGATTTGTCTTCAGAAATGACGCTGATTTCTGGTGGAGCGAGATCATTGGAATCTGTCTCCCAGGCATAATTGTCGTAGGAGAATTCCTCTGTTGCATTTTGCATAGCATTTGTGCTCTCAGGTAGATCTCCCCATCCAGTAGGCTGGATATCTTCGAGCCTGATACGAGAGCTTTCGGGAGCGGTGTACTTGACCATATAGTCGAATTTTCCACTTGGTTCTCCCAGAGTGTCCCAAACTTCTTTGGAACTGGAGGAGTCATCTCTCTCAATGACGTTGACCTCGGGAAAAGCATAGTTGATGAACTCAAGTTCTGCTAATGTTTCAAATTCATCTTCATGTTGAGTAGTTTCTGAATGACCTGAGTGTTGATCCCATGACATGGTGGGGACACAGGTATTCTGTTCAATGACGGTCACCTGATTTTCATTGTTCGGCTGACTCTCTTGCCCCAAGTTTCCTGGGTAAGGCTGCCACATTGGTAGACCATCCATCGGGCCATAGTAGGTGTAGTCAAAATTATCTTTCATCGGAGTGTCCTCCTCTAATGAATTTGGCGGAGCACGGCATCCTTCCGGATCACAATCTCCGTATATCATGTCGACGTCTGACCTTGGTATAAATCTCGGACTTTCTGTAGGAAAGAAAAAAGGCATAGGCACCTCTTCCTGAGACATATAACCGTCCTTGTTCAAATAGGACTTCCATTCTTCATCTGTGTCAAAGGGATCTTCCTCATTGATAGCATGGACTGCTTGAGACACTGGGTGAAGGAAACCTCCACTGTGGAAGAAATTTTGAAGGGGATGAAGACTTTCATCGTTGGCAGCTGTCTGGGTACAGGTTGCAGAAAAACCAAGACCCTTCTTTGTTGTATTGCTAGTAGGAATGACAAGTTGTCCCCATCCTGTTTTATCGGCACTCTCGACCGCTTTAATAGCATCTTTGTATGAGGAAATCGAGGTCCCTCCTCTGAACTGACTGTTCTCTCTTACCGACAGTGCTTGGAACTGAGTTCCAATAACCTCCTCGGGTTCTGTTCCAGTAGATGATGACAAGTTACTCACAAGTAAGGCTTGTTCCCCACAAACCGTGACAAGCTAATCGTTCTGAACAAATTTTAGCTTTTGGTGGAGGGTCGAAGTGACCGCTCCAGCCTGGTGTATCCAAGGTCTTCCTAATAAACAACTATACGTTGCCCGGATATCCATGACTTGGAAAGTGACTTGGAAAGTGTGAGGACCAATAGTTATGGGAAGATCAACTTCGCCGATAACCATTTTTCTGGATCCGTCGAATGCTTTGACGACAACCTCGCTAACCCTCATTGGAGGTCCTTTGAATGATAATTGCATCAAAGTGGACTTTGGCATAACATTCAGGGCTGACCCTGTGTCTACCAGTACGCTGGCTAAAGCATCGTCCTGGCAGTTAACTGTGATATTGAGCGCCATGTTATGACAGCGACCCTCTTCAGGTAATTCCTCATCACTAAATCCCAAATTGTTGCAGGAAGTGATGTTAGAGACAATGCTATCGAACTTTCTGATTGTTACATCCTGTTCCACAAAGGCTTGCTCCAAGACTTTCTGTAGAGCCTCCCTGTGGGCTTCTGAACTGAGTAACAGTGATAATACCGAGATCTTTGAAGGAGTCTGTAACAGCTGATTAACAATGTTATATTCACTCCTTTGGATGAGCTTCAGCATCTCATCATTGTTTTTTGAAAGGTCGGGATTACTGGATTGACCGACTGGGGGATCGGGAGCTTTCGGCTGAAGTTCCTTCTCTTTGTTAGGTTCCCCAACCCCTCGGTTGAAGATTCTACCACTCCGTGTTACTCGACTGATGTCTGCAATGTTCACGATGGAGGGTAATGGAATTTCCTTTCCATTTTCAATTATTGTTGCGCCGTATTTGTAAGGGATCGCCTTAGCTGGTTCATACGGTAGCGGTCCCGGCAGGCAGATGACTACAGGAGCCTTCTAATTTTTCTGACCATCATAAGTAATCTTGATTCGTTCCCGGTTAGGAACTTTAGATTCGTCAAGTAGAGGGATAATGGCGAAAACATCGCTGGTCCTGTGATGACCAGAGATCGTGACAACATCCTCAACTTGCTCGGCAAGGTAGTTCGGCGACCAGTTGGTGGGTCCAGAACCCGGATATGGACCAATTTCTCCACGATCGACCTGACCCTGAAGAGCTGCTCTCACAAGGTAACACCCTTGGTTACTTTCCGAACAGACGTTACAAATGTCATAGTTGTGTGGTGGCACCTGGCCACACACATTTTGAATACAATGTAACCTCACTAGGTTAGCTTCCACGGATTGGACATCCTGACTTTGACGCCGAGTGGGATTCCTGTTACTGATACTAATCTGCTGAGTATCTTCATCCATGTAGATTGGCATCCACCAATGATTTAACAAGTGTTGAAGTGCCTCCTGGACAAGGGTACAACCTCGATCGTTTTTGCAACCCGCTTTACAGCTTTGATAGTCATGTGATATTAAGAATCCGAGTCGGACCTGCTCAGCATGTAACTCTACCAGGTTGGTATTCATTATGCGAATATCGAAGATCTGAACCATGTTGATTTGATAGGAGTTCCTATCATGGTAGTCTTGGATCCATCCAAGATCCATCTGACGCTGGAGGGCCTCTTGTATGAAAGAGCATCCCTGTTTGTTTACCGAGCAAATCAGACAAGAACTGTAATCGTGTCGCGGCAGATTATGATACTGGCTTTGCCTTGAGTGCTTCGCCACCAAGTTGGCATTCATCGCACGGATGTCGTGGTTTTGAATGACGTTAGGATTCGTATAGACCATGTTAACTCCACGAACTCGGTGCTCTTGGATCCATCCGAGATCCATCTGTTCCTGCAGAGCTGATTGCACTACAGAACATCCTTGATTGTCTTTAGAGCAGATATCACACTGATGATAGTTATGAGGTGGCACATGGCCATATCCACTCTGTCTACAATGCATCTTTACCAGATTGGTTTTTAACAAGAGTACATCGTGAATTTGATAGACATCGTTAGTCTCTCCTTCTATCAAATTGACTGCAGCCTTCTCGTGTTGAGGCAGCGGGTTCGTGAGAACATTAGGATTCGTATCTTTGAAGGATAAGACCCCGCTCCTAACAAGTTTTTGTACGTCAGACTTGAAATTGAGACAAGTCTCTATGTTATGCCCTGAACCTCCTTGATGATAAGGGCACGTCTGATCCACCTTAAACCAAAAAGGTGGATTTTCCGGTACTGTAAGAGGGGACTTAGTCTAAATGTGCCCCTTAGCCAGTAGTAATGGAAACAGTTCTGCATACGTCACGGGTATAGGATCAAATCCTGGTGGCCGCGTTGTACGGTTGTTGTTATATGGAGGACGAGCCTGCTGAAGAGGCTGTTGTGTCCTTTGCTGGTCAAGTTGGCTCTACGCAACCTGAGGTTGATATGTAGGAATAGACGCAGGGTTGATAGCAGGAGTCACAGCTGCTACCGGTTGATAACGTCTTCTTTGCTTTTCGAGAGAGATATTCCCAATATCTTGCTCTTTTTTCTTAGGGAGAGCACTACCATATTTTTTAGCACCGCTCGTCGATCCAGTGTCTTTTACCAAACGTCCTTCTCGGACGGCTTCCTCAAGACGTACACCCATGCCGACCATTTCGGTGAAATCACTGGGCGCACTGGCAACCATTCGGTCATAGTAAAATGAGCTTAAGGTCTTTAAGAAGATCTTTGTCATCTCTTTTTCCTCAAGAGGTGGACAAATTTGAGCGGCAATTTCATGCCACCTTTGAGCGTACTCCTTAAAGGTTTCCTTGTCCTTTTGCGACATCGATCTGAGTTGATCTCTGTCGGGTGCCATGTCCAAATTGTATTTGTATTATTGGACGAAAGCAGTACCAAGATCTCTGAATGTACTGATCGTAGCACGGTTTAAACCCATGTACCATTTGAGTGCGGCACCGGTTAAACTATCCTAAAAGTAGTGAATCAGTAGGTCCTGATTCTCCGTCTGGGCTGACATCCGCCGAAAGTACATCACCAGATGGCTTTGTGGGCAAGAGTTACCCTTGTATTTTTCAAAGTCGGGTACTTGGAACTTGTGCGGGACTTTCACATTAGGGACTAAGCACAGATCTGCGACGTCTTTTCCAAATAGATCCTGGCCGCGAATGGCTTGCAGTTCTTTCTGCATTTCCAATAACTGTTCCTGGAATTCATCCATTCTGTCAAACATAGTTTCCTTCTTACCAGAAGGTGTTGGTGGAATCTGTCCTTCCGGGACAGTGTGCACCACAGGGGGTGGTACCGTGACTACGGCGGTGAGTCTTGGCGTCTCCCAAAGTTTTTTACCTTCAGAAGTCTTTAGTATGCCCCTGGTATCTTCGCTTTCCCGAAGTTTGTAACCTTCAGGCCCAGCGGCTTCTGTTGTGATTCCCTGATCCTCAGTGATCCGCGGAACATATCCTTCCGGGATATAGTTAACAGGCATGCCCCAAGGACGATCTTTCGGTATCTGATACCTAGGATCATACCTCTCCACTACGGGCGTTGAGGTGATCTTTGAGATCACAGTTCTTTGTAGCTGAGCTTCTGACATGGCTTGCATGTCGTTACGAAGCTTTCTCATATCCTCTCTTAGAGCATCGATCTCTTCTTTCAACTCTCTGTTTTCTTCCTCAAGATCATCCATCCTTTTCTGACGATTGGCCCGAGTATTATACAAATGAGACAGTTTGACTCTAGAATCGAGACACAAACGTGAGATTCGTAGGTGAGAAGAATACGCGATGTGAGAATGATGAATGCAATGATTTATATTAATTGTTTAATGGTTTAAGAAAAATAAACTTCGACAATTAGATTGCAAATATCAAACGGTGGGGAAACCCCTTTTTATTGCAATTCAAAGGATTACAGAAGTGGAAATACAGTAAATTACAAAGTACAGAAACAGAAACCTAAGCTAATGGGTCCTGAGTCCTCTCTGAAGAGAAATCAGGTGTTGATTCTGGTATCTTCCTTTTCTTTGACCGGGGCTCTTGGGCCGTTGTCGGGTTGTCATTCCTTTGCCAAGTGAAAGGAGCAAGCAAATTCCTTTGGTCATCTTGATTATCTACAGCATGTTGCTCCAAAATTTCAGTCAGAGCATCTTTTTCCTTCAGTAATTGCTGTATTTTGATGCACTCTATGTCAAGGGTGCGGTACTTGTTCTTCCAAGACCTTCTCTCCTTTTGAACTTTGTTGAGACTTACCTGAAGCTTTTCAGTTTCCGTCATGAAGTACATGACAGATTCCCTCGGCGGAAGAATTTCGTAACGAGGATAAGGCATCATTAGCTTGAGAGCTCTAGTTTGTACCCAATGGAGGTAAGCCTCCACCGAGACACATTCTGGTTTTCCCAGAGACTCTCGTCCTTTCTTATGAACGTGCTTCCAAGCGTGCACTATTTCCATTTTTAGTGCTCTGTCGTTTTCTCCTTCTTTGAAGAAAAGACCTTCCAGATGAACACCCAGTGGGATGTGCCTCATCGGGTATCCAAATTGACGGCGAACCAATACCGGATGGTAATTGATTCCTCCTTTAGTTCCTATAAGGGGTACGTTGGGGAAGTTTCCACAACGGTCAATGATCCTGATTCCATCATAAATCCTATTACACCAATCTATATCAGAGTTGGTAAGAGACATGATCTTCTGCGACCAACGTAAGGCACTCTTGCACTCCCAAAAAGCAGCAGACTTCGGCTAGTGAGAGATAAACCATTTGTAAAGCAGAGGTACACAACATGTGATCTCCCCTCCGCTGTACAAATTTCCCAAGTGTACAGAATGATACGCATCTGCGAGCAACGTCGACACAGGATTTCCAGTGAGAAAAACCTTAATGGAGTTAATATCGACGAAGTTATTGATGTTAGTAAACAAAAATAACCCGTATGTGAGCAAGACAAAGATTCTTTCAAAAGCAGTCACGTTTCCTATACTGGCAAAGTACAGGGCTTTCTTTGTCAAGAACTGGGCTGGCAAACCTTGTATGCCACCCTTAGCGGTCATGTGAGCCCTGGCCTCAGACTCGCCCAAATGAATTGCTCTTGCAATAGTCTGATTCTTTGGAATTTCTTCCAGTCCAGAAAATGGAGCTTGATCCGTAATGTGTAGATCGATCAGATGAGAATTCACCTCCAGCGTTGGTGCGAGCTGGTAATCTGGGAATGTGAAATAGTGATAAACTGGATCATAAAACTGAATGAGCGCATCCATGATTCCCTCAATCACATGGACTCTTAATAGTGGTAGCAGACCTCCGCGCTTGGCTCTGAAAGCCTCTTGGTTAGTGATCATCCTTGCTAACCTTCTCAAATCCTCTAGTTTTGGAACCTTGAAGGTATACTGGTGAGTTCTCCTTCTACCGAAATCCATTAGTGCAATCCTTTTCTCTGATATTTGCAATCACAGTCTTAGTTTAATTTGAAAGAACAGAGAGACTAGAAGAGAAGATTTTTTGAATGTTTTAATGTTTTTTAAATAAATGCCTGAATGCAGCACACAAAAACATAGAAAAAACATGGGGTCAAAGGGTCATTGTCATGAAGTCAAGGCTCTACCCATCCCCAAAGGTTTATACTAGGGTGATTTTTGTACCTGTACTCATTATCATCAGCTCCTCCCAGGAAAGCAAAACAACAAGCGGATCGCCAGCGAGTTGTAAAGCAATCTTAGAGTAAGTGTCATTCACCGAGAATAGATCACCAGCCTCAAATGAGGGTAGTATCGCGTAACAACTATTTCCGATAGTTTCCGCACTACGAAAGGGTTTGACTCCTTAGCTTCTCAGACTTAACAACCGGCCCATTGTCTGGGTGAGAGAATGGGTTGCGTTGGTCAGCCTCCACTGAGGTTGATGGTCGACCCCGTCGCCATCACTTATCTTAAGTGTATACTCATTCTTTCCACATACGGCATCACCCGCATTCCCATTAGCAGAAAAATAAACATGTATAGCAATTAGGAAAAGCAGTATATATATATATTTGTCCTAAACATCCTAGACCTTTAAAGCTAAGGATCCTAAGTTCCTGACAGAAAATGGGTTCCCCGGCGGAAGCCCCAATCTGTGGTATTCACACAAGTGAAGAGAAGGAAGAAAGAAAACAAAGACGAATCGGCCCCACAGTGGGCGCCATTTTTCTGTAGCGAGCGATTTTGGACGCGGTTCTTAAGCGCTGGTCGCTCTCTACAGTTGAGCTTAAAACTACAGGTCGATTCATTTTTTATCCTATTAAAGCTGATGAAGGAAGGGAAATAGATGTCTCCAATTAACCCTGCTTTGCATACTGAGTTTAAACAGCGGTCTGTTAGGTTACGAATGCTATCAATGTGGGGGGCCTTTGTACTGGTTATTTGTATTTTAGCTAATACTGGTTTTCTTTTTCTCTTTCTAGGACTTTCTGGCGGGGAACAAGGATTAGGATGTTAGGACTGATGCTTTTTGAATTACTGATTTTGATATGGGATTTTGGGTTTTTGTTTAGTGTGCTCGCTAAGATTTTTCTTTCAATCTTATGCCTACGTAATCCCGTTTACCGAAACAGGGAAATCAGAGCGTTCGTAGTTCCTCCTATTCTATGGGAGGAAATGGGTGTTTTGGTGTCTTGTTCAAAGCCCAAGACGTGAAGCGAAAGGTGGTTTGTATCTTGATCAAAGCCTAAGATGTGAAGCTGAAAAGTCTATTTGTGTCTTGTTCAAAGCCCAAGACGTGAAGCTGAAGGACCTCGACTTTAGAGAGAATTTGTCATCTCTAAAGAGGGGGTTGTATGTCACAACTATTTTATAAAGGAGAATTACTTTAACCGGGATACGCGGATCCGGCAATGCCATAATTTCCTTTAAAGGGGATTTTAACCTGAAGGGGAAGACTTTAACTCAGTGTAGAGCAATGCTATCTTTCCTTAGGAATTTCTCATGCTAAAAGTGGGACAGTGGCATGGATGTAGATGATCCAGAGGCTTGCCGCTTACAGTGATTAGATGAAAGGGGAAGGCGTTGTTGATGTTTGTGTACTGTGAACGAGGCACAGCTTTAATGCTAAAAGGTTGATTGGATCAACCAGTGGTTTTCTTATATAAAGCCTAAGAGGAGGCTGATATGTGTCTCGTACAAAGCCCGAGAGAGAGGCTAAAAGATTTTGACTCGACGATGAAGTCTTTTGGGTATCTCGTATTAAGCCCGAGATGGAGGCTGATTTGACTCAACAAGAGAGTTTTTGTATCTCGTACAAAGCCCGAGATGGAGGCTGAAATTTGTTTGGCTCAAATAAGAACCTTTTTGTATCTCATATAAAGCCCGAGATGGAGGCGAAAGGGTGATTGACTCGACGAGGGAGTCTCTTATGTGTCTCGTACAAAGCCCGAGAGAGAGGCTAAACGTTTGCTTCGCTGGGAAGAATCATTGAACAAAGCCCAAGAGGAGGCTAACTTCACTGGAGAAGGATCATTATACAAAGCCTAAGAGGAGGCTATGGTGACTGTTTCAGTTAAGTGACAGGTCCAATATACTGATTTAAAGAGAAAATCAGTTCTTATATGAGCAATGTTGTACTCAAGGATTTGATTCAAGGATCCGGGTTATTCCTGTTCTTTAAGGAAGCGGGAAATCCAAAGGGTATTGAGACTGTCCGAGTCTGCGGGTTTCCTTCCTATTTAATGAAGGGGTCACTTGAGAATGTCTTTGAGACTCAAGGAAGTTAGATTGTCCAAGTCTAGAGTTTCGTCTTTTATACTGTGTTTTGAGAAACAATAGTAGACTCTATGAAAGGACTGTTCTATGAAGATGACTAAGTTCTGTTCCTATACCTCTAGGAGGTCGTCGGGACAATTTGTACGAAGCCTAAGAAGAGGCTGGAAACTTTTAAGAAGTCGACGGGTCCTTGTACTAAGCCCAAGAGGAGGCTATCATTCCCGGAGGAAGAGATCATTATACGATGCCTAAGAGGAGGTTGTGAATACTTCTAAGAAGCCGACGAGTCCTTGAACTAAGCCCAAGAGGAGGCGGGGTTGCTTTTAGGAAGCCAGTGGTTCCTTGTACGATGCCCAAGAGGAGGCCGATGCTTTTAAGAAGCCCGTGGGTCTCCAAACCCCGAGAAATTCAAGGCAATGCTATTCACCGAGAATAGATCAAAGTCGGGAAAGTTCGAGAATTTGGAAGAAACTCAAAGATGCCATTCACGGAGAATACATTCATCTCTGGGAGTAGAGTTTCTTGACAATTCCTAATGAGGATAGCCTGAGAGAAGACTGTGTCTGGTGATCCTATTGGGGGATCTAGTTGTCTATTTCTACGAATAAACGAAACGGCGTCACATAGTGCTAGACGTAGTTGCCGAGGAAACTCAAAATATCTATACTATTATTACACAGTTGATATGAAAGCGATAACCACTTACTCGGTTGTAGAGCTTCCATGTTGTTTGGTTAGTTGTTCAACAAAGAAAGATTGAAAACAACAATATATTCAAAATCAAAGGAGAAAGTGCTTTGAAAAAGAAATATTTGGGGCTTACAGCTCAAGGAGAGGCCCAGGGTTTTATCAGTGAGCGCACTGTTTGAATTTGTACAGAGGGACTTATACAAGTGACTGAGGCCCAAAAATGTTTTCTATACAAAGGGATGGGTCTTACACTCTCTCAAGAGGCCCAAAAAGTTTTAAAGAAAAAGAGTGGGGCTTATAACACGAGGGTAGGCCCAATTGATTTTTCGTTTGAAATGGCGATCGCGCCGAGATTTTCTTTTAACGTAAAGGGACTTATACAATAAGTGAGGCCCAAATGATTTTGGTTAAAAGGGGGTTGGATCTTACACTCTATTAGAGGCCCAAAAGTTTTGAATGGGTCTTATAGCTCAAGGAAAGGCCCAGGGTTATTTTGAAAAGGCGACGATCGTGCCGTTTGTTTTTTACGGTATCAGGACTTATACAACGCACTGAGGCCCAAAAATGTTTTGGTCAAGAAAGGATTGGGTCTTACACTCTATTAGAGGCCCAAAGTGTTTTGAAAATGATTTATGAGGGTTGAGTTAATCCAAAAACCCTAATTTGTTTTCAAAAATGTATTTAATTGAATAAAAATTCAATTAAGAATGATCAAAATTGTTTAACATATGAAAAACAAATTGTGATTTTGGATTAATGCTTCAAAAATTAAGTATTGACCTACAAAATAATTAGAAAGCATTAAAAGTTGCAAAATCAATGTGGAAAAAATATTTAAAATGTCAAAAACAATTAAAATATTAATTCTTTGCAAAAATATCAATTATATGAAATAAATAATATTTTTGGGATTTTTTGGGAAAATAACATATTTTAACATTTTTGTGAATTATTAAAAAAAGAATCAACTTAAAATCATTAAAACTCAGAGAGAAATTAATTTTTGAATCAATTAAATAAAAATCACAAAATTCAAATATTTGAATTTGAAAGAAATGGCGCCAAGAATAGCTGAAGAACACACGCGTGTTCTGGGTTTGGCTGATTTGAATTTTCTATCCAATCTCCCTGAATACTTGATTATAACATGCAATCCACATATCATTATGCTCGTCTCAACCTCACGATCATGTATATGTCCATTAATTTCATTTAAATTAAACATATAACAAGAAATCATGAAAAATCCTCAAGAACCCTAATTTCTGCATGAAGGCTAGGATTTTTTATACACGATTCAAACAATGCAATTATTTGAGGGGAAACATTCCATGCATGATTATGAACATATGGCCAAATTATTGGGCAGCAAAAATTGCATGGATCATAGAGTTAGAAGAGCTCATGCTTACTACTTGCAGCTGGTGATCGTGATTTGTGTTAGAGGTGTTACAGCTAGGTTCCAATGATGTGGATAGCTTCCCTAGGTACCAAGTGATGTGTCTGAGTGCTTGGAATGGATTGAAATGGTTTGGAGTTGAAGATGGCACCTCAACTGCAAAACTGTCAAGAACTTGAGCAATTGGCTGGTGATTTTGTGAAATCAGTGTTCCAGATGTTATGTGAGTGTTTGGATCACTTCTATATGATGTATTTCAGGTGTGTGAGTGATTGGTTTGATTGGAAAATCTCTCAAACTCAAAACCCGATAGCTACCTTGCTAAGAAAGGCATTTTTGCCAAGAGAAAGAGATTTTGAGGAAAGCATCTATTAGATGGCTTTGGTGTACTCAAACTGATCACAATTGAGCTCTATTTATAGTAGAGCAAGTTTGTTTTGCAAGGAATAGTGAATGGCAGCTGGTAAGTAGGTTTGGCCAATGTTGTCCAATGGAAATGCAAGTCTCCTCTAGCCATTGACTAGAGGTTAGGGCACAGAGCTTTGGTTCCCTTGGTCTTGGATAAGTCTTGACTGATTTCAGATGAGAATGGCTCAGTCCATGCCACCTTGATGCTTCCATTGAATGCTTCAATCCAAATTTGGAGTCTTGTCCCTATTTTGGCCATTCTAGGTTCAACATGCTATTTCTTGTTCCATGGACTTTGGAGGGTTGGCTCAGTGATTGTCCCCTTTAGATTCAATCCTCAGATGTGTCCAAGTGGATAGGAGCATTTGAATTTGGCTAATTTTGGCAAATCGAGCCAAAATGCAAAATCTGCCTTGCCTTTGACAGATTTCAGCAAGCCAACTTGACAATGTCATGTCTCATGGTGTAAGTTGAATTTGGCAATGTTCTTGGCCATTTTGGAAAGCCCTTACATGATACAACAACTGTTTGAACAAGTTTGGTTTTGATCTCTTTTGATTCCAAGTGAAAAATCCCTCTACATTTGGCAAAAAGTGAAGCAAAATCTGACTTAGTGAAATTTTCATTAAGTGTTGGAACAAAGTGTGATTTCTTGATTTTGATCACTCCATAACTCAAAATCCTTAATGAATTGGACTTAGGTCTAGTTGAAGTTTTTGTAGAGGGTAATGAGGGCTACAAATCCATCTTTGGATGAAAAAATTTGGCCTTGTGGTTTAGGAGTTATGGTCCTCCAAAGTTAGTGCATTAGTGGTACTTTTTCCATAACTTAGAAAAATTTCTAAGTTTTATGGTTACCCCTTTTACAAGTTATCCCACTTTTCTTGATTTTTATTAATGAATGATGATTCAAATTATACATTAACATCATTTTAGGGTTAAAAATCCATTTTGGTGAAAAATCTCAAAAAGTCAAAGTTGACTTTTGTGCACAATTGACTTTTTATCAGATGAATTCCAAACTGTGCAATTCTTCAGGAAATCATGTCCTTGACCTAAATCAAACTTGATGGACATGTTCCATGGGTGTCATAGGGTATATTGGGGCATGTCCTAGGGTTTGGGAGCATGTCCTGGTCAAAAGTCAAAGTTACAGTTGACTTTCCTCGCGAAACCCTAATTGTGGTGCAGATGAAAATGAGACTTGTTGCTCAAGCTTCTTGGATTAATCCATTGTTCCAAATGGATCAATATAGTTCATTAAAGACCCTCAAATAATCTCTTGAGGTCTTGGTTCATGATTTGTCCCAAAAGTCAACTTAGGGGTGAATTAGGTCAAGAAACCCTAATTCCTGATTTTTGATGTATGCATCCCCTGAGGCAAAATTGACTTGATGATTGGGTTCATGATGTCCCATGGAGTATATTAGGTTATGTTTTGGATCATTGGCTTGTGCCCAGATGAAAAATTTCAATCTGGAGGCCCTGGTCTACCAAAACCCTAATTTGGTGACACTGGCGATCTTGAGACTTGATCCACCTAGAAGGGAGCAGCCTTGTGCTTAATCCTTGAAGTGGGAGTCCTTTTTGATCCATTGTGGATGTTTGAGAGGTTAGAAAAGTTGAAGATCATGTCATTCCTTGATTGATCCTTTGTCTAAGGCTCTGAGAGGGCTTGAAACCCTAATTTTGATTGTAGTGAATGCTCAACAACCCTTGAGGCATTTGATGAGGCATGATGGTTCATCCACATTGTGATGATGATTTTCACAATGATGGGAAATCTTAGTGGTCAAAATTTGGGGTATGACATCTAAGAATCCTATTCAGCATAGCAGAACCAAGCATATTGATATAAGGCATTATTTTATAAGAGATTTGGTTGAAGACAAAGTAGTTGCTTTGGAACATGTTGCTACAGATAAACAATTAGCTGACATTTTTACTAAAGCCTTAGATGCAAACCAATTTGAAAGTTTGAGAAGTAAATTAGGAATTTGCATTTATGAAGATTAAATGTGCTAGAGAGTGTATTAAGCAGTTGTATTCTTTATTAGAAATTAATTTTATTCAACTGCTAAAGGCATACAGGTTTGAAGTACATCATTAGTTACAGATTATCCCAACCCCCTGCATCTAGAAAAGCTTTCCAGTCTTCATCCCAATCATCATCAGTAGCTTGTTGTTGCACAGAAAGCTTCTTGCTTGGTTTCATGGTTATTTCTGAGGTTCTGCCTGTCTTTGTGGTTCCTGAAGTAGTTTCAGCTGTAGTCATTGTTTTGCTCCTCTTCTTAGGTGGATCTGAAGTCTTGTCCTTCTGCTTGAAGTTCTTTGCTGCATCTTTGATGTTTGACTGGCTCATTCTTGGTTGATGAGTGGTGCTGCTAGAAGGAAGAAAGGCTTGTGTTTATAATGAAAACAAGGAGCATAGTTTGTATCGACTGAACAGTCAATGTGTTGGAACTTGTGTTTTTGGGAAGCATGATGTTTGACCATGTCTTTATGTCAGGACATTGTGTTTGGTAATTGTCCAATTATGGCTAAAAAGGGGGAGAGTTAGCCTAGGTGTGTAGAGTGTATCCTATCTAAGATCTGGTGTGGTTAGCCTAGGTGTGTAGAGTGTATCCTATCTAAGATCTGGTGTGGTGCAGATGTTGAGGGGGAGTGTGTATCCTATCTAAGATCTGGTGTGGTGCAGATGTTGAGGCGGAGTATGCATGTTGAATAGCTGGTTATGCTGGTTCTGAGGTTTAACAATTTTAATTTTTTAATCCCCTGCTGAAGTCTCTGATGTTGCAGAGATTGTTTTACCCAAAATTAGCCAAAGGGGGAGATTGTTAGTTCTTGGATTGGCTGAAATTTTGGTAAAGCAAAGTTGTTCAATGTTGATGTCACACGGGTGATGTCTTAACATTGAGTTTTAACATGGAATAATGTTAAGTGTTTAGCTTGTTGAAGTTGTGAAGTCTGATGTCACATGCGATGTCATGACATCAGATATGCAGATCAGTAAAACATCAGGTTTGAGATGTTTTTAGGGTTAAGCGTTTTAGCTGGAATTTAGGAGAGCTGGCAGAGTAATTGGATGCGAATATCTTGGAGGAGATATTTTCTATTACAAACATATTTGATGCAGATTTGTAGGAGTGTTTAAAGGCTGAAGATCTAAGAAGATTTTGAGAGAGAAAATCTGTTGAAGATTCAGTTTTAAATAACAAATCAGGTCAGATATTGTAGGAGGTCCAAGCCCAATTCAAATAGCTATATAAAGCGCATCAATCCTGAAGGAAAAGTAACGAAGAAAGAGAGCTAAAGACTGAGAGTCGTTTGAGTCTTCGTGTTTGTAAACCATTTTAGTGTGAATTGGTGTTGTTGTTTTGAGTCGTTCTTAATCAAAGTTGTGAAGCAGAATCAAGTTGAGTTTTTCAAAGTGTGTGATCTTTGAATTATATCACTGAAGTGATTTAGGGATTGAGTAGTGTTCTTATACCTAAGTGGTCCCTTAGGTAGAAGGTTCATTAAGTAGAGATTAAGTTTAGGAGATGTCAACTGGGTTGTCGAGTCTGTAAATTCATCCCTGGCTTGGTAGCCCCCAGATGTAGGTAGTTAAATCGAACTGGGTGAACAATTCATTGTGTTGATTTATTGTTGTTTTACATTGTCCATTGCAGAGTGTGTTGTTGTGACATCGCACGTAACATCGCATATCTGGTACTAGAATTTCACTTGTTATCAAAACTTACTTCAATTTCTTGAATAACTAACCATACAACTGTGTTTATAATACTGGAAGCTTGCTCGCCTGTAAGTTCTACCAGCTTTCTTTTACATATTTGCTTATATATATTTCATCTGTATATATATGCCTGTATATCTGCTTAGAGTTTTCCCCAGCAATTAGGTCTAGGTTTTAGATCAAACCAGTGGCTACTCTTTCAACACAGTCAAAACTAGTGCCTCATAGGAAATTCCAGATACAACCTTGCCTCCTCTTGGGCTTATATAATATGGAACAGAGAAAGGCATTATTCCCGGTGAAACTTTTCTCAAGACTGTCACAACTTAAAAATTTGTACAAGAAATTCATTTCCCCATAGAGGACTAATTCCCGGTGAAACCTCTCTTGAATTTCTTCAAACTCTAGAACTGTTCACTAAAGAAAGGATTATTCCCGGTGAAACCTTTCTTGAACTTTTCTCAGGTTTAGACCCACAGGCTTCCTAAAAGCATCCCCATCCTCCTCTTGGGCTTTGTACAAGGACCCTTAGGCTTCTTAAAAGTTCTCAGCCTCCTCTTGGGCTTAGTACAAGGACCCAAAAGACCTCCTACAGGTATATGACAGAACCTAGTCATCATTTGTTAGAGCAGTCCTTTAAAGAGTTAAAACATCATACCAACTTAGGGTTGATTTCTCATCCTTTAAAACATCAGCCTCATCTTGGGCATCATTCAAAGATTAACCTTTTCATACCAGTAGACTTGGACAGTCTCACCTTGTAGCACAGTTTTTATGGTTTTGAATCACTATCGCTTTGGTACTACATTTCGATTCATTTTTATCCTATTGATGCTGATGAAGGAAGGGAAATAGATGTCTCCAATTAACCCTTCTTGCAAACTGAGGTTAAACAGTCAAAACTGTTGGTTTACAGATGCGGCTTTAGTTCGTAGGTCTCTCTCTGCTTATCATGGGGAATTTGTTGGGATATTACGCTAGATTGGCTAGAGGTAGGGGACTTTGGGGTTTTTTGATTAGTGTGCTCGCTAAGATTCTTTTTCAATCTTATGCCTACGTATTCCCGGGATATGGACATCAGAGCGGTCGTAGTTCCTCCTATTCTATGGGAGGAAACGGTGTTTTGGTGTCTTGTTCAAAGCCCAAGACATGAAGCTAAAGGTGGTTTGTATCTTGTTCGAAGCCCAAGATGTGAAGCTGAAGGGTCTATTTGTATCTTGTTCGAAGCCCAAGATGTGAAGCTAAAAGGGTGTTGACTTTAGAGAGAATTTGTCATCTCTAAAGGGGTCTGTTTGTCACAATTGTTGGGTGACTGATTATAAAGGAGAATTACTTTAACTGGGATATGTGAATCCAGCAATGCCATAATTTCCTTTATAGGAGATTTTCAACCTGAAGGAGAAGACTTTAACTCGGTTTAGAGCAATGCCATCTTTCCTTAGGAATTTCTCATGCTAAAAGAGGGATAGTGGTGTAGATGTAAATAATCCAGAGGCTTGCCGCTTACAGCAATTAGATGGGGGGAAAAGGAGTTGTTGATGTTTATATGCTGTGACTAAAGCATGATTTGATTCTAAAAGGTTTGATTGAATCAAATGGGGATTTCTTTATACAAAGCCTAAGAGGAGGCTATTGACCCAACAAGAGGATGTTTTTGTGTCTCGTACGAAGCCCGAGATAGAGGCTAAAAGGGTTGACTCAACAAGAGAGTGTTTTTATATGTGTCTTGTACGAAGCCCAAAACGGAGGCTAAAAGGGTTTGACTCAACAAGAGAGTCTTTTATACTCACCAAGAGAGTGATTTGTATCTCGTACGAAGCCCGAGATAGAGGCTAAAAGAGGATTGACTCAACAAGAGAGTCTTTTTATACTCAACAAGAGAGTGATTTTGTATCTCGTACGAAGCCCGAGATGGAGGCTGCAAAGGTTAACTCTGTTGGGAAGAATCATTGAACAAAGCCCAAGAGGAGGCTAGGGTTACTGTTTCAGTTGAGTATGTTGGTAAAAAGAGAAAATCAGTTCTTATATGGGTAACTTTGTACTCAGGGATTTGATCTGAGGACCGGGATTATTTCCCGTTCTTTAAGGAAACGGGGAATCCGAAGGGTATTGAGACTGTCCAAGTCTACGGGTGTTTTTTCCTATTTTTGAAAGGAACTTGAGAATGTCTTCGAGACTCAAGGAGATTAGACTGTCCAAGTCAAGAGTTTTATCTTTTGTACTATGCTTAAGAGAGATTAAGAGACAGTACGTTCGCGGTAGAAAAATCTAGACTCTTTGAAAGACTGCTCTATTAAGATGACTAATTTCTGTTCCAATACCTTTAAGAGGTCGTCGGGACAATTTGTATGAAGCCCAAGAGGAGGCGAGAAAAACTTTTAAGAAGCCGAAGGGACAATTTGTATGAAGCCCAAGAGGAGGCTATCTTCCCGGAGGAAGAATCATTATACGAAGCCTAAGAGGAGGCTGTGAAAACTTCTAAGAAGTAGACGGTGTAGCGAGCGATTTTGGACGCGGTTCTTAAGTGTTGGTCGCTCTCTGCGGTTGAGCTTAAACTACAGGTCGATTCATTTTTTATCCTATTGTGAGCTGAATAAGGAAGGGAAATAGATGTCTCCAATTAACCCTGCTTGCATACTGAGTTTAAACAGCGGTCTGTTAGGTTACAGATGCTATCAATGTGGGGGGACCT